>OX421247.1:1370000-2675000 GCA_949125135.1 Alcis repandata
AAAAAAAAGGAAATGCTCATAGCTGTGGAACCGCTGTAGATGGATGGAGTGTGCTCGAAGAAATATTATAGAGATTCATAACGACAATCGAGATTCAGCAACAAAAATCCAAGATGTCGGATTTCATATTTCCGTCAAATTTCAATGGATCTTCTAAATTTTAAAGTGATCCTAGGCAGGTGTTATTTTGGATCTGGAGGCTCTTAAGGTCCTTAAATCCATTCCTGAAATGATTTTTTTGGTTCGGCCATTTTTCAAAATGGCTGCCATACAAATGAAAAGGAGTGAAGTTACAATACTTCGCACCCAGCTGAAAATCAGTAGGATTGTTCAAAACATCATCACAAATGAAATATAAAAAGTCCTCATTGATCCGATACGTGCAAAAAAAAATCCGATTATTACTCTTTCAACTTTTTGAATCGTTATATTTCAAAAACGGTGGCTCTTAGGAAAAAAAAATTGACAATTTTTGTAGATAATTATCTGATCTAAAATTTGGTATGGCTAATTGTATGATAAAATTTACTGTTTTTCTGTAAATTGTGAAAAACCAGTTTTTGTGACCTTTTACCCGGAGTGATTTTTTGCACGTATCGGATCAATGAGGACTTTTTAGATTTCATTTGTGATGACGTTTTGAACAATCCTACTGATTTTCAGCTGGGTGCGAAGTATTGTAACTTCACTCCTTTTCTTTTGTATGGCAGCCATTTTGAAAAATGGCCGAACCAAAAAAATCATTTCATTAATGGATTTAAGGACCTTAAGAGCCTCCAGATCCAAAATAACACCTGCCTAGGATCACTTTAAAATTTAGAAGATCCATTGAAATTTGACGGAAATATGAAATCCGACATCTTGGATTTTTGTTGCTGAATCTCGATTGTCGTTATGAATCTCTATAATATTTCTTCGAGCACACTCCATCCATCTACAGCGGTTCCACAGCTATGAGCATTTCCTTTTTTTTTTGTTTATTTGTATGACTGTCAAACTTTTTTGTATGGCGGCTATCTTTTTTTTTTCATTTCCCTAGAAAGGTCCATACTTGATCTAAATTTTAAAAGTCAGGTGTACCCCTCTATCTCTTTCCGTTTCCGAGATACGAGGGGTTCAATTTTCCGTCAACCATCATCATCATTTATCCGATTTGAGATACAAGGAGTCATTTTTCAAAGTGTTTCTTGAGATTGTCGGATTCAACAATGTTTAAAACTTCGGGAAAACTCATTTACAAACTTGTTATATGATCTACTGCTGACTGAGGCATCTTAAGAGAAATTGTCAATTTTTTGGTCTGGTCTGAAATGAATATCGACATATTTTATCTCGAAAACCATAAGTTCTATCAACATGCGTTTAAGAGCAATACTGTAGAAAATGTTATAGTGAACATACTTGTCTTGAACAGTATCCTCGTAGCTTGTACCGTTTTTGAGAAAATCACGAAATACCCGTTTTGGTGACCTTCTACCCGGAGTAAAAAATTTTGCACGTATCGGATCGATGAGGACTTTTTAGGTTTCATTTATGATGGTGTTCTGAACAATCCTACCAATTTTCAGCTGGGTGGGAATTAATGTAAGCTCAGATGTCTAAATTGCCCCGGTTATAGGCCAAATCCTAACTTAACTACATAAGTCAAATTATTTATTGAAGAATCAGAATTATAGAAATTTTCAAACTGCTGTTTCTAATATAAATTCAACATCTATTTTCATACCTTTTAATCCACAAACCAAACTCAACGAAGAACTCACAATTTCATGTTTAATATTTTCATAAAGTTTTTTTACTTGGCTATATATTCAGAAAAGCATTAAATAGACTGCGCAAATTATCATACTAATCTGTCTGATAATCTGTTACTAAGCATTTTTAAACCGTTTTTTTATTTTTGCATTGCCTTCATGTTTATTATGAGTAACGTAGATATTTCACGGTAGAGAGGCCTCTGTTAATGGATGGATGAATCAAATTGATTGTAAATAGTCTACCGATTTTAATAATATCGGACCATTATTTTTTTGTTGCTCGAAGTTGAGTGCAAAATGCTGTTTTACCGTTTTATCAAATCAATGACTACTCTAACGTAATAGTCTGATAATCTGACTATAATAAAAACTAAAGTAAAATATTAAGATTACAAGAAAAGGGTAAGCTTAGCCGAAAAAAGTTTATAGTAGGTACTAATCATTATAAACAACTTTTACTATGAGACCAAAATGGCAATGACACCTAACAAAATGCATGGAACAGCTAACTTTTGACGCGATTTCAGGGTGGGTTTTATCTATATATATAAAAATGAAACCCGTTTTCCTTGGTCACGGCCTCACGCGTGAATGGCTGGACCGATTTCACTAATTCTTTTTTTTGTTGTATTTGTTATTATTAGGAGAAGGTTCTTACGGAAAAAAATATTAAGAAAATCTCTCAGAAATATTGAAAAACCCTAAAAACAGCCCTTTTATTTTTCCCATACAAACGTTTTCTAACTAAAACGAGCTTTATTGCTATTGTATAAAGTTCATATTGAATTGCAAGCACTCACTGTTGTTTAAGCAATGTAGGTATGTTCCTAACGTCCAAGAGTCAATTTGCACTTTATTACCTCTGTACAAAGTTCAAATTCAATCATATCTATCAAAACAGTGTGCGTTTTATACTGATAATTTTTACTATAAATTGACAAGTTAGCATCAACAAACTACGGTTGCTATAGTTACGCAATAGCATGAGAATAGAGGTTATAACAAAGAGTTCCTATAATTATTCTCAACACCTTTGGTCACGCCATCACGCGTGAACGACTGGACCGATTTCAATTTACTCTACGTTTATCCCAAAGTCTACCCGTGCGAAGCCGGGACGGGCCGCTAGTGTAACAATAAATGTCGATTCACAAACAAACATACGCATACATACTACGTCATAGATACTTACATAATTATATTATAATACATATTTCAGAAAATACTATTGACAAAAGTTTAAAGTTCTCACTAACACGTGACAAAGTTACAAACCTATCGATACTTCATACGATAAAAACGAGTTCGTTATCGATATTCTGCCCCCTCCCTAGACAAAACCGCACAATTATCGGGCTGTTTACCATTCGGCCGGTAACCGCCGGCGGCGATCTGCTATAAATCTTCACTCGAAATGATGTTGGTTCAGCGGTTACACTACTAATGGGCTGCGCAGACGGAGGACTTCTTAATTTGCGGATGTAAAAACCTTGGCGTGAGACATGATGGGAAGAGAAACATTTTTGATTCCATGATGTTTGGAATAATACACAGGGTCATTCAGAAAGGGTGTGCTAAGCCGAAAAGAGCTCATAGTATTTTCATTATGAACAACTTTTACTATGGGACTATACTCCCCAACTTGTTAAAAACATGGATCAAACCAACTGATTTTATCTTTATGATGTTTATTTTCGTCGGCTTAGTGCAAGAAGTCATTAACTGCAAAAAGTCAAACTGTATCACTATGAAAATAAACTAACATAGTTATGATATTTTTGTTCATAATTAACACAAGAATGCTCACGTTTTATTGAGTCTGATACTACGGCTAGTTTCCCTCAATCCTAAAGAAGCTATTGATTTTCCTGACATAAAAAAATAACCTACGTGCTGATCCAGAGTATAAACTACCTTAAACCAAAAATATTATCCAAATCCGTTCAGCCGTTTTTGCGTGATTGAGTAACAAACATCCAAACATACCTACACATACAAAACTTAAGTAACATTCTCGAATTAACAACAGTTTGACAACAAAACCACAGTTTTACTCCCCTCGACATAACTTTGCCGATGTACTAAGACCAGTCATTATATCCATAAAATGAGCTCAATCATTATTTTATAAAAAATCTAACGTTCAGCACATGCTACATTCAAATTTAATAGATTTTTTATTTCTTGACGCGTGGATCCCCAATTATAGAGGGTGAAGTCATTTCCGTCGATGACAATGATACGGAAAACGGTTTGGAGCATCCTGTATGCAATTAGACGTTTTACATTGTTGCTGAGTGATATTTTGTTTAGTTTAGTTTAGTTTTAGAACCAAAAAAGCACATGTCAAATTACATTTTTACAATTACAAAAAATTAATAAATTCCAAAAAATGAAGTAAAATAATCAATAATAAATTCGGAACAATAAAATAATTTGTAAACGCAGTTTGTATTATAAGTCTTGTTTTAGTGAGAATCAGATAATTTAATAATGATGTTGATTCTGACAAAATATGCTCTATTCTACGCTTCTATTTTAATAAGTAATAATTTAATAAAGAAATAAAATAATTGATAATTTGGCAACAATTTTAGGCTTAAGAAATTAGTTGATTTAAAAAATAGTTGAAAGTATTCCAGATTTTAGTAATCCAAAAGAATGGAGTACTCGGGGAATAAGCCCAATACAAAACAACTTTTCTTTTTGTGGGCTCGTTTTCTGTAATTCAATTCAAGTCGTATTTTAGAAAAATTACTACAAATTCAATGCTTTCGTCAACTTTTTTCAAAAAAAGCGTTCAAAAACCTCTCAAAAGTAAAAACTAATATCTTGAAATTCGACCAATTCAATGCTTCCTTAACCTTTTCGTAAAAAGTGTCTCTTCAAAACATCTCAAACATAAAAACAAAAGTCATGGAAAAATCCAGCTTAAATTATTTGTAAATCATCTAGGCATTCTACATTATAGATTCACATCACAACAATTAAAGTATCTAACTCCTAATAAAACTTAATACTGTAAGAATTCTAAATTACGCAAAATAAAATAAACTGCAAATAACATTCACCTTGAAAACTAATCAATTACTTATTCAAATCATTTGTCAAACTCATCGCAATAATCACACAAAAACCTGGCAATTTTGCATACTTCCTAGTACTAACTGGAAACGACTGAGAGTCAATCTTTTACCGGTAAAATTCAAACTAACATTGCATTTTAAACTCTATTTCTTTAGCTTTATAATCCCTTACTTTTTTTCAGCCGCATTGGTAACTTGGTAAAGAGCTAATGAAATACCAACGTTTATGCTGTCGAATGAGGGTATTGACAATGAAATTTAAATCTTATTTCTTGCATTTAAGGCTCCAGACATGGTTTGACAAAGTGATTGTTAAGTTGGTAGTAAACAGCTGATTGCTAGGGTTGCTCGAGTACTTTTTTTCTAGTAAGTCAGAAGGGATGTTTTTTTCTTGTAACGGTAGGAGCCACCTGTCGTTAGGGCAGGTTTGTTGACCTTACCTTAGAAAGGTGAGGTCAACAAGAGGGGTTAGATCTGACCTTTTGTTTTAGTGTTTGGAAAAAAGAAAACCTTAGCGTGGAATAATACATACAAAATAAGATCGTTAAATGCTTGACTAATAAAAATATTTTAAAAAACCATCATCAAATAATATTTCAAACAGTTTTGCTGTAATAATTCAAAAAGGTAAAAAACTCTAGAATGAAGCCCACGGCACTACGGATTCAAAGACGAAAATGACATGAGCTATTTTTATCATTATCATCATCATCCCCTCGTTGGTGAAACTGACTGAGTTGTAACATACTGAAAATCAATATCAGAGCTTCTAACCTAAAAATTCTGACACCAGGGCTATCTACTCTGCCTATAGAACTCACTCAATCCCAATAGCTAAATCAACCTTTAAACATTATTATCCGAAGATCCGTTACACAAATACTAAAGAACAACCGCCTAAGGCACAAATCATTGATATTACAGAAGTAAAGCTTTATACTAAGCGTTCTAGCAACGCACACATTGACAACGCTGACAGACACGAGTCTCGGATCAATCACTGAACTACAACATAGGGCGTTTTAAAAAGGGAGTCTACAAGCACCTCTCCGGGCTGGCAAAGCATCATCAACGCCGCTAGTGTTGCAGGTGTCCAGGCAGTTTTGCTGGCCATCAGGCTGACCGACTGCCTGTTTGCCGCACTTTTAATAAAACAATCGCCCTCGCCGTTTCAGGCGATTGGTCAGAGACTCATATGCGTGAGCGATGTCAATCGGCTCTACACCTAATCCATTATTGGCCGAAGTATGCTCTGGCGTTGTCGGCTGATCGAATTCAACCATATGAATCGCTGGCGGTTAAAGAAGTGTGCGCTATTTCTTTTCTACACGTTTTATTCGATCAGCCGAGTCTGGCCGACGACGCCAAACACTTCGCCTGACAACGTATTAGTAATAATTCATTCAGCAAACTCATTGATTTTATTTTTATGACTATTAGTCCTTTTCTGCCCTAAATTGCTGCACCTGACAGGCCGGTGTCACTTGTGTGCTGTAAAATAACACATTTTTAACATGACTATTATACGAGTAGCTCTCCTGTGCCCTAAATTGCTGCACCCGATAAGGCCCAATGCCACTTCCGTGTGCTTCTAAATAATACTGTTTTAAGACCTTTCCACTGTACGGAGCAGTCAACTGAATTCGAATCTGTATTTTTTTAAATTATTTTTCATCACGAATAAGTCGCGTTTGACTACCAACTCACCTGTTGGTAAACGACGATATGGTCGAAGATGAAGCACGCAGACTTAGAAGATACCTATTCACTCTGACCTTGAAAAGCCCAAGAATGTATCTTGTAAATCTTATTTATTCGTATGTGTGCGTTACTCGAGCGCGTTTACGATGAACCTAAACTTCTGTTCTCCAAATGTTTTGTGCCTAAGGCCTGGTCTAGACCGCAGCCCAGTTATTTGAGATTACAGTCTAGAGGTAAACAGTACCTTCAGTACTTTCCTTAGTTTAGCTCCAACGGTTCTGAACTTGAAAGTTTACCAGTATTTGTGTTTTAAATGCAAAATAATCATTATAAAACAAGGTTATAAGGAAAGGGTATGGTAAGCCAAAAAGTACTCACAAGTTCTTTTTGGCTTTTTTTTTTCTTAGCACTACATTACCTAGTCATGATTTTGAACTATTTGACAATTTTGTTTACTCTATTTTCGAAAAGGGGCATAAGCTGACTCTTCTTTAAATTTTATCGAAATCAATTTAGTAGTCACGGAGACATACAGTAACAAACACACACATATACACGCTCACACAGACACATATTTTAACATTTATAATATTAGTAGTATAGAATTTAGCTTTAAAAGGAAACCATAAGTCTTCTAACATTGCCCGAGTCGAGTTGACAATGACTTTCTCTGCGGCGCGCAAGGCTGCGGTAATGATCAGCGTCAGTGTAACTGTACCTTACATTATGGTTACAACTGTAGGTATTGGCATACATTCTTACTGTACAGGCAGGTACAGTGACATCTTTAACTTCCTACTGATCCTACTTTATCCCTACTAATATTATGAAAAAGAAAAAAAAAAGAAAAAAAAGACTGGACGGCGCTGGCCCAAGACCATAGTAACTGGAAAAATTGAGGGAGACCTTTGCCCAGCAGTGGGAAAAGCATAGGCTAATTAAAAAAATATCCTACTAATATTATAAACGCGAAAGTTTGTAAGAATGTATGGATGTTTGTTACTCTTTCACGCAAAAACGGCTGAACGGATTTACATGAAATTTGGGATGAAGGTTGTTCATGGTCTGGATTAACACATAGGCTACTTTTATCCCGGAAAACGCGGGTGAAGCCGCGGGGCGCAGCTAGTATATTATGAATGTGAATGTATGTTTGTTTGTTACGCTTTCAAGCGAAAACTGCATAACCGATCTTCATGAAACTTTGTACACATATTTTTGGAGGTATTAGAAGTAACATAGGATACTATTTATTTTCTAAACGCGGGTGAAACCGCGGGGTGCAGTTAGTAATACTATAAAAGCGAAAGGTTGTGAGTTACTCTTTCACGCAAAAACGGAAAAATTTACATGAAATTTGGAGTGAAGGTTGTTCATGGTCTGGATTAACACATAGGCTACTTTTTATCCCGGAAAACGCGGGTGAAACCACGGGCGCAGCTAGTTTATTATAAGTGGCAATAAAGCGATGTTTGACCTAATGGTAAGTCACCGCCTTTTCCAATACCCGAGACTTTTTAGTACGTTGCCTAATTCATCTATACTAATATTATAAAGAAGTAAAGTTTGTGTGTTTGTATATTTGTTAAATTGTAAGGGGTAATCTCGGGATCTACTGAACCGATTTTAAAAATTCTTTCACCAATAGATAGCCACATTATTGCTGAGTGTCATAGGTTATATAAAAAAACGAAAAATAAAAAGGCTTTTACGTGGTAGTCCGTTTTGCAAAGTGAATCGGAGAAAAAACGGTCCGGACGGCGCGCGATGACTTCGGGTTTAATTAACATTATGCCCAACGAAGTGGGCAAGGGTCAGCTAGTTTTTACATAAGAGTATCTACTACATATTTAAGTTTTAATGTCTTTTAAAAAAAAACTTTTTTCAATCCACCTGTCTACTTTGCCCTGTCATGTACTCGATTTTTTTTCAATCATCACAATTTCATCAATAAAGGATCAATAAATAAGGACCACCTAAATAAAAGTACCTAATATCAAAACTATTTCCTCTTTTACAAATAAAGTAAAAGACGAACACAAACCTAACCTAACCTTTTCGCTCAAACATAAATCAACAAGATATTTTTTCCCTTTCAATTACAGCCCTTCCGTTCAACCCTGGCAGGTTAAGGACCCGCCTGACCTGCGATGACATTTCGCAACACAAAAAATCACGTAACTAACTATCAAATAACCTGTGGTTGTACCGTCAGCAACAGCAAAAAAAAATGTTTTTGAAAAAGTGTTGGTGGGCTTAGTTCTACTTGTGCCAAGTTATTTTGGTGTAAGTTATTAAGTTACTCAATTATAAAAATAAAATATAAAAATAATAATTAGGTATTAACTTCTTTGCCTAAGTCTGAGAACTTCTGACAGTCAAATCTTTCCGTTGACCGCTGACGCATTAGTAATTAAAGTGCTAAAACACAATAATTTCGAAATATACAACTGTTACATGCAAATAATCACAAAAAAAAAACTTAACCACTTATAATCTTCACAATAATTTTATTACCGAATCTTTATTTGTCATAGATCATAAGCTCGTCAAAGTCTAAGAACTGCTTTTGCTGTCGCTACATCTTACCACGTGGCGCGGCCAGGGTTGCCACCTGTTAGTGTCATCAGGCTTGCGGTTTTTTCTCGCGTGCCAACGCCCTGTCGGTTAAACTGTTTTGATAACAGAAAGGTTACATTAATTAGTTTATTTATTTATCGATTATGGAATTAGAAGAGTTTTGTTGCTATTTTTTTAACGACCGTTATTTTAATCGAAAGTAGTAAAGGTAAAGGAGTAGGCAAGAAAAAAAATGGAATTGAAAAAAGTATGGGACAGAAAATTTCTGTTTCATAACTTCCGGGTTGGTCCCATAGCAAAACTTGTTCATGATGATGAGAACTATGACCCATTTTTGGCTTAGCATACTTGCCCTTTCCTTACAGCCCTGTATAAACCTGGCTTAAACTTAAACACTGCTTAAGATTCTACGTCTTGTTACTTGATACTGCTAAAAACATATTACTTCGATTACAACACCACAACAAGATGTAGGTATGTCTGTGTGACTTCGGGCAAGGTGTGGTCACTCGCCAAGCCTGTAGTAAAATAATCTAAATGGTTCTGGCATTACTATACATGAAAATTAAATAAACACCCCCACTTAACTTGACACGATATAATTAAAGTAGGAACTGCCACCCTCTTAATTCGAGCACAATATAACCACAATATAGCAGTAGGCTAACTTGAAACCAAAGCGCTTTGTATAATTTTGAAAACTATAAAAAGAAACTATTAGCTAGGTAAGAAGTATAACGTTTTTTTGATTGGACCTAAGAGAGTCTAGGCAAAAAACTAGGTTTTTTTGCACAACCATTATGCTATTTTTAATGTTAGGTATTTTTTTTAAACACATTATACTCGTTTATATAAAAAAAATAGACATTAATAAATAACTCTTGATATTTTTAACATTTGGTTTTTATGGTATTCAAAATCATTAATCTTTTACCTACTAATATTTATAATATTATGCACAAATAAAATGTCTAAAACTGTTCAGTGGTTCTTACATTTTTTTAATTTCAATTATCTTTTGAGCTGGAATGTAGCTGCATTACTGTCCACATTTAGGCACAATGCTCAATGCTGCCACAAATTTGAATTTTAAATACGTGAATAATTCAAATAGTTTCAAACAACAGGTGGTATATTTATGTGGGAAACGTTGCATATTTGCATATCTGCCATCGTTTGAATACAGACTACATACTGCAAGCGTGTGTAGTGTTGACATTTTGTTTTAGTTGGCGCGCTTTTGTTCGTGCTTAATGTTAAATGTCAATATGCGGAAGTTAGTGTGTTAGAATGCGGAAGTGGAAGAAAGGTGTTGTATGGAAGTTAGGTTACTACAGTTTTGTTTAGAAAATAAAAATGACACAACAAATTTTAGCTACCTCAGTAAACTTCTCAAAAGTAAACCTTGTTTGTGAAAAAAAAGCTTTTTCTGACGCAATGAAACATAAAAGAAACATAATTTATAAGTTACAAAACTTTTTCGTGTCAAAGATTTTTAATCGCGTTTTAGAAATAAAGTTAACTTTGTGTAAATAATTATATTTTAATTAATACTTCACGATTACGAAAAAAATAAATCTAGAAAATTGGAAACAGATAAATGAATACATTTCGACACTGCAAAATATATACAGATACATCAGCTTATGCTGCTCGCAAATCATAAAATAAATAAATCAAAAGATCCATTTTTTGTACCCATTTTCTAAGTTTTTTTTTTAGCTAAATCTTGCACTCTTTTTAATTGGATTTTTTTTATAAAAAAAACAACTAATGAATAGTACCATATTTTTGCATACCAACACTTTTTTTCGTCAAAACTGACCTGACCTAACCTAACAGTCTTACCGCTCAAGTCTCAACCGACCCCGCTCGGCGGGAACACCCCGGCACGCGCGCGCGCCGTTACGTCAGCTGTCGCCCCACCTCCGCAGGTGGGTATAATGACCTTAGGGTAGCAACCCCGACAGGTTGATTGTTAACTTTTTTTGAGATTCAGTGATAAGTAACGGATGAGGTGAAAGTAGATTTCGAGATTGTGTTTTGTGCTAGCAGCGACGAGTGACTTAGATTTTTGAACTAGCTCAAAAAATTTTGAAATTAAAATTTTCAATGTTTGTCCAAAAAGGAGACATTACTTTTTCAAAATTTACCAAAATAAAAAAAAACAATGTAAGATATAAAAATTCGTAAACAAGTAGGTAGTACGTTTAGTTCTAGAAAGGTTACAAATTATTACGTATAATTAAAAAAAAACACGACAGAGATTTTTAAAAAGTCGTAAAGTCTGAACTATTTAGCCTAGAAAAGAAAACGTAAGCTCACAAAAAAATGAGTTTACGTAAGTAAAAAAAGTCACAAATATTCGACAAATCAGTAACAAATTACCAGCAAATTTCGTGATTGAGATCACGAAGTACATTCACTAATGATCGAAAGAGAGTTATTTATTATCTATTTAGTATAATACCATTTCAAACAAAAATAAATAAATACCGTATTCTACGCAAATATTGCATATGCAGTCCCCTTAAGCATCTCTCATTCACAACCGCCAAGGTTAAGACGGACGCAGATAAAACAGCATCTTTGTTTATCTATAATTAACCAATAACTATTAAGTTTTTGCTGTATTGTGTACAATGGGGTAATTAATAGAGGTTAAGGAACCTTACCGCTGATAAGGTTGGAACTTAGGAAGTGATAGTGGCTTCTGTTATCTATTTGGTGGTTTTCCGGGTTTTTCGGGACAAAGAAACTTTTTGGTGTAATTTGCTATGAAAAGGAAAGGACTTAATAAAAAACGCGATTAAAGCAAAAATAAAACGATTAGATAAGATATGAAAATTTTCAAACGGTTGAATAGAAAAAATAAATCCGCATATATGAAGCGGTTACTCGGTTGTCGAGGATCCTGTATCTATACTAATATTATAAAGAGGAAAGATTTGTATTTTTGTATTTTTGGATGTTTGTGTGGAATAAACTCAAAAACTACTGATCCGATTTCAAAAATTCTTTCACCATTCGAATGCTACATTATCCCAAAGTGACATAGGCTATTATATATTTATTACCTGAAGAAATTAGGGGGATCCTTACTAAAACTTCAATAGTGTCCACCCGTGCGAAGCCGGGACGAGCTGCTAGTCTATTATAATTTCAATGAAATGAATCCCTAAAATTGCTTCTAGAATAAAATGATCAAAAGCAAATAATTATAACAAAGATTAAGTAATATGTAAAAAAGTTACGTGTGTTTTACAATAATGTCAGAAATCTAGCGGAGCTACAAATCTCTAATCATCGTGGCACAGTAATAAGTGCACAATGGGCCCAAGTTAGAAGGCATTATTAAAATTTGACAGGTCTAAACTAACTAAAAATATATCTGTCTTCGTCATTGCAATCTTTTAGACAAGGACGTCAACAATTTTAGAAAATTTAGATTGTCTTAAAGTCTTGAGTCTTGAGTCCATTACCCCCGTAATAGGCTTGTTTCCACTAAGAATGAATCGGATGGATTGGAGTTTCTAATTATTGAATAAGATATACAGATTTTAAACAATAAAACAATTTATCAAAATAATTAAAGATTATTAATATTTTTAGAAAAGAAAATCTTAAAAAATAGGCATTGAGTCACGTGACCGTGAACGCCAATCAGAAAATGTGACGTCACATAGTGGTATGCCGAAAAAAAACTTTCAACAAAACAAACTTTTGCCGTAAGTGAACACAATCGTTTGTCACTATGTGACGTCATTTACGACGCCATGACACTTTCTTGTGTTTTTACGCCAGATTAAAAATATTTTCTTATAACTTAAAATATGTGTTTTAAATATAATTTTTAACATGAAATATTATTTTTTTGGGGTAATACAGGTACTAAACTAACGAAATAAGCCATTTTTGAAATTTACGACACAGGCCTATTATGAAATAGGTAACTAGCTGCTAATACCTCCAAGAATATGTGTACAAAGTTTTGTTATGATCAGTTAAGTAGTTTTCGCGTGAAAGCGTAACAAACAAACTTACATTCACATTTATAATATTAGTAGGGATAATTTATTTGAATCCATAATTTTGAAAGCTATTCCAAAGTGTCTAAAACAGTTCAAATTAGTAAAGATATTTCATTGAGGCGAAAAAGTATCTTGTTAAAAATAAGTAAAATAAGAGAGAGAAAAAACATGTCATCGGTTGATTCTCCCGCGTTTTTGAAAAGCCGTTGCACCAAGAAAGTCGTTACAAACACTTTCGATGATAACGGGCAGGAAATGTTTCCTAAGCGATGAGGGGAGGTTAATAAGTATGTCTTACCTTTAACTGTAGCTTTTACATTACAAATGTTAAAATTCAAGTGCTTCTTAGTGATCATTACACTATTAACACAATAATACAATAATACATACATATACTAGTATTATTAAAAGAAATATCAATGGTATTCTTAGAATTCTCATTTCTGTTCAAAGAACAAACGAAGCAAGCACAGTGAATATCCAACGGACGTCCAAAGACTTAAAAAAATACATACATATATAGGTACGCGTCGACTTGAGAACCTTCCTCCTTTTTCGTCGGTTAAAAATGCTCTGACAACTTCTCGCTTATGTGAAATGTCATCTGTAAAAAGAAGATAGTACATTTGAAGCAGTGATTAAGTTTAAGGAGGCTTTATAAGCAAGGTTCTAATATTAAAAACTAGCTGATGTTCAGACATTTGTGCCATGTGCTGCTAAGCATTCGGTCTCGCAGGTTCGGTACTATAAAATAATAATACAGCCTATACTCGTACCACTCAGGTTTAATAGTAGGGAGGCATATCTTTAATTGATAATGACTATGATTATTTTTTAAATCTACAAACATTTAAACTTTACCTCTTTATAATATAAGGTATAGATATAAAAGTTTGTATGGTTTGGGTGTTTGTTAGTTCTTCATGCTGAAATGGAAAGCTTAATTAAATCTTGGCTACTTTTTTCGTTGTAAATTTAACAGTTCTTGCAGAAGAGCGGTTGAATCCACGTGACAAAGCTAGTCCTACCGTTTATTGGTTATTTCAGGAGTGTAATCATGACTTCACGAGTCGTGGCCTTGGTCGCGCCTTAACCGTTATTGTATGGGACATGCGGAAATAATGTATTACTGAGCTAGGTGAGCAAAGTAAATACATTACTCGTGTGTGGCCACAGCAAAAACAGAAAAATAACTGTCAAAAATACCGGGTTAATTCTGTATTTTTTCTTCTTGTTCTTTATTCTTGTTTTTTTTATTAGGTGAAGACAGATGTTGGGTCCTTCTCACATACAGGTCGTGTTGTCTTTTTTTTATGTAATTGAGTGACGAGACGAGCAAATCGCTCGCCTGATGTTAAACGTCACGTTTGCCCATAACAGGTCTAATAAATATCGACGAAATTGGTATAGTTTTACCATTTTATAGGGGGTGATATTAATAAATGGGGTATTTTGTAACCAGATGATTTTGGTAGTTCTTTTATTTTTAGTTTGTTTTTGAATAGGTTTCTGCCAAGATGGGTTTCGAAGGTTTATTTTCTATAAGTAGGTAATAAAGGTGACACAGTCACTAGAACCATGATTTGTTTGCTCGACCAAGTATAGCCATTTACTGTCTCGCCACCGTACTCGTTATGTGTTATCAACCCATTATCTTTTAAACTAGAAGTACCTATAGGTAGATAAAACAATAGCCTGCTAGTAGTCCTTCGAACAGTAGTCTGTAGACCTCGTAAGCATTATGTCAACTTACGCAGAAGAATGCTGTCGTCATCAGTGAACCTATGGTTATAACCTAGAAAACAACAATAAGTGCCAGTTCACACGCGCGGGCAATGTCTAGGCCGCCCGTGTGAACTCGGCACAATGATGTAATGTAGCACTTTTGTAGTATTAGTAATATTATGTCATGGGTTCGAAAGGAAAATGCTTTCTCAGGTCTGTTGGTTAGTGCTTTTTATTGTTTATAAATAGTTCCAGTTTGACCCACCAAGATACACGATAACACGATTTGCCTAAAAAGAGGTATATGCATGGAAGAGATCGCACTTAACGATAAGGCTACAGGTTGTTGCACTAGTTTCAAGTTTCATGATCCTTTTTTGTCTGTAATTTTTGCTGTGAACATTAAGTAAAGAGTTTTTACTTAATCTATCTATTTACTCGTATCTCCTCAGGGTGGAACCGATTTTGATTTAGTTGTTTAGATTGAATTATAATTCAGAAAATTTCTTCAGCCGTCGTCGCAGAATTACGAGAACAACTCTTTTTTAAGTTTTAGTTTTAAATGTTATTTTTAAATTATAGTCCCGTTATTTCACTTGTTATCCACATGAGCCTTTGAAATTTCCAAGATAAAAAGTAGCATATAACTATGCTATTTAGTCCAGGATAAAAGCTACCTTCATCAATATCTGTTCAGCGGTTTTTCATACATACAATAATAAACATACATACATACAACTGTTATATTTATAATATTTTATTAATATGTCTTGTTTGCTGAAAATTTACTGTGGCTAAAATATATAATTTTCTTCACTTAGTCTATCCATAAACTATCAAACTGGTTATAACGACTCTATTAATTAAAACCGAATAGGGTTAACTGACGTATAATAAACAGGGTAATTGTAAAAGGGTCAATAAGGGGTGCACTGTAGGAATGCGACAGTAATGACTGCAGTGGAAGGGACTACTATTGGTTTTAGGTGAGTTGTGGGTGAGAAAAACAAACGAAAGTATTTTGATGCGGATGCGTTTGTCATAATCAAAATATCAGGCAAAAATGACAACATTTGATTTAAGTTTTAGTGCAAATGATCTAACCACCAACTCATCTACCACTCCCATGCAGCCATATTCATCTCAAAGATTTTAGTCCTCAAATATTTCGTCTACTCATTTGCAGAAGTTATAATTTATTTATTATTATATTTAAAAGTAAAACCATTACCTGACTGACATTTCAACACAGCTTATACCAGTGAGCCTAGACACATTACATTGGATAGGTACGTTCTCTATATGATGTAGTAGGCATCTACTAAAGAAATTTGCGATATGAAACCCTTAAGGGGGTTAAATGGGGTATTAAAGTATAAAAACAAGATATACCCAGATTTATTGATTAACACTATTTAAATCCTATTTACAAATGTATTACAAAAGCATATTTAATAATCCAGTAGTAGTGTCAAAAAAGAGGGAAAAACTTCCAATTATCATGCTGGAGCTTGCGCTTGGAGGGATATTTTGTTTAATTTACCGTAAAATTGCTATTGTTTACAAAATAAGTAATTTTTACATTTGCGTTTGGTCACGGTTGGTGGCGCGTTGAAGGGTTGCAAAAGTTCCGTTCAGTTTCCTCGTCGCGTTTACAGTGACCGTGATGACAAATTGATCTACAAAACCTTTTGAAATTCTTGTTTTAGGTTAATAGTTATGTGGTAGATTTTACAAATAAATATAAATAAATAAGTATAGGTATACCTAATACCTAGTTGTTGTCTATGTTTCTAGAAGGTAACAACTAGGTTATCACCAATATATCACCCCTTTACTTAGTTTAACATACATGGACATGGACAAACATCATAGTTGGACAAAACCAAAATTTTAACAACTTCCACAGAATAACTCATACTTTTAAAACAAGAAATATATTTGAGACAGTATCTTGCCAACATTGAACATGAAAAACGAAGTTTTTATTTTAAAAACAACCATTTTGTTTTCTAAAATCACACATTATCACTGCTTACTCACGTCATTCGCTGCGTGCAAGATGGCCGCCAAAATGGCGGCGAATATATTAAATGGACAAAAAACGATGACATTGAACAGATAATTGTTCGCAGACAGCCGAAATGTTAGACAAAGGCGTTATTTAATTATGGGTAGGATGTCTACAATTTGAGAACTTAAAAAAAATAAAAAAATAAAAAAGAATTTAAAAAATGAAGAATCAAAAAATTAAAAATAGTAGGTACTTATCAAAAAATACGTTTTAACTTAATCTTAAAAAAAACACTTTTCTTAATAGATAAGTAAACGTAATTGAAACCGAAATACTCACGTAAAATTAAGTCGCTTGTTACGACTAATTCCCGTATTAATTCTAACAGAATGTATCAAAACGACGTTAAATTCCATCGTAAAATAAGTAGGTAGGTAAGCGTTTTTTTCTCTCTAGTGCAGTGATCTAAAGTGGGTCTTGACCTCCAGCACCTCCAACGCCGTTGGTCAATGTCTTGGGCTGTTTCTTGCCAGTCGTCAGCTCAGAGTTTGTGCAGGATTCCTACAATGAGCTCTTAGCTTGAGCCTGAACTGGTTCGCCATGGCTTTCGTCTCGCTCTGTCAGCTAGAAAAATCATCAGCGTTCATCTAGTGGAAAAAACTCATATTATTATAAGTAAACTCTTTAAAACCTAACAAAAAGACAATCTATAGGTATATTGAATGTCTTACACTCAAAAATTATTACATAAACTATTCGAATTCAAAATTTTATTTCAGACACAAATAATGGTCGCCCTATAAAAACTATAAATCGCACACAACCAGTTTGAAAACAAGTTGGAACCTGTCATAGTATACGATTATGTCTAAATTAATGATTCTGCTATACATAAATTGACACATAAGGCATTTTTATGTACTTCATTTAAATAGAATATGAGCTCAGCTGAAAATTTGATTGCTATCACAATCCCTGGTTTTTAATAGTCTATTATTTATTAGTCATACTCACGGATGCATTAGTCATTGGAAGGCCTTTTGAAGACTCGACTCAGGTTTAAACTTGTTTTACTACCAGTTGTGTATGACAAAGGAAAAATGAAAATGAAAATAAAAAAATAAATAAACGTTTCACACTCATAGCTCCCATCTAGGATAAATCCTGTGTCGGGGATGCCACGGAACACACACAAGGACTAACAACTAACACCCAGACCCAGAACAGATATTTAAATTAATCTGCCCGGTCAGGAATCAAACCTGGGACCTCAGGCTTTTAAGGCGGTTATGTTACGACTAGGTAAGCCAAACCCTAGTTACCCTGTTACCTTAGTTTTGAACTATTTGGGGCGTTAGAGTTGTTATGTACCAGTGTTTCAGGACTTCTTTGACAAACAAAACGAAAATCAGACCTTTAGGCAAGATGGCGCTAAAACGCAAGCCTTGGCTTGGCTTTTTGAAGCCATAATAAAAAAATACTCGAATCAGACTCAAAAGGATAAAACATTTAGAGGTGGTGTAGTTAGAGCATTACGTTTTAATTTATTTAGTAGGTAAATCCCTGTACCTAATCCTTGTAAATTGGTGGCATTACATCTCTACTAACTGCGTTTCATTGCAGCGTGCCTACTAATGAGATGCTATGTGCGACGACCGTCCGGTCCGGCGAACAACGAGCGACTGAAGTCTCATTGGTGCGACGTATTCTTGTTAGCACCATGAAGTCTAACATTTTGAATACTCATTTGCACTGTCCTTTTGAAGTAATATACAATGTATACATGTAATAAGATAATGTTCAGATTAACCTGAGCCACGTCCGGCCACAGACAAACAAAACACGTTTCATGGATGACTCATGATCAAGATTTTTCACCACTGTACCGAGTATTCTTTTTAATAAAATCTAAAGACATTCAGACTCAAAAACTAAGTATAAAAATCATTTTTCTTGAATTTTCCTTCAAAAATATGTGAAACTGACCGTAATTTAAGTCTTCTTTTACTTTACTTTCATTACCCGAAATTAAGTAGGTACGTACTCTTAAAAATACATTAATTTTATATACAAGAGATACAGATCGACGGATACGTGTGAATACGTGGGAACGACCGCTGCACACGGCGTTTTATAGCCATGACCGTGTCTCAAGATAAATTGTTTACTGTTTATTAGAGAAAAGTTTTCAAAATTACAGACAACTCTTATTCGATTTATACAACATTTTGAGTTTAGTTATAAAAACAAATGGTTAAATATGTTAGTGTGTGAATCATTTTGTGATGAATAATGTTTTTTCTTTCAAGTTACTAAAGCATTGACTAGGCTATGACAGTATTTGACTGCTTTGTAAAGTACATACTTACCTCATGCGTTTGATAAGTTTAATACTCACAAGTGATTATTTTTGTATCAAAATAGTACTGCATCCAATTCTAATATATTCTGATTTCAATTCATATTCAAAGCCCATTTATATCGTCCTTAAACTTTGATGCTGAAAACTTAAAGGAGTACCTAATCACGGTATATTTTTAATTTTAAAATTTTATTTATTCATCAAATCACAAGTCAACACAAACAATATTCAAACACGTACATATAAAACTACGCCAAGGAGTAATAGGTAAGTACATACTACAAATATTTTTGTTATTTTTTTGACTGATCATATTAATTTTTGGTGGGTTCCCAACCAGTCACTCCCAAACGTGTCAGTTGTTTTCTCCACCTAGTAACACTAACACTGTAACCTGAGTGCGACTAGTTCAATCCTCAGACATATCTTCAGACCGTACTCCTTGCGCACCCGCCGCGTATTGTATTGTCATACATTTCCCACAGCCTTGCGCGGGCGCATCGGGGTAACCTTTTTGTACTTACGGACACTCCTACCGTGTGTTTTGTATGTGATAATGATAATTAGAGGTTTTGTTAGTCAAGTTTTTTATAGATAAAATGGAAAATGTCAGGTATTATTTTTATCATTTTAGTTTTTTACCCTGAAAAGTTGGTACCTTCAAGTAGTTATTTCAGTTTTCGTTATCGTTTTAATCCAACTTCGAACCAATTGACAGGTAGATATGACAGGTCATCCAATTTTTCTTCGTTTTCGTTTTAAAAGTATCTCCTCTACTCTACTCTACTTTACTTTCTCATCAAACGAATTTTGAACCAACTTTTTGATGTTAATTATTTATTCGAATGCATCATGAAATCTTCAAAATTTGAATTACCGTGAAATAGAAACCGACCCCAAATATACTTTATAACTATATTTTAATTTGTTTTTTATTAACCGACTTCAAAAAGAGACGGTTCTCAGTTCGACTGTTTTTTTTACACAAATCTATTTGAGTAATTTTAAATAGGTAGTTTGAGCTAATTTTGCATGTTTTTTTTATTGCCAGCGTAAAGAGGTTAACAAAAAACATAAAATTCCATGTGCCTTGTAAGGTCAACAATCTCGCTAACCACAGGCCGACGTTAAACGCAGGATTCGAGTGACCGTGTGAATCTGTCTGAATCGGAGGTTGATTCACGTCTCAAAACAAAAACGTGTTGGTTTACATATTGATGCGTCTTTATGTATTTGTATTTTACATAGCATGTATGATATAGCCACAGGTATTTTACAATTGTAAGTTAAAATTATAATAAATTAATAGTTAAAAAAACTAAAAAAACACGCTTTGTTTAGTGTATTGTCATCGGTCCTCGACAAATCTATATTACAAAGTTTGAATGAAATCTGACCGTTTAAAGTGGGTCAAAAACGCGCCCAAAGAAGTCGGTTACAAACATACATACATACTAGTAAAGCTAATATAAAGGGATAAATGTTTGTGTTTTAAAAAAAAATCAGTAAAGTATTAAATGTATGTATGTTTTTTGCGACTAACCCTGAAATAGCGTAAAACAAATCTGCTGTTGTATAGAAAAGTCTTAATGACACCAGAAAAGCGTTTTTTTTTTATAAAATGAAGCTACATAATTATATTATGTAAAAGCAATTTCGTTCGTTCGTAAAAATGGTTTATGGTGATAAGCACTAAGAGTTATTTTCGCTCGTAGCATATCTAAAAACTGCAAAATATGTACCTACAAGAATAATATTTTCGCGAATTTAAATATTTTATAAAATACTAAAACTACCAATTTTGTAAACAATGAGTAAGCAAAACTAAAGTATAAATCAAACTTGGCTTCCGTTTTGCGAATAAAATGTGTATGAATGTATGAAAATTTGTATGTATTATTAACGAGGACGGTCGTAGGTTCGTGGCCAGGGCTTCTATTGTTTGTACGGGATTGTGAAGGTAGGAAACACGTTGGATATGGTAGTCACAATATTGAAATAAATAAAATAATAACACTAAAATACTACTGCTAACGCAAAACTTTGTCTGTGAGTTAGCTGGACATAATTGTTTGGGAATATAAATAAATTATACCTTGGACTAACAATAGGCATTCATGAACTTTTATTTAGAAACAGCAGGAAAAAAGCAAACTAAAGTCGCGAGTGAATCGGTTTCTAGGCAAGCGTGCTCCATTGCCGACCAAATCATTGCTTACCATCAGGCGAGATGGCGGTCAAACGCAAGCCCATTTTTGAATAAAAAATAAATAAAATAAATAAAAAACATTTTGCATTTAACTTTCTTAAATTACAAAACAACATTGAAATGCCTCATCCACGTAGACCTTGTCTCCGTGCGCCACTGTCCCAGCTAGCCGTAATGCGACTGCAGGACACCCTTTGTTCGCATATTCAAATATTTCACTGCATTTGTTTAAATTGTAATATTTTGCTCGTATTTATATCTGGACTAGCTAAAGCTTATGATTTCGTACTTTGTGCCACTCGGCTTTCAGTCTCGCAGATTTGGGGCTATAAAACAGCTCATACTACTTAGAAATAGTGTAGCTTTGTTCTGTTAAAATATAAAGTACAAATGTAAAGTAGGTACCTACCTACTTCATTTTGATCACATACATTTTAAAATCTTGCGCTCGCATGTTACTCGCATATTGTTCAGGCATAAAATTGATCTCTCCGAACGAAATTTTAGATCTGCAACTTTTTTATTTTCATCTAAAACTGCTCAATAATCTCGCGGAGTAACACTACATCATTGTTTTTTTTATTTCAGGTACAAAAATGGTGAAACTACAGAAGATTCGGAAAAAACATCGGTGACACCTCCTCACTAGAACACGACGCTACGATGTAACCGGCAACAAAATAAGTTCCATTTCAACTCAAAATACTCCTCAAATTCTCCTTTATAGTCTTTAGAAAATCAGATGTGCCAACAGAACAAAAATACTTACGAAAAACTTGAAGTGTCAAAAAACTAAACCGTCAAAAATCATAGACCTACAAATGAACAGAAGTGTCAACGAACTTTCTCAATCAACGATACAATTAATACTAGTGCCACAAAACAATAAAAAATCTGTGAACTACATTTTATTGTGATCGGATTTTTCAAGTGACTTAAAAAGTGATTTAAAATGCCAAGAAAACATAGCTGTCATGTGCTAGTTTTTTTTTTTTCATGATGGATCTTCACGCGCCACCAATGGTCGTGCATACGTACGAGCACCACGCTCCGCTGTTGGAGGTCGAAGGGCTGGATCCTCACAGCCCTCAGCAGAAGGTGCTGATACACGCACCGACTCTGCAGGGCCAGGAGCTGATGAGCAGTGATCATCGGAATGGAGGTAAGTTTTATAGGCACTAATATGATTTCAGGCACTTAAGCCAATCGTAGTATTTGTTGGAGCACGTCGAGCTTCACAAGAGATTCACCTAATCTGTTCAGCTTATAATTATGGCTGCCAATGCCAACGTGCCAACATTACACCGGTAACAAAAATAGTAACACTTAATTCACCAACTTCTTACAACAAATAGCAAAATAAAAATACATGATTTATTTTTCAAAAATATGATTCTCAAAACAGATCTCTCTTTGTTTGACATTTTAATTAAAATGAGACGCGTAACTGTTTATCTTATTTTTAATAGTTAGAATAGTAATGAATCTTGAGAGTTGAGAGCAGATGTGCTTATCTGACGCAGAGTACGACTTTTCAGATGACCAGTACCACGCGCACAGCAGCAACCAGAGCGGAGATGGTGAGTCTTTTTCAATTATTATCTTTGAATATATTTCTTTTCTATTCATTTTTTTTCAGCCAATGTTAAACAAATTAAAAATAATGATTATGCAATCGACTTTAACAATACGGCATTGTAAAATTAATAATCATTTTTTTAATTTTTTTGATAAACTTAAAATAAAAAACAGAATACTTATTTTGAATAATAATACAAAATGAATATTTAAAAAAAAGTTTTTGGTTCAACATAATTTCCAAGTCAGGTCTATACGTTCATAGCTCTACGCTAATTGATAACTATAATTACCAAGTACTATCGGTGCCGCGTTGATAATGACTGTTTTATTTCATTACGCAATACTGAAGGAAGTAGAGTAGCTATAGCTAACTATCTTTTTTGAATGAGAAACGCAACGCGCTTTATATTATTTAACCACAGTGCAAGTAATTGTTAAAATATTGTAATATTTTCAATGCACATGACTTATTTTTGACTCTTTCAAACACTTATGTATGTGATATGTATTAGTGAGTAGGTACTGTGCACTTAATCTTAAAAAATATTGGTTTCGATCTTTTATGTTGAAACAATAATTTCAAAATACCTCGTAAATATTTGGTCTGAAATACTCATTTGAATAAACCATACTCCAGTTCTCATCAAACAAATAGGTACACAAACATACATTCAAACGCCGATTGGTCCCATTACCTACACTCTGGGACTCTCGCTTCGCTCGGTCAATAAACCAGTAGTTGAATGATTATCATCCAAATATGTTTTTAAAGTGACTGTCATCAGTAGACGAGAAAAAGTGTGAAACATCGGCCTTTTTTCAATGGGATGCACACAGATGCACCGTGTGTCGATAGGAGGTTGTTAGTGTGTGTGCACGTATTGATATCTGTGGGGCTTGGTTGGAGTGAGAGCGTGCGCACAAGTGGTAGCGATTTAGTAAAAATTCGACGTTCTAAAATCGGACTTCACCATGATAAGCAACCGATAGAATTTAAAAACTGAAACTATAAAATCTTGCAAAGTAAATTAGACATTGCTGAGATGACGTAGAGCTTAAATTAGTTTGTAAGTACATATTTATGAACTGTAGATTTTAAAATATTGTTTTAGATAAACTTTGGATACTTTTTCCGTAAATATTGTCCTAAATATCACTCTGTATACTATTCAGCAGGAAGATGATAATCTACTCAAGGTATATTCTAATTTTATTGTAAATGCCACGAAAAGTCAAATTGCAAATAAATAGAGAAATCATCAAATTGAACTAATTGGCGCCTTATTAAATATTTTTTGTTAAAATAAACAAAATAATAGACCCTATTATTATAATTCTATTGTCAAAAAGCCCCGCGCAATACTAGTCTATTGATAATTGAAATCACTAAATCGCTTGCTCTCATCGCTCTCACAACAGCCACGCCCATACTCCAAAACTTTACCATCGCCAGCCGAACTAATTTCACACCGATTTGGGCAAGTGTACTCGCACAAAAAACGTTCCATTCACTCGGCAAGCTACTCGACCGGTCTGGACGTGCGCTAGTGAAATCTCCACTATGAATGGACCAGAATTCATCGAACAACTTACCCATTAACTTGCTCAAATGACGGAAATAAAAGGAACTAAAAAAAATTAACGGATGGCTGTGGAATTTGTGTTAATGCGATTGTGGCGCCCTCATCTAGCTGTACAGATAAGTTGGTCGTAATTCTGATGACATGTCGGCTTTTGAAGTAGTTATTTAATCTGTGGTGAGGTGACGGTGTGAAAATGACGTGGTCTATAATTTTTGAGGTAATTTTCGGGGATCACAGGTAACAAGGTAGTCTTGTTTTGTCTCGTTCATATGGGTAATTGATCAGTTTCAAAGGTAATTGCATACACAGAAGCACGCAAGAAAAAAGCTTCTTAAAATTAGTTTATCTTAAAGAATAGAATACACTCATCCCGGTCCTGTGGCAATCTAAACCAGTTTTGACCTCTTTTACCATCAGCCACCAATCCGTCAACATTCTAGTCCACCTAAGGGGCTAGAGTTTGCAAACATAAAATGAAAAACACAGGTTACAATACAAGGTCTAATAACATATAAAGGGTTATTCAAAAAGGGTATGCTAAACCGAAAAAGGCTCATAGTACTCATCATTATGAACAACTTTTACTATGATCGAACCCGAAATTCGAGAAAAAAAAACAGCTGTTCTATAGGAAAATGTCAATGACACTCGACAAGAGGACAGGTATGGAACAGCTGATTTTTTTTTTCGCGAATTCCGGGTTGTTCCCATAGTAAAAGTTGTTCATAATGATGAGTACTCTGAGCCCTTTTCGGCTTAGCATACCCTTTATGAATAGCCCTGTAGCCTGTATTCCTAGATCAATTGGGTGGACTCTCAGAGCACATCCACAAAGACTCTCCATTTTGTGACGTCTTTTCTTAGAGGAATCGTCTTGCCGATGGTTTCTACAGGGTTAGTTGATTATTATTATTGAATCACACTCACACATACATAACCTTCACACCCACACAGGCACGCCAGATCACAGGGCACGACAGTCACGCGCGTCGAAAGCGAAACTCGCAGCTGGGGGTATAAAAACTGAGTGACGGCCAGACGCATTCAGATACTGGACAGATTACTAAATGTTAAGATTTACTAACTAAATTATAACTAAATACAGGGCTATAAAGAAAGGGTAGATATGCTAAGCCAAAAGGCTCACTGTAGGTACTCATCATTATGAACAACTTTTGCTATGGGACCAACCCGGAATTCGCGAAAAAACTTAGCTGTTCCATTCATTTTGTCGAGTTTCATTAATATTTTTCTAAGGAACATCTGATTTTTTTCGCGACATTTTCTTATTGCACACAACTTAAACGAGATTTGCCAATCTGAGCAACTGCTAACAATTTATAAGCCTGAGTATTTAGGGAGCGTTCAAGTATTACGTAACGCAAGTTGGGGGGGCGGGGGGGTCTCGTAAAACGTTACGATGCGTTACGGGGGCGGGAGGGGGTCTTTCTTACAACACGTTACGTAACATTATTTCTTTTTTTATATCTCATAACATGAATAAGTGAAAATTCACTTATTGCAAGTGAAAACCGAACCAAACGGTTAAAAGGCAATTAAAACTATACCAAGAATAAAAACTATAACATAACTTTTTGCGACTTCAGGGTAAAAATGATCACTTGAGAGTTACGTAACGTTTAGAGAGAGGGAGGGGTGGGGGGGGGGGGGTACAGAAAAACGTTACGGAGCGTTACAGTGGGGGGAGGGGGGGTCAAAAATCTTCAAAAATTGCGTTACGTAATACTTGAACGCTCCCTAACTCAGTTTTACTACTACGTCAATTTCAGTAGAAAGGGTCAACAGGGAGAACACACTCTATGAACACAGTCCCCACGGTCCCGCGCCCGATTCCCAGGGATGTTGCGGTCGGGTGTCCATTACAATCGCATTACGAAGGACCATGGACGGGAGTAGATTACAATGTACTTATGTAATACAATAATATTATTTAAGAAGGTTTTGGGCCTTACTTATAAAGTATTCTTAAAATTAAGTGACATTAGTTCCCACCTGGTTTCAGCCATGGTGACCACCGTTTCTGTCAAAATACATGAAGACTTCGTTCGTGTGACTTCATGTGGCTATAGTAGGTACCCTATTTTGGCCTTGAAAGTGCACGAACGAATGGTACCTGTTAAGGTATAATTCTCATAAAGACCATATTCGATAATGGTCTATTTTTGAACTCATCTCGTTTGGAGTAAGAGCGCGCTTTCTGTCATCTTCAAAATTATAGAGGGTACAGTCTTCTGCATCAAGCGCCTCCATTCGAAACAAAGCAATTGCTACGCAGCGTTTAAAAGTTTCAAAGAGGTCTTGGAGGTCTAAAGAACAAAGTATGACCAAAATGTGGCATTGTTTTTCGGAAATAGGTTTTCAAAATCAGTTAAGTCGAGAACAGTCGAAAATGTAAACTTTTTGTCAGAGTCAAAATTACAGAAAATTTTGTCAGTTCAATAATAGTTATCTATATATATAAAAGAAAGTCGTGTTCGTGTTACACTACTTATAACTCAAGAACGGCTTTACCGATATGGCTGAAAATTGGTGAGGAGGTAGCTTCGAGCCAGGAAACGCACATAGGATACTATTTATTCCTATTAAACTATTTATTTCTATTAAATAAATTCGATAGCATTCAAGTGTGAATTGACATAAAACATCAGTCACTATCAAACGAGGTATAACAAAAAAGAATCAGACTTGGAATAACAAAACGACTTATTATACTCTTGGCGCAAATGACAGCTATGTAATGGACGTATGGATGACAATTTGATTTAACAATTTAACAGCTAAACAGATTTTGACGAAATTTGGTATGAAGGTAGCTTAAGCCCTAGGTAATATGTTGATTACTTTTTACCCCAGAAAATTGAACGGCTTTCCGCTATTCTTGCAGGACAGCGGGTGAAACCGCGGGGCGCAGCTAGTTTGTTATACAAGAGTGCAAAGTTGCTTTTTAACCGCGTGTTCAATTTTGATGAACGAGCAAGCGAAGGATTCTAAAATTGAAACACGAGCGCAGCGAGTGATTCAAAATTAGAATCCTGAGCGTTAGCGAGGGAATCAAAAGAGCACGAGGTGAAAAATCTTTGCACTCGAGTGCAACACGTAACTTTTCATTCCACCTCAGCGAGGAAAGAGTATTTTTAATCTTCAATATCTGAGTGGAAAAGCTCATTTGCGCATTATTAACAGTTTCAGTCAATTCTGTTGGCGTCAAACAAACTTCCTCGTCGCTAGAATCACTCATTTTAGTTTTTTCACTTGTTTTCAAGTTTCTTGTTTTTAATAAAATATAAGGTTTAACAATGACGTGAAAAAATGCCGCGTAAAGAACCGCATACAAACCAAATTGAAAAAAGAACACCAAGAAGGTTCCGAGTCTGAGTTTTTAAGAAATTAAAAAAAAGTTGTATGATATATTCGGCACCATAGAGGTAGCAGTAAATAGGTTTAATGTTTTTTTTAATTCACAAACTTAGTGCACACGATGTTCTAAATTCAATTTACTTTATCCTCTAGAGAATAAAAACGGCTTTTCCACTCAGATATTGAAGATTAAAAATACTCTTTCCGAGATGGTGGGATGAAAATTAGTTTTTTTTCAATGGAACCTAATAGTTGTCGAATAATAAACGAAAAACTAAAAAAGGGACTGTGTTCTTCTTTTTTTTTACACAAGAATTTTTAGCACTTTTTAGAATACCTTCTCGTATATTCTGCTAAAAATATATACTTACTTATTATTTCCAAATATGTACATATTTTAATTTTTTTAATTTTTTATGTTTCCAAATTTCCAAATTCCCACTGACCTCCCATAAATAAGGGCAGATGGGAACAAATATTCAAATCGTCCCCACTGACACGAAAACAACATTTTCTCACACGACGGAACCTGTCCTCGAGTCATCGCAATTAGTTCCGCTCCGGGAACCGAACCCGCTACCGCCGGAACTGCGCGCTTACTGCTACAATTTAATTTGAATAATTTAGGGTAGAAATTAATGAGTTGATTAGTTTAGTGGAGGTATGCGTTTTAATTTTTTTTTTACTTTTTTTTTTTAAGAATTTGTAAATGAGTACCTACCATTTTTTTTTAATTTATAAGAAGACTAGTTATGGGGTGCAGGAACGCGGGCTGCATGCAGCTCGGGAGGCGTTCTGATAGTTAGTTACAGTAAAATTGAAACTAAGTGGTTAGAGTAAGTGAATATCTCATTAGAATATCTCATTCGATTTAGTAGTTGGTTGAGTTTTTGTCTAATTATATTTACAAAAAAAAAAAAAAACGACTTCAAAAGACCGACTATTTCATCTATTTGTCGCGCACGTACTTTATGCAAATTTTAAGACTTATATGGATTTCTCATGGATACCATTATCAGAACTGGACTAAATTGAAATGGGACCACACGGGAAGCGTCAGCTTTCTAATAAAGAATCATCAAAATTGATTCACCCAGTCAAAAGTTATGAGGTAACAAACATAAAAAAAAAAAAACATACAGTCGAATTGAGAACCTCCTCCTTTTTTGAAGTCGGTTAAAAACTAAAGAAAAGAGAAGTAAAGAGCACCATCTAAACTGATGCAAACCGGGTTATAAGAAAAGGATATGCTAAACCGAAAAGGGTTCATAGTTAGGTATAATACCACTTGCAACTTTTACTATGGGACCAACATAATTATAATCCTTAAAAAACAGCTATTAGGCCCAAGTTTGAAGGCTTTTTAAGACAGATCTAAATTTTCTAAAACTATTGGCATCCTTGTCTAATGGCTTGCAATGATAAAGACAGATATATTTTTAGTTAGTTTAGATCTGTCTTAAAATGCCTTCAAACATGGGCCCATTATACCAACATAGGTAGGTATTATTTACTGTAGTGTGCACTACACCACATTTATACATTACGTACCTTCTACGTATAGGTATTATTGAAAAGGTGACGTTTCCTAATATAATAAATATTTTCCAAAAAATAAAGGTTACAATACTTACTAATAGTATCATACAGAACCCTATGTTACATCAAAACCAACCGTACCCTAAAATTAGTAAGAAAAGGACAGCAACAGTGAACACGTTCCACTCCATTAGACACGCCTTGATTGTCATTTTGACAATTGGGCGGCCAATCAGAACCGCTAATGGGTGGACGGGGCTTGGAGAAAAAGGTCGTAAGTGACTAACGTAGTGCAATTGGAATTGAGTTTTATGGTGGTGGTTACAATAAAATGTGGGTTTTTTTTGCTTTATTTCCTCATTTTTTTTTATTGAGAGTTAAGAATTTATTCATCCTTAATAGAAAGTCTTCATTTTTTCAGAATCACTTTGTTTTTTTTTTTGAGATTTTGTAAAAAAACTAACCTGAAAATAATAACATTGAGAAAATTAACCCAAAGTTGGCAAATATTATTTGAGAGGAATTCGTTTTTTTTTTATCATCTAATCTGCCGTGCAGTTGATTTTCCAAAAAAAAACAGAGAAAGAAAATATGACTAGGTAGGTATTGACTAGGTATTACATCAGTTACCACACTGAAATAATTTTTAACATTATTACCACTTACTTCCAAAAGTCTTACTCGACAAGATTTAGCAGACTTAGGTACTAACTTTACATACTTACTTTAATTACTGAGTTAGTTACGTGACGTTTAACATCAGGCAATCGATTTGCTCGTTGACACGAAAAAAAAACTATCCTTCAAAACAAAAAAAAAGTGGGATAAGATTGGCCTGTACTACGAGTAATCCTATTTTTTTAATTATTTCGAAACAACCCGGCCGTGAACGGGTCTGAAATTAATTAATTTATAAATATCGACAAAATTTAGTTAATGTTTCAAACAATTGGTATTTCGTAATTATCTAAAATAGACAGTTAACGGTGTAATTAAAGTCATTGATATCAATTCCAAAAAAGCTTTTTAAGATTTTTCAATTTCCTAAATATTTATATAAGTTTTTCTGTCAAATTTTTATTTTGACTGGTTTTCTGTCGTATGTGCAGAAAAACCTGTATAAGAATGAAGATTCCATTTAGTTTGGTATTGCGTTGGCAGTTACGCTGTTTCGGCACTATGGTAGGGGCGTAGTTTCGGTGCTAAATTGACGTAAGTGACAAAGACTGAATTTTCATTTTCGTTTCTATTCTTTGACAGATTGAGTTCATATTTGTAAAACGTTGATCTTTTATTTGTTTTAATGATTCGCAAATGGGTTTTGTATTAAAATTAACGTTTTTTTGATTCATCACAATATTTAGTTAGCATCTAGACTACCAGGGATTAACTAAGCCTAAACTTGAAACTTTTATCGAAATCTGTTCAGCCGATTTTGCGTGATTGAGCAACAAACAACCAAACATACAAACTTTACATTTAATTTTATAATAATTAGTATGACTAGAAATTTACAATTTTTTTTTTTTCAAAATTCATTGATTTTGTAAAAAAATTACAATAGAGCTAGACGCTTGGCCTACACGAACTTACCATCATCATCATCATCAGCAACCTTTAATCCTCCCACTGCTGGGATACGAGGTCTACCCTCGAAGGGTGTTTAGGCCGTATTCCACCACGCTGGCCAAGTGCGGGTTGGTGGATCCACATACGCCATTGAATTTCTTCTCCGGACGTATGCAGGTGTCCTCACGATGTTTTCCTTCACCGAAAAGCCAGTCGTATAAAAATTCGCAAATAAGTTAATTTACCTACTTACTTATATTTAAAAAGCTTTGCTCTCATAGTTTTTTCACAACTTTTTTTTTGTCATTTTGTTATAATTAATTTACACGGGAATATTCACGTAAAAATTAAGTCGTTTACTACGACCAGTTTCGGTCACCTGAAAAAGGTCACCGAAACTAGTCGTAAACGACTGAATTTTTACGTTACTATTCAAGTGTCAATTATAACAAAATGTGTCCAAACTACGATAGTTTCCTAGTTTTTTTTTTTCCAATTTGTCTCAGCCAATCAGTTTCCGAGTAAAACCATGGACCACGGCTAGTTAACCAATTATTCTCTTACATGATTAATCTCCTTCAGTTATTGAATCAAAGCTGACAAGATCAATCAATTTGCCGTGCATTAGATGCCTTTGATGAGATGATTAATTAGGCACTTACGGTAATTTAGTATATTAATTAGAGTAATAGATAATATAATGTATCTATTAATATTAGGACAATCGGCCCAGGTTGAAAGCTTTAGTAAAAGATATATTTTTTCTAAAAAATAAGGTCGCAATGTTTGTCAAATTTGGAAAATTGTCGGATTTTTTTGGCTCAGCGGTAGTGTAGCCGCCATAAAGCCAGAGGTCTCCCGGGTTCGATTCCCGGCCGGGCAGATGTTTGAATGATGAATTTAAATATCTGTTCTGGGTCTGGGTGTTAGTTGTCCTTATCTTTGTGTGTCATGGCATCCCCGGCACAGGATTTATTCCTATTGGGGAGCTATGAGTGTGAAATGTTTATTATGTCTAATGACAAAGTTAGATTTATATACCTATCTTATAGTTAGATTAGAGCTGTCAAATAAAAAGCCTTCAAACTGAAGTTAATGAAAACATAAGCGAATGGTACCAATAGGGAGTCTTGCACTCAGAGTGCAGATAAAATTCAAATATTTCATCATCATTTAGCGCTTGTACTAAAATCGAATTAAAATTATTGGTTTTTTCAGTTATGCCATTTTTGGCACTTACGTCCTTTCTGCTGAGTGCATGAAATTCATTGACTAAGTAGTGTTTTTGTTTTAAGTTTATGCTTTGAAAAATAGTCTACATCGTTTTTCGATAAAATCCTTTGAATCAATAATCTACTTCCTAAATATGGAGGTGCTTGTATAAATGCTCGCAATTTTCAATAACATTTTCAGGCTGTACTCTTTTATAATTTTCCTAGAGCAATATTTCGTATAAAAATTCGAAATTAGATCAAAATCATAAGACCCAATCCAAAAAGTATCATTATCTCATCTTAAAAAAAGCAGCGCAATCTCTGGCGGGTGGCGAATTTGAACGCACCCTCGCCACGTGCCGGTAGAGAGCATTTTGGCGCCGCGCCGCGCGGTCGAGCGAAACGCGCGGGAAACGTCGCGTTCCATGTTCGAATATTTGGAGTCTGACGTTCGAATATTTGAATTTTGACGTGTGATTTACAATTTTTTAGAGGTTTTTTTTTTAAATGATAGACTAGTGCGAAGTGGCCATTTTTCTTTTTTTTTGTGACGATTTAGCAACAAAGGATTTTTTTAATTTTGTGAAGTGTGTTTTTGATATTTACGAGGATTTTCTTATAATGTTTTTGTACAGTTAAATTCTAAGTTGTTTTTTCAAGTGACGAATTTGTGATTTTACTGGGAAAAAATAATTAATAAAACGTTTTATGTAGGTATTGGCGAAATGAAAACGTTTTAGTGAAGTGCAATATTCTTATCAATAAAATTAAACTCGTGTTAAAATATTTTGCAAACGTCTATTTATAATAACAAGTTAAATTATTTTTTTGTGAATAAAACTATATCAAAATTAAAAACACATTTCATAGTTTAAACAGTTCATTGTCTAACAGATTATTAAAGATAATTTAATAAAATAAGTATTTCGTCCTTTCAAAGACTAAAACCTTTTTACAAAATTAGGAAATAATAACGTATCTCACAAAAACATTTTTTCTTATAAGTACGTATACATTTTATAATATAAATACATGACAATGTAAATCAATACGGCATGTAATTCTAATACCCGTCTGAATAAGAGCCGAGAACAAGTGTCGCGTTACAAGAACCTGTCGTGTGAATTTATACGTTTGTGGAATAAATAAATCTGTTTATTATACACCTACCTACTACAATAATGACTACACTCGACATAAAAAAAGATATTTTTTTACAAAAGATCAATCTATAACCTCTGAAAACCATCACAAAAAAGGTGCGCCATTGCTTCGAGCAAAATAACAGATTTAAAAGCCTAAAAACAAATAAATAAAAAACAATACTTATCCAAGCCCAAAACCGAAAAATCTGGTTTATAGAGGACTTAAAAATTACTTACCTTAAATAACAATATTCAGAAATTGATGTTTTCATATTTTAAATTAAAAACAAATTAATTATGTGCCAGAATTTCTACACATCAAAACTATCAATAAATAAATATCTGTTTGGATTTATTGCGTTCTGCGCTCATATATATTTTTTTTAATTTAACAGCAAATTTTTTGTGTCCCATTATGTCATAGCACCTAAACATATTTTTTTAAAGTTGTCACCACGATAATAATCCGACAAGTTACGTAATTAAAAAAATAAACACTGTCAAAACGCCAATCCCACGGTCGCGCAGCATCCGATACCTGAAACCGTACCCCTTCACAATCCATCGATTCTGCTCACCCACCGTAAAATATACCTCAAAATCAACGCTAGTCATCTGTAGACTATTGTCGATTGGACGATTAAGACGTATTTTATTTATTTAATTAGTTACTATTTTTATCGATTTCCTGTTTTAAGTTTTGGTTGGTGAAAAAAAATTTTTTTTTTCGGAAAACTCGTTTCAGTTACTTGTTGTGTCATTTTACAGTTGTCGGTGTTAATCGCGAGTGCATATGTGACAGTCAATTTAAATATGAAAGTGAAGGCGTGTACTTATGTCAAAAATAAAACAAAAATGTGAATTTTGTGAAATACTAATACCTATTTGTTTTTAAATCACGTTTTGTTCTAACGCGATGTTGTCTTTTTGTTAACTACTTCAAAATCAAAACTTACAGAAACACTAAATGAGACTTACAAATAATTTTTCCGTAAAAGGTACATAAATAAAGCAAGCAAATTTGGTTTATTAAACATAAAAAAAGAAATCTACATAATTAAAAATGGAGCTATCAAAACAATAGACTAAACGCCACATCAATATCTCCTTCCTTGCCTTCGTTGGATCATTAAAATCGCTATTCTCGTGAGAAAACCCCACTAACGTGCCACCTGCCACTATCCAACCGGAAAAGCAGTACTCAAACAGCGGAAAATCGCCCAAAAACCGGTAAAATCGGTCAAAAACCGGTATTTTTTCTACAACTATTTAATCGGTCCAAACCTTTACGGCAGCCAATCGTAGCTACTCCAATTTTATGCTACTTTCACGGTATCAAAACGTTTTTTCGTGGAAATCATTAGTGCATTGAAATTAACAACCAAATCGATGGCTTTTGACAAATAGGTATTGTTTTTTTTATCGGATGAAGATTTTCTTTTGCTGTGATGATCTCGGATTGGTTAAGTCTTTTCTTCTCATTTATTAGTGCGAGAGACAGATGAGCTAGCGTTAGTCGTGATTCATTAAGAAATCCTATCTTACTTACGAAAGAAAATTAGTTTAAAAATAATACGATTACATTTTTGTTACAATAACAGATAATGAAAAAATAAATTAAGTTGCTCTAAAAACTTTACAGTGTTAAAAAATGTAAAAACAAAGTGAGTGTCAAGAATAAAATTATATCGATATTATACTTTATCAGTGAGTGTACATCACTATCTGTCAAAAAGAAATGAAAGTGCACCATTCCAATTTTGAAAAGCGTTTAAAATAAGAACGTAACTTTTTTAACACCATGTTACCCTGATAGTTTTTATAGTGCAAAAAATTTACAAGTGGTTTTGATACTTTTCGAGTGACAGTGCAGTGTTAGTGGTCAAGCTGGAGGGGCAAAGTAAGGCCACCTTTGCGGCCCTATTCGGGCTGAGGGCCGGCGGCGGCGTGGATCTGTCCGCCGCTTACAGATACAACCAAAATATGATGGAATATTACACATGTGAGTTTCTAATTTAGATTCTTTATTGGGGTAATGTGCTGTGACAGTTGTGTTAAAATGACACAATGCGTATAAGTTCGACGAGGCCTGACGGCCACAACAAGTTAGGTCAGGGGAGGACAAGGTTTTAGTCCTATTAGGAAGTAAAAGGTAGATAGAAAGCTACTTAAACGCTCAAAACAAAGACTCCTAAATAAAGCTTTGCTGTCAAATTCAAAGTTTGTCAGTTTGTTTTAGACAAGCGTGCTCCATCGTAGACCGCATCATTGTTCACCATCAGGCGAGATGGCGGTAAGATATACCTACGCCTATCACTAAATAAAAAATAAATAAAACGTTTTTGAAACAGGTTTTATATACAAATACGAAAATACATCAAAATCTCGAGTGAGTGACCCCAAGCTCCTAGGTAGTGATTCCAAAACTGTTTACTTTTTTAATTAAAGAAAAGCGATATCTTTGCTACTTTAAACATTACCATGAGGCCATCTTTCTATTCTACTAATATGTATTATAAAATAAATTTTGCTTTATATTTGTTACTTCTTCACGCTGAAACGGTTCAGAATATTTAGATGAAATCGGTATCAATGTAGTTTTTGGTAATGGTAGGGCTCTTTTGCAGAGCCCGCCTGGGGAAGTACCATACCTTTGCCAGTTATTCCACCGCCAAGCAGTAATGTGCAAACATTACTGTGTTCCGGTTGGAAGGGCATTGTTTCCAGTGAAATTACAGGGCAAATGGGAGATTAAACAACTTGTATCTCAGGGTGACGAGCGCAGTGCTGTGCCACGCAGGGTTTTGAATTCTGTGTGTTCAAAATTCTGGGTAGCGCAGACCTGTTATGGGCAAACTTGACGTTTAACATCAGGCGAGCGATTTGCTCGTCTCGTCACTCAATTACATAAAAAAAATAAGTTTACATCTCAAATTGAATACACTACTTTTTTGCCAAAACAACCAATGGCTCGTCTTCTTTTATAGCAGGTGAAACCGCAAGGCTCAGTTAGTAATAAAAAGATAAAACCTCTTTCCCACTTATTTGTCAGTATAAAAAAATCTGCCATCCCCATTACGCAAAAACAACGACCGCATCATCCATAACCGTATTATCATAACGACAAACATAAAAACCCGCACAATCGCGTCAATAAAGTAACAAAACGAGGTTGGGCGTTCAGAACCGCGAACGTGAATGGAATTTTTCGGATAATGTAAATAAAAAATATCTTTGCCAACCATCGGATGCATGGAGAAGATAGGCAGTTGTAGATATCTGTATCAAATGGTTGTCCGGAAGAGATTGTTCTTAGCAATAAGTCCCCGATTTGTGGCACTAGACTGTGTTTGTATCTTTAGGGTTTTTGTAAATAAGGGCTTTTCTCAGAAGATTTTGCCATTTTGAGACCTTAGTTCAAGTTTCTATTAACAATAATATTTTAGATTTTTATTCATCTATTTTAAATAATGTAAAATATGTAAATAGCCTTACAAAAAGCCTTTTTTGCCTTACACGCAAAAAGGGCCGATGAACGGCCTAATTGCGGAAAAGAGCCCGCTCACCAAGTAAGCCTTACAAAAATGCAAAAATGTAACATTCGCATTTATGACAGCCCAATGAAGAAAAGTACCAAAAGCGTCGCATCGCCGTATAATATAGCCCGAGATTTCATAAAACACCCGAAAATTCCCTCCGAGTAAAGATCGTTACTGAACCGGCCAATGGCGAGGCCGCGAGTGCGCAGGAGGGTTGACATCGCGCTCTGATTGGTCGCCTCAGCTGGGCGGAGCGTGGTTTACTTGTGTGCGTAGGTGCGTTTAGAACTTTATTCCGTTTAATTGAGAGGCTTGGAGGCTGTATGGGTATGAGCGACTTCGCCCTTAGCACATCGTCGCGGTCGCTTGCGATTTTGCTTCGACTAGTCGTTTGTGCCGGACTGAGGCTTCGTGACCCCTGTATGTCCAAAAATCTTTTGTCGATTATACTCATTTATATATATTTTTTAAACATTGGAAAGAACTACTTGTCTACAAAGTTTCATCGAAATCGGATCGACGGTGCTCAAGTTGTCGTTGGACAAAAAAAGAAACGCCGATTCGTTCTAATTAGAATCTGAGACTTGCCTTTCCCTCGGTGAATTTTCTGTTGTCTCCGTTGAGCTCTATATTTTTTGATGTTAACGTCATTGTTGATAGATATTTACATGTTAGCAACACATACACACATCTCAGACAACTGCTACCCAGTCTTAATACAAAAACACATATGTTATGCAACTTTTGATTCAACCTGGCGCTCTATTCTGGCGCGTGTGACATTAGGTATCTCATCTTGGTCAAAAGATATACCTACTTAAGTTATCCTTAATATTTATAACAATAGGCGTGACGAAAGATTTTAAAATCCTCTTCCATAATGTGAGTACACATTTACTATTTACAAAAAAGCCTTTATTTCGGTAATAAACTTAAGTTTAACGAAGTTTGAAGCCATTTTTCACATATTTTTTCAACAGTGCCCAAAAACAGCTTGCTTGTGTCATGGCGTCGATTTGACGTCACGGCTAGTAAACATGTCAATTGTGTCTATGCGTGATGAGCGGCGGATGACCTGAGTTCACTGAAGCGTGACGTCATACGCTGTGATTGTTGTTTCTGACAAGATGGCCGATTGCTATATTTTAATGTTTTAATTTATTGAAAATCTTAATAATCTGTTTTTTTAAAATAAAACTAAACATGTGTTTTAAATTTTTTTAATCTGGCTAGTCCCCTGAAAGCATTGAATCGGCGATTTTTTGATACTGTCGTCATGCCTATTGACACTGTCGCATAATCGCAACAAAATCGCTATCGTCTTTATAAGGATGTCTTTGTCTTATCATATTCGCGTGCTTGAAATGACCACTAAGTAATTTATAATGAATTTATTTCACTTCACCAATAATAAAAAATAACCAGTTTGCACCAGATAAAGTAAAAAAAAGTATTTATTAGGTACTTACCTACTGTTAGTTGATAGGTATTTGTTTCTCCGTAAGTAAGAATTCTGAAATTTTAAATAAAGAGTAGGTAGTCTAAAAGAAAAAAAAATGCATAGATAAATTATTGTCTCAAATACGACAACTTACTAAATTATTAGATGGTACACATTTTAGTAAATATCAATCAGTTAAAAAGTAAATAAAATAGCTAAGTAGTTTAAAAACTGTAACTTTTTGGATGCCTTACTTTTATAATGACCTAGTATCCTTTTGTCTTTGAAAAGCCATCTATTAATCGCAAGAACAAAATCGCCAACTTAGCGACGATGTGCTACCGGCAAAGTGGGAGGTTGCATGTGTTCGTCTCGCTTACACGTGTAGTGTGTTGAGTGTAGAGTGTGAAGAGTGTGTAGAGTGTGTAGCAAATTGGGCCGGCTTGCGCCGTGAGATGATCTCTGTATTAGATTTTACGATGTTCAATGGTATATTGACAAATTGTGGCTTCCTGGGTCGCAATATTGTTATACCTATTCGAAGGGATAGAGAAATATTTAGCTGCGTTTTGCGGGTTTGCTCGGGTCTCTGATTTTCCGAACATTTTAGAAGCCAATGCCAATGTAATAAAAGCTTGTTTTCAGAAAAAAAAGGGTCAATGATATGAATGAAAAGCTTGCCTATGACCGTCTTCGTGCCTGATAGGTAGTAGGTAAGGAACGATCTACGTTGGAGCATGCTTGCATAGACAAAACCAATTCACTCGCGACTCGAAAACTCCATAGGTACATTATTTTCTAGAATGTACCTACCTAAAGCATATTTTAGTGTTTAATATGTGACGTGGTTTTGAATCATTTTAATAAACTTTTATTTGAACAGGAAATTTAAAAACACTTCGCGGTTTTGTCCGGGGTTTTCCGATTTTCAGAGTAGGTAGATACCCATTTCCATAGCAAGCATTATTAAAGCATTATTTAACCAATGATAAGCTATCGTGGTTTTGACCTCTTTTTTACCGACTTCCAAAAAGGAGACGGTTCTCAATTCGACTGTTTGTTGCTATTTTTGTAATAATATTTTGTAAGTAGTCCCGTAATTAGGTAAATAAGCAATAAAATGCATCTTTCACCTATTTCTCTTGGTCACTGAGGACTTAGGTACTCACCTACCTTAGTCAATTTTATTAATTTTCCCGCTCACAAGAAAGGTACCACACCTCTGCCAGTTTTCTATAGAACTAGCAGGCTGGTATACCGACAAGCAGTTATATGCAAACATTACTGTGTTCCGGTTGGAAGGCAAGTGAAATTTCAGGGCAAATAGAAGATAAACATCTTCTATCTCAGGGTGGCGAGCACAGTGCTGTGCCGCGCAGGGTCTTGAATTCCATGAATTCTAAATTCTGGGTGGCGCTGACCTGTTATGGGCAAACGTGACGTTTAACATCAGGCGAGCGATTTGTTCGTCTCGTCACTCATAGCAAAAAAAAAGGTAACGAATAAAGCAACAAATATACCTGATTGACCGAGCGAAACGAGTTCTCGTTCTCAGAGTCTAGGGGGAACAAATTGGCATTTGTTTGCTTGTCTGACGAATTTAAGTACCTACGGTTGATTCGATCTTGATAAAAATTTTCAGGCAAATAGTTTCAATTCAATATTACCATTTTCAAATTTAAATATGTATAAGCAAAATGAGTTGAAGAGTTGTGGAGATGGGACCGCGAGGTCTCAGTTAGAATTACTAGCAAGTACTTAGTAGAACTAAGTACTGTGCTACTGGTTGAGCCAAGAAAAAGTCTCAGAGTGTAATGAGACAAAACTGCATTCGGAAGTCAGTAGGTATGTTTAGGATAAAATATAATTAGCGATAAGGGCACCAGCTGTTTCACTAGTTTTATGCACTATTACCCATTTACTTGAAATTTCTGGTGCGAACAATAAGAAGTACCTACCTAGGTATATTTAGATATAGCGGGCTATTAGGAAAGGGTATGCTAAGCCCCTATGTGTATTTTCCGTCTATTAAGTTTAGTTAAGTACTAAATAAGATATTAACACGTATTTACTGTTATTAATTGTAGGTAGTAGAGTCTCAGTTGTAACACTAACACTTAATCACTATAATTTCATAAGCGAAATATAGATTTACTCAAATAAAACCATGCACGCACTTCAACCAGCTTCCGTATAACACAATCCATTACATACCCACCTACATACATTATATAAACACATAGTTAGGTAAATAGGAAGCAATATGCCTAACGACGCAACACCAACCATTTAAACTCTCATAAGGCAACCTACTTGAAACAAAACAATGTTCGTTCAAAAACAATGAAATTATTACAAACGAAAAAAGTCTAAAATTTACGTTTCCTGTCACATATGAGATGACTCATCCATAGTTCACGTGAAATAGGTACATAGGACACAATAGAAGTGAATGACATCAGAACTATAGATGTACAAAACAATCACACATAAATATAACTGTAACTCTAAAACCTTTAAAAATAGAGTTCAAAATCCAACCAAATTAGACCAAGTCACCAAGTACCAAGTCTGTTATATGAGACTGTGAACGCTGTATCATATATCACTCGTACGGTGTACGCGTACGGTGCACGCACACGCGCATCCACAGCTCCTGATTGGTCGGCGCGTGCGCATATAATCGTATAAATCTGACGGTCGAAACGGGTTTTGCCAGTAAATTGTGGAGATTTTTAGAAAGGTGCTCGGAAAATTGGGTCTTTTGTAACAAAACCGGTCGAGTTGCGTGGCCGCCGGCAGCTATGGCCAATTAGAATAGTTCAAGCTTGTTATGTAAATAATATTGCAAAATATCTGGGTAACAATATGAGAAATATTTTCGTAATTTATTGCGATATTATGTACTACATATAGTACGCTAATTGTAACTTACAAGACGTTATAAAATTATATTCTCTTACAAGTTTCGAATAACAAAATATAAAAAAACAACCAGGTACTATGCTTAGTAACGTAAAGTCACAGTATCTAACTGTACCAACCTTTGCAATTATTCTAAATAAATGAACTATGTACTAGATACTCTTAAAATATGGGCAACTTAGGTGCTATCCAATCAAATTACTAGTAAAACAGTAAAACTTTGGTAAAATACTTTATTTGAAGTTTATGTTTAACATTTAAATAAAACAAGCTATCCCTATCACAAATACATTATCACAAATTAATTTTAAACAAAAGCAGCTACAAGAAAAATAACAGCCAATTTTCTCTAAACTAGACTTATAAACCTAAAAGCTTTAACAAGAAAAACTGAAGTATCAAAATCTTTCAGTTACTCTACCATCCTTTTCCTGAATTAATATCACACAAAATACTGGCCAGCAACAAAATCTTTTCATGACACAGAAAAAAAACCAGACCAGAAAACAAAAAAATACTGGCCAGCAACAAAAAACAAGCTTTTCCCGCTTCCAAGATGGCGGCGACAATGGCGGGCCCGCTTCCGGTCGGCGTATGGTAATGCGCTTCCTTTCTGACCACGCGGATGTATCTGACTGCTTAATTGTTTAATTGAAGAGTTAAAATTATATTTATATTGCTATTTCTAACAATAGCGGCCTTATGCTAAAAATAGAAATAAAATAAACGTTTTTGTGAACATTTATCGACCGAGCGAAGCGAACATTTCATGTAGTGTAGGTATAAAGGGAGAAATCGGCTTTTGAAAATTGTCTAAAGTCCCTTTAGAGAATTTGAGACTATTCCGATCTTTATAAAATTCAAGTAGCTAATTCTAATACAATTTTTAGGATCGAATATTAGTCGAATTGGTGGAAGGGTTGTGGAGGTAAAAGGTGGCAAGACCGCAAAGTCCCGTAAAAACAAAGTACCTATTGAATAGCGATTGAAACAGTGATAGTCTTATTAAGTTTAAAGTCAAATAGCTACAAAAATGTTAGCTGTACTAGGGACTTTGAAACTACGGAAAATAGGTATTTACAAAGGCACTATATATTTACCTACACTTTATATATTTACCGGTGGTTTACCTATTGGGTAGAGTAGACTACGTGTACAAAAAGTACCCAAGGAACACCGATAAACCGAGGTGATGGCCAAACGAAGACTTATTCGTGTAAAAATGTAGACCACGGCACGTTAGAAACGTTATCATTCGTTCGTTTTTACTTTGAAAATGTATAATATCCTAGTGACAGGATAAAATAACTGACCATGAAAGCACGTTACCCATCGCCGAGGGGTCAAGTGAGAGTCGCAGGTTAGTCATGTCGGTACGTTTATCACCGGAGGGCGAGCGCCCGCGCATGACGTCCTTGCGTCTGTACACAGGGTGTGTGGAACATGGATTTAAAATGAGATTTATTCATTCAAAGAGACTTAAATTATGAAAATACATTTGAATATCAAAATATAATTAAATTAAAATTAGATTAGAATAGTTTAGTTTAGTTTCATTGGTTTAATTTTTTATTTTAATTATATTTTAATATTTAAAATTGATTCATAATGAGTATCATATTATTATGAATTTAATAAAAATTAAGAAGGTTAAACAACCAAGAATCACCATGCAAATAAAATTATTTGCATACCTATACGGTTATATCTAGCCTTCCTCTCGTCCTTAGTTCAATTGAGTTAATATGACACCAAAATAAATATTACTAGACCAATATTACCAACCTTATACCAACCCTGAATCCGCGGAAAAATCAGCAGGCTGATTCTGCTATCCGAACATCGAATGTATTCGACGATTATCTTCGAAAAGTCTTCCACCTTTGGAAATAATTCGAATTTATATGTCAAATCTCGGAAAGATTTCACATATTCGTTCCGGATTTCCGTCGAATACATTCGATGTTCGGACAGCTGAATCAGCCTGCATATACTCGTACCTTAAAAAAATGTCTATGTTATTCGACGAAATGATACATTTCGTCGTAAAGAATCGATTTCATGTTTTCGCGATTTCTGGTAAAGTCTTTCAGCCCTTGAGCCCTATATGAGTACTATGAGCCCTTTTCTGCAACATACCATTTCCTTTTAACATTAGAATTCGATTGCATTTTAAGTATTAAAACAACAATCACTTGTAAAGTAATCCCATTTACTTTTACGAGCATTATAAAGCGAGCCCGCCATGCATCGGCCGCAGTCACTGAGGGAGCCGTTTCCGGTGCCATTTCCCCGGAATGTGGACTGTTGCTATGTGGATTTTATGCTTTGATTTTACTAAGTTTTTCGGGTTTTTAAGCTGTGTACGAGATGTTTTTTTTACCAGACAGTTGTCTTAAAGATTCTATGTTGCATCAAAAAACTACTATACAGGGTTATACAGAAAGGGTATGCTAAGCCGAAAAGGGCTCATAGTACTCATCATTATAAACAACTTTTACTGCGGAACCAACCCAGAATTCGCGAAAAATATACCAGCTGCTCCATAGATTTGATAAAATACAGAACAATCTACTAAATTCATTTAGACATTTCCACCATATCCTTCACTTATCTTACTAATATTATAAAGGTAAAATAATGTATATTTGGTACTAATAAACGCTGACACGGCTGAACGGATTTACATGAAATTTGGAATGAAGGTTGTTCTTAGTCTGGATTAACAGATAGGCTACTTTTTTACGGGTGAAACCTCGGGACGCAGCTAGTGCTCAAATAAATAACCAATAGGTACAACAAAAAACTCAATCCTAAAAATAACAACAAGAGCTTCACATTTTCTTTCTCTAGAAAGAAGGTAAATCAGTAAAAAGGGGCCATTCCTCATTAACTCGAAAGGCATATTTCAGAACAGGAAAACAGAATAACGACCATGTCGGACACCTGTAGGGAAGAACTACAGGAAGTACACTCAGCCGCGAAACAAAATGGCGCTCATTAAATTGGAATCTATGTTTTATCAATATTTATGCTTTGTCAGGCCTTTAGGCAGCCTAAAAACTCTAAAACCTGGCCTATACAAGCCTATAGTTTAAAAAAATACTTATGCGAAGTTTTATATATTTTTTTATGTGATAAAGTTATCTTTTTAACCCTTTCAGACCTGAATTATTTTTTTTCATCCGATGGATTTGGTAAATTCCATGCGTCTAAAGTATAATAAGGAGACTATAAAAAAAATAAATAAAAAAAAATTTGCCTTAAACTTTTCGGGAAAATCTAGTTTTTCTTAATGTGCACAAATGTGGACTTCCGTCCTACATAGTAATAAGAATAAGGTATGCAAAGTTGTTCTGAAATGAAATAATATTAATTTAGAAACATTTTTATTACAAAATTAAAAATGAATTAACATAGTTAAATTCTTTCTATGAAATACAATAAACATTTATTAGTTTTTTGGCGTAATCAGTCATTGGCACACATACAAAAAAACATAGTAAGAACGATAATTAGGAAAAAAAATATCTATATCTATGTGTGGAAGGCTAAGAAGCAATTCTTGTCTTTGGTTAGGCATAAATGAACTTTGCACTTTATGCATTTGACACGGGATTTTCCCTTGCATCCCACCATTTTACACCTAGTCCCAGTTCCATCGTCATGTGTAGGTAAATGCCCAACACCGTCACGAGTTATTTCAACTGCAGGGCGAATCTCTCCTGGCCTTCTTGGTATAATTTGCATCGTTGAGCTACTGCTGTTACTTGGTCGACCTCTTTTGGCGATAGAAAATTTATCTTGTAGCACCAAACTGTCAGCCAAGCGACGACGAAAGTAAAGCAAAGTCGTTGCTTTTTTGGTGTGCCTAATAAGTCATTATCCATTTGGTATTCTCGATATGCCTGAAGAACTGCCAGATCCGATGCATGAAATATCATACGCAGAGTCCATTTTTTTTATTTTATGAATGTCCGGTAATAGCTCATAAGTTGATCTAATAAATCAACACCACCCATTGCATGATTATAGCGCTTTACGACCTCAGGTCGCTCAACCTCAATATATCGCTTCTTTTTTACACCATCTCTTTACTAAGTCCTTTTCACCTATACCAACAAAATTGGAAGCCAGATGGGTAATCTTATTGTCCAACCACTTTACAACAGTTACATCTCCGTCTCTGCTACATACTTCTTGAGAAAAACCCCTAGGCTTCTTATTTGTTTCCTTGTCACTTAAAAACGGTGGTTTAACAAATCTGTTAACACGAGCTGTGCATGCGGCCATAATACCCTTTTGTTTTAGGATTTGTAGTAAATGGTATGATGAAAAATAATTGTCAAAGTAAAGCTCATGATCCTGGTTTTCTCCGATTCTCTTTGCGAGATGTACATACAACTATCGAGGCACCATAGCCAATCTTTTTTGCGATTTTGTGTTTTTGCATCTGAAAATATAAGTAAACAATGTCTTATTTAATTTTATATATTTATCTTAGTAACATAATTAGCAAAACGTTAAAAATATAAACAAAACATATTTTCGTAAAAAACCGTTAACAATGAGAAAAAACTCAGTTGAGTCCTGATGGGAACAATTGAGTACAAATATAAAAATCGAGATTACCAATATAAGGTGATAAAAAAATACACAAATATCACGTTACATATGACCCCAATAATATTAGATATCCGTTTATAATTTTTCCAGCTGATTTCTTGCACTAATTTATATTTTTTTGAAATAAAATAAGGAGCTCACCTGTACAGTTCAAATCACGCACGGGCACTGGTCGCTACTTGTCGAAAAATTGCTAGAATATGCTAAGAGATGGCGTTAGTAGTACTAAATTAAGTAGTTTATAAGTGAACAAATGAATACAACCGTTTTCAATCGGAAAGCTTGAGAGTTTAATATTTATTTTTTTAATTATATCTTATGTCTACAATTGTGCACGCCAGTTTTGAAAGGGTTAAACAGTAATTTTGGTTTTATTTGGCTTTAAAATTTTCTCGTACATAATAATTATATTAATCTATTAATAACAATACGACAAATCTATGTCAGGCAAGATTTGAACCTATAGCGGTCTGAATAAATACCCTCATTACTTTAGCCCTTAAGCCCACGACCATCTCTCTGACAGCTTCCAAAATTACAAATCTGATTCCAGAAGTAGGTAGAAGTTGAATAACACAGGAAGTTAGTGCACCTGAGTGTACAGCATTTCAGCCCCCCCATCCGGTCCGCCATCTTGTCCCCTATTAAGGTTAATTACTCCCTAAACCGGGGTGGTTTAGTTTCCGGTTTATTTTTTAGTTTTTCCTTATATGGAGAGCTTTTGGAGTACGTACTTCTTTTCTAACAATAGTTAGCTTGTGAGGTATTTTATTGCTTCTTTGCTTTTACTAGCTTCTTACTTATTGTTTTTATTAAAAGAGTGGCGAAGAAGCAGACGTTTAGCCTGATGGTAAGTGGACCACCGCTCTGTGGACACCTGCAACACAACCGGTTATATTACGAAGTTACTTTCGATTGCCTCCTGCTTGAATCTACTAAGAGAGAACCAAATTGTGAAATAGTGGGTTTTTCAGTTTTCGAGATATTTTTTTAGTTCTTAAAAATGGTGTAAGTTCAATAATACAAATCACACTAATAAAGTACTCGTAAATGCAAAAGTTTATCAGTTTCTTTTTTACTTCTTCTTTTTGAAATGTAGATTTTTTCGGTTTTTGCTTTGGAGTTTTACCAATTTTCCTTTATTTATTTCTTTGGTGATCTCAGGGTTTGTCTAATAGTAAAAGTAGTTCACAATGATTAGTACTACAAGCCCTTTTCGGCTTAGCACACCCTTCTGTTGTACCTACACTGAGAAAAATGTCCAACTAAATTTTATTACGATTATAATATGATGACGTTGATGATGACGTCTACTTAGCTAAGTATTATATAAACAATACAGAAATCCGATTCATAACATCAGAGAAGCTCAAACCTCATAAGAGCACGTTTGTCACCGCACCCGGGTAAGAAACACTTTTCCCGGGCGGCGGCGGGCGTGACGATCGATCCGTCACGCCCGTGGGCAGGTCGATACCCGGGTATATCCGGGCGGTTTGTTTTGATACAAAATATTTGCAAAGTGCAAACTTGTGCATTACGGTACAGTCATAAGAACCAAAATATCATATAACTTGTAATAAGCATTATAGATTAGACACGTAGTTATTCATGTTCGAGAATACGAGTATAACACATTTTAGTTTAGAAAAATGACTTATTTTGTGCTTGTTATTTTGATTTCATAACCGGACGAAACCGATTGTTACAAGATATGTATTTGTAACGTGCAAACTTGTGCATTGTGGTAAAGTCATACAAACATAATCTTATTAGAGCAATGCAAGCGTAGTATTATGTAACTTATATTAGACACGTCGTTATCATGTACGAGAAAAATAAGTCATTAAAGTAATTTAGAAAATAGAGTTATTTTTGCCTGTTATTTTGCTTTAATAAACAAACTACGTAACCGATTGTGATCGAACTCTAAGGGGATCTATCTGAGAACATGTCCTTTCAAATGAAATAGATTTTTTTTAATCGGCGTTTAGATAACAACATTCTAAGTTCACAAACAAAAACATACTTCCATATTGAGAAGTCGATGAAAACTAGGTTAATTTAAGTCTAGTTCAAAATTATATTTAGAGCCTCCCGACTCTCGGGCTCCACAGTGAGCATTTCTTTTAAAATATGTACAATATCTATTAAATATTTCACCCCCGATATGGATCCACTGTTGGAACTTTACCAACTTAGAAAAATAAAGAAAGAAATTTATTGTATCACTAGCTGCACCCTGCGATTTCTCTCGCATTTCCCGGAATCCAAAATGTTTCGGCCTTTATACCAAATTTCATCCAAATCCATTCAGCCCTTTTTGCGTGATTGAGTAACAAACATACAAACTTTGACATTTTATAATATTGGTCAGATTTAATACTTGGTTTTGATATTTATTAATACTGTGTACCTACGACTAATCAACCATTTCTAATTTTAAAATCTACTCGTAAAAACTGATCTTCCACTAAAATACCGCTAAGGATCCTCCCCGGCCATGAACCGGGTATCGACCGGGTGATCCCGGGCGTGTCGTCCAACCGAGCACGACCGACGACCGACGACCGGCGACCGGCGACCGGCCGGTCATTCAGCTTCGCAACACCTTGAGGGAGAGCCGGATACGGTAGGCTTCGGGGTAACTTTGAGTCGTCATTCAAATACAGAGCTATAAGAAAAGGGTATGCTATACTAAAAAGGCTTATAGTACTCATCATTATGAGATATTTCATCATTTTGTAGAGTCTCATTGACGCGTTTCTATGCTTTTTTCGAAGCTTTATTTGCGTCGGAGGTTAAAAAATAAACACATTTACTACATTTACAACTAACTTTAACAAGGTCAACACAGCTGCTTCAGAAAATAGAAAATTGTTCCATTATAAAAAACTGTACTGTAATCTAAGTTAAAACAAAATTTCTTTGTTCTCAGGTCATGGGGGAGTCAACCAATTGGGCGGTGTCTTCGTCAACGGGCGACCGTTGCCCGATGTCGTGCGACAAAGGATAGTCGAGTTGGCGCATAGCGGCGTGCGGCCTTGCGACATCAGTCGGCAGCTACGCGTGTCGCATGGGTGCGTCTCTAAGATACTATCTAGGTAAGTTTGGTTAATGTTTCGAGAATGTTGTGCGATGTCACGACCAAGGATAGGCGTGAAGGCACACAGGGAAGGGACGTGCAACCCTGCGACATCAAGCGACAGTTCACCATTTTGCATCAATTCCTCTGTAAATACTGTTTAGGTAAGTTTAGTCAATGTTTCAAGATTTTGTCGTGCGACAAACGACAGCACCCGTGATTCTCTACCTACCTAGAATCTATCTACTCTCTTCCTGATGCCTTATAATTATTACTTTTAGTTTCTACCAGCTGATGCGCGGCACTTCGTGCCTAGTGCTGCTCGGGTTCGCAGGTTTAAAGCTATGTAATACGGCCTATAGTAGGTACTCAGGGATAGTGTTCCTTTCCGTCGGTAAATTTATTTAAACCAGTAGCTGCGGAGATTTTCCCTATACAAACATAATCACCTCTTTAGGTGTAACATTTGTATAGTTTAACACGTGTAAAGCTAGTTTTCTATACGATCGTCCAACTAGTGTAATGCAACCGCGGCCGTTTTCCTGCGAGTACCGTACAGTTCGGCACCGTTCCGCGGCGGCGCGCGCGCACGCGTCCGGTAAGCACAATGCTACCACTTATGTCATTTTCTTTTGTTCTCGTGAGCCAGACGGTTTTGGGGTACCGTGGTGATGTGAAGATGTTTGGGTTTTTGTTTTTGTTGATATTTGATGGGTGGATAAACAAAGGCTTGCTTGCTATTGCGTTTTTCTACTACTAATAGCATTCACAATTTATTTTTTTAATATTTTGCGATAGTAGGTCTTTTTGGCTTTTATAATCTTCATGTATGAACCAATCTGATTCTTAAAATATAACATAACAAACAATGAATGGTTTAATGAACCGTTCCTTCATTTTTTTTGCCAAATCAAACACAAAGCCGTTTTCAAGCAGTAACCAAATCTTGTAATTTTATACGGCACCTAGCTCTCATTTTATTTCTCGTACAGTCCAGTTTACAAGCGTATTTATAACTAGACGCGATCATGATGATAGGATCTTCTATTTATGATTATAATTATCTCGATTACGGTTATATTGCTTAAATGTTCGCATTTCGTGTGTTAACATGTACTGCAATATATTGTGCAAGACACACCTGGATATTACTAACTGTGTGTTCTAACTAGCTTTTGGCTATATACATATATAAAATCCATTGAGGAAGATGATTGGAACATGTAAATGAAATTAAAAATATAACAAAAAAAAAAAACAAAAACAACAGAAATAGCCCTTTTTCAGAATTGAATTATTGAAAGATACAAAAATATATCTACCCCCCCCCCCCCCCCCCCCGGCACATGACGCCGCTGCAAGAAGGAGCCTTCGATGGTGAGCATGAATGCTCGGGGCATACACACAATCCTCACATTTTAACGCTAAGATTACATTTTTTTTTATTTTTACACATTTACTAAGTCCTATTAATCACGCCTCCTCTCGGCCTAGGGCCTCCACCACCGCCGCGTTCCGATCTTTGATGGTCTTCGGAGACGCAGCCGATGCACGCCGGACAAATCGACTGATGGCGTCGTTCTCTGTGTCGTCAGCGTAGTAGATGAAGGTCCTGATGAGGGTCGTTCACTTCCCTCAAATATGGTTGAGGAGGGCGATGGCTGGCACATGCGTCACACTCGTGACCGGGTGCTGCTTGCGGGTCGCTGGTCTGCTCGAGGCAAACACACAATTCTTTTGTAGTTGTAAATATTTAATTTTATATATAACTCTTCTTGTCGCACTGCCTAAAGTAAATTAAGTTGTAAAAATTTGTAAATGTTTTAAATTCAATAGTAACAGTAAAACTCACGGACCGTGGAGTCTGTGGTGTTTAATAAACTTATAAAAAAAAAAAATATATATATCTACCTCGGAAATTATTTTTCCTACTTTTGCTACTGCTAGAATAACCAGGAAATATTGTTTCATACTTGTTATCGGTAGACCAGATGATAATCACTTATGTCTTAATAACTCTCATCTCTCTTCTCTTTCATAATATTTATTCATTTCCCTTTTTTTAACTTTCATTTATAATTGTCGTGAAGTGTGAATACTTCCGCATTTGGTAGTGTGAAGTGTGATATACGAGGGGCGTTCAATGTATTCTCGGTATGGGCATGAAAGAAAACTCGGAAAATTCTGAAAAAAATCTATATATCCACGTAGTCCACTAGAACCTCAATACACTTATTGGTTCGCGAAATAAATTTCTGAAAACTTTCTGAAAAATATTCTTCTGACATCTCCTCAAAATGGGCAATGGGCTTCTTTATCGTCGGAAAATCGCTTTCCACGAAGATCTTTTTTCAAATTTGGGAATAAGTAGTAGTAACTGGGGGCCAAGTCTGGACTGTACGGAGGATGATTAACTTCTTCGAAGCCGCAGTCTCGCACAGCAGCCTTCGCCACGCGGGCCGTGTGAACCGGCGCGTTGTCGTGAAGCAACAACACCTCCGCTGTGAGTTTTCCTCATCTTTTTTCTTTAATTGCTTCTCTTAAATTACGCAATGTGTTTGTGTATGATGCTCCTGTGATGCATTCACCCTTTTTAGTGTATTCTATCAATAAAATACCTTTGGAATCCCAAAAGACCGTAGCCATTATTTTTCCGGCTGATCCGACTTTAAACTTCTTTGGGGGCTCTGCACCCTTTTTTACCCACTGCATAGACTCTTGTTTACTCTCAGGGTCATAGTGATGAGCTCACGTCTCATTTCCAGTAACAAGCCGGTAGAAAATCCTCGTTGAATCTTCTCCACAGAGCTCTAAAAACTCCTTACAGCACTCGCTCGAACTTGTTTCTGAGGCGCGGTCAGCATTCGCGGCACCCATCTTGCACTGACCTTTGAGAGGTTAAGATGGTCATGCAGGATAGCATGTATGGTACCCACGGATAGGTTTGTCTTCTCTGCTAACATTTTGTTTGTTATTCTGTCATCTTCAAGTACAAGTTTTTTCACTTTTTCCACATTTTCTTCAGTGGAGGCGCTAACGGGCCCGCCCGAGCGAGGGTCGTCTTCAATGCTTTCTCTGCCTCTTTTCAATTCACTTGACCACTTTTGAATGGTTGATATCGAAGGGGCAGAGTCTTGATAAACAGTAACCATCTCTTAGTGAATTATTTTTTGGTTTTTCCCTGCTTAGTAAAGAACTTTATAAAAACGCGATGCTCGATTTTCGTCATCATTGTGGCGACAGACATTCTGGTCGTCTTTTATGGTCAATAACTAAAAAACTAATTATCGTAATTGAATGAAATTTTATATTTGTACCCTCAGATAGTGTCATTAGCAAATGAGATCATTAGATTACCCACATTATTAGCACATCACCCCGATACCGAGAATACATTGAACGCCCCTCGTAATAATGACTACAAAACCGCTGCTAAAACACATTATCTTAATCCCAACTTAAACCTAACTTAACGTCAAACCACGTCACAAATCTTAGCAGCGAGCTAAGCGGCTCTCATTTGTGGTGAACCAATGGTTAACTGCAGTAATCTGGAGCTTAGTTAACTTAACCGCAGGGTAAGCACGCCGGAATGCATGTGCTTAGCTAGCAGTACCACGTATTAGGTAACTTGAAGTTACAAGTCACTAATTGCAGCCATTTTGAATTACAAAGTTGTTTGTGGTTTACTTAAAAATTTTTTTTGGTTGTGCTGCTTTGCTTAAAGATTACTTAGATAGTATAATAATACCTACTCGTAGATTAATAAGACAGGTCTTTTCGACAAACTACAACATCATAATCATCATAGTCAGCCTGTATCGACCCACTGTTAGGTATAGGGCTCCTCTCCCTTGTGCCATTTTTCCCTGTCTTAGGCAAACTACAACATAGGGTGTTTTAAAACGGGTGTCTACAAACAACTGTCCAGGCTGGCAGAGCATCATCATTCTGACATTGCATCAATTGTATTTTTAACCGACATCAAAAAAGGAGGAGGTTATCAATTCGACTGTATGTTTTTTTTTTATGTTTGTTACCTCATAACTTTTGACTGGGTGAATTTGAATCGATTTTGATGATTCTTTTTTTATTAGAAAGCTGACGCTTCCCATTTGGTCCCATTTCAATTTAGTCCAGTTCTAATAATGGTATCCATGAGAAAACCATATAAGTCTTAAATTTGCATTAAGTACGTGCGCGACAAATAGATGAATAACTCAATAGTCGGTCTTTTGAAGTCGGTTTTTGTTTTTTGTTTTGTAAAAATAATGTTCTTTTATTAAATTCGTATGCACATTGTCACTGACACAAGTGACATTAATGTACCCATCTATACTAATAATACTAATATACTTTAACCGGGGCAATTTAGACATCTGAGCTTACATTAATTCCCACCCAGCTGAAAATTGGTAGGATTGTTCAGAGCACCATCATAAATGAAACCTAAAAAGTCCTCATCGATCCGATACGTGCAAAAATTTTTACTCCGGGTAGAAGGTCACCAAAACGGGTATTTCGTGATTTTCTCAAAAACGGTACAAGCTGCGAGGATACTGTTCAAGACAAGTATGTTCACTATAACATTTTCTACAATATTGCTCTTAAACGCATGTTGATAGAACTTATGGTTTTCGAGATATGTCGATATTCATTTCAGACCAGACCAAAAAATTAACAATTTCTCTTATGATGCCTCAGTCCGCAGTAGATCATATAACAAGTTTGTAAATGAGTTTTCCCGAAGTTTTAAACATTGTTGAATTCGACAATCTCAAGAAACACTTTAAAAAATGACTCCTTGTATCTCAAATCGGAGAAATGATGATGATGGTTGACGGAAAATTGAACCCCTCGTATCTCGGAAACGGAAAGAGACTGAGGGGTACACCTGACTTTTAAAATTTAGATCAAGTGTGGACTTTTCTAGGGAAATGATAAAAAAAGATAGCCGCCATACAAAAAAGTTTGACAGTCATACAAATAAACAAAAAAATAGGAAATGCTCATAGCTGTGGAACCGCTGTAGATAGATGGAGTGTGCTCGAAGAAATATTATAGAGATTCGTAACTACAATCGAGATTCAGCAACAAAAATCCAAGATGTCGGATTTCATATTTCCGTCAAATTTCAATGGATCTACCAAATTTTAAAGTGATCCTAGGCAGGTGTAATTTTGGATCTGGAGGCTCTTAAGGTCCTTAAATCCATTCCTGAAATGATTTTTTTGGTTCAGCCATTTTTCAAAATGGCTGCCATACACTTGAAATTTTCAAAATACCAATTTGTATGGAAACTGTTATAAACTGATTACCTACCTACGAAAGCAAATTTTTCAACCTTGACCTTATCATTATTTTTCAATAACCGCATTTAAAACTAATTGGTATTTGGAAAATTTCAAGTGTATGGCAGCCATTTAAAAAATGGCTGAATCAAAAAAATCATTTCAGGAATGGATTTAAGGACCTTCAGAGCCTCCATATCCAAAATAACACCTTCCTAGGATCACTTTAAAATTTGGTAGATCCATTGAAATTTGACGGAAATATGAAATCCGACATCTTGGATTTTTGTTGCTGAATCTCGATTGTCGTTACGAATCTCTATAATATTTCTTCGAGTACACTCCATCCATCTACAGCGGTTCCACAGCTATGAGCATTTCCTTTTTTTTTGTTTATTTGTATGACTGTCAAACTTTTTTGTATGGCGGCTATCTTTTTTTATCATTTCCCTAGAAAGGTCTATACTTGATCTAAATTTTAAAAGTCAGGTGTACCCCTCTATCTCTTTCCGTTTCCGAGATACGAGGGGTTCAATTTTCCGTCAACCATCATCATCATTTATCCGATTTGAGATACAAGGAGTCATTTTTCAAAGTGTTTCTTGAGATTGTCGGATTCAACAATGTTTAAAACTTCGGGAAAACTCATTTACAAACTTGTTATATGATTTACTGCTGACTGAGGCATCTTAAGAGAAATTGTCAATTTTTTGATCTGGTCTGAAATGAATATCGACATATCTCGAAAACCATAAGTTCTATCAACATGCGTTTAAGAGCAATATTGTAGAAAATGTTATAGTGAACATACTTGTCTTGAACAGTATCCTCGCAGCTTGTACCGTTTTTGAGAAAATCACAAAATACCCGTTTTGGTGACCTTCTACCCGGAGTAAAAATTTTTGCACGTATCGGATCGATGAGGACTTTTTAGGTTTCATTTATGACGGTGTTCTGAACAATCCTACCAATTTTCAGCTGGGTGGGAATTAATGTAAGCTTACTCCTATTTTTTGGTCTAATTTGCCCCGATTAACTTATACTAATACTAATATACTAATCTATACTAATATTATAAAGAGGAAAGATTTGTATTTTTGTATTTTTGGATGTTTGTGTGGAATAAACTCAAAAACTACTGGACCGATTTCAAAAATTCTTTCACCATTCGAATGCTACATTATCCTAAAGTAACATAGGCTATTTTTTTTTATCCACAGCAAAGCGTGGCAGGGAACAGCTAGTAATATTATAAAGAGGAAAGATTTATATTTTTGTATTTTTGGATGTTTGCGTGGAATAAACTCGAAAACTACTGGACCGATTACAAAAATTCTTTCACCATTCGAATGCTACATTATCCCAAAGTGACATAGGCTATATTTATTACCTGAAAAAATTAGGGATCCTTACTAAAACTTCAATAGTGTCCACCCGTGCGAAGCCGGGACGAGCCGCTAGTATTTAAATAAAGGAGCTAAATTGCATTGAATCAACAACGCTAGTTTTGCGGTTCCTAGGCGGCGGTTTTGCTTACCATCAGGCTGACTTTGCCTGTTTGTCGTTCTTTTAATTAAAAAATAAAACCATGAGCTTGCTGGCTGGATGATATTCTACTAAGCTAACTTACATTTTCGGGGTTTTTGCATACCTTGAATAAAAAGTAGGTTTAATTCCCAATACGAAAATTAATTATTGACACTCGAGAAAGAAACCTCAAACAAATAATCGAATATGGGTAAGAAAAAGATACAAAAGGCGGTCTTATCGAAAATAGCAATCTATTCTAGATCTTCTTCATCAAATTTAGCCAATTTCACTTAGTCTTTCTTTTACTAAATTAGCTTTTCTTTTACTGTTTCAGCCGCTCTTATAAAAAGTAAAATCAAATCTCCATACGCTACGAGTATAATCCGATTTGCCTGTTTCAAAAGTTATTTTTGCATCGAACTGGCTCGCAAGGTATTATTGGACAACAACGAGTGTACGAGAGGGGCTGGACCATTGTCTGTTTTAAATTGAAAACTGACCTGTACTAGTGATGGGAAAAGCTATTTTAAAAGCTTTTACGAGTATTTAACTTGCAATGTATAGTAACTATGTTTGTTCGGGTGAAATCTTGCAACTCAATTTTGAACCACTTTGCGATGTCTGGTTGAGCTGAAATTTGGTAGGTATACGTGTGTAACTCCGATGACAATGCAATAAAAACGTATTAGAAAAATATCCAAATCCATTCAAATCTGGATCCAAAATTTACAATCAACAAAATGGGCACAAAATCCAAAATTAATATTTATCAGTGCACGTCTCTAGCGTACCTACTTTCAAAATTAGTACCAACCCGAAGAATCGATAAAATTGTCTTTTACTATTTTAGCATGATTGACCCATAAACAATGCAACAATTTCTTACATTGATTCCGGAATCAAATAAAAATAGTTTCTTGCACCGATTCAACCCAGAATCAAAATCATCGATCGACCCAAAATCCTCCCAACCGTAGTTTATGTTAGTATTGCACTATAAATTCCCGGTAAAAATGCCGAGCTCCGTCACTATTCCCCCCGGACGGCCTGAATACGTCCGCTTGATATTCAATTTATTTGCCCCACCGAGTGCCACTTTGTTCCTGAGTCCTGATTGTCACTTCTATTAATCGAATGTTTGTTAATTCACAATGCGTCGAGTGGACAATGTTGAACTGGCCCCAATTCTACGCACAGGATTATGAGGAAAGGGTATGATAAGCCGAAAAAGGCTCATAGGACTCATCATTATGAATTTTTTTTACTATGGGACAAAACATACCGTAGAACAAACAAAAATCCGTTCCATAGAAAAATGTCAATGGCACTCGATGAAATGTATGGAACAGCTGATTTTTTTCGCGAGTTCCGGGTTGGTCTCATAGTAAAAGTTGTTGATAAGTGCTAATAGTCCTTTTTGGCTTAGAGTACCCTTTCGTTATGACCCTGTATTATATATGTTAAAGTTTGGACGTTTGGATGTTGTTAGTCGTCGATTTGAAGACCATGAGACAGTCTTTACTTTACATAGACTGTAGGCATCAAAAATTATGGACGAAGTAAGCTGCTATATGAAATAACCTACAAAGCTGTAGAGCAAAGGTTTTTACGTAACTTCACGGTCATTGACCGAGCGATGTGGGCTCTCAGAATCGAAGTCGAATAGGCTAGGCGTTTGTATACCTATTTGTTCTTCAATTACTTAAGTACGGTGATTTCGATCATTACAATACTAGCAAATAGTTCAGTTCAACCTCAGATGAAGTAGAAAGGATTTCACTTTCTAACACATTCTTTTTAGTTGTATATTTCAACTAAAACAAATGTGTTAGAAAGTCACCGCAAAATTGGTAGAGGTAGTGGAGATATAGGGGTCGCGAGGTTCAATTCACCACGTACCTGCTAGTAGATAGAAAAACTCTTAATTGTTCACACCTGAAATTACAAACAAAAGGATCAACTCAACCTTTAATCATCCCACAGCTGAGATACCAAGTCACACTTGATGGGTGAATAAGCCGTATTCCACCACGCTGGCCAAGTGCGGGTTAGAGGATTCACATACGCCATTGAATTTATTTTCCTGACGTATGCAAGTAACAAAAGCATAATACTACTTAAAACTAGTGCAACTACTGGCGGCCATATTGCTAAGAGCGATCTCTTTCAGTATAGTTTGTTTCCGAAGTGAGATTCACCCTACCCCTTAAAACGCGAGCGGCGGAAGCGGCGCGGTCACGCTTTCTGCGTGCGGACAGACAGACGTACCGCTGTCGGGACTGCACTACTTACCGATTTTACTGTTCATAACTATATCATAATTAACTTGAATTTAGATTACAGTCTGTATGTATAAAAAGCTGTGGTAGCTCAGTGGGAGAACCGGTTCGCATTTTTGAGGTAGAGGGATCAAACCCCGACTCGTGCCAATGACTTCTTTCGAACTACTGGCAGTTGTTAGAATGATGAATTTAAATATCTGTTCTGGGTCTTGGTGTTAGTTGTCCTTGTCTTCGTGTGTGTTCCATGGCATCCTTGACACAGGGTATTCTAGTGGGGAGCTATGAGTGTGAAAAGTTTATTTACTTATTTACGTTATTTACATAATTTAGGTACCTACCACTGGCTTTTCGGTGAAGGAAAACATCGTGAGGAAACCTGCATACGTCCGTAGACGAAATTCAATGGCGTATGTGAATCCACCAATCCGCACTTAACCAGCGTAGTGGAATACGGTTAAAGCAACCTTCGAGGGTAGACCTGTATCCCAGCAGAGGGCGGATTAAAGGTTGAAAATGATGATAATAATAGGAGTATAGAGGAGGCCAAGACACAGTTTGGGTCGTTGTGCAACAAATCTAGTTAGATTGGAACACAACAAAAAAATCAGCTTTTCCATACATTTTGTCGAGTGTCATTGACATTATTCTATGGAGCAGCTGATTTTTTTTGTATCGCGAATTCCGTGTTGGTTCCATAATAAGTTGTTCATAATGATGAGTACTATAAGCTCTTTACAGTAAAACATATCCTTTTCTTATAAAAAATAACGAAAAATTGTTAAAGACAACCCTGTATTCCTCTGTATAATATTTATCACAATCGATTTACAACAAAAACTTAAACCAATATGAAACTAAAATCAATTTACAGTATCGTATATCCGACATATTGGCGATCTAGATAGCGGCGGGGAGCGTAATCGGCTTACGAGTGGCTTATCACGGCCTAGAAGTGGCTTACGATGGCTTACGGCGGTTCAATTGGCTTAAAATGAGCACAAGGGCGCTTGTCTACCCTGGAGCATGTAGACAAACCGCCTTAAAAAATAAAATAGTAAGAAAGTCCTATAGTAAGAATGGCCCGTCAGTTCAACGATTTATTGGTAAGTAATTTTGAACTCGATATTTTTGATCGCAAGTTTAGCAAATATATTAAAATCATTAAAGGTATCCTCCATCTCTAACCCATTTGTTTAGTTTTAGTTTTAATTTTAGTAAATTAGTAATAGGTAGTTAATATTTCGTGCTTGAGCTGCTTATCTAGCATAATGCTATGTGGATGAGCAGTCTCATGACAATTTTGCCTTTGTACTATTTATGTGGTTTTGCTGTACACACTTCTTTGGATTACAATCCAACTCAGGATTTTTAAATGTGTGTATTTTGTTGTAATATTGATTGTAATCTGTTTGTGTGTCTAATACATAAAATATGCCGGATAGGAAATTGTAATTTATTTTTGACATTTTGATTCTTTTTATTTTTTGTATATTTTATTTTTGTATTATTAGTTGACATTTTATTTTTATTGTTTAATTTAATTTCAATTTTATTTTATTTTTATTTTATTTTATTACAATGTTTAGTGTGTGTGTGGCTGTAATTGCCTGAATAAATGATTATTATTATTATTATAAAATAAAATAAAAAAGGTAAATTTTAATTAAATGTTGAATTATATTGTATTAAGTCGTACTGTTTTGCCCTTTTTTTGTAATTGACTTTATTTTGTAGTATCGATAAAGAATTAATGAAGTGAACCATTTGTAAGTCACCGCGACAGTCGCGGGACAGTGATAAACTTTGCAATATGGGTTAATTACACGTAACGAGACAGTAAATGAGTAAACAAATCATGGTTCTAGTGACTTTCTCGCCTCGTTAAACTGTTTATACAAACCGAGTACTCCGAAGTAACTGAGTCTTGTTATTGTCTCGTCACTGTACTCGTTATAGCATAAATGTTATGCTCAAAAAAATTAAATCAAAATTTACACGTACAGTGTGCGTTGACCTTTACAATATATAGGTACCTAACGCGGAAATGATTTCTATTCTAAGTAAGTAGTTAAACCACAAACGAACCACCAATCAAACATGAAAGCTGCCTCCTAAGTAACTCTAGTTAATTTAAACCCCGAATTAGAGTAATCTGTAAACATTAGACTGGATCGCACTTAACCAATTTGGTAAGGCTCGTGTACACGGTGGAGTCGAGATAAGTCGATTATGAGTGTGATCACACCCTAAGTGAGGGTGTAGATGTACTGTTGGGGTGAGAAGTTTTAAGTGGTTTTTGTTTTTTTTTCTGCAAATGAAAACAAAAAAAAATACTGTCGATTGAGTCCTTAACGAATACGGTTAAAAAATAATAAACTAAAACCAAGATTATTATCCATATAACTGAATTACAAGTAGGTACATGGCGTTTTAGTGTTATTTTATTGCTATATTTCAGGTTTTTTTTTAGTCGGTAATTTTTTTATTTGTTATTACTTTTTACGAAATTACATAATTATATTGCAATCGCGAAAAACTTTACCCAGATAGAAAAATAAAAACACCAAAATTAAATTTTCACAAAAACTCTTAGACTATTTTTGTAAATTTATAAAAACAAATATTTCATACTGCCTGATGGTAAGCGATGATGAAGCACGTAGACCTAGAAGATTACTTATTACACTGACTTATTCACTCTGACCTTAAAAAGCCCAAACAATTTTCCACTGACCTGTACACTGGAGTATGTTACAAGGGTGCTTGTGTCGTCCACCGAAACGATAAAATCGTCGAAATGTTGAGAGCTGGAAATTGCAGACCCTAATGTTTTATAAATAAGTTATTTTTGAAAACAAACAACAAACATAACTGAATACCAATAAAAACTAAGTTCAAGTAGCAAATCTGTGGGTAGAAACCGAAAGACTGCCGAGATTGTAGATGTTTACGCAAAATTTGGATAGATGGCGCAGTTTAGGCTTAAAACGCGCAGCGTTACATTCGTGACTTTAGTATGACAGGTTGATTTTAGTAGAACGTTAGAAGAGTAGCACAAACGAATCTCTAACAAGAGGGCGTCCGCAATACGATTTGCAAACATATCGTGGACGCTTTTCTTGCTGGAGATTCTTTTCTGCTACTTTTCTACACTAATTTAATTTATAAATAAGGAGGAAAGATTTGGATTTTTATGTTTGTAACGATAAAACTTAAAAACTACTGGACCGATTTTAAAAATTATTCACCAATAGAATGCTACATTATCTCCGAGTAAGATAGAATATATATTATCTCATACCCGTGCAAAGCCGGGGCAGGTCACTAGTCGTACATAAATTGTGTACCTACTCGTACCTAATTACATGCGAAACGAAACCAGAGATTATTCCCGAACCTTTCAATTTTATTTTTGTTAATAGAGATACATTCTCTGAGCTTAATACATCCAGTCACCCGCTAAATCAGCAGGATCGGTTCGAGGGTCCTTTGTTTCCTCGATAAATACACCCGAAATATTAAAATCAAATCTGTGTTGACAACACGACAGAATCGCATTCTTTATTCTTCACGTCCTCAAAAACAAATCTAAAATCCGAAAAATCACACCATATTGCTACACAATTGAAATCCCAAATCAGCCATAATCATGCACCCCTTCACAATAAATAGAATACCAGGACAGCACAGTCCCACTTGTTATAAAGTGTATTCACGCCCTTACTCTAGGGACTTGGCATTAGGACCGAAATTAAATTCCTGCTCAATAAAATAATGGACCGGCTTCATGACAATAATAATTAGATTATTAAAGCGTAGGGTTGAAACTACCCTAGTCGCTAGTTGCAGTTGATTTATGTTGCTCTTTTTGTGCGGTAGCGATTCATGATTGGATTTTTTAAATGGAAGTGTGCAGTTTTTTCTGTGATCTTTTTTTGCAATTTTTGTTGGTGATTTATTAGTGGTCTGCATCTTCTGCAATATAGAAATCATACTTAGAGGTATTTGAACTCTTCATTGGCTTCGTTTGTAACGCAAAATAGGTGATTTGTTTTTGATACTTCAAGCTGCTGATCACAGAGACCATGCTACGATGCTACAAAAAGTAAATAGGCCCGAGTGGGCCCTGGTGTCACAAGTATAAGCTGCTTGAAGAACATATGACTTGGCAGCTGTTGTATCATCATAATCTTCTTACTCTTATCCCGCTTACGTGGGGTCGGTACAATATGTACACTTCTTCCATTCATCTCTATCACTCGTCATATCTGAACACACTCCCTTCTTTTTCAAATCATCTTTCACACAGTTAATCCATACTTTCTTTGGACGTCCTCTACCGCTATACCCATTTCCACTCAAGTTCATCGTCTTTTTCGTTATGTGGTTCTCCTCTCTTCGCATAATATGCCCGTTGTAATAGGACTAAAATCTAGAGCCTACAAATTAACGTGTACAATTAGTTAATTTCACCCGAGCTACGGTAACGGTCAGTTTTAAATAGTAACAAGACCAGCTGTTTGCATAGGAAGTTATAAATCGCCCCTTCGAACAGTATCGACACCACAATGGCATTTTATTTTCAATACAGGAAAGCAATTTAAAGTCATTTGACCTAAATTAATAAGTTAAAATGTGTAGTTTTTATTCGATTCAGAACATGTCAATTTTTATTTATTTATTTGTTTTCCTAAAAGTACAATATATTATGAAATATTCGTATAATTGGTTAATTGAAAAAAAAAACATAATTTTGTTCATAACATAACATAGTTTCGATTCTGTTGGTAGGAGCAGTCAAAATAAGTGTACGTATTTAATCTTAATACCATAAAGTTAACTGAAAAACCATGCTACCACTCCGATCATTGCACCACGGTAATTTTAAGGTCCCTAATCTTATCATAAACCCCTAATGTTAACCTCTTTCTGCCCAGGTACTACGAGACAGGCAGCTTCAAGGCCGGCGTCATCGGCGGCTCGAAGCCCAAGGTGGCCACCCCTCCCGTGGTGGACGCCATCGCAGCTTACAAGAGAGAAAACCCGACCATGTTCGCCTGGGAGATCAGGGACAGACTGCTGAGCGAGGGGATCTGCAGCCAGGATAACGTACCTTCAGTGTCTAGCATCAATAGGTGAGTTCTTATCTGAAACACTAGGATTTATTTGTTCTGGGACTGGGTGTTAGTTGTCCTTGTCTTTGTGCATGGCATCGCCGACATAGGAATTATCCTAGCGGGGAGTTATGAGTGTGAAACGTTTATAAGTGCTAGTTGTATCATACTCGTATCTCCGAAACTAAAAGAGATTAGAGTTAGACTAAAAAATACGCGTTGTTTTTAACATTGAAAGACCAGGAAAAACGCTCTTTTGATACAAGTCGAGTTATATCATTTTGCACAGAAGGCACAGATATAGATATAATTATGTGTGTAAAACCGATTTCGACAAAAGATCGGAGGTGGTGGCACATGAAGCCAACCGTCTTTGACCAAACCACTGCTTCTCCTTTTAACTTTGCTGTGGTCGAAACGCAGTCCAACATTTGCAATGCTCGAACTTTCTAGTTCTCACCTAGCTTACCATATCAGAAACTTACCAAGGATGTTACGGCTCGTTTCACAATCAAGCTAAGTGTATACCATCAGCAATATAGAGACATTACCGACATTTTGATTGAAGCATGGCGATGTCGGATGCAGTGCTATCAATGATATTGATGCAATAGTTTAACAGGCCCCTGTTTGATGTTGGTCTACTATTGAACATAGGTCTCTCGTTAATAACGCCCCATAGCACGATCTGGCTTACGCATCCACTTACCAGCAGTCGCCTAACGCACTGTCTGGACGCAGTACATCCTACTCTACGTTTGTGAAGTCGCAATCTTCACTTTGCAACCCGTCTACTCAAACGAGTCAGTTCAACAGATATGATCCATATCCACTTTACTATTCCTACCATTCCATTCATTTGTATCATTTATAATATATCATAAACTAACTGCACCCGACGATTTCACCTGCTGTTTTTAAACCTTCCCTGAACTTCCACAAATATTTCAAGATTAAAATTAGCCAAATCGGTCCAACCATTCTCGAGTTACCTATAGCCAGACAAACGAACAGCGATTCATGGCGCCAAAATAATTCCGCCCGTAAACACATCCATTTACTCAGGGTAGGTCCTCTAGCAATCAAAGCTGCTCCCAATTTTCCTATACCATTAATCTGACAGCAATATCTCCATCAATGTATTGATTGTAATAAATCTATCAATGGCCCGACAACAGCCGCAACCGCTGGCTAATCGAAAAACCTTGTCATATCTAACACAAATCAGAAATATTCCAAACGTTGTATGGGAAAATATTTCAGATAAAATGGGAAGTTTTCGGCATACTTACTTACTACTATTGCTAATGTGTTTGGATGAATTATGAGTATCTTCCCGAAGTCTGATTGTAACTGTGTATACTCCGACGACAATGCAATAAAAGGTTGTTTTAAAAAAAAAACTTTTTATATTAAGTGACAAGCAAGCGTTGGGTCGGGTTGATTAGGTACCTCTTTTTTGTTTCGAGTATGTGCTAATGAAAATCGATACAATTAACATACCTACTTGTTAAAGTAAATATTGTATATGTTACAAAAAACTCCGATTGGTTCTCCAAGCCTGTAACATTAGCTACGTTAAGTTTTTATACAAAAACCTGGTCAAAATATTCCTGAAAATGTAAAACCGTAGGTTGCAATAAATTGAAATGAAAATGAATAAAAAATGAAAATAGATGCAATAGGGTATCAGCATTCATTCTTAAAACATTTTTTATTCAATAACACATTATACGACTTCTAAACCATTCGGCTTTATTGTCGGAATGGCAATAATTCAATGGATGGTAGGTAGGATGTCCGGTGCGTTGAGAGCACGTGTCTACTTCCGGCGACGCCATCTTTGCTCCCCCCGCTTCCGGCGCTTCGTTCCGACACGCAACCCATTGACGGGCCGTGGAGTACGCGGCTTCGGAAAATAATTCCCAACGAGTGACATCATAGCCGGTAGCTCAGTGGGAGAACAGCCGCTTCGCATTCTTGAGGTGGCGGGTTCAAATCCCTTCTTGTACCAATGAGTTCTTTGGAACTTATATACGAATTTACATACCACTGGCTTTTTGATTGATAGATAGATAGATAAACTCTTTATTGTTCACACCATAAATTACAAACAAAAGAATTATAACGCTTAAAACTAGTGCGACAACTGACTCGATGAAGGAAAACATCTTGAGTTCGTGAGGAAACCTGCATACGTTCGGAGAAGAAGTTCAATGGTGTATGTGAATCCACCAATCAGCACTTGGCCAGTAGTGGAATACGGCCTAATCACGCTTCGAGGGTAGAACTGTATCCCAGAAGTTTAACTAAGCATTAAAACTGACTCTATCGCTTATTCTATAGCTCTACTTTGTATCCTTACCATCTCAACTAACTCTTTCCCTCCATCTGAACGAAGCAAACAAAAACCCGCCCTAACGTGAAGCAGTAGAGTCGGTATTGCAATACGTGACGAGACTTTTTCCGAGTTTGGCCCGTATTGTTCGACATCGTGGCTGAATCGGTTTCTAAGATTATTGTTATTTTGTGATGTGAAGAATCTACTTGTCTTTTGAAGGCTGCATAAGAATATACTGCGGTAAATAGGTTCAGAAGCTTATTTGAAGCGCATGTTCGTATCTACAGTCGCGTCAGTATACTTTACTTGAAAAAAGTGCCAAACTAATAAATTGACTTGACAGTTTTCTGTGCCACGTACCTACAAATACACTGTGGGCTTCATGCATACTCGTACAGTTAAAATTATCTATTTAAATAACTGCAAAATACAATTTAACCATTTTGAGGTCGATCAAAACATAATTGATTCATTTATCGCTTAATGAATAATATTTAAATGACTTTTACTGACATACAAAACCACAAAATGGCAAACAACTTTAACACAAGTTGATTATATTTTCACGTCAATCACTTCGTTGACAATCTCAATAATTACATCAGATAAAAGATATCAAGCCCTAAATTAATAAACGGTAGCATGTCAGATTAGTATCGTTAAACATTGACACACGTCGGGGAAACTAATAACCCACAACTCCTCATAATGTGGGAGTTTTATCTTATCTGGCAACACGCAATTAGCCGCGTGGATTTGTAAGCTGGCAACACTTGAGTGGAGTGTTTTGGGGAATTAGTTATCGCGGTAATGACATTTTTTTCTGTTTTTCTCTACAATTGAGAGGCGAGACAAACAAGTCGTTGACTTAATGATTGCAAAGCACGTAACATACAAAATCTTGTTATGGATCGTATTCGTAGAACTGCAACTGTTGTATATTGTTGTAGTCTGACACATTTTCGTTTCCTTGTTTGTTTATTTAAAAAAAATATTATGATCTTTCGTCCAATGTTAATTTTATAGAGCAAATGGAATTTGAAAGCTGTCAAATTCAAATTAATGTTCTTGGTCTAGAACGTCTGCCAGATTATAAATAACATGACCATTGTCCCTCGTTATTACCTCGGTATGTCTTTTTCCTTTCTTTATCTATATTACATTACTACATCCAACTACATAAATGTATGTCGTAATTTTCATCAATTGCTTTTTATCCTAACAATCATCCTAAACGGTATACATTATCCAGCTCTCACTTCCACACTTCCACTCAACTACATCTGTATCTCACATCAGCTGACCTCACAAGTTCCGAACCACATTAGCTGCTCACTCACTGCCTCGGGTCTCGTGCCAGCTCCGTCAGTTCCGTCGGTCACTTCTTCCCCGTCCCGTGTCGGTCACGTGCCGGTCACGTGCCGTGCACTTAGGGGTCGCGATCGTCATCGTATTGAGAAGGAAATGGCTTTAGAATAGAGTATTTTGGTTTTTGTCAAGTTTGATTGTTTGTGACTGCAGTTTTGGAATTAGATTATGGGTTAGTGCAATAATATTACATTTCTGTATAAGTTTGATGTTTAAAGTTAGTTTCGATGATAAAAAAAAACAGATCGATCAGCTTTTGACTACTTTCCTAAGGCCAAAATTTTATAATTCTAAATACACATCTACCTTTAAACTGGCTAACCCCTGAAGCTTACAGTCCAATGAGTTCTGAAATTTGTCATTTGGAAGTAAGATACCTGAAAGCTTCTGCAAGGATTTTGTTGTTTTATCCGGAAATCACTAACCACCACCAGACTCTTATCTGCAACAAATTGAACTACATATGTATTTATATGTAATTATTTTTGTGTTGTATCTGTACTTTTACATTTAAAGCAACTTCAACAAATTCCACCGCCATCACAAATGTAACCAAACGAACGAAACTCAAAAATTGGGAAATAGAGTCAAAGTAATACGATTTAAAGTAACCCCTGATGCTAGTAATCCCGGTTTATTGTTCAATAATGGACTCGCACCCCTCAGGGCGATTTGAAATGGACCGGAGTGCGGTATTGAGATGTGGAGGGAGGAAAACGTACCAAGTTTGAGAACATGTTTTAGGTGAATAACTAATGAGTTTTTTGCAATACAAAAACAATAACACTAAGTTGACGTCACAAAAGTAAAAAGACAAGAAAAATGTAACAGGTACAAAAGCCAGACAAAATGAAGAAACAAATAAATTACGTCTTTATTATGAAGAAAATAAGAAATAATAAACATTGTAAAACTCTATGATATTCTGAATTGTGTTTAACATTTTTTTCCAACTTCAAATTATTTAATTAATTTCCCAATTGATATTTAGGACCAAAAATGATCGCTACACAAGTGTAAAATTCAATTTTGTATCCCGATCATCAAATAATGGCTCGGAGAATGTCCGGGTTAGGTCTTATGCAGATTGTTAGCAAAAATAAGTCACGATTAATCGAATTGGCAGAATAATAATTTAAAATTGACTGCAAACTCAGCAGAAGCAGTCCAGTCATAACCATAAAAACTCCCGTCTAAAAAACGCAAAAAGCCAACTTGCAAAACGCCAAGACATTTTAATCGGGTCCCGCCGCAGTAATTGAAGCTATAACTCTGGCAGCCCCAGTTTGACATTTGAATTTTTTGCACTGGCAAGCTGAATAATTTGTTGGCGCGCGTTTGGGTTAGATTTTTGGGGTGATAAGTGTCAACGCGTATTTTGTGTTGCTTATTTTGAAGGTTTGTTGTTCATGTTCAATGTTCATGCTGCAAAAATTGTTTTAAAACATGCCAAAATTTTAGGTTTTATTTTAATCTCAATGTATTTGTTTTTCGCAAAATCTTACCATTTTATGGTTGTCATGTTTTCCTAAATATCATGAATTAAGCAGACAATAACACCTTCTCTACTCGTAATTCATTACTCTACCCAACTGCCTGTCAAATTTAATGCTCAACAATTTTACTAAAAAATACTCTCTAAACTTAATTAAACTATTCCCAAATCCAACAAAAAACCTAAAAATTAGCCAACTATCCCCCATTTTGATTTTACCATTTTCCCGCCGTGACAGTTCATTCCGCCATGATGGATCGCGGCGCGCTCTCGCTGAATTATTGGCCGAGGCTCGAGGGTTGACATATGCAAAAATTGTCTCGCAAACTCATCAAAAAGGTCAGATTAGGGTGTGTAATAGAGTCTTCGCGGAGATGTTGATTGATGACGGTGCTGTAATTGTTATTATTTGTTTATGACTCGGGATTTTAGGGCCACTCTGGTTCGATTTATTTTGCTGTTGGTTTGTTTTTTAGGAAAAAAAGTCAACGTAAATAAAACATTCACGAGAAATTTGGAAAGATTTGCAGTTACATTTAGCTAATTAAAATGATGGAGAAATCTCAAAGTAATGCTTTCCTTGTCTGCGATAAAAAGAGAGCTGTATTAATTGTATTTACTCGTAGTTAGTAGTTTAGTGATACTTACATTTAATAGCACATTAATACTAAAAAAGTTTGTTGTTTGTTTGTTGAAATAATATCGTATGATGTCAATGAGGTAACTTTATTAAGTCAGCCTCGCGCAAGGTAGAATACTAAAGTAATAGAATGAAAAAAAAATACAACATTTTATTAGTCTTTTGATTTTACGAAGCCAATCACAAGTTATGTTTGTGGCTATAGCCATAGAATTGCAATTATTTTATTTTATTTCACTCAATTGTGCTATTTGCAATCGTTGTTTCATGGTGCTGCTTGATTCCACGAAATTTCCAGACACTAAAATGGATAAAAATTAATTTCATTTTTCCCGCAAAAATGCGGAATGGCGAGCGTCGGCAACACCGCAAAAAGCACGATGATCATATCCGTTTCCGGAAAGGGTTACCAGTCGCGGTCATGTTTTAACCCTAACGTTTTAATGGTATCTTTTACAGCCTGTTTGAAACTTGAACAGGCGTAGGCTACCATAAAATTTAAGATGAAAATTTAAAATAACATGTCCAAAATAACGTTATCAAAAAAATATCTTTTGTCATCAAAAAGTTTTATAGAAAATGTATAGGATAGGTACATCTTATATGATTAGGCTAGAAGAACGAGGAATGACCGCGCACGTACCAAGCTTATAATCACTCCTTGAAAAAGATCACCGGATACTATCTAAACTATAGTTGGAACACGACCTTATTATAACGTACCAAGTCCCGTGTTATTAAAACAAAATTTAAAAATATTATGAGATATCAAAACTCACTTCTTAATGCTCTTATGTTTTTTTTAGAGTACTCTATAGTCTATATATATAAATAAGGCTATAATGTTCAGGAATTTTGACGTTGGTTGTAATTTGAGACAGTTCATAATGCAAGTGCTTTTATTGTTGGCAAATATTAGTGATTTATGAGAGGAAGTGTGCGGGTGCGCCGGCTTTTTGTAATTTTTTTTATATTTCGATGTAAATGTCATTATGATGCTGAAGTATTGCCCTTTATGAAATTGCTTCTACATATTTATTTTGCCGAATAGAATAGTTATTGTAGCTAAAAGCTTTTGCCAAGTGGGTAATTACTATTACTTATTTTGAGGTAATGCTATTTTTGTGTCAAATATATTTTTTCTTAGGGCAATTTCTTTCTTAGTATTTTTTTTCTTTTTACTAGCTGCGTGTCGCTTTATCCGTAATACAAATCGACTAAAGCCAACATGATTCAGTTCAAACTCGCGCTTAGAGTTCACGGTACGGCCCTAGGAATAAAGTGGAGACGTCACAAGAGGGAAAACGTGGTATAGGTGACTATGTAACTATTTTGTAAAAAGTTTTTAAACTTTAAATCAGCTCACCAAAACAACTCAAACTTAAAATAAAGCCGGTCGCACACCCACGTTTTTTTACCGCAAACGAAAGCGTAGCAAATCGCGACCGCGGTTCACTATATTGCAGAAGGATGTCGCGACGCGTGCCGCCTGATTCATTGCGGTATTGAAATTATAACTAGGGATGGGAAAATTATAGCAAGACTGCATTCAAGACCGTGTATCAAAAAAAAATTTTGACATAAGTAAACACGGCTTATGAGATTTAGAAGTTGGCTCTGACGGAAGTCAACTGAGATATGATTTACCGACTGTTTTCTAAGCTGGACGTTGTATCACTACACAGCCACCGATTTTCATCTACTAGGGATGCATGTTTGTAGAACTTTCACTTATGTCAACTGGTAGCTACAAACTTCACTTTTCCGGGCTATCCTTCTAGCTAACTATCCAACCAAAAATATGAACTAGCAAACGGAGCTTTAATATAAATATTAAACATACTATATCTACTATATATACTATACTAGCTGACTCGACAGACGTTGTCCTGTCAAAAGCCATTGCGTCAATTCTATGTCAAATTTCAAATGTCAAAAGTTACATTAAAAAAGTTTACATTGTCCAAAGCGCTAGGTTTAAGTATTTTTAAATTTTCTAATTTTTCATGTTTTTTTACTATAAATTGAGATGTGAGCTATCCTATGTCCTAAGTTAGATCGAACTGCACCCGGTGTGCAAATTTGATTGAAATCGGTTAAGTAGTTTATGAGTCTATAGCGGACAAACAACGTGACACGTAATTTATATATATTAAGATATATAATCTGATTCGATATACGAGACATAACTTAATATCCAACTAAGTAATTTGATCTTTATTGTTGACACCAACAACAACGGCCGAGCTTTTATGCCAGCAAGATTATTTATAAATCTTTATGTAGTAGGTACAAGTTTGCCTAATATTACAACTCGTTTATTCTCTATAGTTGCTAGTACCAATACTTAGCGTTTCTTATGATATAGTCTCGTTAATTTTTCTCTCAATTTCAAGACCAAGCTTTCCCAGCACTATCCTACCCGCGGTTCTTCACAGACGAGCCCAACCGCATTTTTTGGCCCCTCCACACTACGTAATGGATTATTCATGTCATTGCACCTAATTGCGTGCTTTGTATAATCGTAACTTGGAAATTACACTCATTATTTATATCATTTTCGGATAATTTTATATTTATATCAGAATGAAGCATCTTTACCGTTCTAAGAGATGATTTGGTAGTTTATTCTTATTATGAAGTAGGTATGTAATTAAATGGAAAATAGATGTAGGCTTGATGAGTAAGCAAGTTTGTATGCTAAGTATCTAGCCCTGGTCTAATCGTTTTTCGTATACAGAGATTTGATTTTGTAAACTGAATGTCATAGGCTACATTTTTAGTTCACTTTTCTTGTTTCTGATAATAGTTAACATATAAGTGCATAAAGAAGAAATTCAATGGCGTATGTGAATCCACCAACCCGCACTTGGCCAGCGTGGTGGAATATGGCCTAGTCACCCTTCGAGGGTAGACCTGTATCCCAGCAGTGGGAGGATTAAAGGTTGCATATATAGGTATATATATATATTTAAGTGCCTTGGTGCCTTAGTGGTGGGAGAGTTTTAAGCCGGCTGAAGATCTCTGACATAGCTTGGCTTGTGCTTGGATGACAGAACCTTTGATGATAGTATCAATACATATAGGTAGGTAGGTAATCAATAATCATACATAGGTATATAATTATCTACACATCTGTGGCAGACGTTTCAAGCAGCAACTGTGGGTCATTGAAAACAAACTCATTGAAACTTTATTAAAGTCCTAAAATATTCAATGTAACATTCAATATTATTTATTAAATACTAGCTGACCCGGCAGACTTCGTACTGCCATACAGTACTTCTTTATGGTGCTGCCTAATTAAATATAAACACAAGCTGCAATAAAGCTCGTTTTAGTTAGAAAACGTTTGTATGGGAAAAAGAAAAGGGCTGTTTTTAGGGTTTTTCAATATTTCTGAAAGATTTTCTTAATATTTTTTTTTCCGTAAGAACCTTCTCCTAATAATAACAAATACAACAAAAAAAGAATTAGTGAAATCGGTCCAGCCATTCACGCGTGATGCCGTGACCAAGGAAAACGGGTTTCATTTTTATATATATATAGATAGATATAGATTAATATGTTATATCTGTTTTCTAAAACCTGCTGTAATTTGTCATCAGGATCGTGAGAAACAAAGCAGCGGAGAAGGCGAAACACGCGCACAACCAGCAGCAGCAGCAGCAGCAGGAGCAGGAGATCAGCTCCGCGCAGGGGAGCGTCGTGTCTGTGAGTACTTGGCTTTACTTACTGGATTCGGGGGTGAAGCGACTTGGTGTACTGGCTCTTGGTCTCTATCTAACAGTATACTGGGCTATAAGGAATGGTATGTTAAGCCAAGAAGATCATAGCACTTAGCCACCACTACGTAACCACTTTTGCGAAAAAAAACAGCCATTTTGTAAAAAATTACACTTGTCAAATTGTATGGAACAATATTTACTAATACCACTGTTTCCTGCAACTTTATTTTTGTACTTCTAAAGCATCAAATTGATCATTTGAAAAAAGTTCTTAGTCTCAATTATAATTTCAAACTTCCCTAAACACTCTCTTGGATATCTCTTCAAAATCTTATCTCCCAAATAAATGTCAATGTTTCCTTTCACATCTCCTCATACTCCTAAACCCGGCTATCTATTATCTTTGTTTCTTTCCCCAGGTGATAACCCACGCCGGCAACGCCCCCGGCACGACATCCGTCCTCTCCCCGGCGACGGAACAGCACGTCACCAACACGGGCAGCTATAGCATCAACGGCATCCTGGGAATAGAGCAGGTGGACGCGCTGCATAACGGGACCACGACGGGGCTGAAGCGGAAACGACATGAAGACCAAGGTACGAGTAAGTTTTGAACGACAGCTATTTGGCTATAAAAAAAAGTAATAGTCTAAAAAAACTAAAAAACACGCTTTGTTTAGTGTATTGTCATCGCATCGGTCCTCAATATATCTACAAAGTTTGAACGAAATCTGGCCGTTTAAAGAGGGTCAAAATCGCGCCTAAAGGATTCGGTTACAAACATACAAACATACAAGTGAAGCCAATATAAGAAATTAAATAAATAAAAAATCGGTTGCCTGTAAGGTCGGTTTACTGACGATAGTTGAACGTGACAACGTCATAAGAAAATACTGATGGAATGGTTTCATTTTACAAAAGAAAATTTTAATTTTATTTGTTTGATAGATATTTTGTATGGATATAGAGAAGGAGGTAAATGGAAATCACAATTGAATTGATCAAGTTACATTTATTTGTACGCATAAATACAATTACGTCAATATATCACTGAACATATATTTAATATCGAAAGAATTATCACCTTTATCGCCGCAATTATCGTTGCTATAAACAATTGACACCACATTCACTTTTCACTGCACTTGACGAAAACATGTAAATGTATAATTGTATAGCAGCTGTCCACGCGGACGCATTGCTCACTCAAGTAGGAGAGAGACAGATGTCGAACGCTGCCGAACGCGGAGGCCGATTGTGCCTTTTTGTCGCTCTTTGCGCGCTCTCGCTTGCACTTCAAGCCTTAAATGGAACGCCTCCGAGCGAGGTAACGCCGCATACGTCATGTTTTTTCGTGCGTACAGCCGGCTCCATCGAATTATAAGACGTTGTCACGTCAAAAATATAAAAAAAGCGTTTAAATAAGTTAACCCTTTTTTTTTAAACAAACTTTTGTAGCATTGTCATCGGAGTTACACACGTACACCAAATTTTAGCTCAATCGGACATCGGGAAGTAGTTCAAAATTGTGTTGCAAGATTCCACCCGAACAAGCATAGTTTCATAGTTTGTTAGATAAATTGCAAGTTAGGTAATAAAAGCTTTTAAAAACTCTTCGATTTCCAATGAATGTTTCCATGCATGATTGTCTTAAAAGCATTTAGTATATCTTTTTGTAAATCGTCGGTGTTTTGTAAAAAGTGCAACTTAGCCTACCACAATAAAAATCAGCAGAACAGTTTTCAGATTTTTAGGATACAATATACAATACATACAATATTTATGACGTGAAATTGTGTCTGAAAAAAGAAATAGGTAAGTTCCTATGAGGAATTTTCACTCATTCTAGAAAACGTCTACGCTTGCATGTAGGTACGACTCGTACCGTACCGTACCGTACGACTCGTACCGTACGAGTAGGTATTATTAAGACCTTCCCGTCTTGGTAGATCGAACTAGTAAACTTGCCAACAGATCACAAGCTTGGCTGTGTAAAACTCTTCTACTAAAGCTGTTTTCTAAAGTAATATTACTAAGAAAAAATAATCAGACTAGAAAAAGTAAACTTCTCATGATTTTGTAAGATCCAAAATGTTATCCAAAACTCTTAACTTGCGTATTTCAAATTAAGTTGCCTCTATGAGCCACATGGGCCTACTTGTACGAACTTGGTTCAGAAAACTTGAAGTTATGTTACAGGAGCTTGTACTTGCCGGTAGGGATGATCTTTTTGGATGTAAAAGTAGTGATGTAGATTTTTATCGATAAGCCAATTTTCAGTTAATACCACTCAATTAATTTCATAGCGATGAACTCGTTGGAACGAGTGGATAATTTTAAATGTTATTTCTATTTGATTTACAAACCTCAAAATTCATGCTAGAACAATATAATGTAACCAAGTGATGAAATAAAATACACACAGTTCACTATATCCAATATTCATTTTTTCGTAATTTATTAGTATTTTAAAGAACTGTGTTGATAATACCTTTACAAGTGATAAAACAAATTCGATGACCAAACAGGCAAATCACGAAATAAACGATACAAACAAACATTTCTTTGCAACTATTCAAAATTGCGCAGTTATCGTGATCGTTGCCCCAATATTATCGACATCGACATATCGATACTTTTCCCGCACATCACTATTCCTTTCAGGCACGCCTGTACTCACCAACCGAGACGGCCAAGATTTACTGTGCTATTAAGTTTACTGCTAAAACTGTGGCTTTATTATTATAACTTCTAAAATCCACTCCTTTGGGGCTGCAAGTTAAATTAAAATGAAATATTATTAAGGTCAAGTTAAAAGATTCGTTCAAAAACGTTAATTATTATCTGAAATTTTAGTAATGAAGACCTATAAATAGCATTGGCAATCTTTGTCGAATGTTTCAAATTTAAACCTGACAACGGCAAATCCAAAAGGAACCCTCCTTTTGTTTTATTTATACATTTTATGTCCCGGATGTGGGTACATCCGGTACATAAAATGCATGGCTAAATGTCTATAAACAAAGTCAATCTGTGCAAGTCCTACAGCTACGGTTTCGCAACAGCTGCCAGTAAATTATAGATAATAAACTATGTTTTATCATTTCAACGATTAAAATAAATAGGGAGTTTAATATGCAGAAATTCATGTTTGTACTTTTTCACAGATGAGAATAGAGACTTCAACAGCCACTCAGAAGACGACGTGAAAAGACAAAGAAGTCATTACAACGGCGACCAAATATACTCAAATGTAAGTAAATCTACATGGGGACATCTAATTGCGGGTAGAACCTAAAACTTTACTGGTCATTACGTGGCATCCTGAACTAAAATATAAAATCAAACTAATGCACTCGCTAACACACGTCTAAGCTTCGAGGTTGAAGTGTTGAATAAGTCAACCTCTTGCTTCGTAAGTACGTTTATGAAAGTACGGCTTGCTCTTAAAATAAAACGGTTTTGTCTATAGTTAGTGTAGTTTCACCTCAAATATTGCTTAGTTCCTCTTTGTAACTCTTGTAAATAAGGTACAATACCTATCATATACGAGTAACTAATATACATGGTTACGTAAAGTACAAACGGATATCACGTTTGTCAACTATAATTTTTATTAATTTCCAAAGCCTAAACAGCTGATTACTGTAACAAACCACCACTCTTCGTAATGAAGCGCAAATTGGCACGTAAACAGCCGCCATCTTGTGACGGATGGCGTGGCGTGACGTCACATCCGTCCGCCATTGCCGCGGCTGATGAGCCGTGATTGAGCTTTCAGTAGTTTGCGGTTTGAACAGAGCTTGGTATCGATATTGTTTACAAATTGTTGGCGCTACATTCTATGTGACATTTTGAATCTGGTTGAATAAAAAAGTACAGTTCTTTTTTCAAAAATGGATTGTTTTATTTTTATTACCTACTTTGTTCGTCGTCCCGTCAAAGTAGAGCAAAATGGAGAGATGAAGGTTTTTTAAGGCTGCTGCATGTGGCAACTTTGTATCATATAACTTTGTTCTAGAAACTTCGTGGTACCTAGCATTGTGCCTTTTAGTTTGGAGTTAGAGTCATTTTTATTATCTGACTATGGCAAAGCTGTGGTAGAAGGGCTAAGTTTTTTGCAGTCTTAGTATGCTTATGTCTATTTTCCGTGTTTTCCACTGTAGTAGCGCCTAAATCACTCATCCGATTTTGATCAATTAATTAAGGTGTCGATCATTCCTTTTTTTTTTTTTTTTAGAGCTCCCCAGTCCCCACTAGGATAAATTCCTGTGTCGGGGATGCCATGGAACATACACAAAGACAACGACAACTAACACCCAGACCCAGAACAGATATTTAAATTCATCATTCAAACATCTGCCCGACCGGGAATCGAACCCGGGACCTCTGGCTTATAAGGCGGATATTATTACCGCTGAGCCAAACAGGCCGTCAAAATAATATTTCACGTATCAGGGTTCTATTTTTGTAACCTTTTTCTTAAATTCAGCAAAACCTAAGCACCTACGCTTACCATGCCGACCAACCTTACCTTTTTCAGATTTTTTGAACTCTTGTCTCAGCCACTCCATACCATGCTGACCAACCTTACCTTTTCAGCCTTTTCCAACTCTGGTTAATACTGGTCATAGCCTCTCGGCCTATACGAACGTACTTTTGTTTCAGCTCTGGTCCTCATCAAAATGGAGCCTCAAAGACGAGTACAAGCTGCTAACGGAGCTGGGCGGCGCCGCCGGGGGCGCGACCGGCTACTACGGGGAGCTGTTCGACACGCCGTACGAGCACGCGGCGCATCCGCACTACACGCCTCATTCGGGTGAGGACAATCAACGGCTAGTCTTTTCTTTTCCCTTTTTTAGGATAAACAAAAAAAAAAACAAAAAAAAATCGGCAAAACACGGAATAAAATACATAATATAGTAGGTACGAAATTATAAGTATTTTTTAGGATCAACAAAAAAAAAACAAAAAAAATCGGCAAAACACGGAATAAAATACCTACATAATAGTACGAAATTATAAGTAGTTGATGCATCAGCAACGTTGACCAGATTAAGTCTATTTGTATTTAGAACATAACTAGGGCCCGTCAAACTAATTCTTAGAATTATTCTATTAATTACTACAGGAATATAAGGATTAGCATACCCTTTATGCTAATCCGAAGCGCGTACTCATCCACTGCAAAAAAAATCAGCTGTACCGTACATAATTGTCAATGACACTCGAAAAATTTGTGGGAACAGCTGATTTTTTTCGCGATTTTATCTGTTCCTAGTATTTTAGCCGGCAAAGTCTATTAATGTTTTAGATTTATAAATGCATGTTTTAGGGAATAAACATGTCTTTTAAAACATCATTCTACTAGCTGATACCCAGTTCTTCGTTACCGGTTTGAGACTTTAAAACATAGTCACTACAAACACACTAAGCTTTACCTCTTTATAATACTTTTTATATCACAAATATCATCTCCAAAACATTACACAGCTTTAGCTTTAAACCATAATTCTCATATGATAGCAAAACGACGAAAATCAATATCAGTGTCGGCCGCGACCGCAAGATGACTTGCGGTAAGTACCATGAGCATGGGAATCTCTCATTCATTCAGACTACATTCATTCATGATTGCTATCAATGACTGGATTATGGTACTATGGAATTGCGTTTAAAAGGCTTAATACTTTTATTTGCGAAGCCAGAGTGGTTTTGGAGTAATTGACTTTTTTCTACCATCGTCATTTTAGTGTCCAAATACTAATAGGAGGTAAAGATTTACAAAATTCTAACAAGTCCTCAGAAAATTTCAATAATATTTTTGAATATATTGGGCTGTGCGGTGGAGAGATTAAATTTTGAGGTTATAATATGTTCTATCGTACGAAAAAGTTAAAAACATAATGCGCCGTATACCGGGTCCAACTATGAATTCAAACACCCCCAAAAAATACTTAAACCAACCACGACAACCGTAACACATCTTATATCTCAGAGTGAAGAGCGCAGTCTTGTTATGGGCAAACATGACGTAACATCAAGCGACCAATTTGCTCGTCCCGTCATTCAATAGAAAAGAAAAGAATAAACATAATCAAACCACATAGCGTCTTCAAAAGAAAGCAACCAAGTAGATCCTTTTTCACCATTTCACCACACTCATTCAGATACTTTCTCGCACAATACTGACCACAATCCACTCGAGGAAGTACAATGGAACAGGTGTCGCGTGGTACAGCTCCCGTTACCATCTCGCATTACTGAGAGGGATGGACCAGGCCCATTCACAGGAAGATGTGGTCAGGACTGGTTTTAAAAACACACATCAGCTGAGAGACTGAGAGTGGTCAAGCTGACTAGGATGGAATATGGTTAGTGAGATTGTAATTTGTTAATTGCTATGCGTTCATTAAAACCTAGAAACAAGAAATGCACAGAAACATAGCAAATCCAGAAAGATAAAAGGCCTAATCAGACTTTATAGCGCGTCGCAAACCCGTTAACTTAAGTCCAAAAAATAAGGAATGTCTAGTCAACGTTTTACAATATCAACCAACCTGAGGAATACTCTAAATTTTGCGCTGATGAAAGGAAGCCAACCTTAAACAAATATGGTGAAATGATCAGCATTAACTTCGTAGAACTGATGTTTTTAGTTTTTCAAAAGACAGACGGAACCTGGTTGATGCTATGCTGTGTTGACACTGACCTCTAATTACTATTATGGATTATGATCTGGTCTGATGGTTTCTCTACATGAAATTTGAAGAAGTTTATCTTAAAAGCATCTTGCGGTATAGTAGTATAAAATAGGCCCAGCAGAACCAGTAGCATTCTGTCCTAGATTCCCTTTCTAACACCACAAAAATGTATGCCATCAAGACAATCGGAAGACCCGTTAATTCTTAGACACCGCAGATTTTTAGGGCGTGACTCTGGTACAACCATAAACATAGAATACACAGTAGTGCCTAACCATGGTGTTTATAGGAAACGGAGAAAGACCGTTAGTTTTGGCGTCACGAATGCCTGAAAGGGATATTAATAGAATGGGAAATATGCATAAAAGTGTATAGATTTTTCTGCACTAATATTACGAAATGGTAATGTTTGTATGTTTGTAGAGGATATATACGTAAATACTCAATTAATCAGTAATTATTTCAAAAATACAGATTAAATAACGAAGGGTGTACAATAGGCTATTTGACAAGGTTTTGTAATCCATCTCAGATTATTTAGTGGTGTCTAAGGAACCCACAAAAAATAGTTATTTTTAATTCTGTAATGTTTTCCGATTAAAAATTCAAACTTAAAAATGAATGGTTTAATTATCCCGCTAAAACGTTAATTCGAGCAATATGGCGGCCCGTGACGTCACAACACAGTAATCAAAACACACTACAATAGTTCAAGTCTTTCCCAAGTGCTTTGGTACTGCTTTCGTTCTACTGTTTAACAAGAAAATGAGTTATAAATGGTGTGCAGTGCCAAACTGCACCAATACGTCAATAAAAACTCCAGAAAAATTGTTTATTTATGTGCCGAAGAATGCCAAAATGCGTAAAAAGTGGTTACAACTTGCTCGCAGGAGCCCTGATGATATAGTGGTTAATTCAAATGTTTTCTTCTGTGAGGACCACTTTGATGTAAGTACTTACCTCTAATGTAATTAAGAAACATAATTTATGGGTACAAAAATGTTTGAGGTTAGAATACAATTTTATGATGGTCAGTTAGATCAATATTTTGTGTATATAAATTGATTAATTAATTAATAGTGTACATAAGTTGTAACAAAGAAATTAAAATGTAACGTCAATAGCATCGTCACCATAAGATTCTCGTGCAGCCCTGAAAATGCAAACTAATTACTTACTGTAAACAAAATTTATTCTTTATAACCTAAAAAAACTACTACTGAAAGAAAGACTATTATTTCGCCTTCGCAGGATTAAGGTTACTTACGTAGTGTTATATTTATGATACTTACATTGCTGTTTTTACATTTCTTAGCTCTGCAGAATAAAAATCGGAGTTATTTTTGAAGAACATTCCAATCATGATTGCGTCCACTTTGGGCAAGTTTCTGCTATCAGCTTTTATAAAATTGACATCCATGACGGAGTGGAATACCAAAATATACAATGAAGATTGTAAAATACCACAAATTTTCACGATAATATTTTAAAATCTTTTTTAAAAACAGATCAAAAATCGTAAGACTGCAACAATGACAGATCTCATTACTGTGTTGTGACGTCATCTTAGATTCAGCCAATCCTGACCGTTTTGTATCACGTGACATAATTGAGAAATTAATAACTTTTTAACAAGGGTTTTAAAATAAAATAGCCATTATATTTAAGTCGGATAATTGCAAATCCCTTTAAAAATTTATAATAAATGTGGATAACAGCATTTAGCACTTTATTGTTCATACTGTCAAATAGCCTATTGTACATTGTTATTTCCTATACAGGGTTATTACCTGTATTTGAATCTGTAAAAATCAGCTGTTCCATAAAAAAAATGACCACAACACACGACAAATGTATATAGAACAGCTGATTATTTTTTCGTAAATTCCGGGTTCGTCCCATACACCGAAGTCGGATGTATACTAAAAGTAGTTTTTTAATGATGTTTAGTTGTTTTCTATGAGCCCGTTTCGGCTTAGCATACCCTTTCTGTATAGCCCTGTTTGTAAAACTATGTGAAACTAACTAAATTAAACATCATTGGGGTATATAATTATACAGCCTGCAAGGTCTCGAGAGGTTCCACATATCTTTTTTTGAAAATCTTAACTAATGCGAATTTCTTAACCACCAGACTTTTATCAAGATTAAAAGAGCTATAATAGCAGCTAACTTCTAGCTTTAATAGCTTTTTTGAGAATAATTTATTGGGTAGCACGTCTCGTCTGGTCACACGTGGCTGGACGCCGCAACGGTTGTAAATCTGGACTGTTACCTTTTACCTGGATTTTATTATCCTTGTACAAGAAAAGAGTTTGTAGGTAACATAGACATGTTACATAGACATTGTTACATAGACAAATAAGTTTCCATACTTGTATCTTACACTAGTTGTGTCTATCGCCATTGAATTTGGTGTACTTAACTCAAATAAACGTAAATAAACGTTTCACACTCATAGCTCCCCCACTATATAGGATAAATCCTGTGTCGGGGATGCCATGGAACACACTCAAAAACAAGGACAAACTGTAATAACTAACTAACTAAACGTTCATCAATAAGGATGTCGTAAAGTTAAAAAATAATTTAGGGAAGTATAAAATGTGATGGTTATTGTTGTTCATTATTTAATCTGTTTATTGTAGCATAATAACATTTTAATTGCTAAGGTATTAATTATTTTGAGCTTTCGTTTAACTTGTCTTGTTAGTGCAGGTCAATTGTTGCAAATCTTCTAATATCGTTTATTTTTGTCTATGTTATGTTTCTCCCTAAGATTGCCTGGAAGAGATCACTCTTAGCGATAGAGCCGCCAGTTGCTGCACTAGTTTTAAGTTTTATGATAATTTTTGTCTGTATTTCTAGTATGAACAATAAAGAGTTTATCTATTTATCTATAGGTATATTTTATCTTTTCCTTGCACAGGTACGAACGACTCGACAGGCTCGAACGGCGGCGCCGGCGGCGAGCCCCCGTCGGCGGCTGCCAGCCCCGACGCGGCGGCGCTGGTGGTGCTCCAACCGCCTGCGCCGCCCTACCCTCCGTACGCACATTACGATGGTAAGTGCTTTCATTAAGCCTAAAGATTGGTATCTTCAAAATGTTAATCACAAAAAAACATAATTATATATTATGTGTTTTTTTGAACAAAATAGCATAATAGATTAAAACTTAAGTCAAGTTAGCCACAGTCTTCTAAAACGTGATGTTTGCGTGATAGTCTTCAGGATTTTTTTTTGAATGGCAATTTGGCAACAAGCCCTAATTCCTCGTTCTACACATAGTTCAACTAAGTTGGTTTTTCCCAAGGAAACTAGGTCTATCCTATATCAAATCACCACGGAAAAAAATGACAAATGATGAAAATAATGAACATGTATTGCCTTGCCTGAGATTTATAAAAACCTACGCATATCTTAGTTTGCATATTTTAGGTAGGTAATATAAAATGACCCTGATTGGGTACAACAACATTGTCTGGAGCTGATCTATCTATTCAATTATTGCTTCATCTAGAACTCGTGGTATCACAGGATGCGGTCAAACGCAAACTGATTCTGAATGGAAAGAAACGACTTTGTCTAGAATAAACTACTTTAACCGCGATGTAATCTGCAATCTTACAAAATCATTGATACTATTACCAGATTGAAATATGTGTTCAGAGCATAAACTATCGAATCCCACACAAAGCATCACCATCACCTCATCAGTACAATTCATCACGATCTATTTTCCACTAAAATCTGTTCGTGCAGTGTTTTACGGTTACGAGCTGTCATGATTTCAAACTACGTGTTGGATTTACTACAATTTAAAGCAAGTCATCTTCAGGCTGTATTTTATGCCATAAAACATGCAATATTCCCTTTCAAATAAGAATAAATTGTAAATATTTTCGTAAGGAAACTGCTTCATTACGAACAAAAGAAATCAACCGTTCTCCGAAATATGTTAGGAAATGCTCAAAAGAAAAAGTACAAAAATATCATTCCCGCCCCAATTCGCCACTTACAGACTACAATAAAGATTCACGCACCAAAATAAAACAATGAGAGAAAGCTAAAACAAAAGTGGCCAAACAGAAAAACAGTTCAAGAATCACGGTGAAAAAAAACTCGAATAAAGCTTTCGACAAAGTTGAGTACTTCACTCCGAACCACTCCGAGGAAAATCTAATTTTCTCATCGGACCGCCCGACTCTCTGTGTTATAACATCATAAAATATCATAGAGAACCACCGAGTTTTAGCACTTATGCATATTAAAGGGAGGTTTCAAAATGGAGTGCCACAGGGCGCTCGTCTGGGGACCGCACTTCTCTTTATGCTTTTGGTCTTTAATCTACCGCAATCTGCTTATCCCGAGTGGAGGGCGGCGGGTGGGGAGGTAGACATCTTTAATAGCTCATTCGGGGTTCTATGCAAATAATTTTAGAGGGGGGAATCGTATGGCTTTGTCTGGAACGGTTAACGAACCTTGTCACGAGTTTGCGATGCGACAGAAGTGGATCTGAGAGTTGCGAGTACGTCGGTAGGCTTCGGTTATAAATATTAAACTGTCACTTTTGGGAGGTGGTGGGGGGAGTGGTTACGCGTATAAAGCTCGTTACGCGAGGGTGGGAACATATTTGTTGCGGGCGTGGCGTTATGAGCAGATTATGCTTGTTCGGATATGATTCGCTATGTGGTGTTTTACTGAACAAACAATTTGAAAAAAAACCTATTTTTACCAGAAGAATTTATCTATCTATCTATTTTTACCAGTGGTTATGGTAATTCAAGCATAATTACTCGCGTGCCTACAAGTTATTTTGAATAAGATAAGTTACTTGCAGGTACTTTTAGGTACTTGCTTAAAATGATTTGTAATTTTCCCTTTGTTTTGTTTAGGACTGTTTCGTAGGCCTGGTTCGTATAATTTTCTGAAACACCTTATTTTTCAATAAATTTAGAAAGAGACAATAAGTATCGTACTCGCCCAATCTGTTTTAGTTGGAAAAAGCTCTCTCTTTCTCTTGCATGAAACTTGTCGTTAGCATGAAGCAGACAGCATTACAACATAGTTTGTCTGATGGAATAGTTTGCCAATAAAAGAGCTCAGATTCACTTTAATTTATCGAGACTAGTCAAAAACGCAACACAATTTAGTTCATCATCTTTTATTTGTAGAAGAATCTAATCAACATTTAATATTGACATCGACTGTGTGTACTATTTTTAAACTAAACTAAATTAACAGCTAAAATTGTTGCCATTCATTTCTCTTTAACTGAAACACAGATAAATCTTAGTCCTATTACTTAGGTTTAGTTTAGTAGTACCACAGAATTGATACCAATGTTCTAGAAGTAGGTACTCTAAATTATTTAAAAAAAAAACTTGAGTATAGGTAGGGAAGTAGTACATTCATTTTAATGGAGTACTAGTCCCCAAATAGGTACATATCATCTGTATCGGGGACTAGTCCTTCCCGCCTTTATACTAAACAGTTATTTTCTCCATTCCAGGTACGACAACGTTGGCCAGCGAGTACGCGTACGCAGCGCCTTACTCCCAGTACTCACCGTACGGGGGCCCTTACTCACATTCGGCGGCAACCGGCCTGCTCACCAAGTGGTAAGTCAACACAGATTACCTCTTTGCCCTGATATTTTACTGGAAACTTTGCCCTTCCAACTGGAACACAGTAATGTTTGCACATTGGCGGTGGAATAACTGGCAAAAGTACTTCCTCAGGAGCCCTACCACTACTATTAATTATGAAGCTACCACCTCTACCACCTTTATTAATGAGGTGCGAATGAAGTGGGTGGTATTTGTCACTGACTCATGGTTGAACTATTTAATTTTGACCTCAGTCGCGTATTCTTCAACCTTCAACAAAGAATATGCACTAAGAGTGTTCGAAGTACTATAGAGTGTGGGTGTTTGCGTGTCGAGTGTAATATCACACATCATTCAAAATACACTAAATACTTACTTACTTATTAAAAATAGCTCTACATGAAATCTTGAAATAGTTACTAATTCATACAATTTGACTCACCCCGTGCTTTCCGCACTCAAGTTACCGTCAGATAAATAAACAAACATAAGTACAAATGCTGATTTGTTGCGTTAAACTCAGAGATCTTTGCTTGGCTCGATCATTTTATCGATATACTCGTATATATGTAGATATGTTGTATGTATATCGAGGTGCCTATAGACTAATTAAACTAGATATTACAAATTATTATCTGTTTTATGCTAAAAAACCGAATGCCACAAAACCATAACATATCTCTCCTCAATAGAACTTTATTGTATTTTTATTTTAGCTACACGCTGTTTCTTTGAATCAGATAGATACCTATTGTTTTATTAAAGGTAACTCAACACTACAGCATTCTCCTCGTCTATAGTAGATTATCGCCAACCCCGTGTAAAAGTTCACGAAAATGCTGAAATTTGATCAAAGTGGTAGGTATTGTATCGAAACTTATGAAAACCTTGCGTTCAACCATGTATTTTGACGAAGCTTTGAGCAACTACATCATGAGGTTAAAAATCAAACAGAGTATTCGTGATGCTTCCGATAATCGTTTACTATTAGGCGGCCCATCTGTTTGTTTGTCAACGATAGTAATAAATGTAAACAATTTAAAAATCGTAGTTAAAAGAAATATATTGCTTATTAAATTAATTAGAAAAAAGTAAATATACTTGAATAGTTTTTGTTTAATCGTTAACAATCAAAAAGAATAAAGCTAGAAAAAAAGAGGCTCCTCTAATTGAGCAGCAAATCAAGCCTCCCCTCACCTTTATAGAGATAAAACTTACCCTGAAAGATAAAGCGTCTGACCACAAACGCATTAAGTTCTCACAGATTTTACCGCCTTTTAACTGCTGGCCCATTAAACAACCACTGAAAAACAAATGGCCGACTGTGCTGAATAAATCTGGACCAGTTTATCACTCGGAACTGCGGCACAGGTGTACCGCAGGGACGAGTGTTCGCACCTGTGCTGTTTGTTATCGATGGGGAGATAAATTTCACCTGGGCAGAGGTTTTATAGATAGAATCAATTCTTTAATTTTTGGGAAACCTTTGGCAGTTCATTTTGGTTTGTTTGTAGTAGTGTGAATATTGTAAAACGTAGAAGTTTTAATATGTCCACGCTCTGCAGACTGGCGGGTTTCTTGTTTTCTGAGATACACAATCTTGGGCTTTTCAAGGTCAGAATAAGTATCTTTTAGGTCCACTTGTTTCGTCTTTGACTCAGTCGTTGCTTACCATCAGGCGAGTTGGAGATTTAAGTAAATTCACGAAAAAAAAAGACATGTAATTTTTTTTATAAAGTTTATTAAACACCACAGACTCCACGGTCCGTGAGTTTTACTATTACAATTTAATTTATTAACATTTACAAATTTTTACAACTTAACTTAACTTAACTTAACTTAACTTAACATGTCATTCTACCTGATAGACCTTCTGATTCTGGTCTAGCTGCGTGTAATGAATAGGGCGAACCTGGACTCGAATGGCGTACGTCTAAGATAGATGGCACAGTAAAGAGATGCCTATACCCAGCAGTAGGATAAAGATAAAAATTGGCTGTGACATACATACAGACAAGACACCGAAGTTTCGCCTCAAAGGTTCTTCTCTGAAGGAGATTCAGAACCCTGCCTGAAGGGTGCCTGGAAGAGATCGCTCTTAGCGATAAGGCCGCCAGTTGTTGCCCTAGTTTTAGGTGTTATAATCCTTTTGTTTGTAATTTATGGTGTGAACAATAAAGAGTTTATCTATCTATCTATCTAACCTCAAAAAATATTATGGAGATTTTAATCCTAAACATATAATAATTGCCAATTTCTAAAAACAAACTATAATGAACAGCTTTCTCAAAGTTCTCTCGTATTTAAATTTGATTCCCAAATCTTTTTCGATAGACAAAAGGTTTATTTCAACCGAAGACGCTATAAAATCAATAAAGCTCCATCGAGTAGCAAATTCGGCATCAACAATTGATCAAAAACTACTTTTAGGATAACAAATCACTCTCACAGTACTCTGTTTTGATCCCACCATCAAACTAGATGTGAATTCCCCGTCCCATGGGTGATACATCAAAGCTATAGAAAACACCATGAAAAATAACATTTTGGATGACAAGGGATTTTGAACTATAGCTAGCTTGAAATAGGATAACGGAAATAACTTTTATATAAATTTTGCTTTAGGTGAAAATGTTTATAGTCTAATATTTGTATTGCAAAAAACATATCAGGGATTGTTTTGTGCAATTTTGCTGACAATAATAATATGCAATAATTTTAAAAACCAACCCTTTATTCCTTCATATCCAATCTAATATTGCAACTGTCAAAGTTTGGATGTTAGTGAGCTTAGGTGTTTGTTGCTTAATCACGCTAAAACGGCTGAACAGATATGGATAAAATTTTTGTTTTAAGCTAGCCTAATATACAGGGTCACCTCAAAAACACCAGCAACCTCGTAGGACTAGGTAGCTATCATCATATACAACAACATTTGCTATGGGACCAACCGGAAATTCGCGAAAAAAAAATCAGCTGTTCCATAGAAAAATGTCAATGACACTCGACAAAATATATAAAACAGCTGATTTTTTTTCGTTGGTTCCATAGTAAAAGTTGATCATAATCATGAGTACTATGAGCCCTTTTCGACTTAGCATACCCTTTATGAATAACCTCGTTTATCGATCTTCAAAACAGTACCATCGCAATTTATAGCCCGAAAAAACAATTCAGTGCCCCTATCCCTTTCATTAGACAACTTTTAAAGTGTTCGCTGAGGAATCACTTAAATTTAATGCCCCTAGTAACTTATTCCTGGGCCCATGGGAGGGCCCCGCCCTTTGTCAGGGCCCCTTAGGCCCCTCAGGGACCAATACGACGCAGGTCGACAAATGTGCGAAAGAATGTATTGTGTTCCTGATTTTTTGTATTAATACATTTGTTATTATTTTAATGGGGTCCTAGATTGAAATGTCAAAAGTGTTGGATTGGTCTTTTGGTGTTATAAATTTTTCACATCATTTTAAATAAATTCAAAATGATGTGAATGCTAAACATATTAGTAAAATATGTAGTTCGATTCTCTTTGTTATTGCATCTACGAACATATTATTGTAATAGATATTTTGAGATATAAATGGTATTTTAAAAAATTCCATGGTTTTGTGGAAAATAGCTATTATTACACGCTTTATATTAGCTTCACCTGTATGTTTGTAACCGACTCCTTTGGGCGCGATTTTGACCCATTTTAAACGGTCAGATTTCGTTCATACTTTGTAGATATATCGAGGACCGATGACAATACACAACAAGCGTGTTTTTAAAATAAATTTTTAAAATTTACTTCTTTTTACTATTGAAACAATGGACACCGTATTTCTAAAAGTCCGCAGATTTTATTACTTCATTATTTCTATAATTATTGAGTTCTGATTGAGGTAATCTACAAATCGTGGATCGAATGGGCTATGGGCACAATACATTTTTTTTTGTAGGTTTATATGACACAGTTTTCTTCAATATTGCACACCCCGTTTTTCTTATTTTTATCTATCCTCTCCATCCTAAGGTTGCATGGAAGAGGTCGCTCTTAGCGATAAGGCCGCCAGTTGTCGCACTAGTTTTAGGTGTTGTAATCCTTTTGTTTGTAATTTATGGTGTGAACAATTAAGAGTTTATCTATCTATCGGTATGAGCAGCGTATAGAAGAGGCCCATGGTCCGCAGTAGGCGATTAGGGCTGATAAAATCCATACAGCCTACTTCCTGTTAATAAACATTTATTTGATATTGGAAACTAATAACTACCTACTTACTTATTAATAGCTATGTAAACTTTTAATTTTATTCACAGAGACTTAAATTAAGAAAATACATTTGAATTTTAAAATATAATTAAATTAAAAAACTAAACCAATAAAACTAAACTGAACTAATCTAAAAGGCCGCTGCCTGTGGGAATTGTTCCCAAAAAGCTGGCCCCATTACCACGTTGTATGGCGGAAATCCTGCTAATATTAAAAACGCGAAAGTTTGTGAGTATGTTTGGATGTTTGATACTCTTTCACGCAAAAAACTACTGCGTGGATTTGGATGATATATGGTATGAAGGTAGCTATATACCCTGGATTAATATTTTACACAGCTACTTTTTATCCCGGAAAATGTGGGTGAAAAAACGTGAAAAAGCTAGTTATCTTATCTTCCTAGTCTTCTTATTATATAAATTACGTGTCACGTTGTTTGTCCGCTATAGACTCCTAAACTACTTAACCGATTTCAATAAAATTTGCACACCGGGTGCAGTTCGATCTAACTTAGGAGATAGGATAGCTCACATCTCAATTTATAGTAAAAAAACATGAAAAATTAGAATTTAAATTTAAAATAAATTTAAAGAAAAATTTAAAAATACTTAAACCATAATTTAACTTTAGCGCTATGGACAATGTAAACTTTTTTAATGTAACTTTTGACATTTGACATTTGACAGAATTGACGCAATGGCTTTTGACAGGACAACGTCTGTCGAGTCAGCTAGTTTCATATATATTTTTTATCTAACCTATGCTGTCCCACTGCTGTGCATATGTCTCCCCCATTTTTTCCAGTTCTGGCAGTCTTAAGCCAGCACCGTCCAGTCTTTTTCAAACCCGTTATTTTAGATATGATCAATTTTTAAATTGCTTTTCTTTCTTTTTCCCAGATATCAACGGACGCCGTGCGAGTAGCTGTCGGCGACCAACAACGAACAAAACTAAAGTGATATGGACACTAACTATAAACCAATACGTTTGTTCGAATTTTAGTTAAACCCTAATTCATTCCTTTAGAAAATCTCATGTGTATATAGATTAACATAATGTTATGTACAATTTGGTTAGTTATTCTTTTATCTTAAGGTCAGTAGATATTTTGCTTTATCTTTTTCCTTCTGCTATCTTTTATACTCATTATTATTATATAATTTATTCGATTAAATAAGGGAGCCAAAGTGTTGAGAAATTCTTTGTGTATTGTAAATATTGTATGTTATTAAGTAAAATCATTGTCATCGTAGGTAGGATTAAGAAGTTAAGAAATTTTCTCGTTAATTTTACCTCATTTAGTGATTTGTTTTGTAATTTTTACGAGACTTCCATGAGCTGTCCAAACTGCACAATTTTTTCTGTCGTTATGTTATTGGCTAAGTTATAATAATTTATATTTTTGTATTGTTGTAAAAGATTCCTTAAATGGAATTTGGATACAAATTTGCAAGTCAACTGCTTTTATCTTACTTCCTATTAATATTATAATTTTGAGTTTGTTTGGGTGTTTGTTACTCAATCACGTCAAAACAGCTGAACGGATTTAGATTAAATTTTGGTATGCAGATAGCTTCTACCCTGGATTCATGCATAGGTTACTTTTTTTCCCGGAAAAGTACATGATTCCTTCAAAATAGCAAGTGAAACCGTGGCCGCAGCTAGTTACTTAGATAATTTTGAAATTACTATTGAGATTATTTGTGTTTTTTACTTTTTATATAAAATTATAGTTTTAAATGTGTACGACAAAATGTCCTGCAAAATGGCATATTAATATATACGATTTGATATAATTATTATGTTCAAAATTGATCTAGAATGTATACCTTTATAATTTTTTATTAATTATGAAAAAATATTAGTTGCAATTCTTATCGTTTCCGTCCAATTTTAGTTATTAGTATTTTTAAGTTACAAAAATGTAAATATTGCCTTAGAATTTCTTTGTATTATTTTGTTCCCAATATATCTTAAATCCGTTAATGAAATATGATTTATTTGAAAGTCATACAGTTTAGAGAGACGCCAAAGACTTTGAACTAAACTAACATCCCAGTAATGAATATAGGTACAGGGCTATGCGGAAAGGGTATACTAAGCCGAGAAGGTCACATAGTACTCATCATAATGAACAACTTTTCCTATGGGATTGACCCCAAAAATCGCTGAGAAAATTATTTCATACATTTTGTCGAATGTAATTGACATTTTTTTTTGCTATTTTTTTTTGTTTTTTTCGTGATTTTAGGTCCTATAGTAAAAGTTGTGAGTGATGGTGAATATATTGAGCCTTTTTTGACTTAGCGTACCCTTTCCTAGTAACCCAGTAGTCTACATTTGTAAGTGTAACAGAAGCAATAATTTGTCACCAAAGAAGTAAATTCTGACCTTTTTCTGGTAAATTAAATCGATACTAGATAATATAAATGCCTAAAAATATAATTCTAATAAATTGCAAATTATATTTCAAAATACAAAAAATAAAATCACGTGTTCATTATTTTATTAAAATATGAGAAATTTGTTTATCAGTATAAAAATAAACATTTATGATATGTATTTCTTTTGAAGAGTTATTTAAATAATTTACTGTAAATTTCTTGTCTCAAAACATTAGTTAGTTAGTTTATAAGAATTGTAATTTGATTTATTACCAGAAAAAGGTAACATAAAGTATATAAATAAACAATTTAACTAATTTCTGTAAGTACTTTACTAATTATTTCTCGCATAACTTTGTCTATTTATTTAATGAACATTTTGCTTTTAATTTCTGAAAGCATATCGATTTAAGTGATAAAATGTATGTCATTGTAATAATAGATCAAAATAATATGGATTTTGTTTAATTTTTAATAAGAATACATAATTTGTAAGAAAAACGCACCAGTACGAAATAAAGGCATATGAGTTTATAATAAAATGTATTTGATTGATCGACAAACTATTTCTCTAGTATTTTGTTATAATTAAAACGAGAATACTCACGGGAATATTTACGTAGCACGGGAATACTCACGTAGCACGGGAATACTCACGTGGCACGGGAATACTTATGGAGCACAGGAATACTTACGTAGCACGAGAATACTCACGCTTTTAATCTCTCTCTTTTTGAATGTGATCAAACCTAGTCGTAGTAAACGACTTAATTTTTACGCGAGTATTCCCGTTTTAATTATAACAAAATGTGTCAAAACCAAGTAAATTTTTATAATCTTTCTCTAGGCATGTAACGCGGCAATACAGCCAGCGTTTTTGGTATCTTCCCACACGGGCAACAACTTCATCATAATTTTTAGTTCGGTTTAAATTATTTTTCTATACTAATATTATAAAGAGGAAAGATTTGTATTTTTATATTTTTGGATGTTTGTGTGGAATAAACTCAAAAACTACTACTACTGCACCGATTTCAAAAATTCTTTTACCATTCGAATGCTACATTATCCCAACGTAACATAGGCTATTTTTTTTTTTTTTTTTTATCCACAGCAAAGCGTGGCAGGGAACAGCTAGTAGTTTATAAATACAGGATTACTAAAAAAGTAGGATAATGCAAAGGAAGTTCCTCATGTACCTAACATTTATAACGTAGGTTGATCTTTGTGAACTCGTCTTTTTTTGAATCTGAATTTGATAGAGCTTTATTAGCCAACAACAGAAATAAATGCTACGTCTGGTTTCTAAGACCACCTCCACTGAGGAGGTCATCCAAGATTCTACCAAGAGATGCTACCCAGTATGTGATTCTGATGGCCTCTTTGGAATCACTCATGATCTTTTTTGGATCTTTTGGCATCTTTCAATTAGAACTAAGGAGAATTAAACTCTACAAATCAAAACTTAGCGTAGCATACTTTGTTTCTCTATGATCAAAACGAGATCATACCATTCACGCGTTCGTTTTGAGATCAAAAACAGTTAAAAACGCTACTTTTGCTTACAATCGTTCATATGTATTGTGTGACATAGGAATGTATACACATGGAAATGTTTTTGTCTTTTTTCCCTGTCATTTTGGCCATTGATTCCAAAACGAACGCGAAGCATGATCATGCCATAATCAAATCAAACAATGGCATCGAGTGGCAAAAAATCTTCACCCATAGTGTTTTTTTAATGAAATAAAGTTTTCTGATACCTTTAGTTACAAGAACAATAACCAAATTGAAATAAATATGTACAGCATTAAACAGTAAATTCTGGCAACTTCCAGAAAAATGGATTACCAAAATTGTACCACATAACTATCATCAAGTCCAAAAGTATCACTTGTGGAATCTTTGCCTGCTCGTTTTCTTCTCTATGCTTAAAACCATATTAATCCTATAGAAAAATGGCAGATCATAATAAAGTACCTTGTACTATCGTACCAGAGAATCTACAAGGAGTCCCCAACCCGGAGCCACCCGTTTGTAATGATGGAGCATATCCCTGTAACACCTCAAGCAAAGCAAAGAAGAAAAGAGTTTACACCTGCGATCCTGATCCAGAAGTAGATAAGAACAACCCTTGTGGACCTCCACTTAAAAAGCATTAATACGTCCATCGCCAGCAGAACTAAGCCAGTTTTCTATTTTAAATAGCTTTGCTGGCATAGTTTGCGGTAAAACTGGCTTAACTATGTAAGCTGAAATAAATTAGCTCAGTCTACCTGGCGGTGGACGTTGGGCTTTAAGTTTCAGTTGGATCTTGACTAAGTACTTACCCAGATCTTAGTAAAGCTACCAATATTAAATCATCTGTCTGCTCTAAAATGTTTGTTTTGACTATCACTTTTTACTACTTTACTTCTTTGCGCTCTTGTCATTTTAATAGAGACTCGTATGAATCCTATACCATATATACGGTGGAGTTCCCTATTACCCTGCTCACCTGCTATCCTACGTGAACCTTTTATTTAGGATAACAAGTGTAGGTTATATAAAACAAGTTATTATGTAGCCTGTGACCAAGATGACCAACCTTTAGTGTATCAATATATAGTACTCTTTGGACGTGTTATTGTCTGATTTTCAGGCTATTACTACTTTACTCTATAGACTATGGACATCAGTCAAAGTCAAAATCTTAGAAGTCAGAATCGCCATAATTAAACAACGTGTGAACAAAGTTATCAAAATTAAAACGTAATGATTATATATTAATAGTAATCATCTCAATACTTCTTCAGTGGGATTATACCAGAGTGAAAATTTAATGGAAAATACCGTGGAATAAATACGTGATGAAAATTCTGCAAATTTACTGACACATACAATAAAAAAATATTTTAACAATCAGATAGAATCAGCTCTACAATTTCTAAATTCAACCCGTTTTTAACTCTACCTTCACTTTTCCGTCCAAAAAACCAAAACAATGAGTAAAAAAAAGCCCGAGAAGAGAAACAAAGATGGCGTATTGGTTGACGAAAAAGGATGCCCAATAAAACACGAAAAGGTATGTCCTAAGAAACATGACCAATGCTTGACTCCTGGGGAGGACCCACCTCTCTGTCCTACACCACCATCTGCCTTCAAAGAGGCAGTAAGACCGAAGCCTCCGATGTGTCCGGAGGCAGAAGACCCATGCCGTATTCCGCCTCTAGTTCGTCCACCACCATTCAGCATGAAGCGTTGTCCCGTTGCAGAGAAAGAGGTTGGACCTTGTGCTCGAGGTAAACCAAAAGTTGAAACACCTCCTGACGATGACGAGGACAGTGGTAGCTGGTGGTGACCCATCCCTCATAGTCCAGGCCGGGTCACCACAAAAGCGTTTGATGATGATGCCAATGATAGTGCAACGTAATGATAACGACAGGAAAGTCTATTTTTATGGGTGCGAAGTGCAATGAAAACTGAACTGAACCGAAACTAAAGAAAACTGAATAATATTTTTTTTATAAATTTTGAGTTATTAAAATAAATAATACGAAAACGAAACTACACTGATTATACATACTAATTATTTAATTATTTTTAATTTTATTTAATTTAATTAATTATTATATTGAAAATTACTATCTTTATAAGTTGTTTTTTTTGCTTTTTCGTCGTTATATCTAAATCTCATAGCCACATTCCATAGTTTTGCTTTTCTTTTAATTTGATTTGCTACATAGATATATCTTCGAAACAGGTAATCAAAAGTAAAAACGTTTCTCAAGTTGCTCTCATACTTCGATTTCGATCCCGCGGTCAATTGTGTTTTTGTTACAGTTTTAAATAAAGTTGTATTACAAATGGGGTAAGAGTTTAGTACCTATAGTTTATTCAATATTTTTATAATCAATAGGCCGCGCCCTTTCGTAAAATATTATTATAGTGTAGGTACTCTGCTACATATATTTTAAAATAAATATAGGTAAATATGTAGGTAACACAAACGTTTCACACTCATAGCTAGGAAGGAACTACACTAGGAACCCCACTAGGAACAAATCCTGTGTCGGGGATGCCATGGAACACACACAAAGACAAGGACAAGTAACACCCAGACCCAGTACAGATATTTAAATTCATCATTTAAACATCTGCCCGGCCGGGAATCGAACCCGAGACCTCTGGCTTATAAAGCGGACACACAACCGCAGAGCCAAACAGGCCGACAAATCTATCGAACGTGCATAGTACCTTTTCAGAAATTATTAAAGAATAAAATAAATCCTTTTCTTTTATTATCCTTTGCTTCTGACTGCTAAACCTGTAACTGTCTATTCTGACAGTTTGTCATCATGACGGATCAATAGCAAAAACGAAAAATATAAAATGGTTTAAAACATATAAAAGTTCCTAAAATAATCCGGAGATAGAAATCAATCAAGCATTCAACATTAATTTAAATGACCTACAAAATGTAAAACAGGTAATTTTACTGCGTACGATGAAATAGTCCAGTAACCTTCCAACCCAGCTTTTTGTATTATGATCTCTGAAGATTTGGAATCTGAATTTAATTATACAATTGTAGACAAGGAAGAATTCACTCAGACTAGCACCTCTTCAGTTTTGATCAAACTACCAGTTCTAGAAACCAATGATACTATCAAAAATAAAATAAATACTGTGTTCGAACACTGTCAAATAATACAAGACCCCAATCATCCCAAAATTGTAACAATAGTAAAAGAATTCGTTACCGAAGAAGTTAAAGATTACTCTACAACAGGTGAAAACAGCAAAGCAAGCAGATACAAATATACCAAAGAAATCATCCACCCATTTTTCACACCAAAACCAAATGATACAGAATCCTGCGAAGTCCTTGTAAGAGAAGCTCTAAGATCTGCTACAAGAGATTTCCCAGATTTTCATCCCAGCTTGGAAGTCTATCATTTGCCTAAATCTTTGAATAAAGAAACAGAACGTATCTGTTTAAATAATTTAATAAGTAAAATAAGCGCACAAACTTCCTATTTAAATATGGATTCTGAGGCTGATTCTGATAAAGTGTGTCTTACCGACTGTGATCAAGCAGAAGATCCAAAAAAGTGCAAACAGGCATGCAAGGAGCTGAATGAGGAAAGAAAATCTGCCGCACCAGGATCTCCGTTGGCCAATCGGAAACCTCCATGCGGTAAACCAAATCACGTGCCACCCAAATGTGAAAAAGTAAAAAATTGTAAACCAAAACCAAAAAACAATTGTGACCCAAACAGTGGTTCGAGTCGTTGCGACAAAGATCAAAGTGAAGATACTTTAGATACTGGTTTGAATACAAAAGAAGATTTGAGTGAAGACGCAGATGAAGTTATAGTAACTGATGTTAATACAAATGAAAATCTAAACACCAAGCCAGGTGAATTTCCAGTAATGAATTTAGATGAAAATAAAGAAGAGAATAAAATCCCAAATGAAGTTAAAGTAATTGATTTGAACCCAAATATAGAACTATTTGAAATAAAAGGTAATGAAGAAAATAAGGCTGATCTCGGAAATATTGTGCCAAATATTGTTTTTGACAGTGATTCAGCATCTGTAAAGTCTTTTATTGAAGCTCATAACGAAGCTTTATCAACAATAAAAGTGGCAATGGAAGATTTTATAGAGATAGTATACAAAACAACTCAAGATGCTGTATCTTTGATTGCTACTGAAAGCGCTAAAGCACTTGCAAAAATCAAAGCTTCTGAATTGGCTGAAGATATAGATAGAAAAATCGAAACTAAAAGCTCTGGCATGTTAAAAGGGGTGAGTTTTTTCCGAAAAAACAAAGAGGAGCCTAAAGAAGAAATTAGTACACCCACTTCATCTCCAACAATTGTTGATAAAGTTTTAGAAAAAGCTGATTCGGCCTTGGGTATTCTTAGTACTAAAATATCTAAAAGTATAGAGAGTATTCCTAGGACTTTGAAAAAATTGAACGAAAAATCTTCCCCGTATGATCGCCCAAAGTCAGAAGAGAAACCAGCTCATGTCTTCACTCCTGATGCAACAAATGGCGTATTTTCTGCGTTGAAAAATAAAATATATTCCATATTTTCTGACGCTGAACCGAAATCAGAAGCTCCGTCAAGAAGTTCATCAACAAGCTTTTTTTCATTTAAATCAGATGATAAAAAGAAATGAGTTAATATAGATATTTGATCCCTACCCTTGTTTGACTCATATAATTTTTAGTTCTCTATAATGCGTAATCTGACTTTAATTGCAGACTCAAACTGTGCATCTTGTTGCTGCGTCTGTAATAATCGCTGCAACAAAACAGGTCTTGTCAAGAGCGTGCGACTTTACAAGTGCTGGGCTCAAGAGTAGACCAAAAATGTCGCGTGGTGTATGTCAAATCTAATGCCATAGCTCCACAGTTCCCCGAAGTTCCAAGTTCCGAGTTCTACCATCCGCATACACTGTGGAATATGCGATCGCTTGGATTAATGTATAAAGAACGGCACTTTAGTAGAGTACGATATTATGCTGATTGCATGATTAGACCCGACCGAGATTGCATGATCAGGCAAAGTTTGTTAGACCATGTTGTATTTACCTAGGTACGTTCCTGCTTATAAAATACTCATTAGGCATTCCATTAAAATACCTATTTTAATCTGCCGAAACCACGGCTGGCCACTTACAGTTCTGACATTGACATTTCTAACAAAAACAACTTCAATGTTTTTCACGTTTTCGAAACCCAACTATTTTCCGCAAAAATGACGCTCAAAAACATTTAAATTCTAGCAAACCATAACAGCTATGTCGGACCAGCAAAAAAAGACTAAGGATTGCCCCAAGACTTGTTCTCACAGGAAATGTGCTGTGCCTCTCACGTCGCTGGTCGCAGAGTTGCAGACCTTGCAGACCGATCATAAACCGGTGCCCTGTGTTTGCTCAAAGGATGAAGCTTGCTGCGAGGACAAACCTCAAAAACACTCAAAGCTTTGACTGTCCGTTTATGCTAAATTAAGTTTGATACGTAAGTTCTTCTTTCAATGATCTGTCCAAGCGGCTGATAGAAAGATCAACCTACCAAAAGGCTAGTGTTTTCCACATTCGTTTGTGTAATGTACTCGTACCTATGGTGAATAGTGTGAACGGATTTCGTGTAGGAGCTTATTGGTTGATTATACGTAACGAGTACAGTAGCGAGACAGTGCCGAGTACTCGGTTTGAATAAACAGTTTGACTAGAAGACAGTCACTAGCACCATGATTTGTCGGATCGACTGCGTGTACCCATTACTGTTTCGCCACTGTACTTATTACGTGTGGACAACCCATTATTAAAAATAATTATTATGATTTTTGATTAATCGTGATATTTCAACTATTAAATTTAAACGGTGTCTAAGAACCACCACTACAAAATCTGCTTTAAAAAAAGAGCTACGTGTCCACAGACAGACACACATAGCGGCCAATCTTATAACACCCCCCTTTTTGCGTCGGGGGTTAAAAAAAAATTTCTGCATTATCGTTGAGGATAACAACATGTCACATAAATACACATAACTATTTGTTTTTATTGATGAATCAGTTTCAGATCCAGCATGCCACGTGGAAAGATAGACGTAAAGAAATGCGCGAAGGTTATCCCTCCCCATCCGTGCGATCCGCCGGTACCGTGCGACCCAGAACTTCAATTGAACGAGTGCCCAAAACCGTACCTCTGTCTGGACAAGATCAAGAATCCGGCATGGCCAGGAGAAATCAGTATGATCATTACTTATCTGTCCCACCTGCATTCTCTATCTCTTTTTATTACAAGCTTTTAACTTGCAATGTACCATGTGAGACATGATCCATCAGTCAAGATTGCAGTGCTGTGCCGCGCAAGGGCTTGAATTCTAAGACTTCAAAATTCTGGGTGGCGCAGACCTGTTTTGAGCAAACGTGACGTTCAACATCAGGCGAGCGATTTGCTCGTCTCATCACTCAATAGCATAAAAAAGTGAAGATTTAGTGCCACAAAAAGCGTACCACATTTTTTTCCTTAAAAAAAATAAGTGGCAAACAAGCGACGGGCCACCTGATGGTAAGTGGTCACCGCCGCCAATGGACACTTCTAATACCCGAGTCATCTTCAGTACGTTGCCTACCTCTGAGGACACTATTAACCCTTCGTTTGAAGCGGCCAAGGTAACCACACCACATATACCACATGTGCTATGCTCCGTCAGTCAAGACTTAGCCACAAAAGCGCGCCACTCCAACAACAGCATTTCAATTACAACTTTTTCTTACAGCCTCGTGTAAAACTGGGGAATTCATACATGCCAAGTCATGTCTCAAGGTGATCCCTCCTCACCCCTGCGACTATTTGCCTCCGTGTAGCTTGAAGACAAAATTCGAGAGGGCAAAGAGACTGCAGTGCGATGACGACCCTCCTCTTTGCTATGAAAGAATAAAAAATCCGGAAAATAAAAGAAAGGATGATCCATCTTGTGATGAGACTAAATAAATCTGCTGTTGTGATAATCGGGGCCTAATAGGCCCAAGTTTGAAGGCTTTTTAAGACTAAATTTTCTAAAACTATTGGCATCCTTGTCTAATGGCTCGCAATGATAAAGACATATGTTTTTAGTTAGTTTAGATTTGTCTTAAAATGCCTTCAAACTTGGGCCTATTATCTTGTTTAGCTCAGATCACTAAATGTTCTTACTACAAAATAAATTTAATATGTAAGGCAGAAATTATTATTTTTAATTTTTAGCTTCGCCCCGCGGTTTCATCCACTATCCTGCGAAAACTGTTTTCCTGGGATAATACCAAATTTAGTCTAAATCTGCTCAGCAGTTTTTGTGTAACAAACTTCCGAACTTTCCTACTAATATTATACCTAAATGTGAAAGTTTTAGTTTGTTACTCAACCAAGAGATTTTTTAGGATGCCAAAAAAATTACAGCATTATAATAATTGTCTACACGCATACATGTGATTTAAAATATATGTAGTAGTAAAGTAAAACTCGAAAAAACAGGTTTATAATATAAATGGGCAATTATAAAAGGGATGTTATCATCAAGTTCCCACCAAAAACAACATCAAACGTAGCAGTTTAATAAATACTCTTTGGAAGTTTAGAGCAGTAACTTTTTAATAGGATAGAATACTACTTGCGTCCCGTCTTTGAATGAATGAATGAATACTCTTTCGCAAAATGGCCGCTGTCGCTATTGAAAAAACTGTAATGTAGCATGTAATTATCGTTTTCCCCCAAACTCATCCAACAATACCATCCAAATAATTCCCAGCTAAACTATCCAAACAAAAATTCCATTAAAATGTCTAAAGAGTGTTTAAATGAAAAAGTAGAGCACTCATGTCACACGCCTCATCACACAGAAAAAACAAAAGAACTTGGTGATAATGTTAAGACAAAAGTATGCACAATAATTCCGCCACCCGAACCAATACCTCCAACCCAATGTCAGGTGCAAATCAAAAAAAGGAAGTTGGAAGCTGGAGTGTGCTTTAAACCCAAGCCGGAGCCAGAGCCCATCGTCCCACGGCCGTACTGTCTTGGAATCTGCATTGAGAAAGTCAAGAATCCTCCAGTAGCTGTAAGTAACAATGAGTGGCCCACAGTGTGCGTGGTGGAAAGAGAACTAACCACACAGGACCGTTGCGACGCTATTGAAAAAGCCAATGCCATTCATCCGGACTTACCCTGGCCTGGGTGTGTACCAATGCCTCTCCCCCCACCGCCTCCACCAATCGACCTCTGTGAAGAATTGAGAAGAAAAGCCAAAAAAGACGAGTGTAAAGAGAGGATGGCAAGATATATGGAATAATGGACCAGTTACCTAAGAATTCGGCTCGGTTAAGTCCACAAGATTCTCAACTTGAATCTCTTATAGATCGGATTAAAAATGGACTATCTCATTCATCTATAAAACATTTTGAGAACACAAAAAAGTTATCAATAGAGTCAACTGTCAAGCATGATGCACCAGCTAAGCCAAATAATATAGACACTCAAATATCCGACTTGGAGAATTTAATAAAAAAATTGCAAGTAGATATAAACGAAATGGGTCACAACGCTGAGAGACGTGTTGAAGATCAAGCATATAAGAATTTAATTAAAAACACAGAAACAGAAACTGATCTTTCGGGAAATTCGAAACACATCTATCCGATAATGATTAGAGATATTAGCATGAACTTTTCCAATCATCTTAACGATCTAAAATCAGGAGGTGAAATCGTGGGTATCCCCAATACATTTTCTGAAATAAGGAGAAATTTTGACATACTATGGGGCAACGAATGCGATGAGCTTCCTACTGTTTATACAAATGAATGGGGAAATATAGAGAAAGAAAATGAAATTGAAGCATCCATTAACGAATTAACATCTGAGATTAGAGTTCAAATGCACGATCTAAATATTTTTGATGTAAAAAAATAAACTTTTGAATGATCATAAAGATTAAACTAAGCAGTTGAATAAATTAATAAAAATAATAACAGATACTTACGTCTTTCAATTTTAAAAATCTATATCTGCTGTGGACATGATCTTGTCATTTCCTTTTTTAACTACTAATTGTTATGTATTACGATTATGAGAGAAACTACGTCTAGAGTACGTGCTTATGATTTAGTTAGCTCAAAATTCACTGCACCAGGATTATGTGTCAGGCATCATAGGTTATAGATGCTGCTGAGCGAACTATTTCCGAATAGAAAAGATCTGTCAGCGAGCTATATGATCTGTGACACCAGTATTGCAAATCCAAAGGTAAATCCATAACGCATACTTCTCATCGGTAACTATCAGCATTACTCAAAAGCCGACAATTTCCGCAACTTGCCAATAAAACCACCAACTAAAATAGATTATCAATTTATTCACAATAACAATAATATTCCATACAAAATACACCGTAAGGTAGGTAGATTGTTTCATCTCTTAATACATTCACAATATTACAAGCAAGATAATAATACGTATCTGACTAGAAGATACTCAAATACAAAATGATTATTGAAATAACTTTAATTTCACTGAATAATCAGAATAAAGATTAATTATAATAAATGGACAATATAGTTTGCAAGAAATATTAAAGCAGAATAGGTAGGTATTACTATATATAATAATATATGTCATAGTCCTAGTCATGATTCATTATTTTCTTTTATATTTTTATTCATATAGCCAATTTTCATTTTACTAAGGCAACATCGCATAATTTATTTTTAAACTTTTTTTGGCACATAGTTCCTAACTTTTTCGAATAAATAAGGCACCTTGCCACAATAATACTTTCATTTAAACACTATAATATGTATAAATATAAAAATGTTCAATCCCTTTCACAAAACTCTAAAACTTTTAAGACAATTTTTATAAAAAACCATTCTTCTTTCCATTCTATTCTTGGCATTTTGAAAATATTTGCCTTGAATACAGCTCAAATTGGATATCATATGCTATTTTAATTTATTTTTATACCTATTTACAATTCGTATCAGACCAACAAATTATCATCAATATTTATTTTAACAGCGTTTTGTCTCTAGAGAAAATTTGTGGTGTTTTTGCGGTCCTTGTACGATATGACATCTGTCATCTCTTTTATCTAGTTTATGTTCTTGGTCTTCCTGGTCTTCTTTTCTTATATATTTTCTTCTATGATTTTTTTCATTAGTTTTGTCATGTCGTATAAAATGGTAAAATAAAGACCGAGTCGTCTGTTTTCCAAACTGGGACCACATATTTACTTTATTCGTTTTTACATTGTAACCTTTTTCTTTTTTCCGAGATATAATATTTTTATTTGTATAATCATAAACATTTTTTTTCAAAATTAATTTACAAATTTGGACGCCATACAATTTTCCTATAACTTTTAGCATATGATAAAAGTTCATTCATTTTATCATATAATTTCTCCCATTTAACCAATTCAACAATAAAAGAGCCAAAATTGGAATATCTAATTACCTACTCAAACTAACTTTATAACAAACATGATAACTTTAACTTCATTAGACAAAGCAACAAGCTCATTTACACATATAACAATAAATATAAATGTATACACAAATCGTCAAAAACATCGCCTCGACCCGAGACCGGATACAAAAACCCTTGTAAGGTACAAAAGGGTACTAAGGGTAAAATGGCGTAATACAAACCCTGACGGTTGTCAACCGTCGGGTGTCAAAAATAGCCCAAAATTTCGATAACTCAGTGTTATTTGTTTATCTGTCTCCCTGGAACAGGGGGTTGCAATAGGGATTGCATTGGGGGCTGCATAGGGGGTTGGTGGAAGGGATGGTACTGTCGAGCAAATATGCTTTCCTGGAACAGAAATAAAAACCGTTGAAAAGTCATCAATATACTATAAGTGTAAAAATAAAAACTGATAGTTTTTGACGCTAAAAATTCAGAAAACCGGAAAAGGGTTTTAATACGGGTAAACTCTCGAGACACAATGTCATTAAAGGTAATTAGATCCTTGAAAATAATAAAATAAATATGGAGAATATAATAATAGTAAATCTGTCCTTACCACATCTGTCGGCTTGTTCCTGGCTCGCAAACTCATTGTTCTTTCTTGTAATATAATTTGATTAGCGGCGCTGCAACACAGAATAGTGGTTTTATATCACGAACCTATTAATATTGACGTATCAAACTATACAACAAAAAAAGTCAGCGCCCTGAAGGGGAGACCTATAAATATTCAGTAGTGGGTGGAAATCTGTTCATTATGATGATAATGATATGATATAGAATTATAAGGAAGGGGGGGGGGGGGGGGCGGAAGTCGATAGTCGAAGTCTAAATCCAGAAAACTGCTTTTACATAGAAGACTTTCAATGCCACTCGACAAAATTTATAGAGCAGCTATATATTTTTTTGCGATTTCAAGGTGAGTCTCAGGGTAAACATAGTTCATGATATTATAGGTAAGCCTTTTTCAGCTCAACATACACTTTCTATAAGCCATGTATGCAGTAGTGGATGGAAATTGGTTGATTTTAATGATGATAATGATGATGATAAATGTAAAGAGAGTAAAAGAGAAGATCTCACGTGTCCATCTCCTCCTGTGAGAGGTCGAGCGCATCTTGCATCTCACGCGCGGTGCTCTGCACAAACTCGCGGTCGCAGTACTTGCCGAGACCTTGCTGCGTCAACACCTGTTAACCGAGCCATCAGGTGATTCAAAATGAAAAGGGAAGAAAGACAAAGATGATAAGATAACAAAGATTCAAAAAAGATATACAAGAAAGAGATTCAGCTGTCATCTAAATTAGTTGTATACCAATGATAGAACATCTTCAGCAACTGGCTGTGTAGATTAGTTATGAATAATTTTAAGAATAATGGTTGTGAAACTGAGTTGCCTGGAGGCTGAAGAGGGAAAATAGCATAACTTTTGTATAAAAAATACGTATTTGATAGGAAACAGTTGACAGTTGGAAGTTTTTAAACTAATCAAGGCTGGAGCAAAGAATATTAATTTATTTATAATCAGAGAATTAAAATAGTACTTACTCGAGTGATAAGGTTCTCGGCAGGATTTTCTACACAATAAGGCACGTTGTTGTTCTGTTTCGGCAGTTTGTCACGAGCTGTAACGAATACTTTATTTATAATAATGGTATCTAGCAAAAAATGGTAAAATGGTAAATGTATAATGATGTGTAATGTATTCAAGTATTTTTTGGTCACTCAAAATAAAAAAATCACAAACAAATAACCCTTTTTCAAAACGTTTTCACTTACTCATTAGATAAAAATAATTATCGCTTTGCTATTAATAAAATGTAATGCAAATAACCATAAGAGAACTACAGGGTTACAGGGAAAGGGTAGGTATACTAAGCCGAAAAGGGCTCATAGTATTTGTCATTTTTAACAACTTTTACTATGAGGACAACCTTAGCATTAAAGGGCTGGCATACCCTTTCGTAATAACCCTGTAGAAATAGGTAATAATGAAGAAAAATGTAGATTATAATATAATATTAGTACAAATATTTACGAATCTATATAAAGACTATCTAACTATCTTTTGAACTACTAATTAGTGCTGTAGAGCAAAATAAATTTTAAAACATGCCTGAAAGACATGACTGAAGTTAGTGGGACTAATTAATGTTGCACAGAGCTAAATACATATGCCTAATAGTTTTATTCACAGAAGCAACTAAAATTAAGCAAAATTACATAACAAAAATATTTTATGTACAAGAACATACTTTATTATCGAGTCCTGATAGCTCACAATAAAACTTCATGCTTCATCTTAATACATTAGTTTAAAAAAAAGTAAGAAAAATATATTAATGATTAAATAAAAAAATAAAAACAAAAAGAAGAAATTAACCCATTTTTTGAGTATTTTAATTTTATATTATTATTTTTATTTGATGAAATGTATTTGAGACGATTTTTATACGAAAAGTTGTAAAATCGCGCAAAGATTTTCCGCGGCTTGTATTTTTCTTATACTATATAAGAATTTTCCTTGCAAAGCTCATTCCAACGTTACTTGATGTACATTCTACAATCAAAAACATGCTTAATGATGATACAAATAAGAAGCACAATCACAACACACTAAAACCCGACTTACAGTTGTTTCTCATACTCTGCATTAAATCGTTGGATGTTTGTCTGCAAACGTCAACATTACTCACTAAACTTTATACAGATGCGGGAAATACAACAAAATTGTTGATTGAGTTAAAGAATAAATAAAGTTTTCAATGCGACTATGTTTACAGCACATTCATTTTGCGAACCGCACGAGTGTGGAATGTTCTGCCTGAATGGGTGTTGCCCGATGGTTATCTTATTAGATAATATATAAATTACGTGTCACGTTGTTTGTCCGCTATAGACTTCTGAACTACTTAACCGATTTCAATCAAATTTGCACACCGTGTGCAATTCGATCAACTTAACAGATAGGATAGTTTTAGATTTTTTTTTTAAGATCTCAATTTATAGTTATATATGTTTATATTTACGGGACGAGCCGCTAGTATATTAATATGTCTTCAAGTCGAGAGTGAATCGGTATCTTCTAGGCAAGCGTGCACCATCGTAGGCCGCATCATTGCTTCCCAACAGGCAAGATGGCGGTGAAACGCAAGCCTATCTTTGATAAAAAAAAAATGTTTTTAGCTATGTGAGATCTTAGAAAATCTTTCTATATTTGTCTGAGTAAGTATAGGATAAGCATTGAGGACTGCCTCGCCTACAACGTAGTAAATATTAATACTCTTAGTGCAATGTTTTCGGAACAATTTTAACATGCAGCGGTCTTTTAGATTATAGTTTCATTTTATTAAATCTTTTAAATCATTATATCGACTTTATTTATGCCTTTCGACAATAATTTTATATTCTTATTTTCTTTTATTTTATATCTAACTAACAACAAAACTTATGTAAGTTAAATTATAGACAACAACCTTGCATAAAAACTAAGAATGTATTGTGCTATTTTTGTCTATAAATAAGAATGAATGATGTTCGTTGTGGAGCCATCTGTTGAGTTTTTCCGGCAACAGAAACCCCTGGGTAACAGACACTCGGCTGGAGGTAAACTGGGGTGACAGTTCTAATTCTAAACCGCCCTGTTGTAATGAGTTCTACAGATTATACAGTTGTGTAGATGGCGTTACTAGTGTTAGTTCATCATTTTGACGTGATAACGTCTTATAATTCGATGGAGCCGGGTGCAAGTACGAAAAAAGTGTGACGTATGTGCCGTTACCTCGATGTCGATGAGGCGTTACCTCGATGAGGCGTTACCGCTATCGCTATCGGTACGGTGAACTCGGGATGTCCGATCTCTTGTCTTTTTAGAAATAAATATAGTGTCATTTGGTTGTCAAATATTTTTAGGTCTGTTCAGAAATTGGTACGATCTTTTTGTACAAATTAAAATTTTCTTTTGAAAAATGAAACCATTCTATCAGTATTTTCTTATGACGTTGTCACGTTCAACTATCGTCAGTAAACCGACTTTACAGACAACCGATTTTTTTGACGCATTAATTATTTTGATTATTAAATTACCTAATAAATAAAATAATGTTTTTATTTTAAATACCTAGTATGTTTTTTAACGTGTGCACAATAAATATCTAAAAAAATGTGTTCACAAATATTTTACAATATACTTTTACATTTGAATTTTATAATTGTGCATTTTGTTGCTCTTGCCCTTTGCATCTGCATAATGTTTTCTACAAACAATTTTAATGTGCCACGATTAATATTTAATACAAAATATAATAAGTAAAAGAAATCACGACACATAATTTCAAAATATTCCATCTAAAGCGTGTAAATGTCGCGGAGACGAAAATTAAAATATTATAAAAGAGTTTGAAGAAACAGTTACAAAATGTTCTTACTCTATAACTTTGAATATCCTTTCAGAGTCCTTGCCGTGAAGTAAAGGCTGTAACGCGATTTCTTCGTCGCTGTGGTTTCCGTCGTCTTCTTTTCTATAATAAATTTTCACTTATTGAAAAATTGTCATTATCTAGCTCAGATCAAATAGAAAGGCAAAAAAGAGTCCCACCATGATACAGGTGAAGCCAAAAAAAACTACCCTACTTCCCGTGTTCGTACCTATACTTCAAACACATATGAAGAGTTTTTATAACAAGGTGGACGGTGGAAACTAAATATTTCCTAAGGAACACCCAGGTGGACAAAAGTGAGCCGTTGTGAAAAAAACTTTCCACGGTTCACCCAGGTGGTCTCAGGAGGTGGACGGTGGGTAAGAACTGATATTCACGCATAAAAACTACCTCTATTACCATTTATTTTTCTTGACCACGTTCTCTGAGCAACTGACGTAAGAATTGACGATTGATTCGAGTAGTTTTTATGCGTTAATGTGTGCTTGAAATATACGTACACGGGAAGTAGGGTAGTTTTTTGGCTTCACCTATGTATCTAAGGCGGGACTCTATCTGCCTTTCTATTTGATCTGAGTTATCTAGTTGGTTAACTTTTTATCGCCTTGTCAAGTGCTGCCCTTGTATATATAGGGTTATTCATAAAGGGTATGCTACGCCGAAAAGGGCTCAAAGTACTCATCATTGTGAACAACTTTTGCTACGGGACCAACCTGAAATTCGCGAAAAAATCAGCTGTTCCATAGAAAAATGTCGATGACACTCGACAAAATGTATGGAACAGCTGATTTTTTTTTCGCGAATTTCGAGTTGTTCCCATAGTAAAAGTTGTTCATAAATTATGAGTACTGAGCCCTTTTCGGCTAAGCATACCCTTTATACAGTGCTTTCCCGTGGTACACCTATTTTTGTCCACCTGGTGGACCACGGGTAAACATATTCTTCCGTGGTCCACCAGGTGAACTAAGGTGAACCATAGGAAATTATTATTTAACCGTGGTCCACCCTTGAGCACACAATCTTTTTTCATAGGTAATTTTACTTTCCCATGGCACTACTTCTCTAGACTACTTTCTTTTCTTCTTCTACTTCTTCTAGGTTTTGATTAATAACCTAACTTTTTTCGCTTCTTGGCTTTCTAGCACTTCGCCGGCCGCTGCCGCGGCACGCTCGCTACGCTCGCTCGGCTCGTGCGTTGTTTTTCATGTTCTAACATAACCTAACCTATTGATCGTTTCCCGTGATCTACTTAGTTACCCGTGGCACTACCGACCAATAGGTTTTGATTAATAACCTAATAATATAATATAATACCTGGTAATATAGATTTAATCTAGCCAATGAAAAGAGGTGGACAATAGGCAATATATTTCAATAAAAATAATTTACGAGAGTTTAAGGTGGACCACGGAAGAATATGTTTACCCGTGGTCCACCAGGTGGACAAAAATAGGTGTACCACGGGAAAGAACCTCCTTTATATTCATATTACTTTTTTTGTTATCAAGATTTGATAAGTTTCAGTAACAACTCACATTTCTTCTTCAGGTATTTTGCCGTCCATGCCCAGTTCCCTTCTCATCATAATGCTCAGAGATTGACTTGGGTCCTTTTCACCTAAAACCAGAATCATGACAAAAATCACATGGTACAGCCAAACCGTTTATCTTTGTCCTCGCCTGCGCGGTACAGAGGCGCGAGGGTATGACGGCGCGGGGGGTGCACACTACCGCGCAGGCGAGGACTAAAATTAGATAAACGGTTTGGCTATGGTAAAATTACAAACCACTTTTTTTGACGACAGTATAATATTTTATTACAATCAACATTTTAAAGAACAGTACCTACGAGTACATTAAATTGATTTTGTATGCAGTAAAACTTACTTGCCAATGATAAAAAAGATGTGAAAGAAGATAAACAAATAAGAAGTCATAAAATTTGTAACATAAAGTAAGTGGTATGTTTTATTATTACCGTTCGTCTTTAGAGAAGGCGGACTCGTCAAGTTGGTCCTGATATTGCTGTCACGTCCGAAGCCTCCCTTGCTCTTCTGCTTGATGCTAGTCCACACGGATCCGAAAAGACTATGGTTGCGCTAAAATTACATCAACATAACATACTAATGATAAAGAAGTACACAACAAGGGAAGAAAAAACATAGGTACACGTTGGTTTAGCTATTTGATATCTTGATTGTGTGTACAATTAGCGGAAAAATTAGATCTCCTGCGAGAGTTTAAATAAGGTACCATAACAACCTTGCTTAATAATTTGCTGATAAGCAAACAGTACTTATATAATTTTTATATTTATTTACACTTACCCTATGCATAGGCTCCACAATTTCTCCAACCAGATCATCCAGGTTCCCTGAAATGGCTCTCTTCAGTTCTGGTCCAGCCTCGTGTAGAGTTCGCAGACCAGCCTGCAGCGTCATCTGGTTGTTCCGAACGGACGCCGCGGCCGCCTGTTCCTTGCGTTTTCGGAACCTGTTCGTTTTCGTTGGAGAAACTGGTTAGAACCTAGACTTTACTAAAGATTACCACAAACTTTCATGTTTGCTTTTTGAAATAGTGCAAGATTATATGTTGCTGTTGAGTATGTTTTGCAAAATCTGACTTTATTGTTTAATTTTGTGAAAATGTGATTCTTTGTGTTGTGTTTCAACAAAAAAACAAAAGTGCACAAAGTCATTATGCGTACTATGAAACTATCAAAAAATTGTTCCAACACATGTCTTTCCGGTAGAACCTTACAATCATTTGCCAAAATTGATATTGTTAACCTTAAAGCCAATGAGAACTTTGCATCTGTCGCCCATGCATAAACTTACAAACACAAAGAAAAATATTCAAATGGTAAAACACGCAAAAACGAATAAGAAAGAAAAAAAATATAAAAAGACTGTGCGTTCTCAAAGCAAGTGATTGTAAAACACCAATGAAAGTTATACGCGGTGGAAACATGCTTTGGAATGTCCGAAAACCGATTCTCAAAAAAGACATGCTTAAATTTTGAGCGCAGATGCTTGATTGTAAAGAAAACCTTAAAATGCGTGAAAGCTGAAAACAAAATTGAGAGAGTCATACAATCATCAATAAGTATTTACATTTTTAAACATGCTCCTTCAAAAAAGAGGATTGTATGAATCTAAATTATACAAAAGAGCAAAATTGTTCGCATTAAATAATGCTCAAATGCTTGGGGAGAAATCTTTCAAGCAAAATTCTTGGCTTTCAAAAAAAAATTGTGTCGTAGCCAAGAAAGATCAAGCAAAAATACAGCGTCTTCAAATTCTGCTTAATGTTTGATTGACTTACGCATGGTTCCTAAAAAATAGAAAGAACGTGTTAATGATAATGTTATGGACATAAAACAAATATATACCTACCTGAATAGCACTGCTTTAAAATATTATGACTCAAAAAAATATATTGAGTATTACTTAAGTCGAGATGATGAAAAAGGTACATGTGTAAGATTTACCGCATGGATTACCAAATTACCTTTTGCTATACTTAATCTATACTAATATTATAAAGAGGAAAGATTTGTATTTTTGTATTTTTGGATGTTTGTGTGGAATAAACTCAAAAACTACTGGGCCGATTTCAAAAATTCTTTCACCATTCGAATGCTACATTATCCCAAAGTAACATAGGCTATTTTTTTTTTATCCACAGCAAAGCGTGGCAGGGAACAGCTAGTAATGTATAAATATATGTATATTATATATATATATATTATAAAAATAAGTAATTCCCATATTATGTACTTATGAGTACAAGAAAAAAATGTTAATTAAAGTCATACATAAATTTTGATCTGTAAAATAGTACTATACATAAAATATATTATAAAATATTAAAAAAGTGTATTTATATTATGACATTATCATAATATGCCCAACTTTTCACGAGCTTACCGTCTAAAGTAATCTTGAATGAGGAACGTTGCGTAGAACTTGCCGACGGTGATTTCGTTTGGATCTCCTGGGGGTGGCACCACCTGGTCCAGGAGTTTAGGAGATGTCCGCTTCCAGATCTTCTTTATAACAGCTCGGAGCTCAGTGTTACAGTCGTCAATTACACCTTAGTAATAAAAACACAGTGAAAATCGTTCGGATAAGTCAATTTCAATATGTTATTTATGACATTTATACGTTTTGAATCATAAAGACTATGTCATCAATTTTTTTATCAAAAACTAGCTGCATACGCTATTTATTTTTTTATCTTTGAAACCTACTCTCAACTTCCACAAATATTTCAAAATCAAAATTAGCGATATCGGGCCAACCATTCTCGAGTTTTAGCCAGACAAACGAACATCGATTCATTTTTACTTATGAAGAAGAAGATGTCAATATAACGAATATTGACAAACTAAGTCAAGTTGAGTCGTCGTTAGAAAAAAATATAATAAATAGATAAAACATAGATATGTACTTTGTAGTACCAATAAAATGTTTTGTATTGTATTTATTTATTTATTTATTATTATTCTGTATAATGAATACAGGCAGCAATACCTGTCGTTTTGATTTGAAGTTGTGTTCTGACAACAGCAAATAGAGTTGCGTTGAAATTGACGGTACCATCGGAGTTTAGCGGCATATTCATTGATACAAGTTTTTTACACGCTGTCCGGTGAGGGCACAATTTTCCGAAACCTGAAAAAAATATAAAGTTTTAAAATATGGATTGTTCAAAATTATGTCATAATATATGAACATGATGATGAGTGGCGTACAAGAAGAGAGGCCTATGCTCAGCAGTGGGCGATAACGGGTTGATGATGATGATGATATGAATAAGTCTATTCAATCAAAAACCAAGATTAAAAATACAATGACTGTGATAAAGAATTCGATCCCCTTTTTAGTAAAAACAAACTCCACACACCCAAAGGAGGACTGATTTTACGCAACAAGTTGACTACGTCGAGATGTTTGATCCGGCCTTTTGCATCTGGGTCATATTCACTCCACAATCTGAAATAGAACAAGAATGATTGATTTTAAACTGTTTTGATGTAAAAACACCCAAATATTGTGACTTCCTCCGAATGAGGATTTTTGATTTTTTACTTCCAAATTATTTACTTATTTGCTGGAACATCGGTGAGGCCTTGTTTTTTATTAAAACATTTATAACTTTTTTAATGTAACCGTACCTGATAAATTCGTCCAAATGATGTGGCCCCAGAATAGACCAATCCCTAGTCAGATAGTCAAAGTTATCCATGATGACAGCCACAAACAAATTGATGATCTGAAATTATTTGACACATAATAATTTATATATAATGTTACAATATGCCTTTTTTCACATTTATAAAATTAGTAAATGTGAAAAAATCATATTTTGATGTGAAGTGTAATTTTGCAATTTAGATTTCATCTTTATAGAGAGAGATCTGGAGATTACTATTAAGGCTTACAGTATATTTTAGTCTATAAGTTCCATAAACTTACCAAAAAAGTACATAGCAGCGAAAACGATATAAAATAAGGGAATGCCAGCCAGTTTCCGCAGTCCTCTTCCCCTTCGACCAGCTTGCCATCTTCAACTTTCGCACATTTGAGGGGCTTGTCTGGTCTTTCTGCGTCATTCTTGGATAGCTCCATCATGATTTCTTGCCAAGCTTCACCTGATGAGAATAAAATAAAAAATAAATAAAACGTTTCATACTCATAGCTCCCCACTAAGAATAAATCCTGTGTCGGGGATGCCATGGAACACACACAAAGGCAAGGACAACTAGCACCCAGACCCGGAACAGATATTTAAATTCATCATTCAAACCGGCCGGGCCGGGAATCGGCGGATTATAAAGCGGAAGCGGTTTAGCCAAACAGGCTGACGAGAATAGTTAGGATGTTGCATTTGCCTGCATTATACTTTGCAAAAAAGACCAACATTCATGGCAGTTCTAGCAGACTCGTTTGTCTCTGTGAAAGTGAGACGTGTCAAGAAAAATATCTAATAATAGCCGTAGAATGACTCCTTTATCATAGCTACTGTGTTAAAACTTATTTGCTATAATTTCAAAGGTTTTCTTTTTAAGTAGCTTTTGTAATACTCATTAAGGTTTTTTTTTTTCTCCTGATGAATTGGATTAATTTGGTGATTTTTTCTTTTCGGATAAAGTAATACGACTGGAAAAATTTAATATAAGTAATGGATGTTTTACCTGTAGCTGACCTAAACAAGACCATAAGAGCACTCGGGAACGTTTGGAAATTGTTGTTCGAAGTTATCACATCGCCGCCAGCAAACGTCTTGCCGAATAACTGAAAGTAAACAAAAAATTAATTGACCAAACACATGTTTTTAAATAAATGGTTTTATTTAGTGTAATGAAAATAGTAATAAATACACATCAAGACAAAATTTCAGCTCAATCGGAAACCGAAAACTTAGCCCAAACTTGCAAGATTGGATTGCAGACAATCAGAAAGACATCGACAGATGAAACTAAATAAAAGTGTGCAAGGAGCAGACAACTCAAAAGCATTGTTGTAATTTGAACCGTAATACTGCAGTTTGAAAGTGGTTACTCATCTGCATCCAAACAATAGTGTAAATAAGGAACAGCAAAAAGATCAGCAGCACCACATAGGGCAGTGCTCGGAAAGATTTAATGAATATTGAAGGCTAGTCCTTTCCGTCAAAGCTGTTTTAATGATTTCCACGCTGAGAAAAATGGCCATCAAAATTCCGATGGATTCACCTAACGTACGGAGCATACTGATAATCACCAAAGTACCTGATGAAAGCAGAGAGCAACCGGATACAGTGTACATGATGATGACGATAACTGTGAAATCGCTTCTAAGAAAGTATTCACCTGCATCCCCACAACAGCGTAAATGAAGAACAGCAGTACAATCAGCAGTGCTACATAGGGCAGTGCTTGGAAAGACTTGATGAACGTCCAGAGAAGAGTCCTGATCCGCTCCCCGCGGGACAGTAGCTTGATCAGCCGCATGGCTCGGAACAGACGGAAGAATGTGATGTATTTCAGAGACGCCCCCTACAAAAATTAAAGAAGAAAAGTAAATAAAACTAAGATAGATGACTTTATTATACAAGGTGTAAAGGAAAGGTGTGTACTTTAGCGTGTTCTTCTATACGTCAAAGTGAACAACTTTGTTGAAAAAGTTTGCAAAATTCGAGAAAAAAAATATCGAGTCTCCATACAAAACACTTGGTTACGTGATCAATTTTCTATGGAGATTCGATATTTTCTTTCTCGAAATTAGAAAACTTGTGTTCTAGAAGTTGTTCACTTTGACGTGTAAAAGAACACCCTTAAGTATTACTACACCTTTCCGTTATACCTTGTATACGACTAAGACTAAGACAGTCTGTCTTAAAGTACAGTTTTGTTAACAGAAATGGCTAACTGACAATAAACTTACAATCCGTAAAACTTATCCCAGCATAACGTAACATTCTTAACACAATAATGTGCATAATAACATGAATGATAGTGATTTTAAATATATTATTATTCTTCCAATATAGATTGTTTTGCTTACCACATTAAATTCTTGAGAAGATCCTTGATTCTGAAAAAAACAAACGTATTGTCATTGTTACAAGAAAAAGGTAAAACAAATATATATAGTAGGTATTTTCGGAGTGTTATAAGATGGATAATGATGCGCAATTAAATTTATAATACTATAACAAAAATACAAACATGGGCTTAAACGGTGAAGATGAAAAAATGATGATGAATGATGTAAATTAAATAATGAATTATAATACTCACGCCGGTGCCTTTAGGCACAGTTTCGTTAACTTGAGTAAATACTATGTCAATGATGCTTCCGACCACCAGTATAAAGTCAGTCGTGTTCCACGCGTCACCAAAGTAGTTCTGCAATCAAATCAAAATTATCATCGCATTAATTTTTTTTTAATTTAAATTCCTTTCTTATTTTAAGTGTTATTGTTCTTTTGCTTGTAACTTTTGGCGTGAACAATGAGTTTATCCATCTATCTAACAATATGGCGTTGATTTGAATTTAATGTTTTTATGTTTTTAGTAGGTACATAATTATTTAGTTTTTAGAAAAAGTAGCATGTTAAAAATCAGTCTGGAACAAAGGACTCATAATAGTGTAACACAATTTATCTACGAGTAATTAAAAGTAGTATTTACGAGTAAAGTAGTATTTACGAGTAAATAAAATAACGAGTAATTAACTAATTTACCTACGAGTATACTAATTTTTAAGTTTTAAAATTTTTATCTAATGAAAGGCCCAACATTTGTTGTTTACAGATTTATAAAGGCGTCTTTAGCCTGTCAAGTCAAACTAAACTTAAGCTAACTATAATATCTGACTGTATCTAGTTTTATAAGTTAAATAGATATGTTATGTTCAATAAAGACCTTTTAAAAATCAAAATCATCGCATTACACTGCCACATGCGTTAATTAAATTACTTACAGTAATTTAAATAATTGAATACATCATAGCCCTCTAATGGTCCATTCCTAATGGTTGAAAGCAGAAGAAGACCAAAAAGACCAAAGAGAATATTCTTAGAACAGATTAAAGATAAGGCAGATATCATGACGTACATGGAGGTGAAAACACTAACAGAGGACCGCCAAAATTGAACTTTATCGAATTGAAATTAATATGGTATGTAATTAATTAAATTAATGTCGAAATTAATGTGGTGGCGGTGGAGTAACATCGAATCGAAATTACTTCACCGACAAAAGCAACGCTATTTTAAATAAATCCGGTTTCTAGCTGATATTTTTAATCTGCTTTTCTTACCTTAAACCGGAACGCAGCCAGTTTAAAAACGAATTCAAGCATAAACACTGTGGTCAAAATCATGTTGATGTAGTCAAGACCCTGAAAATATCAAGTACAACATTCAGTACAAAAAAAATCGTCAATTGGGAAAAAATCTGATGATGTTAGATTAGTTAAAGAAGTATAGGTACCATAATTTTTTTCTAAGTACAATGAAACCATTAGTGTCAAAATAAATCAGATTTTTTTTTATTCTAGGAGAATATTTTAAATATTTACCTTTTTATACAATTCATCTTCTTTATGATACTTCATCATGAGAGCGATCGTGTTGAGGACGATGAAGAAGAATATCACAAACTCGAATCGCTCTGACGTCACGAACCACCACGTCTTGTACTGGATGCGGTGCTTTGGAATGTATCTGAAATTCGAAATAAACCAATCTTTGCTTGAAACATTATGAAACTAGCAGTGCTATGCTAGGTTTCATCCACTATTTTATTGAGGGAACAGACAATGGGAAGCATCGCCGCGAACTATGATAGTTAGCCTCGCTTTGCTTAGTCAGGAATTTTGGGCAGTGCTAAATTTACATCCGTCCTAACAGCCTTGGGTTTGCTCATGTCGAATCGAAGGTCGAATGGCCTTAGAACGGGTGGTGTGGTAAGTGACGTGGCTTATTTTAGCATTGCATTATCGCATCGCTTAATTATATATTACGTACAGGATTTGGAACAGCTACTCATTTCGGCGCTGCGTTGGCGCACTAATTGCATGTGTGAACTCTCCGCCTAGAGGTTGATTTTTTATCAATGTGTGGTCACACGCACGTCTCAAATGAAGCTGCTCTCACCCTTTCACTCTCTCACTTTTTGTAGGTGCTACTCACATGTAGGCTCTAAGCTAAACGGTAAGAGTATAGCTTCTAGGTTATGAGATTTTTCTTTACCCACCTCCTAACCGGCTTGGCCTTCAACGCGAACTCGATGCAGTTCCTCTGGTTCTTATCGAGCTCGCAGTCTTTGAACTCCGCTTCACCCTCCTTTTGGAATGTTACTATGACGAAACCTACGAATATATTAACCTGGAAAACATAATTTGTATAAAACACCAAACATTTTTTATGTTTATAAAATATAGACTGAAAACACGCTTGCTTAGCATCTGTAGTGTTGCGAAGTTATTTGCTACTTTGTAATAGAAACTTAATAGAATAAAAGTATCAAAAACTATCTTCTTTTTCTTCTATCTCCCTCTTCTCTCTATCTCTCTCTCTCCCTCTCTCTATCTTGAAATTATGATCTCGTTTGCTGTCTTTATCTGTCTTGCTAGAAAAGCCATGACAGTGAGTAGCGAGTCAGTAGCGAGTGAGTTAACATCGGATCAGAAAAGATTCCTAAATAATTATGTCTTCACGTTTAATCCAAAGGCCTAATAGCTAAGCCACTTCGCAAGCCTCAGGGTTCTTGCCGAAAAAAAATATTGAAGTTCAAAAATAGGCAATCCTTATTTAGAAACTAGGAATGCGAGCACACGACAGGAACAACAGGAAACGTAAATGTACCTACCATGAAGAAAGCAATAACAATGATATAGCAGATATAAAAGAACGCCACCAGCGGCCTCGAGTTCTCAATTGGTCCGTGGTCCTCTTCATTCGAATCCATTGATCTTGACAATAATCTGTGAAAGTTCACATTGATTAAAGCATAAACTCATTTTGATTAAATTGTATGCTTAAAATATAATTTTAAGCATACATAACATGAGAAAAGAAATGCGTGAAGTGGGTAAAAATGTGTTTTAAGTGCGACGATGAACGCAAAAAAAAATATTTGTTAATCCATGTTATCACTTAAGTGACGTTAAATTGTCTTCGTGATAATAAAGTTCTTAAACCTAATACTTATTATCTATTCAATACTTATGAGCACAATTTTGCTTACAGTGGGATAAAAAAAAACTGCGCTTCATTTTTACCCGCATTGTAAACAATGCAATTGCAATGGAAACTGAGAAAATAAATATTTTTGTATTTTCCAGAATAAATAATCGGTAGACCACTCGACAGGCCCAGACGGAGTTGGTGTTATGAGTTGGACTCCTTTTTCAACAACAACTACTTGACTTAAAATGCTTTAGATCGTGATGAGTGGAAGGAGGATAACGGGGCCTTTATTCAGCAGTGGGACGAAAATAAGCTATAATAAAAATCTATATATATAAAAATGAAACCCGTTTTCCTTGGTCACGGCATCACGCGTGAATGGCTGGACCGATTTCACTAATTCTTTTTTTGTTGTATTTGTTATTATTAGGAGAAGGTTCTTACGGAAAAAAATATTAAGAAAATCTCTCAGAAATATTGAAAAACACTAAAAACAGCCCTTTTCTGTTTCCCATACAAACGTATGGCAGTACGAAGTCTGCCGGGTCAGCTAGTAATATGATATAAATAATTACCCAGGCCATCCTTCAAAAGTGGAAACGGTGAAGAGTGTCAGCATCCCACTCAATACATCATCAAAGTTAAACTTGTTATTGACCCAGACTCTGTCCTCTATGTCTGCTTCAGCACCTTTCTTGAATATCAGATAGGTTCCTCTAGAAATAGAAAATAATTATGTTACATGACTCAAAAAGTTCACAAGAGAATTGATGAAGTTTTCCTAGGCGTGTTCCATCGTCGACTGCATTATTGCTCACCATGAGGCAAGATGGCCGTCAAATGCAAGCCTGTCACTAAATGAAGAAATAATAGTATAACAGTAGAATGTAATGAGTGGCAGTTAAAACGTGTGTGTGTATATTTACATTATTTTCATAAAGGAGAATATTTTTTTAGACAATATATTGGCAGTTCCAGTCAAATTGTCCTCTCCGCCAACCGATGACGCGCTAGAGTCGGTGCCGTGATCTTGGCTGTACCAATCAACGTTCAGGATTCCATTCACGCACGCTTCAGTCAATTGAATAATTATTTTGTAGTAAAAGTCGTTGGCTTAAAAGTCGAGCTTCAGAAATCAAAACATTGACAATTGTAAATTTTGATATTATATTGTATTTTGTATGCTATACATTTATCTAATAACGAATCCACCTCAACTGTTACTCTGCTTGCCATCAAATTCCTAAACTGCATTATCTATACTAATATTATAAAGAGGAAAGATTTGTATTTTTGTATTTTTGGATGTTTGTGTGGAATAAACTCAAAAACTACTGGACCGATTTCAAAAATTCTTTCACCATTCGAATGCTACATTATCCCAAAGTAACATAGGCTATTTTTTTATTTTTTTTTATCCACAGCAAAGCGTGGCAGGGAACAGCTAGTCTAAAATAAAATCAATTCTAAGTGTTGATTTGGAATATTACGAAAAACATAAGAAAACTTACCGGCATTCATCTCTCGTAGTTTTGGTTACATCATTACATCTGAAAAATTTACCCTGAAATCATGTAAAATTATAAACGTACCACTTTATATACATCACTTTACTTTTTACGCTTTTTAAGTCATTTGGGCTTTGAATTTGTTGAATCATTTTCTTAAGATTAATTAACTAGAGAATAAATAAATGTTTTCACTTCTAATCAATCACATACCTGTTTATCAGCCTATCTTTAACAAATATCAATTAAAATGAAGACATCAATTTATCAGTTTTTAATTATATACAATTAGGTAGTAAATAGAAATGTAGTTAAATAGTGGCAAAATAGAGTTATAATCACCTGACCTCGGTTTCTAAGGCTGTACATAAGCGGACAAATTAGAGGTATAAAGTAAAAGGTTACATATACATAACAAACAACATCATATGCTGACTGAAACCTAGCGTTATATTCAACTGTTTGTACCTTATAATGCCAGGGACTCAGAAGCAAGCTGCAACTGTAACTGTTGCACATAACCTACTAGAAAAAAAAGACAGACAAAATATTTTTAGACCGTATTAATATGACAAGTCTTGCACTGACGCCCCGCTTGGTGTATAAAGTGCATTAACGTGCCAATGCATTTTCGTAGACCACTTGAGTTACTCTGTGTCCGACACATAGCGATGTGTCGACTATAGACTGTTCGCTAACAGTCTAGCTGATTATTTATCCTTATCCAATACCCGCCGTTTGTTTCCGTTTGTCTGTTCATTTCGGGTCCGCTTGAACCCCTTATAGACAGATATCTGATATCTAGACTAGACTAGATATCTGTTTAGGTCATGTTTTGTGCTAGAAAAATTTGTACACCACCCTACTTCCTCTGCTCGTTGCTGTTATTGATTGAAATATCAGAGCGTTGCTCCAGGTCCAGACTAGACCACTATTGGCACAATCCAGTATTAGTTTGGATTTAACCAGATTAGCTAGCTCTCGTAACTGCGGTGCTGATTCGGTTACGGTTACGGTTACGGTTACGGTTACGACTTGCTTATAAGTACCTGGCCTACGTGAGTACTATAAGTAAACTATAACTAACTACCTTGAATAACTGGATACCAACTACAGCAAACATAAATTGAAGCATTTGGTTTATCACAAAAATATTCCCAATAGACTTGATCGAAGCAAACACACACTTCACGACATACTAACAGCACAAATTTCAAGCAAACAACAAAAAAACATTACCCATTCGCGGTATTTTTTACCCATTTCGTCCCAAGTGCATTGTGGGACATGTTGCGCGATGTATATAATGTGCAAAAAAATGCAAAAAAATATGTTAAAAAGTCAGTCAAAGAAAAAATCAGGGCCTACTTACACAACGTTAGTCCTTGGTTTTATTTGAGACAAATATAAATATATTATTCACTTTAAAAAAATGCCAGTGTCCTGATCTGACTGTGGAATGGTAAAAAAAAAAACAAAACAACACAGTAATTAAACCAAGTACCTCACTCCTAGTATCGAGTGAAATGTCCAGGTAGGGCATACTGTGCAAAAAAACACACTAAAGCTCTTTTTGAGTCCAAAAAATCTTGATCACACAACACCTTTGGGCTTTTCAATGGAGAAAACAAGCGTGCAAACTCCTAGTTAGAATTTTTTGGACCCACGAACAATAAAGCAAAAACGGTTAGTAACTAAAATGCACGAAATTTAAAAAAATGCAGGAAGCCTCACACATAGAAACGAAATCAGATGATCTTTGGAAAGTGCGGACATTTCTAATACATACTTACTCTAAAGCATTATGAGATACCCAAAGGTGTCGGTTGAATATAAATTTTAAATTTGGTAAATTTTGTCCCGTACCTTGAACATTTGCACCCCCATGACGGCAAACATGAATTGTAGGAGGTTTGTCACCAGCAATATATTTCCGATCGTCTTTATAGCTACGATCACGCACTGAACTACATGCTAGAAATTGATAAAATATTTCTATTACAAAGATTTTATACAGGATCCATTCTACAGTTCTATATAAATACTATAATTATTTGAAAAGACACGTGGTAAGCGAGCCTCAAGCAGCTCAGTCTGTAATGTGTCCATTGATTTAACTTGCGTTACGAGGCATACTACGGGTATATTAGGCCCAAGTTTGAAGGCTTTTTAAGACAGATCTAAATTTCCTAAAACTATCTGCATCCTTGTATAATGGCTTGCAATGATAAAGACAGATATATTTTTAGTTAGTTTAGATCTGTCTTAAAATGCCTTCAAACTTGGGCCTATTTCACTTTTATAGCCTGTTACTAAAACTTATTTGTCCAATCAACACGCAAATAATACAAAATATATCTTTAATTTAAAAAAAAAGTTTTAATTTTAAATTTAAAGTAAAAAAAAATTAAATTGTATGTTGTACTGACCTTTAATCCTTTTGCTCTGTTAATTGCCCTTAAAGGCCTCAACACTCGAAACACTCTCAGAATCTTTATAAAAGAAACTTGGTTGCTCCTGTAGGTATCGCAAACAAACAAAATATATAAGAAAAATGTTAAAAACCAAAACTGGTCCCATAATCTATAAAAACAACAAGTGCTGTATAAGTCTTGTGGATAATTAAAAACACCAACGAATTTGTTACTGTTCGTTCGTAAAAAGCCGGGTATTGATTGACCGAGCATCTTCTATCTTACTCTGGACCGTGGTAAGCTTCGCAGATAGGGCGAGACGTCACGACTGATAATAAAAATCATAAGGAGGATACTCACCCTGTTAAAGAAACGAGAGACACGAGTACAACTAACAAGTCCAGAAGATTGAAAGCGTTTCTACAGAAGGCGTCCTTATGGAATATGAGCCCGTATGTTATCAGCTTGAGCACCAGTTCCGTTGTGAACACAGCAGTAAAGAAATAGTCGATCTTTTTTAGAATCTGAAATGAGATTTTGTTTAATTATAATTTTCCATAGCTATTCCAAAAAAGCTTGCTAATGGTGTTAAAAGGTACTGTTTGGCAAATACAAAAGTGCAGAAATAACACTGTTTAGTTATTCATTTGATTATACATCACAGATATAAATAAAACATAGAATTAAATATAACTCCTACATAATCCACGCCAAATGAGAATGACTATGACACCAGTGCTAATAGGCGTGTACGTGGGTGTAACCTGTACCGTAATTTTATTTCTAGTTACGATCACCAAAACACCAAAATGAAAGGTTAAGAAAGAACTAATAAAAGACCACATCAAGATAAATGTTTCACACTCATAGCTCCCACTAGGATAATCCTGTGTCGGGGATGCCATGAAACCACACACAATGACAAGAACAACTAACACCGAGACCCAGAGCAGACACTTAAATTCATCATTCAAAAATCTGCCCGGCCGGGAATCGAACCCGGCTTAAAAGGCGGATTTATTACCGCTGAGCCAAACAGGTCGTCGGTAAGGTCGGATGATGACATATCCTTACTTCTGTCTTCCTCTCTTCGGTTCCGACAGGGTCCTCCAGCGCCAACATCACGGATGACGCAAGGATGCAGATCAGGATCAGATTCTTGAACCAGGAGTTGTTTTGTATCTTGAAACAGGTCAATCGGAACCTGGGAATTAAGGACATTGCATTGAATGGCACTGAATTGACAAATTTATAAAATAACGTTAACTAACGCTGAACAGAGGACGATCATTGCTAATGAAGCAAGAAAAAATGTAATAAGTTTTACTATGGAAACGTGGTTTTCACACATTTTTGTTACAATTAAACACGGGAATACTCATGTAAAAATAAAGTCGTCTACTACGACTAGTTTCGGTCACATTCGGTGACCTTCATCAGGTGAGTTTACAAACGTGATGCGCTTGCGGTTGCGTCTCGTTTGGTTAGTGCCAAAGGAGACGCAACCGCGAGCGCGTCACGACCATGACCGAAACTAGTCGTAGTAGACGACTTAATTTTTACGTTAGTATTCCCGTGTTTAATTTTAACAAAAGTGTAATAAGTTATTCTTTTCAAGGAGAAAATTTTCTTCTATCTTTCTTGGATAAGCATGTGTGGATCGAATTAGACGTCTTAAATTTTGTTCACATCGCATACCAGTTATCCTTGGAAAATATGAAAAAGCTGCTGCCTTCAGGTATCGGTTTCTCTTGGTCCTTGATTTCCACTTCAGACAGTCGTCGTGGGCGGGCGGATATGGCCACTTGCTTCTTTGGCGGAGATTCTTCTTTTATCACATCTCCTGAATATGAATACAAAAATCATATTAAGGAAGTCTTTCATATAATTTAAGCACCTTATTTAGACAAAGCGTTCTTGATTTGTTCTCATGGTTAGTTTAATTTAGTTTTGCAACTTCTAAAGTAAGTAATACTAAAAGAAAAGAACGTATTTTTCTACTTTGTCTCGAAACCTTGCAGATTACATTTAATGCAAATGATCAATAATAATTCCTATCCTTTTTCCAAACTTGTCCCTTGCTTTAACATAGTTCTCATGTTCAGTTCATCTTAATTTTTCTCTTACCGTTTTGTTTTTTGTCGGTATTAGTGACTAGTACATCATTGACATTGTCTGTTTCTTCTGCTTCATGCTCTTCTATTTCTTCTTCTGAACCTGTTTCTTCATATTCATTTTCAGACCTAAAATTGTAGATTAATTAATGTTTTGTATTATTTTTAGTTAAATTATTTTTTTGGTCTGGTATTTTTGAATACGCCTTCGTTTTTGCTAAAACCCGTTATAATTAAAATATAGAAACTATCAAATATAGAAACTATTGTTGACATATTATAACTAATTGAAAATGTAAAAGCAACTTTGTTAAAAATTTAATCGCCATGTTAGGTTTTAGTGAATTTTATCCTAACTGTAAGCGACATAAAATAACTGAACCAAAACTGTAAGAAAAATAAATTCAAAGTCTTTAAATTTAATTAACTTACTTACCTGGGTATTCTCTTATATTTCTCATAAGGCTTGCTATGACAAAATTATAATCAAGTTGTTAGTAATCCATAAAAAAGATGTGTTTTCTAATATGTTTATTTATTTTTAGACATTCATCATGACCATCATCAACCTTATTCTACCCACTGCTGAGTATAAGTCTCCTCTTCAGCACACTATATTTTCCGTTCCTGAGCCAGCCTCATCCACTGCCTTCCTGCCATCTTCACAATGTCATCCGACCACCGGGTCGGTGGTCTGTGGTAGATATTGCAGTCTTATATTTTCTTATGAAAATGATGGACTGATGTAATTAAAACAAAACTGTTTTTACCCATTTCCATAGTCTACCGCTAATATAAATGATTATGGTTTTCTGTATCTTTTAGAAAACTTTGTTAATGAAAACTACTCACCCTTCACTGGTGTACCCTTCTTCTTCATTAACGTACTCATCATCAGTCGTCTCTCCTTTCTCATCCAGCACAGGGTTGCCAGCTTCAGCGATTTCAGCAGCAGCATCCTGCATTTTTAGAACATGTAGTAGTGGTAGAGTTCTTTTGCAGAACCCATGTTTGTGAGAAGGTTTTTTAGTTAGGTACTTTTCATTCTAAATTGGTGTTCGTTTGACTACATCGTGCCAGATCTTAAACAATGATGCGGTCTACGTTGGTTTGCTCGTTTTTTTTTAATATAATGATTATGAAATTAAAAATATCAATGTTTGTAGATATTTCAATGAACTTACTGCTTCCTTTTGTATTTCATCCATTTCTTCAGCGTCTCCCAAATTGTCAACAGCGATAGCCAAGAACACGTTAAGAAGAATATCTGGTATTATGCTAAAGAAAAGCAAGCTTCATTTGAAACAGGCTTAGATCGATACATCAAGGTAAATAAAACGTGGGGGGCAGCTAATTGTAAAGATCCGCTTAAATATTTAATCGCAGTACGAGAAATTCGTAACAATATTAAACAGATAAAGAAATAAAATAAATATTTAAGAAAAGTCTATAATTATATTAACGTCTTGATATAAACCTCAGCTTAATTAAAATAGAAACGGTAGTAACGCCAAAAGAAAGCCTACACCTAGAAGCAATGTAAAGAAGCGTATATGATGCTTTTGTAAAGGATACAGTTGCCGCAGATGAATATAATGATGAAGTATAAGGAGGCAAGCATCCCAGCCGAGCCAGAGCCGCCGTACGCGTTGATGCCGTGGTACATCACCACGTTCCAGTCCTCGCCTGTCAGGATCTACAAAAAAAACAATTATAGTACATTAATGCACTGGCAAAAATGCGTTTGACTTAAACACCCGAAAGCATCCGAACTTAAGCAGAAGGCTTAGATGAATCCAAGTTTGATATAACGCACGCAATATCATCATTGCCCAAGCTTTTAAAGTACTTTTCAAGCGCTTTTATAAGATATATTGTCGGATAAACTAACTTTTTCAAAAGCATTTTTATTACAAGTTTTATGTAGCTTGCCCTGTTTGGTTTTTGAGTCAAATCTTGCAAGTGAACTATGAACTACTTCCCGATTGGTGCATCTCCAATAAAAGCATTTTTTTAATAAAAAAAATCCTTCCTTTAATATTTATGAAAATTAACGATATCGGACAAATATCGGACCACATTTTGAAATAGAGTATATTACCTGGAACATAGTCAGCACAGCTTGCCAGAAAGAGTCAAAATTGTGCTTCTCTTTTTCTTCTTCTGGTGCGTAATCGAACTTGCCTCCGAACACTTGCATCCCGAGAAGTGCAAAGATCATGATGAACAGGAACAGTAGCAGAAGAAGAGATGCGATTGACTGGATGGAGTTGAGGAGGGAAGTGACGAGGTTGGACAGGGATTTCCAGTATCTGAAAATGGTGTAATGATCATTTATTTCTCACATACATTTGGTAAATACCAATGCATTGTTTGAGGCCTTTTCAAGTTTTCATGACATACAGGTTGATTTTGATACATGTTAAAATTACACGGGTGCATTGGGTCTGATATTCTGACTCAGTTTCGATCATCCGGTGACGTTATTACAGGCGTGATGCCCGCGCGTTCACGTCTTGCCTTGCACTGGGATACAGTGCTGATAGGATTGATTTTGAAAAAAATTATATCAAAATGTGTATGGACAAAACTCATCACGATTTACGTAGCATAGATAGATGGATACTCACTTTGTAACCTTAAAAACTCTGAGTAGTCTAACACATCTCAGCACAGATATACCGAGCTGTGGCATCGCGTTGCACTCGGTGAGGATCAGCTCCATAATTGAGCAGACCATCACGAAGCAGTCAAAGCGGTTGAATAAGGAGACGAAGTAACCCTGGAATAAGAAAAAAAAACATGTTGAAGAAGATCAAGTTTTTATTGCTGACATCAGAAATTATAAACTAATAAAACCCTAAAAGGACGAACATAGGAAAAATAACACCTAAAACCAGTGCAACAACTGGCGGTCTTATAATTACGGGCGAAATCTTCCAGAAGGCAGAAGGCACTAGGACCAGAAGAACAATTAATAACCAATACACAAAATGTATCTCGGAACATGTGAAAACATGTGGTCAATTAGTACACAATTTCCGGAATTTTAACGCCTGAATCATTTTTGTCATAGCCACGGCAATTTATTTCAATGTTCTCTCAAAAAATATTTTTCGAAAGGCTTTTCTGTCTACATCATCCTCATCATCGTCGTCGTCAGTCTGTATCGACCCACTGTTGGGTATCTCCCTCCTCTCCCTTGTATCATTTTTCCCTGTCTTGGGTCAATCTCATGATCCGCAATGGGTCTGATGTCGTCGACCCATCGGGCTCATGGTCTGCCAACTGAACGCTTGTCCGCAATAGGAAGCCACTCTGTCTTTTTCGCCTACTTTTATCAACGTTACTAATACAACTTACCTGAACTCCCAACGCATACATTTTGAGCAACATTTCAATTGTAAACAGCACGACGAATAAATAGTTTGCGTACAGCTGGAACTTGTCTAACCATTCATCTTGTCTGAAAATTAACACATTATTTTAGTTGGTTTACTCCACTAAATTATTTTCAAGAAATGGGCTGTGCTAAGTGGCTCATCTTACTAGCTAATATCATAAACGCGAAATTTTATGTGAGTCTGTCTATGTTTGTAACCACTAAACCGATTTTGATCAAAGTCAGATTAGAGATATGGTGATGGTCATAGGTTTCTGATCATCACCATTTTCATCACCGTGTGGAAGAAACCAATGGTACAAATTATTTACGATATAATATACGGCGGGATGTTTTTGCTGATTTCATTCAAAGTTTATTCAATAATTATTATAAGTAGATTAAGATAGTACTTATTTTACTATTTGTTTATCATCATCATATGCAACCTTTAATCCTCCCACTTCTGGGATACAGGTCTACCCTCGAAGAGTGAATAGGTCATATTCCACCACGCTGGCCAAGTGCGGATTGCTGGAATTCACATACGCCACTATTTGTTTATACTTACTGATAATGTTCAGTAGCCAACACTAACGTGTTCAAAAATACTAGAACAATGATTGTCCAGTAGAATGTTTGGGTCTTCACCGCTTTTCTACACGCCCGACGCATCCGTCGATTCACCTGAGAAATACATAAGGACTCAAATGAATGATGTGACATCTACGAGTGAGTTATGTTATATTCTGAGCTTGGCTTATTTATCAAAAATATATTCTTTACTCAACATTCTAAAATATATTTTAGTGCAAACAGAATCGTTGTCCTTCGCATATTTATTTTTTTCTCACTGAATATTTTAAAGAGAAGTGCCCAGAGAAGTGCCAAGAGAAGTGAAACGGCCCTACCTTGTCGAACCTTCGGCAGTACATTTTACAATTAGACGCTTGCGTTTGATCCCCGTTGAAATTAACGTTGCTCTGTGATCCTTCATTACTGCGCTTATCATTCATGTTACCTGGAAATCCAAATAAGTATTGATTAATACCGATGATAAATAAAACGATATCAAAAGCCTACAATAAATTGCGTTCTTTAAAATGTAATCGAAGTAAATGTGAAACATACGTCGGGGCATCAAGATTCTTCGAGCTTTCCTTGGACATTTTGCAGGCGATATGTACTCGTAAGTATTCGTAAAAAAATATTGGTTGCCTGTAAAGTCGGTATACGGGCGAAAGTTTTACGTGACAACGACTTATGTCTGTCTCTCTCGCTCTTAGGCGGGCTAACCATGCCCGAGTGGAAGGGACGCGTGCCTCTCACTCGCTCTCATTGTGAGCGCATAACGTGAGCGGAGCGTAACGCAGTTTCTTGAAGTGTCACCCGGCAAACCAATTTATAAGACGTTGTCACGTCAAAATAATAAGGTTGTAGATTTTCAAGACACAGTGTAATCAAGTAAGAGTTATACCGGTTCTAATTTCAAATTAACAAGTAACTCGATGGCGATTGCTCTGAGACTGAGCTGAGCCGGTCAGTTCTATGAGCGATGACACCTCGATTCTGTCGAAGCACACCCGACGACAACCGAGGGCACTTTGCATTTCGTTTCGAGTCGATATTCATGACGGATGCGACACATATATTATGAATAAAAAATAAAAAATGCATGCAGCTTATATGATTTTACGTAATTAATGCTTTGCTTCTAATATAGAATGAGATGTTCTAGGCTAGCGTGCTCCTTCGTAGACCGCGTCATTGCCCACCATCAGGCAGGATGACAATCGAACAAAAACTATTAAATAAAAATAACTGTTACCCTGTGAGTCCTGATCATTGTCTTTTTGCCCTTGATCGTTTTCCAGATCCAACTCCTCAGCCACCGTGATCCAATCCAGGTAACCTTTCAAGTCATCTTCTATCTGCTGACGTTCTCGAGACTTCTGGAAGTCTCCGCGATTTTTCGCCTTCTCTCTTTCTTTGGAGAACTCACTAAAATACAGAGAAAAAAACGTTTAACTTATTTTGCTAGTAGAACATGGAACCAATTAATCTATTAGCCTTTTTAGCAGTTATGAACTTAAAATCCAGGGTAAACACATTACATTCAATAATTTTAATCATTATCTCGTAGCTCTAATTGGACAACATTTTTAACACTATTCACAAAAAAACAATCGTAGAAATGTTTTTTATTTAATTTTTAATACAGTAATCAACGCTACGAAACCAACAGTAACTCTTATCAGGCACCTTATAAAAGTGATAGTTTAAATTGTATACGAGATGTTGTAGTTAGCCTGTACCTGTAGGCATCTCCAGATTTGAGCATTGAGCTAGATACGTGAGCACAGAAAAACACAGTCTTCTAAACAAGCGAACTGCATCGTAGACCTCATCTTTGCTTATCAACAGGCAAGATGATATGATGAGTTTTACTCAGCAAATTATCAACTTACCCAGACAACACACCAAGAATCAGGTTCATGACAAAAAAATTGCCAAATATGACTAACGATACAAAGTAAATCCACACCCACGTGTTGCCTTTTACGTCGGCTATCTGAAAATTTAAAAACCAGCTGTAAGTTCATTGAAATAGGTGTGAAAGTAGAATTAAGTGGATTGAATTAGTGCATTTTCCTTGGATTCGTAACGTTTTGAATCTACGTTATTTATCTACTGATTCGTTTAGCCAAGGAATGGAACAGACTGCCGGCTTCCTTTTTTTTTGGGAGATACAATCTTGGGATTTTCAAGGTCAGAGAGGATAGGTATTTTCTAGGTCTACGTGCGTTGCAATAGTTAAGCCATTATTCAAGAAGAGTGAGGTTTCTGATCCAAACAATTATCGCCCTATAACGATAGTCCCGATCCTTTCAAAGGTTTTAGAAAAAGCAATGCTTGTTAGGCTGAACAGTTTTCTCACAAAATTTAAGATTCTACAAGAAGAACAGTTTGGCTTTCGTAAGGGATTTTCTACGTCGTTGGCATGTTTCAATTTAATAAAATTTGTCACAAAAAACATCAATGAAAACGTACCAGTGATTTCAATACTTTTAGATATGACTAAAGCGTTTGACTTTGTAAATCACTCAATGCTTCTAAAGAAATTATACCGATATGGCATACGGGGTCCAGCATATAATTGGCTAGCTAGTTACTTAAACAATAGAAAGCAGTGTATAGAAATATCAAAAATTGTTGCCGATTAACTTAAACTTATAAAGAAAAATTTAGATCAGAGTCGTTACTCAACAATACGGGAGTGCCCCAAGGAAGTATATTAGCGTCAGTGCTTTTTTTACTATATATAAACGACCTTCTACAAGTCACTCCTCATAAAAGTATACTTTTTGCAGATGACACGATAATAGTAATAAAATGTTCTGATCATGATCAGGCACAAAAGACAGTAAACAAGGCTCTATCTGACGTAATCCAATGGATGAAAAGTATTAATTTAATGATCAACATAAACAAAACTAAAGTAATTCAATTTAATTCCTATAATTCTAATTTAATACACCTTGACATTAATTACAATAACGAACAGTCGAAAACATTGACAATTATAAATTTTTAGGACTAACACTCGACAAACATCTTAATTGGAAAGTTCATATTGACGTATTATGCAAAAAACTTGACCGCTTTGTTTTTGCCTTAAAGAAAATTAGACATACTGTGTATATGGAGGCTGCGTTGGCGGCATATCATGGGCATGTATCGTCTTTGTTTAGCTACGGCCTTATAATGTGGGGAAACTCAGTTGACATAGACAGAGTATTTAAAATCCATAAACGTTGTGTTAGGGTGTTAAATAGCCGTGGTTTTTAGAAAGCTGCAAACCACTATTTAAACAAGAACATTATTTTTACAAAACAAAAAACAAAAACCGACTTCAAAAGACCGACTATTGAGTTATTCATCTACTTGTCGCGCACGTATCTACTTAATGCAAATTTAAGACTTATATGGTTTTCTCATGGATACCATTATCAGAACTGGTCTAAATTGAAATGGGCCAAATGGGAAGCGTCAGCTTTCTAATAAAAAAAGAATCATCAAAATCGATTCACCTAGTCAAAAGTTATGAGGTAACAAACATAAAAAAAAAAAAAATAATAACATACAGACGAATTGATAACCTCCTCCTTTTTTGAAGTCGGTTAAAAATGTAGTATACCTACTTCCTTTATCGTGCATGTACATAAAAGCAATTTGTTATTTTACCAAAGACCATCCTGATTATTTTAAAAAACGAAGCGAAGTTATGAATCGGCAAAAGAAAGCTAAGTTCACAAACTTATTATATAACCTCCTGCCCGTAAGTATATTTACGAAAAAAATGTATAATATGTGTATTTCTATTTATAACAATGTACCAAATGACATAAAATTGCTTAACGGACATAAATTTAAAAAATCATTGACAGACTGGCTTCTTATCAAATGTTTTTAAAGTGTAAATGAATTTATGAATTGTAAAGAAAAACCCTTAATAAATATTATAATTATGGCGATTATCATCAGGCAAACGACTTGATCTATAGATACCTACTTTGCTTTATGAATAAATTGTGGGAATAGCCAAAAAAACTTAAACAGACCAGATTACGAATTTAAAACTCATAAGACTCCAAAATACTCACATAATACATGATATCGGTCCAGCCTTCAAGTGTGATGCATTGGAAGACAGTCAGCATTGAGTAGCCAATGTTGTCGAAATTAGTGATACCGAAGTTTGGTCCCGTCCATCCAGTTTTACACACGCTATCATCTTCACACACGTACCCAGTGCCGTCTTTACTGCAAGGCCTTGGTTCCTCCATCTTTTCTGTGGACAAAAATACCCTCAGCGAAATGTATGGGACATGGAACATTTTTGGGGTTCCAAATTTAGGATTGGTCCCATGGAAAGTGTTTACGTTATAGTATTAAGTCGTATAATACTCGTTCCACGTATTGTAGAACAGAATGCAGGGTTATACGGAATAGGCTTGCTAAGCCGAAAAAGGGTCATAGTACTCATTAATATGAACAACGTTTACTAAGGAACCAACTCAGAAATTGCGAAATAAACAGCAGTTCCATTCATTTTGCCAAGTCCGATTGACATTTTTCAAAGAAACCCTGATTTTGTTTTAGTGAATTCAAGGTTGGTCCCGTAGTAAGGGGTGCGGTACCTATGGCGATGTGCTACGAGGGTACGTACCAGTATGAGTTCCTCGAGAGATCTCGGTGCCCTCTGTACGGCACACCGGGGGGGGGGGGGGGGGTCAATCCCTACATAACCCAATACAACAGGGTATTTTTTGAAAGATCTCCTCCCCCCCCCGTTACAAAAAAAAAAGTAATAAAAAGACTAAAGTTGTATGCTGTCTTACCAGTCCCATTTTTGATGTAGCACGTGTCATGCAGGGCTCCAGAGAACAGCTCGAGCCCGATGATGGCGTAGATGATGATGACGAACAGCACCAGGAACGCGATGTGGAACAGCGGCACCATGGCCTTCAGGATCGAGTTGAGCACGATTTGGAGACCTGGAACGGAGATTTGGCTTGATGACGCAAAATTTCTGATACGGTAGAGCTTTGTTCTCTACCAGGGGGCATAGGGAGATGTCAAGGGAGGCAGAACACGTTTGTGTCTTAAAAGAAAAAATTGATGTTCCATACATTTTGTCGACTGTCATTGACATTTTTCTATGGAACAGCCCTTTTTTGGTTTTTCATGATGATTTATTTATTTCAATTAGAACCGCAGACACGAATTACAATAATGATAAGTAAAAATTTACGAATTACATTATAAAAGTAAAATTTAAAAGAATGACTACAAAAACACAATTTTTTTTTATTTTATTAATTATGATCAATATGAATCCTTTTCGGCTTAGCATACCCTTTCCTTATAACCCTATATTTGTGGATGTTAAAACGTTACTTACTAGGCACCCCAGAGACCAGCCTCAACGGCCTGAGCACCCTGAACGCTCTCAGTGCTTTCACGTCTATCAGGTCATTCGTCACGTTTGGCAGAATCATCGTTATTAAACTGGAACAAAAAAAAATTACTACTATTTCACTACTGAAAAGGCAAACAGCTTTATCTTAGTCCTCGCCTGCGCGTTACAGAGGCGCGGGGGTATGACGGCGCGGGGGACTGAGAGGGCGGCGCGCACTACCGCGCACTACCGCGCACTACCGCGCACGCAAGAACTAAGATAAACGGTTTGCCTATAATTCTTTTTACGCCATTTTTCCTCGTTCTAGACAAGTTCTGAGCTTTTTTGACACAGACAATTAGTATTTTTTTAAATAAATAAACGTTTCGCACTCACAGCTCCCCATTAGACTACCCTGTGTCGGGGATGCCATGGAACACGAACAAAGACAAGCACAACTAACAACCAGACCCAGAACAGATATAAATTCATCATTCAAACATCTGCCCGGCCGGGAATCGAACCCAGGACCTCTGGCTTATGAGGCGGATAAACTACCGCTGAGTTTGTTATTTTTTTTTAACGTGAACAAGTCCGCATTTGACCACCAACTCGCCTGATGGTAAGCGACGATGTGGTCGAAGATGAAGCACGCAGACTTAGAAGATACCTATTCACTCTGACCTTGAAAAGCCCAAGATTGTATCTCTCAGGGAACATGGAAGCCGGCAGTCTGTTCCATTCCTTGGCTGTACGTTCATCGTCGTTTTTAACACGCTTTTATTAGTTTCACCTGTATGTAACCGACTCCTTTGAGCTCGATTTTGCCCTACTTTGAACGATCAGATTTAATTCAAACTTTGCACACCTGTCCAAGACCGATGACAATGCGTGTTTTTTTAGTTTTTTAAACTCTTATTTATATATTTATTTTAAAGAAAGAGGTTTATTTACCCGACAGCGACGATGGTAAAGTCGAGGCTGTTAAAAGCGTTCCTCAGGTACGCCCCCGGGTGGAAGTAGAACCCGTACGCGATGATCTTCATCACACATTCAGCCGTGAAGATACCCATGAATATCCACTCGACACTTTCCTGAAAAGAGAATATACAGGGTTGTTCATAAAGGGTATGCTAAGCCGAAAAGGGCTCATAGTACTCATTATTATGAACAACTTTTAATATTTTATATTTTACTAACCTAACCTTACATTTTTTTTTTATTTGGACAAAATTTTTATTTTTTTATAATGTGGCTTATGTGGCATTAAAAAATACAATACATAATAACCCTAAATTTTCACCCTTCTATCACCAATCTTTATTTTTTAATAGTCACTAGAAATAATTTATATGGCAAAACAACGTTTCCCGGGTCAGTTAGTAATAATATATTATGATTAATATACAAAGTTTAACGGAAAGGTGTAGTAATACTTAAGGGTGTTCTTCTATACGTCTAAGTGAACAAGTTTTGTGACACAATTTTGCTAAATTCGAGAAAAAAATCTAGTCTACACAAAATATTTAGTCACGTGATCAATTTTTTTATGGAGATTCGATATTTTCTTTTTTCGAATTTAACGAACTTGTGTTCTAGAAGTTGTTCACTTTGACGCATAGAACACCCTTAACACTTTAACTGCTGCTAATAATCTCATGCGTTGTTTTACACGCCTGGCGTGTACAGCCGCATTCGCGTTGCACAAAGGAAAACACAAGGTATGTGGTTCCAGCAGTTAAAGTGTTTAGTATTATTACACCTTTCCGTTACATTGCACGGCATGGCATTGTTTTCAGTGAAATTACAGGGCAAATGGGAGATTAAACAACTTATATCTCAGGGTGACAAGCGCAGTGCTGTGCCACTCAGGGTTTTAAATTCGAGCTCAAAAATCTGGGTAACGCAGCTGTTATGGGCAAACGTGACGTTTAACATCAGGCGAGCGATTTGCTCGTCCCGTCACTCAATTACATAAAAAAAAAACATCTTGTATTACTTACCAATATTTGATTTGTGTAGTTGGTATCCCCATAAGGGTACGGCGTCGATATTGCTAAAGCTATACAGTTAGCGAAGATCGTAGTCAATATCATGTATTCGAACGGTCTACGAGACGCTAAGGAAATTATACATCTATACTAATATTATAAAGAAGTAAAGTTTGTGTGTTTGTATATTTGTTAAATTGTAAGGGGTAATCTCGGGATCTACTGAACCGATTTTAAAAATTCTTTCACCAATAGAAAGCCACATTATTGCTGAGTGTCATAGGTTATATAAAAACCGAAAAATAAAAAGGCTTTTACGTGGTAGTCCGTTTTGCAAAGTGAATCGGAGAAAAAACGGTCCGGACGGCGCGCGATTGCTTCGGGTTTAATTAACATTATGCCCAACGAAGTGGGCACGGGTCAGCTAGTATGTATTAATTTTACAAAATAATGAGTGTGTCGAAATAATAACATCAGATGAAACCTCAAATGCAAGGTTATAAATTAATGTGAAAAAAATGCTATGTAAAATGTTTACTATTTGAGACGTTTTCGTAAACATCGTAGCACCGCTACCCGACGCTGCTACGATGCTACGACAAGCTACGCAGAAATAACTTAAGAAGAAAAATGAAAAAAAATTAGATCTGTCAAATAAATCCTCCAAACTTGGGCCCAATGTACTTGTATAACTTGAATTCTTTTATAGTAATTTTGAAAATTTTCTCAAGTTATTATTGTAAAAGGATACTTCCACTCAACAATATCATAACACAGTTTTCTTAATGGATTTTTCAGTCCTAGACACAACAGGGACCGCTTGGGTTTTTCAGGCGTGGGCTTCCCGCGGGGACGAGCCTGCTTGACGCGTGGCGGGGGGTTCTCGCCCCCCACTGAGTCCGCGCCTGGCGTCGTGGCGCCCGCCTCTGCTGCCGGTGTTGCCATTCTGATCTGAAAAAAAAAACAAACAGTTGAGTTAATTTTGAAGTCGGTTAAAAACTGGAGATAATTTTTTTTTGTTTTTTTTTTTAATATTAGAAATGTTTATACCTATCTTTTTTTTTAATACAAGCTTTCATTTAAATTGCTCCGTTCTGAACTACTGAACAAATCTTGCAATTGAATTGTGAACCACTCTCGATGTCTAATTGAGCTGAAATTACCTCTGTCGAAACGCATCCGTCAACAACCGAGGGCATATTGCGTTTCGTTGCGATATTCATGACCGGATGCGTCAAATATGAATTCTAAGATTTCTAAGGCAATTGCAAATATGTCAAAATTGTAAAATTTTGTAATCATTTACATTTTCTTTAATATAGGCTTGCAATTCAGTGCCATCTCGCAATAATACGGTCTACGGTAGATCACACTTGCAAAATAGAAACCAATTCACTCTCGACTTTAAACACCCAGATTATATCTATCAAGGAACACCCACTCAGAATCAAATGTCTGACTGTGCTCATTACTTTTCTCAATAAGTAAAATCAACTCCATAATGAAGTGTATGTATGTATGTGTATTTGTATGTATGTATGTAGTCAGCGTGACTAGATCACGAGTACTCAGATAAAGGCGGGCGTCTGTTTATTGAACTCGACATTTCACGGGTAGGGCTGTCACTACTCGACATTCTTGACTACGCATAAAAATATTCACCCAGGAATCAGCTAACTTCGTTTAATCCAATAACATCAGCAGTGCTCATATAAGCAAGCGAAATAGCCCAGTAGCGTGTGACGCATCAATATGTTTTTGTTTACAACTACCCTTAAATTCAGTTTTTAATGTTTTTTAATAATATCTAATTTTTATTAGCTTGAAGTTTTAAAATGCGCTCTCAGCCTACAAAACAAACGTTTTTATGCTATCATAACTTAGTCTAATTAACGTTGAGTTGTACAATGTACATGTGTAATTTTATTTCTTATGTTACTAAAGAATTAAAAAAATCAAAATTAATCAGTCTTTAGTTGATCATCTGTCGTTCTATTTAAATAGTATTATTAGTTTTATTTTCCCTACTTGGCTTCCCTTTTCCTATACCGTTCCTCCACTGTGTCAAAGTTGCCCATCGAGGCAGTAGCCACCTTAAAAAAAGTGGTGCAAGGATGCGAAAACTTATTTTGTCAGACTGTACCTATTACTTTTCTTAATAAGTCCATAATAAAATTAATCATCTCCATAATGAAGTGCGCATGAATGTAGTATGTATGAATATAATGAAGTGCGTATTGTGTGTATGACTAGATCACTGAGTACTCAGATACCGGCGGGCGTCTGTTTATTGAACTCTACATTACACGCGGGTAGGGCTGTCACTACTCGACATTCTTGACACAATAATATACACGTCGCAAAGCTCGGTTCTATTTATTTTCCAACAAGAATTCCAAACTTTTAGCGCAACCCTGAACTGAATTGCGTTCAGTTTTGTCTCACTTTTATATTTTAACTAACTTTATATAAGAAGGAACGAAATGTACTATTTTTATAGGATGGCAGGTGGCAACAGCGGAGCACTATTAGTTACTAAATTTTATAGCAATACAAAGATGCTGCTCGGTCTTGGGCCTCACAGGTTTGAGGATATTAAGTTAGTTGTCCTTGTCTTAGTGTGTGTTCCATGGCATCCCCGACACAGGATTTATTCCTAGTGGGGAGCTGAGTGTGAAACGTTTATTTATTTATTTTTATCCTAAAGCACTTAGGATTAGCATAGCTTTCCATAGGTGAAACAATTTTCAAAGTCGTACCAGTAGTTTCGGAATATACCCTCTACAAACAAAATTTATATAATACATACATACATACAAATTTAACCCCTTTAAACATATATTAATTAATATATGTCTTCGTAAGTGGCAGCCCTACAGACTTCTCCCAGCATGTTTACTCAGAGCGCCGGATTTCTTTTAGATTATGTTTAGACGGTGTCCTGTGGAGTCTAGGAGTACGGGCTACAGTAGAGAGAGCTCTACAGCTCATTTAGAGCTAAATTCGATCAAAAAATATACTATAAAAGTTCGTATAGGCTATAGGCATAGTGGGTAGCCCTAGCGTTAGAAGTTTTAGGTCGCTTGAAGGTCACTGACATGACCTTCGTTGAGTTGGCTACTTTTAGGCTAACCATTTGCTGAGACGCAAGTAACGCAGCATGGCACAGAACAGATTTTGCAGGGCAGAGCAGGCGAGACAGACATATCACGCAGAGCAGGACAGACACATGTTAGCATGGCAGCGTACGAAACTCTCAGTTCGTTCATATTTTGGTGCATTATAAAATCTGCTCTGCGGAGACCTGCGGCACCTAAGTCGCAGCATACGCTTAGTCTCATCTTTGTGTGGATGTTCATAATAGTAGTTTATGCAACTGTCATATAATGAAGGGTACTAAAATACGAGTGTTTATGAAACGAGCGCAGCGAGTTTCATAATAGTAACGAGTGTTTTAATACCTGTGTTATATGCAGTTGCATACACTACTTTATCTACACTAATGCTGTTACATTCTACTTATGTTTCCAATACTTGATAAAATACGTTTATCTTCACTAATAAAAACGTGTATTGTCACAGTGAACTTGGCGCGCAATCAGGAGCGAGCGCGCATGCGCGCGCAGGGCGGCGGAGCGAGCGCGCATGCGCGCGCAGGGCGGCCAATCAGGAGCGAGCGCGCGATGTTATAATGAGATTTTACGACATCGATGTGGATATTATAACATCATGTGAAATTGCTTAAATGTTGTCTGTGCTATAACAGTAGTCATTATAACACAAGTATTGGAAACATAAGTAGAATGTCATAACATTAGTGTAGATAAAGTATATTACATTTCCCCGTTTTAATTTTGTCGCATTGTATGGTTGTTAGGATAGATCCAACCGTTTATTTTCTTTTTGACAGCACCAATAGAACGTAACTGCGTCATGTTACGCAAAAGTTCAGTTTTAAATGCGAGGTTTTAAAAATATGACAACTGCCTAAGTTTGCTCCTTGATCCCGTATAATAATCATCTTTGACAAATTGAATCCATAAGTGCAGTAGTTTTTTTTATAAATTACATAAAATAACAAACGTTTCAAAAAATTTACGTTCTATGGCTATCAACATAGTGATGTTACGATTGAGATATCGATATTGTTTATTAACTATTTTTATACGGGTATAATGTAGCATTCTAATGTAGTATAAATATAGATTGGTAGATAGATTGATTTTAGGAAGATTATTATTACGTGTCAATGTAACAAAAGTGAGAATAGAATGACGTTCTACTACTTACTAGCGCCATTCCTACGACTGTTCTCTTTCCGCACAGACTCGATAGAAAAATGAATCGATATCGTGTCCACTATAATCACAACACTATAACTGTCAAATTAGATCTGTCAAATAGAAAATAAACGGTTGGATCTATTATAGAATACTGTCATTATAATATACTGGTATAATTTTCAAATTGAGAACATAAAAATCCGCAGAATAGTGTGATCCTAATACATGTGCGAAAAAACTGAAGTTCATAAAAACAGAGGAAGCAATAAAATATCCTTAAATATTCGAATAATATTTCCGTTCATCCAACTCCGTTTGATGTCTCATCAATGATTTACGATTACTAAACAATTTATGATGCGATCCATATTTAATGAATGCATTATGTTTCGAGAGCGAGTCAGTCTCTCATTTATTTGTTCACTAACTTCAGTCCGCGGTTTTACATCCCTACATTTTTCTGGAATATATATATAATAGTAAAAGTCTTTGTACGGTCTTCCAAACTATGAATATCACGTCAAAGTTTGAATAAGTACAACAAGCAGACTAAGGCAAAATCTATACGCTTATTTATCACTATCCATAGAACGATTAATTACAACTTCGGGCTACAGCCTGTTATCTGTATTACGATCCACCAATGCCTACTCTAGGCTACCCGACGTCAACTTTTTTTTTTTATTCAATGACAGGCTTGCGTTTGACCGCCATCTCGCCTGATGGTAAGCAATGATGCGGTCTACGATGGAGCACGCGCCCCTAGAAGAAACCGATTCACTATAAACTATTTCATTATTTAAATCATGGTCCAGTAATACGCTAGGCTGCACGCTGTCAATCGTATCACGAATTCACGATCTATCAATTTATTTGGCAACATGTTGCCATACGTATCACAAATGATCAATAGGAATACAACATATCATCGCTGTCAACATATCAAGATCCATCAATACACTATAGTGTAGCCTATAGGTTACACGCTACTTTGTTTGGTTTTCAGTAAATACTTTTAACATTTCAAAGGTGGATTTGGGAGAGAGAAGACTGTGGATGATGATAATGAAATGTAAGTCCTAACAGCTGTCAAGATATAGTGCTAGATCGTGATCAGTGGCGTTCTCTGTCGGAGACCCACTTTGGGTCGCTGCGCCAGATAAATAAACGTTTCACACTCATAGCTCCCCACTGGGATACCCTGTGTCAGGGATACCATGGAACACACACGAAGACAAGGACAACTAACACCCAGATCCAGAACAGATTTTTAAACTCATTCAAACATCTTTCCAGCCGGGAATCGAACCAGGGACCTCTGATATACTACCGCTGAGCCAAACAGGTCGTCAAATAAGTAAAAAAAGTAACTACGTCAGTCCTAAACTATCACATGTTCGATAATGTCTGTAATCTCTATTCTCTATTCTTCTATCTCTATTCTATTACTCAGCCTATTCCATGAGGACTATGCAAAACAACAAACTTTCGTATAAAACATTTGTGTAGATAAAATCGAGAGATTCGTTTCGGAACCGGCTTTATGGGTTGTTTCACGGTTATTCGATAATAACTGCGTTTATGACGTGTTGGGAGAGCGGGGGTGAAGTTACGCTCTGTTACTTTGTTGAGAGTTCGGATAAACCTAGATAGAGAGATGGAGCATTGCCTAAGATTTGTTACGCGCGAAAGTAGAGGAGGAGAAGAGAGTTGGCTACGCCCATAATTAACGCAGAAGTCTATCTTTCTTTCCCTTTAGGTTTATCCGACGCCAAGATATTTGCATTACCATATCAGTCCTCCTTGACGTGTCCGTCAATGGCGAACCTGGCTAGCTGCGACTGTGAGCGCGAATGTGGCTCGCAAACCCAAATTTAGTTTAAAAGGTTTAGTTTTAGATTTTAGGCATACCTACTAAAGTGTCACTGAATCTTAGATATGCAATTTTAAATAGCTTGTGCAATTTTAAAGCTTCACCCTCGGCCTAGGATCTAAGAAACTCAATCCAATAAGACTCTTCTTAAAATTAAAATTATTCACATTTCAAAAAGCGAATAATGATTTAGTGACAAAGTAGTGATAAATGCCTGAGATTTTTTGCCTAATGGTAAGCAATTTGCGGTCTACGATGGAGCACGCTTGCCGAGAGGAAATCGATTCACTCTCGACTCGACTTGAAGACAACTACATATTTCATATCTACCTTACCATAGTTGTAAATATTAATTAGAACACAAAAAAACATGAACTTACTTTATTACACTGAGACCTTTCTTCGCCTGTTCCATAAGTACTTAATAGTCTAAAATCCGAGTCTAGAACGACCTTCCCCGAACTGGCATTAACCAGTTAATACCAGTTAATCCATTAGGAAAAAAGTATTTTATGTTAAATTAAATATGTTAATATAATATAATTGCAAGTGGGTTGACTAAAAAATAACCTATTTTCGAAACATCTGATTTGTTTTTCCAACCAAATTGCAATCCGTTCGTCTGACATTTTTATTCCCAAAGAAAGTTATGTACGTCTTGGTATGTGAGCGTATAACTCGTTCTGTTCAGTGTTACCGTCATGACTGTTAATTTTACCAGTCTACATGTTTATTAGGATTTAGTAATAAGAATGTCTAGATTCTGTCAGGAATTTTTGCTAGATGGATAGTGTTCGTATGGGGTGTGACGTAGGCATTGGTCTTAAAATTTGATTTTTCACAACTTACTACACAACGACATATACTCGTACATACTTAGAGGTTTATAGAATATTACAAATAATGGGTTGATCACACGTAACGAGTACAGTGGAGACAGTAAATTGGCATACTCGACCGAGCAAACAAACCACGGTTCTAGCGACTGTTTCGCCTCGTCAAAGAGTACTCGGCCGAGGGCACTGTCTTGCACGTAACGAGTACAGTGTTACGTGTAATAAACCCTTAAACAACAGAGCTTACGTCGCTCCGCTCGTTAAAAGTCCTTCGTAAATGAGTACCTAGAATGCCTAGAAGAGAAGAGAAGGCAGATGTCATGTCGTACAGGGAGGGGAGGACTGCCAAGCCTGGAAATTACTCTACCGAAAAAGCCAACGCTCCTCAATTTTGAATGAATTAATGAATGCCTGGAAGAGATCACTTTCAGCGATTACGCAGCCAGTTGTCGCACTAGTATTTATCCTTTATTATCCTTTTATTTATAATTTCTGATGTGAACAATAAAAAGTCCTTAAATTATTATCTTGAAATATTTCTTGCCATAAATTGGCAGTTTTTAATAAAGAGATATCCAATATATCCATATATCTGGCATCACCAAACGTTTAAATTGAATGTAGGTGTGGAAACAAACAATATGAATTCCAAGTAAATAATTTGTCAGAACTGTTTTGGAAGATACAAACCGCCCGTTGACGTAGGTCAATGAAATCATCGTTTTTATTCTCGCTTCGTAAATAACACGTGGCGATTGAGAGAGCAATGCCTCGATACAGTGGTGTAAGTAAAGTTGAGTGATAGTGCCAGCGAGGTTAGTGATGCCAGCGGGGCCAGCGAGGTCACTGAGGCCAGCGAGGCCAGTGGGGCCAGCGAGGCCAGCGGGACCAGCGGAGTCAGCGATGCCTCATAGCACCGTTACCCAAGTGCAAGATGCAATTACTTTAGATTATTTCGGCTTATACAGACTTATTAGAAAATAATTTTCAAAGCCATAAACGGCGTAAAGTATTTTATATTTTAGTTAATTCAGGTTTCGTTCCATAGTAAAAATTTATCATAATTATTACGGGACGAAGTGTTTTTTTATTTTATTTTTCAGCTTTGTTTTACCCTTCGTATCCGACCAGCGCTCCCCAGGACAAACGGACGCCCTAATTAGATAGAGACGATATCGATCGCCGCTATCACATTAAGCTCAGGATTACGGCTTGTTGAGTGATAAGATAAAATGTATACGCGCTTATAAGTTCTCCGACGCGTGTTCGTGCGTACTAATTACATTTCAGTTGTTTATACAGTCAAAAACCATAACAAATATAGGGTTATTCATAAAGGGTATGCTAAGCCGAAAAGAGCTCATAGTACTCATCATTATGAACAACTTTTACTATGGGACGGACCCGAAATTCGCGAAAAATAAATCAGCTCTTCCATAGAAAAATGTCAATGACACTCGACAAAATGTATGGAACAGCTGATTTTTTTTTTTCGCGAATTTTGAGTTGGTCCCATAGTAAAAGTTGTTCATAATGATGAGTACTATGAGCCCTTTTCGGCTTAGCATACCCTTTATGAATAACCCTGTATGTGTAAAAAGACCGTTTTTCCATTGGCGAAAATATTAAAAAAATTGAATTGGAAATTTGAGCTCCGGGCGAGCGAAGCTCTGAAATTATTCGAGTTCGTATTTGTATACCTACAGGTACGAGAAACGTACGCTTTTTTACCTACTAATATTATAAACGCGACATTTTGTAACAATGTATGATTGTCACTCTTTCACGCAAAAACGGCTGAACGGATTTACATGAAATTTGGAATGAAGGTTGTTCATGATCAGGATTAACACATAGGCTACTTTTTATCCCGGAAAACTCATGTTAACTTTTTGACCGTGGGTGAAACCGCGGGGCGCAGTACTTTAATAATTTATAAGCAATTTATTAATTCTCATAGCCACCCATTTCGTTTTGATTTTCTTCCAGACTACAATGTAAACCTCATTCCTGTCGGCGACAGACGATTTTCAATATAAATGATAATGCCACGAAAATCTCATATCCAGTAATAACAATGCGTACGCCGGCTGAGTCTAGATGGTTCTGTCTAGAATTCCAGACATTACTACGAGCACCAGTCTAGTCCTAGTAGGTATGTAGGAAATATTCTATGACTTTTCTACATCTTATGCCAAGCTAAAACTACCAGAATGTTATTATTGACCGAGTGAGCGGTTATAGTTACAGTTTCAGTTTTATAGTTACAGTTTTACAGTTACAGTTTTACAGTTACAGTTTTACAGTCACAGTTTTACAGTTACAGTTTTATAGTTACAGTTTTACAGTCACAGTTTTACAGTTACAGTTTTACAGTTACAGTTTTACAGTTACAGTTTTACAGTCACAGTTTTACAGTTACAGTTTTACAGTTACAGTTTTATAGTTACAGTTTTACAGTTACAGTTTTACAGTTACAGTTTTACAGTTACAGTTTTACAGTTACAGTTTCACAGTTACTTTACTAGTTGTTACAGAGCAACTGGTAAAGACAGACTGACAGACCGTATTTTTAACTAAACTCGACGAAACTTGGTTTATCTACTAATCATATTATTAACGTGGAAGTATGTGTGTGTGTGAATGTTTATTACCTTATATCACCGTAACTACTAAACCGATTTTGATAAAATTTGGAATACAAATAGTTTAAATTCAGGAATAACACACAGACTCCACCATCACCATCATCATCATCACACTATCATCCGTCATTAGGTTTCATCATCCCCTTTTTTCATTACCGCACGTGTGACACCTCAGGCACAACTACTCTATTTATAAGGCTATTTATTCCAATAGACTCAAACTTGACAAGTTATAAAAAAAATAAAAGCCTTTCTTTGTTTTAGTTATTTTAGTTTTTTATTTTAGCTTATTTTTAATTTTAGATGTAAATACAAATATAAAAAAATTTAATCAAATTAAAACTTAAAAAACCTAACCCTCGCTTTGCTCGGTCAATAACTCTCCCTTTTGGTTCCATAGTTAAGTAAAAAGCTCATGACATCAAAGACATGATTTTCCAATCCCTCCCGTCGCGCCGAATATACAATCACCATAATCACCCTGTACACCGTCTAGACGCCACTCTAGCATTACATAGGCTGATGTTAACTTATACAGGGCTATACGAAAAGGGTATGCTAAACTGAATTTGATTTTCAGCTTTGGTTTTTTTTTTAATATTTAATTTATAGTAGCTGCATCTGGCGTTTTCACCTGCTGTTTTTTTACTTTTAAACCTTTTGTTTTAGAGCGAACAAAACAAAAAAAATATATTCAAATCAATCTAGTCGTTCTCGAGTTTGAGCGAGACAAACGAACAGCGATTCATTTTTATAAATAAGAAGATTATAAAGTTTCGTTTATTAATGTTAGAATCATAATATTTTTTAATAAAATTACTGATACAATTATAATTATTTTTTTAATGAAATGCAGCTTTTTGTTCATATTTTTGAACAACTGTTACTGTGGGACCAACCCGGAATTCGCGAAAAAGCAGCTGTTCCATATGGGCACTGATCTGCAATAAATGTATTGAATAGAAAAAATGACACAATGTGTGGAACAGCTGATATTTAGGGTATCATTGGCATTTTTAACCGACTTCAAAAAAGGAGGAGGCTATCAATTGGACTGTATGTTTTTTTTTTTTGTTAACTTTTGACTGGGTGAATCGATTTTGATGATTCTTTTTTTATTAGAAAGCTGACGCTTCCCGTGTGTCATTTCAATTTAGTCCAGTTCTGATAATGGTATCCATGAGAAAACCATATAAGTCTTAAATTTGCATTATGTACGTGCGCGACAAATAGATGAATAACTCAATAGTCGGTCTTTTGAAGTCGGTTTTTGTTTTTTTTGTTTTGTAAAAATAATTATTCAATAGAACAGCTGATTTATATTTCGTGATTACATTACATAGTAAAAGTAATTTACAATAATGCGGACTTTTTATGCCATATAATTATATATGGCAAACAAGCAAACGGGCCGCCTGATAGTAAACAATCTCTGACGCCTATGCATACTCATGGATACCCATGCCTATGGATACTATTAGCCCTTTTCGGCATAGCATACCCTTTACCCACAACCCTGTAGAAGTTACCCTGGCTTGAGTATGTTATTAAGCTATCGTATTACTTGGACCGTAACTTGGGAGGGTTAAAATTGATAGTGCTATAAAAAACTTTCCTACTTGGAAACAAAAATGGGGTTACTATGATTGGACTGTTTTTAACTGCTTTTTAACCGACTTCACTTTATCAATTCGTCTGTATGTTTTTTTTTTTTTTTTTTATGTTTGTTACCTCATAACTTTTGACTGGGTGAATCGATTTTGATGATTCTTTTTTTATTAGAAAGCTGACGCTTCCCATTTGGTCCCATTTCAATTTAGTCCAGTTCTGATAAAACCATGATCTCCATGAGGTATCCATGAGAAAACCATATAAGTCTTAAATTTGCATTAGCTACGTGCGCGACAAATAGATGAATAACTCAATAGTCGGTCTTTTGAAGTCGGTTTTTGTTTTTTGTTTTGTAAAAATAATGTTCTTGTCTTTTTCTGGGTGGCACAGACCTGTTTATGGGCAAACGTGACGTTTAACATCAGGCGAGCGATTTGCTCGTCTCGTCACTCAATATCATAAAAAAAACTTAAATTGTAAAACGAGACCAGAGTATATACCTACTTAGTTTTCAACAGGTCTGTCTGTAATTCTGTATGCCACAGACTTTTATTAAACACTAGTTGCTTTTCGTGGTAGTCCCTGCTATTCTAAAGGAATTGTTTTTTTTTAATACAAAAGTAGGTATGTATTCCAGGTGTAAACTATATAGGGTTATTCATAAAGGGTATGCTAAGCCGAAAAAGGCTCATAGTACTCATCATTATGAACAACTTTTGTTATGGGACCAACCCGAAATTTGCGAAAAAAGAATCAGCTGTTCCATAGAAAAATGTCAATGACACTCGACAAAATGTATGGAACAGCTGATTTTTTTTCGCGAATTTCAAGTTGGTCCCATAGTAAAAGTTGTTCATAATCATAATGATGAGTACTATGAGCCCTTTTCGGCTTAGCATACCCTTTATGAATAACCCTGTATGTGTACCAAACTTCACCTAAATCCGTTTTTCTATTCTCGCCTGAAAAACAACCAAACCTCAAACACAGGCTACTTATTCACTTTACCTTTTCATATAAATGCGATTGTGTTGTATTGTTGTTATCTCCATAATTACTAAACCGATTTTGACGAAATTTGGAATGTAGATTAAGTTCTAGAATAACACAGACTTTTCATCATCATCATCACTATTTTTCATCACCGCGAGTGAAACCGCAGAACGCAGCTTGTTTTATAAATTTGCTATGTTTGTACCTAAACCTGTCCACTGGAACCCAATAACATTCAGTTTGACAAGCAGATGGTTATTCAATTAATTTAGCTAAAAGCTTTCAGAAAACTGTTAGAAGTTGATAACTTTCGTGGAATTACAGAAAGGGTACTTACACTAATGGAACTGTAGCGGTACCTAGCAGCAGGGGCAGATTCAAGAGGGGGAAACTGGGGCAACTGCCAAGCCTTGTCAGGACATTCAACTTTTATTGTGTGTACCACTAGAGAGCGAAATTCTCTATCCGAGTAGGCACTTTCGGCTAGCTCTAATCTGGGTCTCTCATCATTGCTTCAGCAGGCAAGATGGCGGTCAAACGCAAGCCTATCACAAAAAAAGGCCTACAGGTGGCCTAAAACGTCTGACACTAAGGCCACTCGACCTTTATGAGTTTACTAACTTTACCTAAGGCGGAATTGCCCCCACACCCACTTTGAGTTACGATTGAAGTAGGTGCTTCATTTTAGATCAAAACCATCTCAACTTTCGTGTTTACTTCACTAGTATACAGGGTTATAAGGAAAGGGTACGCTAGCCGCAAAAAGTGCTCGTAGTCATTATGAACAACTTTTACTATGGGACTAACCCGGCATTCACGAAAAAGAAAATCAGCTGTTCCATACATTTTGTCGAGTGTTTTTTTTTTTTTTTTATGTAATTGAGTGACGAGACGAGTAAATCGCACGCCTGATGTTAAACGTCACGTTTGCCCATAACAGGTCTGCGCCACCCAGAATTTTGAACTCACAGAATTCAAGACCCTGCGCGGCACAGCACTGCGCTCGTCACCCTGAGATATAAGTTGTTTAATCTCCCATTTGCCCTGTAATTTCACTGGAAACAATGCCCTTCCAACCGGAACACAGTAATGTTTGCACATTACTGCTTGGCGGTGGAATAACTGGCAAAGGTGTGGTACTTCCCCAGGTGAGCTCTGCAAAAGAGCCCTACCACTACAACAGTGTCATTGACATGTTTCTATAGAACAGCTAATTTTTTCTTCGCGAATACCGGGTTGGTTGGTTCCATAGTAAAAGTTGTTCATAACGATAAGTACCACGAGCCCTTTTCGGCGTAGCATACCTATCTGATTCTTACAACTCCATATTCGTCGAAAAAAATGTACTTTCTCGCCCCTGAACGAAATCCTCAATCCTTTCCTGCCGTGAAATTGTAGATCCATTTACTATCGTTTATACTGTGGTAACATTGTGTACCTACACTTAGGAAAATACTCGAATGGTACTGTGTAGAGCAAGAAATTGTAATTTCTTACAGAAATAATAAAAACTCTCGCTTTGAAAGTTATAATCAAATTGGTCCAGCCATTCCTTTAATTTTTAAATTCTGATTATAGAGATAAAGAAACTGCACAAATTAAAGATTAAACGGACTGTCTGTTTTGAATACCTCGGTCACATGCCACTGATCACTCTCTCACTTGACTTCAATTGAGCTGTGGTCAAGTGTCTAGCCTGTCGAATAAAAATATTATTAATCCGGTTACCAAATATAGAACTACGGAAATCGAATTCCATACCGCGCACTAAAACCCACTCAACTACATAGCCACATAAGCTCTTTAAGCCCATACGTGTACCTTATCCAAAATAACCCGACCAAACGGGGTCAGAAGAACTATCAATAATATATTTATAGAGCTGTTACGGAATGCAGTCGAGTATAGTAGCGATTTTGTGGTTTCAACAACTCGATATAGATTTATGGGAAAGGTGTTGCCTATGAGTTAAGCGTGAAATTAAAAAACAAACAAGATGTTCTGGCTGCGTCAAATTAGAGTTATTTATTCCAGACTAGCTGCGGCCCGCGGTTTCACCCGCGCTTTGCTTTTGACCATGAACAAAAAAAAAAAAAAAGGCGCGAAAAATCATGTTATATTACAAGTAGGTACTTACCAGTCATCGGTTGGGTTCAACGAGTACAGTGGCGAGACAGTCATGTCGTCAGTCAGATAGAATGTCAGTGACTCACGACAAATGAAACAGCTGATTTTTTTTCGTGATTTCCTGGTTGGTCCCATAGTAAAAGTTTCTTAATAAGTTTTATCAGCCCTATTCGGTTTAGCATACCCTTTTCTTATAACAGTCTAAGTTTGTATGTTGCGGCTGAGCGGATTTGAAAGAAATTTGTCAGGAAGGTAGTTTGTACCCAAAATTAACGTATAGGCTGTTTTTCATCCCGAAAAACGCGAATAAAATCCGAGCGCAACAAGTAGTAGTTATAACATTATTATTTGCAGGATAGGAGGATGGCGTATTTAAGTCAACATCTACATAAAGCTAGTTTAAGCTTAGCTTTTGACTTAAATACGCCATCTTGTGGTGGCCTGGCCGAGACAAGGCAAGCGGAGCGTTGGTCGTCCGGCGACGAGATGGGTCGACGACATAGTCAGAGTCGCGGGTCGAACCTGGACCCGATTAGCAGTTGACCGAGGCAGATGGCATAACGGGAGAGAGGCCTATACCCAGCAGTGGGATAGAGAGGGCTGTGGATGATGATGATGACGCCATCTTACTACTGTTCAGGGTACAAACTACCTTCCTGACAATATATTTCTTCCAAATCCGTTCAGCCGCAACAAACATCCAAACTTACACTTTTATGATAAAGGGTTGTAAAGAAAGGGTATGATATGCCGAAAAGGGCTGATGGTACTTATTATAAACAATTTTTACTATGGGACAAATCCGGAAATCGCGAATGTTTTCTTGTTAAACATTTCAGTCATTATTTTTGGTACAGCTGAGAATGCAACTCGTATCCGTACGACGTACGTAGAGTAATCGTTGTTGTGGTTACTCCATCGATAATAGATTTATAGCTATAACGCAATGCAGGAAGCGAGCTTGTTTATCAGAGTGAATAAATATATAGTTCATGCGATTCTTAGATCAATACTAGGAATGGCGACAGAATTTCGGAATAGCGTACAACTGGGGCCCATGATTAAGGGCTGATTGACGACCTGTTTGGCTAAGCGGTAGTATATCCTTAAAAGCCAGAGGTCCCGAGTTGGATTCCCGGCCGGGCAGATTTTTGAAAGATGAATTTTAATATCTATTCTGGGTCTGGATGTTAGTTGTCGTCTTTGTGTGTGTTCCATGGCATCCCCGACACAGGTTATCTTAGTGTGGAGCTGTGAGTATGAAACGTTTTTTTATTTTTTACATTAATTTTGTTGACACTGGTGTCGACTTTTTTTTAGGTCCCTATAGTTCGTTTTGGTATTTGTTACAAAGGTTTTTGGTACCTACAATACCTAATTTTAAGATCTTTTTGTACACCATCGAAATGATAAACACAAACTTATTTTTCAAGTCGATGTTGACATAGTGTCGCAATAAATAAATGTTGATTTGATTTGATGTCATAAACATTTTTCTATACGACAGCTGATATTTTTCGCGATTTCGGGATTGGTTGGCACAGTGAAAAGTTTCCAAAATGATGAGCACCTAATATGACTCCTTTTTGGATTGGCGTTTTAGCTCTATATTTATATTTTGGCTATGACATAGCTTTACAATAATGTTTTTTTTTCATCTGGACTATAGTTACGGAGATTGCCCGCTACGAATTTATAAATCTTTATAAAAATAAGTCAATTCATTATACCATTCCACTAAATCTTCACAAACAATCTGCTTCAGTCAACTGCCTATTTCTAAATCAATTACTATTTGATCATTTTATTATAAGTAAAGCTTTGATGATGAATTAGTTTCGTTGTTTTCGAGTGGCCTGAAGCCTAACCACGATAACTCAAGGGCTATCTGAGTGATTCATCTTTGAGAACAAATCAATATAGCTGTCATAATACAACTCTCTATATTTTTAACGGTATTCTTTCCTGCTATTTTCCAGTTGTTCCTGGTATTATGTTTTCAAATTGAATCAATCGCAAATTGGAATCATTGCTTAAAGTCTTCGCTACTCGTACTCTTCTACGCTTTCAGCCCCCCTCTCCTTTTTTGTGAACGGGGGGGGGGAAATCTTAGAAAGATACCGGCTGCATTGGGGAGCAGCCGGGTTATGTGGGGTTACACTCACTAAAACCCCCTCGATGGCCAGCCTCTGTGCGTGACAGAAAGCACCAGGGTCTCTGACGAACTCACACTGGTGCCCCCTTTTTACATTATCTGCAAAAGCCATGTTTCAAGTCCATAATAGAAACGCTATAGAATAGTAGGGAAATGTATGGGAATGATAATCATAATAATCTATTTATAGATTCTATTTTCTATGACAGATTCTCATCTTGTTGAGTTATAGAGTAATTTATTAGCCTTATATCTAATTGTTAAACTGGGCAAGACACTTCAAATTGTACAAATTCATCATAAAATAAACAATTGAAAAGATGGAAAAAAATAAAGAATATTTAAAGAAAAAAAAAATTATAATAAAATATTATAGTAATATAAATAAAATATAAATTAAATTAAATGTTGAGAATACAACAGATTCTTTAACTCTACTACCTGCTTCGAACAAAACTTCGCACATATCTCATTGCGATGTAAGTTTTACTGAAACGTATTTGCGATAACTTGTTACAAGTGTCACGAATTCACGATTTATACCGAATATTAGCAAAACTATCACAAAATAAGAAAAATCACGTTCGATGAGCCCAGACTAGACAATGATAGACAAATATACTTATTACAGACGGTCAAGTTGCTCGCCTGATGGTAAGTGACACGCTAGCTCGCAAAAAAGTAGCTGTTCCATACTTTCCAGCGGACTTTTTTTTCGCGAATTCCGGGTTGGTTCCACAGTAAAAGTTTTTCATAATGATGAGTATCTACAATGAGCTCCTTTCGGCTTTGCGTCGAGCTGAAAATAACCCCGTAGATCTGTGTGGTTGTGGGGCTGGATGCCCTAGACATTCATATGGTAGTTAAATCTGTTTTCATGAGCTTCTGCATACCTTTGTATAACTTTGTCTATGAAACAACATAACGTAAGAAAACAGCTGCAAACCTGTTACCAATTTTTCTGAATAGACTTTAATGAAAACACTCGGCAAATCCATCAAAAATAGATTAAATAAGTAGGGCGCCCACCCCCCACCCCCTCCTTTAAGGGTAGCCCATAAATATTCAGTGTTTTGCTGAACAACACCCTAACTGTGCCAACTTTAGAGGTCATTTTTGCATAACAATAAATAAGTTAATATTAAGTGATGATAGTCAAGGGTGTGATTGTAGGAATAATTTTAAGGTTCCGTATTGTTTTTGTACAATTTTTAACTTAGTATTTAGAGTCGGACCTGAAAACATGACGGTTGTTATTTTGTAAGCATCTGAATTATTTCACTCATCACATTTAACTTTTTAACTAACTGGATCCCCGCGGAGGCGAGTTTTGAAAGCTCAAAGTTAGTTAACTCATAATATAATTTTAAATAAATTATAAGTATAATTTAGTCATAGGTAAGAACGTAACAAATATTTTTGAGGTTCTGTATTATTTTTTGTACTTATTCCAGAATTAATAGACAAATTATAAAAACATGTTACACTAACTTACACATTAGATGAAACTTATTAAAAAATGTCAATTATGTTTTTTGCGTTCAATAAGGAACTCTATTTTTACATGCGTTTAAATAACTATTAGAAACAGAAAACGAACTTGTTTATTTTAACTGTAAGCACTAATTACCTACGTATTTACATCAACATTTACAGGGTCTAGTTTTTTTTTGACGTAAATAATGTCTAAATATGTATAATCTGCATGGCTAGCCCTGATTTTAAAGATTTTAGGCCGCCCAAAGACCAGTTGATTTTATAAGACAACAACCAGCTAAACTAAAAGCTATTTTAATAACAACGTTGTATCTATTATATTTTGCCAAATTACTCTCCGTAAAACTAGATGAATGAAATATTCTAAATACAACTTATTGATAAATGAATCGCTACGTAAACTGCAGTTTTCAACTCTGGAAAATGTAAACAAACTCGGTATCCTCTATTTTGCTTCTAAGCCGGGAAAACGTGTCTGTTTTCACATTTTCGAGTAAAAATACTCATTATTACTCATGTATTTTTAGCATTTCGCTGATCTTGAGTGTGAAATTGTGTATTTTGGAAAGTAGGACAATGTTTCATAATCATAATTTACGTAGGAAAATTTATAACAAGCAACTTTTACGAAAATTGCCAGCATAAAATATAGTTTTACTAATTTGATTCACGGAACCCTAAAATTTAGTATGAAAAGAAATATAGTGTCAAATATTACCTGTCAATATTCAGCAATAAATCCAAAAATACGATCACTTCTTTCGTTTCATCACAAAAAACACCACTAAAAATGTGCTATTAAAAAATAGGCCATAAAGCCCGACCCGAGGTCGTAGAGATTTGTCACCGAAATACGTCGAGCTTGTCTGCACTAGGTCTCGCGAACGCACTATTTTTAACCATTATTCCATCTTGCACCGCAGAAATTCTGTCAAAAACGCACTTTTTAACATAAAAATTAAAAACTTTCACACTGGCTGGAATGACGGAGCGGCCGAGAGAAAAAATATGTTTTATTTTTAAATTGTTTGTCGGGCTGGCGCGCGCGTCCGCGTAAACCGAAGCTCGAAATTCGAATTTAGGTTAGAATCGGCGGGTAACGCACACATGCGCAGAGCCAGTGTGGACGAGGGAAACTGGCAAAGATTAGGGAAGCTTACAGAAGGAGCTACCTACTACCTCCAATTTTAATACAGCATTGTCAAAAATCGTAAAGTAGGTAAAGTAGTCGTAAAGTACATTAACTAAAAAGATTTTTACGAAATAAAATATGAATATGTGTACATAAGTTAATAGTTAATTTTGTTAAATAATTATGGTAATTAACGTTTCGAGTTATTGTTTCAGGGTTATATTTCTTCAGCGGGCGTGATGAAATGCGAGCCGTCTACACAGTTAAAGTACGTGAGAGAATGTCAGCTATTTTTGAGGACAAATGGTTGTTTCTTTCGTTTTGTAGATTTTCGGTAAATAGCGAGTGTTAGCATTTATTAAATAACTTTTTTGGAACATTCAATTTTAATTAAGGGTCAATCGAAAAATACTGTGATAAGGTTATTTTAGTAGGTAAGTCTGCATCTGTAGTAGGGTTCAGTAGAGACTTCTTTCTCGTGGGGTCGACCAGCGAAACGATGTGTTTTTGAGACATAGGAAATAGTTTATACCACTTGTACCTAATTAACGTATTATAAAAAATAATATGATGGTAACTAAAATTATGATAGACTTTTACATATATTTGAAAAAAAATGTTTGGATTGAGCAAGTGAATTTAAAACTCAAACGCATAATAAAATGAATACCAACTGTGCAGCCGAGTCATGACTGATCAAACGTGCCTTGCGAGGCACTCTTCTGTCTCAGTCTGTACCATGTTCAGCTTAGCCGCCAGAGCAAGATAGAATCGACAATTATTCCTCATGAGACACGCTCGGTCAATCAGGACCCAAACGCCACACACCTGCAAAATGTGGAACGAGCTCCTTCCACCGGCATTCTCGAGTAACTACAACATTGGGTTCTTTAAAAGGACTGTTAATATAGCCTTAAAAGGTCAGCAGCGTATCCGTGACGCCTCCGGAGTTACAGGTAGCGACGGCAATCGCTTACCATCAGGCGGCCCGTTTGCTTATTTGCCACTTATGGGATAAAAAAAACGATTCGACACAGACATTTTACGCGCGTATTTGTCACTTATGGCATGAAAAAAAGACGTGTGGCACTCGGGGACTGCCCCGGTAAAGCATAGCATTTTTTAACAACTTATGCAATTATAATTATAATTATTTCATTAACCAATGCCACCTAGAGGCAGAGGCGAGTTGCTGAACTAAAGAGACAAGCGTGATATTTCAAAAAGTCATTAAAAGTTCTGCTATTCATCGATAGATGGCAAAACTAAAAAGTATCACCGCTGTGCCGGTCGCAGTGGGGGGTGTTAGGTTATTTTCGTTACGGAATTTCTGGATTCGGCCTTCACGCTCTAGGCCCGCGATAGAAGCTATGCAATAGCTTAAAAACACGACTCAATACAGACGTAATACGCAACGTTAGGTACTCTTTTCCACCCATCATTATATCTGTAGGTTGTTACTCTTTGACACTCGCACATGCACGCCCCACCTTCTGGCAGACTCGTCGGCGTTTACGTAGTTTGCACTCGCTATTACTGAAAATACTCCCCCGAGCTGATACTATCTGCTATTGTATGGAAGAGCGGAAGCGAGGCAATAATTATCCACAGTGCAGTGGCTCTGGGGGTATCTGTATCCTTAGTACGAATTTATAAAAAAAATTGGTTGTCTGTAAAGTCATATACGGACAATAGTTTAACGTGACAACGTCATAACAAAACATTGATGAAATGATTGCATACTTTTCTCACTCCGATCGTAAAGTTACAATGAGCGTAACGGGACACTTTTTCGTGCGTACACGGGTACACCTGGCGTTCAACATTTATTAGACGTTGTCACGTCAAAAAAAATGAGTAATGAGTTATATTTTACTAGGTAAATTAGAAATTACACTGCATTATACCCCTAGCACCTAAACTATTTAACCATTGAGTTATAAGGTACTTAGTAATACTAGAGATGACACAAAACAATGGAGTGTCACATTTAATAGAGGCACGCATGCTGCAATAATCTCAGTTACTCGTTAGAACAATAAAATTTATTTGCAGAAATTATTACCGGGCCAACACAATTACTCACTTAATTAATTAAGTAATTACTTACTTATTAATTTACTCATTCCAAAATACTTATTGTTGTTGTCTTGAAGATAAATAATTAAGACATGGTATTATAATAACCGTGACTGAGTGAAGTTGAGTAAGGTAACACAACTGAATCGGTTTCTAGGCAAGAGTCCATCGTAGGCCGTATCATTGCCGAGATAGCGATCAAGCGCGAGTCCATTTTCACCTGACAACCGCTAAGCTGAGAAAAAGGATTACCTATGCAGCAGTCTAAGAACCTGTATGTTTTTTTTTTATGTAATTGAGTGACGATACGAGCAAATCGCTCGCCTGATGTTAAACGTCACGTTTGCCCATAACAGGTCACCCAGAACTTTGAACTCGCAGAATTCAAGACCCTGCGCGGCATAGCACTGCGCTCGTCACATATAAGTTGTTTAATCTCCCATTTGCCCTGTAATTTCACTGGAAACAATGCCCTTCCAACCGGAACACAGTAATGTTTTGCACATTACTGCTTGGCGGTGGAATAACTGGCAAAGGTGTGGTACTTCCCCAGGCGGGCTCTGCAAAAGAGCCCTACCACTACAAAAAAGACTTCACAATTCTCCACCGTAGCGTCTAAACTACTCTTCCGATTTTGATAAATGAGGTGTCAATGGATTCGTTAATATTCTGACTTTTTACACGCTTTAAGTAGCTTTTAGGTCACTGTAGGTGTTATTGTCTGTTCGAGTCAAATCCTGGAAGCTAAATTACCTCTTCTACACTTTGTTAACGATGCAATAAAAGCTTCTTAAAAAGTATTGTTTTAGTAACTTTTTTAAGCTCAGAAAAAAAGAGAGCTTCCTTTCAGTGAAGAATCTTCACCCTGTCTCTCCGACTACAAGTTCACCTGACGCGGCCAGTGAGTCACGCTCGTGCGCTGACGCTAGTGTGTTACGAGATATGCGTTTCAAGACTAAAGGTGATATTATAATAAACGGAAATTAGGGTTAAGGAGAAGAGTAAAAAAGCTTTCCTATCTTCCTTCGAGCTAACTTTTTAAGCTCAGAAAAGTCTATCCCTTCAGTAAAACATCTTCACCCTGTCTCTCCGACTACAAGTTCACCTGACGCGGTCAGTGAGTCACGCTCGTGCGCCGACGCGAGTGTGTAACGAGGTATGTGATCACTAGTTCACTACACGCCGCGTTTCAAGGCTAAAGGAATTATTATAATGAACGGGAGTTAGGGTTAAAGAGAAGAGTCAAAATCTGAAGCTTTCCTATCTTCCTTTACAATTATATATTTTTTTTTACAACGAAAAAATCCGCGTTTGACCAACTCGCCTGTTGGTAAGCGACGATGTGGTCGAAGATACAGATACAGATTTAGAAGATACCTATTCACTCTGACCTTGAAAAGTCCAAGAGCCAATAAAGCTTTGAAGACTTTTTAAGTTTTCGAAGTGATCTCTTCTGTTATACTGATTAGACCGTCTGTTGTGCCTATTTCTTATGTTTTATTGTGGACTAGCTGACCCGACACGTTGTCCTGTCTTAACTATGAATATTGAATTCAAATTGTCTTACATTTTCTAATGTTCCGCTCAACTTATAATTATTTTCTTTCATAAGAACCTTCTCCTGACAATAATTAACACAACAAAAAAACGATTAGCGAAATTGTTCCATCCGTTCACGCGTGATGCGATGACTAAGGAAAATAAAGATTCATTTTTATATGCATACTTATATGGTAGATTGTATATAATACTTAAAAACCTCTGTGTTTTGTGGAATAGCTTACCACCTTCGGCTATAACTCCGAAATATAATCTTGGTTCCTTCAAACGAAAGGTTAATAGAGTCCTCAGAGGTAGGCAACGTACTGAAGATGCCTCAGTATTGGAAGTGGCCATAGGTGGCGGTGACCACTTACCATCAGGTGGCCCGTCGCTTGTTTGATACTCATCTTATATATTAAAATGAATCGCTGTTCGTTTGGCTGGCTATAACTCGAGTACGGTTGGACCGATTTCGCTAACTTTGGTCTTGAGATATTTGTATAAGTTTAGTGCAGGTTTAAAAGTAAAAAAATGTATAAAAATCTGCGGGCGAAACCACCGAGGGCAGCTAGTCATTAAAAAAAATACATTTATACGAACATTTTTCATTTTTACTAGAAGTTTAATCATAAGTAAATAACATCAGATAACAGAACTAAACGAAGTAAAAGGTAGAGAAAATAATACTGAGAGATAGCAAAGAAAACAGATAATGGAAACACGGAGTAATTCCGAAAGTTTCCTCGTTGGCAGCCATCATCCAAGGCCGAGGCGAAGGCCGAGGGAAGACATTCATCAAATTAACAAGGACGTTCTCGAAGGACTTAGAATAAGAGAAATAGATGGACGGATTAGTTAGATTTGTTTTGTTTTGTATTTGCTAAAAATTAAGCTTTTTTATATTATGCTTTTATTTGAGTTGCAATGTAACTATGTAACTAACTATTTTTGTTCGGGTACAATCTTGAAACTTAATTTTGAACCACTTCCCGATGTCCGATTGAGCTGAAATTTGGTATACTTGTGTAACTCCGATGACAATAGGTGCTAGGTGCAAAAGCTAGTTTTATAAAAATATTTTTAAAATTAATTAAATTTAGTAAACATGAATTTGTTAATATGTATTATATCGAATAAATCGTAGTATTTGTTAGATATATTTTGTTTTGTCTTAGCAAAAAATAGCTGTTTTTTTAATTCCTAACGCAAAAAGGGGCGTGTATCTTTGTATCTGCTTGTGGCATCGTAGCTCCCCAACTGAACCCATTTTGTTTTTTTTTATGTTTGAAAGGTGACTCGATCGAGTATTTTAATTCTTATTCAAGAAAATCAGTTAAGCGGTTTAGATCTTCAGCTTTTTTATGGTCGGGGATTTTTTTTTTTTAAATACATTACTTAATGAAAAAAGGAGAGGACCAGGAAAACCAAGGAGAACATTCTTAGACCAGATTAAGGAGAAGGCAGATATCATGTCGTACAGGGAGGTAAAAGCACTTGCAGAGGACCGCCAAGCCTACAAGAGCAGCGCTCTTTAATTTTGAATGAATTAATGAAATACATACTTCTAATTTTGCCTATATGTATAGTATTCATAATATTAAATACTAGCGGCTCGTCCCGGCTTCGCACGGGTGGACTCTATTGAAGTTCTAGTAAGGATCCCTAATTTTTTCAGGTAATAAATATAGCCTATGTCACTTTCGGATAATGTAGCATTCGAATGGTGAAAGAATTATTGAAATCGGTCCAGTAGTTTTTGAGTTTATTCCACACAAACATCCAAAAATACAAAAATACAAATCTTTCCTCTTTATAATATTATTACTAGCTGTTCCCTGCCACGCTTCGCTGAGGATAAAAAAAAAAGAAAAAAAAATATAGCCTATGTCACTTGGGCTAATGTAGCATTCGAATGGTGAAAGAATTTTTGAAATCGGTCTAGTAGTTTTTGAGTTTATTCCACACAAACATCCAAAAATACAAAAATACAAATCTTTCCTCTTTATAATAAGTAATACTAGCTGTTCCCTGCCACGCTTTGCTGTGGATAAAAAAAAATAATAAAATTTAAAAAAAAGTAGCCTATGTTACTTTGGGATAATGTAGCATTCGAATGGTGAAAGAATTTTTGAAATCGGTCCAGTAGTTTTTGAGTTTATTCCACACAAACATCCAAAAATACAAAAATACAAATCTTTCCTCTTTATAATATTACTAGCTGCGCCCCGCGGTTTCACCCGCGTTTTCCGGGATAAAAAGTAGCCTATGTGTTAATCCAGACCATGAACTACCTTCATTTTAAATTTCATGTAAATCCGTTCAGCCGTTTTTACGTGAAAGAGTAACAAACATCCATACATACATCCATACTTACAAACTTTCGCCTTTATAATAGTAGTAGGATATAATATAATTATATATTATTAGTATATACTTACGTTACAATAATCCCACCATCAGCTTGTCAGGCCAGCGGAATTTTCCGGAACTATTAAACTTTTCTGTAATTGCCTTCAAGTGTCAATTTACAACACTAAAAATACGACTGCAGCGCTGCGTCCACACAAACTTCAAGCAATTAAATTTACGCCATCTATGTTGTAACTGAAAAACTATTTTCCACACCAGCCAACAATCTGTCAGCGCTTACTGACAAAGCTACGTCCTGAAAATCACAGATGGCGCCACAAGTAGCAAACTTGAAAACCACTGCAGCATCTCGTAGTTCATTGAACCGCGTGCGATTAAAATTCTTTCAGTGATTGATTGGCCTTGTTTTGTTTATGATTATATTTTAGTACTGAATATAAAATAAGCAATATTAGGAAGCAATTTCATATAAATTTTACTAGACCTTTTGACATACTGAACAATAATTATGAAGAACTGCGACTCACGTTTTCATCCGCATTTTCCGGAATAGAAAGTAGGCTATATCTATGTTAATCCGGGGTATTAACTACCTTCATATCTCATTCAAATTCATTCAGCCGTTTTTGTGTGATTGAGCAACAAAGATTCAAACATACAAACTTTGACATTTATAATATTAGTAGAATAAGTATAAATTTGTTTCGAAGCGTAGGTTCTCTTGGGAAATATCAGAGAAAACCAATACCTACTTAATAGAAGCAGTTTTCGGGCTTGGCTGTCTTGAGATATACGAGTATGGTTATTTTCTTACTTACAGTATCTACCTACAGCAGGTAACCGGAAAGTCGTGCCTACTATATATGTATACCTATTTATTACAAGTGTTCATTTTTGGATATCGCCTGTCTGACTTTGGCAAGAACGGCTGACTAAATTTGTATGAAATTGAGTGTGAAGATAGCTTACACTCTAGATCACTAACAAATCTCACTTTTTTATCCCGGAATGCGGGTAAAAACACGGGGCACACTTTGTTAAAATAAACCCAAATTATTGAAGTCCACCTACAGACCTAAATCGACATGAAAATAAAATTGTCTCATTTCGATGCCTACACCGCACATTAATTCATTCTCAAAAAAATATAAAATGATAATAATCTTAAAAAAACCAAACAGCCTAAAATAAACGACCTCAACTGAACAATGACGTAGTTTAATTACCTATATCTCACCTACCTAAATATAAAATAATCACACGAACCTTGCATTATACATCCCTAGGTATTATACCTACATACACACCTACCTATTATACATCCCTAGACATTAAGAGACAATGAACTCTATCTAGGTGCCTACCTAATTAGATAACCTAAACGTGTATTTAGGCTACCTGTGTCGCAATACTAGACTTAAGTCAGACCAGTGGCTCTAGCACAAGTTGACGATACTACGTAGACGCTAGGTAATATTACGCAGCGAGTCGGCGATACGTCAATTAAAATGCGAGCATATCTTCTCACGTCTCCGTGTGCGTCAATACGTTAGTAATGACGATAGCTAATACGCAGTTGAACAAAATGAGTGAACAAAATGAACGATTTCTTCGGTTTTTTATTCTGTGCAAGGAAATAAAAAAAAAAACAAATGTGAAACTTTTGGGGGGAAACTCTTTTCAGTTTTGACACCAATTTTATTATTGTTGAAAAGTAATAAATATAATAAATCAAAATATTTTTTTGGGTTTTTGCTGATGGTGATTTGGTTTTATGGTACCACAGGGCCGGGCGGACACCGTGTTTTCTACCAGTGATTAGCTCTTGTGAGCCGGTGGCAAAAAAAGAACAATGCACAACATGGAACCCGCAAAATATAGCAAATGAAATACATAGTGTACCTAGTAGAAATGTTTTAGCTTATAGTCTAGCAAATAATAACTGAATTAGTGTAGAGAGATATTTTTATTAAAATTCTATTAGTTTATGCCGAAAATTTGTTTGATTGCTAAGTTTTAACTGTCCTTTTCTTCTGATTCCCTTTAGAGAAACTGCAAGACTTCTTTGCGGTGTATCTCAGTTTAAACTCCGTTTTTCTAATATACATAGCATCATTGCATCATAGTTTTTGAGTGTGTAATCTGCAATAAACCAGATAATTAGTAATATAAGTAAAACTTTACATTTTGAAGAAGTCAAAGAGTAAAGGACATAATAACATGTGTGTGATATGTGCATATTCATGACCTTTCATAGTACGCCTATTTATGTATTGTAATTATTGCAATAAATATGATATTGAATAGAATATGCACTTTTTATTGTCCTTGTTTGTTGTAGGCTTGTAGGTTATTGTATAGAAGCGATTTTGATTACAATTTGGTTCTGACTGATTTCCTTTGAGCTCATTACTTAGATTAGAGATGGAATAAAATTGAATCCAAAGCCATGAAATAAACTACATACTAATAATAGAACTTAACAAAGCAGTAAGCAGCATCATATATGACTGTGATAATTGATAATTTTACTATGGTAACAAAATAAAATGATACCTAACCTATCTATCCGGTTTTTTTATAATTCAACTTAATTTACCTTAAAACGTGTGGCTGATTCTGTGTCATAATTATTAGTTGTAAGAAGCACTTCCATTAGTATTAATAATTCGTCTATTTCTATTTTTATACATTTTCACACGAGAATAAAAGCGCGGGTTTGCTTTTTGCTGCCGAACGTTTCTGTACTATTTTTTATTTTGTGCTTGGCTTCTGCACATACTTTTATTAATTCATATGTTCAAAATAAACATCCTGCTAATTTTACAATGATTAAAAATATCCCGTAAACCTTAAAATGAATAAAAAATCGAACTTTAGTGTTTACGAAAGTTTTGTCACTGAAAAATGTTGGGTGACATAACTTTCGTAACTTCTCACGAGCTGGCTATCGTCCATCTGTCAAAAAAAAGGATATGCTACCAATTTACGCAGAATCCTAAGGGACCATCACGTTAGCGTTACGTCGCCGTAACGATACGATAGTAACTAATACTCGTGCTACCGATTTACGCAGTTTCAGTTTCCATTTACGGACGATAGAGGCGCTGACCTATTTTTCATACATTTTGCTATCGAATACGTGGCGATAGTTTTTTCGAAAGTAGTTGTGCTAGAGCCACTGGCTACTAAACCATCCGACTTAAAAACTTGGAATCGTTCGTGAGACGTCTAGTTAAGTGTCTAAGATACTGCTAACTGTATCGCGTTGGAACGTTTTCTTGGAGTAAAATGTGTTTGTTATTTTAGAGGCGATAGGTAGGTATATAATATTTAGAGGCTTTTTCTCGAAGAGTCTACAATGTTTGAAATAATTTATTTTTTATTTTTCTTCATTCCAACATTACGAAATTTAGATGATGAACCTAACCTATGGATAAAGGCAATTTTTTTTTAATACAAAAAAATCGCGCTGTACAAGATTGACACATGAGTAGCATACAAGATAATTTATTGTCCGGATGTATTCAAGTTTCTTCACGATATTTTCCATTGTCAAAAATTCAGTGATATGAAAATGCCTACATAACTTCTAAGGCATCCAACTTAGGTTTTCTACTTTCCTAACTTTCTCTAGATTCCTAGTACTAGGCAGGTACCTTTATATTCCTAGCCCAGGCTTCAGCCGACTTGCTCCTTTCAAAAGCTTTGAATAATATTTCAACGTCTTTGATTTACTTTCCAACTTTTGCTGACCTAGAATGAACTGCAGCGCTATAGAAACCTCTGCACTGCGACAACTGTTCGCAAAACTAAATATTACAAGAAATTCCAACAAACAACCAAGGACATTAACCTTAGCTCACCCTTAACGACACTATTTACTTTTTAATCCAAATAAAAACTGACAATTGAAATGCGACATTTCGAAAAGAACGTAAAAACTACTTACACAAAAACGCAGGGTTATAGAACCATCTCAACACTTTTTCGAGGCTATTGAATTAAGTCTGCGTTGTATCCGATTGTATTGGTACACGGAAATCATTATTTACCAATTTTATGATGAAAATGAAGACATTTAAATCAATAAACCTGACGACTGGAGTCGGAATTAACACGCAGAGCTGTCACATTTGGCGCGTAAACGTCAAACGTCATCCGCCATCTTGGATTGGCAGACCGGCCAATGATTGGCTGTCTTGAGGGTTGTTCGGGGTAGAGTGGACGGATGTACGTCTGTCTCGTTTCCTCTCCGTTACATAATACGGAACCGGGTGAGCAGTTGTTACGTTTTGTGCTGAGTTCCGCATGCGGCCAAGTCGGGGGGGTAGTTATTGATTTTTCACCGGGTTTGCGGCAGTCTCCTTGCACGCCGGCGTCCAGCGCGAAAAACACACCGAATCGCGCTCGCGTTAGCAAAAAACACAATTCCACATTCAAAATTAAATTGCAACATTCCAATTTCAAAACAATAAGGACATTCGTTCGGTAATACGTTAGAAAAGTGTGCAGTTTTGTGCTGGGATACCAATTTCGTAAGTGTTCAAGCATCTGTCACCTTTTTTTCACTTCAAGGCTCCATTTTAATCAGTTTTATGTGTCATTGAGGTTTTTTATTGCGCTTCCTCGGTATTCTTTTGTGTCGAGAGAGGAATGAGCTCTTTGGCTCGATTTTGTTTTTATTTAAGTGGCCAGTATTCAGCCATCAGCTGATCACGCCCGGCCAATTAAACGTCAAAATTGAATTTCGAATATAGGTATTGTTTTTTTATTAATATATTTTTTAAGCAGGCTAGAGATGAGAAAGGTAATAAAGCTACTCACCAATCTGTCAACAGGAATGCTTGGCTTCAAATATCTGTTCCTCGCCACCACATGATGAACGTTCATCGTCACTTTTTAATTATTTATCACACGTTCAAATCACGCCAGCGCCTGTCCGTCACTGGTTTATCTCCTGATGCATATACATCAGTGGCTTTGTGTGACTATGTGCTATCCAGCACCAATCGATTCGGCATTCTATACCGAAGGATGCGGAGAAGTCTTGGTGACGTCAGATCGTGACGTCATTGTCGCTTATCCCGCTGGATGGCATCATGGTATGTAATTAAGGCAGGCAGAACTGTCACGTTTGGTCGTTAGGCCGCATGGATATCGTCTGATTAATTCTGCGGAAAGCTCGTTTTATTGGTCGTTAAATTTTTAATCGGGCAGCTGGTGTGGGTTTGCGGTATTTGTATTATTTTATCAGAAATATCGGTCATCGTCGTCATCTGGATACCTCTTTACTATTACAGGATAACTGTCCAGTAGCTCGATGACCTAAGCCAAAAAAATTGCTCCAAGATAACCATTTGCAGAATTTTTACAACCAACTCACCTTCTCCGGAATATAGTTCTCAAGGGACAGCCGTGTAAATTCATGAATTCATCTTTGAATTTATCCAAAAAGAGCGACCTTGCGTTTCATGGACGTGGACTTTAGCTCTCTTGCGACCGGCGTTCTCTGAAGCCTTGACATTTAAGATGAGACTAGTTCAAAGAATCTTGAAGATTTTGCGTAGTAGAGAGTCCATCTCAAATGCCACATTCTTAGAGTATAGCGTAAGCAAACGTAACGAGTACAGTGGCAAGACAGTGCCCTCGAGCACTCGGTTTGTATAAACATTTTCTCGAAGCGAGACAGTCACTAGAACCATGATTTGTTTACTCGGATAATTCTTTTACTGTCTCGCCACTGTACTCGTTACATGTAATCAACCAATACTCTAAGGCTTCTCATCTCCGTTTTCTCCTAAAACAGCTATATACATTCAGGAACAACCTTTGAGGAGCCATTTATCAAAGCCTTCATCTTTAGGATTAGCCAAACATTGATTGACATGGTCCTTTTGACTGGATCATTTCGCTGAACTTCGACAGTCCATCCAGTATTGGTCATCTGTAGTTCAAAGATTGGTCTGATTTAAAATTCCTGGCAAAGCTAGCTTTTCCTAGCCTTTTTTCTAGTTTCTGATGCCCTGATTTGTTTATTTATTTGGTCATGGAATGGGCGTTTACCCACCCATGGACCAGGGATGATCAATTGGTCAATGATCAGAAATGATCATGGTCGAGTTTCAATTCCAGATATGTTATATATTATATCCATGACTGCAATAACATAACCAGCATATTACGTTCAGGTAAAAAAATCTTAGGATAATTTATGAAATTTAAACGGATTTACTAAAGTTTTTTATGCCAACAACGGTGACAAATAAGCAAACGGGCCGCCTGATAGTAAGCTATTACACATTATACAGGCTCTTTGCGTAATAATCTCGTAAAAAGCAATAAAGGAAAGTTTCTACACGAAAACCTTTGTATGGTCTCCTTTGGGTTAATGAACCAATTAGTCTTTGCCACAAAGGTTAAGCTGCATTTTGAAACCTGATCCTGACAACCAATGGTTATTATTGGCTTTAGTAAGATCTACCATCCACCAATTGGAATACTTGGCCACTTGGCCAGCGTGGTGGAATACGGCCTAATCACCCTTCGAGGGTAGACCTGTATCCCAGCAGTGGGAGGATTAAAGGTTGCATATGAAGATCTACTTTTTTTATCACCACAACTGTATCAATACGTACTAGCTAATAGTTACATATACAGGGTGTGGCGTAATGAATGGATAACCTTATAGCTGCAGATAGGTCCAGGAAATGAAAAGATGTGTTCAGTAAAACGTTTCACACACTCATAACGTCTAACACCCATAGCTCCCCACTAGGATACCCTGTGTCGGGAATGCCATGGAACACACAATGACAAGGACAACTAACACCCAGACCCAGAACAGATATTCAAATTCATCATTCAAACATCTGCCCGGCTGGGAATCGAACCCGGGACCTCTGGTTTATAAGGCGGATATATTGCCGCTGAGCCAAACAGGTCGTCAAGTCGTCAAAGTATCACAGTTTTGGAGTTAATCGACATTTTTCAAAATTGTTAGAAAATTACACCATGCGCGCCACCCTTTTTGGTGCCAACTGCCAAGATTGCATATAAAGGAATTCTCTCAATCTGTTTTTTAGATAGTTTTAGATTATGGGATATAATTTTAATGAGTACAACTTTTAATGAGCTGATATGAAGTGGGTAAAAATGTGTTTTAAGTGCGATGACGAACGCAATTTTTTTTTGTGAATCCATGTTATCACATAAGTGACGTTAAATTTTCCTAATAATAAAGTTCTTTTTCAACCTTATGTCTGGGACTACGTGCCCGGTGCGGTGCTGCTCGGATTTAAGCTCTACACATAGCCTAGTCGGTAATTGTAGCTTTCCATTAGGAATTGAATTTTTTAAACGGGCCACTATAAATCGTTCTACGGATTATCTAGATTTTACCGCTTTTAAATAAAATTAATTAAGGGGTTTACAGATTTATATGTAATTGCTGAAAATCTTTGAATTATAAGGTGAATTATTTATAATAATTGAATATAAATATAATAATAAATAAAATATATAATAATTGAATTATATATAATACAACAACACAATAAAATCATGTTTTAAAGACGCGATAAAAATAAAGTACAAACATGGATAAATATTAGAGGGGTTCCCAACGAGTCACACCAAAACGAGTCACAGTGTGACTCGTTGGGAATTTTTTTCCCAACCAGTAACACTGTGACTCGTTGGGAATCTTTTTTTTTTTATCATTCCCAACGAGTAACACCCCCCTACTATTACATTATACTGTCACTGTTTGTTGGTGGAACACTTCTTTAGGTTTGTATTTTGTTTTTATTAGGCCTGGTCTCACTTCCAGATACTTATTTTTCTCTTACTTATTAATTATTATTTTGCGAATATTATATTTTTGCAGGTAATGTAAACTTATAGAATCGATTGAAAAATAAAATACATACATGTACCCTAAACCACCTTTGCTTACCATTTAAATAGAAATATAAAACCGATTTTTACTTCAAAAAGAACGTATCACCCAAACAATAACTTTCTAATATAAAACCATATCCAACAAATTTGCCATTCTGTAAGCAAAGGTCATTCACAAAGGTCCTTACCTATTAAATTGGCGTTTTGTATGGGGAAAAGAAATAGACGAAAAAAAAGATAATAGTAGTTTATGAAACTGTGGCATAAAAGGGGTATTGAAACTCGAGTGTGAGTTTAAAAACCGAGCCGTAGGCGAGGTTTTTAATACTATCACACGAGTGTTTTAATACCTAGTTATGTGCAGTTTCATACACTACTTTATCTACTATCATATCATAAAATGCGAAGTACAAACTTGAATACGAATTAATTATATTGACAAACTTTAAACACATCACCGAAATTTAAAAATAGAATCAATGGTGGCGGTTTGAGATTGCGCCAAACCTAGCCTGTTAGACGTAGTTTAGGTAATAGTTACTACGTGCTAAAAGAGTCAAGTGGGAAACTGTATCGTGTAATGACAAAAAAAGGTACATTATAACACTATTTTGTTTGAGAAATACACATCATTAATCCTTCGAGCTGTTTCTGCAGCGTTGGGCCACGATGGAAATCGTATTCGCAAATAACGCGATATTTTAAATATTCCATTTCGCAAAGAAAACAATGCCAAAGAAAAATCAAATTAGGCTAAAACAAATAAATCACTAAATTTGAAACACATATAAACGAGCTTTAATTTGAAATAAATTTGAATTTGGAGTTCCTAAGCAAAGAGCAGATATTTGGGATCAAAGTGGCCAGTTCGACATAGCACCAATTTCATATGTAAGGACCTAATAATACACCACGCAGCAATTCAATGAAACAAAACATTTTTAATTTTTATGTAAAAGGAACTTCTGAGTTAATAACAAAATAAAAAAACTACGCACTAAATATTATATTTTTAACTAGCTGCACCCGGCGGTTTCACCAGCTGTTTTTTTTTACTTTTAAACCTTCCCTGAACAATATCTGAATACCCTGAATACAAATATTTCAAGATCAAAATTAGCGAAATTGGTCCAGCCGTTCTCGAGTTTATAGCCAGCCAAACGAACAGCGATTAATTTTTATAGGTATACATGAAGATAACCCTAATGATTGATGAAGATATGATCAATGATTGATATCATAATTGACCTATGATACGAGTAAATAGAGAAGACTGAATAAGTATGAAAAGTTTCTGATACAAATAATTTTTACTTCGAGACTCATTATCACCTAATTTCAATACTTTATTAAGTCTATTAATCGATAAGTAAATATTTATTCATCTGATTATTAAAACGTAACGTTTAATTAAATGATACCGAATGTTACTTCGTAAAAAAAATATTGTTTTATGGATGTCCTGTTAGTCAGTAAAAATTAAATTTTGTGAAAACTTAAAATGTCTGGATAGTGATAAAAGACTTAGGTACTAAAAACCAATTTTCAATAACCCTAATGATTAATGTAGATATGTGATGATTACCTGTAATAAATAGAGAAGACTGATTATGAAAAGTTACTGGTACAAATGTTTTTAATTCGAGACTGTTTCACTTAATTTCAAAACTTATTAAAAGCATATTGTATTTAGGTCAATATTATATTTATTTGATTTTTAAAACATTATTATTTTTAGTAGTTAGTCAAAAAAATATATCTTTTGTTAGAAACAAGAGATAAGTTTTGTTTTGGTACCGATTGTTTTGTACCGAGCGAATCAAAAGTATTGAGCGATAGTTTTTTTTTGATTGAGGCAGTGTTACTGGTTGGGAATCTTTTTTAAAAATTTGTTCCCAACCAGTCACACTCGTGTAACAGTGTGACTGGTTGGGAAAAAAAATCCCAACGAGTCACACTGTGACTCGTTTTGGTGTGACTGGTTGGGAACCCCCCAAATATTAGAGATAGTCACAAAATGCGGTCTTATCGTTAAGAGCTATCTCTTTCATAAAATTTTAACGTAGCGTAGCTAAGCAAAACTTACTTTACCTTGCCTTAATAAATACCTTACTGATATGACTTATAACTGCATTCTGAGTAGATCTTTTTAACTATTTTTTTCGATAGGCTTGCGTTTGACCACCATCTCGCCAAAGGTAAGCAATAATGCGGTGTACGCTGGAACACGCTTGCTCATAAGAAAAGGATTCACTCGCGGCTCAAAGAATCGAGGATCACCCACTTAGGTAGAGCGTTTTGTATTCCAGCGATTCACACGATAAAAGTGGAATCAAAGTGTTTCGTGCGCGGTTTTCCCTGGTGGCCCTAGGGGGTCCCAAGTGGTCACTGGGAGCTGAGGAAACCTAGCGAGGTTATTACGGAGGAGTGTTATCATGGTTATTGGTCGCTCACCCATATTATCTATATTTTTTTCGGGAACATCCACTCAAGCAGAGCATTTCGCACAATAAAGGTGGAATCAAAGCATTTCGTGCGAGGTTCTTCCAAACCCTGGTAATATATCAAGTGGTCCCTGGTTCTGCAGTGAGCTACTGAAACCTAGAATGGAATAGAGTATGGCTTTTTAGTAATAATAGATCTTCATCGCTGAGTTTCATGTCCATACATTTTAAAATTAGAACTAATATCGAAAATCACAGATCGCAAATTAAAGATTCTTAGAAAAAATATAATTATATTCTTCAACAAACAAATTACCAGATAAAAACTAAAACTAAGTAGAACAACAACAGTACAAGGGCTATCTTATCGCCTAAAGCTTTTTCTTCCAGACAACCACGATCCCTTATTACAACAGAGAGCGTTTTCATGACCAGTGCCCGATTGACGCAGTAGATTTCCTCGCCGCAGGCGTGGTTCTAATCCGAGAATGGCCTTGAGTTACCGGTGAAAGAAATCACGGTTATATAGGGGTAGCTTCAAAACTAAATGAAGGACTAAACCATAGTTAATTATAGTATAATGCGGGTTTCAAAATATTTTTATGAATATTGTTGTAGGCATTTCCGTGTTTTTTTCATTTTAATTGAATTTATTTTATTCAATGTCTTGAGTTCTTTTTTGTGTGTTAGACGCGATATGACAGCGGATAAACATTAGATTTGTTTTATTTTTCTACAAATAATAATCTAATAAATATTTTGATATGAATTAATATTTTTCCGCAAGGTAGGGTCTGACTCAACGAATAGATTATCCTTTTTCTATCTGTTTTAAATATCATCTCCATCCTAAAGTTGCCTGGAAGAGATCATGCTTAACGATAAAGCCGTCAGTTGCTTAAAAATGTAAGCCGTTGCATACATTTTTAAGCATTCATTTATCGCTTCTACTTCTAAGTACTATTTTATTTTGACTTCGACTCATAGATCTTCTATCAGACATAGATAGTCTGCTTGCCTGATATTTGATACTAGCGTCACCCGCGCGTTGATGAACAACGGTGATGGTGATGATGATGAAAAATTAAATAATCTGTGTGCTTTTTCAGAACCTAAGCTATCTTTATTTCAAATTTCATCTAAATCGGTTTAATAGTTACTGAAATACGCGATAACAAACTTTCTATCACACACGCCATAGGTACATACTTTTGCATTTATGATATTAGTAGGATATTGGCAAAACAGCTGCTTTGTAATTCTCCAAAAATATCTGAAAACTCATCGTCGCTGAAGCGTGTCGACAATTCGATGCGATTTGATCATCGCGCAAAAAATTTTGACTAAACATTGACAAATCTTACATCGTATGGACAAGGCCAATCACCGTTTTTATAGCATCGAATAGCGCTACGATTATCCCAAGCATACTCAACACCATTAGACTTGTGTACCTACTCAGTCGCGAACTACAGACGACAACCATTACTCCAGTCCCGAGAATTCGAGAGAATCGACCCGGGAATCCGTTCACAGATCCTCATTACACATGTACAGGCCCTCTAAAATGTGCTGCTAATAGAACCAATCTAGAAACAAAATTGGGCACAATGCTCGGTCACCACCTCTACACATACATCTTAATGATACTAACGGAGATCTGAAACGTAAAAAACTGACTGTCTGCAAGACGTTGAGATCTTTTACATTTACAGAACTGACCAACAAAATAAGTACATTTCCCTATGATGGTGAGCGCGGCTCTTCCCATACTTTAGCTACAAGCCGTCACCCGCCATTTTGTTCCTTTTATTACCGAGAGCCATTTTACTTAGTTTCACTTTTATGTTATTTCTCGGTGTACAATAAAGATTTAGTATTGTATTGTCCAATATAACTTGAGCCCTGTCTGTTTTACACGCTAAGCTTATAGTGGGTCAACTTACATCGGACTTCAAGTGGTCCTATAAAAAATAGATAAATAAATATTGTCATTGCCATTTAAGCAGTAAAAGGTAACATAGCAGTTTTTCTTGAAGTACCATCACTACCGAAGTTGTATCGGCTATCGGAGCTATCAAAATCTTGAGGCCGTACCGCGGCTTATTCCCGGTGTACTCCAAAAAATGGTTTCAAATGACTCCACGAATAAAATCGTCAAATTAATTAATAATAATTTTGGTTTCAAACTGCTCCACGGCATTCTCAAAGTACTCCACGCTACTGGTTTTGTGAAATTAAATAAGCCATACATCCATTCTCAATCAACTCCACGCAATTTTTATTCAATTTAAAATTATTATTTGTATGTTTCATTCTACTCCAAAAAGCTTCCGTACAGTCAGGTGCAAAAATTCTAACTGTATTGTATTGTACTATATTGTACTTGTAACACTTGTAATAAAACTGAATGTTAACTATAAGGAGGAGTTTAAATAAAATATACCTATTACTTGATTAGCAATATTAATAGAAATGATAAATTATTTTATTTCGAATTACAAAATCAGTCTTCAATAATCACAGGTAAATTACATTAATCAAACTTTAAAAATAATAGAGAGATACAATGAGAAACGGTTTTTTCTATACGGTCACTCAAAGAACTGAAGCCGAGAGGTCCTTATAATATGATAATGAACCGGAAAAATAACAGCAAAATAATCTTAAATATGTAAACATAATCTAATAACAAAGCATAGGTATTCGTATAAAAACGTACCTATAGCAATAAAAATCATCATACTACGACTAGAACAGTAAATAATTGTAAAGGGTTATATGCGTTCTTGTATGCATTCTTCTCGGAACTCTTTTAAAATCGTACTCTGTAACAACGTACATTTATGAAAATCTTCTCGAAAATCCTCTTTTCTGATATTTTCAACTTTGCAGAACATCGCCCTGACAAACTTAATATTTTGGAATAAAACTTCAAAAGTGAAAACAGTAATATTTTGGAATAAAACTTCAAAAGTGAAAACAGTGCTGTAACCAAGTCTCATATCCTAATTGTTCGGCACATACTTTTCTTAACAATTAAATGGCTAATAGTGTGAAATAAATACGTAATATTTTTTTTTATAAAAGTACTCAACTACTCACTTTGGCCAGCCACAAATATAAATTCGGGATTCCGCTGCTCGGTCTTGAACCACCACTGTCGTTAGAATCGTTCATTTTTATTCACATAACTGACCAACTAACCATAACGACGTGCAATGCAACAAGCAACTAACCCTGATGATGTTTTTGTGAATTGTAGTTTACGTAGACAAGAAATTCGAACAAATACCTACCCTTATCCTTTATCCCGTTGCGGTATAGCTTTTACTAACGTCGGAGTCTTATCTTAACCCATTCATTGATACACTAATTCTACGTAACAGTCACTCACGACACTTTCCTAAATATATTACTGTATAATGTCCATAAAAGTCGTTGGGCGACGTAAGTTCAAAGAAAAATGCACACCTGGGTTGTTTTGTGTAGTGAAATTAATCGCCAGGTATTGTCCTGCATTGATCCCTCTCATTACTGTAACAGCTAATTTCTAAAACAAAACAATGTCTTTTACAATAATTCGTGTCGTCAATTTTGTCAAAAATTCTAACAACTGCAGCTGCGTGCATTCTTTTGTTTCTTCTAAGCAGTAAGCTCCTAGTAAATGTATGATGGATGACATTAACTTCTTATTTTGTTACTCAGTATATTTTAATCACAGAGCTAATACTTATGTAACTGACTGTACCCCTCAACATCTCATGGAGTTAAATGAAACCTGTTTTGATTAAAATGAAGTTTCTTTTGTTTTCGATGGAGCAGTTTGAGGATAGATCTCGGAGTACTTTGAGAATGGTCTAAGATGGCCGTGGAGTAAAAGGAAACCTAAAAACAGTATTTTTAAAATAAATTATTTTTAATAATAATTCCGTGGAGCATTTTGCGAATTAATGTATGAGATTCTTATCTTTTTTAAACAAAAGAATGGAGTACTCCGGGAATAAGCCGTACCGCAAACTCTAGGCGCGATCTTAAACTGAATCGTGATTACTTTTGTCTCGTTCTTTCTCTAGCTGACAGAGCGGGAGGAAAGCTAGGTTGATCAGTTTAGAGTTTGTAGTCCCTGGACACAGCTGTGCGGTTTGGAATCTCGAGCTTAAGTGGGACCATCGTCGGAGATTTCTCGGAGAAAATAAGCCTACATTAGAGATAGCTTTTATATTTCTTGATTTCTAGTATTTGTATCAAATATTCTACAAGGCCTTTCTACAACTGGAGGCCTTCAACTTTATCACAACAAAGCGTCTAAGACAAGTCTGTATCCGCCACGTTTATTTGCGCTTTGTAAATACGAACAGCAAAACGAGCAAAACTGGTGCAATAAGGCAGACTCGAGGCGCGTAACTTAACTTAGCTTACGTAACTAGGGTTGCCAACCGTTTACTGTTACAAACAGTTTTATACTGTTTTTTGCTCGTTAATACTCCATCAAAAATTAAGTATTCTACATACTATTTTGTTTTTAAGCATATAGGGTTATTCATAAAGGGTATGCTAAGCCGAAAAGGGCTCATAGTGCTCATCATTATGAACAACTTTTACTATGGGACCAAACCGAAATTCGCGAAAAAAAAACAGCTGTTCCATATATTTTGTCAAGTGTCATTGACATTTTTCTATGGAACAGCTGATTTTTTTTTCGCGAATTTCGTGTTGGTCCCATAGTAAAAGTTGTTCATAATGATGAGTACTATAAGCCCTTTTCGGCTTAGCATACCCTTTATGAATAACCCTGTATAGACGCTTTTTTGGTTACTCAATTATGTTTTCGTCGGTTGCTCAAAACCAAAAGCCGCTTCTGGTATAAAATAAATATAAATTTAAATCTGTGAAAAGATAAAATAGTAGGCACTGTTCAAATACTGTTTATTTCACTTTTTACACAAACTTAAATAGAGGTAGGTACTTTATTTTTTGCTCAATAAGGTGGCAACCCTACTTGTCACCGAAGGCTGGAGAAAAGATAATAGTTAAGGCTTACGAGAGAAATAAGAGAATAAAGAAGAAAAATGTTAGGCCGTAGCAATAATAAACGTTTCACACTCATAGCTCTCCACTAAAATACCCTGTGTCGGGTATGCCATGGAACACACACAAAGACAAGGAAAACTAGCATCCAGACCCAGAATAGATATTTAAATTCCTCATTCAAACATCTACCCGGCCGGGAATCGAACCCGGGACCTCTGGCTTATAAGGCGGATATACTATCGCTGAGCCAAAGAGGTTAATGTGGTCAAAGGGTGTCGTTCTTTGTCTATTGTCTATAAGAATTTACTGTATCTACAACGCACTCTGTCTGCAACTCTGTAGTCGGTACCCGCCACGTTTATTCGCGCTTTGCCAATACGAACAGCAGCAAAACGAGCAAAACTGGTGCAATAACGCAGACTCGAGACTTGTCACTTGTCGCCTTGCCGAGGCTGCAGAATAAATAATAGTTACGGCTTACAAGGGAAATAATTAAAGAAGATGAAACAAGTAAAGTATAAAACAAGCTTTTGTTTAAATGCTCTGAAAAGATTAAATGAGACTCGTCGAGATGATCAAAAGATAGTAACCTAATCCTAACCTTGTAAAAAAATCAGCTGTTCCATACATTTTATCGAGAGCCAATGAACTTTTTGTATGGAACAGCTGTTTTTTTTCGCGATTTTAGGCTTGTGCGATAGTAAAAGTTGTTTATTACTTTATGCGTGTTTTCAGTACACCTAACCGTGCAAACGCGCGTAAGTGAGTGTTATTACACCTAAAGGAAACGCCCTGTACAATTATGATGAATGATTGATTGATGAATGAAATTAATGATTATGAAATCCTTGAGCAAAAACAAGCTACTCTCTATTTTTAGTGTGATATAAACTTTTATTAATATTAGGGGTGAGATTAGAGTGATATCCGCGCCAGTTTAGTCACGTCATCGTCGTGATTTACGCTCTCCGTTGATCGTTAAAATGTCGTTACTTCTCTGTACCTACACTTAGGTAGGTGAGTTACCTACGGGCAGGATACTTGGCGGTACCTGCAGGCTGATTCAGCTATCCGAAATTCGAATGTATTCGACAATCTTCGAAATTCGAATCGTCGAATCTTCAAAAAGCCTTCTGCATGCAGAAAGAAATTCAAGACGGGAATTTTTCACGATTGTCTCCCGCACGGAAACATGATCCCAAATCGAAAGTCAAGTTGTTTTTCGGATACATTCGATTCGAAAACATTCGAATTTCAGATAGCTGAATCAGCCTGCTGGGGCCTATTGAGATGTGTGCGATATTAACAAATAAAATCTATTATTTACTGTCGGAGGAGGATTACAAAGCTTCATAGATTAATTCTAATTATATTATACCAGCTGATGCTCGGGACTCCGTGCCCGTTGCTACTCGGCCTTAGGAGTCGCAAGTACAGGGCAATAAACAAGGGAGTAAAAGTCAGGGGGTAGCCATGCTTAGGGGTAGTAGGTATTCATAGTACCTAATCAGTTTTTTTTAATTACATTTTATCTTATTGCATTAACATCTCAACATTACACAGGTAGGTATACCAAATCTCAGATCAATCGGAGATCAGAAAGCGGCTTAAAATTAAGATTTGACTTACTTAAAATAGGTACATACATTGCAATTAAAAATAAAAGCTTAAAACGATCATTTTCTGTTCCTACTTTTCTCAATTTTGTTAAAAATTTAAAAACCTAGTCAATATCTTCTATGAGCGTTACGTATATTTACTCATAGTATAGGGCAAGTTTGAATACCTATGTACCTTCATTTCGTCTCGAGTTTACGCCAATACGCCCAAATCGATGCTAAAGTTGGCAGGCCTCCACAAAGCTATTGCAGTGCTCCGGAGTCCGGACGAAATGCCTGCAGGACTCGGCGCGGCTATTTACTTTTTTTGGTGACTTGGCTCGTGTTTTTTCTTGGCTTGTAAAGAATTTCTTCCTTGTTTATTGAAGTTGAGAAAACGGTTAATGTTTTGTTTTACTGTTTGACAACTATTCAATAAGTTTTTTGTCAACAAAAGACCAGTTCGTCGACAAATTGAGTCTGAGTTTATTTTTAAACATCTTCGTTTATTAATAGCTGGATAGAAGTAAATTGAAAATGGGGTTTTGTGAACTCCAATAGGTATACTCGTACATACTATATTCCATCAGAATCATATGAGTTAGTTTCCAAAAAAACATTTAGGTAAAGATCACACTAGATGCTATCATCATTTATGTACACCACCGAGCGTATTTTACTCCACTCAGTTCAATCTATCAAAAGTTCGTCTAAAAGAAATCGCTCTAGGCAATAAGACTGCCCGTGAGCTACCGAATGTTATTCTACTTAGTCTTAGTTTTTTTCTTATGATTGGTTTAGTTTGGCGCGCTGAAGAGACCTATACTCAGCAGTGGGTAGAAAAAGGTTGTTGATGATGATGATGTTAATTGGTTTAGTGTGCAATAAAGCTATAATTTATTCGATTCTAAAACTAAATGCTTTTAATTTTCAAAACTTTGTCAAACTCTATCTAAAAATTCAAGCTTCTATACCTAAACAAAGCAAGTCTTTATTATTGTCTATTAATAACAATGTCTGCAGCACACGTCACATCCTAAAGCGGACGCTGTAAAAACCATTGCATCGGTATAGCAATAATCAGAGGTATCCCTCCCCAGATTCCGCACTCAGGACGATCGAAAGTGAATCGGGTTCTTCTAGGCGCGCGTGATCCTTCGTAGACAGCATCATCGCTCACCATGAGACAAGATGGCGGTCAAACGCAAATCTGTTAAAGAAACTAAAGATATCAAAAATACAAAACTCAAAAGCTAAACTGATTGAACTGATAGCTTCGGTGTAGTCCAAATTGTTCACAATTTGGAGAAGCTACACTTGATTGATATCAAGATTGAGCGCGGGTGGGTTGAATTCTTGTTTACGATGAACGCAGCGAACGCAAGATTTTGAGATATATTTGATGAAATTAAGTATAATACTTCAGTCGTGACACAGGGAGGGTGAGAGGGAGATTAGGCAATTGCAACTATTGACTTGTTGTCTCAGTCAGCAATCCGCTTTCCCCCAACTTTAGTGCGTTACCCGGAACAACTACCCCGTAATACAGTATCTACAAAGTATATTTTATGGCACCAAGCCAGCCAAAGTTTCTCATCAATTTTTCAATAAACCTTTGCCGCAAATTGGCTATCGAAATGCTTTGAATTCGCGAAGGCAATTATTTGGATTCACGACGGGCTGACATTTTTAAGATTCTAGTTAGGTAAAGTTAAAAAGTTAAGAATAGAAATTCTCGAAGGGTAAAGTTAAATATGTCGTTATTACTGAGTGTGCTTCAAGACTTCAAGTATAAGAAAGGGTACTTCAGAGCATAGAATTATTTATTATTTTTAAGGACCGAAGCAAGTGGACTTTCTCAATGGTACTAGTTACCTAACTTACTTTGTCGTATGTATGTAAAAGGGCACACAGCAGCTCACCGATGAAGTCAGAGTACACTCACGAACACTTTCGCACCACTGAGTCAGTGGTCAAAAGGCGCCATGAGTATCTTAAGAATATTGACACCTTCTTCTCTCTTTTAGCAGCGGATGCGCCATGTTTCTCCTATGAATTTTGACATCTTCTCTTTTCTTCTAGCAGTGGATGCGTCATGACTGTGTCTCTTATGAATATTGACATCTTCTTCTCTTTTCTCGAAGTGGATGCGCCTTGTGTCTTTTATGAATATTGACATCTTCTCTTCTCTTCTAGCAGCGGATGCGCCAGCCTTGTTCCGACGGGGCGTGATCTGTTCCCCTCTCGAGCCGGCCCGGAGGCAGTCGCCAGATGATCGGCTCATTCTGGAACCTGTGCCGCGCGTGCCCTTCCATGCCCGTCGATAAGGTGAGTCTGCTGGACACCTGGAATAACAGCTGGACATTTTGAATTGAGAACTGGACATCTGGAATAGTGACTGGCCATTCCTATTATAGCGGAGCACTCGCAGTGTAGCTTGACTAAGTCTTCAGAACCGATCATCGATGTTAAGCAACGGTCAACACGGTCAGTCTTCGGATGGGTGACCGGTAGCATTTACAACTGAGTCCTACCTTGGGTCGGATGACACGTTAATTAGTTATGTTTTATCTCAGACCTCCGTCATTTATAAATCGTTTCATTTTATTTGTTATACGGATATACCTACTTTCAGATTGATCTTAATGAAATTTCATCGAAATCTGTTACATAATTTGGTTATTAATTCAAAATTACTGTAAAAATAAAATGTCATTTTAGTCATTTTCAGTTTTGATAAAAAACTAAAATGAAAGTGTTAACAAGCATTTTACAACGTAAAATAGAGAAACCTTATCTTCCCACTTATTTAGTATTCACTTACAATAAATTAGCTAGGAAGCACTCCACGGAACCACAAATCTGTCTCAGCTCAGGCTCCAATCCCGCGAGGGTTGCGTAATAAATACTAGAGTGCTCTAGCCAACTAATAATTGCATTAAAATTGAAAACGAGCCCGGCTTGCTGGCGACGTGGGTACCACGAAACTACGATAATGAGAAAATAGCAGAGAATATCATTTTGAAAATATATCTGATCTATATGGCCAGTGTCTTTTTTCATACAATATTTTCTATTAAAATTGTAATGTTCCTAATTTGAAACATTTGATTATCCACCGTGAGTCTCTAAAATGAATGTAAATACTTATTGTTGATTACACTTAACGAGTACAGTGGCGAGACAGTAAATGGGCACACTCGGCCGAGCAAACAAATCACGGTTCTACATCGATCTAGTACTTCGGTGCGGTTCTAGTAGTGCTGTCTCACCTCGTCAAACTGTTTGTACAAACCGAGTACTCAGCCAAGAGCACTGTCTTGCCACTGTACTCGTTACGTGTTAACCCTAATTCTATTTTGGAAACTATTTGGTGAGCAATAAAGCTATTTTCTATTCTATGAGATGAAAGAAACAAATCTATTTTCATCCTATACAAGAAACCCTGTAACATAACTCTATAATGGCGTCGTGGGCGATGGACAACTTAGGATAAGCCTACATACAGTACCAACTTATCAGCACAAGTCACTGAGGGAGCCACCGTCGCATTTACTAGACAAAACTCCTACAAAAAATAGTTCCGTAATTTGGCCAACTCTACCAATAAGTGTGTCGCTGTAATAAAACCGTATAGGCGTATTATCTTACACTTCTTAGAAAAACAGTGATAAGTGCCCACTTTTGTGGTAAATATAAACAGTATTACAATAGCCTAATGTTATTATGAGACTAATGCAAGGTTATAACGAAAGGGTAAGCTAAGCAGAAAAGCGTTCATAGTGCTCATCATTATTAACAACTATTTTTTTTCTTCTAAGAAAACTGCGTAATTATTTTCATACATTTTATCTATCGGTTTTATTTTGTCTAGTTCTGGTGGCGCAGACCTGTTATGAGCAAGCGTGACGTTTACCATCAAGCGAGCGATTTGCTCGTCTCGTCACTCAATAGCAATAAAAAAAGCTACGTATTTTATGTCTGAATTTATGCTAGTCCTAGAGGGACATATTTCATACGCTAAAATAAACAATAACAAAGATATGTAGGGTTGGTCTCTAGGGTCATCCCGTAATACCATTTACTGCTGAAACAATGGGTCAGCGGTTCTGTTAAGAGGAGGAAACTGCTTTTATTCAAAAAAAGTTATTCTCTTTTTACTTTCAAAATTTCCTTATTGTAATGGTTTGAAAATACTAAGGGCGTTGATTAAAAGAGTTGCGCGCGCAGCGATTCTGACGAGAATTTATGTTATCTACGTTTAGTGTCCTAAATGCATGTATGTAGACATGAAATGCTGCCAACCGTACACAACACATTTTTGAACAAACATACAAACAAAAATCAGTTATTAAGTGTGCATGTCTAGTGTATTTCTGCCTTCAAATTGCGTCGGGTACAAAAAGGAATTTAGGAATGTAGTATACAAGCATACAAATGCTGATATCTTCTTTTACATTGTTCATAACAAATACCACATTGTATGTCCGCTAGGATAGGCTGTTGAGACTTTACACTAATTTATTCCACCATTGTACACAGTTCTATGCAATAAATTTTTACTTTATTTTACTTTACTTTAGACCTTTGCTTCACTATGTCAGCTAGCCTGTCCTTCTGGTGCTTGGAGTCAAGCCATCGCTTCTTTACTTTGCTGCATTTGCGTTCTGCGTAAATCTAACAAAATAACAAAAACGCAAGCAAAGGACGGAGTGAGAGCAAAGGTTTCCTCCTCTTAAATGACGGATGGGTTCCATCCATCTCTGGACTGACATTTGAAGAGTTCATCTATTGTGGACAGAGGGAAATGTGTGTGTGTATATAAATAGTTTTACGTAAAATAGTAAAATATGAAAAGTATTTTGCTTACCATAAAGTGAGATGGTACGCAACGCAAGCCTATCATAGAATTAAAAAATAAATAAAAAGAATAGTTTCTTATGGTGCCATAATGAAATCGAATCGCACTAATACCTATATAGATTTAAAAACTTGTGTTAGCAATAATTCTTTTTAGTATGTTTGTTAACACGACTCTGTAGACCATACCTAACCATGAGATTTTAAATTTTCTTTATATTTTATAGCAACGGGATAAACGGGTATAAAATGATGATGTATACGAGTATTTTTTATTTTGATAGAATTAGATTTTGTTTTCTTTTTCTAGAATTCGTAGGCTCTTCAGAATGTCGAGTTAAAAAGACGCGTTTGGCGGCTATGAAGGGCTTAATCAGTTCTATCACTATTTTGGTGAAGCTTTTCAAAATCAACTTTTCTTGAATGCTTTTCGTTTTGCTTTTTGCCCAAATATAAGAAAGACGTTCATCGCATTTATGTCTAAAATCCGAAAATCTATCATTCAGGCATCACACATATGTAACTCCACATAGGTACCTACCGGCCGAGGTCATAAAGTACGCGCAGTCCGCAGTACCCAATGCTTGAATATACGATTTTTCCAAACGGACTTTTCCTAGTGAAATATAACTTCGGCGCTTCGCTATTACGTATTCGTATTGGGGCGCCCCTAAACCGTATTTGATTGAGGAAATGTCAGGTATTGACTAGTGACCCTGGCTAGTCGCCCTTGGCATCCACCGCTGGTGTCGAGGGTTAAAAGGGAAGTAAGTTCTTAACTGTTAACTTCCAATGTCATTTGAGGTAAAATATTTTTGACTATTGCCACCGCGTTACCAACTGAGTCGTGCGGCCATAAATCATTTCTCTATGTCTATCTCGCTCGCACTTGTGGGTCTTATGAACCTGCATAGTGATGTGCGTAACATGGTTATAGGCGCATATCGATAACAATAAAATCAGATAGAAACATAGTAGATAGTATTGTGTTGTGGCCCTGAAAAGTATGGCCCTACGACTCAGTTGGTAACGCGGTGACTATAGCTAATACTTGGAGCTTCATACCTGTTATTTTAAATCGTCTATAGCAATTATGTTATGAATCACGTCATGTCATGTTTTCGTCTATAGCAATTAGAAATAGTTCAGGGCGTAGCTTTCCATTCGTGAAATGATTAAATCGAAACGGTAGTTTAGGAGAGACTATCCCTTACAAGCATACATACCTAACTTTACCTACCTACGAGTATACCTTACCTATATATAATTTTGGTAAAAGTTTTGTAACACAGAGAAGGGACCGTTTTCTATGGTTTGTATAGACCAAGTGGCAAGCGCTGGTGTCCGAAAAGCACCTGGTAAGTATAGCTTGGTTATTGCTGTTATAGGAAAAACATCTGGGGCCTAAATATTATACATATTATATATATGTATGTATTATGATATGTAGGTACGTGACTTCGATCTCCGGTACGAGTAGCTCTCAGTAATAAACGTCGCCGGTAACCCATCCAAAGACTGACCGTGTCATCCGTTGCTTTACATCTGTGAACGATTACGAATACCTATCGAACTACGCCATCAGTATTACAATGTGATGAGTTTAATAGAGTAGAATGGAGAGGAGTGGAATGCTCTGCCTGAGTGGAGTTCCCCAATAGATATAATAGACGCCTTGAAGTCGTGAGTGAGTCGGTTTCTTCTGCGATAGCTGCTCCATCTTAGACCGCGTCATTGCTTCTCATCAGGCAAGTTGCGGTCTTACGTAAGGCTATACAGGTTTATAAGGAAAGGGTATACTAAGCCATTTAGGCTCATAGTACCTACTCATTATAATGAACAACTTTTACAATGGGACCAGCCCTAATGTCGCAATAAAAATCTGCTGTTCCATAGATTTTGCCGAGTGTAATTGACATATTTCTATGGAACAGCTGATTATTTTCGCGACTTTCGGTTTGGTCCCATAGTAAAAGTTGTTCATAATGATGAATAAGTACTATACGAATCCTTTTCCACCTTTTTCTTATAACTCTTTGTACGAATAAAAAACAATGGCCCCAGACGTCCCCCTCTAGATTCTTCCCTCGTCTGAAAATAGCTTATTGATCGGACAAAACCTAGTGCTAATTTGAAACGCCGACAGAGGTCATAAGGCTTCCGTATTATACTAATCATAGGTCTAATCGGGCTGGCTAGATCTAGATCAGTCCTGCCTAGTTTATTACCTAACCCACCAGTGGTGCCCCGCGGTTTCACCGGTTATCCTATAAAAATCTAGGCAAAACCTGAAAACCTGAACGTAACCTCTTTTGTTATTGGACTTTTGTTTGTAATTTTAGTAGCCAAATTACAATTCCATAATCTGAGACAATGTATGGGAATGACATTTCTATAATCTATCAATGTATTGTTTTCTAAACATGGTTATTCAGAAAGGGTGTGCTAAGCCGAAAAGGACTCATAGTACTCATCATTTTGAACTTTTACTATAAAACAAACCCGGAATTTGCGATAAAATAATCAGCTGTTCCATAGAAAAATGTCAATGACACTCGACAAAATGTATGGAACAGCTGATTTTTTTTTCGCGAATGTCTGGTTGGTCCCATAGTAAAAGTTGTTCATCATGATGAGTACTATGAGCCCTTTTCGGCTTAGCACACCCTTTATGAATAACCCTGTATAGCAAGTAATACTTTTTAAATGTAACATAATTCTGCAGTTGTGCAAGTTACACGCCTAATGGTAAAGATTTTAACAATTCAGTGCCGCCGGATTTTGAACTTGAAGTCCACAGTACAAAGCTCGGCTGCATATGTTTGTAAAAATTAAATTATCCGAAATAAAACCACCGAACTCGAAGTTACGAGTATAATCATACGTTGCAAACTACGTAAAAAGCTTTTAAATTATATTTTTTTAATCAAACTGATTTTCGTAATTTAGTAACGATTTTTTTATCATGGGTATTTTTGGGGTCTTTTTTCAAACCTCGGCAATCTCGGTGATAGCCATTGGCATAGATAAAATACTGGTTCACACTCGATCAGGCCAAGCCACTGCACTTTTCTTCCCTAAAAAGATGTTTGAATCTTTGTTCACAAAAAAAAACTAGACGAAACCTACGTTTAATAAAACTTTTGACCCAAAACCCAAAACAGTTCATTTCGTCCCAAGACACTGTTCATCCGTGACACAACCAAAGAGGAAGCAATAAAAAGTTCAATAAATTCCCTCCATTTTACTTCAATAACGTGAAAATTCAATACGATTTGACATTACGATCCCACATTTTCACGCGACGCGCTTTGTGTTATCATCCAATAACGCGACGGAATCCCGTCACAGAATAGATAAAAGTACTCGTACTCCTGCACTCTGATTGGTCGATATATTTTCATTTGAGGGTGCGAAGCGCTGCTATTGGTGGACGGTGAGGGCAACGACCTTGTCCGGAAAATCACCTTGAACTTTGAAGGCTCTTTTCAGGGTACCTAGTTAGAGTTTGGACAGCCATTTTTTGGCCGATGATTGACATCTGAAATCAGTTTTTTTCCTTAAGAACAGTCATGACTAAAAACCCGAATAAAAATAATGAAATCCAAAAATGTTCGTAAAAAAAACCATTAGATTTAACAAAACTAAGTAATAATTTTACACAAAACAATAAAAAGGCAACCTAAAGCAAAAAAACAAAGACCAACTAAGTTAGGTTGGCTTATTTATAATAGTCAATATTATAAAGTCGACAATCGACTGGTCGCCCTTGTTTTGAATTTTTCACGAAAACATTAGTTGACCGAGTGAGCGAAGCGTCTCTGCAACAACTGGCAAAATCTTTCCATCTGTCCAGATGTTTCATTTGTATATTGTCGGTACTCACGTACAGGGCGTACCTATTTCTAAACGAATCTCGATTTAACTTGGTATACAGGTTTTACGATTCCATAGATTTTTTTGTAGTCGGAATTTTTAGATTGGGGAGTGTTTCCCTCAAAAAGGGGGAAATTTACTACAACGACATTTACCGGCCGATTTTCATAAAAAATTTACAAATATTTGGTACCTAATTCTAAACAATAATTTCGAATATGAGTAAAATCAGTAAAGAGGTTGTTGAGATAAAAGACTGTGTTTGTCGCAACACAGAAAAATACGAGTAGCTAAAGAGTAAGAAAAGTGGTTCTTTCTTAGCTGGCACAATATCAATGCCCGGAATAAAACTCACCAATATAAAAAAACTGCCGGAAACTACCACATCCCTTGTCTTTTTAATGTGTGGACATGATTGATTGCTCAGGGCAGTGGTTGTCAAAGTCAGGGTATTCACGATCCACAAAAAACTGGATCAATTTTGATTGAATTTTCGAAGCAATTTCTCATATTGTTTCTTGCCATTGTTGACAATGAATCAGTTTCAGTAGTTTGCTCCAATTTAAATATCTGCAACCTTGACCAATTAATTTTTTTTCATATTTCCGAAATAATAAAGTGTTTTTTTTTATCCAATTTCGTAATGAGACAAGCAAATCGCTTCTCTGATGTTAAACGTCACGTTTGCCAATAACAAGCCTGCGCCACCTAGCTGCGCGGGGCAGCACTGCGCTCGTTACCCTGAGATAACAACTTTAACTTGAAACACTTCTCGCATCGCTGAGAAATCGCTCGTGAGAATCGCTAGTGTGAATGGAATGGAATGAAATGGGGTGAAAATATTTCATTGTAAAATATTTGAAAACTCATATTTTATTTAAAAAAAAATAATTGTATAACTAGCATTTCTCGTCAAACACGACAAATACCTAAACCAAACCACCAGACCTACTTTCGCATCACATACTTTCCACGAAAGACAAAGGGCCTCGCAAAGACCTGCTGCTGCCAGGGGCCTCGCAATGGGTAAGGCCGCCGCTGCTTTAATGTTTTATATGTATGATCCTTGCTGATGATTAAAAACAGTGATACACTTTCCGAAAATTATTGAGATCTATTAAAGGACTCAACCCTTTTAGGCTTTTGGCTGTCATTCTAAAATGGTGAACACTGGAACGGAGGGTAGTTATCTATAAAATTAGATTTAGGTATTCAAACTAATTTAGTTGACAGATCTAAATTAACTAAGTGTTGATGTTTAACACAGGGTTATAAGGAAAGGATACGTAAAGCAAAATAGTACTCAACAACTTTTACTATGGGACAAACTCGGAAATCGCAAGAAAATAATCAGCTGTTCCATACATTTTGTGGTGTCATAGACATTTTTCTACGGAACAGCTGATTTTTGTTTCGCGATTTCGGGGTCGGTCCTATAGTAAAAGTAGTTCATAATGATGAGTATTATTAACTCTTAACGCAATGACAAAGACAATTTTATTTTGATAGCTTTAGATTTGTCAAATAAAGCTTTGAAAATTTTCTTAAAAATCCAACCCCTTAATAATACGTAGTACAGAGGTCGTACCGTGAACTCTTAACGTGAGCCTAAACTAGATGGTCCTTACGTCTCACTCTGTCAGCTAAAGAAAAAACAAAAACCAATGCGATTTATTAAACAAAAACAATAAATCCTTTGAACACAAAACAGACACAAAACGATTCCCAAACAATACAATTCAAAACGCAATTCATAACAACAATTTGTCAAAAGTTGTTGACATCTATTACCCGTCCTCACGTCCCCACGTCCCCGCGTCCCCATGTCTCCAGATTGTCCTCACGTTTCTTCGGGTTGTCCCCGATTTAACATTGACAGCACGCATTGTACAGTGAAATATGGGACTTATTGTGTAAGAAATAAGGTTTGAAAGGAAAGTTTTTGTGAAGGGAAACAGGACAAAATCGGTATTTATACTTACTATGCCGATTGTGCTGCCAGAATCTCAAGTAATCTCTGCAGGTATAGTTTTTTATCTAATATTTATCCTATTGTCGGCCTGTTTGGCTCAGCGGTAGTGTAGCCGTCTTATAAGCCAGAGGTCCCGGGTTCAATTCCCGGGCAGATGTTTGAATGATGAATTTAAATATCTATTCTGGGTCTGGGTGTTAGTTGTCCTTGTCTTTGTGTGTGTTCCATGGCATCCCCGACACAGGATTTATACCTAGTGGGGAGCTATGAGTGTGAAACGTATATTTATTTATTTATTACATTTACATAGGTATTTTTTTTTGTATATCCATAATTTCTTGATAATAAATACCCGACGACATTTGAAGGCGGAAATACGTTTGAAAACAGTCATTTAAAGATGAACTTTGCGAAGTAACGCCTGATTCAATAAATTACCATCGATCTAGTATGTAAGTCCGACTTCGGTGTAAATTACCTACCTACTTTAGATGTCAAAGTTTGCATGTACCTATCACGCAAAAATGGCCGAACGGATTAAGATGAAATGTAATAAGGAGGTAATTTATACCCTGGATTAACAATATACTACCTTTAACGGCGCAGCTAGTTTTAAATAATTCTATTTTATTAATATTAAGTACATAAATATAACGGTCGTATGATTATGTAGATTAAAATTTTCTAAACAACCGCAAATGGAGGTTTTTATGCAAACCCGGAAACATTTTTGGTGATAGAACCGAGCCGCATGACAGTATTTAGGTTATCTTTTATTACAACACGGAAAAGCCCGAAACCCTGAATCTCTACATAGTTACAAAATAAGCTCAAACTGAGTATGGAGTTGGTACCTTTTTCCGTGTATTATTATCTATTTTTAATTTAAAAAATAGTTATGGATAAATGTAGGTAAATAAATGGAAAACTCGTTTCGCTCGTGACGTTTAACATCAGGCTAGCGATTTGCTCGTCTCGTCACTCAATTACATAAAAAAAACTCTGATTTAACTCGGATGAAATTATTTAATTCAATTCAATACAAAATATCTTTTATTTCAGACACACAGTCTATAATATACAAAATAGCAAAATATAACTAAATTAAAAACCGTTTAACCGTTCTATTATTATTAATATTAAACTGACAGTCATTAAAAAAAACAGATAGAGTAGAATGAATCTGGCTGGGCATATGTGTAAAGTTTGTTTAGAATTTACCTAAATATTTTTTTAACAGATTTGTTAAATTTTACGTAAATACTACGATGTATGCAACACACAAAGATCTTGCAGACAATATTATTTTAAAAAACAAGCTTTTACTGCATTGTCCTCGGAGTTACACAGGTTTATAAAATTTCAGTTCAATCAGACATCGGGAAGTCGGGAAGAGGATCAAAATTCAGTTGCAAGATTTGACCCAAAAAGCAAACAGGGAAATCTAAATAAGAGCTTGTAAAAATACATTTAGCTAGACACTTTATTACGTACGTAAAGAAAATCCTCCTCATACTTTACCTACGCTATGTCCATGGACAATAAAGTTATTCCATAAATATTTTCGTAAGCAGATAATAAAAACCGCCCTTATTCCGAATATAGTTTCCCTCGGCACGCGACGGTCAGTGCGTGCGCCCAGACTATCGATCCCACCACCTGCCGTCTGCCGGCCACCACTCCCACTCGCTCCACTTCTTACTCTAGTCGGCCATCGCCCCGCGACACGATACCACTTTACAAAACATTGCATTAGCCGTAAAATTTTTAAAAAGTTGGCAGTCAAAATCAATATTCCCGCGCAATCCAGGCGAAATCATTCCACGAAACCTTGCGACAAAAAAAAGAAAAAGTGAGCTGTCAAAATCAAAATTACCGCGTGATTCGAACGTCGAACGTAAATTCGAATATTGCGTGTCGGTCCACGCGAATTCGACCACGTGTTTTGCAATCGTTTTTTGCAAGTGCCGTGAGAAGTATACAGTTTTTATGTGCAAAGTGTTCCTAATTTGAACGCAATGAGGTGATTCATGCCCCAGCTGACATTATCCCAATTTACGAGCTAAATTTCATAATTGCGCGGCTGATATGCGCCGTTCCAACTTTGAATTCAAAACTGGGAAACTCTACCTACATTGTTTTTGTATTCAATGGAGTGTACCAATTGTGTGACGTAGAGTAAAGCTGTTGAATAGTAATTTCTTTTTATACACAAATAAAACAAAACCGCTCGAGCTCGTTAAGACAAGACGTGCGCTGATTTTATAACTGCATTTCGAAATGCTCTCACCGTAACGTTCCGTTTTAACAATAGGTTGCAAAGGAAATTATTATCAGCGGGCTATCAGATGCAAATTATCGCGCCACTTATCTAAGCCCCTCTGGGAGAGCGAGACGGCCGATGTTCTCGTCTCGCACGTCCTACTAACCCGATCGAGCGTAAGACTTTTCTTACCTGCCTATCAGCTGGAAGATTGGTGATTTTTTCACAGATAAAGCCGAGAAAAATGCATGGAAATTTGCATAGTGTCTCGTCATAGCGAAACGAAACATTGTTATAGTGAGTCAGAGGGGCGGACGGCGCAAGCGCGGACGTGGCCAATTACATTTTTTGCGATTACAATTTTCTAAATTCAAACGCGCCGCGCTTCTGTCTAGAAAACGAAACGATACGATTTTTTCCGTCCGAGTTCTATTTTCGATGGTTTTTTTATGGTGTTAACGATTGCAAGCTGCCAGTGTTGTGAGATGGTGTGATTTTTTCTTTTTCTGTTTTGTGTTATAATGGAAAAAAGTGTTTTGGCGGGGACTCGGAACGTACACTGGGCTTCAAATGTAAGTAGAGTTTAACAATACCTAATAAAATATACATACCCGAAGAGTGAACATGAAATTATGATTGTAGTTTAAAATATTTATTTTATAGCCAGTTAGCTCCGAACCGACTGAAAACAATGACGTGCCCTTTTCGAGCTCAAATGGATTTAATTAAATTCAGAACAATTTCATTCTAGAAAAATATAGGTATCAATTTATATTTCTGTCGAATATGACTAAACATATTTCGTGGAATCACAGTAGGTATCTTATACTTGGATGCATTCGTATTTTAAGGCGGTATGAGCCGTTGTGCGTTGACCTTTGACCTATGACCTGTGACTAAAAAACAGCGTCTCGCGTTTTGTCTATGGTATGAATAAGAAGTGAATGGAGTCGCGGGTAGAAGCTGTTTTTTTTTTGTTAAACGCAATTACGTTTAAGTCTGGTTATTGTGTTTTTGCTTATCTTTATCACAATGGTCACGATCTCGTCTGGCTTTAAGATTTGAGTTTAATTATGTATACCTTTAATAATAATTATGTAGGTAGTTTCTTACATTAAATATTTAGGTAAGTAAATGACCATTGTAGTTTAACGCTGTTGGCATAGTTAAAGAAATGTAGATGTATTTATTAGTAAACATAATCATTTATTTATTGAAAGCTTTAAAAAGGATTAAAGGTTAGGTTTTACAACTTAGCCACTCTTTCCACTTCTTCCCCTTTTTTATCTTTCTCTTTCTTTATTCATGAATCAGCGGCAAAGATCAATAATGCTTTCTTGTCAATTTTAGTAATTATTTAACAAGCTCTTTTAGTATTCTGTGACGGAAGTGAGTTTTGTGGGCTTTAATAAAACAGTTATTCTAATTACTTATTCATAACTTACTGTAATCAGAATGTAACTAAGACAACTAAGATTTCTTGTTGTTAGTAGGACAAAATAAAATGGTAATAAAAATTGTTATTGAAACTAAATCTGCACTGGTTGGCATGAGGAAAAGCAAAGCAACAAAAATCGCTTCACTTTGACCAGCCCAACTCAAACGTGACTTGGGGGAGCCACAGTCGTTTTCTCGAAGAAAACTTACGACCAGCGGTTTAGATTTCTAGTGCCACACTTTGTCCGCCTCAACAGATAAAATGGTCGTTCTGAAACATACGATTCAGTGAATTCGTTCGAAGTTATCACGCGAAAGATTGCAATGACATCATCGCTCGCTGTTCGAGTGTTTTCTAACAATGATTACCGCGTTACGAAATCTTTTTCTCGGACAAAAGAAAATTTAAAAAATTCTGACTAGCTGGTAATCAAGCGGCTGTACACTTTCTGAATTATAACTAAAAACGCGCTCAAGTCACCTTTCAATCAAAACCAAACTAAATCAAAATCTGTGTAGCTATTTGGGAGCTACGATGCCACAGGCAGACACAGATATCGCATGTCTTTCATCCGAGCATTACCTTGCGTCCGATAACACATTTTTAACCGACTTCAAAAAAGGAGGAGGTTATCAATTCGTCTGTATGTTTTTTTTTAAATTTTTTTTTTATGTTTGTTACCTCGTAACTTTTGACTGGGTGAATCGATTTTGATGATTCTTTTTTTATTAGAAAGCTGACGCTATTTGGTCCCATTTCAATTTAGTCCAGTTCTGATAATGGTATCCATGAGAAAACCATATAAGTCTTAAATTTGCATTAAGTACGTGCGCGACAAATAGATGAATAACTCAATAGTCGGTCTTTTGAAGTCGGTTTTTGTTTTTTGTTTTTTAAAAATAATGTTCTTGTTCAAGTCCCAGGCAACTTTTCATACTTTTTAAAGCCTAAACCTAACTTTAGGGCTGGCCCTCGATCTATTCGCACTTATTTTTACAACAAACTAGACATGCGTTTAACCACAATCTCGCCTGATGGTAAGCGACGTGATTGAAGATGTAGCGCGCTTGCCTAGGAAATGCCTATTCACTATACATGAACTCACTAGTTCGCAGGAACTGAAGCAGTGTAGCACCCCTATTATCGATCAAGCTATGTGAGCGTAAGTACTATTATTTATTCTATGTCTGAGGGGCAACTTGCCTTACGACCTCCACGTATTCAAAGCCTTGGGTTTTCCACTATACAGGGTTATTCATAAAGGGTATGCTAAGCCGAAAAGGGCTCATAGTACTCATCATTATAAGCAACTTTTACTAAGGGACCAATTCGAAATTCGCGAAAAAAAAAACAGGTCTTCCATACATTTTGTCGAGTGTCATTGACATTTTTCTGTGGAACAGCTGATTTTTGTTTCGCGAATTTCAGGTTGGTTCCGTAGTAAAAGTTGTTTATAATGATGAGTACTATGAACCCTTTTCGGCTTAGCATACCCTTTATCAATAGCCCTATATGAGGCGATTTCTACGAATGTATGACGTATGTCTTGCATTTTGCCGCTTGCACCCTTTTTTATTTTTATTCAGTTATATAGGCTTGCGTTTGACCGCCATCTCGCCTGATGGTGAGCAATGATGCGGTCTAAGATGGAGCACGCTTGCCTAGAAGGAACCGATTCACTCGCGACTTGAAGACACCCAAAGCGGGGTATAACGTACGCTACGCAACCCGCCATTTTAGCTGCGCAGTATACTTCCACCTAATGAAAAACAGTAATGATACCAACCGCCCTAATACGAGTATACTGGAGGTAACACTTCCTGGAAATGTTGAAAACATTTTAACCCTTCATTCAGTGCATTATTCTGCACCTGATTGCAGTATTATGGGGTATTATTGACCCCAGACAAACAGAAGATATTATAAATTTAACGTGTGTCTCTAGATATTCTAGTTCCCAAACGGCTGTACCAATTTTGAGTAATTTTTTTTTTATGATTTGATGACACTTTCGTGTTCTAAGCTATGATTCAAGAAAATCTGTTTAATCGTTTGAAGATTTCAACCGCACTTTTAAGTGGCGAGTATTTAACATTTAATTACTTTTTAATCTAGTAAAAAACAAAAAATAAGTGAGAAAATCCATAAATTCATGGAACAGCCTACATTATTAACATAAACCAGCAATAAACTCCTAGCGAACAGAATCGATAAATTAACAATCACTGATTGCTTTCAGCTAATTGATGAAATCTGCGAAACTAATTCGGTTTCCAAGTCGTTGTGTAATGAAGAGAGACAATGTATTTGTACAGATAACAAAAATGCTACTACAATGGTCTGTAGTTAAAGTGAAAAATCGCATAAAATCTTAGTTTACCCTACCTGTATGTTATCCCGTGTATGTTACCCTAAAGAACTTGGGTGAAACCTAGCCAAGATTAACACTAGACTGAGACGTGTGGTGTACTAGATAACATTACTCGCAGCAGTGGGAGATTACAGGCTGATGATGATGATGATACATCCTGGAATAACTATAGGCTCCTTTTTTCACAAAAAAGCGGTTTCTGTGGGATAGCGGATAAAAACCACGCCACAAATATTATCTACCTACTAGCCGCGCCCCGCGGTTTCACTCGCGGTCAAAGAGTTAACATGACTTTTCCGTGATAAAAAGTAGCCTGTGTTAATCCTAACCATGAACAACCTTCATTCCAAATTTCATGTGAATCCGTTCAGCCGTTTTTGCGTGAAAGAGCGACAAACATACATTCTTACAAACTTTCGCGTTTATAATATTAGTAGGATATACCGTCGGCTTACTGCAAGAAGTCATCAGTGCCAGGCGCAACGCGACTTCAAGCGCATCACGCTTGCAATAACTCCTCGAAAAAGATCCACGAATGTGATCGAAATTGTTCAATGTATCAGACTCAATAAAACGTGAGCATCCCCGTGATAATTATGATCACAAAAGTGATAACTGCGTCAGGTTTCATAGTAAACCAGAAAGTGTTTTTTTGCAGTTAATGACTTCTTGCGCTAAGTCGACGATACATTATGTAGTCTACACAACGCAAAGTAGTGTCAAATTGTCATCTAACCTTGGAAAAGTAAGCCACAAGTAAAAGTGGCTGCAGCGACCAATTTTGCTTTTCACCGAGAAAACAGCTGTTCCATACATTTCGTCGAGTGTCATTGATATTTTCTATGGAACAGCTGATTTTTTTGCGTATTGCGGGTTGGTCCCGTTGTAAAAGTTGTTCATATTGATGAGTAAGTAGGTACTATAAGCTCTTTTTAGCTTAGCATACCGTTTCTGTATAGCCCTGTATACTTTATGTAGACTATACAGCACAAAGTCCATCCATCTAGGCCAAAATAGTGTCAAATTGTCATCTATTCACCTTGGAAAAGTAAGCCACAAGTAAAAGTGGCCTCAGCGACCAATGTTGCGTTTCACCGAGCTACCACGGACCGAGGGAGTTTCTCTTCAATCCTAACTTTGCTCTATTTAAAGTACAGCCCCTTGTAATTACATGATCGAAACGCTATATAAAACTAAGAAATATATGGAAATGACATTACTGTCATAGAATGTAGAATCTATAAATATATTATGCTAGCTGCGCCCCGCGGTTTTACTCGTTTAAAAAGTTAACATGAGTTTTCCGGGATAAAAAGTAGCCTATGGGTTAATGCAGACCATGAACAACCTTCATTCCAAATTTCATGTAAATCCGTTCAATCGTTTTAGCGTGAAAGAACGACAAACATTCATTCCTACAAACTTTCGCGTTTATATTATTAGGAAGTAGGATAACGCTATGACCATCATTTTTATTTGCGTCATTACATAATTTGACCTCTCAAGGATCGTCGTGCTGGATACAAATGACCAGGATATTTTTGTCACCTGCCGGGAGATGGTGACTTATCACCATCTCCCGGACTGTAAGCTATAAGCCAATACATCTATACTAATATTATAAAGAAGTAAAGTTTGTGTGTTTGTATATTTGTTAAATTGTAAGGGGTAATCTCGGGATCTACTGAACCGATTTTAAAAATTCTTTCACCAATAGAAAGCCACATTATTGCTGAGTGTCATAGGTTATATAAAAAACCGAAAAATAAAAAGGCTTCTACGTGGTAGTCCGTTTTACAAAGTGAATCGGAGAAAAAACGGTCCGGACGGCGCGCGATGGCTTTGGGTTTAATTAACATTATGCCCAACGAAGTGGGCACGGGTCAGCTAGTATTTATATATAGGTACCTCGTCTCGCGACAGACGCGGTAAGTTGTATGTCAAAGCAAAGTCTGCATCCGATGGGGTTAGTCCAAAGTATCTCTAATAATATATTCAGTTATCAAAGTTGTCCTTGAAGGCTCACAGATGCGACTCAAGCCATCTGGCATAGACGTGTGACGCTATGTTTGTGTGTGAAGTATGTTTTGGATCCTTGAGAGATAATTGCGAACCAAACCATCACACAATTTGGGATCAAACATTTAAAGCAAAACTTTCGTCACTGGTGACAACTGGGAACATCAAAATACGGTATGTCACCTCCTGTGTGTGGTGACAACTGGGACGAATTTTATGCCTTGGGGACAAAGATAGGGTGACAATTGAAACTGGGAATGACCCCATATTATTTTATTCTAACTATGGAAAATAACGTGCTTTTTACATATTTTATTGAAATTAACACGGAAATACAGACAAGACCGAAAGTTTTTTTTAATTTTTTACAGTATGTTTTTAAAACAATAACTATACTATACTTCTGTTGCTATTGTTATTTGGTGGGCCTTCTTAGTTTGCTGACGTCATTGTTACGACGACCGACTGACGACCTAACCCGTCTCTCAATTGTTAAAATTTTCCCATAACTTTCTCTTGAAGGCAAGCTAGTGCCCGCGATTTCTAACTATGTTCAATGGTTATTTTAGATTCTTCTATCCCTTTTTAATCCCCAACGCCAAAAGTGGGTAATAATAAGTTACCGCTATAATATATATGTTTGTCTGTCTGTAATACTGTATAGCTCATAAACAGGTAAAACAATTTAGATACGATTTTTTGTTTGATAGTTGGTTTTCTAGCGGTGGTTTTTAGATAAATTTTATCAAAATCGGCTGAGACGTTTCAACATAATTTTTAATATAGTAGATTCTTCTACCTTCTTTTGAATTTTTGCCTCTTTCTACTCAACCTCATACACGTGGTATCTAGAAATGGGTCAGCAAGTTACGCGACATTACCCGAGCGAGAGCGGTCCTCTAGCGGTATAAGTGTTCCGAATGGTATGTTGTGCACGACTGTTAGTGCTTTAGGGATGTTTTACAAGTTTTTATTTAACTTATAATGTATGTTAGTTTATGGGCCTTATAACACGGTCACATTATCTCGAGACCTGGCGTCGATGACGTCACGTCGCGTCGGCGCTTCTGATATGGTGCGCATAACAAGCATCCTCTAGTAGGATATTATTATAAACAATAAGATTTCCAACAAAACAAATATTGTGTCAATTAATTTAATGTAGGTAATATTATCATAATGATATGATTAAAATGATGAAAAATAAATGAAACAATCTTGGTTAAGTGGGTACAAGAAGTGTTTAAAACTTAACAAAAATGTCCTACGTTGCAACAAAAACAATATTTTAACGTAACAGCAATAACAAAATAACAATAAAAGTCCAAACGTAACAATGATATGTTTAAAAATATACCACGAAAACAAGTCGACGCGTATCGGTAACGAAAGTGCTAACCGTACTGACGCGCCGGCCGTGGCGAGCGCGGGGAGGTGAAAGGAGAACGGGGCGGGTGCGAAGTCTCGAGATAATGTGACCGGGTTGTACTTGTAACCATCCCTTATAGTTAATCACTGCTTGAAATGCTCTGACAATTGCTTGCTGACGTGAAATGTCACGAGTTGAAACAAGACGCAGGATTTTAGGGTTCGGGGCTTTAAAGAGAGGCTGTTCGCCTTCGCATTTAGAAAATTTCAGTTTAATTGATCCAGTCGTTGTTCAAATGCTTCTTTACCAACGTTTTAATTAAAAAAAAGGTTTGAAAGCCTTAATCCTTAAATCCCTCGGGAACACAATAACTCTGCGAACTGTTCATGCAATTCAATGTAGAACTTTTTTTCGAAAGTTAGTTATCTAATATATAAAATTCTCGTGTCACAGTTTTCGTTGCCATACTCCTCCGAAACGGCTTGACCGATTTTGATGAAATTTTATGTGCTATGAGAATCGGCCAACATCTATTTTTCATCCCCCTAAATGTTAGGGGTAGTCCACCCCTAAATTTTATTTTTTATTTTTTAGACAAAATTTTTATTTTTTTATTTTTTATAATGTGGCATTAAAAAATACATACAACCCTAAATTTTCACCCTTCTATCACCAACCCCTATTAATTTATATGGCAAAACAACGTTTGCCGGGTCAGCTAGTTATTTAAAAAGAAATTAATTACAAAGAAAAATTTGCATCAATTATGCATGATGTAATAATGTTTGTTGCTTAACGTCTCCGACCTGTGTCGGAGGAGAATACTAACGAACATTAAAAAAAAAAAGTACTCCAGTTGTAACACGGGACAATTTTACCGCATTTCCTTTTATTATAACAACGATAGCTTGTCAAATCGCCTTGTTTAAAATGCACTCCAAGGAAAAACCATCTCAAATTTAGAGCTAATAAAGGTTCACTTTTGCTCGGCAACTCTAAATCCACAACTGCCAGCATCACAAACCCTCCCGACTGCTGATTACGTAATCAAGACAAACAGAGCGAGATAATCTCTATCTCTGTCTCAATATTGACAGCTTGATTGCAGAACTCTGTTTACATTTCCCTAATAATATTATAAATGCGAATGTAAGTTTGTTTGTTACGCTTTCACGCGAAAATTACTTTACTGATAATCATAAAACTTTGTACACGTCATATTCTTGGAGGTACATACTTGATCGATGTTGGAGGAATTAGAAGTAACATAATTATGATACTTTTTTATTTTTTTAAACGCGGGTGAAACTGCGTGTTGCAGCTAGTAGTCTATATATATAAAAATGAAACCCGTTTTCCTTGGTCACGGCATCACGCGTGAATGGCTGGACCGATTTCACTAATTATTTTTTTGTTGTATTTGTTATTATTAGGAGAAGGTTCTTACGGAAAAAAATATTAAGAAAATCTCTCAGAAATATTGAAAAACCCTAAAAACAGTCCTTTTCTTTTTCCCATACAAACGGTTTCTAACTAAAACGAGCTTTATTGCTATTGTATAAAGTTCATATTGAATTGCAAGCATTCACTGTTGTTTAAGCAATGTAGGTTGTAAGTTTATAAAGTTATTGCAATTTAATTAGGCAGTACCATAGAGAAGTACTGTAGAAGTACTGTGTATGGCAGTACGAAGTCTGCCGGGTCAGCTAGTTATAAATATAAATGCGACAAAGTTGTCTGTGGAGCTACCATCGCATTTTCTGAACAAAACTGCCAGTTTTATTACACTGTTTACTGCTTACCATCCTTTAAAAATAATAGGATAGAATATGCCTTTATTACACATCAAACTGGCTTTTCGGTGAAGGAAAACATCGTGAGGAAACCTGCTGACGTCCGGAGAAGAAATTCAATGGCGTATGTGAATTCCAGCAATCCGAAGTTGGCCATGCAGCGTGGTGGAATACGGCCTAATCACTCTTCGAGGGTAGACCTGTATCCCAGCAGTGGGAGGATTAAAGGTTGCATAATATGATGATGACACATCAAACAAATTACAAGAAAAAACTATGACTAGGTACGTAGAATTACATTTGGTAGTAAAAGGACGAAAAGGAGGCTTATTCAATTTTATCCAACTACAGCAAAGCCAAAAAGGAGAGTTATGCTTTATCAGTCTATGTATGTACATATGTATGTATTTACGTATTTTCCACCGTAACGCTTATACTACTCATCCGGATTACATTTATAATAGACTACATTTTATACGAATATCTATGAAATCATAGCAGATGCCCAAAAAAGTGAACATTATTTTTAGAGTCCGTACCTACCAAAATGGTAAAAAGAAAATCCTTATTTTTTCAAAGTCGGGTTACAGTTATTCAAAACTTTTTTCTTGTCACTTCTTATCATTTGCGAAGGTTTCTTATCGCAAAGAAAATAGTCGCCGTCATTTCACTCCTTTCCTTCGGTCAACGCTTTATGGTAAAATTTTGGCAAATGTCCAATGGCTAGACCAAAGATCCAAATCGATAGATTTTATGTAAAACTGAATAGACTGGCAATGTGTATTTATGGTACTTTTGGCAGGTTTCCAGTGTTTGAACTGGGTTTTGAAAAAGTTTACCTATACAATCTTTATTTACCTTTAACCTTACCTTCCGTTGCCTATACCTGTACTCGTAGGTTTTTTAACCCCCGAGCGACGTTAAAAAGAGGTTGCTATAAGTTTGGCCGCGATGTGCGTGTCTGTGTGTAGTGTTGTGTATGTGTGCGTAGGTAAGTCTGTCTGTGGCACCGTAGTTCTTAAACGGGTGAACCGATTTGGATGAGGCTTTTTTTATTGATAGGTGACTCGATCGAGTGCTCTTAGCTTACTTAATTATTCTGTTATAACTCAAGAAAATTAAAGAGTAATTGAAAATTGTCAGCTTTATTCTAGCCGAGAGATTAAACTTTAAATTTTTAGTTGGATTAGAAACTGGGTAATGCCCGTGACTTCGTACATAGTATGGTGGTTGACCTTCGACCTAAAGGGTTTGGGTCTAAAAACCAGGGCTCGGCAGTATCACAATTAAAAGAAAACACTCCTGAGAACTAAAATAACATTTTGAAAAATATGTTTTTAGAGTTCCATACCCTAAGGGTAAAACGGGACCCTATTAATAAAACTCCGTTGTCCGTATGTCCGTCCGTCCGTCCGTCTGTCACCTCACCAGGCTGTATCTCATGAACCATGATAGTTAGACTGTTGAAATTTTCAGAGAAGATGTATTGTCCGGTACCCTTCGTGCGCGAGTCTCACTCGCACTTCGATGGTTTTTTACAAAAATATGTTTGTCTAATTGGACAGCTTAAAATTTTCTCGAAAAATGTTCGTATGTTCATTTGCAAGAATGCTCTGAGATGCTCTTATTCAACGGGATGCGCACTATGCGAGCATTTTTATTTGTCTGCGAGAATTCTCGTTAAATTGGAATTCTAATTCTCACTGCGCTTTACTCGTACCAAAACCTAAGAGTTAAAATAAACGTTTCACACTCATAGATCTCTACTAGGATAAATCCTGTGTCGGGGATGCCATTGAACACACAAAGACAAGGACAACTAACACCCAGACCCAGAGCAGATATTTAAATTTATCATTCAAACATCTGCCCGGCCGGGAATCGAACCCGGGACCTCTGGCTAATAAGGCTTAGGCGAAATAGTTATAGGAACCATAAAGTGTATGTAGATTGTAGAGTAGAGTGGGCAATTTATCGCCAACCAGGTTACTGGCTCACCGTGCCGCCGCGTTTAATTGAATGCGCTATCCCGTGGTGACCATCGTTTGTGTAATAGGTAGAAAAACAGACTATAGCACTCATCATTATGAACAACTTTTACTATGGGACCAATCCTGATATTGCGGAAAAAAAACAGATGTTCTATAATTTTACTATGGAAACTAACGTGTTATTCACACATTTTTGTTATAATGTATTTTTTTCGGAGGGTCGGTCGACCGGTGTCGTAGTACTGTAGTAGGCGACTTTTTTTTTTATTCAGTTATGCGTTTGACCGCCATCTCGCCTGATGGTAAGCAATGATGCGGTCTACGATGGAGCACGCTTGCCTAGAAGGAACCGATTCACTCGCGAGTTGAAGACACCCAAATTATAGTAATAATAAAAAACTAATGTACAATAAGTACGTAGAAATAAAATACGACTAAATTATAATTATAAAAACAATTAAAAATATACATTTTTCTTTTTACAATTCGGACAATTTAACTATTTACATATTTACACAAAAAGACATTACTTAGAAATAAGTAAAATTAAGTCATAATGCCTAATTATTTTCAAAAGTTAGAATATAAAAATATACCTAAAAAGGTCCCCGAAATTTAGGGGGAATATAGTTAGAAAAAAAAATTAAAAAAAAATTATATCTATCGGGAAACACCCACTCGGGCAGAGTATTCCACACTCTGGCAGTGCGCACAATAAAAGTGGAATCTAAGCTTAATTTTTAGTTATTTTTTTTAGTGGACTTAATTTTTACGTGAGTATTCCCGTATTAATTATAACAAAAAAGCTGTTCTATACATTTTGTGTTTTTTTCGTTTAGTTTGATGATGATAAAATGATTTTAATTTTTCATCGTAAAGACAAATATGCAAATCCTACTGCTGCCAGTAAATAATAATAGATACCTACCTAAACCTACAGATACAAAGTTCTTTGCTCAGATTCCACTTTCTTACCTGATAAAAGGCGCAATTTTGTACAGTATTTTCAGAATATTAAAACCTTCGGCTTATCTCTTCTCAGCGTGATCGATTCGTTGATAAATCTTTATCAGTCAAACCCAAATCTCTCGGATTTCATTCTTTTAGTAAGTCACGTATTCGATTTTCATTTGCTTTGATTCGATTATTTTTACAAAGTTAGAGCATATTTTTTTAATTGAATATGTTTTTAAATGTGAAGCGTTGGTTTGTTTGTTTGTTACGCTTTCACGCCTTAACTATTCGATCAATGATCATGAAATTTTGTATACACGATGTGTCAAGGGTACAGAATAGTACATACTCGTAGGTTACTTTTCAATATCATTATCACCGCGTACATGAAACCGCAGGGTGTAGCTAGTGTAAAACTAGGTTATAACGAAAGAATATGCTAAGCCGAATAGGGCTCATAATTCTCATCATTATGAGCCACTAATATGGCTCCTGCGCAACAGCCCTGAAATAGTAAGAAAACAGTTGCTCTCTAGAAAAACATCAATGACACTCGATAAAATATATGAAATAGCTGTTTTTTTGCGATTTCAGGATTGGTACCATAGAAAAAGTTGTTCATAATGAGCCTATAATACTATGAGCCCTTTTTGGCTTAGCTTACCTTTTTCTTATAATCCCGTAAGGTATAAGGTGGAATTCACAAATAACCTAAAAACTTGAAAAATCAAAAACCCAAAACCTCATTGATATTTTTATTTGAAATTAAAACCTATTTGTAAAAATATTTAGGTATAATATTTCCACTAAATAGCTGTTATTGGTCACCCTACTCTCTGATATCCCGTGCCTGCAATATTTATGAGCCGTCACGATTGAAGCCACGTGCTTATTGTTGGGATTTATCGATTTACGTCGATGTCTCGATTAATAATTACTCGATTGTTTACATTAATCGACTGATGTTCGCCTTCTGTTTGTGTTTGCAGAGTTATGGGTTAGGTTAGGTTCTGTTGTTGTTTACATCTCTATAATAATAATTGTAGTTTTACTTAGTAACTTGGACTCTCGACTTTATCCGCTGTAATATAGGAACAATTAATTTTTAAGTAATACTAGCGGCCCGTCCCGGCTTCGCACGGGTAGACACTATAAATTGAGATGTGAGCTATCCTATCTGTTAAGTTAGATCGAACTGCACACGGTGTGCAGATTTGATTGAAATCGGTTAAGTAGTTTAGGAGTCTATAGCGGACAAACAACGTGACACGTATTAAGATAAAGTACAGTCAAGTGTGAATCATGCGTTAACATAACTTAAAATTTTATGTTTTTTACCTACTATACAAAAAATTATATAAATTATTTAAAACAGGAAATTCCTTACCTTGTTTATACCCGACGCGATTGGAAGGCATCATCATCATCATCATCATACCAGCCTGTAGGGCGTCCACTGCTGGACATAGGCCTCCCCCATAGATTTCCAACGGGACCGGTTGGAAGCGGCCTGCGTCCAGCGTCTTCCGGCGACCTTAACTAGGTCGTCGGTCCATCTCGCGGATTGGAAGGCATAAATACAATTAAAAACAGTTATTTTTAGCTGTTTATGTGCTCACTACTTTTCAACGTCACCGTTTTCCATTGCATCCGCGCGAGCGAAGCCGCGGGCCACAACCAGTAGTAGTAAACGTATCCACTTACCCAGGTGATTTATTCATCCTTGTAGGTTTACAAAGAGTTAACTTACCAATCCACTCGTGATCTAAATTTAGACAACGTGAGACAAGAGAGTGGAAAAAGCACTTTCTGTCTCGAGAAACGTCTGTCAGGTTGAATTAGGTAACTCCAAAGCCAAAACCTTTAGAGATTAGTAAAATAACTTTTCCGGAATGTTTCTGTGAGTTTGGGTAGTAGAGGTTGGGTGCAGGTAGGTAGATAGGTTTAAACCTTTAGATACATATTAGTAGACAGGTAAAGTACCTAAGTTCGTATAGGCCGGGTGGCTAATGGCGGCCCTAGTGTTAGAATGTTTAGGCCGCCTGAATGCCTCTGACATGGCTGGACGGTTGTTGCTATAGAACAACCAGGACCTAGAACTAAACGTGTCATCTGACAAACGGTAGTGTTCAGTTGTAAATGCCATCCGCGGTCACCCATCCGAAGACTGACCGTGTCGTCCGTTGCTTAACTTCGGTGATCGTTTACGAACACCCAGTCGAGCTATGCTAAGATGGATAGATAAAGTCTTTATTATTCACGTAATCGGGTCTAGCACAACATTAGACGTAAAAATCGTAGCGAGTATTCGATAGCAAAGTGCACGCCATTTGCGCCTGTCAGTGACGCCCTTGACGAAAATTGGCGTACACTTTTGTATCGAATACTCGCTACGTAATATTTTACGTCAGCAGTTATGCTAAGCCCACTTAAACAGATAGCTAGTTAGGTAAATGCTACAAGATGTACGGTTTCAAATACAAAAGATATATGGTTAGTAACAGTAGTAAATAAATTATGCAGTTGTTCTGGTATTTGACCATTGGATTTATTGGATCATTGGATTTATTTACATATTTTGTTTTGACATTCTAATAATATTATTTTCTTTGACATTTAATTTATTGTGTATTAATTTATTCGTAAAAATTATATTAGACATTCATAAGTGTCTTGACTGATTATACCTACTATTGTAGTTATTTTATACCTTGATATTTTGACATTGCAATAATTTATATAATTTTTTTGACATTCTAATAATATTGTTTTCTTTGACATTAATTTATTGTGTATTAATTTATTCGTAAAAAATGTATTTGACATTCATAAGTGTGCATTGATGTACCCATATTTGAATAAATTATTTTGAATTTTGAATTTTGACCAGCGGCAACATAAATTGTCGCCACACCCCCGGTGCAGGGTAAATATGGCAGTATGTAACTATAACATACTCGTAGCTTTAAAAGAGCAACACGTACAAACATATGCAGCCGAGCTTTGAACTGTGGACTTCAAGTTCAAAATCCGGCGGCACTGAATTGTTAAAATCTTTACCATTAGGCGTGTAACTTGCACAACTGCAGAATTATGTTACATTTAAAAAGTATTACTTGCTATACAGGGTTATTCATAAAGGGTATGCTAAGCCGAAAAGGGCTCATAGTACTTACTCATCATGATGAACAACTTTTACTATGGGACCAACCAAATATTCGCGAAAAAATATTCTATGGAACAGTTGATATTTTTTTCGCGAATTTCGGGTTGGTTCCATAGTAAAAGTTGTTCATAATGATGAGTACTATGAGCCCTTTTCGGCTTAGCATACCCTATATGAATAACCCTATATACTCATAAATAATTTCAAACATTGAAACTTGGCATACATTGTAATTTGGAAAATGTATTAAGTTATGTGCAAATTGCAATGGATATACCAACTGACAGGCAGGCTCTTGAAATGATCCTTTTCTGAATGTATAATATGAAATTATTTTCATACATTTTCGGAAAAGAAACACTCGAGGTTCATCACAAGCCCTTGTAGACTATTTTCCCTAACAAATTCTGTTGAAAACCCGCACTGTAAGTGGAAAGTACCTAAATAAATACTTTCTCCCGTGACGCTAGAGAAATGTCAAGTCAAAAATATCCCAAGAAACTAGGAACAAACAACTAAAATATTTACAAAACTGGTTCTTAGTCCCAAAGGTCAAAACATTCCAGGTGATTAGTTTTCTCCTCTTAAAAACTCCAAATCCTCAGAGAAAGGAATCAATTTCTTCCACTGAAAGGATCAACATTGTTTTATCAGTTCACGCGTGATTACTTGCTTTTTGGAGTGGAAAAAATGGTTTTGGTCGTTGGGATTTTGTTTTCTCTTCGTTGGAAAACGTGCCTTGTTTTTGTAAGGTAAGGTTTTATTTCAAAAGGCGGCAGTTTTTCGTAGCTACATTATTGGTTAATCTATGGGCAGACCAGACCCAGCTGTTAGATTGGACAGCCAAAATGAAATGAACTTTTTATTCGACTACCCGGAAGAAGTGTGATATTTTCGGGTTGTAACTATTATGTTTCTGTGTTCCCATATGACCTTGAGTCTAAGTGAAGTGTAATGTGTCGTAAGAATCGTTTTAGAGTTCCGTATCCAAAGGGAAAAACGTGACCCTATTACTAAGTCTCCGCTGTCCGTCCGTCTGTACCAGGCTATATCTCATGAACCGTGATAGTTAAGACAGTTGAAATTTTCACAGATGATGTATTTCTTTTGCCGGCTAGGTATAACAATAAGTACTAAAAACATTTAAGAGGGCCCCCATACGACAAACGTGATTTATTTGCCGTTTTTATAGATAACTAGCTGCGTCCCACGGTTTCACCCGCGTTTCAAAAGATAAAAAGTAACCTATGTCAATGTCACTTCTAATACCTCCAAGAATATGTGGACAAAGTTTCATCATGATCGGTTAAGTAGTTTTCGCGTGAATGCGTAACAAACTTACATTCACATTTATAATATTAGTAGGGATGGTACGGAACCCTTGGTGCGCGAAACCGACTTACTTGGCCGGTTATATATTTCTAGTTTCTACGGACCAGGTTTGGTACTGTAAGCTCTTAGCGCCCGACACGCGCCCCGAGCGCTTTTTTGCCTTAATGTTCATATTATGTAATGTAAGAGACATGATTTCCTTCACAGCGCTTATTGTAACTAGCCCTTTAGAAGTTTTATTATATTCTACGTTTGGCAGTTGGTTTAAACGTAGAGTATGTAACTTAACGTTTAACACACATAGCTCCGCATTAGGATACCCTGTATCGGGGATGCCATGGAACACACAAAGACGAGCACAACTAACACCAGATAGAGCAGATATTTAAATTAATCATTCAAACATAACAACAACATAATTTACCTATTTATAAATAGTTGTCATCGTAAAAACTAGTACTAGCACGAGTTTTTAGGGTGAGAACCATATATTATAAGTATTATGATAGTTGTCACCGTAAAAATCAGTGCTTATCATCGTACTTTTTGGTGATTATCACTATGCTCCGTACTTTAGGTGAAATTTTTCTCAGTGTAACACCTATCATACACGTACATACTTCAAGGCACACTTCTACTTAAGGCATACTTCGATAATACTGCACGGAGCACATCTCAAAAGCTCAATGAACTTCCGTACGTTGCCTCGTGCCAATATCGATGTCGAGGGCTGTCAGACGGAAAACTACCCTCGTCTAGGATGCCCAGCTATCTAGCACTCAGGCACGTAACTAGGAGGTGAGAGAGGGGGGTTGAGGATTTTGAAGGAAAATTGTAGTATCTGATAAACACCTTTATGTACGTATTCGGTTTTTGTAGTGTGTAAAGTGCATACTTATGCGGAAGGTAACAATAAGCCACGACGTTGCGGTTAGGCTCTTGCTTCTACTTCAGAATTGTTAGTTTATAACATTTTTTCAGATGTAAACTAATATTACCGTCTTGACTTAATTTATGCTTAAAAAAGACGAGTGCTAATGTCTTAATTTTTTTGGTGTTTGACTCTTAACTTTGGGTCATTTATTTAGCCGTTTGTAGTGTTCGAGTCTAACTAAAACAAAGATTGTAAATAAATCACACTCCTATTTATAATTTACCTACACTGTATTAAACTTATAACACTGTATTAACCTTTTGTTGTCTTATCAAACTGAAACTAAAACCTTTTTTTCAATAACTGTCTATTAATATTATTTTGCTGCCGCTACATTGAATTAAGTATAACGTTTTCAGAAAAATTGTTTTGCTGCCCCTAGTTTTTTCCCTGCCTACATCCCTGTAACATGCTGAGATAACTCTACGTAGGTTCACAAATAGATTGAACGTTTCAATCGCTGAGAGTAGGTACTTTATTTGATTGCTTGATACATGAAGTTTAATTAAGTGGGCGGCCGCTGTGGTGTGCGTTATAAAGGAACGTGGGGATTTGGTCGTTGAATCGAAATAATTACTCGTTGATCCTATTTTTAGACATTTTGGTCTGAAAAATATTACTTTGATATTTTTTCTTTTAGGTACTTCTTTTGACGCCTGGACGTGTAGAGCCAAAGATCAGTTTGAGTGGTGTTTTACTCGTACTGTAATAACTTAAATACGAGTAAGCTTAGCATAGAATTAATAGATTGTAGATATAATATGTGTCTAAATAAAGGAATTGAATTGAACAGAATTCTCCCTACAGTGGAGCACGCTTGCCTTAAAGAAACCGTCGACACCTAGATTTTCCTCTCTTTGTTTTAAAACGTTTCACACTTATAGCGCCCCACTAGGATAACCTGTGTCGGGGATGCCATGGAACACACACAAAAACAAGGACAACTAACACCCAGATCCAGAACAGATACTTAAATTCCAATCAAACATTTGCCCGGCCGGTAATCGAGCTCGCCGGGTTCTTTGTTTTAGTTTTATACTTTAATCATATTCTCCGTTGTTCTAGCTACACTCCGAATACCGCAGCACGTACAAATGGCACGAGTTCAAGGAGCAGCAGCAGGGCGTGGTGAAGCAGCCAGCGCCGGCGCCCACGCCGCCCTCCGTGCTACCCTTGGCCAAGGGTACGTATTACTGAAACATTAAGAGTCTAGGAAGCATCTACTGTGAAATCTTTCTGCCTCACAAAGCAAGTTTAGGAATCCTAAGGCCAAGAACAGCTACCAAAAAGTCTGTTAAACATTCAATTGGCTGTTCCACGGTTCATAGAAAGAATCACTGTTATTATGTGGAATATGTGGATTAACATCATTTATTTCTGGCTCTTGATACAATAAAAAAACTTCTCCTCATTATACATTCTTTATACTATGCTTCGAGGAAAATAGAGAAGCAAGAGCAGCAGAGTAGAGTAGAGAGTAGAGAGCAGAGTAGAGTAGTGGAGTAGCAAGACTGTTCATAGCCCAAAAAAAGTTCCTACCACTATTTTACAACCCACAACCACAAGAGCAAGAGTAATCAACAAAGAAGATACAATACGTTTAGTAGGTACATGAATATTCTTGTTCCCAGGTCCCATGGAGCCGGCGATACCTCGTCGCAAGAAGTACCCCGGAGTGGCGTACAAGACGAACGAGCTGTTCGACCCGGCGCCGGCTGATGACATCAGACCACACCATAACTCCGCTTTTGACAGAGCCAGGGTCAGTACCTCTTAACACTTCCTGACTACTCGGCCTGAAAGTTGCTTGGTTGCAAGCCACCAAGTTACTTGCCAAGTTCACACGCTCAGAAACCGACAAAATTTAGCTCTAGTAGCTTGTAGCTCAACTCCATTTTCCTATATGCATACTAAAAGGCATAAGGAACAATCAGTACTTAGGTCATTAAGAACTTGTATTAGCAGAGCTATGGTGTATACTACTATATGCTTACACTCATATTAAGTCATATTTCATTCTAATACTAACTACCACTACTACTTACTATCTCTAATAATAATAATACCTGACGTTTAGGCAACGTGAAATATTTCAAAAACTAGGAAAAAGATTTTACTGTTTGCGTAAGTTTTAATGATGATTTTTTGTGCAGAGCGCGCAAAGAAATGACCCCGAGCGCGCAGGGAGGCGCAGCAAGTCGGAGGGCCCTCGCCAGCCGCGCTGGACGGACACCGTCGAACCCAAGGTACTGGGTTTAAGAACTGCTTTCAGACCTTGACTTTCAGGAAACAAAACGAAGCTTCAACGCAGAGTTAAAAAAATACTCGTCGCCACTGAAAATACCTAGACGGAGGGCGAGTAGAGGAAACACTGTCCATTGTTTACAAGAACATTCTTGAATGCCGATACAATGGCCGCCCCCGCGGCCAACACTCTCTATTTGAGCTTTCCACTCGGGTACCGACATACACAACATGATCAATAACCATTGTTATTTCACGGCATTTACAACTTGTTCTTCATGAGTTTGTAGAAAAGCCTAATTTTGACAAAAACTAGTTTGATATTTAGGAAGACTGCCCATATGAGTATGACTGCCAAACCATCGCTTCCAGGCCACACTTCATCATGAATTTGTAGAAAAGCCTAATTTTGACAGAAACTTTTTAGCAAGTTAAGTAGACTGCCCATATGACTGCCAAGCCATCGCTTCCAGGCCACAGCTACAGCCATGGGCGAAGTGATGGCGGTCAAGGAGCCAGAGGCTCTGGCAAGCACTGAGTACCGCAACCAGTTCGCCTGGCCCAAGGAAAACGAGCCGGCTCCGAGGAAGAGCATCTCCATGGGAGCCCTGAAGAAGGCTGCTGTTGCTGAAGGTAAGTGACTTAAATAACTAGACTTTGGTCTGATACCAGTTAAATAATTTCTTGGTCGCGTTTCGTGGACTCTCTCGTCGGTTCAGACCAAGAGTGAGTGAGTGTAGTAAGAGTGTACTAGGAGAATGTTGTCATTAGTTTTAGGTCGTTTTTCGCCTCTCAACACTCGCTCTCAGCTGAGTGTCTTTAGGTCGAGAAATCTGAGAGCTGACATCGAATTCTGATGACGTATTTAGAACGTTAAAAACTGATGCTCTCTTGAAATTACTTATCTATTGACCGTTTATTAGTTGCATTCGAAGAGTGCACACAAGAGTTATTGTACTGTCATCTGCTCTCCCATTTCGTTCAGTATTTAGTGAGTGCTCAAAATACGTTGTTTCCATTCTATACACGTACTGCAACAAAGTTAACTAGGCAATTTGTTTTTATCCGCTCTTATTTCTTTTTTACCACTTTTCTTCCCTACTACTTACTTTCCACTTAAAAATCAACTAACTATTAATCATACGCGCATATATAATCAAACGTAGCATATATAATCAAACGCGTGTAAGCGTGGTGGTGATAATAATCGTGTTTCATCTCGCTCGTTCGTATGGTCCAAATAAGTTAGTGCAAGCGGGATGGCACGCACCAACCATTGCTTCTACAGTTACAAAACAAAGCCCCAAGTACCAGGTAACCATAACCAGAAATCAGTATCTATATCTCATGTTTATTTCCTGCCAATCCCACATTACTCCGAAACGACGGTCAACCCCTGTGATGACACCATTTGTACGACAAACACCCTAATGTTTCCCAATTTATCGGCACATCGACAGCCTAACAGCCTAATTAACTTCAAAACGACCGACCGGACCTACTGGACAGGAATATTCACGTGTTGGGGTCAGTATGAAACTATGAATCTAGCGAACAGGTTGGAACTTGTAGAATATAAATAAACTAGCTGTTCCCTGCCACGCTTCGCTGTGGATAAAAAAAATAAATAAAAACAATCCTGGATACGTATTATATATCAATTTATTATAGTTTTATTTCAAGTTTCTAAGACTCGTGCGAATAGAACTTTAGAAGATTCTATTCAGGGTTAGGTTAGGCAACGTTACGAAGATGCCTCGGGCATGGAAGGTTTCCATACGCGGCCACTTCCTATCACGTGGCCCGTCGCTTGTTTGCATCTTAATTTTTATTTGAAAAGTACATAATTATTACATATAAAAGCACAAAATTGTAAGGCTGAATGTAAAGAAACTGCATACTGCAGATGCTTTACAATTCCAAAACCGCTCGCAAACAATACACGCCGTTGCCATATCAAAGTTCCCTGAACCGGCTAAACTGTGAAATGGCTCGACTGAATAGTTTATGCCGTCCTGAGTGTAGTTTCAAATATTCAGATGAGTTGCTGGATGCTGCGTCGCTCACAGAAGCGAACTTCGCTTTGACAAATTTATCGTGCAAATTGCAAATGTCGAACTCAAAGTGCAAACCTCATTCGCAGCCACGGTGCTGGAATTTTGATTATTAATGATGTTCATCTGAATATACATATAATAGGTACATATATATATTTATAATTATACTGTGTACATGACAAAATACGGTTTGATTCACAACTCTTATTTTAGGCGATAAGACTGTAGTTCTGCCCATCAATTAAATTATATTATCTAATCTGAGGTTTCATTGTGAAATTATGCCGTTTTAGAGACTTTTAGGCCGCCTAAAAATTACCTATGACTAGTCATTCCAGTCCAGTCAGATATAATGACCATTCAGTCTGTTTGAACTTACTGACTTACCCGTATCAGCGCGAGTGCGTTTTGTTGAACCTGACTACAAATAAAGATGAAGGGAGGGTTTCGTTCTTAGCAGTCTATTGGTGAGAACATTACCCAGACTACTGAGTTACTGAGAACTACTGTAGTTCGGATGACGCGTTGAATTGTAGGCCCCGGTTATTTGTCAAATTAAAACAATCGCCAGCCATTTGTCAGAGGCGTTCAGGCGGCTTGAAAATTCTGATACCAGAGCTAGTCACTCGGTCTATACCATCGATCTAGATAGACTTTGGTGGCCTATACGGACTTTCTTTACTTTGTCTATGTATGTATGTTTATTTACCTACGTATTATGTTCCACTGCAGCCTACTCATCAGAGTTTAATGAATGAGCTGTCAATCGATTCTTTATTATAATCCTATTATTGACTATTGAGTTATTCATCTATTTGTCGCGCACGTACTTAATGCAAATTTAAGACTTATATGGTTTTCTCATGGATACCATTTTATCAGAACTGCACTGAATTGAAATGGGACCAAATGGAAAGCGTCAGCTTTCTAATAAAAAAAGAATCATCAAAATCGATTCACCCAGTCAAAAGTTATGAGGTAACAAACATAGAACATAAAAAAAAATTTAAATTAACCGGTTTTATAAAACAATAAAAAAATGTACTAAAAACCAAAAAATAATAAAATAGATACAGTCGTGGGAATTATAAACATATGCATAGACTAGACTAAAATAAAACCGTGGGGCAAGAAAACCGTGGGACGTGCCCCACGTTTTATAAAACCGTTCAACTTAAATTTTTTTTTTACCTATTTTTATTTTCTAGTTTTTAGTTTTTATTTTATATAGTACATTGTATTATACTGGTTGAGCACTTTCATTTGATACCCATATTGATGGGATCGATAAAACCTACGTTATCCGCCATTTTGTAGCGGCCGCCATCTTGAATTTATAATGATAATGAATAAACATAATTGTATTGTCACCAAAATCCAAAGTGTATACAAAATTTCAGATTAATCGGTTGACAGGAAGAGGGTGAAATTTGAATTACTAAATTTGACCCAAGAAAGAAAAAAGAAAACGTGAGCTAAATAAAACCGTTTAAAAAAACATACAGTCGAATTGATAACCTCCTCCTTTTTTGAAGTCGGTTAAAAAATCAATATGTCGAATGCTACATCCAAAAAGTGATGGTCTTGGTCAGCACATTTTATTTATATACTAGCTGACCCGGCAGACTTCGTACTGCCATGCCATACAGTACTTCTCTAATGGTACTGCCTAATTAAATATAAACACTGCACAAAATACTATTTACAATTTTATACTTATAATATATTACAATTATAGGTACGAATTTGTTTCGTGTTTCAGTTGACAAAAGCAAACTCATCCATGAAAAAAAAAACACTGACATTGACAGTTTGTTGTTGTTTCAACTTTTTTTTTAATTTGATATGACTTGGAGTCAAATCCTTCGAAATTTTAAAACAAATGAATGAACTATTCGATTTCGTTTTCTTTTTTTTGTTTTATCTGTGCTCCAACGCACACTGTTTTGATAGATATGATTGAATTTGAACTTTGTACAGAGGTAATAAAGTGCAAATTGACTCTTGGACGTTAGGAACATACCTAACTACATTGCTTATACAATAGTGAGGGCTTGCAATTCAATATGAACTTTATACAATAGCAATAAAGCTCGTTTTAGCTAGAAAACGTTTGTATGGGAAAAAGAAAAGGGCTGTTTTTAGGGTTTTTCAATATTTCTGAGAGATTTTCTTAATATTTTTTTCCGTAAGAACCTTCTCCTAATAATAACAAATACAACAAAAAAAGAATTAGTGAAATCGGTCCAGCCATTCACGCGTGATGCCGTGACCAAGGAAAACGGGTTTCATTTTTATATAGATATAGATAGATGATAGATATATATAGATATAGATATAGTCGAGATTTAGTGTTTCATTTAATTCTTTGTACTTTTGGCGCTAAGAGCAATAAGGCCGCCTGTTGTTGGACTAGTTTTATGTTTTAAGATCCTTTTTGTCTGTAATTTTTGGTGTGTACAATACAGAGTTTATCGATCTATCTATCTACTTTTTGTTGTCAGAGTCATTTTTTTCCGTAGGATTACAGTTTTTTGAACTTTTTACTTCATGCATAAGTATTTCATAAGCTGGTGGTTCTATAGGCCCATTCAAAGGCTTGGCAAATATTCCGCCATTGAAGCAGGTCCCCTGAATTTCGTATGCAAAACGCAGTCAGCTTCATAAAACAGATTTATACGACGCTTGGTTGGCGCAACGAGACTCGTTATAAAGGAGTATTAGAGTAATAAAGTGGTTTTAAGTCGCGAGTTTTATTTTAGCTGCGGTACACTACACATGATTTTGGTTCGTTTTCATACAAACTGTCATTTTTCTCAGACACTTTTTTATTTAATTGAGTGACGAGACGAGCAAATCGCTCGGCCTAATGTTAAACGACACGTTTGTCTATAACAGGCATAACAGGCATCTATCTATCAGGCCAGACTTAGTTTGGGCCGTGGATACATCGTCTTTACACACACACATCCCATGAGAAAGTTACAAATAAAAACGGTGAAACTGTTTTGTTCTATTCACATTATTATCCTAAATACGAATATGGTCATTAAACGACTTATTTATGTTCCTAATAAAAATATTTAATTTGACTTTGCGAAAATAACGTCGTTTTGTTTGACACGGCAATTGGTAAGTTCACCCTAGAAAAAGCACCCCTAGTTGCTATAAGAATTTTCCCTCTCTCTTGAGCCTTTTATGGCTTAGGTTCCCATGTAGGTTCCCCAATACTTAGTAAAAGACAGCTTATTTTATAAGCCGCAGCTTTCATTCCAGACTAATCTAGTAAACTCCAAGTTTCAATACAAGCTTTAAAATTTTATCACGCCAAGCCCAGCGGCCATAACAAAACTCAATAAAAGCTCGGCAGCGCCAGATTATGAATTCTCAATGCATTTTCCTAGAAGTATGAACTGATTTATGAAAATTGCAGTTATTTAGCAGTTATTCTGCAGTTACTTCGGTTTTTATTCGGAATGCGAGGGAATTTAAGAGCTTAAAAATGTTAGGACCGTTTTGCATATTTTCAAATGGTTTTAAAAGATTTCGGGGTTTGCAAATTTTAGATTTGGTTTTGTTTTAAACGGGGAATAATATTATGTCCCATTCATTCGTTTTGAGAACTTTAATCCAGCAGACTAGTTTTATTAGTTTCTTTAGTCTTTGAGCCTTTTGGTTTAGCTTAAAAACATTTCTTATTAGACTTATTCTTCTTATTAAAACATGCCTTTTTAACAAATGACTCCTTCCAGTTACCTCCTTACATTTAATTTTCGCGCCCATTTCCTTTTATTAAAAGCTATAAGAAAATTAAAATAGGATAAAAATTTATTAAGATAAAGTTCAATTAGAAGAATGAAGCCGAAAATTAATTACGAGCAACCTAAATAAGAACAATGTAAATACGAGTATGTATTCCTTTTAATCATGAGTATTTTTTTTTCTCCAAAAAGGCGAGATACTTATTAAAAATGTTTCGTTCCGGCAAGACTAAAAGTTTCTCATTTCAAACACCCGTTTTATACATACAAACATAAAACTTTATCTACTCGCGTTTGGTCGTTCCCTGTTTTTAGGGCACTCCCGGACACCGTATCATTTTTCAAACGATGCTTTTATGTCGCAATTAGCCAATAACGGTCGATGTCCTAGTTTTCAAACACTTTTCATGAAAAGTTTTAGCAGAATATTTTTAAGGAGTTAAAAATTGGTATTTAAAAGTTAGTAGAGATTTATGCAGAGCAGCATCGTGAAGGTGTTCCGCAAGGCGGAGTTCTTGGGCCAAGTTTTTTCCAGATATCTCCAGACTAAAACCAAAAAGTATATCAAAGCAGATTAAATAACATTAGGTAAAAATTACGCTAAATTAAGTAAATAATACGTAAAATGTCGTGTCTCCGTAGCATCAGGAAGTAAACAGGCAAAGACACAGTGAATCGCTGTAAATTTTAGGAAGTTTTTTTTTTATGTAATTGAGTGACGAGACGAGCAAATCGCTTGCCTGATGTTAAACGTCACGTTTGCCCATAACAGGTCTGCGCCACCCAGAATTTTGAACTCGCAGAATTCAAGACCCTGCGCGGCACAGCACTGCGCTCGTCACCCTGAGATATAAGTTGTTTAATCTCCCATTTGCCCTGTAATTTCACTGGAAACAATGCCCTTCCAACCAGAACACAGTAATGTTTGCACATTACTGCTTGGCCAACCCTCATTAATGAGGAAGCACTAAGAGCAGAGAACATAAGTCTGTCCCTGAGTCTATCTTGTCTTCTTTGCTGAAATAGAAATGATGTAGAACTAATTGAATCAGACGTTACTTCGCGGAAATTCATCTTCAAATGTATTTCTAGTGTACCTACCTACTTCTGAAGGCGAAAATAAAACAGTGATTTGACGTAGAATTCAGGTTGAAGTCTCTACAGGTACTCATCACTCACGCCTTAATATTTTTCCCCAAAACTCCGCTCAGCAGAACCCGTGTCCCAGTTACGAACATGCTAACCTGTCCCTCAGGAGAAACATCAACGTTAAAAGTTCCAAACTAAGTTACCATGATAAACGGCTTCGTTTTGTAGTCATGCAAGGGGATGGTTTCGAAAAACACGCAAGTCGTTAAAGTTCATTTCATAATTATAGCAATTACTAAAAGATAGTTGTTAAATTCGAATCAGTCAGTTTTATTAACCAATTGAAATTGTGTCACATAGTTGCTTTTGAAGGCACTGACATTGAGATTGAAAACACACTTTATGACTTTTAATATGACTCGTGTCTCTCAGTCTCAAAATCTTTTTGATATGATTTTTCAACTAAGCATCTGAACTGATCATGTTGTTTAGATGCATGACGATAATGATAACAAATGAGATGAGATTATTGCATAATGTTAAATATGATACAATTAGTACCAGATTTTTTAGATGCAACTGCTAAATAAAAGTACGTAATTTATAGTCTCGTTAATAACATTCTCACATTTCTTTATGTGTCCAAATATAACTAAATTTTCATAAGCCATAAACGGAGACATAAAAGATAAATATAATACAATGGATTTGAACTCTTCTTAGAATAGAATATCCAATTTGCTACGCTCTAGCTCGCCGAAATAGAATGTCTGAATGAAGGCGAATGTCAAAGAGCTAGGTCAAATCACAAGTCGTCTGCGAAAGATACCTACTACCTAGGTACCTAATGTTATGGTCCGAGATTTAAATCTAGTGCCCAAGTTACAACACAACAATTTCACACGTATTTTGCTTGGCACGATGTTATCTCGTGTTTTGTAATTTGAAGTATGTCAGGGTATCAATTATATCGTTGACAATGGACGCCAATTTAGGCGAAACGATTTCTTAGAGAATTTCGTGTTTCGTGCTTTGTTCGAAATAACAATAATGATTCATCTTTTCAAAGTGCTACTAAAATAAAGGTAGACTTATCGGTTGATTTCAATTTTGAAATAATAGGTCTAGAGGTAATTCATACACCAAATAGGAACAAACTAGACCACTCGCATCTTTAAAGCATTATAGAATTTAATAAACCTAACGTATATGCTGAATTGATGTCTAAGTGACAATTGGCGTTCACTGTGTAAAGATTGAATTTCTCGTCATCTAATTATGACTTTATTGTTATTAATAGTAACTAATCGAACCAACAGAATTAAATTTAACTGCATAGTTACGAAGGTGTTATAAAGAATTACAATTTCAGCAATGAACTTCTATGCGTACCATGCGTTCCATGAGAATAGTATTAGTCAATATTTCCTCCAATAAGGAAGAACCTAACGATTCCAGGGTCAGTCGAAGCGGAACCACTCATGAACCACGTCGACGGAGACCACGATGACGGCCACAAGCGCTACATTGAAGACTACCTATGGAACGGACAGAAGCCCGGCGTGCAAAGGTAAGATGATGAACGTAGAGATACCGTGGATTCTATACTTCATGATTTGTTTCATTATGACATTTATTTGCAAGGTTTACGTGGTTTTTGTTATTTGTTCGAGATACTAATGGGTTACTTTTATTTATATCACCTTGTATAAACTATAAGCTGATCATTTACTCGTATAGTTACTGTGTTCTCCACTTTTTATTTTATCAGCAAAACATGAAGTATACTCGTCAGTGTAGGACTAAAATATAGGATAATATATTTTGTCATTTGTATCATTCAGAATATTTTTACTGTTCCTTATCATCGGAGTAGCAATTTTGATGTGTTTTGCTTTGAACGATGTATATGATAAAAAAATTATGTAAAAACATTCTGGAAAGAAAATAAGCTTCAGCTTTATCACTAATTCATAAACAGCTTAATACTTACTTCTAGTACTTGTAACTTATAGATTGTTTCGTCTATCTTATGTTTTATACTTCTATTGGCATGTTTAGAATTATCATCTTTTACTGTAAACATATTAACAAAATACAGTCTCTAATTAGATTTTAGAATGACCAAGAAACAGTCTATAAAAAGCAATTTGTCCAAATCACTTACAAATAAAATGATTGGCTCACAAACAGTATTATTTATCACAAAAGCTTCTGCTTCAGCTAACGCAGCTGCTTTTTTGCGAACGAAATCATTGAGAATATCATAAAAATAAAAAAGGGGCTTAAAAATCCCGAATCCTAAAATTTTTAGGAACACTACACTCACACACACTTTTTCTAAAATTTCAAACGAAAATCCGTAAAAACCGGACTAATATCTTCATCAATGTGTGAAACTGTAAATACTGCTAAATATTATATGTATTTCTTATTTGATAATAATATGTAAAAAACTAACCCCTAAACTCTTTCAGGTGAAGAATTCTCTGTTTTGTACTAAACTGCTAACAGCTTTCAATATTTCTGTGACTTTCAATAGCTTTGTGTACTAAACCTTCGTTTATCTTGAAGGAAACTTTCACATTTTTACAAGTTTTAAAAGAGCCTTTTGAAATCATCTTTGAATACAGTGAAATAGAATCTTCTCAATAGCAAGTTCTCCAATTGACTATTTCAAAATCAATAATATTTAATAGTTGTAAATAAACATCTGTCATTTCAAATTATATTTGTTATTTATTAACAAAAACTCAACTAAACTCGAAACAAGATATCTTCTTGGAATAGCTTCTCATTCAACTTCTTAGAACTAATTTGCATCAAACCTCTCTACACTTTCAGTATGATTTACATTAAGCAATCTACTTGAAATAACCGTTGTATTATTTATCTTAGCTCTCTTAGCTCATTTTACTACTGTAGAATGTTTTACATTATTAGTTTTTTCTTGCTCTACATTGGAATTTTTAATACCAAGAACAATACTCTTTGTGAAATAGTTTCTTTTCTGTATTCATTGCTGCATTTCTAGAAAGCTCATTACATTATTTGTAGAACTGAAATCGTATAAATGTAAACAATTTGTACTTTGATGAAGGGTTCCTTTAAGGTACTGTTCTGCCCCTAATTCTTTACACAAAATACTTTCAAAGCAGAACAAAGTCTAAATTTCGTTTTTGATATTTGCTTTAACATCTCAACTGTCCTCACGGTGGCGGTGTCTAGGCCGAGTAGTTTAGTCCAAAACTAACATTTAGTACGGAATGACAGCTACAATAGTTTTTTGGTATTTCAATGTGTCCTGCACTTTTGTCGATGTGATCGTTCATTGATACTGTTTTGATTAGATCTGTATTTCGATGTATCACCACACTTCCAACACTGAGTTCTAGCGTCACGGGGCGCGCGCCCCCTGTCTCACCTCTGTCGGTCCTTAGTCTTCTCCGTCGAACATCCCTCACCATTGCGAGCTTAACAATTATTTGAAGCATGTCTGTTCTACTAACCCGGCTCGGCGCGAGCCGTTTCTGTTGCCGCATCATCATCGCAGAACACGAGAGAACGAAGAGTTCTAAGACATAAAATGGAATTTTCCAGAAAATCGACGTTCCGTAACGCGCTATCAGCCCTCATATCCAACGGGGAGGATCGTAACAAAGATAATAGGAAACGTTACAAAAGCGAGTACAAAAAGAAATTTAGACCGTTCTCTCAATACGTGTACGAGGCGTCTAAAGGGACATTTACGAAATGCAGGGGTAAGGGGAAGTCGAATGAGGAGGCGAGCGAGAGGATGCTGGGTGATGGAAAGGATTCAGGGGCGGGCGGGGGTGGCGTGGGGGAGGACAGCGCGAGCACGCTGCGGGCGGCGGGGCTGCAGCCGCTGGGGCTGCCGCAGGGAGAGTCCTGGTACCGCGAGGTGCTGGACCTCAGGAAGCGAGCCGGAGAATACAAGGTCTGCGGTCTGCATTCTTACTACCGTGCGACTACACGGATACACATGCTACATTATCTACACCTTTTTTAGTTTCCAAAGCTACTGACATGATCAATAATTACTATTGAACGAAATTTATAGTCCTTTTTTGAGGCCACTGACGCCCGAAACTAACCAATGCGTGTGTTAAAGCATGTGTATGTGTATTCCTTAATACTATAATAACAGCATAACATATTTTAAAAACTAACAAAATACTGCAAGCTCAAAACTCAGAACAAAGAAATTTCAAATAAAATGTTTAGGCTGACGATTGAAACATAACTTTATACTCAACAATTACTTAATCACGCGTTTTCTTTTAAAATATCGCTGTTATGGTAGGTAATCTAACTATTTACGCGAATATTAGCTCAAGCCGCATGCACGAATAAATCATGTACCTCTATATATAATACACAAAACCTAAAACCGGTCACAATATTCGCAAATATTTAGCAGAATATTATTAACTGTGATAGCAACTATTTCAGAGCAATTAAGCCGGGAAATGCTTTAAGGTTCATGAATAAACAATTTTACTAATGAAGTCGCTTCCGAGAATCGATGCGAATGCGGACTAATGGCATTTGATTGTATGTGACAGCTGGGTCGAAGGTGATTAAGAACTTCGCAGAATAAAATACTGTTCACAACCAGAGTTATGCTTTGAAGTTTAGAGTTGAGTTCATCTACGTAATTTAACTTTGTATTTCTTTGTTCTGCGTTTGCTTCAGAACATGATTTAGGATTCACTTCAAATCTTTGTTCTTAAAATATTAGGTTGAAAATGTGTTTGTTTGTCACTTTGAAGTTTCGAATCTTCCAATGTTTTCAAAAGAAAATATTGATTGCCATGCAATTTTCTCAGGTTGTGTAAAGCAGATTTAAAACAAAACGAAATCTACATTATAACCCTGAGATTAAGTTTGACTTTTAATCGACAGCATCATAAAATGCGCCATCATTACAAAACGGTGATTAACCATGTCTTGCTACATCAGAATGAGACAGTTTCCGATAAAAAACCTAACTCATTATAAATCCACACTGAACCAGGAATAGAATAGTGACGTACCCGCCAACGCTTCCATGATCATGCTTCCATATTCAAAGTTGCCATTAATTTGACAGTACCGCGGTTGGGGCACAGAGCTAGCTCCAGAACACATCACGCAGCTTTACAATAAGCAAATCGAGCTCTGGTACCAGGTTTCCCGCCGGTCCTCGCTGTCGGCATTATCACTCGCTTCCACCAATCACAAGTAAGTGATGCACTGATCGCCGCCTTGGGTTCGTCCCCAAGGATCCTTGTTTGTTTATTATTATTTGGCCCCTGCACTATTTTTGTTGTATCCAATCATCATTGACTTTGATCATTATTTCCCATATTCATGATGTACGTCCAAATATACAGCAGACGTGTATGTTTGTTTATATTGCTGCTACATTATTATTATGTGTGAGACTGAAACTAGGCTAAGTTTGTTCATATGGTACCGTATTTTGAAGAATGATGTAAACAAATCCTTTACCTCGAACGTCATTATTAGGTACCTACTATCTTAAATGTTTGAAACGGTAAACAATGGCTTATATGGCTCTACGAAATCATAATACATAGTCAAATACATCATCAACCAAACCCAAAATTTTGACGAGCAACCGTCATCATTTCGACTCTATATGACACTGAAAATGAGAAGAGGATTGTTGGGATGTTACTTATTTTGAGTTTGCTTCCAATAGCTTCGCCTTCCCGATCACTCAAATTAGAAAATACGCGCTTGAAGCCTTAAAGCTAAGTCAACATCATGCAGCGACAAGCTTTTAAATTTACGCAAAACGCAATCATCAAAACAAAAGAAACAATATCAGAGGGTTTGTCGTCTCCGTCTTCAGGGCCATGTCTCGTGATGAGAAAGACGGCAAGGAGTCGAAGAACACTTCCCCGAAGAAGTTCCGTTCGTTCCGGTCGGCTCCGCACCAGTCGATCCACGTGAAGCTCCAGGAGCAGAAGGCTTCGGAGCGATCCCCGCACAAGACCTCGCCGCAGAAGCAGAGGAAGAAGCTGCAGGGACACAGTTTCGATGAGGGAGCCGCACAAGATGGTAAGAGCAGCAGAAAGTATAATCTTAATTGTAACAGAGGTGAGATGAGAGTACAGGGATATGTATAACATTGTATAGGGGCCCTCCTAAGAAATACGTATCGATTTTAAGCGATGTTCTTTCGAGAGGCGACTCTCACTCGTAGTGCAGTGCACTCCATGGTAATTTCTTCTCACAGTCATCCTACCTATCTCTTCTGAACCTATTTATTCTTTGTTTTAAAACGATTGCCACGCTGCATTCCAGGAGCGAAGGCCGGCGAGAACGCCGCCTTCCGCTCCCCGCGGCGGCGGCCGCGCTCCGCGGACCCGGCGCCCGCGCACGCCAAGCTCCTGCCCAACGGCCACGAGCCCATGCCGCGCCCGGTCAAGCCTACTGGTTAGTACACCACATATTACTGCTTTGAGTGTTCAATTGTAGACCTATTTTATGAAGCTCCTGATATTGTTAACTGATAAAACTCATTCATAAACTCTGATATCGAAATCCATGGGTGCATAGGTCTAAAGGCACTATTAGGGTGCTAATAGTCTAGCTAGATTTAAAGCATTTTCGACTTTGATGGCTAGATTAGATTAGAATGGGCATACATTTTTATGAACAGTTCTTGATGATAACGCGGTGGTAGGAGGCGGTAATAATGTAACCGCTGCCGCTGCAGTCATCTTACTGCTTCCTGATCCTGAGGTCAAAATTACAGCCTACCTGATGGCTAGATCATAGTAGTGACAGCTTAATTGAACGTGACTACTTTGAACATAAATTGGTATATAAATTGCAAGAACTTGTAAGAATGGCCTCAGAAAATCGAATAATAATCCTAGCGAAGTGGAGCAGATCCCTAGTAAATTTTCGGTGAAAAGGAACCACAGTTAAATCGTGTTTTGGAATTGCATAGTAAGTCCATTTGCATTCGCCCGGAATGGGATTAATCCCTATTTACCTTCTTGGCAATCATGTCAAAAGCAATAACGTAACTTAAAAAAAAACTTATATTTTTTAGTAAAGCTAGACCTAAAACGAGCATACGACAAAATTAACCTAAAACTAATAACTTAATTTTTACGTAAATTATCTATTATTTATTTTAGATCAGTGTTTAGAATTTATACCTATCACTAACTACTAACTCTAATATGCTAAATGTTGATGTTTAGATTACTATTTATACTTAATATGTACTTATAACTGTCGTGTATCCTGCCTGGTGCTTGCCCCTTTACCTTTTGGCTGTTCGTGAGAATATGGCTCTAAATTTTAATTGTTATTTCGCGAACCTAATTTACTTTTTTTTGTTTGTTCGTGATCATGACTATTTTTAATTTAACAAAATTGTTTTTTTTACCCTTTTTTTTAATGGGATTCATAATACTTTAAATAAAGAGCCAATTCTCATCAGCCACAAAGTTGAGTAGAAACAATTTCTTGTAGGTTTGCCGTTGAGTAGAGGAACTAGTCATAGAGTTAGGTCTACGTCAAGGGGCGGTCGATCGCCGTCAGCTCCGGCCAAAAGTGGGGTTGGGGCATCTGGGACTACTGGGGCGCCTGGGACCTTGACAAACGGGGCAGTTGAGACGCCAGCGCGGGGCCGCCGCAGTCGGAGCGTGTCGAAAGTCGGAATAAAATTGGGTGCGTAACAAGGTGACAGTTGCGTCGACGCTCTGTGCATTTTATGAAAATTGGCGCGCTTTTTGTGACGCTTGAGTGAACGACCTTTTTTGAAAATTGGCTTTGTGCGGTTTTGTTTTTTAGCCTTTTCGGCGGATTGGATTGAACTTTCGCTGTTTCTTTTGGGGGTTTTCCGAGTATATTTTTTTTAATATGACAAATATTTAAGTACATTATAAAAAAATACACCAAAAGAGACAGCTTATTTATATTGATTCGATCCATTTTGTTTTGTTTTTTTTTTTCAATTATATATCTAATTTTTTAACAAACAGCTAAAATTTTCGTTCCTTAGCTTTTTGTGTCGTGGCTTTTTGTTGGTCTCAATTTTAATTCCTCCAGTGCGTCTACGCAACGATTGGTCACAAAGCATTGGCACCGTCGGGAATGGCTTTCACTCGTCACGTGGTGTGATTGTCCGTCTGTGTACACCCTGCACTAGACCACCTAACCGTAGTTGTGAGCGTTCTGCAAAACTGGGGTCACTGGGAATTAAATTGGGGCCACTGGGAATGAGAATGGGGCCACTGGGAATTAAATTGGGGCCACTGGGAATGAGAATGGGGCCACTGGGAATTAAATTGGGGCCATTGGGAATGAAATTGGGGCCACTGGGAATGAAAGTGGGGCCATTGGGAATGAAATTGGGGCCACTGGGAATGAAAGTGGGGTCACTGCTAATGAAGTTTGGTACACTAGAGATGACACGGATTTTTTTTGAGGTTAGAAATTCGGAGTACAAAAAATTTGGGGTTTGATAGAAATGGTAAAATGTTTTGGGGCAGCTGGGAATAATAATTTCGTGGTCACTTGGTCACGGATTACTGGATGGGTGCCTTCTGTCAGATGCATTCAATAATTATTAGGCTCCTAGGTAAGTTGAATGATGCACAAGATGCTTGTAGGTATAATAATTTAGTAGGTGTTTTACTATTTTGTCAAAAGTATAGTCAAAAATTTGGCCAAGGCAACCAAATTTATGGTCGCCGCGCTATGCAACAAAATTTTTAGTCAAAATTTAGATCTAAGTATAGGAGATATTGAAATTCTGGTCTATAAAATGTGCCTTAAATTACCATGACAAATGTGTCGTGGTTCGGCACACAATTTAACAAATTAAAAGTTACATCTAGGCACAAAAGAAATTGTTATAAATAACACGGGAACACTCAAAAATCCCATGTTTATTATAACAAAATGTGTCAAACCACGTTAGTTTCGATGGTAAAAAAATTGTCTATTGTCTAAAAACTTTCAGGTGATTACGGTAGGTAAGTATTTACACAGATTTAGGTAGGATGTAGGATGCATGCGATGTGACATAATTTAGCGTCCGCCACAAGTAGCTTTCGGACCGCGGAAAACACCACGCGCCGCGCCATCCCTCGGTCCAAACTGCATGAAACTGCCATCCGCCGTCATGCGCCGTTTGCGTCTAACGTTCGGTTTCGAACGAGAAATGGCGCGGCGCGTGGTTTTTCCCGCGGTAAAGCGCCACTTGTGGCAGGCGCTATTGAATTACTATTTAAAATCTAGGTAGTGATGCAATTTCCTTGGTTTGAGTGTGATTGTCTAGTTTAGAACTATCTAGTCGATGTTGTAAGATTTCTTATTGTTAAGAATGTCCTGTGTGATTTTCCTTTTTTGTTTTCCTAGAATGTTGCAATTTTTGTCTGATTTTGAATGTTTTCTTTCCAAACTTGCCTGACCTACCTATCTTCTTGTTTAATCTACCTTATTTTGTTTAAACTTACAGAGATTCGTCATAAAGAAAATCAGAGGGAAATTGGTCATAGGTTAATAATTTTGGTTAGTGAAATAAATGTTGCTCAAATAAATCTTAATAATATATATAATATAATATATAATTATATAAATCTCGTGTCACAATGTTTGTCCTCAATGGACTCCTAAACCACTTAACCGATTATAATAAAATTCGCACACCATGTGCAGTTCGATCCAACTTGAGAGATAGGATAGTTTAAATCTCAAATTATAGTCGCAATTTTAATTTATTGCAAATTATATATATACTGATAATTTTTACTATAAATTGACAAGTTAGCATCAACATACTACGGTTGCTATAGTTACGCAATATTTGACATAGAATTGACGCAATGGCTTTTGACAGGACAACGTCTGTCGAGTCAGCTAGTAGATTATAAATAATGAATTATGTATATAAAAAATAGATCGTGAAAATACTTAGTGCCAATTTAATTGAGGCACCTATCGTTAAAGAGCTGGATAGTCTATTTCTTTGGCTTATAAAATCCTGTCAATATTTTAGAGAGTCCAAGGTAATAGAAGGACCTAAGTAGAGGCACTGAGTTAATATAAAAAATCAAATCAGAATCTTATTTCGTCACAATTAGAGACCAAATCAGCACAATCAGGGCCAAGTCCGACTCAACAAACTCTAACCCAACTCCCACAAAATTCCAGACGATGAAATCCCTTCGCACCGAAGCGCTTCCGTAGCCAAAGACCACTTCTTCGACGACTCTCCCGTGGTCAAGTCTCCGCCAGAACCGACCCGCGTCAAGTCTCCCGAGCAACTGAACATGCGCTCGCCCGATCCAGTCAACTGGACCGTGCCGCTGGACACTGGCAAGACATTCACTGTCACGCAGAATGTCAAAAGCGGTGAGTGCAGGAGTCTGAGCAAGCTAGGAGTGTGTAGCTAGGCCGGGCTGGCTGGTTGTACGGTTTCCTTCGCGGCCGATGTGTTTTATCAGCACAATGCCGAGTGCTAAGTTGCAAATGGGTCTAAATGGGTCTAATTTACATTGCATTTAGGTTTATCTGACGTTTAATTTTTTACTTTTTTTTTAATACTTCTGTATATATATTTTTTTTTTTGAGATTAAACCTTTGCAATTAATTGTACTAAGGCAACAGTGAAATAGATTATTTACTAATACATATACCTACAGTTAGAAGACAATTATTTCAGCGTAAGTAGGTTGGTTTTTTCAGTTTTTTCTTACAAATTGTAACTTTCTTTTTATTTTTCTAGAAATAGCAGAATTATTAAAATGGGGATTTGTGGGAATTAAAAATATAACTTGTCTATGGGATGTTGTTACTGGGAATGCAATCTTTATATTTGATTGTCTTCCAAAACGGAGCTTTTTAATCAATTCGTTCGAAACCCATTTTGAGGCTCAGCAGCGAAAGCAATGGAAATTTCAAGTCGTACAACCAGTCCAAGGTTTCTAAGAATTTTGTACAAAGGAGTATCTTTTTCTTTCATAAACTAACCTTTTTCAGTGCACAATTTTCTAACTACTGGCTTAGTAAAAAGTGTTAAAATTGCTAACATTAGACTGGCAATACTTTGCTTACCTATGAATGAGATACTCTTTAATCTTTTGGTAATTCGTGTAATTAACATTGTATTAGGTAAGAATAAGAGATAGAGTATTTCGAAGCCAGATGATACCATCACACTCATGAACCATACTTACATGGAACACAGTAGAAAACATCTCATTCTTTATTTTTGAGTCTGGTCACCCACAAGTAATACAAGAGTAGAGCTTGTGCTACACTGACACACACTAAAATCATTTTTGCATCTAAGTACAGATTTATGATTAATTACGTAGGAACACCATACCATACCATACCAGCCATACATACATTCCACATCTTGTGTTTGTGATCATTGAGTTTATTTTCAAATAGATCTATGTCTACAGGTTTAAATTTTTATAATATAAGTATTATAGATAATGTTTAAAAATTCGTGGATTAATGTTAGAACCGCCTAGCATGTAAAAATTAAAAGCTTAACTGTCACACTGTGGACATAGAACGTAACTTCTCACGTCATCCGACCATACGATCGCTCATTTTCAGATGAGAGCATTAAGCGCCCTAGCTCAGAGTTTAAGGGTGGGTCCGTGGCGGAAGAGGGCGCCACCGTGAAGCCGGTACCTGCAGGTACGACGAACTCTGCCACCGCCTAGACCATCGCCCATACACACCTCCACCAGTGTGACAGACAGCCAGGCGACAGTGACCCCTGGGCCCGGTCCAGGGGTCACTGCCACTATAGCACGACACACGATCGACACCAGAAAAAAATATATAACCTGTTTTATATTTAATTATATTTAAATAGTTCATGATTAAATTGTGTTATTCCAATAATTGAAATGCTTTTATTTATTTTGACCGTACTCCGCTGAGGCGTCAAACACGTATGTATACACTTGTCTGTGTGTGTCTGTATCGATGTTTGCGTACACTGTCACTGTTTGGCACTTGAATTGATTATCTGTTGTTTTCCCCATCTCATTATCGTTCACTTTGCATGCCGCCTGTCCTGCCTTCGGAAAGATGCTATTTCGGTGTTTGCTTCTGTATTCTATCTTCTAGAGAAATAAAATATAACTCGAAGGCATCTTTTCAAAGTTGAATTTGTAGGAAGCTAAGAAGTAATAACCCTAGGAATTAATAGCAAGCTAAAAATAACCTATTAATATTAAGCCACTCATATCATTACGACTGTCCATAATCATAAGGTTCCAAATAGTGCATGAATCCTTTTAAAATAAACTGTTTACGGAAAAAATAAGCATGAATCTAAGGTTTTAGAAAGTTTTAAAAAGTTGATCATTTTTATTACAAAGAGGTAGCATGTTTAAGTGTTTAAAAGAAGGTGTATTAGAATCCTTTTGCACCTCAGAAACTATTTATAAAAGTAGAAAAAAATGTATAAACTATTAGTTATAATAGAAGTTTCTCAACACTGTTTAAAGTCTTGTGTAAGTACTGAACAATGGGAGTTTTTCTGCGCCTTGCAATATCTTCTTTCATTTCTTTAGACCACTTTTCTACTGTAGCTGTTACAACTGTATGAAACAACATTTACATGTGCTTTTATTGGGAAAAAATATATTTTGGAAGTTTCAAACAAAAATATTTCAAATAAATGTACAATTAAATGTTTATTATTTTTAAAGTAAGGTACCATTAATTTGATAAGCAATGTAAAAATTATAAAAACAGAGTTGAAACTTCCAAAATATGACAAGCTCCCAGTCAACGATCTCAAAACAACAATACTGTTGCAGAAATCGCCCCGATACACCACCAGCAAATGTCGCCGATACGTTCGCTAAAAAAGAGCGAGTCTCCGACTAGCCTGAGCAAGCGTACCGACAAGACTCCCACTACACCGATCAGCCTCACCCCCATCGACGAGACTAAAGCTCTAGACATGAACAAACTTAATGGAGTCAACGGGGTTAACGGAATGAATGGAGTTAACGGTGTCAACAGCAATGATCTGACCCCCGAAACTCCAACTCAGGAACCTATAAAAGAAAAGGAAGTCATCAAAAAGTCGACTGAAGCGACTCAGATAGCACCAGGAGTGGTGGACACCACTGTTGTGAACGACTCCCTCACGGGAGGGCTGACCGCTTCGGAGGTCCTAGACAGAGCTCGCACGAGGTTCGATAAATTCTGGGGCAAGAAGGAAGAAGATAACGTTTAGTTGAACATGTTTAAATACTTTTAATGTAAATTGTGTCTTGAGAAACGATCCTTGAAAGGTTATAACTGCGGAACGCAATACTAAAGCTTGGGAATAGGTCGCTAAAATCTAATGAATCGATGTAAAGATGGCACAATTTGCATTTAAAAGGTTAACGAACAACATAAACGAAGTAGGAAAACCAGTGAAAAAAAATAAGAAAAAGCTTCGCTTTAAAGACGACTGTTAAGTACCTATTGTATTAATTTAATTTATGAACTAAAACACGATCATTATGAATCGAATAGGATTGTGGAGGCTTGTGATAGTATCGATTGAGAATGGTTAGAAAATAATTTCATTGTTTTTATTTTTATTACTTAATTCATGTTATTCATTACATGCGAACGTACATTATACGTACATTTGAACGGCGAATTTCATGAAATTGGAACTAAATCATTAGTAAATTTAAGACTTAAATAATAATTCTGTTTTATTAAATAAACTTCAGTCAGTTGATTTTGTGAATTGCTATTCTAGATTATTTTCAAGTTTAAAAATCGTTAATTGTGTAGTATTTAATAGCTAAATATTAATAATGTTAAATCTATGTACGTTCAAGTTTCGATACGTAATACTGTTGTTACAGATTTTGTTTAGCTTTCCAACATAAACACGACATCATAATTCCATTTTCAAAAACATTGAGCTGAGATCAACAGTTACGTTCTACGTCTTGATTTGTCAAATGCGTTCAGAAGTACAAGTTAAGATAACAAAATATTTTTATAATCGTTTACTTACTTGACATATAATAGTTTTATTTCGAATACCTGCGTCTTATAATCCAGTAAAATAACAAGGGCTGAGTATACACAACACAAATTGAGCCGTCCAAGTCCAATGTAGTGTTTATTGGCAAAATATATTCTTTTACGTATAGCTACGCACGGGAAAATGGTAGGATTTTCGAACGCACTTTTAATTTTTTTTTATACTTTTAATATTTTCTTTGGCGGGAAATTCGTTCGATACTTGCCACAAAGTTTCTTGTCGTGTAAAAGTACTAAAAATGGAATTATCACGTAAATCCTGTCGCCTATGTCTGTCGGAGTCTGAATTTAACGTGTCCCTGTTCGGGAGCTACTGTCGAAGAACATGTATAATCGACAAGATCCTCGTGTGTCTAAAATTAGTCATTGAAGAAACTGACACAATGGACACAATCTGCTACAAATGCGCGGAAAACATAGAAAGGTATTATGATTTTATCATGTTTGTAAAAAAATGTCAAACAAAGATGGCCGAGCCGCGTCAGGAGGCGTCGGTCAGCCGCCGTCACGTAACCTCATACGTCCGCGAGCAAGTTTTCGATGACGACTACACTTTTTCGTTTCTCGGGGAACCTGAAGAGAAAAAGCCTAAGCCATCTAGTCCTTTCTTTTCTTACTTTTCACCTCCTAAAGTGGCGAATAAAGCCAGCGAGCCTCTATGGAAGACGCCGTTTGTTGAAAACCGGGAGAAACTCGAAGATAAGTTTCCAAGTCAACGTAAAGAGAGTAGGAAGAGCAGGCAAAACTCGAGAGATCTCTTCGAGTCCCAATCTCAAGAGGCAGAGGATCCTAAGTCTCTAGACTGGGGCCTTACACCAATCGAGAACATTCTAAAACAAGTCAGGGAAAAATGTTTCGGGCGGTCTGAATACTAATTTGCTGTTATCAATGCACTGGATTGCGACATTCAATTCAAAGTTCCATTGTTAAGTTTTGTTATTTAATTTATTGTAAATGTTAAAGCTCTGATGATTATAACCGTAGAGACAGGGTAAATTAGAAAATGATTTTGTAATAGATGTAAACATGGGGTTATGGAGACTTTTAAGTTGACAATTAAAGCTTTTGTTAATAGGGACTCGCCATTTGAAAATTTCTTAGTAAAGATGTGAAACTGAGCAAAATTATTAAAATTCCAGAAATTGTGATAATTTCGCTAAAGTAAGCACCATTCAACCTAATAAGCGGTGAGACCCTGTTATCTTTAAACTTGGCTTCAAATATGATTCTAAATTTGCAATTTTTCAAACTACCCACATTGAGGGCAGAGAAGTCGCGGCGGGGCAAGCCAAGTGCCTTCTTACTTCGCCTCGTCTCTGATCTTTATTTACTTGTTATCTACCAACTTTCTATCTACTTAACACTTACAATTAATTGTAAACATCACATATAGGTGAGCGTAAGAAACCAAAAAAAAAAAGAGGTTGCAAAATAAATTAACTCAACATCTATATAGAGAAAACTCTTAGCAAAATAATTGTGTAGTGTATTAAGTGTAACACATTATAATATTTAGTTCCTATCGAGTCCATCTCACCTCCTTCCATTGTTAATATTGGTTGAAAGATTCGATGTTATTTTATAAGCTTTATAACTGTGATTTTAGTATGCCAAGATGGATAATCCGTCTAACTTTCGGCACCAATGGGCGCATAAGTAGATTTTTTACATTTACTGTGTAGAGTCGACATATATACGACAACTAAAAAGTAAAGGAAACTCAATTTAGTATTGATAACTGGGAATTTAGTATAAAATCTAAAGAATTGATGTAGATTTAGATAAATACTATTTCCAGTTATTACTTAAAATAAAGTTGTAGTTTCGAATAATGCACCGAATTCCATCCTACCCTCAATTAGGCTATAGAATCTTGGCGTACTAAAAGCATTGAACTTCTATCTCTATTTAGGACTGTACTGAAATATCTATTGTATGTTAGGAGTGGTAAATGTCTGGTTATCATTGTCCGTAATTGTATCTAACTTTGTAAGGGCTGGGTATCTATCCATGTTTTTCTTAACGACCAGCAACGAATTTTGACACTTCTACTTATGCAGAAATATCAAAACCCGTTACGTCGATTATTGTGAATAAGAATCCCAAAATCCAACAGTATCTTTGAACCTGGATTTGTAATCCCAATAAGTTTCAGTTCCTATTTTATTCATCAACGCACAAAAAACAGTTGTTTTTGGATTCTGAGCCCTTCGAGATTGATTTGTTAGAAAATAGTTAATCCTCCATAGCTGATAGTTACGAACGTTTTAGCTTTGCTACGGGTTTATAATAGCGAGTGTTAATTATCAGTTGTTACATCAAAATGGACACCTAATAAAATTTGAAAATGTTTCGGGCATTTTATTTTATACCTAGAACAAATGTTACTTTCGAAATAAAAACTTAAAATCAGTTTGCAAAATGTAGTCTATGACATTCCCAATACGAAGACGAATCTAACCATAAGCCATTTAGGCGTTAGGTAATTTAGGATTGTAGGTACATACCCTATTTACATCAGAAAAAATCCTTAGCTTTTTATCAGGCTGTCTAAACGACGCACGGATTTAGACCAGTCTTTTTTCTCGCCGTAGCACTCGCCTCTTACTACACGTCATGATCCAGCTCAAAGCAGCGAATGTCCTTAGGTTATTCCAATAAACAAATGAAACAGCGCTAATCTTACTATCACAATATCTCTAGAGCTCAATTCGTTTCTTCATTGACGCGGCATATATTCCACCCTAATACCTACTAGAAATCATTCTCAGAGACTGTCTGTCGCTATGTTACAGCCAATTAATATAAGCCAGTATAGGCCAAGTATTAAGTCCTAGTTTATTTTGTCAGAGACTAAGAATCAAACGCGTAATAAGAACATTTAATTCATGACTTTAATTACCGATATCAATTCGTACACGTCTTATTCTAGAGAAAAAATAATTCTCGCTCACTATAGACATTTTATTTATAAATCACATTTAATTTAACGCTAGGTTTTTAAATTTTAATTATTCAAAACGCAGTACATTTTATGGCGGGCTACACAAATACATCGAGATTTATACAAAGTAGATTACCAAAGATTTTGACCGTTTATTATGCTTACTAATCAGATATTGGCGCGATTCTGCCTCGCGGGTATGGTAGTTTTCGATCGAGAAGTTTAATATTTTTTACCGGCAAATTACTTTTTTGTCGACAGCAAATATTAAATTTGTCGATCAATAAAATACCGTACCGTGCCGCGCGTTGTACCACTCTCTGAACTAATTTAACAGGGCTAAAATTATCTGGGTCTCTTTTCTTTCAGATATGTTAGAAAAGGATGGCAATAATTTTAGAGCTGCTATACTTAATTTAGTTTAAATAGTGATAATCAGAATCGATACCATTGCTGAATTCATTAAAAATTCATGGCTTCGCATTCAGCGCGAATAATAATGTTTGTTTTGCATAAATATTTTATAATTAGCAAAATAACTATACAGAGTCATGGTCCCAAAACAATGTTTTTTCTATCATAATTTCGAAACTACGCAAACAATTAATTATTTCTTGTTTTGGTCTAGTCACAAACAGATGGCGCTCTTTCAATTGAAAACGATTGAAATTAAGGGTACTTTTTGAACAGTTTTACCCTGTATTCCCATGCACAAAATATAATTAATTTACTCTAAAATTAATAATTAAACAATGAGTATTGTTAAGGTTCGCCCTTAAGTAATACGATAAAATAGTAACACAAAACCAAATCGTGAAATTATAAATAGATAGGGCCATGCTTCACAACTTTCAGATAAATCTTATCTGTCTGATAGCATTTATCAGAAAATGGTGAAACACGCTCCGCAGTGTTACATAGATCACTTTGTTCATTCTTACAAACATACAAGAAAAGTGAAGTGACCTATTTAGTTAATTACAATACAATTTTACATCAAGTAAAACTATTTTGAAAAACAACTCAGTATTTATGTTACTGAAGAAAATAAAATCATGAAATGCATGGAATGTTTTTGAATTTTCGTTTAGTTACAAAACCAAAAAGATATAGAAACGAAATAGAATTCGTATGTAGCGATAGACAGAGATAGTTTTGACGCTTTATTGTATTACGAAATCACAGCGCTTAATTTTGACACTGCCAAATCTGTTATGTATTAGCCTAAGAATTGGTTAAAAATTATCAAGCTTGCCTCTACCAGCCATACTTACAAGTAACTTTTAGACAAATAACAATAACAAACACCAATATCGATTGTTGGAAGACGTGATAAAGCACGAGAACTAATCGTCGCCGCAAGATGACATTTCTTTTAGGTAGGCAAAGGCCTTCGACTATAACCTTACGGCGAGGATAATATTATAAATTAATATATGCCTTGAAATTAAAATGTTAGAATTCATTAGTAAAATCGATGTAGAAAAAAGTTACAAACTCCGAAGAGTTTTTGCTATGGCACGGACAATAAAATGGAATGTTACATGACTTCATAAGGTTGTTATTACAAATAATATATCATAAATTCGTTATTTCGTATCTCATATGGCTTAACATCAATCGATTCGTGTTAAAAACATAATAAAAAACTAGAGTAAACATGTCAAGAAGAAAATGAAAACTATAATAAGTAACAAATTAGCAATGACAAATCAACTAATAGATCTTTTTATTTCACAACCTTTGATTAACTTTACCTGTCAGATAAAAAAAAAACACCAGAGATTGTGAAACAAAGAACTTTACGCTTTTACAAAAGAATAGGAAAAATACACAGAAAAAACCATAAGTACACTAAAAACATTGGATTCAAATACAGCAAATAAGCTCTCTTTAAATATATCACAAAAATACACTGACGACTAATCGATACGCGTACAAAATTATTTCTATGAACTAAAAATACTAGACTAAAAATGAGATTTAGTTAGAAAATATAAGTTGCTATACTTGACAAGAAATACCACTACCCTAAAGATTTCTGTTTCGTTATTTCCCAACTTCCCCCAGTAGCTACTTTCTTACAGTCTACAAACCCATAACATTCACTTTTATACAATCCACTTCCCAAAAAAATCCTTGGAGAATTCTTATTTGATCGAGAAAGAACTGAAACGTCACCAAACTTTATGTGTAACTTGTAAATCTTGTCAAGCACATCAACCGTACAACAAATTCCTTTTCAAACATTAACAAAAATGAAAATACTTAAACAGTTTTGACGCCTCAACACATTAATACTGGAAAGCGATTACCGAAATCATACGTTCTTTCACTAAAGCAACGGACAGTCTAAAGGCCTTCGCACATCGTATCCACTCGACAACGACTTAATTCCACGACAAGCATTGGAATGTTAGCTTTAGATCAGTTATTTCGTTTGCTAGTTGAGGCCTTTTTCGTTTATTATTACATGGAACTAACGTGTTATTGAGTCGAATATTCAGACTATAGGAGATCTTCTATACAATAGATCCCTTATCCATCAACCGCTCAAAAGAAACGGTTGATAAATCACAGTCTGTGACTCATAGGCGGCCTAAAATTGGTTTCATATACACAGTTATTTAGAACCGTCAATATTACAGGCTCGTAGCTAGTTTTTAATAGTACTTCAGTACTCCTCTTAGCTAAGATCTGTAAGTGATATGATAAAACCTCTCATTACAAGACTTTAGGAGTCGAAGTCGGCGTCGAGTCGATACGGTGTGCGAACACCATAAAGGAAGCTTATAGCGATGATTTATATTTTCACGTTTATATTAAATTTTTATATTATATTCACACACAACACCGAACACTGATATACCGGTATCTGGCAAACGAAATTAATTAAATAACATGTACATGAAATGTCACAACTCAATAATTTTGTTTCATGAGTCAATTGACGCGATCCAGACTTCGGTAAGTTCCATAAAAATCAGTACCTAGGTAATTTAAAAAATAATAATTGACGAATTTTGATGAAACGTGGTACGTATGTTTAAATTGTGAATAGGAATGCTTTTGACGACTTTTTTTTTGCAAACGCAATAGTAGTTAAGTTTTTAAAAGTGAACTTTTACAAGCATTCATATTGCTAATTTAAATATAGTACAAGAGCCACTACGCCATTAAGGTGTTAATTTTTCTCTGCTCTCCAACCGCCGCTTAAGGCGTCAGGGGATGCGAGACCTAGACTGCTTCACGTGACCCATTATCAAAATAAAGCAACACCAATGAAAACATGTTTTTAATTAACCTCGAAATACCAGATACACTTCACTACGATGCTCCAACGATGTTTAAAAATATTTCTAAAATATCACTAAAACATTTTTAATGACTTAGTACATACTGATTGTTCATCAACGAAGATTTGCCCCGTTTTCCCCAATTCATTCTCATAGATAAAAACAATTATCTTATATAAAAATATGACGTTTTTGCAGATCTGTTCTGTGTTTAAAAAGTTTCAATTCAATATGTTAGCTATAAAATATAATCAGGAAATTATTTAAAAATCGATTGCTATTTTTCCCTGAAAAGGCAAATAAACAAACAGACAAGAAAGCGATAATGGAAACATTGTAAAAATAATGTGTAACAAAATAAACACACGAGCGGGGCAAAATTTGTCGACATATTTTTGAAATCTTCATAAACATTTTCGGAACGCAATCACATTCTCTAATAATACAATCTTAAAAGACACGATAAAAAGACGAGTAGATAAAAATATATCCTATTCATTTTGTCTCACTGTGTTATATACGTGCCTCTCTTTCCATCCTTCTCATACAAATGGTAATAGAGTGAGTGAGAAAATGAGTTATGCTATGCTTTTTTAATGCTATTCTGAACCAGTCAGAGTAAAACAGCTTTCGCTCTTAACACGATTAAAACTAGCGTGCGCAGGCGATTCAAGAGCCTATAAATAATAGTTTCTTTTAAAAATTTTAGTACGGAACTCTAAAAAATATGAGATAATTTGTTATGCGTACTAAAATTAAGTTTATTGCAACTGCCCAAGTCTTTTATTGTTTTATTTACATTTTGGAGTAAATCTCATGATAGACAAAATCATAGATGATAGGTCATGCTTCCCCTAGAGTACTATTTTCGTGAAAGGGGAATAGACACAATCTGTCAACGGGTTACATGGCCTGTGGTGATAACAGACTAACTGTCTAGCTAGTCTAGACGCTAGGTCAGAATTTTTAGGCCGTACAATTGTCTTTAACATTATGGCCTTAAGGTTGTTTTTCCTACAACCAGTTACCGAGACATGACTAATTGTGTTAAATTCCAAGTACCTACAGACTATAAGTACATTTCTGTTGAGAGGCCAGCCTTAATGTCAGTTTTTAGGCCCTTTGGAGGCCTCTGATGTGTCTCAATAATAAAACAACACTGGGCCATATTTACCGCAACAATACTTGCAACAATGAGTCTTTACTCACGGTAGCATTGTAATAAATGCCACTCACAGTCATCTATCCGAAAGCAGAGCGAAGCATCAGTTATAAATGCGAAAGTGCATGAATGTTTGCAAGTTTCGATATTTTTTCATCAATCACGCAAAAATGGCTGAACGCCCTTAGATGAAAATTACTGCGGATTAACACATATGATACTTTCTTTTTAACTCGGAAAATTTAACCGTTTCTGTAAGATAGCTGGTGAAATCGCCAGACGCAGCTAGTGATACATGTGTGTGTGTGTGATTTTCATAGCATAACTCAATCTAACCTAATTCAAAAGCTTTTCAAGCGATAAGCTCTTGCTCTCTCTTTCTTCAAGCCTCTCTTTCACACCTAGCCACACATTTTATTACTCGAATATTACCTCCTACGATTTCCACTACAATTTTGCCAAACTTAAGAAGGAAGGTGATTGTTTTTAAATGATTATTTTCCTTCATTAAGCTTTTACATTCATTTCTAGTCTTAGTTTTAACAAACCACATTGATCTAACCAACCTTTTTGGCCAACTACGGCTAAGCCAAAGAGAAGGGTTGTTCTAACTTATCTTTTAAGCGTTTCAATTCAATAATTATGTCTTCGCTTCAATTAATTTAGTTGTTCGTTTGTAGGAAGTAATTCTTTCCTATGGACGTAAGTCGGTTAAAATGTATTTTCCGATTTCGCGCATAGCGCAACCTTCGTTTTCGATGTTTAGTAACTTATTTAGTAATGTTGTTTTCCACTAAATATTGAGTGGAGTTGTTAATTGTTAATCGTTCAAATTTAGTGACGATTTATGAAGTTGTTCACTTATATCAATCAATGTTCACTCAAGATTTAGTGAAGTTGTTCACTTATATCAATCAATGTTCACTCAAGATTTAGTGAAGTTGTTCACTTATATCAATCAATGTTCACTCAAGATTTAGTGAAGTTGTTCACTTAAATATGTCATTGGGTGCGTACTGACTGACCGAGCAGCCTCGCGCGGCCGACGTTTGTCTCGGGCCGCGGCACGCTCGGGCGAGGCAGCGCGTGCGTTTGCCTCGGGCGAGGCACGTCCTGACTGGCCGAGCATTTGCTTCGCGCGGCAGGCCGAGCGAGGCTGCTCGGTCAGTCAGTACGCACCCAATCAAAATTCACTAACGATTTAGTGAAATTGTGTTATGTTACAGATTTAATTTGTTATTCAACTAACATAGATTTAAACTTTCATTCTATCAGAGAGCACTCTGATTATTGATCCATAGCCGCCCACATTAAAAGCTTTCTCATGCCAAAGCAGTAGATGGCCGCTGGAACCATCAGATGGGAACTCGAAGCCTTTGTAGATATACTTCATCAGAATATCAATGTCATCCAGAGAGAGAGTCCCAACTGCCTCTTCGATTTGGCCAGACTTGATTGAAAGTAATACTTTGAATGTAAGTGCCATTGCGTTTTCTTTCACTTTATCTGAAGATCCCATAGGAGCATTGCTCAAAACGAGGTGAAGTGCGTCAGTATATCGCCCTTGGTTGAGCAGAGCGCAAACTTCGTTTTCATCAGGTCCCGTGGGCACAGCTTGTTCGGCCTCATCGTCTTTAAAGTTGTCTTCATTATATTGGTCGATATCTATTTTTCTAAAGGCCGAACTTGACGTGTTTTTAGCCATATTGCAATGTTTTTTCTAATTCTAATTGTTCATTAACATCTTTTAAGTTTATGAACTGCCAAGATATCACTAATGATTGCGTTCGTACATTCAAGCTTACATACAAAACACACTCAAGATAGATAAAGCAGTCGAATAGTTAAGTTTAGTTGATCATTTACATCATACAATGTTCACTAAAGATTTAGTGAAGTTGTTCACTTACACCATTCAATGTTCACTAAAGATTTAGTGAAGTTATTCACTTATATCATTCAAATTTCACTTAAGATTTAATTAAGTGGTTTACGTACTTTTAGTTTTAATTATGTAGTAACTTCATTTCTTCCAAGGAACTTCACTTTTCACCAGAAGATGAACTGGAAGCCCTGCCGCGTCCCTTCTTGGTTTTCTTTTCGTCTTCTTTTTCTGTGTTCTTCTCGATTGGCGGTAGTTCTGTTTTCTGGGGTTGCTGCGGTGGCGGGTGGTTGCCGCTCTGTGGATAGACAACCATTTGATACTTTCCATTTGTGGCTTTAGTCTACTAGGTTATTGTGTCAGACTTACAAAGAGGGTCTTGGCCTTCTTAGGATGGGGGAGAATCGCAGTGTTAAGAAAGATTGGAAGTATGTAGTTTGGGTGACGTACGTAACAGATTTTACGTAGCTACGACTACGACGATTCCCTGGAGTTACTTTGTCCGCCATGTTTGTAAACGTGACGTTTTACATCAGGCGAGCGATTTGCACGTCTCGTCACTTAATTGTATAAAACACCGTAATTGGAAAATTTAATAAACAGAATTTAGGTACTTCATTGTACTTAATTATTTAATTTTGCAATTATTTATTTTTATTGTTAAGTTTCTTCATCCTGCAGTTTTACTCGCTCTTTTGCCTTTTAAACCACCCCTGTATTAGAACGAACACAAAAAAATATATATTCAAATCAGTCTAGCCATTCTCGAGTTTTAGCGAGACTAACGAACAGCGATTCATTTTTATTTTTAAAGAATGATTTGTAGGCAACTTGAGTGGTCTCCTGTCGACGGTACACTGTTACACTGTCCCGGAGGCCCACCTTCTTCTTCTGCTTGTCGTGCCGGCGCGGCGCGCGCTCCTCGCGGTCGTCGTCCCGCTTGCGGCCCATGACGCCGAGCAGCTTGCTCACCATGCTGCTGCTGCTGCTGCGAGTCTTCTCCGCGATGCTGGCCGACTCCGATTCTGGTGACTGGAATGATACAATGTGGACTAAATTGAGAACTAAAAAGAGAAAAAAAGATAAATAAATAAAGAGTTTTAAATATCTATCCAACTATTTCAGTTGGACCTAATCAAAAATAAGATGCATCTTTTTTGCTTCCATAGTGGAAAGCAATTCAGAAAACTGATGGTAACTGTTGGAAATTTAGTGTCGCAGCTACATTTCTATAATTTACATGCAAAATTTATATTACACCACTCGATAGCTAATAAATCAAAGAAATCGTCAAACGTATTGAAGAAAACCACGGCCGTATCCACGACGCAGCCACAATCCGATTGTTTTATTTGGAACTGTTTTGGCGCTTTTTTTCTTTCCAATTCGCATGTTCCTCTCTGTTTAAAAATGTTAAAGAAACTCCGTCTATCTTAAACTTGTCTGTTTATACCTAAGTTTAGGAAACATGGTTAAAAATAACTTCCCTAATTTTAGAAAAATGTAAAAGACACTGTTTATTTTTTAATTACGAAAAAATGTGTAAAAAAGGTGTTAAAATCGTCTCAAAGCAAAACTTTACCCGAATGCTTACTTTATTTGCATCAACAGAGTCCTGCCTCTTCAGTCCTTCCAACTTCTTAATAGACTCCTTCTTGGCTTCTTTCTCCTTCTTCTCTGCTTTCTCTTGCTTCTTTGCTTCTTTATCGAGCTGCTTCTCTGACTTCTTGACTGAGCCGGTGCGTTCCATTACTTTCTCCATCTGGAAAGAAAACATGGATTTATCATTCACGTAATAACGTGTTTGGATCGAATTAAAGATGGAGATAGATTATACCCTGGATTTATTAGATAAGCTTCTTTTAAACTCGTAATAATTAGCGGTTCCAGTGGTATCAAGATTACTTACTTCCTCTTTTTTACCCGTTTTTTCTTTTATTCCCGAAAACTCTTCATTTTTGGAAGTCCGATGTATCGATGTACCAATCAAGTTAAAATCGGTAGAAATGAAAAAGAGAAACTCACATACGAACCCAAAAATAGTATTTTTCTTTTATAAATAGGACATCCAACAAAGTGAAAAACTAACCTTTGTTTTCTCTTCAACTTTGACCTCAACAACTTTTGGCTCTTCAACCACCTTCTCCTTCTTCATAGATTCCTGCTTCTTTATAGAGTCCTGTTTTTTCAACTCCGGCTTTTTCTTTTTCTCGTCCTCTTTAACTTCTTTCTTCTTCTTGACGTCTTCTTCTTTGAGACTCGAGTCTGACTTCTTGCGCGCTTTGGGCTGGGTATCGATTGGTTGTTCTTGTTTGGTTGGCTTTATTTTGTCTTCGAATGGTGGTAGACTTGTGTCTAGGCTTGTTCTGCTGTCATCTGTAAAATTTAAAAGACAGTGATGATTTGGTCTCTTTCTTTAAGGGATACCAGTTTCTCGTATGGTGCGTTACTCGCACGAGCGGGATGTCAAGCAATAAACATTATCACTTTTTTCTACGGTTTTTGTACAGCAAGTAAAGTTGCAAGACGCTGGTATATATGCTGTCATTTTCGTATTTCTATGTCAATGACACTAGACAAAGGGTTTGAAGCAGCTGATATTTTTTCGTGAATTCCAGATTGGTCTCATATTAAAAGTTGTTCATAATGATGAGTACTATGAGCCCTTTTCGGCTTAGTATACCCTTTCCTTATAGCCCTGTATTAACGTGATGTAGGATTCACTCACCCATATACATTTCCCTGGAAGTGTCGAGCATTGAAGTGTCAGCCGAGGTGTCCACGAAGCTCTCGTCGGAGAGCGAGAGCGAGGCGAACGATGTCGCCGTCGCGTCAAACGTGGACTTGTCCAGACTCGTCTTGGGGGACGACGTGAATATGCTCGGGGTTTGTTGTTTGGCTGGAGTTCTGGAATTGAAGAATGGATTTAAACTAGTGGACCATGAATGCAACTCTTTAGCTTTTGCTTGGCCCATGAATAGGACCTTTAAAATCTATGACAGACATTAACTTTGACGTTTCATATGTAGGTCACTTCCGTGTGAATCCTCTCTCAGTAAACTTGCCGTGTATCGTGTTGTTAAGTATAAGATGTTTACATGTGTCAGGAACACGGAGGTTTTGAGAAGAGCCAATATTGGTGGAGTGGAGGCTTATTTAATGCGGCGTCAGTTACGCTGGTGTGGTCATGTCTCGAGGATGTCTAACGAGAGGGTAGCAAAGCGCATCTTCTACTCTGAACTTCAGGATGGTAAGCGGAAGAGCGGTGGCCAATTCCTTAGATATAAGGATGTTCAGAAGAGGCACATGAGAAGATGCAACATTGAGCCTTCGCGTTGGGAAGCACTTGCTCAGAATCGTCTCGAATGGAGGCGCTTGGTGCAGCAAACTGTATATTCTTTTGAGGGAGACAGAAGGCGCAATCTTGACTCCAAACGAGATGAACTAAAGAATAGACCGCCATCGAATATGGTCTATAACTTTGTCAATGGTACCCTAACGTGCAGCATTTGTTTACGCACTTTCAAAGCCAAAATGAAGGATGAACTACAGTCACATGAAGGCGCACGAACGGAGCCTTGATGTGTCGTAAATTAACAGAAACGGTGGTCGCCATGGCTGAAATCAGCTAGGAGGATATATATAAGATGTTTACAACTTTATATCGTTTGTTATCAGATTGTCACTGAGCCTCAAAGCCTCAAAGCCTGTAGGATTATTACTAGTGAACAGAACCACTTATTCAGACGGGTCTTAAAATGCTCTGACTACTTATCACGTGCGGAAACAAGATAAATTTAGCATTAATTAGGTTATAGCACGGTAAAGTTCGGCCTTAAACGTTCATGTATGTATCACAGCTACCTGTGCGGCATGTTCCTCGGATGATGCGTCGGCGAGTCCTTCTCCTCAGCTATCCGCGGCAGCAGCGGCTCGTCCGCCTTCTCCTGCGGGGGCGGCGTGGGCGGCGCGGGGGCGGGCGCGCGCCACACCACGCGGGGGCGGGCGGAGGCGGACACCGCCACGCCGGGCCCGCCGCCGCAGCAGAGCGGGGAGATAGAGCATTTAGACTCGGCTGAACGAGGATGCAGCCTGGTAGGATGGGATAAAACTGTATGTTTAACAACGGGAATGATCAGCGAGTTAGCAGTCAAACTCTAGATAACTGCTTTTTATAAAATAGCAAAACAAAACAGAGACTCATGAGTTGAATATGGTTTAGCAGTTTGATAACGTTAGCTGTCGAGTTTGATCACGTTGAGATTGATAAAGAATTGACACACGAATATCTACCCGATAATAAGATAGAGCATGACGTTAACGGGATAGAACTATTGTTCTTTTCGCTGTAGCCTTAGATCTTTACAGCCAGATAAAAAGTAAGTAAGGTTATATGAGCCGAATGGCTAGCCCTAATATAAGTATTTAGGCTGCCAGAAGGCCTGTGTCATGGCTTGGCTTGGTGTTGTAAGACAAACAACCGGGGCTTACAATTAAACGTGTCATCTGAATCATCTGATTTCTGATCTTCACGGTAACTATTATCTTTGTTTCCTTTGGTCATCGCAGCACGCGTGATCGGATGGAACAATTTCGCTAATTCTTTTTTTGTTGTATTAAATATTGTCAGGAAAAGGTTCTTATAAAAGAATAAAGGAAGCTGAGCGGAACATTAAAAAAATTTAAGACAATTCGAATTCAATATTCATAGTTAAGACAGGACAGCGTCTGTCGGGTCAGCTAGTAGTATATAAAGAATAAAAATTTAGTATGATACATAAGGTAGATATTTCAGTGGGCAGATTTTCATCAATCGCATAGCGATCAAGCTTTGACGTATAGCATAATCTGCAGGTCAGTAATGTAACAAAATGAATGAAGATGAATCGAAACAAAATGCACACGAAACAATAAATAAAATAGCTTTTAGAAGAAGAACCTGTAGCATTAGTACATATAAAAACATATATAATTAGCTTGGTTATATGAATGTAACTTAAATACACTATTAAACATAATAGTTTGTGTTGTAAACCTTTTGACATCGACGGTTAGTCTGAAAAAATGTCAAACCAGTTATCGCTTTGTTTCAAACAATTTATTTTCCTACTGTTCCGAGCACAAAAATACCACGGTGCTTACAAAGAAAACATTTAAAGTTATGTCCGCTTGTGTGTTCTATTAGTATAGAATATAGATATAGTCTAAACCTTATCAGTAAACACATTAGCGCAAATAACGCTCATACAAATCCTCATCGACCAATGTCACGTCCATATTGCATTCAAGTTACTTGTCAGGCGACAGAGCTCTCCTCAGCAGCGGCGAGGCAGTGACACTGGCACGACTGTGGTTACTTACACTTATAGCACAGCTACATAGAGACACACATCACTCAAGTTACCTGGCAGGCTACACAGAAACAGCAATCCACAGCACTCAATTTACCTGTCAGGCGACAGAGCGTTCCTCAGCAGCAACGAGACGGGGACATTGGCGTCTGTGGTTACTTACTTTCACGTGTAGAACGTGTAGAACGTGTTTCACGTGTAGTGTGTGTGTGTTAGTTAGGGTTGAAGGCGCCACTGTAGTTACTTACACATAAGGGGACATAAACAATAGTTCCACCACACTCAAGCTACCTGCCAGACTACACAGAAACCGCAATAGTTCCACAGCACTCAAATTACCTATCAGGCTACACAGAAACAGCACTATTTTCATGGCGCTCAATTTACCTGTCCGGCGACAGAGCCCTCCTCAGCAGCGGCGAGGCCGGGTCCCGGCGCGGCCAGGCGCGGCGCGAGCACTCGCGCGCCGCCAGCGGGGACGGGCTGCGGGCCTCCACGCGGCTGTGGTTACTTACGCGAGGAATTGTTATGTACATTATACGGTCGGAGCTGATACTGTGTGGTTAGGGTTGCGAGATTGACGAGGCGAACGAGGGAAATGCGGGCGTGTTTGCACTGAGAGCTCATAAAAGTTGTGCCAATCATGTAATAGGGTTAATATAGCATTTACTATACAGGGTTATAAAGAAAAGGGTGTCTAAGCCGAAAAGGGCTCATAGTATTATTAATTTATTAATATAATAATTATGTTGCTTAAACTAAATTTTGTTGAATCAAACTACGTTATGTTTATCAACATCATACAATAGAGAACTAAGAATTCGACAGAACATTTATGTTGTGACCCTGATGGTGCTTTTGCTCAGTTTAATTCGCGATTTGACGAGTTCGACGAAACATTCGAAGTTACTTACACAAGTGACATTGAAACAAAGGTTATATTCGTCACTTATCATGACGACTCTCACTTAACACCCGAGCGTTATATTCGACTAGGCACCAGTCACTGACCTGCGTTCGCCTCGTCACTTCCGCTTAATTTGAAATGCTTAATGCTACTTTAAATAAGGGACATTCAACAAGCATATGGCTATGACCTCAACTAGTCGTTAACACAGATGAAACAGAAAGGTTACATTACATTGTGCATTCCCGATATGAATTTGTGACAGGACAGAACAGTGGGTCAATTAGTAGAACATGTTTATGCATTTCATGTGATATGAACAATTGAACGTGGTATGAAATATGAATTTTCTGTGCGGCGTTGCTGCAACCGCGAATGCAAAAAGGTTGCATTTAATAGTTTAATTTTGTCCTGTAATTGGAAAACATTTTTCAAAGGCTAATCAAAATATTTTTGGGTTTTGTTTTTAAAACGAGCTTAAACGACTTAAAAGATATGCTGTCATCCTGGAAAGACTGTTTGGATGTAGGCCTCTCTTATGCAGGGCTAGAAGGAAAGGGTATGCTTAACCGAAAAGGGCTCATACTACCCATCATTGTGAACAAATTTTACTATGGGACCAACTTTTAAAATTTTATCATACCCTGTCCTTATAACCATGTACAATTGTACAGTTGGCATTCTAATTTTTTTTTTACGAATAATCGTTTTCTCTTAGTCTTAGTTATAAATACATACCTGGTAGGCGATGCCGGTTGAGGCTGCGGCGAGGGCGAAGGCGTCCGAGCGAGAGGCGACAGCGGCATGTGTTGAAGCGACGCACGCCGCACTTCTGCGCCGCCCGCTACCAGCTTATGCTTTAGGCCGTGGAGGGAGGACGGGCTGAGGAAAAACGTAGTTTTGAAAGGTGTAGAAAGTTTGAACTTTGCCAAGGACGTTTATGCCAAGGACAATTTGTAGTACAAATGTCAAATCATGATGTCAAAAACAGATTTTTTTTTTGTTTAGTTTTACAGAAACATCATAGAAGTTTACACAAACCATAATGGGAATTCCCCGACTTTCCATTACAATTTGAGTTAATCTAACAACCACAAACACAAACATTTCTCGTACTTGTTAAATTGCAAATGGCATTTTTTACAGGAGAGCAATTTAGCGTTGAGCGTACTTTGTATGTAGATTAACTTCTGTACCTTTCTGGTTTGCGACTGATGGGTTGCTCAAGCACGTTTAAAATGAAGTTTATCTTCTAAGCTCTCGATGTTTGAGGATACTGACCGCTGGTATATGGGGTGCTGGGCGGGGCTCTCCGGCAGGGCGGGCGGCGGCGCGGGCGGCGCCGCCAGCTCCAGCGCGGACAGCGGCGTGCACGGGCCCGCGCACTCGCGGCCCAGCCGGTCCAGCGTCTGCGGGGGGGGGGGGGGGGGGACGTGTGTCAGGAGGTACGAAGTCAAAAACTAGGATATTCTAGTGCCCTCTGTCAAGCACAGAGGCTGGCCACCGAGGAATTTGGTGGGTATAACCCCACATAATCCCGGTTGCCTTCCGACGCAGCCGGGTACCTTCCGAAGATTTCCCGAAAACACAAGATAATAAAAGGTCTACAGATATGAATCGCACTAGTGCGGCGCGCGGCTTAGAACCTATAGCACAGTGTGATTGCCTGGTCATACACAATAGCAGTATAGTATACGTTACGTTTGTCTGTATGCTTGTACGTATTGTGTACCTGGTGCATCTCCTGCGAGGCCCGCTTGGTGGATATCCTTCGGAAGAGTGAACAGCGCCGCCGCGGGCGCGGCCGGGGCGGGGCCGAGGCTCGTCGACCGCAACCCACGCGCTTTCTACCACCAGCCTAGAAAAAAAACATTTATTTAACTTGAATAAGTCCGCGTTTCACCACCACCTCGCCTACTGATGTGGTCGAAGATGAACGCAGACTTAGAAGATACCTATTCACTCTGATTTTGAAAAGCCCAAGATTGTATCTTTCAGGAAAAAAGGAAGCGGCAGTTTGTTTCATTCCCTGGCTTTACGGTTTTATCAAAGTGATTCGTCTGCTTATATGATTATTTATAATAAATACCTGAATGGTAGTCTGATCCAAAGGAGTGGCACGCAGCGTTGCGTGCGGAGCTGCCAACAACAGCCTCAAAACCTGGAAACATTCAAACACTATAAATATAAATATGTATACATATTTAAAACAGGTATTTAACATTCAACAGGTACTTTCGGAGATTACCCTCTACAATCACATTAATAATTGAATAGGTACAGTGCCACAAGTTTAAGTTGGCGGTGGCGATTCGAGGAACTAAATCGGCCATCTCGAAAATTCACTTTGACACTTCCGAGTTCATAGTAAACATCGTTGCGAATATTTTTGCTACTATTATATTTGCTACTGTGCTATCATCATGCCTAAAGTGATTTATTTATTTATTTATTATTATTCAATCAGTACCGTTTACAACGAATTACACTAATGATAAATTTACACTAATTAAAAATACAAAGAAAAAAACAATTAGAAAAACAATTGGAAGTTAAAATACTATTACAGAACAAACACAAATAATTAAACACTGAAATCAAATAAAAATAAAGAATGTCATAATAATAATAATAAATCATAACACAAAAATTTATACAGTTCAAAATCAATTCATCTAAGTAACAATACAATAATAAATTACAATTTAAAATTTTTACAGTTCTATCAATTCATTTAAAAATATAATAATAAATCATAATTTAAAATAAAAAGTGATAAAAAGTGGTACAAGAGAAGCAGTTATAAAAGTACACAGTGGCGCACAGCCGCGCCAAGTTATACTTGCCGGACTGTATGTCAGGGTATGCTAAACCGCAAAAAGCTCATACCTACATAGTATTTATCATTACTTTTACTATGAGCCCATCCCTGAAATCGAGAAAAAATCAGCTGTTCTATAGAAAAATGTCAGAGACTTGAAATTTTTTTCGCAATTTCAGGCTTGGTCCAATAGCAAATTTTTTTCATAACGATGAGTACTTTGACCTTTTTTCTGCTTACCATACCCTTTTTTTCTAACCCTGCAGATTAGTTGTACATGATTGTGGTTCCACTAACCTGTGTGTGCAGTAACCCCTGCACAGACTCCCCGTTGAGTTGCGTGATGAGATCACCCGCGCGGAGCCCAGCCGCCCACGCGGCGCCTTGCTCGCTTACAGCCTAGAATAAAACAAATAAAGTTTTAAACTGTTTCTAAAAACAAGCTTTTATTTAAATGGTATGAAAATTACAAAAAGTATAGGTCAAGACGAGTCCAAACACTATTTTGTTTCGTTGAAGTGTTCTTATAGCCAACTTCAGACTTTATCATACTCGTATACCCAAGTCACCATCTAGGTATTTCTAGTACTCGTCAATAGAAATCCAACGAGCCTAAGCACGACAGAGTTATTTTGTTTTGTTGCGAAGTGTTTTTGGCCACCTTCCGGCTCCATCAGCAGAACAGCTCTGTGGTACCATATTACATATCGCATTATTATCCAAATTACATTCTGCCATCATAAGCCCAAGAGCGATATCTCAAAAAAAATAATTTTTTTTTACAGGCAACTAATAGCTTGAAAAATTACGCATCTGATGCGTGAAAAAACAGTTTTTTTTAGATACCGTTCTTGGGCATATATTAGGGCAGAATTGGTATATATAACACTTTCAGCTCAGTAAAAATGGGTCTAGTCCAATTTGTTCAACTATCCGTTCAATCAGCTGAACATTTTGGACGATTCAATTTGTCCAACAAATCGTTGAACAAATTGGACTGAAATGTAAGTCAAAGACAAAACCGTCAACTCACCGAAACCAAATGATGCATAGTATAGTAGTCAGTATCCCCGTAGTAGACTCGCACCGTGTGGATCGTGAAACCGAACCCGCCCGGTCCACGACGAACCACGATCGGAGGCTTTGAGGTTTGGATCAACCTGGAACAGTCGTCGAATTAGTATTTCTAGAAGGAAATTCTGAGTAACGCAGACCTGTTATGGGGAAACATAAGGCGAGCGATTTGCTCGTCTCGTCACTCAATAGCATAAAAAAAGACTATTGTTGATGGATTGTTGAGAGACCTAGAATGCGCATACAGATCCCGTAATTCAAACAAAATTCACCACTGCAGAAAAAAAAGAATTATTTCATTTTCGCTGTAAAAATTACCATATTTTTACGAGACAAAAAAATGAGGGAAAGAGAGAAACAATCGTCTCTCGAGGTATTTCAAATTCGGTATTTAAGTACACATAAATGAAAGCTACATCCCAAGTTTCGTACTTTCTACCAGAACAAAATTCAAAAATTCAACATTCAATTTATTAAGCTTGCGGACCTGGGTTACAAGTTGGTTAAATAATATGTAAATATAATTTGTCCAGTCCAGACCCCACCTGTCAGCGTCAGTCATGCTAAGATGCCTTACTAGTTTGCTAACTAAAGATATACGACATATCTCACGAGTGGTTAGGTAGTGCGAAGGGCGAGGGCGGGTCCCGGCAGGGCGACGAGTCGCGCGACGAGTTGGTCGACGAGGTGTTGCCGGCGCACGGGGAGCCCGCGCCCGCGCTTAGAGTGCTATCATCCGCTATAAACAAACATTTTATGTTAGAAAAAAAAAATTGGCTGTTTTAAAGGGTTATTCATAAAAGGTATGCTAAGCCGAAAACAGCTCATAGTACTCATCATTATGAACAACTTTTACTATGAGACCAACCCGAAATTCGCGAAAAAAAAATCAGCTGTTCCATAGAAAAATGTCAATGACTTTTGACAAAATGTATGGAACAGCTGATTTTTTTTCCGAATTTCGAGTTGGTCCCATTGTAAAAGTTGTTCATAATGATGAGTAATATGAGCCCTTTTCGGCTTAGCATACCCTTTATGAATAACCCTGTATACAGAACAGATAGACAGACACGAAAGTCTTGCCGTAAGAGTTCTCCCCCGAAGAAGGTTCAGCATCCTAAAAATGGTAGATGTTTATTTGACGCGATGACAGTAAGTAGAAGTATAAAGTGCGTAGATAAAATACTAAAACTGTATAGCCCAAGTACAAGGAAAACATTCGTGTCAAAATAACAAAAAGCTCAGTATGATTGCTATTTAAATGCATTGATTTCGGTCAATAAGGTCTTTAAGATTAGCCACGTAGTTGTCGCTTTTAACTTCCAATAATATTCTGCCTTGTAAATATCATCTGCTTATTTACACAAAGAGAACTTACTGCAAGTCGTTTCTCGCACATACAATAACTTCCTGCAAGTTGCAGCTAATCTAACAAAGTGAACATACCCGGATGTATGATGAGCGAGAGTCCCGAAGTGCTAGCGGAGCGGCGCATGGATTTGGCGACTATTGAAGTCAGTTTAGACTTGTCTGCCTTATCTGGGCGGTCGAAGCTTCGCTCTTCTTTGCGAGGGAGGTCCGAACTGCAACAAATGTGAAGTCTTACTATCTGCAAGTCTATACTATTGGGAAGGAAATTTCCCCTAGTTCAACTGGTAAGACTACTCGGTTAGACTACTAGGATTTGGCGTTGCAACGTTCCCAGTGATCTAACTAGTATGTCTATTGAGAAAGAAAATTCTCCGTTGAACAATAAAGAGTTTATGGTCCCAAGTTTGAAGGTTTTTTATGACAGATCTAAAGTTTTTAAAATTATGGACGTCCTTGTCTAATAGATCGCAATGATAAAGACAGATATATTTTTAGTCAGTTTACACTGAGAAAAATGGCCATCAAAATTCCGATAAATTCACCTAAAGTATACTGATATCACCAAAAAGTATTGATGATTAGCAAAAAGTGAAAGAAGAAAGTGAAAGTATTGGTGATAGTAAAAAGTGGTACTTCAATTTATCATTCTTTTAGCGGAATTAAATGGACATTTTAGTCAGTGTAGATCTGTCGTAAAGCCTTCGAACTCGGGCCTATCTATAAAGTATAACGTTTCCCTCACAGCCTGGGCGCGGGCGCGGGCGCGGGCGGCGGGTGGTGCGCCAGCTGGCTGGGCGGGTGGTGCGGCGCGCGGAGCCGGCGCCGGGCCAGCGGGGACACGTCGTCGCTGTCTGTCTGGGAGGACTCGGCGGTCGACGCGCCGCCGCCGATTATCTGAGGGGAGGACTGCATCAGTATTCAAGTGCGCAGTGTGTGTAGCGGTTGACATAGTAAACCTAAGTAAGCACAAAACATAGAGAGTACAGAAGTAAAGCTTATATATGTACTAGCCGACTCGACAGACGTTGTCCTGTCAAAAGCCATTGCGTAACTATAGCAACCGTAGTATGTTGATGCTAACTTGTCAATTTATAGTAAAAATTATCAGTATATATATAATTTGCAATAAATTAAAATTGCGACTATAATTTGAGATTTAAACTATCCTATCTCTCAAGTTGGATCGAACTGCACATGGTATGCGAATTTTATTATAATCGGTTAAGTGGTTTAGGAGTCCATTGAGGACAAACATTGTGACACGAGATTTATATATATTAAGATGTACTTGTACTACCGACACATACAGAGACATCGCTCACGGACACGAGTCTCAGATCAATCGCCAGCGCTGTACTATGAAGTTTAACTTCTGTCCTTTAAATGTTTTGTGCTTCAGGGGGCTCTTCCCTGAAAGTGCCTATCTAAATGAAGAGTTGAACTTACCGGGCACTTAGGATGATGGTGCAGCGGCGCTGTCGGGGTAGTGGGCGGACCGTTGCTGTCCGGAGTACCAGGCCAGCTGTCTGTACTCTGTTAACAAAACATTTACACTTCAATGATAGAAATAAAAGCAAAATAATATGCTCCAAAAATTGAGGGTAGGTTAACGATAAGATAATCTAAATAAACGTATATAAAAAAAACCAGGGACGTTGACGGGCACTGTGAAAAGCCGGGCGACATATAATGCCTCCCTGAGTTACTTCCGACATCACGCCTCCACGTCTACCCTCAAGTCGTGATCCCAGCACGAAAGCTTCGTGTAACACCTCCACTGCGGGCTAGTGTTCGAGAGTGCTGCGTACACTCGACCCTCATCGGTTGGTTGCTGCTTGTTGACTCAACGACTATAAGACACAGGCGAAAGCACATCTGCCTGACTTGCACCGTCTCGCCTCGTACAGATCAGACTAAAAGACTGTCTTACCCTCGAGTCGTGATCCTGGCAAGAGTGCTGCGTGTGCCTCCTCCACTGCGGGCTGGTGCTGGAGAAGGCTGCGAAGACTCCGCCCTCGTCGGCGGGCTCCGGAGCCGCCTCCGCAGCCTCGTCCGTGTCGACTTCGCTGTGGTTGTACCGGTCGCAACGGCCTGAGAAGCGTAAGTATAGATAAAGTTTTACTTATTTATATATTTTACTAGCTGCACCCGGCGGTTTAACCCGCTGTTTTGTACTTTTAAACATTTCCTGTATTAGAGCGAACAAAACATAAAAATAAATATTGAAATCGGTCTAGCCGTTCTCGAGTTTTAGCGAGACAAACGAACATCGGTTCATTTTTATATATAAGATTTTATTTTTTACTAGCTGACCCCCGGCGGTTTCATCCGCTGTTTCTTCTTTTTAACACGCTTTTATTAGCTTCACCTGTATGTTTGTATGTTTGTATGTTTGTATGTTTGTATGTTTGTATGTTTGTATGTAACCGACTCCTTTGAGCGCGTTTTTGACCCACTTTAAACGGTCAGATTTCTTTCAAACTTTGTAGATATATCGAGGACCGATGACAATACACTAAACAAATCGTGTTTTTTAGTTTTTTTAACTATTAATTTTTTTAACACGCTTTTTCTATAAAGTTTCTTTAACTTTTAATACCGTTTAACTTACAAATGGTAATTTCGTCATTCGTGTCAGAGAACAGAGTGGCGCAGTGGAAGCGTGTTAGGCTCATAACCCAGAGGTCCCTGGATCGAAACCACGCGCTAAAAATCTTTTTGCTCAATATTTTTTGTTACGCATCAATTTTATTTTATGAGGTCTGAGGATCGAAACCACGCGGCTACAAATCTTTTTGCTCAATATTTTTGTTACGCATCAATTTTATTTTTAATTTGCTTGAGCAGACGGCCAAAATCGGATAACACCAACACATTTGTACATATTAAGGATGGTTAATAGTAATTAGCAAATCGAACTAAAAAGCGAAAAATAAATAATAGTTAAAAAAAAACTAAAAAAACACGCTTTTTATAAAAAACCGAACTAAAAAAATAGAAAATAAAATTTTACAAATTTAAATTAAGAATAGGGTTGAAAATTTCAATAAATATAAATTAATAATAGTGTAAATAAATAAATATATGTATTTTATTTTTAAAAAAGCGTGGGGTGCTTTCTAAGATATTATCAAAATGCTAATCACTCTACTCATGTCTGTCAATACAAAATGTATCTACAAAATATATAATATCTATTGACCCATGCACCCCACGCTTTTTAAAAATAAAATACATATATTTATTTATTTACACTATTATTAATTTATATTTATTGAAATTTTCAACCCTATTCTTAATTTAAATTTGTAAAATTTTATTTTCTATTTTTTTAGTTCGGTTTTTTATAAAAAGCGTGTTTTTTTAGTTTTTTTTTAACTATTATTTATTTTTACTTTTAAACCTACCCTGAACTTCCACAAATATTTCAAGATCAAAATTAGCAAAATCGGTCCAGCCGTTCTCGAGTTTTAGCGAGACTAACGAAGAGCGATTCATTTTTATATATAAGAAAGAAGATTTTATTCGAGAAAACATTGTTACTGACATTCATAAGTATACTTCAATGTATTTGAATAAACGAATTGAATTAGAATAAGTGAAAAATATAATAGTAAAACTGCAGTCTGAGAACGTTAGCTGTCATGCGTTTTTTTATCAATTTCAGGGTTGGTCCCACAATAAAACTTGTTCATAATGATTACTATGAGCTCTTTTCGGCTTAGCATGCCCCTTTCTAATAGCCCGTTTGTTATAAGAATAATTAGCTAATAAATAAAAGACAAGCTAGTCAGACTTTATCTCATGACTTCTCGGATTAGAAGATTGTTTTCACGAAAGAATGAAAGGGTAAAATAAACTTACTGTCAAAATAGCTGGTGTCTTCATCATTTTCCAGTTGAGGTATAAACTCAGCCTTCCGCCTCAGCAAGTTGTTCCAGTCCAAACCGTAGAAATAGACGTGTTCCTGACGACGACAACATTCATTAGAGCGACGGAAAGTTTACTTTAATTTTATCGTGATAAAGTCGAAAAAAAATTAACTGCAAATAGTTGTTCAGATCATCAAACCGGATCAAAAGATTCAAAAGTTGGATTTTATTTATTTATTTTAGACTTTATTTCAACAAGCACATGTCTACATTTTGTTTGATAGCTAATTTTGATTTAAGCCATTTCTTCATTGAGAACTACTCTCCTCTCAGCACTTGATGTTACAAAACCGTTGTTGTCGAAAAGGTCTTTAAAGAAAAATCAACCTTATAGCTTTACAAATACGTACTTTAACCTGATGCGTGCCTCCAGTCCCGAGTCTGTCTCTCGGATTCCTCGACAGCAGTTCAGCGATAATCGCGCGAGCTTCCACCGCTATGGGGAAATCTTCTTCTGACGGCCATTCTATGTCATCTGACAAAAGAAAAACAACACTATTTGGTCCTTGTTAGAATACACAACCGTATTTAAGAAGACATCATCCAACTTCAGACGAAAGTCAACCTTTTTTTGTAACACATACACACTTATTGGGCATATCAGTGTTTTTAAGGGTTCAACTTGACACTCAATTCCTCTAAATTGTGTTTAAATAGTACATCCTACCATTAACAGTGTGTGCGAATAACTCTTCAGGGGTGTCGCCGAAGAACGGAACACAGCCGACGAGAAACTCGTACAAAATGATGCCCATCGACCACCAGTCCACTGGTTTTCCGTAACCCTGCAAAGAACAAGACAGTATTAATTTAAAAAAGGTAAATATTAAAAATAATATTAATTAGTTTTAGCAATGATGTGTCACAAAAATGATTATACTACATATTATAAATGAAAAGTCACACTATCCTTTGATATAAAGAAATGATTCAGGCTATGATTTACAGCTCCATTTTTTGAGGTCGAAAGCCAAGCAGCACCGGGCACAAAGTACCAGGCGCCAGCTAATCCTATTAATATTAGGTCGGGTAAAAAGTCTTTTCGCATTATAGTATGTATGAACTTGTAATAAAATATCTTTGGCTATACTATTTGTATCGGGCTGGTTTTGGTATCATTGAAAGTTTAAATTTTAAAGAACATAATTCCAAATTCAAATTAGGAAAATTGATTTTCATTTTTTTTTTTCGTACTGTCAAGATGAGTGAATCTAATGAAGAAATTCGATAGGTACATTTTAAAATTTTACTACAAAAAAGGTAAAAATGCAACGCAAGCCGCGAAAAAAATTTGCTATGTCTATGGACCTAGTGCCACTGCACTCTACACTACACTACACTCTGTGAGAGTAGCACAAATTTGGATTAAGCGTTTTCAATCCGGAAATTTTGATGTCAAATATGCACGTCGCTCTGGTCGCCCTATTTCGGATAAAATGGATGCCATTTTTGAAAAAGTGGAGCAAGATCGGCATATCAGTAGTTACGACGTAGCTGAAGAACTGGGAATTGACCACAAAACAGTTTTGGCGCATTTGAACAAAACTGGGTACACAAAAAAGATCGATATTTGGGTACCTCACGAGCCCACTTCAGCCCACTGAAAGAAACCTAATGAACCGTGTACTCATTTGTGATTCTTTATTACGAAGTAATGAAACCGAACCATTTTTGAAGAAGCTGATAACTGGTGATGAAAAGTGGATCACGTACGACAAGAACGTGCGAAAAAGGTCGTGGTCAAAGGCCGGTCAGGCTTCACAGACTGTGGTGAAACCCGGGTTAGCTCGCAACAAGGTGATGCTGTGTGTGTGATGGGATTGGAAGGACATTATTCATTATGAGCTGTTACCACCAGGCAGGACCATCGATTCTGAACTCTACTGCGAACAACTGATGAGATTAAAGCAAGAAGTTGAGAGAAACCGGCCGGAATTAATCAACAGAAGGGGGTGTGGATTTTCATCATGATAACTTGATAACGCTAGACCTCACACATCTTTAGCCACTCAGCAAAAATTAAGAGAGTTTAGCTGGGAGGTGTTAATGCATCCGCCGTATAGTCCTGACCTTGCACCTTCAGATTTCCACCTGCTTCGGTCTCTTCAGAATTATTTAGGTAGTGTCAGGTTAACATCACGAGAGGACTGCCAAAACCACTTGTCGCGGTATTTTGATCAGAAGTCCCAAAATTTCTATAGCAATGAGATCATGTCCCTACCTACAAGATGGCAAAAAGTTATCGAACAAAATGGTACCTACATACTTTAGTTAACTGTAAATAAACTATTTTAAAAATGTTTTGAATTTTCTCAAAAAATGCGAAGGAACTTTTTACCCGACCTATTATTATAAATGTGATAGTGAAAGTATGGTATGTTTATTACTCAATCTCGAGAAAAAGACAGAACGGATTCTGGCGAAAGGTACGAAAGTAGCTTATATTCTGGATTAACATATAGGCTTTCTAACCCGAAACCGCGAGGCGCAGCTAATTTACACTAACATCATAAAGAGGAAAGATTTGTATTTTTGGATTTTTGTAACGATTAAACACAAAAACTACTGGACCGATTTCAAAAATTCTTTCACTATTACAATGCTACATTATCCCTGAGTAACATAGACATTTCATACCCGTGCAAAGGGGCAGGTCGCTAGTAACACATATAACTCGTACAAACCTGCCTCAGTATGACCTCCGGCGCGATATACTCGGGCGTGCCGCAGACTTGCTTGTCGGAGAACTGGCGCGCCTCGCGGTCCGCGTACTCTTCGTATAAATTCGTCGCCACTAGAGAAACGAAGGAAAATCAACGTTCAACAATTGGTGCGAAAATTGTGTGAAAAAATAGAATTGGAGATTATTTATTATTATGACTTATTTGCGGTCTTTCAGATCAGTTTAGTTTTGAGAATATTTTAAAGTTCCTATCTACTTAAATAATTTAAGTCTTCTTAGATAAACTATTATCTTAAAACCTATATTTTCTCTGTGCACATTTTAATGTTGAATGCCGATGTGGGTAAACTGATAATTTGAATATTGCACTGATATCTAGCTTATAAATTACAATGTATCAGATGTTCAGTAAATATAATATATCTGAATCTGTATCTGCACAGCAACGGACAAAAAAACCTGCCAGAACCTCGTACTTACATGACATTAAACCCATCTTGCTAAGTCCGAAATCGGTTAGCTTGATATGTCCAGTCGCCGTGATAAGTAAACTGTGAAAAAAGAAATGTTTTTTTGTGATAAAAGTGCAAAAACAAAACCACGTTAATTTTTATAGTTATGCACTCATCATTATAAACTATTTTTACTACGGGACCACCGGACCAACCCAAAATTCGCTAAAAAAATCAGCTGTTCCATAGAAAAATGTCAATGACAATCGACAAAATGTATCGAACAGCTTATTTTTCTTTTCGCGTATTCTGGGTTGGTCTCGTAGTAAAAGTTGTTCATAATGATGATTACAATGATAACCTAGAATTTGTCAAATGTCTATTCAGGATGTCAGTATGTTTTATTTTTATTTATGTTTACTTGTCTGGCTTCAAATCCCGGTGGACGACTCCGTACGAGTGTAGATACTCGACTGCTAGTACCGCCTCCGCGAAGTAGTGGCGCGCCATGTCGTGCGGCAGCGGGCCGGCGCGCAGTAGGGTGGCGCAGTCGCCGCCCTCCACGAACTCCAGGATGAGGCACAGGTGGCGCTTGGTCTCGAACGAGCAGTACATCGTCACCTGGGGGAGAAGACCAGCACATTCAATACCACGTTTAAAGTTTGCTCAAACAGAGACTTATTCGCGTTAAAAAAAGATTTAACTAATGTAGGGTAGTGAGTCGAGTACTAAAGGGTAACCAGTACAGTGGCGTGACAGTAAATGGGTATACTGAGCCGAACAAACAAATCATGGTTCTAGCGACTGTCTCGCCTCGTCAAACTGGTTTTACAAACCGAGTACTCGGCCGAGGGCACTGTCTCGCCACTGTACTCGTTAAGTGTAATCGATCCGTAAAAGACATGAGCAATGAGAGTGCAGTAAAATGAATTAATAATGAAAGCTGGATAAAAACATACCACAAAAGGGTTATCCGCAAAGCTGAGAATATCCCTCTCTGCGAAGGCTTGTTCGACTTGATTCCTTAGTATTAAATTGTTTTTGCTAATCTTCTTCATCGCATACCTGTGAATAATAAGGTAACTTATAGTTTACAGTGTGAAAAACGACATGACTAAACATGGTCTCTGTTGTAACTCGATACGACTAAACACACTGCAATGTTTATGTAATACGACTAAATTGAGACTGTAGAAATGTATCACGACTAAACACAAACTCCATAGAAATATATCATGACTAAACACAAATATTGAAATGAAACACGACTAAACAGAGACTTTGTAAAGATGTTATAACTAGAAATAAACTAAGCCAGTCTTACCTCTGCCTCGTTTGCTTGTGTTTGACTAAGTAGACGGCCCCGTAGGCCCCGTTTGAGATCAGTTTGATGACTTGGTAGTCGCTCTCCGAGGGCGGAGCGCCATCCTTGTTGCCGGGCGCTCCGGGCGGGGACTGGCGGCCGCGGACTCTGTTAGACACAAGACAGCTTTCATTCTTGATCTTTTATGCTTTTTAACTTAACGTTTTTATTAGTTTTATATAATTTTTGACATTCTAATAATATTATTTTCTTTGACATTTAATTTATTGTGTATTAATTTATTCGTAAAAATTGTATTTGACATTCATAAGTGTACATTGATGTACCCATATTTGAATAAATTATTTTGAAATTTGAATTCACCTGTATGTTTGTAACCGACCCTTTTGGACTCAACGATCAGATTTAATTCAAATTTTGCACACCTGTCAAAGACCGATGACAATGCGTGTTTTTTAGTTTTTTTAACTGTATTTTTTTGTGTGATTTGCCTTAAGTTTTTGTACAAGTGGCTGAAATAGTAAGTGACATTAACTGAGAATTTTTATTTGGTTAATTTCAAGTCGCGATAATCTTTTTAGTTTTTTTTTTATCGCAAAAGTCTTCTGTTGAAAAGCCACGTTATCAAAATTATAGAACGTAATAGGCATGCATCTCTTACATGAAACAAAATATGATAAAATTAAAATCTTTTCCTTAGAGACCTGTATCTAAAGCTCACTATCATCCAGAAATCCAGCTGTTTTTTACCTATATTCTAAGACACTTACTTGGCTGGGGAAGGATTCTGTGGCGGCGGTGGAGGAGCGGGCGGAACGTTCATTTCCTCCAGCGGGTCTCGCGAGAGGCCCAGCTTGTGGATGATGTACTGCGGTATATCCGTTGATATTCCCTGGGGATAAGGTTAAATTTTGAATCTTTTTTTTTCAACTAGTAAAGATATTGTCCTCTAATAGATTAGGAATATATTAACAGCTATTATCTCTACCACATTCAATTAAGTTATTAAAAATTCACCCGAGCGATTAAGCCGTTTAGGTTGAGTAAAGATTGAATTTAAAAGAGCCAGAAGATACAAAACAATTTAAATTAGACAACACGAAACTAACTATCCAAAACAGAAGCTAAACGACCTTAATGACTCGAGCCAATTATGCCCCGACTCGAGCCAAACAACTCCAACTTTAGCCAAACAAACCCCAACTCGAGCCCAACAATCCCAACTCGAGCCAAACAACCCCAACTCGAGCCAAACAACCCCAACTCAAGCCAAACAACCCCAACTCAAGCCAAACAGCCCCAATTACCTGTAAATGCCTAGCGTGCCCTTCAGCTGCCTCTAACAGTCGGTAAAACCTCTCGGGGTCGAATTCTAAGCATTCGAGAAGCCGCGCCGGTCGCGCCATCGCCAAGATTAGCCGCGTCACCAGTGGCGCCACTTGCGCACCGGCTTCTGCGGATTTTTCTCGCGTCTGCAACAAACAATAAATTCAAGGCATAGAATGGCATGGCAAGGAATGAAATACTAAAGAAAAACAACATAACATATAAGTAACAAGACATGATTAGCTAGGACTACTAGTAAATGTTTTGTGTGAGTCACTAAAAATGTACAAAGACCGTACCGCGAACTCTTAACACAAGCTTGAATATAATCACGTTTGCTTGTGTCTTGCCTTTTCTTGAGCTAAGAGAGCAAAGCGAAAGCCAAGGCGATTCAGTTTGGGCTTACGCTAAAAGTTTGAACAAACGACGTCACTCAACATCCAGAACAACTGTGAGTTAGGTAAGGTGTGTATGAGGTGAGTTGTTTTATATTGAGATCTGTAGTAAAGAACCAATTTCGACATCAATTAAAAACCTAAATTACCTCGGCAAGTAACCGGTCCAAGCTATCCGACATGTCGTAGAAGTAGCTGCTCGTCACCTGCTTCGACTCGGATTTGTGGAGGCAGTCGCGAGCCATCTCCAACACCTGGGAAACGGTAGACCGATTAATGAAAAACAAGGGATATAAATATTGCAAGTTCTAGGAGAATTATGGAAGACTGTGAAGTATCACTATAAAAGCCAATTACACAGATTCAGTTGTATCATTTTCTAAACTAAAATAAATTTGAGAGCGTGACCTTTTAGACCACTCAATGGTACAAGGTAAACAATGTTACATTAGCGTTATCGCACTTATATTTAAAACGCACCTGTCTCTGCACAAATCTCTCTATAGGCGGCCGATCGGGCTTCTTATCTAGTTCAGTCACTTCGTCGATCAGCCCCCGCAATCTGAAAGTTAAAATCCAAAGTTAAAGATGTTACTTTGTCTTAAGTTGGGATCTAAATGATAACCAAAATTACTTCAACTTGAGCCAAAGACTCCAATTCGAGCAAAATGACTAACACATGACTCTAGCCGGAGCCAGTTAAATCCCAACTCGAGCCAACTGTACCATAATTTGAGCCAATTACATCCCAGCTCGAGCCAACTGTACCCTAATTTGAGCCAATTACATCCCAACTCGAGCCAACCGTACCCTAATTTGAGCCAATTACATCCCAGCTCGAGCCAACTGTACCCTAATTTGAGCCAATTACATCCCAACTCGAGCCAACTGTACCCTAATTTGAGCCAACTACTTCCCAACTCGAGCCAAAAGAACCCCAAATTCGAGCTAAAACAATACCAACTCGAGCCAAACGACCCCAAACGTGAACAAGCTTCATTCTACTGTTAACTCACTTATCATCCATAGCCCGTTGCGCAGTGGGGAACCTAGCAGCGAAGAGCGAAGACATGGCGGAGACGGCGTCGTCGCGCGAACCCGAGCCGCCGCTGGAGCCCGCGCCCGAGCGCGCGGGGGAGCTGGGGAACAATGAGAACTTACTATACACTATAAGTGACCTGTTTTACACCTCTCATTTCACCTCCTCTGTTTTCGCTTTCCTGAAACCATTTTTGCCTGGAAGTGCTAAGGCTGTTGCACTAGTTTTAAGTGTTATTATCCTTTCATTTGAAATTTCTAGTGGGAACAATAAAGAGTTCATCTATCTATCTATCGTGAGTAAAAGAATTTTGATTTGAATCTATTTTTCTTCTAGTGAAATTTTAATCGCCGTCATGATAATTGGTTAAAACATTAAGCATTAAAGAAAAGACTCGAATATATTGTATGAACATCTTAAACTTTCTTAGTCAAAACTCAAACTTAGTTAGTCGCAAGGACATATCCAAGACACAATTGTAGTCGAGAACACTGGGTCTTGCTTATAAAGCCTGATTAAAATTTCCTGTCTTGTGTTCACACGTGACATTTCACGTCCGCGAGAAGTTGCCAGAGCAATTTAAGCAGGGACTAACTTTAAGCATGCTCTAGATTCTACAGCATGCTTAAAGTTAGATAAAATAAAACAAATACAGTTAAACAATGGGCCATACTTCTAGAGTCTAGAACATCATCATCATCATCAGATCGTCATTGTATCAGGAGTCAGGACGTTATGTTGTGTGTACCTAAGACTCCGGCTGCGCACGCGCCGCGCTGGACTCTGCGAAGTAGCCGCATTGCCGCTGCCGCCGCTGTCGGACAGCGACGCCCAGTTGTTCATACCGCTGCCTTGGGAACTGCTGCAAGAGTAGAAGAAACAGTGCACGATCAGTTTAGGGTTCAAATACGACAGATTTTACGCTGTTCCTGAAATAGTTAAGACTCAGCCCTAAAGCAGCAATCGTAAGTCATGCCTTGAAGCAGCGGTTCCTTAACTTTTAAGGCACACAACATTGGCCTTTTATTTTTATTCGCGGTAATCTAATGTCTATTCGACGGAACCAACTTTAGAAACCACTGCCATAGAAGACGTTGACCTGTGGAAGTTTAAAGACTTGAAATAATTAGCTCTATTGACAGACAGATGCTGCACTGTAAAGGTACATCTTCGTGTCTTTCTACTGTGGAACAATACACTTTTCAGCAGGCTTAGCATGGGCCGTGGATAACGGTCTTTCCGCCACTTTCATCTGTGCGTAATGTGGCAAAGCTAGAATATGGAAATGTTTGTCTCTTTCTCGCGATATGAAAACGGTCAATTTGTCCATGGCCCATGCTAGGTTTGATTTATAGGAAGAACGCACCAGCTTGGCTTGGTTAAACAATCAGTACATACATCGTTCACGCTGTCTTTGTTTTATTGTTTTTAGTTTTCCTTACTTGAGCGAGTTCTGGTGCTGGTGGCAGTGCGGGCAGGGGCGCGGCGGCTCCACCTGCACGGCCAGCAGCCGCTCCTGCGACGAGCACTGCGACTGCAACACGGGGGAGGGAGTCGCACATTATCATACAGCCGACACCTGCAGACTGGTTCAGCTATCCGAACATCGAATGTATTTAACAATTACCTTCGGAAAGAATTCAAATTTATATTTATATAGGGTATGCTAAGCCGAAAAGGGCTCATCGAAAAATGTCAATGACACTCGACAAAATGTATGGAACAGCTGATTTTTTTTTCGCGAAGTTCGTGTTGTTCCCAAAGTAAAAGTTGTTCATAATTATGAGTACTATGAGAACTTTTCGGCTTCGCATACCATTTATGAATAACCCTGTATTCATATTTAATTTACTTTTTATATTCTTTTCGAAGATAATCGTCGAATACATTCGATGTTCGGATAGCTGAATCAGCCTGCTCGACACAGTCATATACTGCCCTAGCACGCCCCAGAACGGTATGTCAAATTTTTTTTTGTGTTTTTTCATTCATCATAGCTTGAAAATTACGTGAAAAAACAGAAATCATTTTTATTTTTGGGATACCGCTCTTGGGCTTATGAGGAGGAGGATGGACCGCGCGAAGTGAGGTCTCAGAGTCTAGGGGCATGTGTGTAGGTTTGTCCGACAATAACTTAAGTATCGTTTATTCGATCGTCTTGTCAATTTCGAAAGTAGAACTCGCTTGTTCATCTCTATGCGCCCTCAAGTGATTTGACCATCGACAATTGGGATCTCGTTCTTTTGAGGAAAGATTTCGTGCAGTTTCTTGTCTATGGGTGGTTGGTTGGTTGTTGGTTGCAGACAAATAGTTCATACTAATATGATCTACAAGTTATTTTACAAGAGCACCTAACGAGTTCTAGCAGCTAGCAGCTTCAACTTAGATCCATTTCCGAATCCACAATCAATCCACTTTTCGACCCACACCTTCACTTGACATCTGAACTGAGCTGAGCTGTAGTCAAACGCCTAGCCTGTCAATCGTAAAATAGTTCTGCTATGTTGACCAAATCGAATATGACATCCTCGTATGCTATCACTTTCGCGCTGATGTATGGGTCAATAATCTCACCACCACTCCAGAAGATACTTTATACCCTGCGCAGACGAAAGATTTTATAGTTTGTGTGTGACAAAAACGTGGTGTGACAGAGAAGAAACATTCTACGTGAGTTGCAACTACGGCAAGCGAGAGCGAGATATCCGCTAGTCTGTATGTGCATTTTCAAGCTGAGATCTAATTAAAGTCAATAGCAAGCGATATTGAACGCAAAACAACTCGAAGCAATTAGTGTCGATGATCGATTAATTTCGATTTGTTCGATTAATTTCGAATGGTTCCGATAAAATCAAAACCTACTTTTAGTTGATTACATTTGGCTTCTGGTGTTCAACTTCTTCAATTTGTTTTAGACCGAAACTAATTAGTACGTATTAAGGATAAATAAAAGTAAAGGGGCCCCAATGTTTAGTTTACTCTCTTATGAGGCCCCGATTTATTTATATTTTGGTTTAGTTTTTGCTAATATGCAATTGTTTTTATTGTTTAAAAACCTGTTTTTAGTACGTTATCATACAATGAATGAAGATTTTTTTTAAATCCATGATCAATAAAACGTTGAAAGTTATTTTTAGAAAACAATGTCAGCAAAGTACATTTACTCATACTTACAAACAAGTATTACTTATCGATGCACATTGTATACGATATCTTGTGTTTCTTGGACGACATTCAAAAGATTATGATAAGTGTGCCAAAGTGAAACCTGCCTTATGCATTTCAAAATAAAGCATTATTTTGTTAACTGTTCCGAATATTGCAACGTCAGAAAAAAATAAAATAAGCCATTACATATGAGTTTTTGTTTCTGTAGAATTTAGTCATTTTGATGTAATTTCTCAGAAATCAACAATCATATTACCTGATAAAATCATAATTAGAGTTTGCAGTCTTAAAAAAGAAAAAATAATTTTGAAGTGTAACATATTTTATTAACCATATAAACGATATTTTCCATAAAATGGAACAATTCAAATGACTTAAATCTTAAGGGTAATTTTAATTTGTTTTTTAACTGTCTATAATAAAAGTGCACAATTTGAAAAACTCGTTTGAATACATAATATAGGGCCCCTGCATGGCACAATTCTATAATATATAATTACAAAAAAAAAACGATGAAGCTTAAGTGTGCCGTTAACGGGCCCCAAAAATTACCTACCTAAAAACTAGCACAACGCTCTTTCAACCTTTCTTAAAAACGCAGTTGACTAATGCACTTGCCCCAAGTAGGTATGATTCACTGCATTTCCGTGTAAATACGTTTGTTATTTTTTCTTAGTAGGCAGTAAGGTGTGTGTTGAAACTCGTGAACGTGACCTAGTGATAATTCTAACATAATATTTGCAAATGTTCGTAAGATATGATTTTGCACGTATTCGCGTGACAAACAAATGCAAAAATAGTAAGTATGTAGAGCAAATCAACTGCTCCGTGCGAGCTATTACGTGTACGTGACTGAAAAAATCGGTCTCAAAAGAAATTGAGATGAGAATAGCACATAGAGAAGTGATATTATATGCTCTTGTAACAATTGAAGTATTATATCTGTAGAATAGTGTAAGACACTCCAAGAAGTTGTGGTTGTGGCAACATCCAACGGTGATACGTTACTTAATGACCATCATTAAGAACACCTTACGACGATACGGAATAAGTGAGTCGACTAGAAGCAAAGCTGAAAATCAGACCAAAATTGCGTGCCTCAGGAAAAGCCTAGGTTCAACTAGCGTAGCATGCGCGCCACGACAAAACTTTATAGACTCTTTTTGTTGAGACAGAAATACTTGGACGTAGCTCTGTCACTTTCTTCCACTACTAAAAGCGTTGCGAAGATTTTGTCAGGCCGCGCATGCTAGGCTAACTGGGGGCCCTATTTATGATAATGAAATTCTATTTCGGTCACTGTCGCTCTCATTAGAAATGTCATAACAGTGAAAGTGACGGAGATAATCTCCAAATTCCAAGAATGGGTTCCCTGGAGTGTAATGAAGTCGTTTGATGATAAAGTCTCATGACAGAAGTGAGATACTTACTGATAAACTAGAGCTGCCTGGCGTGGTCCCGTAGCCGGACGACGGTAGAGACGCGACCGACCACCTGCGACCATCGCTGTTGACAATACAAACGCGGAATATTAGTCTTTGTCGTCGAGCAATAAGAACGTTTCTAGGCAATTAATGTCGAGATGTCATTGAAAATAGTAAGTCTTGTAGAGATCATGTGTCTCGTAGAAAAGTTTGCCTTAGTCCTTCCCTTTTTAATTACTATTGACAGCTGTTTATGACTATCTATAAAATCTATCTGCCGACACCGCACATAAGCAATATTTCGAATAGTCACTAAACTTATAAGTTGTGCAGATATTTATTTTCCCTTACCCATTTTCCCGTCAGAACTTTTCTTTTAAATTTACGCTGGTTTCATCGCAATCTACTCAAAACACTGTGTAATCTCTTAAAGCATTATTCCACTTTTTTTGCTTACTCTAAAACCTCGCTATTCTCATTTTATTACTTTTTTCGTACCCATTCATCAAAACAAAACGTCGCAAGATAAAGCCTTTTTCGTGACTCATTCTTCCGAGTACACCCACCTTTCAACCTTCAATAAATAACGTCCCAGTCGAGAGATATGCTTCATTTTCCGATATTCCCTATCGCAATTTAAAGGGCACGTATAGGGTATAGCAAATAAATATCGGCACATCACTCGAGCTGTCTATTACTGTCCAATATCCTCGGAGGAACGCGGGAAATATTGCATGTTCTCCGATGTTTACGGGAAGGCAAGTATTTTGTGAAGACAAGGTCAGGTGTGACTTTTTGTGTGTGTCTTTTTATCGAAACGGTGACGTATTATAAAGGATGGGCTAGCTAGTGAGATGGCACAAAGGAGTGAAAAAAATTTTGCGACATGCTGCTTTTGGAAACTGCCCATTCTGATCTCAGACGTGACGATTCTCGAAAGTATTTTGTGTTTTAGGAAGTGCGGGTTCTGACCCTAACCCAGCTAAATGCTATCTTTTGCACGCTTTTGCCCAATCAGGAGCAACATTTAGAATTCAGGGAATAACAATTGGCACTGGCTTTTGTAAACTAATAAACGGCACAAAGACGTTAGTTTCTAACATAGTTTATTGATAGTTCTGGAACCAGATGCTTCATAAACAATACTGTACTCATCAATGTGCTATGAATGCACTCCAGGGGCCGTGTGAACTCTTAGCGCGAACCCAAACTGGATCGCCCTGGCTTTGGTATCGGTCTCAGGTGGAGAAAAAGCAAGACAAAAGCTAACGCGATTCAGTTCGAACACACGGCACGGGCCCAGTTCTAAATAACTACCAGCAAGAATGGGTCTTTTTTATATCTACTACTCTCTTCAGCCCAAGGCCTTAGCCAGTTGCGGTAACCACTTCTAGTTTTCATAAGAAACTCGGGAAATGCTTGGGTTCATATGAAGGCATTTATAAGGTATAGAACCACCAGCCCTAACCTACTAAATCGAGGTCAAATTACATTACACTGTTAGTCAACCGATTGAACCGATGTATTTCATTCCGTATCACGCTAGAAATCGGAGATTACCTACAACGTTGCTGGATTTTCTCGAAAGACCTAACCTAGAACCATAGCTCTAAATCAAGATAAGATGCTTACGTGGTCTCTACTCCAATGTGGCCAGTATATTTGTTTTGCTGTTCGTAAAAAAGTAGGTGCCCTAAGGAAATGAAAGAGACCATTACACAGAAGAAGGACACTGATAGTCTACAAAGAAACTATAAGATTCGTCAACTTAAAAAAAAAACAGCAACTCATACACCCTTGAATGGACATTTTTTTGACAGCTGGAATATCAATATTTGAATGTCTTGGAAAGATTAGAGCAGCCGATTTGTAACTATTCTGTTTTCTTATGTAGATGTTGTATTAGCGTGTAGAATCCATACTGCCCTAATCTTATACGGCTCTCAACAAGCCTTTACAGAATCTAGATTGCCAGATGACGGCACAAAATTCAAGTCTCAGGAAAATGAACCCAAACACCGGACAATAAAGCAAATATTTGAATGGCTGATTCGATGATACTGTTGAGTAATGCTGTAAACGCAATTCAGTACTGTAATACTTACATATCCTTAGTTCTAATGCGGTTAGACATGTAAACAATACATTTACGTTATAAAATACTTTATGAAACTAACACCACGAAACAGCCTGCCAGTGCCAAGTGGTACTCGGCACGTGAGGTGAATTAATCCTAGTGATTAACAAAATAAAAATTTTGCAGTCTAAGAAATTCTAAGTAAAAAGAAAGAAAGTGGGAAGTACGAGTAAAAGACATTACCTTTCTGGCCTTCCTCGGAAGGCCCGGAGCCCGATCGATGCATCCAACTATTCTCAATTAAAAGTAAGTAAATATGTAAGACTGTAAGTACTTATCGACCTCTAGGCTAGCCCTCGTGTCAACCCTCAATCAAAACGTTAGGTTACATTCCACCAGGAAAGTCCATGATAAAGTTCTTACAAACGCTGCTTCAACTAAATCAGTTCTTAAAATTCTGTCTCGTTTTCGCACGGAACATTTTACGTCAGCGAGAAGTTGTTAGAGCATTTTAAATTGTAACTGTTATTTTAACAGATGATTTGATTATAAATAATTTGTACTTTTAATTCATCACTACTACTACTATTTTTGATACTTTTTAAATATTTTTTACATTTATTTGCTTTTGCACTGAGGTTAAAACTTTGTCTGATTTAAATTGATTTTATATTAATTTTATTTTAAGCAGTGATTAAATTTAAGCAGTGTTCAAGACCTAATGTAAAATTAACCACAGCTTACTAACAGTTCCTTCCCCCGTTTCACGCTGGAAGAGAGCAGCGCGTGGTGGAGGGGGTGCGCGTGGTGCGCGTGCGGCCAGCGGGGGCCCTCCGCCGGGGACAGGGGCCCCGTGCCGGGGGAACTGCACCTGCCTGAGCCCACCTGGATAAAGGAAAGACATAATTAGAAAAAAATAACAAATCATACAAAAATAAGTCGATCTTGAAAAAGCTGTGCTGGCATAACACTGCCGAGATTTTGCTAAACAGCAGTTTTTTTAATTTAAAACTAAAGAGCAAACATCGCAGCCTATGAACACCTCCAATACCAAAGATATCTTCAGTGCGTTGTCTACCTCTGAAGACTCTATTAACTCATCGTTTGAAGAAGCCAAAATTAAGTTAAGTGAGACATTGTCCAATGTAAGTTGACCTCTTTCTTGATTAGTATGTAAAATAGATGGTCAAGTTTTATTACACCTTTCAATATAATGCAATACCTTACTGCCGAATCAAGGTATCGATTATACAGCAACTAAAAAAATCTTTAAATTACAGGGTTCTTTTCAAATTACTTCCTAATTTTTTCTCCTAGTCCAAAGTTCTACAGTACATAAAAACGTGTTTCCGCAACACGACGCCAACGGTACAATAGCCTATATACTTATAATTAACTAGCTACGTCCCGCGGTTTCACCCGTTAGCTTGAAGAAACTTTCTTTTTTTCGGAATAAAAAGTAGTAGTAACTGTTAATTTAAGTTTAAAAATCTCTTCCATACAAGATTTCATCCAAATCGGTTCGGCCATTTATGCGTGTTTGTGTAACAAACATACACATTTATAATATAAGTATCATGATTATCCTGAACTATTATCTATTCTATGGCCTAAACAAGAACACTATTCATTGCGATTGATCGATTACAATCAATATTAGTTTTTGTTGAAGCGCGGCCAACTTATCTGTGAAGTTTAATTGAGGAGCCACCGTCGCATTCCCTGAAGTAAACTAACAGTCAAATGTGGATTTTTTAGTTACTTTATTTAGCCGCTGTTGCAGATTAGTGGGCCTCTGTACGATACATTCAAATGATCGGGTCGTTCGCATTACTCATCACACGTATGATCAGTTAAGCCTTGGATACACTAGGGAGCAAATGGAGCAACATGTTGCGGAACATGTTCCTCATCAACACGTAGAATGTGCCGAAGTAAATGTCGCGGAACATTGTGCAGGCCACACTAGTCAGTGTTTATAGAAATGTTCCCCACACTACAGACATATTAAAAGGCACGTTGCGTACGCGACTACACTCGGTGACAAACGGCGCGACACTGACGCGGGACACGTGCGCTCGCTCTCGAGGCGGGAGCAAGCAACATGCCCCGCGTCACGTAGATTGTTGCGGGGCATGTTGCGGGACACTATGGAACGTTGCAGCGTCACGTAAATTAAGTGTTGCGCGTCACGTTGCGGGACAAAATGTTCCCTAGTGTATCCGGCCCTTTAAACTCAAAAAAATACCTTTTTTATTGCCTTCATTACCGTTTGATGATGATCGGGATCGGGTTATAAAACTTCGACTCAACCTTAAATCATCCCACTGCTAGTATTCTAGGTCTACCCTCGCAAGGTGATTAGGCCGTATTCCACTACGCTTGTCAAAAGCGGGTGGATTCGCAAACGCCATTGAATTTCTTCTTCGGACGTATGTATGCAGGTTTCTTACGATGTTTTCCTTCACCGAAAAGCCAGTGGTATGAAACTATGTAATATACATAAGTTCCAAAGACCCAATTTGTGCGAGCCGGGGCTTTGTCTGGTAATAAAGTGTATTTTTGGACATGCGTTGAAATTACATTGTTCATACATAAAATATATTGTAATCATTGCACAGGTCTTGAAGTTGTCCAAATAATTTAAATACAATGCCTGTATTTAAAGCTGTTGTATTACAATTTTAAATCTGTACGTTACGTATTGCATTTCTAACAGGCTACTTTGACCGAGCGCAGCGAATGTGTCCGAATTTACGAGAATAAGTCACCCTTTGTATGTTTAGTTGGACGATAACTTGCGTATCATTGATCAAATCTATATTTAATTTTATACCAAGTTCATTCTATTTTCAAGTTAGAATTGGAGCGAAATCTGTCCAAGGTTTGTAAAGATCAAAGGTCTCGAAGTCTCCAGTTGGTTTAAGACTGTTGGCATTTGGCTAAACTTTGCTTCTACTAATTGTTATGAGAACTGCCAGAGTGTAGAATGCTCTGCCTGAGTGGATGTTCCCAGATAGATATAGTTTGTGTGTCTTCAAGTTAAGTTCAAGAGTAAATCAGTTTCCTTTAGGCAAGCGTCCTCCACCGTAGACCACATCACTGCTTACCATCAGTCGAGAAGGCGGTCAAACGCAAGCCTATAACTCACCACTAAAAATATGGAAAACATTAAAATAAATTGGTACCCATAACTCCAGTCAAGAATGTCAAAGACAAGTGATTCTAGAAGGACTAGATATTTACAATTTGCCATACCTGATATACTCGTAAGTGATCTAATGCAGTCCTTTTAAGAATAAAAAAATCTTACCCAGCCAGTGTTTTTCTATCATATCAAATCTCGATCTATCGAGCCTTATTTAGAAAATCAGCTACACTTTTTGCCGTCGCGTTTCACCTTGGCGTAGATCTTTGACATTATGTATACTGGGTGAGTCATTGCTGCAGAATAAGTAGCAGTTACTTGGCATTACAGTTTATGGGACTGTGGTACGAGATATAACTGTCTCTCTTATACTGTGGCTTTAAGGGTGTGGTAGAGCAGGAAGGCTTCGCGATTTGTTGTGAATGGGTTGAATACACGTAACGAGTACACAGTGCGCAGTGGCGAGATAGTGCCCTCGGCCGAGTACTCGGTTTGTATAAACAGTTTGACGAGGCGAGACAGTCACTAGAACCTAATATGTTTGCTCGGCCGAGTATGCCCATAACTTAAAAGCATTTGTTGTCATGTTGTGCTGAGTGGGTCTGATGATAAAATATTGCCAAGTTTTAGGCTAAGTTCATTGTAGGTTATTTCGCTCAAGAACTATATACTATTTATTTATTTTAGTAAAACCATTCTTATTGCGTGAACTAGCTAGATGTGCAAGTGTTTATTTCAGAAGATCGACGGGACGCATTAAATGACGGAGGTCTTCGCAAAGGGCTCCCATAGCTTCTAGAACTTTCAATTAAAAATGACAATAACTTCTTCGCATAATGGTTATCCAGCGGAGGTTAAATCTGTGGCTGTAAGGTTTATTTTTGCAATATTGATCGACATGACAAAAATCGCTAGTCGCGTCGCTCATTAGCAAATCTCGCCCTCACCTCAGCTGTTTGTTATTGTTTTTATGGGAACGCATTTAATCCGGTTTTTATGAACAGTTTTCTAACACGGTGTTATTTATCATCCCATTGTCATTTTGTTAACAAAGTGGGCCGTGACATTGTAGCTTTATGAGCTTGGCAACTGTACATACCGACTTATGTACACAGTTCGGTCGTAGAGCCACAACCGTACTTTCTTGACAGCCAACGTAATTGCTTTAGTTCCGTCATTTAGCCAACTGCAGACTTAAGTTGGTAACAGAGTAATGTGCCATTGTGCCTATTGTTTTTGTGCGAACTTGAAATGGACAGACGCGTGGAATGGGTCAAGAATTGGTTGTGTTCGTCTTCGTTAGAGCTACTCGGTTTTATTGTATCATTAGATGTGCGTCAGTTCAGTGGGTTAAGAAAGGGTACGGTTGTCTATTGAAATGAAGTGCCTAATTTTAGTATAACAAGTACCTGTAGTGCGACACGACGAGGTTGCGTGTAGACACTTGTAGCTCCACTTTTTGAAAAGATATTTTTTTCATTATACAGGGTTATTCATAAAGGGTATGCTAAGCCGAAAAGGGCTCATAGTACTCATCATTATAAACAACTTTTACTATGGGACCAACCCGAAATTCGCGAAAAAAATCAGCTGTTCCATAGAAAAATGTCAATGACATTGACACTCGACCAAATGTATGGAATGATGGATGAGCCTCTTTCGGCTTAGCATACCCTTTATGAATAACCCTGTATAAGTTTACAAGCTGTGCCTTGTGGTTTTTCCGGCGCGCGGCGCGGTGATGAGAAACGGTAATGATAATGATGATGAAAATTATAATAAAATACATATATTATATCAATAAAAATAATGCCTTTGTATTAATCCAGGGTTTAAGCTATCCCTTTTTCCAATTTCATCCATTCCGTCCAGTCGTTTCTACCTGATGGAATAACAGAGAAACCTACCTACTCATTTACAATATGTATTTGTGTGATAAGCTTTAGGTATACTGGGTTGGGTTGGGATACTGGGTTGGGATACTGGGTTGGGATACTGGGTTGGTTACTGGGTTGGTTGCTGGGTTGGGATACTGGGTTGGGATACTGGGTTGGTTACTGGGTTGGGATACTGGGTTGGGATACTGGGTTGGGATACTGGGTTGGTTACTGGGTTGGGATACTGGGTTGGTTACTGGGTTGGGATACTGGGTTGGTTACTGGGTTGGTTGCTGGGCTGGGTTAGTCAGAGTCGCGGGTCGAACCTGGAGCCGATTAGCAGTTGACCGAGGCAGATGGCATAACGGGAGAGAGGCCTATACCCAGCAGTGGGATTGAGAGGGCTGTGGATGATGAGGTTTAGGTGTACTGAACAACTTTTATAAGGAGACGAGTCTCAAAATAGCAAAAAAGAAATAGAAAAACATAATTTCAGTTATTATGCTAATACTGCGTATTTTCGTATAAACTATTGAAATAGGGGAAGTCGGGTCGAATACGGCGTCGTCTAGACATGAGACGTATAATAATATGTAGGAACGTTAGGGCACAGAATAACAATAGTTTGTAGGTTTTCCAATTCGACAACGCTTCCTGCATGTGAGCATTGTCATCGGCTATAGATCAATGGTATGTAAAATCTAAAGCCGGCGACTGACCTGAGCATTTTGCCGTAACGTAGCATTCGAAGCGAGCGTGTTACGTTACGGCCTTACCTGACTGACCTGTAGCCTTGCTCGTGGCGAGCATAGTGCTCGACTGCGCTCCGCCATTGGTAATCAAAATGTCGGATAAAGCCGGCGACTGACCTGAGCATTTTGCCGTAACGTAGCATTCGAAGCGAGCGTGGTGGAGCACGCGGCGCTCGCAGCGAGCGGATCGGCTCGCTGTACTAACCTGCAACATTTCGTCGTAACGTAACGTTACGTTACGACGAAATGTTACAGGTCAGTCGCCGGCTGTAAGAGGTAATACAACCGTGTTTTGCTGAATAACGACTCCGACTGTTCCATAAAAAATGTAAATGATACTCGACTCGACAAAATGTATGAAACAGCTGATTTTGTTTTCCCGAATTCTGAGTTGGTCCCATAGTAAAAGTTCATAATGATGAGTAATATGGGCCCTTTTTGGCTTAGCATACCCTTTCCTTATAACCCTGTAGGTTTGTATGTAGGTTTTACTGGCGTTAGCTACTAGCTCTATTAGCTATGCGAAATAAGATACCCTGGCAGCATTTGTATCGTAACAGCTTTAGGGAGAATTATGTTATTGCGTTAACATATTATAAATAGCTTCATCTGATTCGGAACGGTATGTTATTGCGAATAAGACTTTCATACCCTTTGTGTAGCTAATAAAGTAGTTAGGTAGGATAAGAAGATGCTTATCTGGTTATAGCTGTGTTATGTATTGTTTGATATCCTTTTTGTTTGTTATTTTGGTGTAAAGATCTACGAGAAGTGCACAACAAGATGTAAACAATTGTGTAACAAGAAACAAACAAGAACAGTATTATCAAGCAGGTGGTTTTCTAACAATTAACCTACTTGTACGACATGACATCTGCCTCATAAAATCAAAACAGATACAGAATCTAAAGACTGTTTTAGGTTAGGCGATTGTATCTCCTTTCCACTACAGGACAAGTAGAAAGACGTCTTTCTACCATCCCTACACCGTAGATTTTCCTTGGATTCGTACAAAACGTTTTGATTCTACGTTTCTGATTCATACAGCTAGGGAATGGAACAGACAGCCGGCTTTCTTGTTTCCTTGGATATACAAACTTAGGCTTTTCAAGGTCAGAGTGAACGTGTATCTCCTAGGTCTGCGTGCTTCATTTTCGAGCACATCGTCGCTTATTTATCATCAGAAAGTTGGAAGGCTGACTTATTCGCGAAAAAAAATACGTTTTCTGTTTAGTTAGTTCAATCGATTTGTCTCTAAGCAGTAAGTATGACATCTATATCTATCTATACAGATCAAAGGCTCAAAAAACCATTATCGGTATTTCAACATTCGGTTGCCGGTAGCACTAAATGTAGCACATCAGACCGCGACGCGATAAACGAGCTCGTTTGGGGCGCGTTTCGAATACAAACATTTACCCGATCATTAAGCACACGACGTAATAAATACAGTAAGGATCTGTGCTACACCTCGCCCGAGCGCGCGTCTGTTTTGAAAAATAGTATGAGCAGCGCTATTCGGCACGTGCGTGCGGCGCGCGGCGGGTGTTTGCAAGTAGACGCACGCAGCGGGCACCCGCGCGTGGTTTAGCGCAGGATCTAACTGTCTTATTAATAAACACAGAATAGTGTAAGAATAACTTTAGTCCATGGCTTAAGTTGGGAATAGTCAAAATGGGTATTAATAAACATGGAATAAGGAGAGAGTAAGCTATTCCGAATCTACTCTCGGAATAAAAGTTAATTCTAGGAGCCACATGGTTTAGCGACTGACTAACGATAGAATAAATATACATTTAACCTAAAATGTTTTCATAAGTTGCGTGTTATTTAATACTGATCGTTTAACTGATTGTGTTGTGGAAATAAAATGGAGAGGGATTATTTTCTCGATGATTTGAGGTTGATAAATGAAATAGAAGAGTTTGAGAACCATATGCCATTAGAGAGGCATGTAAAATTGTACAAAACTCGTTATAATCCACTGGAAGAACTTCTTGAAGACGAATTTAAATATAAGTACAGATTTTCGCGATCATCTGCCTGTTTCATCATAGACATGGTGAAAAATGATTTGGCAGGTGATTCAAGAGGTGGCTTTCTTCCACCTCATTTGAAAGTTTTAGCTGCAATTAGAACATGGGCCCGTGGAGAAGTAAGTAAATTAACAAATTCATAGATCAACATCAGTCTACTATTAATTGAACAAATTAATTTATCATACATACCTAATTTGTTATGTACCTATCTAGGTACCTATCTACTACGAGTAAACCTACCTCCTACTTACCAATTATAAAATTATATTATTTTGACAGATTCAAGATGATGCAGGGGATTTATGTGGAATGAGTCAGCCTACAGTTTCATTAATGTGCAAGCTAGTTGCTTTAGCACTTGTAGCACATAGGGCTCAATGGATAAAAATGCCTCAAACTGAAATAGAGCAGAATAAAGTCATTGCTGATTTTTATTCAGTGTGTGGCTTTAGACAAGTTATTGGAGCTATAGATTGCACCCATATTCGAATCCCAAAAGTCTCAGGAGATGTTGGACAGTACTACATAAACAGAAAAGGATACAGTTCAATAAATGTACAAGTAAGTTTTTCAATACAGTTATACCTGTCTAGCTATCATCATTATGTATGTAACTATCATCATTATGTATTGTATCATTTATCATTATGTACTGTGTTCCAGGTTGTATCGAGTGCAAATTTAGAGATAATGGATATTGTGGCACACTGGCGAGGCAGCACACATGATTCAAGAATATTCAACATGTGTCGGTTGAAACAACGATTTGAGCAATCCGAGTTTAAAGGCAGGCTTCTAGGAGATTCGGGCTATGCTTGTACTCCATACTTATTCACTCCTATCTTGCATCCCAGCACACATAAAGAGGAAATGTACAACAAAGCACATATAACAACCCGAAACACTGTAGAACGGTGTTTTGGAGTATGGAAGCAAAGGTTTCGGTGTTTACTAAGAGGTTTTACAACAAAATTAGAAAACACAAAGCTGTATATTGTTGCATTGGCAATACTGCATAATATTGCAGTGCACAGAGAAGAACTGCTTGAAGAAGTAGAGGCAGAAGATGTTCCAGTGGCACCAACAATGAATAACACGATTCGTGGAAACTCTGCACGGACAGCATTTATAAATGAAAATTTTTAAGCTTAATAAACAATACAAAGTTTTTGTTATATACAGTTTTATAATTTTAATCAGAGTAATTGTTATTTACACTATTTTTTTTTTCTAATATTTCTCGCTCAAGAACAGCACATTTAAATTTTTCTTTTAACGTTGCCATTTTAATTGCATGCTCTTCTTCAGCCATTTCCATCCGTCGCTTAAATTCCTTGTCTTTCAAGTTTTTGCTGTGGCTTAATATGCTGCTAGCATAGTCATTCTGGTCCTGCAAATAACAATAATTTCATAACTTAATAAAAATTGAATAACTGGCCAAGAGCATATTGAGACACATCATATGAGACAGATCGAGCAAAAAACGACTAACAAATAACGTTTTTTGTATGGGAGCCCACCTCAAATATGTTGTTGTTATAACGGCAATAGAAATACATCATCTATGAAGATTTCAACTGTCTAGCTATCACGGTTCATGAGTGACATTGGAGTCTCAGTAATAGGGTCCCATTTTATGGGTAAGGCAAAAAAACTCCTAAAAGTTACCTTTCTGAATTTCGAGCCTGTCTTTGTTATTTTTTGCTTCTTATTACTGTTTGCTGGACTGGAACCTGGACCAATATTTATTTTTCGTGGTGTAGCCACAATAGGCGTGACGAAAGATTTTAAAATCCTCTTCCATAATGTGAGTACACATTTACTATTTACAAAAAAGCCTTTATTTCGGTAATAAACTTAAGTTTAACGAAGTTTGAAGCCATTTTTCACATATTTTTTCAACAGTGCCCGAAAACAGCTTGCTTGTGTCATGGCGTCGATTTGACGTCACGGCTAGTAAACATGTCATTGTGTCTATGCGTGATGAGCGGCGGATGACCTGAGTTCACTGAGGCGTGACGTCATACGCTGTGATTGTTGTTTCTGACAAGATGGCCGATTGCTGTATTTTAATGTTTTAATTTATTGAAAATCTTAATAATCTGTTTTTTAAAAATAAAACTAAACATGTGTTTTAAATTTTTTTAATCTGGCTAGTCCCCTGAAAGCATTGAATCGGCAATTTTTTGATACTGTCGTCATGCCTATTGTGTCCTCTTGACAAATCTGCAAAATATATTACAATATTACAGACAAACATACCATACACAACACACGTTATTCTTACAACACTCCTCTGTTTTCATCAGGGGTTGAAAACTTGAGGTATACTGAGGATTTCATAGTAACTAAGTACATTGTGTATTATTATAATATTTAAGCTCACCTCTGATACGGCTAAGTCCTTAACATCATCTCCTTGCTTATCAATTTCTTCGGTCATTTCAACACATGTATTCTAAAAAAAGTAAAAAGTAAGTTTAGTTAACAAGATTATTCGATTGAGATGTCTACTGTTCATAGAAAAATGTGTTCTTAAGATTGAGTAGCAATTGTAACTAGCTAACCTGTAATGTGATGATGCATGTCTCACTCGTGCTCTCTAATGCAAGTTCCCCAGTTGCTAATGGACTAAGGATCTGTGGGAACAAAATAATCATTGTTTACATAATTTAATAGTAATAGATAATATTCTGATACATAAAACTAAATTGCAGTAAACATTTGCTGACATTTGATTTGATTAGTATGACTCAAACCATTACAAAAGAAAACCCTTAATCACATGTACTTACTATGCTGTCTGAATCATATATATTTTGATCAATTAATAATTCGGCAGGATTCAATAGGTCTTTCACTTTTACAACTTCATCAGTAGGGGTATCTGGTCTTGCTCCTCCGCCGGTTTTGTTGGTTTCCCTTTTGTAGGTGGCCATAGTCTTCCGAGCATTCACCTTCATGGATTTCCACTGCAGCTTAAGTTGGCCCAGCTCGCGAGGTCTTCCATTTAACTCATTAAACCTATGAAAGAAAATTAAATAAACCGTAAATGGTGGAATCAAAATTATTACATAAATAGGTAAATCGCCAGGTTGCTATCTTACTTTTTGTGAACTTCCTCCCATGCTTTGTTTTTGGATTTATTTGTGTTAGTGTTCAATGATTTATTTTCAATTATTGGCGCATATTCTTTGAGCACCGAGCAAAACAATTGCTGAAACAAACAAAATATTAAAAATGACCACGTGACTAGTGATCGCCATAATTATACATTTTAACGTAACTTACCTTTTCTTCTTCATCCCAGTTAATTGAACGGCTACGTTTCTGGCTCATTTTGAAGATTTCAGAAATATTTGCGTGTGTTGCGGAATGTGTAACGATGTTTACTTACAATCTCACAAAAGTTTGATGTTGATGCAAAGACAGCCAAAGAAAACACATATTTGACAGCCTCCTGAGCAAAATATTAACTGTCATTGTCAGTAACGTCAAAAACACGCAATGGGTTCAATCACTGACTCATTCTTTTTACTTTTAAAACGAGTGAGTTGCCATAACGCAAGCTTAATCCTTGGTGTAAGGGTTGTATTGCTAGTCCGAGGTTATTCCATGTTTATTAATAACAACGCTAACATCAAGCTACTCCTTGGATAATCTGGGAATAACTATTCCAAGAGTAAGTTTGGATTAAGGTAGGAATAGACTATTTTTATTAATAAGACTGTAAGGGTTTAGTGTATACAGTAACGCCTTCAGTTAGTCTTTACACCTTTACAAAGAAGTGTAAATTTTTGCTGTGGAAAAAAGCACCAACCTCAAGTCAACCCAACCAACCAACTTCAAGTTTACGAAACAATCTAAGCATATGTCACTGAAATCTTTATGCGAATGATCGCTACTTTTATTTTTTTTACCTACCGATTAACAGATTTAATGATGATTTTTCTTTTATCTGTAATTGGTCCCCAAGTTTTTATGCAATCAAATGTTAACAATATTTGATTCATACAGTTTTAGCGTCAAGGAATTGTACAAACAATTGTGCAGGTTTTGTTTTACACAATAAAGACCGTGCTATCCGTACACCAGATATTTTTCACATCTACACTGTCCATACTGTTTCTCACTGTACGATACGCTCCACGATGACATAATTAACAAGCTTAATTGGCAGCCGTTATTATATTGATACAGCGGAAAATTAATTTAGATTGAGTGTAAATTGATTTGCGGTTAGTATGAAATTCAAAATTAAACTTCAGTTCGGTGTCGCTATTTCTGTACGGAACCCAAGGACGGAAAACCTCAACGCAACACCTTCAACTTTGGATGTAAACGTAGAGCATGAAAACTTTAATTAATATCAGTTATTCAAAGCAAGAAGGCAGTGGATGATACTAGCACAGGACCGGAAAAGATGACACGCTGAAAAGAATTTAGATATAATATAATAGGTTGATGAAGCAACATAGTCAGGTGACTTACTTCCTATTTACTACAGTTTATATGTATGTATGTTTGTTACTCAATCACGCCAAAACCACTCAACGTGTTTGGATATTTGATACAGAGGTAGCTGGCTGACTTATACCTAGGATTCACATAGGCTACTTTTTTATCCAAAAAAAGTTGAGGGCTTCTTTAGTGTTGGCTCGCGGGTGAAACCACGTGGCGCTGCATGTTTGTACTACTACCTCAGATAAACCTATCGATGGTACTAAACGATGGAGCACATTTACTTTCGATATATTAAAGTTGCTACCCCTGGAGACCAAGATGGGATGACAGCTGGGTGACCCCTTTCGCGCACATAAGGCGCACACATTGACATATCAATATTCCTCTACTCGCGGCACTGTGGAGCTTGTATACGTACGTGCGAAAGTATAGGAGTGCTTGGCTTCACCGAAATCTAACGTAACGCTCCATCTTTCCCTCTAGATTTATCTGAGACAACTAGTTGGAAAATTATTTCTCTTTCTCTAATAAATCGTTCAAGAAGGATAAGGCCCGACCTTGGCCGCAATCGACGATTACTCGACTTACGTAAGAGCGTACCTTAATGCATTGTGACGACGAATAGATTACTTAACGCGACATGTAACTGAAGTGATTTGATGCGGTTTTGTACTTCAACATAGTAACTAACAACATAGTCACTTAAACATAGTAATTAACTTTATTGGAGCAGCGACCTAACCATCTATAAATTACGTCACACAAATTTCATGATTTTTTGATCCCCTCCATGCCTTTACGTGAGACGTAACACCAAAATCCAACATCTAAAAAGAAAGAAAATGCCAATAATTAGCATTAGGTATTTCAGCAGCAACTATTATTGCTGTGACGCTCGCTCGCTCGGCCAACTATAATAGACTAGGTGCGCTCCGCGGCTTTACCCACTATCCTAAAGAAACCCTTAAGTTTTTCGGGATAAAATGTAGTAGTTGTAATCCAGAGAACATGTTCTCCATACACTTAGGTACTGATATAAACTTAAGACCAGCCTCCCTAGCCAAGTTGCAATACTTACAATTCTATAATCGAAACGATATCTATTTCTGTAGTGGTAGGGCTCTTTTGCAGAGCCCGCCTGGGGAAGTACCACACCTTTGCCAGTTATTCCACCGCCAAGCAGTAATGTGCAAACATTACTGTGTTCCGGTTGGAAGGGCATTGTTTCCAGTGAAATTACAGGGCAAATGGGAGATTAAACAACTTATATCTCAGGGTGACGAGCGCAGTGCTGTGCCGCGCAGGGTCTTGAATTATGCGAGTTCAAAATTCTGGGTGGTGCAGACCTGTTATGGGCAAACGTGACGTTTAACATCAGGCGAGCGATTTGCTCGTCTCGTCACTCAATTACATAAAAAAAAAAAAAAAAAAAAAAGATATAGAAAGGTAGGAAAATGTATGGGAATGACATTTCTATAATCTTCTTCTTTCTTATATATAAAAATGAATCGCTGTTCGTTAGTCTCGCTAAAACTCGAGAACGGCTGGACCGATTTTGCTAATTTTGATCTTCAAATATTTGTAAAAGTTCAGGGAAGGTTTAAACGGTGAGAAACATGAATAATAAGTAAAGAAAAATACTAAAATCGACAATTTAATTTTCCAATACAAACTGTTCCTACCTTTATGTTTGGTACGGTTAACTAGGGATGTTCGATCTCTTTTGTCTTTTTAGAAATAAAAATAGTGTCACTAGGTTGTCAAATATTTGTAGGTGTGTTCAGAAATTGGTCCGATCTTTGTTGTTGGTTTTTGTTTTGTTTTGTTTTGTTTGCTCTACTACAGGGAAGGTTTAAAAGTAAAAAAAAAAACAGCGGGTGAAACCGCCGGGGGTCAGCTAGTCTATTTATAGATTCCATATTCTATGACAGAAATGTCATTCTCATACATTTTCCTGCTTTTCTATATAGTTTCAATTATATAATTGCAACTACGTACATATTTTATTACTTTTCTGCATCACGATCAAAACATGCAGTGTCAAAGTCTAAAAACACTGCTATCGAATCGTATCATAAAATCAGTTAAGATAAAACAATGTAACAACAAATAATAATATATGTTTTATTATTCAGAGAGGCTTGCGTTTGACCGCCATCTCACCTAATGGTAAGCAATGATACGGTCTACGATGGAACACGCTTGTCTAGAAGAAACCGATTCACTCGTGACTTACACATTTAAATTATTATAGGTACTATTTCAAATGCATGATTTTATTGTAGGTATAGTATTTGTCCCTATAACAGTAATTGACTAGTTTTAGGTTCTAGAGGCCCTACTTGCCTGAATCGGGTCCTATTTCAGTTTCATCCCATCATTAGTTTTAATCTAAGTACCTATTTTAGTTTTAGTATCAGATGTATCATTTTAATCTTACTATCCTATCCTGCTATTTTTTATTATAAGCCTAGATACTATTATTTAACGTAAATATGAAAGTTTGTGTGACTGGGCGTTTGCTACATCTCCTGGCAAAAACGGTTCCTATAGAATCGCGGATGGAACCGCAATGCGCAGCTAGTCTGTCATATTTCAATGATTAGTTCAAGCGTAAAAACTGGTTAGATAATCTAAAGTACCAAAAGTCAAAACAAGTCAATCCCAGACCGCGGCTGTGTCATATTACATAACTCGCTAAGTGCATCTTACATCGACTCGTACTTTGCAGTAACGACAAGGACAAAGTAAACTACTATGGTACTAAAATATACTCGTAAATAATTATATAGCTGTTTATATGATACCTAATCAGAGTACGCCACAATACATCGCATTATGACTTCATAGCTGAGGCTCTATATCGGTCACTCTCTCTCGCTCATGACTTTACTGAGTGACCGAGACAAAATCACACGTGCCATAGTAGAACCCTGCTTTCGTCTTTGCTACTGGCTGACTATTCGGTAAGACTTGTGGAAGCAGTGCTTCCAAATGGCAAAAAATCGGGTTGCAGCGCCTAGTCTAGTTTCGTCTGATGTGCGCAAATATAAAGCTATTATGTTATAATAATCTACATATCGCCAAGGAGACCAGATGCAGTGGAAGGAAAGCTATAAAGTTTAGACGTGATATACTGGAATTTCATTACTGCGCAGTCTGAGAGTGTCATTACGCGGCTGTTCCATTCTTAGTTTAGTATATAGCATAGTTTGAATAGTCTATTACGTGTTCGAACCTATATCTAAAATGTTCCTATAAAACAGTTTCTATTGAAGCAGTAACAGTAATGCAGTATCTACATCTGATGCGTTCTCGTGTTGTCTTATTTGCTTGAGATAAATCCGGTTTGTGTTAGAAGCAAACTTACTCGATTTCAAGTGTCTGATTATTCTGTAGGAGACAATAAAGGCAACATAAAATGTAGTTGGACGGCTCACGTAGCCTTTGTGAGCTGAGTAGGCGACGGGTAAAGGAAAACGTTAGGGGCGAGCTCATGGACGGGTGATGGTGAGATTGGTGAGTAGCGAGCAGTGGCGGCCTTAGGGGGGTGCGAACTGTGCAATCGCACAGGGCCTCGCGCTTGGAGGTTTCTCGCGCAACAACCCAAGCTAATATTTAAAAATATTTGTTAAACATAACTGAAAATTTCACTATGTACTTAGTAGGTACTTGAATATCGCGCCTTGAAACACTTCTCGCATCGCTTAGAAATCGCTCGTGAGAATCGCTAGTGTGAATGGAATGGAATGAAATGGGGTGAAAATCTTTCATTGTAAAATATTTGAAAACTCAAATTTTATTTTATAAAAAAAAATTGTATAACTCTAGCATTTCTCGTCAAACACGACAAATACCTAAACCAAACCACCAGACCTACTTTCGCATCACATACTTTCCACGAAAGACAAAGGGCCTCGCAAAGACCTGCTGCTGCCAGGGGCCTCGCAATGGGTAAGGCCGCCGCTGGTAGCGAGTATTTAGAATAGAATAGACATAATATCATTTATTAGTCAAAAAGTCACAGTTTCACATACATTCTCAATTATTAAATAAAAATAGTTACTACTGCTTCTATTTAGACTTGTCAAACACTTCCAAACAGTAAATACTATTTGGTTTCACTCAGGCAACGACACTAGTTTATCACAGAAATGAAATAAATTAAGGTTAGACGGTTAACCGAGCTTCAGCTTTGAAGAAGGATTTCTTTTGTTTACATTTGACCATCGTCTGGCTGGCCTAATAGTGAGCAATGATGCGGTCTACGATGGAGCACGCTTGGCTAGAAGAAACCGATTCATTCTTGACTTAACTATAGTTAAGTCAAGAATGAATGCCACTCAGGCGAACCATTCCACACTCTGACTGTTCGCACATTAAAAGTGGAATCAAAAGGCCGGTTTCGACGTCTTTACTGTTTAAGTCTAAGGGCCAATTCAGACCGAATCGTTTAAACCGCTTGCACACCCGATAAAGATTAAGATAAAGCTCTTAACATATTTTACCGCTAAATCAGATTAGCGTCTCCGGATTCTGCTATTGCGATGTGATCATGTGATGCTATATAGACGGATTAACGTTAATCGGCTGCCATCTCGATGTGAATTAACCCTAAGTAGGGTTACCATATGAAAATTTGAATAGTCCGGGCATAAAGCCTGACACATCAATAAAAATCCCGGACATTGGACTCTCGGCCTCTTCATGTTGATAATTTTATTTAACCTATAAATAGCGCACTGCGCAGGCGCATTACTCGAACGGAGATAGACTGATTTGATATTGCTTGTGTAAGCCTGACAAAGTCCGGACAGAAGACCGCAAGTAAGGACATGTCCGGACAAATCCGGACGGATGGTAGCCCTAGCCCTAAGTGATATTTACAGACTGTCGTCCTTATAGTAACGCCTTACCACGAGTGAAAGTCTGTGGTGCGGGGGCGGCGGGGGCAGCCGCGACGGCCTCCGCGACACGGCGCATGGCTCTTTCTGGAACAACAAAAAACACGTGTCGAGTCTTATATTTAGTTTGAATTTTGAAAGTGGTCCGTGCCTGCAAAAAAATAAGAAACCCTGTATTAATGTAACGGGTCTCGTTCTAAATTTTTAACTAACATAAGTTGTATTGCGGCATAAAAAACAAAAGAGTTGACGGTATGAAAAATGTTTAAATCAAAATACTTCTTAAAAGCATGAAGTTTGAAAATTAAAGGCCAAAGCGACGTCACTTCAAAATGGAACATCGGATAATAATTAGCCAATGCCGCCGCAGATCCAAACATACAAGAAAAAATTTGTTCTGACATACAGACAGACAGACATCGAAGTCTCGCTTTCAAGGTTCTTTTTTTCGAGGTTCAAAACCCTAAAACTAAAACAATTACAAACAAAAAAACTTATACGACGTTTAAAAACATGAATATCAATCAAAGCTCTATTTATACGGCTGCGTCTTCAAAACAACAATATTTTACAGATGCCCTTTAAACTCCAACTTCATCCCACGTCTCCTGGCATATCCAGTGGAATCTTACAAAGGGATCGTCCATTAATCACGTGAAGCTCGAAATCCAGCACAGACATTCGGACAGAAAAGGAGGAGAGGAGATTCGAAAAACATCACAAGGAGCGGTGTAGTTAGATGTCACGTGTTATTTTTTCGTTAATTGTGATTTTTTAAAGACAATTCAATACACGTGATTTTTTTGGGGTGAGAGGGGGTAATTTATTACCTCGCCACATATCATGGGGTAAATTAAAAGATGCTAAAAACATCGCGTGATTAATGGACGAACCCTCAAAGTTGGAGAAAGCGGGAAAACGCCTCAGGCTATTCCGCAAGACAGAAAACCGCGCGGGCGGGGCCGGTCACGTTTCCATTCCTTTACATTACAGTATGAAATTAGTATTTAAGTTGCGGTAACTTATGAATTAACTGAGCGAATTGGTTACAAAGCGGTAGCTTTGTGATTCTTGGCTACATTAGCTAGCTCTTTTACGGTATTCTAGCTTCTATTTAGCTTGCCCTGTTTGTTTTTTTTTTTTAACCACTTGCCGATGTCCGATTTAGCTGTTTGTCGTACCTGTGTAACTTCGATGAAAATGCAATAAAATATTGTTATTATTTTTTTTTACTTCAAAATAAAAATGAAATGCTGTTCGTAGGTAAGCGCATGGCTATGAGAGCGGCTGAATTGATTTGGCTAAAGCTTTCTATACGCGAGATCGAAGGCCGAGGCCTCGGTTCTGAGCTGCTAGGTCGAAGGCCGAACCTCGTCTGAGATCCGAGGTCGAAGGCCCAGCACCGGCACCGTGTACATAATACTGTGCATCAACTAGTATTAAAGAGAAGAGAAGGTCAGAGGTTTATATTATAGGTAATTCCCGACCGATTCGGCCGGGCAGGTGGTTGAGAATGATGAATTTAAATATCTGCTCTGGGTCTGGGTGTTAGTTGTCCTTGTCTTGGTGTGTGTTCCATGGCATCCCCGGCACAGGCTATCCTAGTGGAGAGCTATGAGTGTGAAAAGTTTATTTATTAATTTTCTTATTTATATCATACATTAATTATTATTGACAAGAGAGGAACAGAGTAATGTGTTTTTTAGTAAAAATAAACCTACTAACTTCCTAGACCCAGCGACTACCTAGCTATCAGAGTTGCCAACCTTCTAGATAAGGGTGACGAATCAACATCGAGCTGTGCTGCGCTGTACTGAGCTGTGCTGTGCTGTGTTTCTTAAGCTACGTTTTTTTAAGAATCAACATCAAGCTGTGCTGCGCTTTGCTTAGCTCAGTATAAAGCCGAACGTCCACCGCCGGCTAAACTAAATGAAAACTAAACTCACTGAACTAAGCTAAGCTAAACTAGAACTACGTTGTCCGTCCACCAAAAAAGTAATCAGCACATAAAAATCCATAAAAACATAGCACAGTTGGCACAGCGCGGCTCAGCACGGCGGGTAGCGCGCCTCGCTCGAGACTGCTGCGTTTTTAAACAGAGCGTAGCCTCACACAGCGCAGCACAGCATGGTTTGTTTGTATCCTCATTGAAATATTAGACGAGCGAGTTGACCAAACATAGCACAGCTCAGTACAGCGCAGCACAGCTCGATGTTGATCCGTCACCCTAAACCCTGTAGACCAGCTCTAAAAAAACTGGAGAAAACTATAAAACCTATCGAAAATCAACAGTTTTTGCAAAAATGCCTTCTTTGACCAAAAAATTAATGGCAATTAATTAATCATGTCAATGGCAAATAACTTTAGATTTGTGTTGATACAGCTTCCAAAAACTTGTAAATCTACAGCTAAAACTGTAGGCTAGGTTACACTGGTTGCAAAGACTACCCTGTCAAATCTATACTCTGTCTACACTCCACGCCCATAACCACAAACTTCATACGCGATCGCACCCACTATTTTGTTTACTAAATTATAACTGGAAGCCCGCCAACGCATTCCAGTGTCCACAACGACAGCTGAGATTAGTCAGGTGTAATTTTAATACTAATGAAGTACACAAATCATTAATTTCAGTTAGGAGGCGGCGTTACGAGCATCAAGTCAAATGGACTGAGGGATATGGCTGACGTTTTAAATATCTGTGCTGGATTTATGAACCAATATTTGCATTAAAAAAACGTAAATAAGTTAAGAAATTGGTTGTTTTGTCTTGTGTAGGTGTAGCATATTTTTGAGGGTTTATCAATGTTGTCAAAATTCTGAGGTCACTTAACTTGGCGAACTATTTGAATGACCAACACAAAACAGATTTTTGCAGAAAACTATAACTTCATACTCATAGCAAAACGAATGTAGAATGTATGCTCATTTCTCCGGATGAAGTGTCGCATACGACATCAAAGCATAAGTTATGCTTTAATCACACGTGTGTAAGGCACACTGTCCACGGAGGCGTAGCTTCATAGACGCGTATTCGTCATTATACGCTTGGCATACGCTTGCTTGCAGCTTACTTATAAAACAATGTAACTCTGTCGACGGAGCGGCAACGTCGCGTTCGCATCGCGTTACCGCTCCGTCGACAGAGTTACATTGTTTTGTATGTAAGCTGCAAGCAAGCGTATACCAAGCGTATAATGACGAATACGCGTCTATGAAGCTACGCCTCCGTGGACAGTGTGCCTTAGTCGTACGTTCGTACGTTAGTAACTACTCTGTACGGAACACTCGACGAAGTGTTTACACGTACCGAACACTCGACCGAGAGCACTGTCTCGTCCATCTAGTCAGTACGTCTGATCAGGGTTTGTCTCGACTTCTCGAGCTGCCAACCGACTACCGTCAATTCCAAAATTTTATAACCGCCAATTTTTTTTTTTTAATCTTTTAGAAGTTATAGTTTAAAATAGGTACTTACAACGTGGACGGAGAGTGTCGGCGCCGATTTCCCGAGCGCCGATCTGCGCATACGCACGAGATTGGATCTCGGTGTTTTTCCCGCATCTGTGGACAATGAAATAGGTACATTTAAGTATTTTATTCAAATAAATCGTCAGAAATAAGAAGGTAGTAGTAAGATTTAAGGATAAAAATAGCAGTCATAGAGCAATGATAGCAGGATAAACTATTAAATGATAAATTATTCTTCAATCTTCCGTGTCTATTTATTTCATGATATTCTGAAAAAACATTTTTAGTTCTATTAATTATTAAGCGTTGAAAGTATATTTATCTTATCTCTTTAAGACACATGAAAAGGTTTTCAGTCGGCTTTATACATCTGAAATTACGATTCCACGAAAAGCATTTGGAAAACCACTTAGCTACCTTTAATAAATTAGTTTCAAGTTAACTACTACAGTACACACACTACACGATTTCTAGTTAACTTTACTTCAGTATTTGAACATGGCGCTATATATAGCTTCTAATAACCAAATGTTTACGTAAACGAGCAGGTAAACAAGTATTAACCTCCCACAAGTGGAGAACATATTTGCTTTGTAACTAACAACCCAACTCCTTGCCTCATCTAAACTTGCACAGCTAGTTCTGGATCGTTATGCGTCCTTCGCAACTTCACCGTCAATACAGGGTTATTCATAAAGAGTATGCTAAGCCGAAAAGGGCTCATAGTACTCATCATTATGAACAACTTTCACTATAGGACCAACCCGAATTCCCGAAAAAAAATCAGCTGCTCCATAGAAAAATGTCAATGACACTCAACAAAATGTATGGAACAGCTGATTTTTTTTTTGCGAATTCTGTGTTAGTCCCATAGTAAAAGTTGTTCATAATGATGAGTACTATGAGCCCTTTTCGGCTCAGCATACCCTTTATGACCAACCCTGTATACAACTTAGTAAACAGATAATAGGAAGGAAAATTCGTAGCAAAAACCCGGGTACAAACAGTATTGAAGTATAAGGACAGACCCGAAGAAAAGTTTCAGGAAAGTTCTGTTCGACGAAGTTATTTCGACTATTATTACTATTATTCTGTATTTACTTGTATCGTCGAGTAGTAAATTAGGTGAGTCATGACGTGACCCACTTTTTTTGTATATTGAACTAGTTACAATTTAAAACACCCCTAACAGGTTTTTTAAGAAATTCCGACCCAACTAGCCCTAGTCGTTCAAATCAGTCTATTCGTTTACGAACGAGGATGGCTCAGACAGACATACTTGGGAATCAAATATACCACTTTTGTCGTGGATCCAAAATACGCCAAGAGATTGTGTTGGACCCCCTAATCATTTCTTTCAAAGGTAGGCAGTTGAGACTGGAAGTTAACAGTCCATATCTAAAATTACTAACCATCCATAACAATTATTTAATTGAATTACACACGTGTAAACTGTTACAAATAACGGTACCAATTTCGCGCATAGATTATACCTTATAGATTCCGCACCACGCGCCAATCAAAATAATCATAACGTCAAAACTCACGTTCATTGGTTGATTACTTGACGCTGCGCGGTCTTGTCAATAAGAAAGCTTTGTTAGTCGACGCAGGACCCTTTAAAACGAATTTGGGTTTGCGAGCTACATTCGTACACAAAACCGTTGTTAAACAGGTTCGCCATAGACAGATACATCAAGGATTACGATATAAAGTCGACGTAACCCTCGCTACCTCTAAGATTGACGCATTTCTGTCGAAACAATGTTCTTATAACGGTATCTATGAACACTGGACAGTAATCTACGATCTCACGTTATCGTTAAAGCAATCACCGCGTAACCAAGCCATAACGTTATGTCATCATAACGATATAACGACACATAACATGTTATTAAAGAACGAGTTCCGTTAACTTCCGATTGCTAAACATGAGTAAATTCGGAAACGGAATAGAAAGTGGAAAAACTAACAAAACTAAGTTATGTTAACTTTGGACCCTATATTCACATATTTCTGATTTGAATAGCTGATAAGTTCCTGTGATGGTTATATCATAGGAACTTTATAACTTAGTTATCAGCATTCATTTCAGTTCATTTGGTCGGCCTGTTTGGCTCAGCGGTAGTGTAGCCGCCTTATATGCCAGAGGTCCCGGGTTCAATTCCCGGCCGGGCAGATGTTTGAATGATGAATTTAAATATCTGTTCTGGGTCTGGGTATTAGTTGTCCTTGTCTCTTTGTGTGTGTTCCGTGGCATCCCCGACACAGGATTTATTCCTAGTGGGGAGCTAGGAGTGTGAAACGTTTATTTATTTATTTATTTAAAGAACGCAGCATGGGATCGGAAACTGACCTCCAAACTTCAATTTGAAGATGGCACTTTATGATGACGATTTAGAGACGATCGTTCTACAGCTTGCGTCCAAAATTGAGCATGTTATTGATACTGACTGGCTAAGTATGTACCAAATACACTGCCTGAGATACAAAAACTACCAGTTAATGTTTCGGCAGCCTCAAATGCGGGCCAGCTCTTATTTCTGGGCACCGAGGACGTGTTTATATAATATGGTTAGCCCTTTCGCACTGCCTCCAAATTTTTAAGTACACAATTTTTTTTGGAGACTAAAAATCAACACGACAAACTCTGCCAAACGAAACAAGATTATAAAATGTAATGTAAACAAGTCCTGGCACTCGGCGTGAGCAATCGTGTGCGTAAATCGAAACTATGCGGTATTAAGAGCTGTAAAATTTAACGAGCGAGAATGTAAATCGGTTCGAATTAGTAAATATGGTTCGGCAGGAAATGGTATCTGCAAAAAAAGGGAAAACTATTTTTTAAGCTAAGCAAGCATAAATGCTAAGTGTCTTGCTTAAAAGTAATAAATTTCTTAAACTTATAAGATTTTATGTACTTAGTTATTGAGTTTCAACTTTTTAAGTTTTCTCAATGCTCAGTCTGTTTTCAGATAAAATCAATTTATTATCTCCTTGACATTAGCTAAATTAATGATAAAATTACGTAAATAAAGTAAAGTGAATTTAAATACTCAATATTTTATTCTACTATTATGAATATTTTATTAGAAAATCAATTTCCGGTTTTTAAACTTCCAGTACTTAGCTTATCTTGTAACATAAATAATGCTCTATCTAATACAATTTTACGACAAATATTTTTTTATAAATATGTATTTAACAAATATATTTTGTGATCTCCAACACGGCTCTAACGATCCATCTAGCTAGGTTTCTTTTTTAGGAAAACGCCTTTTTCCAAGTTTTTCGAGCAAAGTTTTTTTACACAGGTACTTTAAACTACAACAAAAATAACAGAATTACCATGGTGACGCAAAAGGTGTCGCCGACATATTAATTATTAAAAACGCGCGTGACACACCCTTGTCGTGTCCACAATATTAAAATGTAAATAAAGACACAAAACATAACATTGGACCTAGCCCAAATCGCTATTTCGTACAAAGTGGTTGAATTTACTTTAATCGAGCTAAACTTGGCAGAGACAACCAAGCCTTATCTTTTTTTGTAACTAAACATGTATATAACTAAACAAATACTTTTACAAAAATACTGGAAAGCTGACTGCTACGAGTAAAGTCTGTGACACTCTAGGTAGAAAGACAAATCTAACAACATCTCGCATTTTAAAATCTGTCCAGGCCGTTTGAACGGTAGGTTGAACGGTTTAGGTTTAAGAACTTTATTATCACGAAGACAATTTAACGTCACTTATGTGATAACATGGATTAACAAAAAGTTTTTTGCGTTCGTTATCGCACTTAAAACACATTTTTACCCACTTCACGCATTTCTTTTCTCATGTTGTTACAACAACTTATCATCGATAATGTATCGAGCTAATTGTTTCTTAAATACGTGAAATGAGTTAACATTTTTTATAGATGAGGGTAGTTGGTTGTAAAGCCGTGCTCCTTCATTCGTAAGCATTGTTTTGCCGTAGTTTGTGCGATGCTTCGGTAAAACGAGATAGCTAGCTCGCCGAGTTCGGTGGTTCAAAACATTTTTACGTTTGGTAAATAATAATTATCATCATCATCATAAGCAGCCCGTAATCGCTCACTGCTCTTCTCTTTTCTGTATGTTTGTTACTCCTTTACACTGAAACGGCTGAACCAAATTGGAAGAATTTTAGATCAAAGATAGCTTATACCCTGGATTCACATACACACACACACTTACTTTTCATCATCATCATGGCCTTTTTAAATAACGAGCGAGTGAATCCGCGGAAATAATTTTTCCATCGAATATTCCCTTTATATTTTACTACAGAATTCACACTCCGTAACCTCAATTTAGCGTTCTATCATTTCTAGAATAAGGAACAAGTCAAGCTGGATGATATAACGCAGTTTCTACGATTCTCGCATTCCCCGACGCAGGAAGCATTACTCTAGCCGCTCTAGCACGTTACCCCACGCTCCTCTATGCGGATGACAAAATCTGTACAGTTAGAGAAAAGGGTGTCATTTTCAACTCTCTGCATATTTAATCGGACTTTTAACAAGCTTCCTCATAGTATATTTAAATCCTGTAGGCTAAGGAATAGCAACTTATATTCTCCTTGACGTATCCGTCAATGGCGAACCTGTCTGGCTACGGTTTTAACAACCTTCCTCAAAGTATATTTAAATCCTGTAGGCTAAGGAATAGCAACCTATATTCTCCTTGACGTATCCGTCAATGGCGAACCTGGCTGGCTACGGTTTTAAGTTTGCAAGTGGCTCGCTACGGTCATAAATCCGAAAGTGGCTCGTAAACACAAACTTTGTTTTAAAGTCCTGTTACCCTGCTGTCCTGTGGTCCTGTGTTGCGTGTTGGCGCACGATACAACAGGCTTTTGCTGTCATAGGTAAGCTTAGCAACCTACTCATACCGTGATTCATTCATTCAAGATTTAATAGCATAGAGTAACTTCGGGGCTTGGCGAACTTCTGCTGGTGTTTTTGCTTTCTTATACGACATACTCGTAACGTCTACCTCTTCTTTTTAATTTAGTCTAAGAATGTTATTGGTCGGTCATCCCGGTCTTTGGTCCTCTCTTTCTAAACCCTTACTTCTATGATCTTCATTACTTTGTTATGCCACTAGGTTAGATTTTCTAAAATAATTGCTATCGCTACATCATAGTTCTATTTTGGTGTTATATGAGGTAAGAATTCTTGTAAGGAGCTTAGTCTAAAAGAACAGTGCGATATGAAATTATACTGCCGCTACGTACAGTCTCGAAACGACAAATTAAATTTTTATACCAGAGCGCAATTTAAAGTCATTAATATAACAAGTTAAAATGTCTAGTATCAACTATATTCGATTTAAAACATGACGAACAAGCATTTCTACTAGAATTATTTATTTTCCTAAGTGTATATTAAATATTCGTATATTTGGTACAATAAAAAAAACATGATTTTACAGTTTCGATACTGTGCGAGTACGTCTACGTCTACGTAGCAGCTGTCAAAGTATACGTTACCCATAGGCCTATTTTCTTCCATATTGACTGTATGAGTCACAGGCTATTACGCATGAAAGCAATTTGTTTATTTTCCGACCGTACTTGCATTCCAGTATATACTATTTGCAAAGCAATATCAAAATAACGGCACGTGGGTGAAACCGCCAAGTTTGGCCCTCGGCCAGATGTTTATTTTTTCAAACTTTGATATCGTGAATTAGAGATGAACGGCACTGAACGGTATTAAAGTAGTTGCCAATATCGATAATTGAACCAATTGTTATCGATTTACGTCTGGTTGAATTTATCGATTTTTGTCTGATAGAAATGTTTGTTTTTTACAGTACTCAGATGTAATTAATCGTCAAGCCATGTTAGAGGCCTTCAGGTGGCCTAAAAACTGTAGACACCAGGGCCAGCTACTTATACTTTATACTAGGCTTATACGAGCTTATTTAGTATTCAGTACTCAGTCCTGGATATGCTGCTGAGAATTTTTATGAGATATACCCGATGATTGATTCCGTTACTGTCACTCTCCATCTCAATGGGGCGCGCGCGAGTGAGTTGGTGTCATTGGCAACATGGCAACGCTTTAATTTAGACGACTTTAAATTAGGCGACTCTTGTACTACCGAATGTAACAAAACAATACTTAGTCTTGTATTATATATATTTGTGGTTGGTGTACTATTAAGATATGTTGTATTAAATTGCGATTAAGAAATGGTATCAGCCGCTAACCAATCAAACAGCAATGAGACCGATACGACACTATCGATAGTTTTTCAACTCAGATTTAGATTTTTTTATTCGAGGTTAGGCTTGCGTTCCTGCGTTGCTTGATGGTAAGGAATGATGTGGTCTACGATGGAGCCTGCTTGCCTAGAAGATACCAATTCACTCCCGACTTGAAGACGCCCATATTATAACCATCGGGGAAACCTATTCAGGTCGAGCATTCCACACTCTGGCGGAGCTTCGATGCTTGTTTATCGATAGTTGCTTTAAAGAGCAACTCTAGGCAAGTGCTTTTCCAGCTTTGTTTGAAATGCGCGCGTTGAAATGTATAATGTATTTTATAGGTATATTATGTAAGAGTATGCGATAGCTGCGTTGAAAGAATACGTGTTTGTAATAGTTTGTTTGGAAAGTGTACGACCGAATGTTTTTGCATTTTACCTTTGTATGACACCGACTATTTTTTATATGCCGTTATAACAAGTTGAAAGATATGAACCGTTTGAAGTTTGCGACGAGTAAATATAGTCAATGTCATGTGTGATTATTTTTTATTCGAGGTATATTTTTCGTATTTTATCCGACTGACCTAAAAGATGAGTAATGTTTTTCAGGAGTATGCCAATAGAAATAGAAATAAAAATAGATTTATTTTCCATAAAGATATTACATTTAACCTTAAGATCTAACTAAAACTAGCCTTATCTAAAAAAAACTAGTAAAATAATACACATTAAAACAAAATGTTGCTGTGCTGGTGAGTCTTGCACTAGGCGAGCCTGTATCGCAAGACCCACGATGATGGTTGCGTTTAAAAAGTTTACAATTTACAATTTGTGGTGCGGTAAATACATCAGGTGAGGTTTTTTTTTAAGTATTAACAGCGAGTATCGGTTAAGTTTAATTAGTTCCATTGTAACCAACATAAGACGGGTATTTACCCAGTTTTCTGTTCGGAGCAGAATTTATTCCTATACATTTTAATCTTAATAAAATTATTCCTATTTTGATATTACATCCATAATTACATACCTACGTATATTTAAATATCAAAACCTAAGTACATACATAGTCAAATACTCAAATAAACATAAAGCTACGAGTATAAATGTTACAAGTCACTTGGGAACACTCGAAAACGCAAAACATTTTGCTAACAAGTTACTAACATTACATTACCAATAATACTACAGAATAAATTATACGTCCTCTAACTTTAAGTTATAGTCACATAGTAAAAAAAACATTATGGTATGAACCCTTTGGCTTAGCATATTCTTACCCTATCTTTTATTGCGTACTTCGCTTAGAAAATTGTATAAAAAAACATTCGGAACTGCAACACTGGTTAGCAACGTCTCAACGTCTAGCGTCTAGCCATTTACCATTAGTCTTCATTAGTCACCAGTCACTACTATAATACTAGATATAGTACACACCAGTTGGCTGTTCACCAATCGCAGGCCGGCGCCCGACCCTAACCTAATCAAGTCTGGCTATAAACGCGTCGCTAAATAATTCTTATTGTTTACGATTGTCGTACGAAGGTTATGCAGTAACGCAACTGGCTTTGAACGCACTGAATAGAAACTCCTTCAGGGTCCGTAGTATTAGCGGGCTTGGCTTTCGTCTTGCTCTGTCAGTTAGAGAAGAAGCGAGACAAAAGCTAACGCGATTCGATTCAGGCCCGAGGTAAGAACTCAGATCACTTTAATGCCAGTGCGGCGTTGCTCGGGCTTTGGTCTCGCAAGTTTGAGACTATACATATATAACTCAATTTTCTAAATTGGTCCAATGGTTCCGAAGATTACCTTGTGCAAACCAAAGTTTAATATTAGTGAAGAGCTACATAAGGACCAGGCCAAACAATATTTTCCGTGTCAAGGTGGCTTTTCTGATTGTTTTGTGGTTTTGGACTAGAACCCGGCAAACTTCCTTGAAACCGCACAAACAACTTTGCACGCAAAGCACTTTAACTATGATGAGATTCATAAAGATTAATTTCCTTCTATCCAACAAAGCTATAGGACCGGAGATGCACGTATTACGTTATTACATGCACTTGACAGATTTTTGAGAGAAATACATGTACAAGTCGCAAAAAAGTCACCCAATTCTAAAACTCTATTTAACCGTGTCAAGCATGTGGTAAAATTGTATGTCTTTGTTCACCTTGTACCAGGTACTTGGTATCAGTCCTATTTCAGGGCCGCTTTTGTTCCAAATTTCCCTACTGCTACATTACACCGTGCGTGAACTACGAGCATCAAATATGCGAGTTACTCGCATGTTTTATTAAATGCTACCAACTTTGTGCCGTTGAAAGTGAGAGCCACCATCGCTTCTTCTGAACCAAACTGAAAGCCAACCGTTAAGAATTTTTGTTCTCTCATTTGACCAACTGCACGAATAAGTTTGTCGTTCTGTACGCGATACAATGCCTTCAGGAAGCTTCCAGGTAATTTGAGTGCTCTTACGAAAACGTGAAGGGAATTGGGAGTTTGTTTACTGTTTATGCGAAGTCATTAATCAGAAAGCTAAGTAATTTACGTTGATCTTATCGTTTTTATGATTCAACGTGACTAACCTAGCAGCTAGCTATAACTGTGTAAATATTGAAAAATGGCTCTTACACAGAACCTTTACTTGCAATGTATGTAACTGTTCATTCAGGTGGAATCTTGCAACTCAATTTTGAACCACTTCCCGATGTTTGATTGAACTGAAATTTGGTATTCGTGTGTAACCCCAAAAACAATGCATAAAAGCTTGTTTTAAAAAAAACTGATTGAGATTGATGTGGGTCACTTTTTCACTATCAGAGGCCAACTTAGGTTCGAAGTCATCCAATCATTTTCCATCCCCTGCTTGGTATAGGTCTCCTCTACTACCCTCTTACCACCTTTACAATGTCATCCGACCAGCGACCCGAAGGTCTGTCCGGTGATTGCTTTCCGTTCCAGGACTATTTTTTTCCTACACTAGTAATGTAAATAAATGTACCTAATCGCCTTCAAAATGTTGCTAAGAGTCCATTATCACATTTTATTAACCTAAGTGCTTTGGATAGTGGCAAAACTTGTTTTTTTTTTTTGGCACAGCATAAAATTTTATAAATCCGCGCAGACAGCTGGTCTCTAACAAAACTAATAAAACGGAAGATTTACGATCACACAGAACTGGTGTCATTAACGTAACACTCGAACACGGCAACAAGTTTAGTAAGGAGAGATTTAAAGCCGCGTCACCGGATAGCGCATTTTATAGCGAATTTACACTTTTGTAGAAAATGTCATGTAATTTTTTTAATTTTTTTAAATAAGATTGTAAGCAATTTTTATATTGATGTTTGACGAAGTTTATTTTCGTGAAAGAAAATGAAAACATATTTTTTTTCTATCTATCAGTCAAATTAAAATAGAATTTTATTATTTTAAACCAGCATTTAGTTCCTCTTGACTAAATTCTAGAAGCGCGAGCGAGAAAGCCTATCAGGAGCAAGGTCTTAACATGACACACGACATAAAATAGCTTTCACATACATATTCAATTATTCACATCTAAGAAACTGGTCGTTGACTTCACAACCGTTTTAATCTACCGGCAGAAGAAAGAAATCGACGACGAATTAAAAAAAAACTAAAAAAACACGCTTTTTATAAAAAACCGAACTAAAAAAATAGAAAATAAAATTTTATAAATTTAAATTAAGAATAGGGTTGAAAATTTCAATAAATATAAATTAATAATAGTGTAAATAAATAAATATATGTATTTTATTTTTAAAAAGCGTGGGGTGCATGGGTCAATAGATATTATATATTTTGTAGATACATTTTGTATTGACAGACATGAGTAGAGTGATTAGCATTTTGATAATATCTTAGAAAGCACCCCACGCTTTTTTAAAAATAAAATACATATATTTATTTATTTACACTATTATTAATTTATATTTATTGAAATTTTCAACCCTATTCTTAATTTAAATTTATAAAATTTTATTTTCTATTTTTTTAGTTCGGTTTTTTATAAAAAGCGTGTTTTTTTAGTTTTTTTTTAACTATTATTTATTTTTCGCTTTTTAGTTCGATTTGCTAACTATTAACCATCCTTAATATGTACAAATGTGTTGGTGTTATCCGATTTTGGCCGTCTGCTCAAGCAAATTAAAAATAAAATTGATGCGTAACAAAAAATATGGAGCAAAAAGATTTGTAGCCGCGTGGTTTCGATCCTCAGACCTCATAAAAAAAAATTGATGCGTAACAAAAAATATTGAGCAAAAAGATTTCTAGCGCGTGGTTTCGATCCAGGGACCTCTGGGTTATGAGCCCAGCACGCTTCCACTGCGCCACTCTGTTCTCTGACACGAATGACGAAATTACCATTTGTAAATTAAACGGTCTTAAAAGTTAAAGAAACTTTATAGAAAAAGCGTGTTAAAAAAATTAATAGTTAAAAAAACTAAAAAACACGATTTGTTTAGTGTATTGTCATCGGTCCTCGATATATCTACAAAGTTTGAAAGAAATCTGACCGTTTAAAGTGGGTCAAAAACGCGCTCAAAGGAGTCGGTTACATACAAACATACAAACATACAAACATACAAACATACAAACATACAAACATACAGGTGAAGCTAATAAAAGCGTGTTAAAAAGCGGTATACCTAGTCTGTATATCTAGAATTCTAGACCTACCACAACCTCTTACTCATTCTTCTCATTCTTACTCATGCGTGCTCTATCTCTCTATATCTCTCTCTCTCTCTACAGTAGAAAATCAAAGTTCAATGTCAGATAAAAATAAGATTTCTAAATGTTGCTATCTCACGTCTAAATAAAAGCATTAGTGAAATTTATTACAGCATCAAAATGTCTCTTTTGCTGCAAAGATAAGCTAGAAAAATACCTAATCTTGATCTCATGCAATGACCTTGAAGGCTTCGTCTCGTGTTACCGAATAACTATGTCGCTCTATCTATCCGTTAAATAGAGCGATCAGTCATCTTCGGGCAGATACCAAACCGAAAAAAATGGTTATGTCACGCCACGTTGGGCGCCATCATTTTTCTATCCCCAAAAAAAAATTTCTACATTTATTTGACACAATGATTGGTAGAACAGATAATGTAGTGTAGAGTAATGCATTAAAACTATGGCAATTAAAAAAACGTGTCAAAAGAAAACCATCTCAACAAAAATATGTTTACCTAAATCACAGATTAGATAATAGTTACTCCGTAAATGCCAAAGATTATGTTCGAGTATTCACAAAATAACGTAGAAGCTACGTAGATATAAACAGACCTAGATCGCTTCATATTCCGACCGACCTAAACTTTCGTCGTGGTTACGCAATACCAACATCACGACATTGAAAATGTTGCCAATAGATCGGAGATAATCGCGCAATTACTCGAGGTAAATTTCCTTTTTTTTTACTAATTGGAACAGGTTTTTATGATTTATGTGTCGTATTTTCGGTAGCTCGATGTATAGAGAAAGAGTATTTTTAAAGAAAAATAAAAAAATCAAGTAAATAGATGAGAGTAACGGGGCTGAATCGTGTTGTGAATCCAACATAACAGACTTTGTAGCCATTTTGAAGTTTTTTTTTTATTCAGTAATTGGTTTGCGTTTGACCGCCATCTCGTCTGATGGTAAGCAACGGTGCGGTCTACGATGGAGCAAGCTTGCCTAGAAGAAACCGATTCACTCGCGACCTGAAGACACCCATATGAAAACACCCACTCGGGCAGAACGTTCCACACTCTAGCGGTTCGCACAATAAAGTTGGCATCAAGCGTTTCGTACGAGTTTCGGTTCTCATTAAATTTTTACATGTATGTAGAATGTAGATGATGTATGAAAACCATTGTAGAGTAAAAGATTTAATGTAAGAGAAGAGCAGGAAGACAAATAAACTATTAGACTAGATACAAGAAACAGATGTCTATTGTATAAGGCCAAAAACAAAGATGATGAGGGTTCGAGATTCGTACTAGAACTTTACCAATATCCGTTGAGGACAGAAAAATTGAATTTAGAATTATTGATTTGATTGCTAGGAGCATTTTCAATAGGTACTCGTTACGACCAACAAGCTTTGGTATATTTTAAAGAGTGGGTTTCCGAGTCACAGTGTTACTCGTTGCGATTTTTTTACAAGTTGCGCTGGCTTTGGTATATTTTAAAGAGTGGGTTTCCGAGTCACAGTGTTACTCGTTGCGATTTTTTTACAAGTAACTCTGTTATACCAGTGTGAGTCGTTAGGAACGTTTTTGACAAAATGATTCCCAACCATTAAGAGTGTGACTCGTATCATGTGTGACTGTAACATTCCTAGAATGACGTTATTATGCAAAATGGTAAATTCTCGCGGCGACCGAGAGGAAGTGCCTGAAAATTGAATCACACCAGGAATTTAGATATAAAAAACAAGAACTGTGACCTTAGCACTGAGTATGCGAAAGAATAGAATAGGATTTATTGTCACAAAAGTCACAGTCACACATAATTTCAATAATAAAAGTAAATATTAGACTTGAATATTAGGACTGCTCCTATATATATACACATTTAGAATTGTCAAACATACAGTGCAAATATAATTGTTTGTCTTACTCAGAAAAAGATCATAGCAATATTAGTGTGTTGTATATCTATCTATATATATAAAAATGAAACCCGTTTTCCTTGGTCACGGCATCACGCGTGAATGGCTGGACCGATTTCACTAATTCTTTTTTTGTTGTATTTGTTATTATTAGGAGAAGGTTCTTACGGAAAAAAATATTCAGAAAATCTCTCAGAAATATTGAAAAACCCTAAAAACAGCCTTTTTGTTTTTCCCATACAAACGTTTTCTAAACTAAAACGAGCTTTATAGCTATTGTATAAAGTTCATATTGAATTGCAAGCACTCACTGTTGTATAAGCAATGTAGGTATGTTCCTAACGTCCAAGAGTCAATTTGCACTTTATTACCTCTGTACAAAGTTCAAATTCAATCATATCTATCAAAACAGAGTGCGTTGGAGCACAGATAAAACAAAAAAAGAAAACGAAATCGAATAGTTCATTCATTTGTTTTAAAATTTCGAAGGATTTGACTCCAAGTCATATCAAATTTAAAAAAAGTTGAAACAACAACAAACTGTCAATGTCAGTGTTTTTTTTTTCATGGATGAGTTTGCTTTTGTCAACTGATACACGAAACAAATTCGTACCGTGTAATATATTATAAGTTTAATTGTAAATAGTGTTTTGTGCAGTGTTTATATTTAATTAGGCAGTACCATAGAGAAGTACTGTATGGCAGTACGAAGTCTGCCGGGTCAGCTAGTATATTATAAGTATAAAATTGTAAATAGTATTTTGTGCAGTGTTTATATTTAATTAGGCAGTACCATAGAGAAGTACTGTATGGCAGTACGAAGTCTGCCGGGTCAGCTAGTAATAATTGATTTTGCGCTATAAATATATAATATCTTACGACCGGGAACTTATTTTAAAGAATTAAGGTCTGGACCATGCTCCATGTACGATATTGCCTCGGTCACTGTCTTTCTTGTTAAAAAAAATACATAAGCGAAAGAGTGACGGAGATAATACACGCGCCAAAGAAAGTCAAGAGAGCAAAACGTTAGGTATGCGGTTATGCGTGTTTTTGCTCTTACGTGATATGTCAGCCCCAAAGATAATATAAACAGTAGATTGCGTATGCTAAAAATTCTCTAGGAACGCCGGGCGCGGAACGACATAATTTATTACGCTTATGATTGGGCGGCTGAAATATTCCTTTATGAAATCTGCGCCTAGACTTGGCCGGTATTTTGCGGATGGTTTTCACAACCACAACTTTGGTTTGTTCGATGGTTTGCCTTGTTTGACTCATACAGCTTCAATGCAGGGTTAATTATATATACACAGTACAAATTATCTACACAGTACTTAAGTATGACAAATCATTAAGCTTTAGGAAACAAAATTTGTTTAGTATTATAATAGGAAAGCTGCAACCAGGGAGACTTCGCGTCAATTAACATCCCACCAAAAACATAAATGTAAAAAAGGAGAGCCAAGTTCAATACAAAAAGAATGGAGATCTAAATGAGTGCCAAGTTTGATGGTCAGTCCTGAAATTTATTTATACTATAATATAAAACATCATTTTTCTTATAACTTCGGATATATTGTAGCCTAAAGTTTGACTTGGCTAGTTTTCATAAACAAATTATTATGTTCGATGGCTAGATTCTACCAGCATGCCAAATTTTCAAAATAATAATAAAATAAGAAGCGACAAGTAACAGGTTTAGAACTTATGAAGGCTATGTAATATTCCTGTAATTCGTATATGAAAACTAGCCAAGTCAAACCTTAGGCTACAATATATCCGAAGTTATAAGAAAAATGATGTTTTATATTATAGTATAAATAAATTTCAGGACTGACCATCAAACTTGGCACTCATTTAGATCTCCATTCTTTTTGTATTGAACTTGGCTCTCCTTTTTTACATTTATGTTTTTGGTGGGATATCATTACTTTTTGTAAAGAATTCAAATTTACTGCAGCCTTTAACTCAGAAGCAGCTCCATAAGTTGTCGAACAAAGCATGCTTGCTCGATACTCTTCTTCAGAGCAGTAAGGATCTCCGTTTGGACCACTAGTATACAAACTTAAATCATACCAGTTAGGTACGACAAAAATGCTCTACAATAGTCTCACGCAACGTATTTGTTTGTTGTATATTATTATGCTCAAACAAAGAATATGCAATCGAATGGAATAGGCAGCTTCCATCGGGAGGCATTGGAATTATTCGGTGTAAGGCAAGTGTGTCACCCACCCGTAATTCTATGGTACGACTCATTGTATTATACGATATACGTAATACGTAATTATTTAACAAATTATAGTCAACACAAGAGGCGCGTTTTGATATTTTGTCAACGCGACGTAACTATAGTGATGTTACCATACGACTCGGTATTTGATACTCACTATAAATCGATTCAAGTTTGTATGAGTGTTTGATCGATTTGATTATGTATTGTAAGTTTATTGGATTAAGGTTTTGATTAGAAAATTAAACTTAAACTTTAATATTTTAGGTATTTTGAAATGGTTCAAATGGTACAATGTCAAATACAAAAGGTCAATTTGTCTTTAATTTAATATTTTTAGTTACAAAACATTCACTCAATCACAATAAATGAAGAAAAAGCGAAAGTTAGTAATTCACTCTGTGAATTTATTTGCGTGCATTGCTTCGTGATATTATTTTGTACTTTTAGACTCGAATGCGAGTAAGGCATCATTCACAAAATCTCCCCTGACTGATCCAGCTGATCAATATTTAATTACGATTAAAATCGAATGAAGCTGGTGAAATTCAGTAATTAATTGGTTACAACACTAATATTTGAAAAAGAAGACTGAGAACGAGAAATAGAGAACTCTTTTTGAGAGTTTCGTTTTAATTTGACATTTTCTCAAGAAAAACTATTTGTTACCAATGAGTTCTCACTTTCAAACTCATTCAGTCGCACGCACTGCTCCCAAGCCCACTGCTGTGCGACGTTGTACCGAAATGCATTTAAAATAATTATTTATTATGAGTAGTGATCTTATAGACTATTGATTACTCGTGTATATTCACGTGAAGACCTTAAAATCCACTTTATAGACCGGCTGTTATAAGTTTTGATTGCTGATTGCTGAGGCACCAAGTATATGTTAAGTGTTCCAAAATTATAATAAAATGATACAAATTTACCAGTTTCAGATTTTTTCCTTTGTTTTCACCTAATTACCTATCTGCATACCAAATTTGAACTTTCTAGGTCATCTGGAACATGGATATAGTTTTAGTCTATAGTTAGATCAGTGATAAAAATTACGATTTTTGGACGTTAATATCTAAATAACCGTTTAAGGTGTGTTTATGAAATTTGGAGCACATATGTATCTCGCAAGTCTTAATATATGAGCCAAATTTGACACGTTTATGTGAAATAGTTTTTGAGTTATGACGAGGTCAAAAGTGCCTCCAAATGGTTCGTGTAATATACACACGGTGCTGCTCGCCAGTTCTGTCACTTGAACTTGGCTTGACACGCTACCGCGTGTCTAGATAAACCACCCATCCTACATAGCATATACAGGGTTATTCATAAAGGGTATGCTAAGCCGAAAAGGGTACATAGTACTCATTATTATGAACCACTTTTACTATGGGACCAACCCGAAATTCGCGAAAAAAAAATCAGCTGTTCCATACATTTTCTCGAGTGTCGTTGACATTTTTCTATGGAACAGATGATTTTTTTTTTCGCGAATTCCGGGTTGGTCCCGTAATTAAAGTTGTTCATAATGATGAGTACTTTGAACCCTTTTCGGCTTAGCATACCCTTTTTGAATAACCCTGTATACGTGTCTTGTGATATATTAAAGTAACTCAGTATTCCCTTCTCCTCACGCTGTTTCACTATTAAAAAACATTCCAGTTCGAATCCACAAGTTCTAGGAAAAAAATCACAAACAGCAAACAATGTTGACATTTCCTCCGAAACAAACTGGGTCAGCAACTCGGCAACAATAGCCGAGAATCGAGATGTAAAAACAAAATTGTGCTTCCAGAATTCAGAATGCTTTCAAAACAATTTCAGAACCGCTGAAAATTCAAACACTGAAGTTCGAGTAATTTTTTTTATATACTATGAAAATCGACGAGGTCGAAACTTTACCCGGAGTATTTTGTCGGACTCAATCATGCGTGAAGTCAAGTCAAGTGTACGTCAAGTCCCCAGTATTTATAACTAAACCCGCGCAGTCATAAAAACGGTGAAATAACCTATATGTTTATACAGGGCATAAGCTATCTCTATTCCAAATTTTATCAAAATCTGCTGAGCACGTCAAGCACACGTCACAAGTTAAGCCATCATGAAAAGTTAAGTTAAGTTATCATGAAAATTAAAAACGAGGAATTTATCAGTAAAATACGAGTTTACTTTGTGACGAATATACAACAACCCCATACAAGACAAAACTCTTTCTGCATCATCTTATAAAAGTAGAAGGTATAATAATTATGTTATTAGTAATAATACGAGTACATATATTTTATGGTTGTCACCATAAAAACTGGTGCTAATCATCGTACTTTTTGGTGATTATTAGTATGCTCCGTACTTTAGGTGAATCCATCGGAATTTAGATGGCCATTTTTCTCAATGTAAAAGCAAGTAATTTAAACACAGTATCAGATCAGCTTTCAATCAGATAAGACGTCGATTGCGTTGAAATGTAGGCCGCGGGCCACGGAGCGTGGGGCTTTGGTCGTCTCAATCAGTCATCTGAATTAGATTAGGCATAAGTAAGGGGATTGAAGTGAGAGAGATTGTGATAGGAATTACTGATGTGCTTTACTGTATTACTTATAGTTATAAGGAAAGAGTATGCTAGAACGAAAAGGAATCAGACTGCACTCATAAGCCCAAGAACGGTATCTGAAAAGAAATATATTTTGTTTTTTCATGCATCATAACTTGAAAAATTTTGCATCTCATGCGTGAATTTTTTTTTTGAGATATCTCTCTTGAGTTTTTGAGGGCAGCATAGTACTCATCATGACTATTAACATTTCTACTATTAGACCAAAACTGTAATCGCGAAAAAAAGGGCTATACCTTCCATTTCTTTGAGTGTCAACAGTCAACATTTTTCTATGGAACAATATTTTTTTATTGGATTGGTCTAAGCTCAACTTATAGCAGCCAAGCGGATCATAAATGAATGGAATGAATTGAAATGAATGGAGAATGGACTGTTAGGTTCAAGAGACCACTGTTAAGCCGGGTCCAGATATGTATCATTTGCCCGATCCGATCACCGGGCAAATGATACATGGGTCTGGCCGTATCGTAACGGCGTATCGAGATCTCCTATCATGATACGTGTATCATCACCCGTCCACATATGCGATCATGATACGCATCAGCGATACGGATACGGTGATCGGATCGGGCAAATGATACATATCTGGACCCGGCTTTAGGTTCGAATGAAGTTCGCACGAGACCGCGTCCATGACCCGGGACCTATTGATTAGCTTTACACAACCACCTATTAATAAAGTAAAACAATAGCTCCCTGTTAGTTCTCTTAGCCTATAGCAAGATAAACTAACATCCTTTTTTTGGCTTCCACAGAAAACCCGATAAGCCCCTAAGTGGGCCAACTCCAACATAACTGACTCGGTCATAATCTCAAACATGCGCGACCTTTCTAAACAGAAAGGCACGCCGCCGCAACAATGGTAAATTGGTCCACCCGTACTATGTACTACATAGTCTAAATATTGCAAAGTGGGTTACATAGCTGACGACATAGCTGTCAACAGACACGAGACTTTGTGCGTTGAAATAGAGCACCTAGAACTACAGCGTTATAAGGGAAGGGTAAGCCGAAAAGGGCTCATAATACTCATCATTATGAACAACTTGTACTATGGGACCAACCCGGAATTCACTAAAAGAAATGTCAATGATTTCCAGGTTGGTCCCATAGTACACGTTGTTCATAATAGATTGTACTATGAGCCCTTTTCGGTTTAGAATACCCTTTCCTTCCAACCCTGTATAACTAGTCTAAATATTGCATAGTGGTCTACATAGCTGTCAACACACGCGAGAGACTTTTAGTGCGTCAACACAGTCAACACTTAGAACTATAATATGTAACGCACACGCACGCACATGGCAGACTAAACATTTAGCTCGCTCAAGTCCGCCAGCCGAAGTCTCCCAGACTCTGAGGCACCGCACCTAGCCACACAAGTAATAAAAATACTTGCCTCAGCACGACTTTAAGTGAACAGAAAACAATTATCATAGTAAGCATGTACAATCTTTGTAAGTCCATGGTGAGCAATGACACTCTTTCTTTTACAATTTTCAGCGTTTTCACCATGCAAACGCCTGCACAGTACTTCAGCCTTACTTTTAATTTGTTTTGTGCAAAATAAGTGTTCTATTTAAACGTTCAAGTGCGTGGACTAGTCTGCCGTCTACGCAGGTTCCACATTCATTTGTCACCAATACTCGCCACCTGCCAAGATAATAATCAGATGCCTTGAACCTTTTACCTCGAGGCCGATTCGGCAGCTTTACTCAGGGTTGGCACATGTCAGTTTTTGGCTAGACTGACAATGATAGGGCTGTCAGACCAGCAAATTATTTTTCTTGGTCTTCTTGAATAAATATTGTGTTTTCAATGTATCTGTTCGAATTTCTGGGGATGGGTTAACTATAACGTGTAACAAGGGTTTAAAAATATGTGACATGTTGAATTTCTTCTCCAACGAATATACGTATATAATAATTATGTGAATCAAACAACCAGCACTAGGTAAAATACTGCCTAATCACTCTTCGAGAGTACACCTGGTAGGTATCCCAGCAGTGAGATTATTAAAGGTTGAGGTGTTGTATGTGTAACTGCTTGTTATGAAGAAATAGCATGAGTAAAAGCAGTGGTTCTTAACCTTTATGTTACCTTCAAGGCGGACCATTTGCCTCCATGTTACTCTCGCCACAGACCACCGATCAGTGACCTTGTCGATATCGCTAGTACATTGCGTAACACTGAATGATAAGGTCCACTTCGGTCGTAGGTTTAATAGATAACTTTCTAAAGGACTGTTTTTTTGTGTCAAGCTCTCTACGAAGTTCGATGCAATGTTCAAATAAGTCTATAGAGCAATGTTTTTAATACAAAGTTTCTAATATTAGGCAACTATGTCATGCCGAGGGCCTGGGGCGCTAGAACTTCTATATGTATTTCATAACTCTGAAGGGCATATGAGATAGAAGTTATGTAAATGGACGTAGCACTTTAGCTCGACTTGGTGTTTGGCGAGACGACGTGACGCGATCAGTCTTCGGATGGGTGACCGCGAGTGGCATTTATAACAGCCGTGAGTCAGATGATACGTAAAGTTCTAGGCCCTGTTTCTTTGTAATTTATAACAACAACCGTCAATTCATGTGTAAGGTCTTGTAGCGGCCTAAAAACTCAGACTTTAAAGGTCGATTCACACATATCAGTGAAGCCACAGTTCCGGCACAGTGCGAAATATTATTTCATACATTCTCTATGAACGCATTGAGAGCACTGTGTCGTCACTGACACTGACAAGTGGGGATGCGTTCATAAAGAATGTATGAAAGAATTTCGCATCGTGCCGGTACTGTGTCGGAACTGTGGCTTCACTGATATGTGTGAATCGTCCTTTAGGCTAGCCATTAGCCCTATAGTCTAGAACGAGTAGCTAAACCTTGAAGTTAAGTAATTTAATAGTTCACAGAGAGTTCGTATACGAGAGTTTATATACGTATCCTAACACTACCAAGTGTGTGTGACTACCACCTCCAAGTCTTTACGATATTGCGCTAACATTTTCAGTCCTCAGAAATGAAGTTCTTTGAGGTGGTGCGAATCTGATCGGACCATCGTATCGGGCTGCGACCTCATGACTTCTTACCATCGGCTTTCCCTGCCACCATCAACTTCAAACTTCAAAGATAGTAATCTAATATATACACCAAACAGCAATAGAACAGTAACAAACAACTCACTTTAAAAAATGCTCATTCGCAAATTTCTCAACGTTAATAAAACGCAGATGTTTCGCGAAAACGGAAGCGTAACAAGGCTGTTGATGAAGCGAGATAAAACAGCAGAAGAAAGACATTTCCGTGACAGGCAAAGAAAACAAAACACTTAAAACCAAGGACTTAGAGGAAAAAGAAAAGTTTTTTTTATGAATGACTAAAAGCTGTTGGCGACTGAGGCCTCTACAGCGTACCTGCCCCCCAGCAACTTAGCTAAGTTGCATTTCCATAAGAGAATCGCTATAGAAAAGTAGGAAAAGGTATGGGAATGATATTTCTATAATCTATTTATAGATTCGATATTCTATGACAGGCATGCTATTCCCATACATTTTCCTATATCCTATAGCGTTTTTATTATGGAAATACATTTTGGCTAGGGGGTGAGGGGGGTGTTGGTGGGAGAAACAGAAAAGTGTCATATGTGAGTTCTACTCGGTAAACTCTGAGACTAAAATTATTATCAGTGTCCCTCTTTCATTGGATGACACCAATTTTAAATCTTACCAATTTTATCAAAAAATTAAAATGAACTATCGAAAAAATTAAAGTGATAAATTAATGGAACGTTGTAGTGAAAATGGTTGGTTGGTGGAATCGAGACTACCAAACAAATATTTCTAAAACAAACCTATCGTTGCTTTCCCATCAGCTCTGAAACGTCCGACTTGACCTTCTGCCCGAACCTACTCTATGCCACAACATAAACCAGCCAAATAGGCCATGAACTAAAAAAAAATATAACACTACAGCCGCTTCGTAATCTGCATTAATTAATTAATTACAATTTATTTATGGCATCATCGTACTACTACTAACTGGTATTTTGTTTTTGTTTTAGTACTTTGTCATAGTAAGGTAGTGGCTCAATGGGAAACTGCATGCGGCCGACGACCACCTAGCACGGGCAAGTTGTCTTTCCAAAAATTTTATCCCTGCGTATATGTGACAAAACTAAAATATTAACATCAGTCTCAAGTCTCAACGGAAGACCAGCGCCGCGCGCCGCGCGCCGGTTGTTTACCACCGGCATTATACTTTGGATCACCACCGAAGACGATTTAATTATTACATGCAGCAGTACATGGGATTGTGCTATCTTCTTCACACCTTTAGATATTCACCACTATAAAATACAAAACTTGACTTCCCGTCTCCCTTCCACGACCGGAGAGGGGCGCCTGAAACTGGTCATTACGTGTTTTTGTGTCGTCGGAATCACACCGTACCTAATTGATCCGGTGAATAATTGTTATCACATGGATTGATTTAGTGAATAAGTGTTAGGATAAAGAAAAATATACGCGATCTAATTGGAAGTGAGTACGGAAAATGCAGAAAAGTGCAACGAAACGGGCTAAGGAGCTCGTCGTCGTCGAGTTTCCGTCAACAATGTGATAATTTGCTGGAATTACGAGTTCGAAATGGATAGAATCAGGTATGTAAAATAGACGTACCTACATACAATATTTAAAATAATTGCAAGACAATTAATATACCATAGCGTTATAATATTGAATTAATTTCTATATATTTCTACCCTCTTTTCTAAAGTTATTACTAAACATGATAGAAAGTTTTGGGTTTGAATTGAAATATGAATGTAGGTAAGATAAATTATAATTGACTACCTACTCCTTCGTTTTTATTGTTGTTGTGTTTAATTAATAGTTAACAACAGGAATGATTTCATCTCAAGTAGGGTGGCACTTACGAGTACGTATTCTGTGCACTGGCACATTTGGAAGGATCGAATTGTAAGATTTATTATTTCACTTTTATTTATACGTACCACCTACTTCTTAGTTTATCTTATTAGTCGAGTATCAAAATAATTTCTTCGTATTGTCTAATTTACACAACTGTCTTCACGTAAAATGTGATAAGACTATGTACTAATTCTCCATATAAATAATGTTGGAGTTTTATATTACTTTGATTTAATTTGTGTTAAGACAATGAACTTTCCGCGTACATCGTGTGTAGAAAAATACTAAGTTCTTTTAAGCGTAAATATGACCAACTCCACAAAAACCTTGTTGAGGCTACCTACTAATTCTCCATGTACATCATGTCGAGGCTTTTTAATACTTTCTAATAAATCAAGTCAACATCTCCACGTAGGTAAAACGTGTTGAGGCTACCTACTAATTCTCCATGTACATCATGTCGAGGCTTTTTAATACTTTCTAATAAATCAAGTCAACATCTCCACGTAGGTAAAACGTGTTGAGGCTACCTACTAATTCTCAATGTAAATCATGTTGAGCCTTTGCATTACCTTCACGTAAATCGTGTAAAGGTGATGAACCCTCCACGTAAATCGTGTTTGAGGCGCATTTACTCCACGTATATCGTGTGTAGTAAAAAGTTAAAGTTTCTCCGCGAAAATCGCGTTGAGGTTATAATATATAGTACTGGCGCTATGTCTATCTGTCGATTATGCAAGCTATAAGGTCCGCCAAGAGGAAGAGGCATTAAACGAAGCCGATGCATCAATAAAATGTGCATTGAAGGCAATAGTCAGAGGAAATACAGACGCCAGTTGCTTACAGGAAACAGAAATTGCGAAGATGGATAACATATTATGTTAGCAGACACAACATAGTGTTACAACACAAAATGTTAAGACATTTTATTTTTGCCAAGTCTGGTCGAGTACCTATTGGCCAAAATTTCGAAAAGGGCCGTTTCAAGGTCAAGTTCAAAATTAAACGAGGAGCTTTAAACGTGTGGGGGATTCCGTGAGTAGCCATCGAGCTGCGTCAGAACCCCGCTCCTCGGATGCAGGCACCAGCATCGAGGGATCGCCGCCGGGAATACAGTCGCAGGAAATGGCTAGTCAAGGAAGAGCATAAGGAAATAGTAAGACCTACAAATATTTCTATGAAATTTTTTCTTTTAGTATCATTTTGAATACAAGAGTAATGTTTTGAGTGTACTGTAAAGAGAAACCGTTTTATTGAGTCGGTACCTGGCAATAAAATCATGGGTTGGAATTTATATCGACACGCGAGACGTGTCGATGTCGATTGTTTTCTTATACCTATGTGCTGTTATACTTGATCTGATATAAATGAGAATAAATACCGAAAGGTAACAGCGATCACCGTTTTATTTGGGGTTCAAAAATAAATATTTCGATTCAATAAGGGCACTTTACTATATAAAAAATATTAATCAATTCTAAAATCTAAGTATTCTAATTCTATTCTAAATTCTAAATAATAATTAGTTAGATCAGAAAAATCAAAATTATTTAAATTATTTGATTTCTAATTAGAGCCCTATTCAAAGCGCTCTCATCGAAAATCCGTGTATTTATTTTTTAACAAAATGGATTGAATTTCGTCGCATGCATACATACAGACTGGTACATCTTTACAAAATTATTGGAATGGGAAAAATGGGCGTACGAGTAACTATAACTACCTACATGATCCTTGGATACCTATATTATGCACATATTTAATTTTAATGATTATAATTTCCAAATTTTAAAAATTTGGTTATAGCGTAGTCAGTAAAAATTTACTTATGAGAGCAAAGACTTCACATTGAACTCATTTCGCTCCATTTTTACACATCAAATATGTTGCATAAAATGTTTTTCGAAGTAGCTGACGGTGCGGCGCGGCGCACTGCCTGACGGGCAAAGTTTACGGGACGATTGGACTGAATTGGAGCTGTATTGGATACTTTGGATTTAAAATTTGCATTTCAAGGACTCAAAATATTTATTTTTGAGCTTCAATGTTGCCATAAACTCTTAAGAGCAGATAACGCAACAATTGTTTACTTTAAAAATCGAATAAAGGTTTTTATAACGAACTACTTCGGCGATGTTATGAGATTGGGAATATTTCTACTATTGCCTGATTACGTCGTTACTAATCATGAATTCAGTAAGATAAACACGGAATATGAACATAAGTAACATAAATTGTTAATTGCAAGTAACTTGCCTCTCTATGTGTTCCTCCGACTCAGGCATTGTAAGTTAAAGTCACCGTGAACTGTGTTAATAGTATCGGAACAAATATTTTTATTTGGAATAAAATATTTGCTCACAGAATATGGCATCTACACGCTGACCTTACTCTGGGGGCAGCGAGATTACCAGGCAGTTGATGATAAATCAAAACCTTTTTGAGGCATAATTATTGTATTGACATGGTTTCATCTGCGAATCAAACTTCAAAGCAATATGATTCGTATATGTATTAAATTGCGGATATTTTTTCAAGAAAGTAACAGTAACTTTCAGTATTCTAATGCGAGTCATATAGAATTTAAATTTAATTAAAACAACAAATTTTGAACTATGTGACAGCTTTAACAGCTTTGTCCATAAACATAGTAGCAAAAGTCACATTATATGATAGTGTCTACAGATTTTTATAAAGTGTGGACGGGTTATAACCTAAAACCATATACTAAATAAAAAATACTACTTATACTAAACTAAATATTCAGCGTATTGGGACACCAATAAGATTTTGGGTTTTGTTTCTAAATTAAATAATTATTTAGCAGATAATTACCCTTTAAGATTTATCTTGTGAAACTAGCACTCTACAAGCGATTGCTTCCGCAAGAAAATGCAACCGATAAGTTTAATAAAATTAAATGAATGGGTCTAAATAAATCTTTCAAACTATAATAACCCGTTTAGATTAAAATTAAATTTCTATTGTTTTCGATGAAGCAGTTTGAAAATAGATCTCGGAGTATTTTGAGAATGGTCTAAGATAGCCCTGGAGTGAAACGAAGCCTAAAAATAGTATTTTAAAATGAATTAATTTTAATGATAATTCTGTGGAGCATTTTGCGAATTAATGTATGAGATTCTTTTCTTTTTTTAAAAAAAAAAAAAAAAAATAATAATAATAATAAAAAAAAAAAAAAATAAATAAATAAATAAATAAAAAAAAAAAAAAAAAAATGGAGTAAGTACCACTCCGGGATTAAGCCTAAAAGTTTCCTATTTAAGAAAAACATCGCAACCCCGGTCCGGTGCCTTCCAACCCTTGCCTTTTATTTAAGAACATTACTGGGTAACATAAATTGTATACCTATACATAATCTGAACCTTAACTATGGTTTGTATAGAATCTATGTAAGAAATATAATTTTATTTGCGGCTGTAATGCCTAGTGAGTTTAAATAGCTGATAAACTGCCTTGCAAATTTGCGACGGTTTTACGAGTTTATATTAATAAATCCTAAACAGCTGGATGAACATATCACCATTATTAGCATGCTAGATCCGCATAAAATGCGAAAAGCTCACATACTCTTAGGTGTAACAAAAATAGGTTGAGAAGGCTACAGGTCGGAGCGATTGCTTTATATATTTTTTAAATAGAGAATATTTAAATTTATAATCTTGAAAACAGTGAAGTGGCAAAATCTATATTCAATATTTTTTTATGAATAGGTACTAATAATAATATATTATGTATCTAATCAATCAAATGCTTTTATTGGATTGATAACTTATTTGTTGAGATTTTAAAAGTTTTATAAATTGTTATGGATTAAAGATAGAGTTACCTATGGAACACATTATTTTGAATAATGTAGGTAACATAAATCAATACCAGAAGGGCATATATTATAACATTGTTTGTTTTTAAGCTCTTTGTCTGACGAAGGATCTCTAAACATCTGCATGTAATAATTAAATCGTCTTCGGTGGTGATCCAAAGTATAATTATGAATCAAACAAAACGTACCTTGTAGTTTGATTCCAATTATGCGAGGATCACCACCGAAGACGATTACACTCCCAACCCACCCTTGTGAAAGGACCCTTGAGTGAGCAGACAAACTAAGAAACAAAAATGTATATTTACACAGTTAACATCCTTTGTAGGTATATCTCTAAAAATAATGACCAGTTTCAGGCGCCCCTCTCCGGTCGTGGAAGGGAGACGGGAAGTCAAGTTTTGTATTTTATAGTGGTGAATATCTAAAGGTGTGAAGAAGATAGCACAATCCCATGTACTGCTGCATGTAATAATTAAATCGTCTTCGGTGGTGATCCTCGCATAATTGGAATCAAACTACAAGGTACGTTTTGTTTGATTCATAATTATGGTGAGTTGAGACTGGTTTAAGCCAAAAAAAGTGTTCTGTCTTCTTTAACTATTTAGTATGTTTGTATATATATTTATATAGGGTTATTCATAAAGGGTATGCTAAGCCGAAAGGGGCTCTCAGTATTCATCATTATGAACAACCTTTACCATTGGACCAACCCAAAATTCGCAAAAAAATAATCAGCTGTTCCATTCATTATGTCGAGTGTCATTGACATTTTTCTATGGAACAGCTAATTTTTTTTCGCGAATTTCGGATTGGTCCCATAGTAAAAGTTGTTCATAATGATGAGTACTATGAGCCCTTTCCGGCTATTTCCCTATTTTTGTTTTAAATAAATATTTGTCAATTTTATATTTAGATAGATAAAAACACTTTCAGGCTTCTTCCAGAGATCCAGTTCAAGCTCGCGCTAAGAGCTCATGGTGCAGACCTTTTGTATAACATTAACTTGTTGGTGTTCTTTGTCAAATAATTTTTTTAACCATTTTCACCCGAATGGCCAGAAATTAGGATTGTTTATTGTGATAAGGGGTTATCTTGTGGTATAGAAATGGCTCTTTACGACTGAGGTAATTAATTATGTAATTTTTAATTACAGTGGCCGGTGAGGTCAATGAAAATAGTACGCATAGTAACTTGATTAATGAATGGTCGTAATTTCAGTCTTCGGAATGGTGACTGCGAGTGCCATTTACAACTAACTGCCCCGCCCTGACAGTAGGTTATAATTTATTCATAAGGTAGATATAAAAGTTTAAGTAACGAATTAAATCTGCTTTCTTCAGATTCGAACTATTTCTTTTACCAACTAGCCCTTTTACACATTTTTGTAGTACTTTTCTTTTATTATAATAATAAAAAAAAATTTGGTCGCATTAATATATAGATAGATACATTTTTATAGCTCACAAAAGAAAAAAACTAGCAAAAGCATTTTTGTAATTATTATTTAGCCCCCGGCTTGTCCCATTGTTGGGCAAAGGCCTCCCTTCCCTTCCCTCGTTCCACAGATCTCCCTTTCCTGCTAATGAAACTAGTGCAATTACTGGCAGCCTATTTATTTGCTATTATTGCTAAGAGCGCAGTGGCGGATTTGTCCAGGCTGAGTAGGCTGGAGCCTAGGGCGGCAGATTTTAGGGGCGGCAAATGGCAAATTCAAAGCCAAACGAACGTGATTTCCTAAAAGACAGTATTAACGACGGGGGTGTTGAGTGTATCGAATTGTAGAGGTCGGTAAGTAAAGGCGGCAAAATCTTGAAAAGCCTACCGGCAGATGTGTAATCCGCCACTGTAAAGGTTCACGCACATTAGGACAGACCACATAGCAACGCAAAAATCAAAATCATCCAGCATCACTTGAACCATAGCACACTACAGCGAGGCGCAGAACATAAATTGGTATTGAAATGCCGCTGCGGACCGCCTTAATGTGCGCGAACCTTTAGAGCGATCTCTTCTATCCAGAGTGCCTAATGCGGGTTTTTTTCGTGTAGTTTACTTTAACGTAAACTACAATTTGTATGAAACTATTGTTGTAGTTCATCTTATGAACTCTAGGTGGCGCGATTTTTATTCCTTGCAAATTTTAGTATACGTTATTGCGATCGTTAACGTAAACTACACAAAAAAGTCGCACTAGGCACCCAGTTCCTAGTTCCAGATAGTTCATGCGTAAGTACAGAGTAAGTGCAATCAATACTCACGGTGGGGTGACTGTACATCGACATGCCTATGTTATCGACTCGATAAGAGTGCAGTGGAGCGCTCTACACGCGTTAGGGATGTGCCACAATATCGAAATGTCGATAAGATATCGCTTGCATTGTTTACTTAACAGGTCATCGTCACGTCATTTTGTTTTCTTTTTAAACGGTTTTATTATAAAAGGATTTTGAAGAGGATAAGTCTCTACATACGTATATCCTGAGAATGTCTGGAACTTTGGCTTTATCCAGAAAATGCTTGGAGCCTTATTCTGTCGTGTATATTATCTCGCACACTGACTTTATCGTTTGAGAAAGCCATAACTGAAAGTGACTGAGATAATATCGTATCGTGTGTCAGAATAGGGTTTTTGCTAAGAGTAAAGAATATTAGGTTCTTGCTTTATAGGGGTTTCTTTATGCACACATTTTAAACTAAGCCAGCAGGTATAATTACTGAATACTTCCCAACCCTATCTCCTAGACGCTAGAGGTTCAAGGGGCAAAGGCAGGGTTGCCAGCCAGTACGATAGTAATGGGGCGTACTATAATTTGGCCTTCGGTGCGATGACCGATAATAAATTAAAGCACCACATAATCTAAAATCGTTTTTAGGGAAACCACGAATCATACACAGACAACACACACGATGGCCATAGCCATTATTACTAGAGGGAGCCGAATCAAGGACCCGGTATCCCGGAAGATATACGATAATGTTCTTGATAAAGCATTACTTTTTGAGGAACAGTGCAATATTAATAACTTTTAAATCTATAAACCCTGGACAAAGTTGCATTACCACGTTTTTTTAAACTGTTCCAATTATACGAAAAACAAATCGTAATACAAAAAATTTAAATTTTTTAATAGAATAAAAATGATACTCCACGTTTTAACTTATTAATTTAGGTCAAAATTGCACTTTAAATTGCTCTCCTGTAAAATATGCCAATTTTGTAGTTTCGACACTGTTCGTAGGGGGAGGTCGAACTCCGAGTATTAACTGAATCTAGATAGTTCCTGCTCCGCTATCGACCGATTCGGGTCAGGTCGGGTTTTCCGATGACGGCCTAACAAATAACAGACAATGGAAACCCAATCCATCAGCGATTGGTTTTACTCGATACAATATCTATACAGGGTTGTATAGAAAAGCTATGCTAAGCCGAAAAAGGTTTCCATAGTACTCATCATTATCTGTTAATACTACTTATTACTTCAGTTATATAATATACTAGCTGACTCGACAGACGTTGTCCTGTCAAAAGCCATTGCGTAACTATAGCAACCGTAGTATGTTGATGCTAACTTGTCAATTTATAGTAAAAATTATCAGTATATATATAATTTGCAATAAATAAATTAAAATTGCGACTATAATTTGAGATTTAAACTATCCTATCTCTCAAGTTGGATCGAACTGCACATGGTGTGCGAATTTTATTATAATCGGTTAAGTGGTTTAGGAGTCCATTGAGGACAAACATTGTGACACGAGATTTATATATATTAAGATTATAATGGAACCAACTCTGAAATCGAGAAAAAAAATCAACTGTTCCATACATTTTTTTAAATGTCGTTGACATTTTTCTATGGAACAGCTGAGTTTTTATCGCGCTTTCAGGTTTGGTCCCATACCAAAAACTGTTTAGTTATAATAAAAAGTACTATAAGCCCTTTGCGGCTCAGCTTACTCTTTCTTTATAACCCTGTATTTGTTTAGATTGTAATCTTAGCTATCAAGACATGTTATACCAAAACCTCTGCAAATAGAAATAACAGATCTATCTTCATCTGAAACACCGATAACTTATCAGCCCGTCCCTAATACGTCTTTTGTCCTCAAATATATATAGGGCGATTCTCAAACTGCGAAGATAAAAGGGATATTTTACTCAACATTACGAAGAAGTTTTATTATGGGAACAACCCTAAAATCGGTAAAAGAAGCTTTTATTTTGTACCGAAACGAAACATATTAGAACGTATGTTGCAGCTTTTTTTTTCGCGGTTCCAGGGTTGCTCCCAAATTCTCGATAAATTCGTAATATGTACAAAACACTTTTGGTTTGCATCTATCCGGGAAATGCCGAGAATCGCCCCGTATCAATACTTCCCGGAAGAAATAAAATGTGGCAGAACAGTCAGATTTATTGACATCGCTCCGATAGGCGTTTTATATCCTTTTGATGGTAACCGAGTTTCGAGAACGGTTTTGCCCGAGGGCTTAGAAATAGGGTCAATGGGAAATACCGCACCAATGGTGCTTTGGAACTTATGTACGCATTTTCATACTGGCTTTTTTGATTGATTTCGGTGAGTATTTATAACCGAATTGATGTATAAATAACTCGATTTTAGATTCGATTTAGCCTTGGCCTACAAACCTCGCCCCTGCTGTTTCCCACAGTCAGGGAAAACGGGTGAATTTGATAAAAGTAGCTTAGGGTTCCATAAAAAATGTCAATGACATTCGATAGATGTATGGAACAGCTGATTTTTTGCCCGATTTTGGGGTTGCCTTCGTAGTAAAAATTGTTCTGTAATACCAACGCATGCGCAGATACCGTTGATAGATCTATATGTCTCGGAACAATGTAATGAAGAGACGAGACGAGCAAATCGCTCGCCTGATGTTAAACGTCACGTTTGCTCATACACAGGTCTCCGCCACCCAGAATTTTCAATTCTTATAATTCAAGACCCTGAGCGGCACAGCACTGCGCTCGTCATCCTGAGATATTAGATGTTTAATACCCGATTTGCCCTCAAACACTGGAATCAAAGACCTTCCAATCGGGAAACAGTAATGTTTGCACATTACTGCTTGGCGGTAGAATAACTGGCAAAGGTGTGGTACTTCCCAGGTGGGCTCTGCAAAAGAGCCCTACCACTACATGGCGGTAGAATGACTGGCAAAGGTGTGGTACTTCCCCAGGTGGGCTGCAAAAGAGCCCTATCACTAGGTACATGGCGGTAGAATAACTGGCAAAGGTGTGGTAAAAATTCGATTCCGAGACTCGTGTCCGTGAGCGATGTCTATGTGTGCGTTGGCAAACCATTGCTATGAAGTAAGGCTGGTCGTCTGCCTGTTTGCCGCCTTTTTATACAGATATATAAATAAAGTTTTACTTCTGTACTTTCAATGTCTTGTGGTTATGAGCAAAGTTTTACGACGCATCCGTGTTTATTTGGCATTCGTCATTGGACGTATCAAGTTATTAGTATTAGTACCTACCGATTATTAAGCCATCAACTAAATCATCCTATTAACTGCACGCAGGCTTTAACACACCACCACCACCAGCAATTTCATCATCATCAGCCTATCGAATTTTTGTGCACTGCTGGACAATTGGACATAGACCTTTCATAAAGAACGCCACAAGGCACGATCTTCTGCCTTACGCATCCATATCCTACCTGCCGCCTTACGCACCCAACCAGACACGCAGCCGCAACTTAATGATAAATAATACGTTATTTATCTAAATTACGTTTTATTCGTTTTTGGTAAAGTTTAATATTGGTGCCGACATTTGCTCAATGTTCTAAGAATAATAAAATTTACATAAATTGCTAAGTGAAAGTTAGCTCCTACTTACCTAGTCTTAACATCAGTTTTAGATACACCACCTGAGTTCTCTCCGAATTGGAAAAATAAGCTTTCGTTCTGTAATATCCCGGGGGAAATAACTACAAGATCTCTTTGAAATAATTGTTTTATATCGTCCAAAAAGGTTCTTAAAGGCATTTCGATAATGAAATTCGTAACGGAGTTTTGTCTAATTTATAAGAGGGATCGGAGTGGAGGTCAGAGCCCGTACCGTGAGCTCTTAGCACGAGCCTGAACTGAACCCAATTGGGTTTTGTCTCGCTTGTTCTCTAGCTGGCAGAGCGAGACAAAAGCTAGGGCGAAAAGACAGCTGTCCCACAGAAAAATGTCTATGGCGCTCGACAAAAGGTATGGAGCAGCTGATTTTTTTTTTGCGATATCAGGGTTGGTCTCATAATAAAAGTTGTTCATAACGATACTACAACTCCTTATTGACACTACAAAAAATAAATCACGAACATAGTAAAATACATAAATAATCACAAAAAGCGGCCGTATCGCTAAAAGCGATCTCTTCTAGACAAGTATGATTTTTAGCCGGAGTAAGTAGGTAAGTAATTAAGTTAGTACGTACAAATATTAAAATACATTATAATAAATTAAAAACTAAACCTCAACTAGACTAATCTGAAAAGCCGCTACCAGTGGGAAATGAAAAAAAAATTATAAAGAGCTCCCTTCTTCTCTGGTCGTGACCAAAATGCTGCCTTTATCTTGCCCAAAGGGCGAGCATTGCTATACTAAACTAACAATCTATGACAACGTAGTTTTAATATCCCGATCAGAAATCTCAGCACGCAGCCGACATCATACGGCGTGTCGCAAACGCATCATTGTTAGGTCTAGACCGGACCGGTCGACATAACCTAGTGTAACTGCCTACGTTTATCAGAGCAGGCGGTCACGCCCCGCGGGCACATTGTCTTGGGAAATGTTTGTGGTAACCTCAACTTGGGTAACTTTGACATTCTGGGTAAGATTGACAGTTTTGTGTTTCATGATTTTTGTTTATATTCTTTGTTGTATTGTCAATAGTTATAAGCTCAATGTCTAGTTTGGTTCAAACTCAACTTTTTACCATTTTATTTAAAAAAACTGTTTGTCTATTCCACGTGTTTTTATTTTGCGTTAAGGCTACCCAAAATCTATAAAATGGTTGCTAAAGATACCCAGAATGTTTAAAATTCAATTAATAAGCGATTTTAGTGAAAACCAAAATTACTGTCAAAGTTACCCAGATACCCCTATCTGGGTAACTTTGACATACCAAACTTTTGCATTTTTCAAATAAACTTGTATATAATGAGGGTTAGATTATTTTAGAATTCTATTCTGCACGCATCAATACACAAATTTGCTTTTTCACATGAATCTACGACTTTTTACTAACATTGTTATAAGCAATAATGTGCCCTGAACCTGTCAAAGTTACCCAAGTTGACTGTACTTGCGTGTTTGGATTTGGATTTTAGGTTTAAACTTAGACCGACTTCTAAAAAGGAACTGAAGAAATTTTAGAATCAGTTATTTTTGGAGTGCTAGTCAAAGTAAAATCAGCAAAACTGTCCCTGGCTGGCACCAACTCCACAACTAACTGATTCTATTATTTATTTAGTTGTCCTTTAATGCGCTTTGCATTAAACTAATTCAAATATGATTTTCTACTTTTTAGTTCAAGTTTTTACAAGTACCTAGTCCTGAAGTTGGGTTTTGTTTTTTTTTTTATAATTTTTTTTAAGTTAAAAACAAGGGCCTTCTTTATAAAGCATGCCTAAAGTTAGTCACTGCTTGACATGCTCGGACATCTTCTCGCTGACGTGAAATGTCACGTACGAAAACAAGACGGGGAACTTTGACCAGGACTTTATAATGCCCCAAAAGTTTAATTAATAGCATAATCTTAAAATCTTAACTTACTAGCTTATATAATAAACAGGGTGTGGCGTAAAGAGTGAATAATCCTTGACCTTCGTCTGGGGGACATCACGACTATTCGGAAAAAGTCAATTTGTATTCAGTAAAAGTGTCACGGGTTTCGAGTTTTTGGACATATTTGAAGTCATATTATTCATATTCTTCAAAATTTCAAAAATATCCAATTTTAACTCGAAAGCCGTGACTCTTTTGTTGAATACAAATTGTCATTATCCGAACAGTCGTGATGTTTCCCAGCCGTAGGTAAAGGATTATCCACTCTTTACGCCACACCCTGTTTATTATATAAGCTAGTAAGTTAAGATTTTAAGATTATGCTATTAATTAAACTTTTGGGGCATTATAAAGTCCTGGTCAAAGTTCCCCGTCTTGTTTTCGTACGTGACATTTCACGTCAGCGAGAAGATGTCCGAGCATGTCAAGCAGTGACTAGTCATTTATTCTGTGGTTTTCTTATCTTGGATATGATAACGGTGATGTAGCGGTTGGGTCGATGAAGGGTCGTCCACCGACGAGGTCAATAGGTCTCTTCTTTAAAAAGGCAACAAAGGAATCATCGCATGTTGGATATATGAGGCTATATCACCACACAGGAACAACTGAACTCTGTATAGACGTATCGTTCGGAACGTCGAGACAAGCTTAGTGGTGGAAAGCGGTGGCAACAAATTCAAATTCATTTATTTCGAATGTCTCAGATTTATAATACGACAAAATACATTCAGTCACTTTACACAAACATTACGTATACACGATGACTATAAAGTATCAACTAGCATGCATAATTTTATATAGCTCAAACTGGATTTTTGCGTTTGACCGCCATCAGGCGAGATAGCGGTCATATGCAAAGCTATTATTATCATTGCTGGAATAAATCGCTTTTAGCGATAAGGCCGCCAGTTGTTGCACTAGTTTTAGTCTTATTATCTTTTTGTATGTAATTTCTGGTGTGAACGATATGGTTCTGAACGATTCTGGTGTGACAAAGAGTTTATCTATCTATCACAGACCACAGTAAAAAAACTTACGGACTACTAGCTGCGCCCCGCGGTTTCGCCCACGTTTCCCGGGATAAAAAGTAGCCTATGTGTAAAATCCAGACCATGAACAACCTTCCTTCCAAATGTCATTTAAATCCGTTTATCCGTTTTTGCGTGAAAGAGTAAAAAACATACATCCAGACATTCTTACAAAGTTTCGCGTTTATAATATTAGTACGATTAACCCAAGCTCATAGCGTCGAAGACAGCCAACCTCCGTTCTATCATCTGATAAGCATCATACATTGTTGTTGTACATTTACAAGGTAGCCCGCCCACTGCCCCATATTACCATATAACGCGTGATTTCCCCTGGCACACGCGTGAATCACCTGGTGTGTTGAACTTTAAATTACACATTTCTTGTGTCAAGTTTTACTCATTAATTACTACCTACTATGGTGTTCGTGCTGACGGGCGCGGATCCAGGATTTCATTCAGGGGGGAAGCAAATGCGGCAACTTTTTTTTGGACTTTACGATTTGGTTGTACCATGAAAACTGACCAAAATGTGAGTACTCTCGTATTAATTATAACCTTTATTGGCCATATGGTTTAGATGTAATCTATTGGGTAGGTAAACAATTAGTAATGCGCTATTGACAATTTCAAAATGTTACAAATAAATACTTAGTACTAAAGTACATTCTAGTTTTTGTTTCCTGATTTTGTTTGTGAGTCAGGCTTCAGGGAGGGGGGCAATTGGACCTGTTTCCCCGGCCTCCCTGTATCCACCCCTGGGTGTTATTGTGAAAGGGTTGTTGTGAAAACTTTACACATTCATTATTGAAATTGCAGGTCAAATATCTTTCCCTCTACAATACACATATGTATAAGAGTGTTAGGTATCTACTTTAGTTGTGTATATAAGGCATGTATTTTGCTATCATTTTAAGTTTCCACAAAACAAACAGAAAATACAAACAGAATGAGACTGGCGGAGTTAAATTCGCGTATGATTTGCAAAATAGGTTTAAGTATAGAGTTGATGATAAATAAGGAAACAAGAATGAATACTTGAATAGTACCAACTAATACTAGGAGGTGGGGAAATTTTGTTTGTAAATATCTTGTAGGCATGTATCAATATGTAGTTACCATTTTTTCATTTCTATAGGACATATCTATCATTTTTACCTATTCAACATTACGATATGAGTTCTTAAGGAATTTTGGTTAAACCGTCAGGAAGCTGTTATTAGAATTCTTATACTTTTTATTTGACTTAATATGGGGTCTGTTATCAATATGTGGTGCATTGAGCATTTCCTCCTATTATCCAAGACCACCCTGTTCTTTTAAAACTAGGGCAATGCTCTATAAAAACACTAATAGAAAAACAGAAACTCTGAAAATGACAAACAAGGTACATTTAAATAGCAATAATGATAAGGATTTGAAAACACCTGACCAGAATATTTATACAAGTTCTTATTCTTATTCAATAGGTCCCCCACTGGTGTCGGCAAAGGTTGCATTGTGCATTTCTTCTTAAGAAGCAATTATCCAAGCCAAACCAGCTCCTTAAAATAACAGAGCGCTGACACAGCTGGTTCATTGATGCAGGTTGTACCACACACTTAGAATTAGATTATTTTTAACTCATAGTGGCTTCTAAAAGTTGATTCCTTCCACAGTCAATCACACTATACTGCCCTCATAAGCTCAAGAGAGCTATCTCAAAAAAAACAGTTATTTCATCTATCAGATGTGAAAAATCAGAAACTTTTTTTTTTTAGATACTGCTCTTGGGCTTAGAGCTGGAGTATACTTGTAATAAAATTCATTTACTTAGTGGTAACATGCAGTGTGCAGTTACTGGCGTTGTGACAGCAAAGCAAATGTAGGTTAAGCCAAGATAGTAACTACAGGGCTCAATATTTCTAGAGCAAATTTTGCATTAAACAAATACAATGCAATAATGTTTCTTATTCTGACATACACTCAAAAATAGAGTAAGATATCGAAAAAAAGGAAATAAAGAGGTGTAAAGAGCATAAATTCACGGTGCCCGTAAAGCTCTATTGGCTTATTTTCAAAATTTGATAATTGTACTTTAGGTTATTGGAAAAATTAATTAGTAAGAGTGTTTAAGTCTTATACACAATTTAGTTCTCATTAGGCTTCAAAATCATGAAGTTTGTAATTTGGAGGATGGAGTGAGTTCGAGGAGAGCTTTATAGATTACTAGCTGACCCTTGCCCACTTCGTTGGGCATAATGTTAATTAAACCCGAAGCCATCGCGCGCCTTCCGGACCGTTTTTTCTCCGATTCACTTTGCAAAACGGACTACCACGTAAAAGCCTTTTTATTTTTCGGTTTTTTATATTACCTATGACACTCAGCAATAATGTGGCTTTCTATTGGTGAAAGAATTTTTAAAATCGGTTCAGTAGATCCCGAGATTACCCCTTACAATTTAACAAATATACAAACACACAAACTTTACTTCTCTATAATATTAGTATAGATAGTATAGATAGCCCATTTCAAGTTTCATGAAGTCATCGAACATTGAAGAATTTAATATCATCATCAGCCTATATCAAGTGCATCTTAAGGAATTGAGTACTATTAACATGTTTAGTTGTTTAAAGAGAAAAGATTGCAAACAAATTCCTAATGAGCCAACAATCGAAGAAAGCTCAATTCTACTTTTGTTGTTTTGGTTATTGAAAGAAGTTGTAATGTACTTTAAAAAGCTAAATTGAAATAATGCATGAATTAATTACAGTTTCATTTTAACTTTCATGAATAGGAACTACATTTGTGTGAAAAACATTAGGCAAAAAAACTTCAATTTTAATTGTATTTTAATGTTTCACATACCATTGCATTGATTCTATGTGAAGTAGATAGAGGCATATGAAAGAAAGAATTCCAGCTTTATCATAACAATAATGTTTCAAGCATTCAGAGAATAGTGTGGAGTATAACTCAGTTATTCATAACAATGTGGGGTTTTTAGAGAACAATACTCTTTTTATTAATGAACTTTCTTTCCTTAGTGACTATAACAATAACAAACTATGTCAACAGTGGTAATTAACTCCTAATTACTCAGTTCAAAACCATATCATGTAAAATAAATATTTATGAGGTAATAAAATTCACAGTATTTTTAGTAGGAAGGTAGGTCAGTAATTCGAAGGTGATTTGGAATATAGAGCGTATTTTAATGCATTTTGCACACTATTAGGCCTCGGCCAATAAGCGGGAACCATCCATTCACGCCTTCGCAACGAAACAGCAGTTGAACCTTGAAAACACTACGAAAGCACGACCTATACATAGCAATCAAAATATTACGGGCAATACAGACCTTCGGCGCTTTGGTTCAGCGATGGTGGAGCTGCGGACGCCGACAGATCCTTCTTCTGTCCTATCTTAGGCGGATCCGAGTCCGAGTCGTCGAAGTTTAGCGTCCTCACTGACTGGGAGCACCGACGATCCATCGTCACTCTCACAATTCCACTATTTATTTCCCCATTTAACAGAACACTATCACTTTTCCATCGCACAGTGCGAATACATCACGACAATGCCGACCGAGTGCGAGCAACGATTGATATTGTGGTTTTTTCTCGGTGTGGTGTATGCAAATATTTTTATGCCATGATAGGTAAATAGAGCGCGCGACACGATGCACGACTCGCTCAAAATATAAATCGAAACGAACGAAAAGTCGAAAACGAAATGAAAGTCACAGACAACAAACAAGACAATGGTGACAGTGACAGTGACATTAGCCAAGTTTGGGAAAAGACTTTGTGTTGATACTTCAAAATTATATTTTCCCAAAAAACAAAAATTATTATTAACTGGCTGTTCCCTGTCACGCTTCGCTGTGGATAAATAAAAATAGATCAAAACAATCCTTGATGCGTATTGTATAATATATCATGCTAATTTCAGTTCGATCGGTGCAGAACTTTTTGAGTTTTTGAAGCGTACACAAACCAACATAACATTTTTATACTATGTTTATAGATAGACAGAGAGTAAGAAATACTGTACTGACGCATGGTAGGCTGAAAATCAACTCCCATAGACTTAGGGATTTCAAAATAAAAGTGTCCATTTTTGTATGGAATAGGGCTTTTGTTTAACATAACTATGTTCAAATATATAATACAATTTAATTTAGCATAGAAACGAATGAATGAATTTTTATTATGAAAAAAATTTTTGGAACTCGTATGAAAAATTCGTTTTTCTTTGGAACCGCACGTTAAACTGTAATATCCTTCCAGGGTATTTTAGAACTACATAATTAGTAAGGTATGATTTATTGACAAACCACATATTAACGGTGTCTTCTGCAGAGTTACAATTTGTTACATTTAAAATTTAAAATCCCTAAGTCTACGGAAGGCGATTTTCAGCCTACTATGCGCCATTGTGAAATATTCAAGGATGACTTCATGTCATGTTTAAGCTTTGTACGTGTAACACAATTACTAAATGTACCCATGATAAGTCACACGTTAAATTTATACATCCATACAATAATTTAATGTACAGACAAGTTACACCCTTTCTTCAAGATTCACAATACTTAATAATAAAACTTTGGAGGCGTAAAGGTGCCAATTATCAAATTGCTATTTTTAATTTTATTATGCATCTTTCTGTTTTGTTTACTACGAATATTTTAATTATGTCAATATAAATTTGTATCGCAACTTTATTAACCCAAACATCATTCACTTGCAAACATCATTTCATACAATAATGTGTTCTAAATAATGGAGAAGAGGGTGCCTAATAAAAACTATGTTGAGAAGGTTTGCCAACCAACGACACTTACGTAAAGTTTAGCATTACTTTGCAGCAAGTAACCAGGTATATAAAAATGCGTCAACAAATAGGGAAATTTAAGTAGGGCAATATTTTATTTACATTCCAAAGATATTTTGCAAGTCTTAAAACTTATGTGGCTTAATAATGTTACATTATATGCTATAGAAGTTTAGCATCAAAAATTCTACTTTTGTTTTATGTTCAACTTTAAAAGAGCTCCATTTTACTATGAAAATTGTCGGTTTCTAAGTCAATTTAATTAAATAATCTTAAAATATTTAGATAAGTTTTATTTTTACATAAATATGCTACTTATATGCTTAAAATTGACAACCACGTTAACTACTAAATAGAAAGAGTATTTTTTCACTAGCAACTTCTTTCAAAAGAGCGAATAAAAATATATTTCTATTTCATATTTCAAACAAGCTGGTGGCGTCATCTATGGACAATTTACTAAAAGTTGGCATTTGTACCTGCCAGTGCCAAAAATACTTTATGAAATGATTACCATTATATTAAATTTCAGTTGACAATAACTTCGCAATATATTATTTGTATCAAGTGTTTTTGAATAAAAACCATCAAACTTTTAGTAAACTGTAATTAGTAACCATATTTTCAATTATTTGACATTAAATTAGCACCGCAATATTTGACTAAGTACTGTCATCTAGCGAGTAAAAATTGCAAAATAAAGTTGACCCGTCAAAAGAAACGGAAAAACACGAGAGTGCGTCGCCTCAGTAGATATCAGCTGAATTATTCGGCTAAAATGCCCTGGCACGGGCATACGTAGTCGTCGGTCCGCCATTACGACGCAGCCGAAGACACGTTCGTCGTATTTAGTTCAATATTTTCGTTTATAAATGAGTAATAACGCTCATGAACTAAGTAATCGACTTCTGAATGCGTTGGATAACGATTACAATGTAAGTTTTCGAGTTTTTAAGCTCGTATATTGGATAAATCAGTCGAGATACGAAAACGGTCCACGAGCCCATGACACCCGATTCAATGTTGCGATTTGGCTACTTGGGAGGTTGGATCTGGAGTAACCGTTGCTGCGCAAAGCGTTATCGAGGAGTGTAGTTATCAGTTGTATCATGAAAGTGGGAGTAGAGTGCGGGTCACGAGACGGAAGTCTCAAGTGTGCGGTTGGTGAGCGTCGCGAGCTCGGCGGGGCACTGACGTCGTTAGCTCGCTCCCCGTCCCTCGCGCGTCGTCCCTAGTGCCAAAAATTTTGCAATGTGAAAGTATGGAATTGTGCCACGCGTGACCTTTCCCGTATATTTCGTAGTTTAAGATGCGAGGTTTGGTCGGAAAAGCGTTATTGGTACCGAATGACCTTATGTGAGTACTGGATGAAGTTACAGTGGTATGGCTAGGGGCCATGTGGGGTTCTGCCTGCCCTGTACTTCTATATTGTATTTTCTTCCTCTTTCTTACTGGATCTCCAGCCCTGATTGTGCAATCATATCTTGAGATGAGATTCCAGCTACAAAAGAGGTATTTGTAACATTTTTGGTCTTAAAAAGTTTCTGGGATTATCAAACATTCAATCACCACTGAGGAAGCTGTTGGTATGTATTAATTCTTAAATAATCATTCAGTAATATAAGGTAATGTGCAATAGAATTGCAAGTAACCATACCAAGCTACTAACTGTTATAAAATTAAGCTGTTACATGAATTTTGCCATTGACAATGATCAACTTACAATATTGGTCTTCTCAGAAACTACCATGAGTCGTCCAGTTCACCATTTCATAATGAAGTGCAACATCAAACTCAAGGTGTGCTGAAGTGGACAGCCTATTGCTAACTTCATTCCAGTGCATTGGAACTACAATTTGTGTTCTGTAAGCTGTAAGTTGTAGCTGTAAGCTACAAAACTATACAATGTTACATGTCTATGGACCCAGCATTAATATTTACATAGCAAGTCTGATGTATTTTTCGGTTAAATAATTTCTGAATCTACTTCTTGTGTCTCGGGTGTGGCCGAGAACTAGCATCTAGGCATTTTGTTAGTAGGGTTGTTGTATTCAGCAGGCTAGTACTAAATCCTGGCCTACCTAAATTGGTTGGGCATTAGTATTGACTTTTTACTTATGCGATAAAATGATTTAATCAATGTTTCGAACTTGTTTCAATGATTCACAATCTGTAATGTGTTGTCATTATGAATGTAGGTTGAGATTACAGCCAGGTTGTTATTTTTTCCTCTTTATAGGCTCTTTAGAGATGCCTGTTCAAAACTTACTTCGTATGTACCTGCTTTCCCCTCTGCATAGCAACAACTTGTTTGATATTGAGGTGATGAGTCCTTCACTTTTATCTCACTAGTAGCGTATTGTCCATATTCTCCTGACAATGATGTTAATTTTGTAATCTGGCAGCACTAAAATTATCTCCATCTCTTTTCACTTTAATATGTGAGAATGGGTTAGCAACAAACCAGAACCAAATCAATTTTTGCTCTTCTTTAGAAAATGGTACAAAAAATGTATGACTGTGTCTAATTGCGTCATCCCAGCTCTTAGAAGTATTGAAGATTATCTTTGGGCCTCTGGCATAGTTGCTCCAGTGCCTCCAGTAATGCAACCTTCTTTTCTAACCTAACCTTGCTTTTTCTAAATCTACTCCAGTCAACATTAGTATGAAAATTCAAGATGCTTTTGAGCCATGTTCCACTACACTGCCTTATCTCTCCACTTCTAATCACAGATTAATTTCAATGTTTGATAACATTTAGCTTGATTACGTTTCTTTCTCTTTGTTGTTAAACGTTCTAAGAAATTTGTTTGTTTGTTGGAAAGTTTATTCGTTTTTGCAATGTGATAAATATAACCCCAAAACTTTGTGAACTTTTTGAAGTTATTGTACGGTTTTACTTGCTTGTGTGCTTATCCACGATAGAATAAGCAAAGTATGCATTATGGTTGTTTGTTTGTTTGTTTCCATTTATTTCCACTCAAATGTTTCCATTTATCTGATGTGGTTTTCTGTAAAGGGTTTGTGACTTTTTCATTGCAGTCTTTATAGTCTTCTTAAGTTTTGTCTTGTGGAGCTGTCAGTTATAATCTGATAGCAAACAGAGTATAAAACCTTTTTTAGTCATTAGCAGGTTCAAATGGAAGTAATATTTATATTGGCTTTCTATAAAATGTCACAAGTTTGTGTATAAATACACAATATGCCTTACCCCTTACCTCATGCCCTTATTCTAATTTGATGTGGAAGTGATGACTCCGTCACTGACCTTTTAGGGTGCATTGTGCATTTCCCTGCCAGCATCTAATTTTAAGTCAGGGTAATAATACACCTGCACTGAAGTCTTGCTTGGAGAATATTCTGTATTGCCTTGCCAGTCTATCAATCTCAAACACACTCACTACCATGTCTATCTTAATTTTTTTACCTGTATCTTCCCAAACCGCCTAAAATACTTTAACATCACCCCTTGCCCTCCCCTGCTCTCTTGCCCTTGCCTTCTTAACGGAACTTTTCGTCAGCTTAGTGCAAGAAGTCATTAGTTTTACTATTATTGTATAAAAACTTTTTTGTTCATAATTAACATGGAAATGCTCACGTTTTATTCAGTCTGATATTCCGACAAGTTTCAATCACATTCGGTGATCTTTTTCGAGGAGTAATTACAAGTGTGATGCACTTGGAAGTCGCATCCAGCCAGGCAATGATTTTGCAGTTAATGACTTCTTGCAGTAAGACAAAGTTTAAGTCAAAATGATAGCAAATCTTCAATAGGAGATAGCACATCAAAAGACACAATAGGCCCAAGTTTGAAGGCTTTTTAAGACAGATCTAAATTTTCTAAAACTATTGGCATCCTTGTCTAATGGCTTGCAATGATAAAGACAGATATATTTTTAGTTAGTTTAGATCTGTCTCAAAATGCCTTCAAACTTGGGCCTAATACATTCAATATTCAATTCATCTTCTACACTAAATTTTATTCTAAAGTATCTTTGTAAATCTGAATCAATGTAACATTCAATGACAATTCAATTCGATTTAATTAATATTTCTGAAGAAAAAGCTACAGTAGAGCATAGTGCTTCACTTTTGTTCTTTTTAGGGTTGAGCAATAAATCTTTTCTCCAATCTTGCTCCTTTGATTTTTGCATCCATTGGTATGTTTGCAGTTTCTTATTCTAGACTAGCTTATTGATTGGATTCAAATGATTGAACAATTCAAGTGATCAATTGTTTCTTTTATATTATTATGACTTTGTATTTTATTAAGCGCATATACAATTTGAGATGCTGCACCGAAAGCTTTCTTAATATTAGGTTAAGTTAGTGTTACTGCTTACTAAACTACATCTTACTAAAGGCAGCCTAAAGTTAAATGGCATATGTTAGTACTGCGCACTTCATTTTTGAATTACGTAGAAGTCAGTTGATTTTTGTCTTCTAAGCAATGTTTGTAACACAATAGTAAAATTCTTTGCATTATTTGTCAATGCCATGTATCATATTACATACTCCAATGTATCAAATTGCCCGTAAACCCATGATATTGCTAATTTGGCCATGTAACATTATGTTAACAATAGAAGGTTCCTTTTATGTTAGGTATTAAATTGTAATAACTTTTGATGTGGTTAAAAGTGATCATTATTCAAGACATAAATGCTGTTTGTTTTAGGAAGTTCTATGAGGCTAATAAACCAATAAATTGTACCTGTAATATTTGACATTTCCTTATTATTGTACAAAGCCAATAAATTACCTAACCTATAAAAACTAGCCTATGTGTTAATCCTGACCATGAACAACCTTCATTCTAAATTTCATGTAAATCAGCGTGAAAGAGCGACAAACATTCTTACAAACTTTCGGCGTTTATAACATTAGTAGGATGTCAATGACACTCGACAAGTTGTATTGAACAGCTGGTATTTTTTTGCGGTTTTAGGGTTGCTTCTATAGTAACAGTTGGATATAATGATGAGGGCTATTAGCTCCTTTTAGCTTAGCAGATCCTTTCCTTTTAACATTGTATAGATGCCAAGTAAGGCAATTTAACACTTTAACTGCGGCTAATAATCACATGCACTTGCCTTAAGTGCGGCTAATAGTCAAAATGCGTTGTGTTTTCTGTGCCTGGCGTGTGGAGCCGCACTCGCGTCGCATAAAGACACATACCTTGTGTTTTCCGCAGTCAAAGTGTTAATAGTACTTTTTTGTAGAATTCTTTCTTAATCTATTCAGAAATCCAGCAGAATCCAACCTCATTATTTCCATATTGTAAATTAACCGTTGCATCATTAAACTGATGACTAGGACCTGTGATTGATTGATCACTCTTGACACTTGTGCAACGAAATCTATCTTACAACATTGGTCAGATAAAAAATGTTTTTTTTACATCGGACTTGGCATGCGTTTGACCTTTCACCTGATGGAAAGCGACAATGTGGTCGAAGATGTAGCATGCTTCCCTACTATTCACTCTACTTTAACACGCTTTTATTAGCTTCACCTGTATGTATGTATGTATGTAACCGACTCCTTTGAGTTCGATTTTGCCCTACTTTGAACGATCAGATTTAATTCAAACTTTGCACACCTGTCAAAGGCCGATGACAATGCGTGTTTTTTAGTTTTTTAAACTATTTTGTTGTTTTAATATTTATACTCTATTTTACGTAGACAGCTAAAAGAGTGATCGTGTATATGACGAAAATATAAGCAAATTAGAAATAGATGTCAAGTCAATTGATAGATTCATGGCGCCAATAAAAGCTAATTGTAACGTATTTATTTGCTTTAATCATCATTATCATCATCCACAATCAGTCTCTTCGCTCTCTATGCGGACGTAGGCGCGAGCAGAAGCTAGTTCTGTCCTACTCCTATTAATATTATAAATGCGTGTGTGTGAGTGTTTGTTACCACGGATTTATCTTAATAAATTATGTGTCACGTTGTTTGTCCTCTATAGACTCTAAACTACTTAACCGATTTCAATCAAATTTGCACACCGTGTGCAGTTCGATCTAACTTAACAGATAGGATAGCTCACATGTCAATTTATAATGTCTACCCGTGCGAAGCCGGGACGGGCCGCTAGTAATTTATAAAAAAAAAAAAAACTACTAAACGGAAGTTGATAAAATTTGGAATGCAGATAGATTAGATTCCAGAATAACACAGGGTATTTTTCATCATCATCATCATCATCGTCACCATTTTTCATCACAGCGCCGATGAAACTCAGCTAGTTAATAAATAATTTATGTGATCAAACATTGTCACAAATGTGTTTCAATGAATGAAGTTTTCGACTCATTCATTTTGCAATCAACACTTCAATGCTATTACAATGGTTGATTGTTTTCTTATCGTTTTACTATTTCCTTCTTATTTCGTGAAATTGTGAAATGCGTGGAAATGATTTTTTGGCATCACACGGTTGAGTTTACTGCAATTTCGTTTTCAGTTTTATGTTGCAATATTTCTAGAAGCTTTTATGAGCCTGTCGATGTCCCAATGTTGGGCAAAGGCCCCCTACCCTCCTTCCATATGTCTCTATCCTGTGCTATAATTTGCGAGTCCTCCCGATGTTTGTCGAGGTCGTCCCGCCAAGTGTTGGATAAGTTATTTTTGTGGTGAGCCAGCGAGAACAACTATGGGTCGTTTTCAACTTAATATTTACCTGTTGATTGGTTAATATAAAGGTATTTCCGATACTGTTTCATAATTTCATATTCATCGACAGAATAAATAATAGTTATAAAATAAATAGATCTATGCATAGAAATTAATGATACACCAAATAAGTAATGATAATAGGAACAGAAAAAATTTGCAAAATAATGCTACAAGTGTCGGCTTTATCGCTAAGTGCTAATTCTTCCAGGCTTATCATGGCTTTGATGACTTTTCTTGGGTTAACAACTTGAAAAATATTTTATGGTTTTTGGTGCATAGAGCCAATTTAATCGACTTTTTCAAAATTTCAAAAAAAGTTTTACTAAAATGTTATCAATATGTTTGTTACTTTATATTATGTTTTTCCAAGAAAGTGGTTTTTAAGAATATGTTATTTCTGTTACAGGTTGTCGACATGCATACCGTTAACGAAATCATATCCATTTTGGAGAAGTTCAATATCACAAAAGAGCTGTTGGAGGTAAGTTTTCATTCAACTACTGTTTTTTTAGACATTTTTTGACCTTTGAAAAATAATGTGGTCAAAAAGGTTCTACTTTCTTCCTATTCTACTAAGAAAGTTTGTTACCACGTATCTCCGTAACTACTAAACCGATTTTGATAAAATTTGGAATAGAGATAGCTTTTGACCGGGATGCTACTTTTCATTATCACCGTATTTCATCGCCCGAGAGAAACCCGTGAAAAAGTTTTGTTCTAAATTAAATACATGGGTCTACTCTACCATATGTAAAATTGAGTCAGATACTAAAGTAAAGATGGGTTGTATTTGTAATAAAAATACAATAAGCAAAACCTCGAAATACAAAACTTGGCAAAACACCAAACTGCAACTTTGTTGCTCGCATCGCAACTAAATTGTCAAGCCACTTGATACACGGATTGCATTTATCTTCAATTGAAAGCGAGTCACAGCTGCTAGTTTCCCTTGCTTTTCAATACATTGTAACCAGTGCCACAGAATACAGTACAGCTGTTATAGAACGCTCGACGATAAATTAGTATACAATTTTAAAAGTCCCAGTGCATAACGTCTTATGTCCATACTTTCTGGATTGAAATAGAATGTTCTGTTTCGTTTCCGCGCGTTACATTTCTCGATAGCGAAACGGTGAGATAGGATATGGTTTATCGATTTTTTGTGCATGTAAGGTGGTTGCTATCTAGAAAAGGGTTCATTTATAGTCACAGTTGGATCGGTAGGTATAGCGTTCGGGGAATCCTCACTCTATAATTTAGCGCAAGGAAGTCTTTAGGCCTGGGTTGAGTAGACTCATTTTATTTAGGTCGTTCAAATTGCAGGATAAAGACGAGTTACAAAGTGCACAATCAATATCTTCTTCTTCTTATATATAAAAATGAATCGCTGTTCGTTTGTCTGGCTAAAACTAAGGAATGGTTGGACCGATTTCGCTAGTTTTGATCTTGAAATATTTGTGGAAGTTCAGGGAAGATTTAAAAGCAGCGGGTGAAACCGCCGGGTGCAGCTGGTTATTATATATTATTAAAGAGAGTGTAAAGTATGCCATCTGCGATGAAAGCAAACGGGCTGCCAGATGGTATGCGATGGTTGTCGACTATGGATACCTGTAACACCGAAAACATCACGGATATGTTGCCGACCTAACAGACTATTAACAGCTAATTTTAAAAAACCCCATGTTATAGTTCTCTACTTGGAAATACTACCGATATGGGAGCATATTGACATTGCTTAAACAGGGTTATACAGAAAGGGTATGCTAAGCCGAAAAGGGTGCTCCTAGTGCTCATCATTATAAACAACTTTTACTATGGGACCTTTCTAGCATACCCTTTCTGTAAAGCCCTGTATAGGTACAAATCGTTTATTTAGGCATCATAAAATAGCCATATAGTAATTGGTCAGCGGAGAATAGGGATACATGGAAAGAGATGAGATTTAATTTATAATCTCACCAGGGGGGAGAGGAGGATAAAAAAGATGCTAAAAACATCACGTGATTAATGGACGACCCCAGATATGGGACCATATTCACATTGCTTATATGATTCTTGCTAACAGTACCTGTCTATTTTTCCAGACCACCCGACTGGGCAAGCATGTGAACGAGCTCCGACGCAAGACCGCCGACCCGACGCTGGCGCGCCGAGCCAAGGTGCTGGTCAAACGGTGGCGCGACCTCGTCATACCCACCGTCGCCTCGCCCGGACATACTGGTAACGCTTGCTAACTACCCTCATTCGTTGTGATTTAAGTTGTAACCACAATGAGAAAAGAAATGCGTGATATGTGTGGTTATGATATGTGTTTTAGGTGTGACGTTTAACACAAAATGTTTGTAAATTCATATCACATAGGATACATTTAATTGTCTTCGTGATAATAAAGTTCTTGAAACTAGACCTAGGCCGGCGAATACAAGCGTCCCACGTACGTGATTGAAGGGGTCCCAATGGTCCCATCGACTCAGAAAGATACCTACTAAAGCTTCTAAAAGCTACTCGCCGACGCGACTGAAAGCGTTCCAACGCAATATAAATATAATGCCGACGCGTTTGCAAAAGTCCCGCTGACGCGATTGCTAGAACCCCACCAATAGGCGTGATGAAAGATTTTAAAATCCTCTTCCATAATGTGAGTACACATTTACTATTTACAAAAAAGCCTTTATTTCGATAATAAACTTAAGTTTAACGAAATTTGAAGCCATTTCTCTCATATTTTTTCAATAGTGCCCGAAAACAGCTCGCATGTGTCATGGCGCCGGCTTGACGTCACGGTTAAGTAAACAAGTCATTGTGTCTATGCGTGATGAGCGGCGGATGACATATTATATGATCGTACTTAAGCGTGACGTCATACGCTGTAATTGTTTTTTCAGTCAAAATGACCGATTGCAGTATTTTAATGTTTTATTTTATTGAAAATCTTGAATCTGTTTTTTATAAATAAAACTAAACCTGTTTTATTTTTTTAAATATGATTTCTTCCCTAATATCATTGATTCGGCGATTTTTTGATACTGTCGTCATGCCTATTCGATTATAAGCGTCCCGCCGACGTGATTGCAAGCTTTCCACATACGCGAATTAAAGTTAGAAGCATCCTACCGACGCCTACTGTGCCTACAGAAATCAACAACACCAGTAGCCTGATAATGCTTGAAATACGCTGAATGATAAACGTAACGCAATTAGCGGCTTGGCTATCTACTATCTAGTCTATCTACCTAGGCAGGTATCTAGGCTCAGGTTATACCAGGCGGCTAGCAACCGATGCAACCCGGCTGGGCACCGCGCCCCTAACTAGGTCAGGGGCGCGTTGGCCAACCGTCGTGATCAACCGATTTACGCACTATCGACTACCGAATAAAACCAATGTAAAAATTAATAACAAGATATTTAAAAAATCTTTAAAAAAGTAACCTTTATTGCATTGTTATCGGAGTTACGCGGGTACCAAATATCAGCTCAATTGACGAAGGGGTACTAATTTAGTTTCCAAAATTTGACCCACACGTACATTATTAACACGGCAAGTTATAAACTTGTAATGGTATCAAATTAAGCTAAAACTTATAATGGTAGATATGTACAGGATGTACAGGATGCATATGTTAGGCATTTGACAACAGCTCATCTATACTATCTATACTTCTATACTCTATACTAATATTATAAAGAAGTAAAGTTTGTGTGTTTGTATATTTGTTAAATTGTAAGGGGTAATCTCGGGATCTACTGAACCGATTTTAAAAATTCTTTCACCAATAGAAAGCCACATTATTGCTGAGTGTCATAGGTTATATAAAAAACCGAAAAATAAAAAGGCTTTTACGTGGTAGTCCGTTTTGCAAAGTGAATCGGAGAAAAAACGGTCCGGACGGCGCGATGGCTTCGGGTTTAATTAACATTATGCCCAACGAAGTGGGCAAGGGTCAGCTAGTCTTACATAAAGAGACAGGTCGACGATGATGAATACCCTCGAATGAACGGTGTCTCTCAATTGAGCCTAGCAGAATATACAGTTACATGTGTTCCGAGAAGTTGTCTACTGTAGGGTAGTAACAACCCCGAATGCAAACCGGCTCTCAAATAAAGCTCTCAAAAGATTTCAATTAAAAAATGCTTTTTAAAATAACTTTCGGGCGTCCCGTCTTTAATGTTACATGTACTATGGACACATACTCCCTAACCAAACTAGGCTAAATTGTATTTTTGGTCAAGCTTTTAAAAAAGTATCAATTTACTAAACCTCGGAAAGAAAATACAGCTTACAAAAAGCCTAACAGTTCCTCGAAGACATATCATTTATAGAATGGATCGATCCCCTTCGCGCGGTGTCCCTATTTATACCGGATCCAGGTCGTAGTGTATCGAATATCTACGTATATACCGTGACCTGGCTGTAATATTTATGCAGCTGCAATGAATATTGCAGTATGGCAGTTTTTAAATTGATGTGTAATGATAGACAGCTCGTGAGAAATTGCCCACTTGCCATGTATTAGTTCGAAGCTAATGATTGTAATTGGCGCTGTTTGAAATGCATGTTTTAACTGTTTTCAAATAAATCAATGGACATATCCGTACAATTAAAACGTGCTACGCAAAATCAAACATGAGCTCAATCTTAATCATTCCACAGTTGGGATACCAGGTCGTATTCCAGCACGCTGGCAGAGTGCGGGTTAATTCACATACGCTATTGAATTTCTTCTCCGTACGAATGCAAGTTTATTCAGGATGTTTTCCTTAAACGAATCGCCTTTAGTTGTAGAAGGTATTCTCTGAAACTATTGGTCCGATTTAAAAAACTCTTTTACCGATGAAAAGCTACACTTTCCCACTATAGGCTATATTTTATAGCTCCAAACGTAGTATAGTGTTCCGAGCATCAGCTTGTAAATATGTATTTACATACTACTCTGTCAAGAAAGTACCGGGAAAATATCAATAATACACAAAATGTTTGTTATTCATCCAAATTTATTTTATCACCTTCAAAGTATGCTCCTTCAGAAACGATACACTTACGCCAACGAATAATCCAATCATCAAAACATTTTTTAAACGCTGTTTCCGGAATTGAGTTGAGTTCTCGCCTCGAATTCTCCTTAGTGTCTCCTACCGATTGAAAACGGGTGCCTACTAAACTAGTTTGCATGTCAAACTCGTAAACCCACGTCTCGTCACCAGTAACAATGCGTTTCATAAATGTTGGGTCGGAATTGACCCGTTCTAGCATGTCCTCAGCGATTCTCATGCGATTGAGTTTTTGGAGAAAATTCAGGTCTTTTGGGACTAGCCGAGCGGTAACATGTTTCATACCCAAATGATTACTTAAAATGGTACGGATCGACTCGTGAGATACAGAAAATTCAGCGGCTTTCTCTCTCAAAGTTGAGTGAGGATTTTCAGTCACTATTTCCTTCACTTTTGCGATGTTAACTTCAGTTGCAGACGTTGATGGCCTACCAGAGCGAGGCAAATCTTCCATCACATCTCGACCGCTTTTGAACGCTTTGTACCACTCTTAAGCACGTGTTTTTGATAAAGTCGATTCGCCGTAAGCCTTCTGTAACATTTTTAGTGACTCCGAACACGAAATTCCATTGGCGATGCAAAATTTAAAACAAACTCTTTGTTCGATGTTTTTGTCCATGATGAAATTCGTAATACACACTAGACATGACCTAACTAAAAACAGCACCATTCATATCATATGCAACCTTTAATCCTCCCACTGCTGGGATACAGGTCTACCCTCGAAGGGTGATTAGGCCGTAAAAAAAAGCAGAAACAGCACCATATTTAATCTAAATAACAGACGCAACTCAAACTCCGCGCCAAATTGGATAACAGTTGTGCCAATCTAACAACAACAATAAAAACAAAAATTTGAATTTGGAACCCAAAACAAATCATCCATTCCCGATACTTTTTTGACTGAATGTATTATGTTTCAAATATATTTTTGTTCTGCAGGTTCGAACCGTTCGTCCGCGGAGCGCACGGTGCGCCGGCTGGGCGGCACGCCGCTCACTTCACCTGCACTGCAACGGGTAAGACAAACTGTTGCTTATGTCTTTTGCAGGTTGGACATTAAGATAAACAAATAAACGTTTCACACTCATTGATGGGACCGGCTTATGTGCCAAACCGTCTGCCTAGTCCAGGGGTGGCGAACCTTTATAAATCAACGTGCCAATTTTTCTAAAGAATTTCTCATTGAGGCTTTAGACGTGCCGTTAAATAATTTTCCCTAGTGATAATAAAGGTAGCGTGCCTAAAATATTTTGTCGCGTGCCATTGGTTCGTCATCCCTGGCCCTAGTCACTGCAACAAGACGCAGTGTCGTTTGCATCTTCAACTCGGCACCAAGGGCCTTATTTGCAAAGTAAGGTAAGTGTTAGATGTCTTCAAGTCGAGAGTGAATCGGTATCTATTTATCATCTAGGCAAGGTCCATCGTAGACTGCTTCATTGCCTTCCATCAGGCAAGATGCGGTCAAACGCAAGCCTATCTTAAAAAAAAGTACTGCTTGCTACAAAGTCTTAGACCAAAACTAGCTAACATACTGCTGTCTTTATCATTGCCGTCTGTTAGAATAAATGATCTCCTCTTTGACGTATCCGTCAATTAGCCCAGCCGAATTAGACGAGAACCGAACCAAACCCAGGAAAAATTATAAGTAGAATTTTTCCTTCGGAATTCGTTACAGAGGGTCACTGGGAGTCTACATTTCGTTTTTCGAATTCCCAGTGGTCTTGCATTTTCCGCCATCTTGATTTTAAGGGTGGTTTTTTAAATAACTCGTTTATTTTCAATTTTACACGAAAAATGGTTTTAACCAAAGTTGTTTGAAATTGAATTTCCTACAATTTCTGTCCTAATCAATTTTTTCGATCGAGGGGGTGGAATTGTATTAGCGCATTATCACTTGCATTATCATTGAAATCTATATCTATATAAAAATGAAACCCGTTTTCCTTGGTCACGACATCACGCGTGAACGGCTGGACCGATTTCACTAATTCTTTTTTTGTTGTGTTAATTACTGTCAAGAGAAGGTTCTTATGAAATAAAAAATTAAAGAAGTTGACCGGAACATTAGAAAATTGAGACTACTCAAATTCAATTTTCATAGTTAAGACAGGACAACGTCTGTCGGGTCGGCTAGTTTGCAATATTTTAAAATAAATTGTTGTTTCGACAGTGGTCGTATGGTAGGGACATTAGAGCATTCAAAATTGGAATGTAAGTTGTAAAAAAAAAAAAAAAAAATCGATGCATTCCTCACCTCTTTTCCGGGTGTTAAATGAAAAAATATCGATCCTACAAAAAATTGATTAGGACAGAAATTGTAGGAAATTCAATTTCAAACAACTTTGGTAACAACCATTTTTCGTGTAAAATTGAAAATAAACGAGTTATTTAGAAAACAAAAAACAACCCTTAAAATCAAGATGGCGAAAAATGCAAAACCACTGGGAATTCGAAAAACGAAATGTAGACTCCCAGTGACCCCCTCTAACGAATTCCGAAGGAAAAATTCTACTTATAATTTTTCCTGGGTAAAATAACAATTCGGCTGGGCTAAATGGAGAACCTGGCTAACGATGACTTATAAGCAAGGATGTGTCTCGCAAAACTAAATCTAGTTTTACAAGTCGTGCTAGACAGGGACAGCAGCACTGTAGGCAAGTCCTGTCAGACAGGGACAGCAATACTTGTAGGCAGTATTTGACATGTACAATAATTTTGCAGCAAGGACTGAGCCCGGCGGTGCCGAGCCCGCGGCCGGCGTCGCGACCGGGTGAGTCTTATGCAGATAGAACATAGAAAGTATAAAGGGTTATAAGGAAAGGGTACGCTAAGCCGAAAAGGGCTCACTACTAATCGTTGTGAACAACTTATTATGGGGCCATAGAAAAATTTCAATGGCACTCGACAAAATGTATGGAACAGCTGTTTTTTTCACCAATTCCGGGTTGGTCCCATAGTAAAAGTTGCCCATTATGATGAGGACTTTCAGACTCTTTCGGCTTAGCATACCCTTTCTTTATAGCCCTGTATAGCTAGATACAGGTACAAGGGAAAGGAGGCCTATACCCAACAGTGGGTCGATAAAGGCTGACGATGATGATGATATAGAATTGTAGATAGATCGACGAATACTCCCGACCATTTCTTATAATCTCTTGGTGCAATGCTGTGTTTATATAGGGTTATTCATAAAGGGTATGCTAAGCCGAAAACGGCTCATAGTACTCATCATTATGAACAACTTTTACTATGGGACCAACCCAGAATTCGCGAAAAAAAAATCAGCTGTTCCATACATTTTGTCAAGTGTCATTGACATTTTTCTATGGAACAGCTGATTTTTTTAACCGACTTCAAAAAAGGAGGAGGTTATCAATTCGTCTGTATGTTTTTTTTTTTTTTTTATGTTTGTTACCTCATAACTTTTGACTGGGTGAATCGATTTTGATGATTCTTTTTTTATTAGAAAGCTGACGCTTCCCATTTGGTCCCATTTCAATTTAGTCCAGTTCTGATAATGGTATCCATGACAAAACCATATAAGTCTTAAATTTGCATTAAGTACGTGCGCGACAAATAGATGAATAACTCAATAGTCGGTCTTTTGAAGTCGGTTTTTGTTTTTTGTTTTGTAAAAATAATGTTCTTGTTTTCGCGAATTTCGGGTTGGGCCCATAGTAAAAGTTGTTTGTAATGATGAGTACTATGAGCCCTTTTCGGCTTAGCATAGCCTTTATGAATAACCCTGTATTATACCATGGACAACCGTTTAGATTCCGCAAAAAAGTACACTTACCTATTCATCTGAAGGTAGTCTAAAATCTCTAACTAAACTACACAAACATGCATAAACCCATCCTTAAATACCCACACACACCTTAAATTCTCTCATAAGTCTCTCTCCGCATAAAATGCCTTACAACAGCATAACCAACATAAAAAAATAAATTTAATTAACTATTTCATTCTTATTTTTCATTCTTTCTTATTGACTTATTCATATATGCAACCTTTAATCCTCCCACTGCTGGGATACAGGTCTACCCTCGAAGGGTGATTAGGCTGTATTCCACCACGCTGGCCAAGTACGGGTTGGTGGATTCACATACGCCATTGAATTTCTTCTCCGGACATATGCAGGTTTCCTCACGATGTTTTCCTTCACCGAAAAGCCAGTGGTATGTAAATTCGTACATAAGTTCCAAAGAACTCATTGGTACGAGTCGGGGTTTGAACCCGCCACCTCAAGAATGCGAAGCGGCTGTTCTCCCATTGAGCTACCACGGCTTATTCAAGTCAATGTGTAATACAAACTTTGCTAACATTTCCCTTTGTTCCGGCAGCGTGGGGCGGCTACGAGTCCGACTCGCAAGATGTGATCCTGGTGGACGACGACCCGCCGCCGCCGCCCAACCATGCGCACAAACCTCTCACGCCAAGTAAGTACAACCCAGAGTCCCAGACAGTTGCCTAGGGTTTACAAGACCAAATATGCAGAGCTGACTGGCAACCTTCAAGCTAGAGACTCCCTGAGAAGATTAGGGTGGGTCCCTAAACAGTAACACCAAATGTGTCGCACTGTTACTCGTTGGGATTTTTTCCCGATCGAGTCACACTGTTATTTGTTGGGAACCTTTTCTCCAATAACATTCCCAACAAGTCGACCTGTTTGGCTCAGCGGTAATACTACTCTGTCAAGAAAGTACCGGGAAAATATCAATAATACACAAAATGTTTGTTATTCATCCAAATTTATTTTATCACCTTCAAAGTATGCTCCTTCAGAAACGATACACTTACGCCAACGAATAATCCAATCATCAAAACATTTTTTAAACGCTGTTTCCGGAATTGAGTTGAGTTCTCGCCTCGAATTCTCCTTTATGTCTCCTACCGATTGAAAACGGGTGCCTACTAAACTAGTTTGCATGTCAAACTCGTAAACCCACGTCTCGTGACCAGTAACAATGCGTTTCATAAATGTTGGGTCGGAATTAACCCGTTCTAGCATGTCCTCAGCGACTCTCATGCGATTGAGTTTTTGGAGAAAATTCAGGTCTTTTGGGACTAGCCGAGCGGTAACATGTTTCATACCCAAATGATTACTTAAAATGGTACGGATCCACTCGTGAGACACAGAAAGTTCGGCGGCTATCTCTCTCAAAGTTGAGTGAGGATTTTCAGTCACTATTTCCTTCACTTTTGCGATGTTAACTTCAGTGGCAGACGTTGATGGCCTACCAGAGCGAGGCAAATCTTCCATCACATCTCGACCGCTTTTGAACGCTTTGTACCACTCATAAGCACGTGTTTTTGATAAAGTCGATTCGCCGTAAGCCTTCTGTAACATTTTTAGTGACTCCGAACACGAAATTCCATTGGCGATGCAAAATTTAAAACAAACTCTTTGTTCGATGTTTTTGTCCATGATGAAATTCGTAATACACACTAGACATGACCTAACTAAAAACAGCACCATATTTAATCTAAATAACAGACGCAACTCAAACTCCGCGCCAAAATGGATAACAGTTGTGCCAATCTAACAACAACAATAAAAACAAAAATTTGAATTTGGAACCCAAAACAAATCATCCATTCCCGATACTTTTTTGACTGAATGTATATCCACCTTTTAAGCCAGAGGCCCCGGGTTCGATTCCCGGCCGGGCTGACATTTGAATGATGAATTTAAATGTCTGCTCTGGGTCTGGGTGTTAGTTGCCCTTGTCTTTGTGTGTGTTCCATGGCATCTCCGACACAGGATTATCGTAGCGGGGAGCTATGAGTGTGTGAAACGATTTTATTACATAATTAAATAGAACTCCGTGTGACTGTGTGACAAGATGTACCGGTGCTTATCTTTTTCTGATCCTCGGTAAGTCACAGAGGCAAGTCACTGAGAAGGTTTTAGGGTAGTAGGTGCAATCCTACTTCGTCCAGCCGTATCTCAAAAGAACTAGGCATCTTTACAATACTCCCTACCATTCCCTGTTAAAAAAAATGTGGTACGAGCCGGGATGTAGTTTCTCCCACTGAAGAAATATTATAGCAAGCAAGATTCTCCAGGTAGTGAACCACGGATCAGGTGTACTCGTTATTAATATTTTACAAGAATTTAAATTTAGTTAACCTTTATCATCATTTGTTCGTTTGTCATTTACGTCCTGCTGAAATGGAAATTTCAACTAAAAAAGAGTGAAAACATTAATGTAGTTTTTAATCACAATTTTTTATATACTTCAGCAGTGAAGAGGCCGCTGTCTCCTGAACCTTTATATGATGAGAAAAAAGCGAAAAGAGACAAAAAACCCAAGAAAAGAAGGTTAGTTCAGAATCTTTATTGTTAACACCAGAAGTAATGTACATAAAAATAATACAGCTTCAAAAATGATGCAAAAACTGACCCGTTGTTTTTGTTGCTAGCCAAAAGTCATTCTCATTCTTTTGGTAGCCGATGATGGCTGCATTTTTTTACCTTGTATGTAATGGCCTGCAGTTTTTGTTGCTAGCCAAAAGTAATTCTTATACTTCCAGTAGCCAATGACAGCAACACAGCTACCTAGAACTCCGCAGAATATTGACGTATTCCCTCGTTTCTAGGGGCCACGGCCGAGCTGGGTCAGGCATGGAGTCTCCGGGCGGCATCACGATCCCCGCGCCGCCGCTGCCGCCCCCGCCCGCCCCGGCCGTCGCCGCGCCCGCCCCCGCCGCTTGGCGCGACCGGAACGGCACGGCTGAGCGTCGCCGGAACGGCTGCCGGAAGGATGCCCTCGATCCGTACACGGCGCTCGTAAATAGGATGCCTAAAGTCGGTGATAAGAAGGTTAGCACAGATCATGTAACCCGTTGATGCATCACGTCTGGGGGAATAGATTGCCTCTAGGGCAGCATAACCTATCGTCATGTTTGGTAGATACTTGGAACTGGCCAATTCCAGGGCAGATTAGTCTGCCTTCTGAATCATTCATGCATCTGATAGCTTGAAAAATTACGCATCTGATGCGTGAAATAAACAGAAATCAATATTTTTCGAGATACCACTCTTGGGCTTATGTGGGCACTAATCCTAGCGCAGTGAGTTTGAAAGATCCTTACCTTAGATCCTTACTTCTGAAATTACAAGCTTTTATTGTATTGTCGCTTTGTCAGCTGAGTTACCGAAGTAAACCAAATTTAAGCTTAATTGGACATCAGGAAAGTAAACCTTTTTTAGGTCGGGAATACATTTTTGCGCTTGTATTTTTAATCTGACTAGGCTAACGTAAATGCGTCCATTCCCTCAGGTGAAAACGACGCAGGAGCTGCTCGAGCAGATCCAGTCCCGCGGCGCGCGCGCCCCCTCGCCCGCCGAGCCGCACTCGCCCGACGTCATGCTCATCGAGCCCGACGGTGAGTGCGCTACTACTCATACACATGCCCACTACCTACGCCACGTTCACTCGTGTACACTGTATACCTATAGTCGTATAGACTGTAGACCTAGTCTCATAGACTGTCTTGGGACTACGCTCGTGGCGATCGGGAAAGGGAAGAAGCATAACAGCCGCAGCAGCAGCGGCAGTTGCAAAATTTTATCTAAATAATTTAACATATGTCACAAGCTGACATGTTGACCACATCGTCGCTTCCCACCATTACGTGAGATTGTGGTAAAACGCATGCCTAGTTAGGTTGTAAAAAAAAATAATTATTGTTATTGCTTAGTGAGGTTAGTTGTTATCGTCAGATTTTTGTTACCTCGTAAATTGCGCTCTCCTCAAACTTGAATGCGTTTTGATCGGAACAAAGATCTTGTAATACAGAATGCAATACACCTGTTTAGATTCGGATGTTCGAAACTGTAGAGTGGGTCATTTGCTGGCTCTAAATTTTGTGACTAATGTATTTATTCTATATTTAATTTCCAGTGGTGCAAATCAAGGTGGAGTCTCCGCTCCGCAACGGCGGCACGTCCCCCCTGCCGCCCCGTCCCCCGACGCCTGAACCCCTGCCCCCGCTAGAAGACGAGCGCGAGTACCACGAGTGCACCTGCGGCGAGGAGACCGCTCAAGAAGACTGCCCCGCCGCGAGGAGAACAGAAGTTCACCCGCTACACGTGCTAGCGCTCCACCACGCGTACCTGCCCGGGATCAACGGCACCCGGGCGCCCACGCACCCGCACCAGTTCGCTGTGAGGAAGCCCATCGACCCGGAGAAGCCCGGCCTCTTCAGCAGCGTCGTTCCTCTCTACAAGTACTCCGACTACGCGGACGATTACTGCACCAAAAACATGTCCAAAGTTCCACTCTGCACGCACCTGCCGTGGACGGAGTTCGCCCCCGAGCCGGAGGCGCCCCCGCCGCCCCCGTCCCCGCCCCCGATTAGGCCCTACCCTATCGAGGAGCCGGTCAAGGAGGAGCCGCAAGATAGCGACGCGACCAGCGTCGACAGCGAAGACTTGCAGGACTCCAAAACGGGAGTAGCCGACAAGGTCGAGGCCGAAATGGTCGGCGTCCCCAATCTCGAGCCGAGCGAGAGGCTCAAGGCGCCGCTCCTCTCGCCCGACGAGGAGACCCAGTTCATCAAGAACGAGGCCGTCGCCCGCATGGAGGTGGAGGACTCGTTCGAGACCCAACACCAGGACCACAGGACGGTCGAGAGGACGAAAGAGGAGCTCGACGGACAGGCTTTATTTAATCTGATCCGAGACGCGGCGGAGAGCATACCGTACGACTACGACCAGATACACGCGACGCCGGTCGTGACTCTGCCCGACGAGGAGTTCCAGGCCATCGAGACCCTGGAGGAGGCCATGAACCGGGCGGAGGCCGAGACGGAGCGCGACGAGCTGGGCAGGCCTCTCCGGCCCGCCGCCTTCACGGAGTGGCACGAGTGCGCGCGCCTCGGAGAACTTATAGCTTTACCGTACGTGGTGATCGACTGACGTGACCCTGTGATATTGTACCATTCTCGTCGGATGCGACTGTTGATTATATGGTGCTTTAGAAGCCGTGTCCGACCCGTAAGGCGCCAGTAAACGTTCAAATCAAATTATAAGAGATCTGCATAACAAAGAGTCCCATCGTTTCCGATTTCCAAATATATTTTTAATATTTACCCCAAATTTATCAATATTTATAAAAAGACTTAAAACTTTGTACCTTCTTTGGCGTCGCTCGCCGATGTCGACTGTTTCTGTTGACTGATCCAGTTTGCATTTAAAACCAGTTACCACAAAACCTTGCCAATATATTTTCATTTTAAATTTTTTTTCTTATTCATTATACAAAGAATACGTACAAAAAATGCATACATACAAAGAATACGAATTTCATACGAAGAATTATTTATACAAAATCACTTATCCATACCAAGTAATACCCAAGCCAAACCAAACCTATTGAATAAAGAAATATTATAAAAAAACACCCTCACAGGTTCGGACACGAGTTTCAAAACATGCTGTATAGTAACAGTTTAGTGCGGTCGGGAGCGGGTGTGAGTCAGACTGTTATGTGTAGTGCCAAAAGTCCGTTGTCACCGTGTTCCAAGTGTCCTTACTTTAGTCGTAAGTGTACCATTGTATATAGAGTATACATGCTCGAATATGTACATACAGTTTGTAAGTTAGCTAATGTAGTTAGGAAACGAATGGTTGAGAAGAAACGTGTTTAGTGTTACATCCCTCTTATTGATAAATATGAGTTGCCATTGAGCTGTTATGTCATATGTAATAGAGGTGATACCGCCTATTTAGCAATGTCCTATTTCATTTTGCCGACTGCCACACTAGTCTTTCGCTAGACGCTCGCTGCGTAATCATGTGTTGTTTTTGTCTAAAATCTTGTGTCTGATCCGTGTCGTCTAAAAATCTTAAAGTTTTTGTAGTGAGTTTGTAGGTTTTCTTACGAATATAAAAGAAATAAATAAATAATTCAACACCAAACAAAGACCACACAAGTTTTTTAATAGTACAAAACTGATCACACAGCATCCAGCGAGTGACCAAATAACATGCAGCATCATTTCCACAGCTAAATGGGACATGGCAATAAAAGTACGGTTTCACCTCTTGTGATTATTATAAAGTATCTCAATGGAAGCCTTGGAACATTTTATCTGTTTTTTGTCTTTTTCAATGAAGTGAAAGAGAAAAGGACAAAACACCAAAGGCAGGTTTTATAAGTAAGGGGATACATACAAATATTGTTTGTCCCGCGAGCGCTCAACTCCGCGCGACACCGGACGCTTTTTCGATATATATATATATTTTTTTAGTTTAAAGAAATTTTATTTAGTATTTAATAGTCACGTGTCCATGTTTTAGTCATGTATTTATTTTGTAATCGTTTTAGGTGATTAACAAATTTCGTTTTGTAACCGGTGGATCGTTTTGCTACGTTGTGATATTAATTCTACTTCGGTATTCCAAATATCTGGTCTCTGGGGTCCAAGTTTCAAGAGATGCCTGACTGTTCTGGTGAAAACTAATTGGTTGTGTTGTTAATAAAATTGACCCACAATCACTATATTCGCGTGTTTTTTTTTCTACAATGATGTTTCTAGATCTAGACTTGTGACATTGTTACGACCCTGACTGCGTAACATCACGGACTTGTTACGATATGGATAATGATGATTGCAAAAATCGTCTACAATACTGACACGCCTAAATGACACGGTCACAGAGTCGTGTTACGGTGTAATGTTCCACCTTTACGAAATCGTTCTGGATTTGTCTGGTGTGAACAATAAAGAGTTTATCTGTCGTAAATCTAGATTCTATTCTTCAAAGTAATTTAGATTCAATGCTTTAAAATAACGATACCAAAGTCCTACGTCCGCCACTGATGGCCGTTGGGACAAAAAATAATGCACTGTTCCAACGGCCACCACTGGGGGCGGTTTTAGTGGTGGCCGTTGGGAGTATACCCTCTTTTCAGCTGCTTACAAAGAATGCTCTAAATTACGTAAAATCTTCCTATTTTCTTACTTGCAACATGCAACCAAGACCAAAGTTCAGCAAAACTTGATTTTTTTAACAAACTGATTGTAACAATTGATCAATAAGTTAAATATCAACAATACAGGGTTATAAGAAAAGGGTATGCAAAGCCGTAAATAGCTTATAGTAGTCATCAATATGAACTACTTGTACTATGGGACCAACCCCGAAATCGAACAAAAAAATCAGCTGTTCTTTACATTGTGTCATTGACATTTTTCTATGGAGCAGCTGTTTTTTTTTTGTCGGTTTCAGGGTGAACTCTGTAGAATAAGTGAATATCTCTTTCCTGACAGTCGGTTAAACCTCTTGAAACTGGACAAGTCCGTCATAACACTCGCTCTACATTCTCCCAGCGATCCACCGGACGTTTTGTAGAAATGAAATTTTCCAAATAAAACGATGAAGCAAACTCGGGCTTGCGCGTAGAGTTGTTACCCATTGTGATTTTTTTAAAGGAAACAATAAAAATTAGGTAATTAATAATAATAGGAGTTCCAATTGTTTATTATACATATTTTAACAGTATATCATGCGTGAATAATGAATATCACTGGAGATGTGTGGATACATATAAAAACATGGTAAATATCAAGATTATTAGGCCTTAGTTTTAAACACTGCTTAAAGTTAATTACTGTTTAAAATGTCACCTGAGAAAACAAGACGGAAAATTTTAAGCTGGGTTTATAAGTGAGGGCCTAAATGGGAAACTGATTGTTTCTAGAAGACTTATTGCAATCACAATTAAATTATGAGTGCTAGTTTGTCAATCTGTCATACTGTAATGCCCTTAGTTTTTGGACGAGGATAGTGTAAACAAGGTAACATGGATCGGGAGTGATAAGCCAAAAATACTTAGCTGTTTGCGCTCATCATTCTGAACAAGTTTTGCTACGAAATCAAACTTGAAATCGCAAAAAATCAATAGCATCATTGTCTTTTCGGTTAGGTACCCCTTTCCGTGATACCTTTGAGGACAATAAAAATCAGATCGCTGGCGAAAACTGGTTTAAAATGTTCACATACAATATTTTTGTTTGCAGCGAAAAACAATGCAATTTTTTCGTTGATGATTTTTCTTATGAATTATCTAATGTACAAAATTATGTTTTGAAATGATCAGTTTCCCAGAATCTACAAGTGCTATATCTATAGGTGACTATGAACATTGAGTATGGCTGAACAGTAACATAATAAACTCTGTTAATATTGTAATCGATGTAATAGAATCTGTTTGACGCTTCAACACGCCACGCTTTAGAGGTAACGGACCGAAACTGGGGACTTATAGCCTATATTTGTGCCGCGCTAAGAAACATTCTGACGGCTGGAATAGGGAACAACAGTTGTGAAAGCAGGGTTTGGCTGTTGGGAGTGCGAACTGGCACCGGTGCCCAGGCGACTTTATACCGCTTTTATATCTAACAACGATTACTAAAGTCATTGCGCACGCCTTGCGCATTGTACGTGTTTACCGTCGGTGGTAACACTAAGATGTGCTTGCAAAAATCAAGTTTATGGCGACGTAACAAATCTCCATTTATTCAAATGCCATCTTGAGGTGAATTTTTTTTACATGTATCATTTATTGTACGGAAAAAGGCCGAATGAAACACGTGTAATTTTAACCACTATCGCAACTTTTATCAAAAGATAAGTTGCTAGCCAGTACTACAGTGATATTTAAAGAAGATCCAGGTTTTTGCATTGTTTCTTTAGCTGTCAGAAAGTTTTTTAACGCGGCACAGGTGTAGACCCCACCAAGTTGCCTTCTTCCTCGGTCATAGAGCAACGTTCTAGAAATCTAGAACAATCTTTGCCTCACTGTGCGCTTAGCGCCTCACCAGCCACGTTAGAACGTCACTGTTGACGACAATTCTGTTGTAAGATTTTCTAAACTAAAGGCAGTGGGTGAGACTAGCAGAAGATCGAAAAAGATGACGCGCTAAAGAGATTCTGTGCCTCCTGTGCAAAATGACACAACTCTAAGAACGCACAGTAATATACTCAACAGTGAGTGAAAAACGTCTCATTATGATAATGATGGCAATATTACTCTAGACTTTTCTGTACAATACGTAAAAAAAGACCATCAACTTTCCTGTCAGAATTGGTTTAGTTTAGAAAATTTTACCCAAAATTTCGTCATTTTGACCCACTGGCTTGCAAAACGTCATACCTGCCAATAAGTAAGTCAACCTTGAATCGTTAGTCCTACTCATACATGTGTGTCGTACCTTCGCGGGCCAAACCTACTTTAGTTGTATGTTCAATTCTCATGTTTAGATGAAGGAGATTTATAAACTGACACGAAATTTTTCAACTTGCATTACAGTGACCTTTTATCAGTCTATTCTTTTTTATTCTGTATTTCATATCTTTCAACTTTCAACTTTTTTTTTTCATATTGTATCTATGACAAGCCGCTGGACTCGATATTATTTTTATATTAATTTATCAACAATAACTTACTTTTGTTTTGACTTCTAAAACTATCAAAAATTATGAAAAAGACAAATTTTAGTATGTTTCAACTACAACACTAACTTTCAAAATCGATTTCATTGTTGTGAGTAATCGGTTCCGTTTATAAATCTCCCTCGAAACGACTGTACAATTAATGTTAATACAAAGTCTAAATACAAAAAGCTGTTATTATCAAATATAAAATTATCGTGGAGCGATGCAAATGGACACAATTTTAATTATGACACCGTGACTGGCGGCCGCCGTTTTGTGATATTTGTTGAAGATCTTTGTTGTTGTTGAGTGAGATTGAGTGAGGAATGGCGGCCGCCACACGCGGCGGCTGTGGTTTAAAAACGAAGCTACAGCTATCGGTATACACTTGTACAATGTACAGTGCCACAAGTGTGAGCTGGCGTTGGCGTTAACTGAAAAATACCACCTTGAAAAGCCACTTCAAAAGTATAGTGAAGGCATCGTTGCATATATTCTGTAAAGTACAGAACTGTAATTATGCCTAAAGTGATAAAAGCAGTGTAAGAAAGAGACGTAATTTTTATTGCTGTCCCTTTTACATTAGTTTTTATCACTTTTTAACACATACATTGTGTGTTGAGCACAGCCGCGCCAACTTATGTTTGTCGGACTGTGTTTAAAAAATAGTTAAGTTTTTAAACCAAAGCCGGAAAGCCTAAGAGTGGATCTGTCAGTGTTTTCTGATTTGATTTTCTTTGATTTTCAATGAATTTGTTTTTGATCTTTAAATTGAGTTGAGTATAAATCAATTGAGTGCTACAATGTCCTTACTTTAGTTATAATACATTTTCAAAATTACGATATCTTGTTAATTATTGTCATATTTTTGAAAAGACAAATTATTGTTCTAGTTTGAACGACGTTTTCTAGTATTTTATAGATAAAATTAAAGTTTTTCAACCGACGCTAATTTTGTGTTGAAACTTTGATATTTTTGATGTTTTTGATTGATTTTGATGATTGTTTAAAATGGTTCGTAATACTTGTTCGTGATTAGTTGTTAGAAGTTTTCTATGTTGAAATCAAACTTTATAGTTTAAAATCGTTCTTATTTGATTGTAACGAACTTAGGAAATTACACATGAAAACTGGAAAAGTTGAATGTTGAATTGCGTCTTTTTTTTAACCGACTTCCAAAAAGGAGACGGTTTTCAATTCGACGAGTATGTTTTTTTTTATAGAAAAAAATGGTGTTGAAGTTAGCTACTAGTTTTAAAAAGACTACAAAATTAGGATTTTTGACAAATAGTAAAATGATATAGTTATAGTTACGTTACTTGTTTCTACAAACAGACAGATCCACTGAGAGGCACGGAACCAAAAGGCCTTACGTGTGAGCGCGGGTGATTCCGGGCGCTGAGCTTGTATACCGAATGTGGTACCCGCAGACTGCCTTGTTGGACTCGATCCAAAAACTTTTGGTAAAATATAAAAAGCAAAATATATGTGTTTTTATTACGATTTATATGTTTTATTTGGCAAATTGAAGTCCAATACCAAACCCCTTTGTGACCAATAACTTCTACAGGGTTAGACAAAGTGATATATTCTATAGGGTTGCACAGAACAGTGGTACAAAGCTGAAAGTGACGCAAATTTTAAATCAGAGACGTAGATTAAACCTCATTAGAACAAGTTTTACTCCCACCGCCTTCATTTTAATTATAATCTTTTCACTGGTTAAGGTCTGGTTTAGTCAGTTTTGAAACTGATACAAAAATGGGGTCTAATTTTATAAGGTCGTGAGTTCCTGATTCAAAATAAATTAAGTACATTATTTTACCTTGAATGAAATCGTGACAACAAACAATTCCTCAGAGTACTACAATGAGCTCCTTTCAGCTTAGTACCACCTTTCCGTCTAACCCGGTAAATCTAGGTTTACTTTTCAATAAAACACTCAACTACTGTTATTAAATTTATTAATATCAGATAAAAATTACAATTTATACACAAATAAGGTACTTTAATTCAATAGGTCCAGCCGCAAACGACGAGCGACCCCTTAAGTTAAAATATCATTAATGGCACTTGTTAGTGTAGCTTTTACAATAATTATAACCTTATTAAATAAACAACAATGACGATACAAAGAGATTCGATGTTATTAAAAATACACTGGTGTATCTGGCACTAAGCACGGACGGGCTCTGACATCAAAATTTGAGCCCCAAATAGTCCAGTAGAATTTTAAATGGTACCCTAATCTAAATTAGTCACCCTAATCGTATTCCTTGCATGTACCCATATCTATTCAATAAAAAATCCAGTGTCAAACAAATACAATAAAGGCAAGGAAGTCACTAAATTAAATCTAAAAAGATTATGTCAACCTATCCGTACCTCCTCGCATGTTTTATGGAACAGAATAGAGTGATACTCATTAATATTGCTATGCAGAACTCGAAATACCTCTGTACCCTTAAGTTTTGATAGTTTTCAAAGAGAATCAAACGTTTCGTAAAGCTCCATACATTATAATAGTTCCTTCACGTTTCCGCCAGGGGCGCTTCAGTCTGTATGGAGCCTTACGAAACGTTTGATCGTTTCGAAAAATTTCAAAACTCGTACTAAGGGTACAAAACATGATATTATAGGGTGATGGCCATTTAAATTCATGATGTACGAAATTTGACGTCGAGTGATTGTCATTAATCCTGCTACGAGTATGTATAATGACTCGGAGTGATAGTCAATAACGAGTCAATAATCAATAACGGAATTCAATAGAGAGTGACTGTCACTGGAAATTCTGTTCACTGGTCACAGTCATAGATAAAAGTCACAGTAGAGTTCAAATGTCAATGTCAAAATCCGCCCGGGCTACCTAGATACACGTATTAAAAATGCCAATTAAAACTTGCTAGTAATATCGATCTTATCTTAATATACACTAAGTTTATTATGGTTACGTTCACTCGTGCTATACAAAACATTCAGGTGCTCTCGCGCTTTTTACGCTACGTTTACAAACTGACTGAAACGCGTCGAAAAAGCGCTCCGTGTAGACCATTCTTTACAACTGAACATTGGTTTTCGTTCTAGATTTTCTTAACTTATTTTACAAAGTGTAAACTAGCAAGAGGTGAATAATTTTACAAGTTTTAAACCAATTTCATAAATTTAAATATGCGATAATTGCTCTGCACTTTTGCATTATATTGCATTGATAAATATTGGACCCTAATGGGTTGAGGGTAGATCGAAATTTTATATCAATTATTATCAGATGAAAAATGATATATATCGATAGTGTTAAGTCAGGCGGAACCATAAACTTCAATTTATTGTTCTCGACTTTTTTCTGAAGATGTTTTACCTACGGATTTATTTTCTGTTACAGGTAGGTATTGTGGTATTTTGTGGAATTTTCTCGGCTTTTAGACAGATTTGCTTACCCATGGATTTTGAGTCTTGTACAAAATTTACGAAAAATGTGTTCAGAGATTATCTATACGGTTTACAGTTTACACACATTTTTAGACGACAAAACGTAAATTATCCAAATTGGTCCAAGTCACGCGCTAGGTTCGCTAGCGTATTCCTCAAAAAAACATTGCGGGGAAACATAAACCCCTAAGCAAAATTCTGACTGCGCCTGAACCTTTGGTTCGGGCGTTATTTATCTTCTCAAGTCAAGCATAAGTCACAACAAATAATTAATAGTAGATGCTTAGTTCTGACTCAAAATCCATGCGTTTGTACATCCGGAAGCATTCACATTCAGTTTACATGATGACGCAGGGCATGGCGCAGCACAGCGGCAGACAGACTGGTACAGCCGTCTTGGTCTCGGAATGCTTCTCCTTGGAGCGCGAGCCGGATTCATACTCGTACATGCCGCGGCCCGAGGCGTAGCGCCCGCCGCCCGCCGCCATCGCCTAAAAAAAACCGATGAAAATTTAAAAATAATTACTAGCGGATACCCAATATCAAACAAGAACTGTTTAATTTTTCGGGGTAAAAAGTAGCCTATGTGTTAACCTGTGTTATGCTTCATGGCAATATTTACACAACAACTAAGTAGAATTATTATGGAGTCAGCTGATAACAATGACTTTCTCTGATAGTAAATTGGTAGCTCTCTCGAACTTCGTTCCTTTGATATACGAGTATCACATCCCTCATAATCACATCTCACAACTGTTGCACACCCCGTTTTTCTATTCATTCTATGTATCCTCTCCATACTGAGGTTGCCTGGAAGAGAACGCTCTTAGCGCTATAGCCGCCAGTTGCTGCACTAATTTGAAGTGTTATCATCATCCTTTTGTTTGAGTTTATCTATGTATCTATAAAGTTTTATACTAACCGAGCTAGCCTCGTACCCAGCACCCCCCACGAGCGGCGCGTCCTTCTTCTCGAAAGGCGTGTGTCCCGGCGGGTAGTAGACCGCGGGGCCCGCGATGTTCTTGGAGCCCACCACGGGGCCCGTGGGGCCGGGCGGGGTGCTGGGCTTGGGGCCCGCGGACTGGCGCTCGTGGGTCACTTCTACTTTGCGGCGCGTGAGTCCGTCCGATTGGGTGGTTGGGAAGCGCTGCGAATGAGAAATTATTTATGAGCTTTCAATAACCTAGAATTTCTATCGGCAAGTTATTTACAATTTACCCAAAGAGTATAAAGGGGAATCCATTTATTACGTGAGTCATTTAGGGGGAGAGGGGATCGAGTCGAATCTCATCCAATCTCACGCGGGGAAAGGGTGAAGTGTGAAATTGCGAGAAAACGGAGTTACTAACTAGTCTTAAGAAGAATAATTAAATTTTTCGCACGCAATTCAGCACATTAAGTTTTTAAATCATACATTTAAAAAATTCAAGTGAGTTTCAGGGGTGGAGGGAGGGTTGAGCCAAATCTTGCGACATCTTACCAAGGGGTGGGGGTCAAAAATCGCCAAAATCGCCTCACGTAATCAACGGACACGCAATTAATAAACTTGTCCTTATAAATAATTGGCAAACAGACACTGAAGTCACGCCTTAAGGATTCTTCCCCGAAGCAGGTTCAGAGCCCTAAAAAGATGCAACCTTGTGAAAGTATCACGACCCGCACCGATGTCCACACGCTTGGGGTATTTCGTGCATTTAACTTTGTACCTATACTTAAATAGTTTATACTCACAGCTTCCGGGAAGTCAGCCATCAGATCATCCAACCTCTTCGGCGTCTGTTGGTTACCCGGCGAGGGAGTGGTGGAGCGAGGGAAGGGGGCGGGGGAGGGGGATGGGGCCAGACCCCCTCGGGGGCCCCCGCGGGGGTACTCGTGCGTGTTGGAGGACGAGTAGCTCGTCTCCGAGTATTTGTAGCTCGTTGGGACCTGGGGGTGAAAAAATCGTTCAATTTGCTTTGTAAGTCATAGGTAAATCTTTATCGATTATACCAAAAATAATCGCCATGCCATGTCTATCCATGTCAGAGGTCTTTGGAGGCCTAAAAACTGACACTATAGTGAAGCCAAGTCAGGGACTAAAAACTGGCGCGAGGTCTTGCCAGTTGATCTAAACAAGCTGACCTTAATCCCTAACGTAAAGCTCTTACCCCTTAGCAATCACTCCTAGGTTAACAAGCTTTGTATATGTTTGTATGGGTCAATCTTGAAAGCTAAATTAGAACCACTTTTCGAAGTCCAATTGAGCCGAAACTTGGTATAGCTACCAGTATAACTCCGATGACAATACAATAAAAGCTGGTCTTAAAATCTTGTGTTTGGTCAACTTACGTGCGGCCCGTGTCCATTGTGCGGCTCGGAAGGCAGCAGCTTGACTTCGTTGGAGGGACGCGGGTACAGCACGCGCTCGTTGGTGCGGTCTGTCACTGGAATTTCATCAAATTAAAAGGATTCAGTGCATGTCACGCATGTTTTTGAATTAGAACAATCAGGGCGAATAACTAGGGTAGAGTTGCAAGCGGATTGAGTTGATCCTGAAATAAGGTTTGCTTTGTGGGTTGAAGTGAATTTTTATGACTCGAATCCAGTATTTCGTTTAGCGGGGCACTTTTTTCAGGCCTGCGAGTAATTAATTGTACGCGAAGAGATTTGAGATATTTGGTCAAAATTAATTACTTCGGTTGTTATTCGGTCGTGAGTAAGGGGGATACTGTATGGATCCTGATCTGATGCTAAAGCACCGACCACCATCTTAACAGACGATAACTAGTAATCTGTGACCCTGTTAGTGACCTGTGACCATTCGCAAATTCTCGACAGCTTGGCCAGAAACAGCCAGCTAACATAATCCGGCTGCAGTCTAAAGTCACCATCACCTCGGAACAGCAACTTACCATCAGTCGAATTAACAATGTGCGTGTTGTACTCGCGGATGTGCGTGTTGCAGTGTTGGCAGTACTGGCAGCCGCCGGGCGGGGGGGAGACTGTCAGCCGGCTCGGGGAGGGGGTGCGGCCTACCGAGCGGGTCAGGGTGTTGCTTCTGGGGGACAAATAAAAAAAATGAAAATATTGTAAATTTTTGCACAGGACATCAGGAAGCGGTTCAAAATTCAGTTAGAGTTGCAAGATTTGACCACACAGATACATGTATACGTATTAACACGGCAAATTCATTAAAAGCTAAAAATTGTTTATTTGATCAAGAAACTTAACATCAGGTATGTTGGCGTGCTTTGGACCTAGGTGCTTTGGTGGTGCCTGATCTGTGGTGGACTTAAGACTTTTCTTCCTTTCACGAATCTTCAGAAGTTGGATACTTTTATTATTAAGTTTTTAGTTACAGTTTGTTAGAGTTGCTATGTCTTGAGTAGTGTCCGACCGAATGTTCGGTTTCGGTTTCGTTTTCGGTTGAGTTTCGGCAAAAACACGAGTTTCGGTTTAGTTTCGTTTTCGGCGGCAAACTTGCCGAAACTACGACCGAAACCGAATGTGCATTCGGGAATTTTCGCGCTATAATCGGTCGTGTTCGGCGCGTTAAATGAATTAAATAATGAATCCCATCAGAGCCAATGTCGTGATTCGCTTATTACCTCGTGTGTTCATAAGTATTGAGACAAACTTTGTACTTAAAAAATTAAATAAAATATTACTGGCTGCTATTTATTTCTTTTTCCAATTTTGAATGTTAACTTTTGTTTTCTTTGATTTTCAAATTAATTTCTTTCAATTTTCTCGTGATGATTTCGCTATTTAAGGCGAGAAAAAAATCAATGGAGATTTTCAATACAAGGAGACAAGTTCTTTGCAAGATCACCAAAGGAGTGGTTGGCCACGCTCTGTGAGGACGCCTGCGAACATCAAAATCATCCGAGAGCAACTTCGCCGAAATCCATGTCGCACTCAGAAGAAACTCGCTCTGCAGACTAATATTTCCCGCGTTTCAGTCAACAGAATACTGAAATATGATCTTAAGGTAAAGGCGTAGGAAAGTTCACTTTTTAAACGAACGTCTTCGTAAATTGCGACGCGAACGTTGTCCAATACTGCTTAGGAGGCACGATGCGAGGAAAATACTCTTCACCGACGAGAAAGTCTTTCCTGTCGAAGAAAAGTTTAACCGACAAAACAATAAAGTGTATGCCAAAAGCAGCAAGGACGTCCCATCTTCAGCACGGAATGTCTCGCGTATGCATCATCCGGCTAGTGTGATGGTATGGTGGGGAGTTTCATATGAAGGTGTCACTCTGCTCTATTTCTGTCAACAAGGCGTCAAGGCGAAAGCCAAGAATTACCAAAGTGACATCTTAGAGCCTGTTGTGAAACCCCTGTCTCATACTTTATTACTTTACTTTACTTTCAACAAGGATTGGGTTTTCCAGCAAGACTCAGCGCCATCCCGTAAGGCAAAAATCACCCAAGCTTGGTTGAGGGAAAATGTGCCGGCCTTCATCGCGGCGAACGAATGGCCCTCCTCTAGCCCTGACCTCAACCCGCTGGATTATTCTTTATGGCTTGAATTAGAGCTCAGAGCCTGTCGAAAGTCCCACCCAAACTTGGAGTCACTGAAGCGAGCCCTTATCCGAGAAGCAAGGCGAATTCCGCTGGAAAAGATTCGTGCCGCCATTGATGACTGGCCAAATCGTCTAAGGGCCTGTATTAAAAATAGAGGTCATTTTGAAAAACAATTATATTTTATTGTTGATTATTATTAACTTTAATGTGTACTGAAAATTTTAGAAATATAAGTTAATTATTTAAAAGTTATACAACTTTTATTTCGTCTCAAAACTTATGCACACACGAGGTATGTTGATTATTAATAAATGAAAATGTCGAAGACTGCTTATAATTTAAGAGAAAACAATAAAGACGTGAGTCTTTATTAGTGTTTTGTTTTCAGTCATGATTATAATAACCTTTTCTTTATTTTTCCCTCAAAATATGATCCTTGTAAGGAAGTTTCGGTTTCGGTTTCGGCCGAAACAGAGACCGTTGCCGAAATTCGTTTTCGGTTTCGGTTTCGGTCGTAAAACTAGTTTCGGTCGGACACTAGTCTTGAGCGATGATGTTTTTGTCGAATGCCGTTCAAAATTGTAAATGGGATGGAATATGTTCGCATGAACTTGCTCAAGATTAAGAAAGAAGATGATGAGTTCTTAGTATCAGCGGCAAAGGTTCATTTGAGTCGACTGCACCGTTATTGTGTTTCAGTCTCAGGGGATTAAAACCCCGCGTGTTGATCCCCTGAGACATCATTATCATAGTCCTCCTTGACGTGTCCGTCAATGGCGAACCTGGCTTATGAGTTACGTTGTGAATACGATTGTGGCTGGTAAACCCACATTTTGTTTTAAAAGACCCCCTGAGACATAGTAACAGCCTGTTTACCTAAGTTGAAGCTACATAGTCTCCTGTACTCACGTGCGCATGTTTTCCTCCGACGACAGATAGGTCCGCTCGGAGTCTGCGAGCGGCGGCAGCGGCACCGAGGCGGGGTCCTGGTCGGCCGGGACCTCGTACGTGTAGGTCTTCACCGTCGTCGTTACTTTGTTCATGGGGGTGCTGGTGCGGGACAGCTGGAGGAGGGGAATAAAAGTAAGTAAGAGGCTTCTGATTCTTATAGGGGCGAGATCAGCTCTGGTTTAAGGGAAGAGCTAAAGGAGCCGTCGCTCAAGGTGCTTGTTGTTTCAAAATGAGCCTAAATTGGATCTTCTTTGCTTTCGTCTCGGTCTGTCAGATCCAGAAAAAGGGAGACAAAAGTCAATGCGATTTAATTTAGGTTCCGTGCGTAAAAAGTACCAAAATGTCAAGAGACTGGGACTGAGACTGGGGAACCCTAAACCTGGTAAAAAAATACCGAAAATATCGTGGTACCGTAGTGAGTGAAGCGAATGGTGAGCAGAGTGATCGCTCTACCCTGATCAAGGCATTCAACGGCTCCAAAGCGTCGTACGATTGTTCACAGCATAAAATAATAGTTACTCACGGTGCCGGTGTTGGTGACGTGGTGGCAGTGGTGGCACACGGGCTGCGGAACCGGGAGTGGGAGCACCGGGGACACCGCCGCCGGGATCACGCGGGACTCTGCGGACAATGGGGAATCATTGACTTCTAAATGGAGAAATTTTAGAGACAATACGTGTACGTTGTACGTTGAGATCTAAATCAACTTTTTTTGGTTCTTGATTTCGTCTTTTTCTTTCTTCCTTTCTGATTTTATTTTTATTGTTTTTATGGTTAGTAAGTATCTAAGTACTTACGCTGCATTGAGTTGCAATATTATAGTCAAATAAGATAATGACAAAATTTTCAGGCTGAAATGAAATGACATTCCAGCAAGTAATTCCAGCAGCCCATTGCATTCTCAATGGGCTGCTGGAATTACTGATGCTAATGGTTTAAATGATAATGAAGTAAATAATGGAAAATATGTGGTATCTATCTGTAATGCATTAAGAAGCTGTATTCTTTATCTATAGGTATTTTTATTTTCTTTTTTATATTTCGCATTTGCAATGATTTTTTTAATATTAGTTATTATACAAACAACAACTCCATAATGCAAGCATAAGGGCAAAAATAAAGTACCAGTCTTCTCCTCCCTGTAGATTTCCTGCCTGACCTCAGCGGCGCGGGTGATGGGGGGCGGCGGGGGGGAGGAGCTCCAGGAAGACTTCTCGAGATGTTCTTCACGTTTCAGGGTCGAGTAGCCGCTTGATGGGGCCTTTATTGGCGTTCTGGAAGGAAGGAAAAGGTTTGGTTTGCCTGTTTTTCTTAGCGTAAAGAGAAATTTACAAGATGACATCAGAGTCAGTTTAGATTTTGGTAAACAAGTAATTTAGGTGATGATAACTTTAAACCTAATATTCAAAGGTTATTTAAAGATCACAATCTAAATTCGTGGAGACGGCTTAGTAGGGGAAGGGAACGGAGGGGGGAAGGGAAGCTCAAATCTATAGTCACTTACGCTTTTCTGTAATCGAATGATGTGCTTTCTGCTGTGTCTGAAGTGTAACCACCTGTAATACAAAATTAAATCATGAGTAGGTACCTACTACAAAAACAGAGTCAAATGCGTAAAACAGAAGAAACTACCTACGCAAATTATACATATTTGTTATTACAGAATCTGAACTTACTTTTATAGAGCTGCCTTTCTTGATCCTTCTGTAGGTCGTCCAGCAGAGAGTCCAGCTCTTCCACATTGTGGGACAGATCCTTGGTGGCTTTCGAAGTTTTCACTTTGGAGTATCCTGTAATATTCAAGCCCGTGAGCTATGAGAACTTAGCATGACGAAATTGTATGCGCTAGAGAAATGTAGACACGAAAATTGCCACTTTAGAATTTAACTAAATGAAAAGATCGTCTATGTATAATTCTTCTAGTCCATATAGTCCAAGAATTATTTTCCAATATTCTTAAAAGAATTGATCGTGTTTTGCAAGGAGTTGCAAAACACGGAAATCGTGTGAAATTTTTGGGATTTTCAGAATGACAGCAAGGTTTTGGAAGTACTGGACAGTTATAGAGGTAGAGTCAGTCAATATAACTTTGAATATAAGTTTCTTGTAGATTGTTAAGATTATTCTTAGATGATCACTTTTTTAAGTGCAACTTACATGGTAGGAATGTTGGTTGGTGGTTGTGCAACGTTCTCTAATATACCAGATTTATCTGAAGAGGCCCTCTTTACAATAGGACCAGTTTTGTACCTATCTATAAAGTATTTCAGTGTTCGTACTATCGTTTTGTCTTGTTTCAAAGTGCTATTGACGTAATTAAATTTTAAAACAGGTTTTCTAGGCTCTTTACATTTCTCTGAGCTATGAAACGTCAGATGATAGATACCTAAGTCTACAATAATTACCTGGAGTAGAACTGGTGCTGCTTTCATAGTTGTAAGTTCGAGTACCGGAGGTAACAGCTGGCAGTTCCCGTTCTTCTTTTTCGTAGTAGTATGTGTTGGTTTCTGAGTTCTTCGGAACCGTGCGGGGAGGCACCGTGAACTCCTGGAACGAAAACATAGGCTTATGAGATTAAAAAAGTTTAGGATGACGTAGAATGGTTTGGTGAATTGCGAATCGTTTGAATTGACGTTGATTGATTAAAAATGACAAAAGAATGTTGATATTGCGTGATTGTATTGTGATGAAATAACTAATATGTGGTTTGATGATGGTATAACGCTTAGTCGTAACAAATACTTTGGTCGGATTTATGCAGTTGACTCGCGTTCTCGGCAATAGGGTAATCTTGCTCCTTGCAGCTGTAATAATTTCATAAAAAAACACCTCGACGTTTGGGTTTTACAACCACCTGAAGACTAGAGATAACTCAAAAAGCATGCATAATTACAAGGCATGCTTCGTCGTTGAGTTGAAAGAAAAAAGTCACCAAAAGTCTACCATGCGAAAGGATACAAGAAAATCCAACAGAAGACACCATAACCCGAACAAACCAAATGAAAAAGAAAATATTATAATCAAGAAACAAAAAATAATATCTGATTTAAAAAGAAGGAACAGAATAAATTTGAAAGACATTCTTTCAAAGTTCATCCACCATCAGAAACAATAATTTTTCTGGACGTTCAGAACCTAAAACTAATAGACTTAAAGAAGAAATACCTAAACTCAGGATATCAGTGAAACTCCCTTACCTCGACAGCAAACATGTCATTCGAGTCGTTCCTATTGTACCTCCCTGGTCTTCTGTCCTCGTAATCGTAGCAGTACTCCCTCCCTGGGCTGTTGCGTTCCAGCTTACAGCCTTTGGGTACGAGCTAGAATGTTATCATTAGGATTGTATTAGTTCAGCTGACGGGCTTAACACCTTCTGGAACTTGAGGAAACCTAGGAAGCTCGGCAGTGAGGTCGGAATCAAGTCTTCTAGCATCTTCATCCTAGTTAGTGGATGGGTCAGTCGATTAGTGGTATTAGTACCAAAACAAACTGTTCATCAGTTAGTATGCCGCATTTGACATCATCAGACTTCAGCGATCTTATGGTTTACCGCAGTGATTTGAAGATTGTAGCAGACATATACGAATAAGACCAGGCAAAAATAACTTAGTCATAATTTTTCAAAGAACAACAAAACGATTTAAACGACTCAGGCGTTAGTAGTTTCACTGAGCACACTGTTTTTATATTTAACTGCAACAAATTGTAAAAAAAATACAGAATAAGCTTCATCTCACCTCGACAGTGTGCATATCTTTTCTGTCATATTTCCCTGACGGATGCTTCTCCTCCTTGTATTCGTAGTGGTACTCCCTGGTGCCGCCACCTCCGTTGCGGTCCAGTGAGTTCAGCTTGCTGCCTTTTGGGAGCAAATCCGCCTTTATCATATCTGAAAATAAGAAGTTTAGAGTTATTTAGGTAGTCGACCATGTCTGCTCTGTCAATAGCGTTACGACGAAGAACAAAGAAAGGAAGGTAGTCGGCAGAAGCATTCTGGTAATGAAATCAGAACGCTGGCTGTATAGCTATTTTAGCCATTAAGGAAAAATGAATGTCAACAATATTTTTAGAAGTAAATCGAAGCAGATATGAAGAAGTTTCTTTAAGCTTTTCCTCACCATCTACATAATATTTTGTGTAGGCCTTCATCTAAACAATTACTTGAACCAGTCGAACCAGCTGGTTTGGTGCTGGCAGCTGGTCTGATCATGGATGCTAGAAAACTTACCGAACTGTTCGTCCGTGTACCCCGGTGTGCTGCCAGAGTTGGAGTACTCCCGGTACTCCTTGTGCTTGCTGTACGATTTTGTCGCCATATTGATATGTGCTTAGCTACCTGCGAACAAAGAAAGGAGAAGATGAGCAATGTCACGTCTATAGATCTCGTAACTTTACTGAACTATAGTAATTTTTATAGGTCGATCTACTTCTTCGCCTTTGGAAAAAGAGTTTAAAGTGAAATGTTCAACTTTACAGGTGCTGCGTAAAAAGAGTTATATTTAGCCTACTATAGCGTGTATGCATGTTTGATGTATGAAGCCCGAACCTGGGTCCACTATACCTGTACTATTATGTATTCTGTGGCTATACTAGTGCGTTTCCTCCACTTCGCAAGGTCGTTAACGTCTGTATAACTGCAGATGTAGCTATAACACTTTATCTATGGTGAATAGGGACTCAACAGAACACTAAGCCATCAAAAGGTTCTAATTCAAAATATCTCAAATAAGTAGTTGATCGAGATTTGTTGACAAGATACATTTTAGGCCCTAACTGTTTATCCTATAACTCCAACCCTCAAACCATACCACAAGCCTTCAGGCGGCCCAAAAGCTCTGACACCAGGGCGGGCAGTCAGCCTATACCATTACTTATAAGAAGTATGTAAGTTTGTAATGATGTAGGTACCATATGCCACGCTATGTTTGGTGGTGAAACCTAATCCGGTTGCGGCGTGGGACGCGCGCCGATCACTTGAGATTTGTAATAAATACCGTCATAAGCTCCTTACATATTGCTCTTGTAATGTCTTTGAGCTGAGCATAGCCTTTATTTAGTAATTTCAAAATCTGTGTCGAATCGTTTAGTTGCAGAATATCCGATTCACGAAATTTTCAATTCACAAAACGTCTTACTCGCAGAATATAGGTATAGTGGTGTCGATTTCGATTGTGGTTTCGCCCAGGGTTAGGTATGAATTTTTCCGTAATTTTACTAGATGAGTAATATTTTTAGCCAGAGCGTTCTTTTTCTTTCCCTCTCATTCTCTCTTTTTCCGTCTCTTTTATTAACCTCCAACGCAAAATCGACAGGGTTTATCAAGTTTGACGTGTGTGTGTACTGTACTGTGTACCTATATGTCTGTCTGTGGCATCGTAATTTCGACTATGTATGTATCTCACATGGTGACGGGATCAGCCTTCTTCACTTTGACTTCCACATTTATAGTCTTAATGAATCAAGTAACATATTTAAGCATGTCGCAGATCGTCATAGTATCTTTCGAATGTCGCTTAGACGTCGGAAATTGTCACTAGAGGAAGCACGGTTACGGTCATCCAATAACCATTACTGATCTATCTTATTCTCATGTGTCTAGAATCTGTTCGATCACTGAATAATAATGATACAGTTAGGTTCAATCATCATTGTATTTATAAATAGACATATAGATAAACTCTTCATTGTTCACGCCAAAAATTACAATCAACAGAATATTAACTCTAATCCCCGTCTCACAGCTGAATGCCTTAGCGATAAGATAATATCAGGTACTTAGGTACTAAATTATTACTTTCTACTGAATATGGTAAATGTGAAAGTTTGTATGTTTAGATGTTTCAATAGTTTGTTACTCAATCACGCAAAAACGACTGAACAGATTTGGATTAAATTCAGTTTCTAGGTAGCTTGGACCCTGGATTTACGTATAGGGTCTGTAAATCCCGGAAAAATTAACAATTCATGTAGGATAGCGGGTTAAATAGCCGCTAGTAAAATAAAACAAATATTTAATATTAGCTCCGGAGTAGGTACTATTTATTAATTAGGGTTCCCGGCTCCTTCAGGCAAAGCCTTAACAACTAGGACTCCTATCGAGGTCTAGGTCGGTTCGCTATTTTGTTATTCCACCAAACGGCAGAACCAGTTGGCATTTGTGATGCGGGGACCCTGACACACTCGACAACGCCAGATTTGGCGCGCCGAGGGCGACACCTGCTCAAATATCAACAAACTAGGAAAATATTGCCAGTACTGTACCTCCAATAAAACAAGAACTTGGTACCTACATAGTAACTACTGTTATTAGTATTAAATTATCGTTCAGTTACTGACTTGGACACATATGCTAATCCGAAAAGGACTCATAGTGCCTAGTGCTCATCATTATGAACAACTTTTACTATGAGACCGACCCTGAAATCGCGGAAAAAATCAGCTGTTCTGAAGAAAAACGACACTGGCTCTTATTGGCATTGGCAACTATGGAATAGTATCGACGAAATTGTAAAAGTTGTTCATAATAATGATTGTTTACTATCAATCAGCCCTTTTCGGCTTAGCAAACCATTCCCTTATAGACCTGTATTTTCGGTTACCTTGCCCGAATTCATAGTATGCCCGTAGATAGGATTGCTTTGTCACTCTCTAGCAGATGGGCGTGAAATTAATAGAGAATATCGAGTGAGCCAGAGTTGCCATCTCCTATATCACACACAGTTACAGGTGCTAACACCTAAAGGAGGTTGTATTTTTCTGTAGAGCCAGTGGATCAATTAATGTCAGAATTTGGTTTAAATAGGTACGAGTAGTAATCTGAGAGTCCGCGAAAAATATCTTATAAATAAAATTCTCGTGTCACAATGTTCGTTCCCGTACTCCTCCGAAACGGCTAGACCGATTCTCATGAAATTTTGTGAGCAAATTGAGTAGGTCTGAGAATCGGCCAACATCTATTTTTCATACCCATACAGTGATAAGGGTTGTCCACCCCTAACGTTTATTTTTATTTTTTGGACAAAATTTTTATTTCTTATATTGTTGCTTATGTGGCATTAAAAATACATACAACCCTAAATTTTCACCCTTCTATCACCAACCCCTATTTTTTAATAGTCACTAGAAATAATTTATATGGCAAAACAACGTTTGCCGGGTCAGCTAGTTAATATGTAAAATAGTTAGGTATAAAAATCTTACCAAAGCGTGAAGCTCTTTAAACTTAGTGAACTAACGTTAACTTAATATTCCGCTGATCACACCATTTACACCATTCTTTGTTTAACAAAACACAATAACATTTAAAACAATTAAATACGCATTTTATTACAATAAATTAAATATTAAAATCAATAAATCTTTCTGACTAGTCTTAGTGGTGACTAAAACGAGAATGGCTCGTGTTTGGGTCACGCATCCAGCCATGAGTAATAAAATTAAATAATTTGTTATGAGGTTCTTCATGACTAAACGGGATGAATCTTAATATATTTAGTAGTAATTTGTTATCGAAATATTGTACTTTATTTTTGCTTATTTGTCAGTGAATCCTTGAATGATTAAAGGAATAAATAGATGACGTAATACCAATACTTAGGTGGATATATGTACATAGTATAACTGTTTTTTTATGGTCAGGTTGTGTACTTAGAATAAGTTTTCCTTGTAACTTATTTCATTCATAATTTATTGTTTACATACTAGCTTAACGATGTGGTTGGCGTTGTCATAGAAATTCTAGTGTAGGCTGTGTAGGTATATGGACTTAAGACCACAAGAATAGACCATATAATATGCGGCCTCAAGTATCTATACCATTTCATAAAAAAAAAAACATACATTGCAATGTTTAAGATAAATGTACTAAAAACCAAAAAATAATAAAATAGATACAGTCGTGGGAATTATAAACATATGCATAGACTAGACTAAAATAAAACCGTGGGGAGAGTTAAGTTAGTTAAGTTAGAGACGTTGTGACGTGCCCCACGGTTTTATTTTAGTCTAGTCTATGCATATGTTTATAATTCCCACGACTGTATCTATTTTATTATTTTTTTGGTTTTTAGTACATCTATCTTAAACATTGCAATATATGTTTTTTTTTTAACATAAAACCGTTTAACTTAAAAATTTTTTTACCTATTTTTATTTTCTAGTTTTTAGTTTTTATTTTATATAATACATTGTATTATACTGGTTGAGCACTTTCATTAATACCCATATTGATGGGATCGATAAAACCTACGTTATCCGCCATTTTGTAGCGGCTGCCATCTTGGATTTCAATTTTTTATAGTATATTGTATTCTGCTTGTTGAGCCCTTTCATTTGATACCCATATTGATGGGATTGATAAAACCTACGTTATCCGCCATTTTGTAGCGGCTGCCATCTTGGATTTCAATTTTTTATAGTATATTGTATTCTGCTTGTTGAGCCCTTTCATTTGATACCCATATTGATGGGATTAATAAAACATAAATTATCCGCCATTTTGTAGCGGCGGCCATCTTGGATTTCAATTTTTTATAGTATATTGTATTCTGCTTGTTGAGCCCTTTCATTTGATACCCATATTGATGGGATTAATAAAACATAAATTATCCGCCATTTTGTAGCGGCGGCCATCTTGAATTTATAATGATACTGAATAAACATAATTGTATTGTCACCAAAATCCAAAGTGTATACAAAATTTCAGATTAATCGGTTGACAGGAAGAGGGTGAAATTTGAATTACTAAATTTGACCCAAGAAACAAACGGGGTGAGCTAAATAAAACCGTTTAAAAATGTACTTCATCATCATCATCATCATCAGCCTATCGTAATATGTTTGTCCACTGCTGGACATAGGCCTCTCCTAGAGAACGCCTCAAGGCACGATCTTCTGCCTTACGCATCTACTTCCTACCTGCCGCCTTACGCAGGTCGTCGCTCCACCTGGCCGCAGGGCACCCTATTCTACGTAAAACTCTCTCTACGTAATGTACTTCGTAATTAACAAAATAAACAACAAACGAAAATAAACTTCATTCTCAACAAAATACAAAATCCAATATAAAATCTTGTGATAAAATAACAAGCTTCTTCAGACTCTACAGTCTACAATCTGCTACATCAAAGGGTTTTGGTTTTATTAAAGACGAGGCAATTGTGGAGCTGCCCTAGTTTTCTTTAATTTGGTACTAAAAGCGATAGACCAGCCAAACCAACCGAACCCTTTTAGATTTTAGAGTTGGGTTGTGTTGGTTTGTGTTTTGTTGGTATGTTGGAAGGTTTCTTATATCGCGCCACGAGATTTATAGCAAAAAGATGAATTCATTATCCCTATTTTTATTCAAGAGAAGCAAATAGAATACCTACTAATGTGCTTAATTAAAATTCATCATAATAATAAAAGTATCAAAGTTAATTAAACAAGTACCTACCTATTTCCTATCTTAAATTTAAAATAAGCTAAAATAAAAAACTAAAATAACTACGACAAAGAAATTTACAAAACTAAATATCAAAGTATGTAGATTGATGTTCAAACTGAGTTTTTGAAGATACTTTTAGCAAATAGTTCGTGAACATGTTTATTTAATGAAATTCAAAATTTATTGACCAGGTGTTATGACAACTTAAAATTAAGTAGATCAATTCCTCTAAGTAGGCGTCAAGCCAATTAATTATTGATACTTTTACTGGACTGTCATCGTAAAAAACTGATCGGAATGAGGTGCCATAAGGCTCTGGCGCATGGCGTAAGGTGCGTGGGCGCTGCTTGCGTCATCCATTCATGGAATTATGGAGCGGTATAGAGGTATGGTCCAACCCACGCGCTTAATTTTACTACTGGATTCATTTTTAACTAATGGTTAATCTTCAACTGCTGTGCAGTGCAAGATTTCCAGAACTAGGCTAGAGACGATCAGAACTCAATTGGGCTATTACAATACAAAGGAGGGTATTGGGTTACAGGTTCAAATCCTGCCAGCTGATATTTTTTGCAACAGAAAATAAACGTAAATACAAAAATTCAATTCAACATTTACAATCGAACCTAAATTAATTACACTAACTTATAAACTAGTTGTAGGTATCCAGCTGAATTCAGATTCTTTTTTGTCAACCTACATTGTTGCACTCTTGGGCAGCTCAAGCTGCTCAAGGTTCAGCTAAGTAGTTAAAAATAAAAAACTAAGATTTCGATCACAAGAAATATTAATTTCGGTGTTATCTTTATGCAAAATCCGTAACCTCGGCAACATTTTAGCTATTCCAAAAAAGGAAATCCAAGATCATTTTCGGTAAAATCAATTTCAAGTATTACAACTTTACAACCTACGGTTATCTCCAAAAGCATTTATTTACAAACTTTATGGCGTGTCGGTATTTACAGGAAAGATGACGCCATTTATTTTACTCGGCAGTAAAATATTTTTATGGAATTTCAACTTATTAGTATTTAAATGCTGGTTTAATATGATTGGGTCATACCGAATAATAATTTTACAAAATGGTCCAGACTGCAAACAATAATTCCCAAACTCCTTTAATGACGATTGTCACAGACTCGCAGGAATTCGAACTTTATATCTATTGACCATTAGACTAAAATTTCACTTTGTAAGCTCGTTTGATAATTCTAAAACCGTTACAGAATCATGCACCAACGAAAGTTATAATGAAAATTATGGTTATCGTGTAGTTGTTACAGAAACTGGAATGTTCTTCCAAGAAAGCGCACTGGCTGCCGCGCAAGAGCGAAACAGCATCGAAAGAGAGAGTCCGCCTGCACGCCAGAATGAAAAACAAGACCGAGGAGCAAGATGATGTCATGCAGACGAATAGCGGTCAAGGGTGCGTTGAGATAACTCTGACAAAGTATTACGATCATCTTACTCAGGATTCTCAGAATCGCCTTTGGGTTCTTTTTATAGCCACGACGAAACGAGAAAGCTGCTAGGCTGATGGTAAGTGGTACGCCTGCCTGCAGCAGATGACATTTGAAATTATTTCTGGGCACTGATTTTTTTGCTGATCATGCCATGCGATTTCTGGAGTAGAAACCTTTTAATCCTTTTGAAAAATGACAACTTTATCGTTTTTGTGTCTCAATCTCAAGAGAATAAACATAAAAGGTAGAAGAAGAAGACAGAAAGTAAAACAAAACAGCAAATTCCTCACATAGAAATCTTCAACTTGCCAAAATTTATTCCTAAGCCGTTTTTATTCACAGGATTTCCGATTCGCTGCACACACCGCCTGCGCCAGCGCCGGCGCCGCGCCGCGGTGCCAACGATCTCAATAAACAATTAACGCACTGCTGGTGAATACTTCTTACTTTGCTAATGACTGACTCATCGCTCGAAACGAATGCTCAAAGTTTACAAAGCAACGTTTTCAATTAACAACAAGCTTGAGGCAAGAGTAAAGTGGGTTCCGATGTCTGTGGTTATTTAGTCGAGATGCCCAAAGCAATGTCAAATTTGTATAAAACCATTCTTATCCTCTGGTGGATAACCCTGTATGCGAAGAAGTTATTAAAGGGGTCAGCTTCTTAAAATAGCTTCGGCAAGTGAAATTGAAAAATTTCGCTAAAGCATGTGGTAACCTATTTTAATTTCTTTCATTGATTACAACGTTGAGTGAGACGCCGATGGGGTTCGAAAAGTTCGATGTATAATTCACCATAACCTATCGGGTTTTCAAATAAACAGCAGAACTTTAAAAATAGCAAGTTATTCATAAATAACTTTCTTCTTTTAATAATTTAATATATTAAAAGAAGAAATTTATTTATTTTAAATAATTTAATTTTAATACAAAGTAAACTGTACAACACGATAAAGCAAATAAAACTAAATAAGCAGGTACGTATTTGCAAGGAAAACACTAGGCAAGACTCGAGATAAGCTATGATAAACTATTTCCTATTTAGCTGAGGACTAGACCGGTTCGCGGGCAGGGCGAGGCTAGAACTCATTATAGCTAGCGTAGGAATAAAATTGTTTTTCTTTACATAATAAACATTTTTCAATGTATGTATCTATTACTTATTATTTCTATGATACTTACGAAAGCGACTGAGCCATCAGCTTTTGACAACTTTTCCAAAAGTTAAACGGTAACATAAAACATAAAATAAATAATAGTTAAAAAAAACTAAAAAAACACGCTTTTTATAAAAAATCGAACTAAAAAAATAGAAAATAAAATTTTATAAATTTAAATTAAGAATAGGGTTGAAAATTTCAATAAATATAAATTAATAATAGTGTAAATAAATAAATATATGTATTTTATTTTTAAAAAGCGTGGGGTGCATGGGTCAATAGATATTATATATTTTGTAGATACATTTTGTATTGACAGACATGAGTAGAGTGATTAGCATTTTGATAATATCTTAGAAAGCACCCCACGCTTTTTTAAAAATAAAATACATATATTTATTTATTTACACTATTATTAATTTATATTTATTGAAATTTTCAACCCTATTCTTAATTTAAATTTATAAAATTTTATTTTCTATTTTTTTAGTTCGATTTTTTATAAAAAGCGTGTTTTTTTAGTTTTTTTTAACTATTATTTATTTTTCGCTTTTTAGTTCGATTTGCTAACTATTAACCATTATTAATATGTACAAATGTGTTGGTGTTATCCGATTTTGGCCGTCTGCTCAAGCAAATTAAAAATAAAATTGATGCGTAACAAAAAATATTGAGCAAAAAGATTTGTAGCCGCGTGGTTTCGATCCTCAGACCTCATAAAATAAAATTGATGCGTAACAAAAAAATATTGAGCAAAAAGATTTCTAGCGCGTGGTTTCGATCCAGGGACCTCTGGGTTATGAGCCCAGCACGCTTCCACTGCGCCACTCTGTTCTCTGACACGAATGACGAAATTACCATTTGTAAGTTAAACGGTATTAAAAGTTAAAGAAACTTTATAGAAAAATAATAGTTAAAAAAAACTAAAAAAACACGCTTTTTATAAAAAACCGAACTAAAAAAATAGAAAATAAAATTTTATAAATTTAAATTAAGAATAGGGTTGAAAATTTCAATAAATATAAATTAATAATAGTGTAAATAAATAAATATATGTATTTTATTTTTAAAAAGCGTGGGGTGCATGGGTCAATAAGTAGATATTATATATTTTGTAGATACATTTTGTATTGACAGACATGAGTAGAGTGATTAGCATTTTGATAATATCTTAGAAAGCACCCCACGCTTTTTTAAAAATAAAATACATATATTTATTTATTTACACTATTATTAATTTATATTTATTGAAATTTTCAACCCTATTCTTAATTTAAATTTATAAAATTTTATTTTCTATTTTTTTAGTTCGGTTTTTTATAAAAAGCGTGTTTTTTTAGTTTTTTTTAACTATTATTTATTTTTCGCTTTTTAGTTCGATTTGCTAACTATTAACCATCCTTAATATGTACAAATGTGTTGGTGTTATCCGATTTTGGCCGTCTGCTCAAGCAAATTAAAAATAAAATTGATGCATAACAAAAAATATTGAGCAAAAAGATTTGTAGCCGCGTGGTTTCGATCCTCAGACCTCATAAAATAAAATTGATGCGTAACAAAAAATATTGAGCAAAAAGATTTCTAGCGCGTGGTTTCGATCCAGGGACCTCTGGGTTATGAGCCCAGCACGCTTCCACTGCGCCACTCTGTTCTCTGACTCGAATGACGAAACTACCATTTGTAAGTTAAACAATATTAAAAGTTAAAGAAACTTTATAGAAAAAGCGTGTTAAAAAAATTAATAGTTAAAAAAACTAAAAAACACGATTTGTTTAGTGTATTGTCATCGGTCCTCGATATATCTACAAAGTTTGAAAGAAATCTGACCGTGTAAAGTGGGTCAAAAACGCGCTCAAAGGAGTCGGTTACATACAAACATACAAACATACAAACATACAAACATACAAACATACAAACATACAAACATACAGGTGAAGCTAATAAAAGCGTGTTAAAAAGCGTGTTAAACAAATTAATAGTTAAAAAAACTAAAAAACACGATTTGTTTAGTGTATTGTCATCGGTCCTCGATATATCTACAAAGTTTGAAAGAAATCTGACCGTTTAAAGTGGGTCAAAAACGCGCTCAAAGGAGTCGGTTACATACAAACATACAAACATACAAACATACAAACATACAAACATACAAACATACAAACATACAGGTGAAGCTAATAAAAGCGTGTTAATAATTCATTATTTAAATTTTCGGCTAACGATATCTTCCTTTGTATTTATTTACGTAGGTATATCCAGTCGATAATAAAATTAGGAGAGTGTGGGTAAAGTGGACTCGAGAAATTTGGTGATAGAGCTGCAAGATGAGCAGCTATAGAAATGAAGTTTCCTGACCTGACACACTTGACTTGAATAGAGGGCACCAGAAAGAGGAACCATAAAAAAGTAATTAGAAAATTATAGGCGACAAATCAAAAATGATAGATGCATTAACGGGCGGTAAAGAATACGTTCAAACAGATGGCATGAACAAGACGAGACATTAAGCAATGAATGAAAATAATATAATCTTGAAGATCACTCTGACTTTACTCAGGCAAGTAGACCAGTCAATCCAATTCTGAAGACTTTAATTGACAGCTTTAAATTTCCTAAAGTATTGACGTTTTCGTTCAAACGTCCAATAGATGTCCAATGATTTATCAGCTTTATTTTTAGCATAGCTTTGTCAACTAAAACATTCAGAATTGGTTCGATCATATTGCCTAAGTATAGAACAAAAGGCCTTCAGATGTTCGCATTATTTCTCAACTTTAATTGCAATTGATAAGTAAATAAAGCTGCCACTACACTTGACCTCACAGATGACAGCTGTCGGGTCGCCAGTGTTCAACTCGATGATGTCATTCACAAGAACTCGTATTCATGTTTCTGCCTTTGACATTGGTGCTGTTTTAAGAAATTAACATTCATTTGTGTACACTTTGCCTTTATTATCTTTTATTCGAGTACCCACATCCAATAGTAATTCGCTTGTTTTTGTTTGAAAGGTTGATTATCCTTAGAAAAAGCCATCTCAGTGAGAGTACATTTTTTTCATCAATCCTATTCATTGATGGGTTTTGTTGTTGCTCGTTTCTCATTTATGGTGTTTTAGTTCGTTCTTATTAGTTCTATGACCTGATTCTATCTAAAGCAATAAATAGGCTTTGTTTTGATTCTTTTTATCTCAGCTTCCTTACTACGAGAACTTCTGTCATTACCGCCTTTTTGCTTAAACACCATACCATCACCATACCCATAGTAGGTAATACTTCCTTATTTATCCTTTTATACATACCATTTTATACCTACCTAAACCTCGTCCACCTATTACCTACATGAGGTGCAAAATCCATTATTTCATCTTATTCATCCGGTGTGATGATTGCATCCACCTACTCAGAATCAACTGCTACATATTCTGTGTCGATGACGAATAACCTAGCTCCTAGGTCATCGCGAATGGGCAATAGATCGATGCGATTAACATCATTGAATGAAGTAATTGAATGCTAACTGGAATTTAAAGTTGGAATTTGAAATTGAGAATTCGTACAAGGTACCTACTTAATTCTTAAGTCGTAGGTAATTCGTATTAGGTATAGTTTTTTTTTTCTTTGGGTCAAAATAACATGTTTCAGATTTGAGATGTGAGTGTAAACTATACCTCATCATTATCATCATCATTCACAGTCTTATTTATCCCACTGCTAGGCAAAGGTCCCTCTCTAACTGTGCCATCTGACTGTACCTAACTACCGACTAAAAATCCAGAAGAAAATTTCTAATTCTTTGTATTCTGATCCCCAAAAATATTCAGGGAATGTGCAATGAATAACTCGACACAGAATTTCACTTAAAGTGCGTTTAAATAAGGATATTTATATCTTGTTCATAACATTCGACCTACTCTAGATCGAGTGTAGCGAAGGCCGAAACAAAAATAAAATTTTATCGACGCCTGAAGGAATAAAGCAGAACATACTCGTATGCCCTATAGATACATACGAGACTACGAGTATGTTGATATACAGGGCTATTTATAAAGGGTATGCTAAGCTGAGAAGGGCTCATAGAAAAATGTCAATGACACTCGACAAAATGTATGGAACAGCTGTTTTTTTTTCGCGAATTCGGGGTTGGTCGCATGGTAAAAGTTGTTCATAATGATGAGTACTATAAGCCCTTTTCGGCTTAGCATACCCTTTATGAATAACCCTGTACATACGAATACGAATATGATCGCTAACAAAGTAAAGTAGCAAAGTAAGTATTAAAGTACATATTCTAAAGTAACAAGAATGACTGTTGAATACACGCAACAACAAAAACAAAGCAATAAACATCTAAATTAAGAAGAGAATCAAACTGCATGTGCATGATAATTCAAATTCAAAATCTAATATGTAACGCATCATCGCTAAAACTTAGTCAGACTGAGCATTTCCGATCTACTTTTAGAGCCAGACAACAAAATTGTACAGAATCCTCTTATGTATCCGCCATTACGAAGCAGATCTAATTCCCAAATCACTCATGGCAGTCATGGCTCTCATCTTTCTCATTACCCAAATTAAACGAACGAAGCATGGCCAATGGTAATATTTCAAAGGCAGTATGAATGGACGGTTTAAAATAGCCTTAAGAATAAAACCAACAAAATACACGATAAGTGTCAGTTTTTGTGAACTCATAAACTGTTACTAGGGCTATTTCGAAGGAAGAAACGAAAATAGATTTAACGGATACGCGAACGGGTGCGCCTACGCAGCACACCTTTACAACTCTTCTGTCCTACTCTACCTCACAAGTAGTGGTATGTCTGATTCAGTTTTTCACACCTACAGAGATTTCAAGGAGGATTAGTTCGTAAAACGAATGAATGAATACAGAATAATTGTTTATTACGTAATGTAAGAATGTAACAGTTACAGAACGACCAACTTGTCTGCGGAGGTGGTAAAGTTAGAAAACAAGCAGTCTGGTTCAGAAAGAACGATGGTGGCTCCGTAGACAACTTAAAATTAAGTTGGTCACGAGTCGGTGAGTTAATACAAGGCGTTCTGTGAATGTCACATCGAAGCTTGAACAGCAGTTGTCCTCAAATTGTATACTCAGAACAAGCTATCAAAGAAACAAACGACAAACGACAAAAGAATTTTAACAGCCGTCTAAAATTTTAACGTTTTGATAAAGTTGCCAAAACTGAATCACCCATTGATGAAACTGATCTATCTGAAACTGAAATGAGTCTGACTTATGATCTGCAAAACAAAGCAACGTTAACAGGTGCAAAAGCATCAGGTGTACAGGTATCTAATCATTGAACTAACAACCACACAGGTTACAGAGGCTAAATGATAAGAGAGTGAATAAACGAAGTCTCAGACGCACTTTTTGGTATCACCCGGGATAATATGCAGATTTATACTTTAATTAAAATCTAAACGGGTTCAGGCATTTATTTAGTAGTTATAATGAATACAAAGAGTCATATACGAGTAGGTATATGAAAACCAAAATAAATATATTTTGTAAATATGATTAAATATTTTTCATGCCCCGTGGCCACAGTAATAACAAATTAAATCATCAACGAAGCCAAATACGGAACTGCGTTCATCTATAATAGTTTATTATATTTTGCGTTTAGTTAAGATACTTGTAGGCGGCATAGATTTCGATATGAAAAGTGTTTCTTAAATAAAATAATTGACTAAACACACAATATTAGAAGAGAGAAAAAAGTCAGAATGCACGCGTCGAGTCATGATTTTTACTTTACTAATCTAATCGAGAAAAATTACGAATCTAGCAACTACCAACCGAATCCGATGGGAGCCACTTTTTACGTCCACATGCATATTAATTGGCTTACATCACCGGCATTAATTAAAACAACCATAAACAGAGCAATAAGATATAATTTAGCCTGTGGCTCGCAAGGTTATCCGTCTGCTCCGCAAAAATACTGGATGCAAAACATGGCTGACCGGTTCTTTTGGGTTATTTATAATCTGGAACTTGAAATTTATGACGAAAAACACGATGCTTCGGAGAATCGGTCTGCATTAGATATTCTAACGCCAGAATATTAGATACTCTGAAGCCAGAATATAAGCAATGAAATTAAATTTGATTCCAACTAGGTAAGCGTTTTTACACAGAAATAGTAATCGCTCGGCTTAAGACGTGGCATGGGCACCTATAACTTTTATGTTCTGGCGTTGATAACAGGCATTTCATGAAAAAACTTCTAAACCAATCCTGGTCACATTTTAGGATAATTTAAATAGAATTTTACCTCGTTTTTGTAATGTTACATTCCATACGAACAATTCTCCGTTACGAGCGCTTTTCTAAATTCTTCGGACTTATTTAAAAAAAATTGCTATATTTTAATTTCTCATAGTTTGATTTCGATGTCGTATAATGAATCAATAATGCACCATTGCGATGTTTTTATAAAGCAACTTAAAAATATAAGGTTTATCCTGTTTCTTCCGCTTGCAAATTTAACAAAAGTGCCTATTTTTAAACTGATAAGCTTGCAAATACAATCAGACAAACCAAAACAAATTGACCTTGACTGGGTCTTATCGTAACTTACAAACAAAGTAATAGATAGATAGATAGATAAACTCTTTATTGTTCACACCATAAATTACAAACAAAAAAATAAAATAAAATAAAACACATAAAACTAGTGCGACAACTGGCGGCCTTATCGCTAAGAGCGATCTCTTCCAGGCAACCTTAGGATGGAGAGGATAGACAAAAAATAGAAAAACGGGGTGTGCAATAATGAGAAAAAAAAACTGTCATATAAACCTACATTAAAAAAAAAATAAAAAAAATACTTACAAATACATTCTAATACTAAAACTACCTACATTAGCGAAAATAAACTAATACATATTATTATAAATATAAAAGCAATCCGGAAAAACAAGTTCATCCAGAGTCAATTTACAACTGGCTAAACTTGAAACCTTAGCTTAGTAAAGTTTCCAATCAAAATGGTTAAGTAAAAATAAATTTTTCTAAGCCAACTCAACTTTTTAATCTCCCCACTACTGCTGGGATACCAGATCTTTCCTCGAAGGGTGATTAGGCCGTATTCCACCACGCTGGGAAAATTTTATACATATGCAATAAACCAAGAAGTTCAAAGAAAAAATTAAAAAATCTTTCACACAGTTCGTCCGTACTTTCTTCGGTCTTCTTTTACTTCTATAGGACCACATTCGCACTTGAACGCTTCATCTTTATTTCTATGTCTATCTTTTTATCATTATGTATTTCGGTATTACTAACTGCCTCAACCAGCTCTGTTCCTCAAAAATCCAGTCAAAGAAGAAGGACCTTATTCTTGGACACTCGAGATTATCTCCGTCACTCTTACTTTGATGGCATTTCTAATAAGAGCAACAGCGACCGAGATAATATCTCACCTACCAGGCCTACCAGGTTCGTTCCCCGAAAATCGTTAACGAAGGGACATTAATGAGGCCCCATCATGGGTACCCAATACCCATCCAACACGCCAGACAGTCCACTCTCTCCCAGACCTACCCCGGCGTCTAATCAGCCCAGTGATGCAACTTCCTGATGAGAAGCCCAGTTGGCAGCCGTCAGGTGACTAAAATAACGTCAAACTAACTAATTATACTGCACCAGTCATTTCGGAGAGCTATAGGCCGCGACATTTTCTGCTTTTGTTTGTTTTTCACGATTTGTCATGGGCTTTAAAAGTTTTCGGTTCTACGGTTGAGTAATGGAGATGGTTTCGTTTTTATTTTCTAATTTTACCATGTCTACATCTCTCTCTGTCTCTCTTTACATTCATCGCAGCGTCAGCCGATAATCCGGAACTACATTTGGAGTAAAGATTAATTATAAGACCATTATTAGATATAGTTACTTAGTTAGATATAACGTTGCTTAGATTGTCAAAAATGTCGTTTAACTTTTGCGCAAAACGTAAATGTTACTAACTAGTATTACTTAGCTTAGCTTTAAGCAGTGTTTATAACAGCTCACAATATAACATAAGTTATAGACAAAAGTCGTAATAACCCCGCAGACGTAATAGCCCCGCATGACTATAGGTATATGCTATCCTAAAGACATTTCAAAATTTGCTTCATGTTTAAAATCTAATCTGGCGGATGAGATGAGAGACTCCTTTGCTCGGTGAGACAACTTAAGTAGACAAAAAAAGGTTGGTACCAAATCGCTTACAACTTTGAATTCAAAAGCAGGTCACACATCCTGTCTCCAGGGCCGATCTAACTTGGTGATTTCAATGCATAATATGTATACATCACTTCTACTTGGACGAACTCTACATCACCCTCGAAACCTTCATGACGTAAGTAAGAGTAACCATTAGACGATTAGACATGTTATGCACGAACCGCGAAATGACTAATTTATTCCATGTATTTGAATGAACAGCTGTGGAATGACCTTTTGAGTGGAGGAAAAAATACGTGTCTGCTACGAAATGGCAAGGTCTACCTAAAGGTAACATACGCCTGCGACGGGAGGTAAAATGTCTATGATGCCTAGTTTTATGTCGATGACATACTCATAAATATAGGTCATCAACATAAAAAATAAGAATAAGGTTTTAGGCCGATCTACTTAGTCGTACATTCCAAATTTTGATAATATAATAATAATCACACTAACATTATAAAATGCGAAAGTTAGTCTGTATGTTACTTATCACCCGGTCACAATATCTGTGCACCTCGCTGGAATGCGTATAGCCTTATATAGTCGCACTGTCGCCCCGTGACAGGTGTCACCGGTGACAGGGGAAGCGGGAGCCTCTCCCGCTTCCCCTGTCACCTCTCCGCGCACTCCCCGGTGCGACAGTGCGACTATATAAGGCTATACGCATTCCAGCGAGGTGCACAGATATTGTGACCGGGTTGTACTTATTCTTTCACACTGAAACGGCTAAACATAATTGGATTAAATTTGAAATACTTATAATGATAATTAGCTTAGCTTACCTGGATTAGCATTAGCACATAGGCTACATTTAATCATGGTCGTTTTTATCACCATGCAGGTGAAAATGCGGCGTATATCTAGTTATGTACATGGTAAACGGAGTTAGTATGTGACTTAATAGGCCATACAAAAAACACTAATGTGCAATTGTACGTACTAAATATAGCATTATTCGTTTAAAATGACTTTAATGAAAGTCACAGAATAATTAAATGAAAACGCCAACGTGAAGTCATTGCTATTAACGCTCATGTCACAAACGAATTGTGGTCATACATAAACTATTAGGTATTTATTCTGGTGTAATACCTAGTACACGTGATGTCAAAACCGTTGGAGAAAACACGGGTTCTAGAGCGAGTAAGGTCGTAGAGGCCGAGTAGCTAGCCCTGGTGTCAGAGCTTAAAGGCAACTGGAAGGCTACTGGAAGGCTACTAACATGCATTGATGCATATAGAGACCACTCATCTAAAAACATCGAGTAATGTTCATCAGATGATTGACGATCTGCACAAAGCTGCTGGAGTAGAGAAAATGTCTATGCTACTGGTAAATTAATGTGTCAAAAGAAACAGAAGAAGAATACAGAAGTTAATAGAAGATCAGAAGATTTTACGATCAAGACTACATGAAGTCTACTTTGATTATTCGTGAATACTGTGAGAACTTTTTGCTCAATTTGGCCACGTCCAACTTAACACGTACCTACTTGTTAAAGACGGATCACTAATGGAATACTAATAGATTCTGCCATGAACGTTGATATTAGAGCAAATAACAAGTTTTTGGCAGATTTGCATATTGTTTGCCGAAAATAACGGAACCATTGATGAGGTTAAGAATAATAAAGTAGAATTAGATAGGAAAACTACTTAACTAATTTAAGAAATAAAATAAACAGTTTAGTAAAAAAGGTAGACTGATATTGACGCTAGTAAGTAGATAAAAGACACATAATAATAATAAAAACAACATAGAATAGAATCGAAACGGAATAAGAATGAAATCAGTAAAATGATAAATAAAGAAAGGCTACAGACTTATGCTATTAAAAGAGAATAAATCTACAGACAGCTGTGGCAACAATGAAGGTATTTAGGTGCATAAACTGCTTTGGATCAGATTCCGATCTCAGCGCATCGGTGTGATCTACTTACGTACGTGGATGCTGCCAAAACACAAAATAAATCAATTGTTGGGATCATTTTAGCACTAGGCAATATGAGGCTCGTAAGGGAAGGCTGTTTACTATTGCAGATGTTTCTAGAGATTCGATCGGAGATGTTACAAGTCCACTGTTTGTTTTTCAATGTGGTTGCATCAGCATGCACTCAAGTTTCTCTTTTTACTTTCTAAAAACGGATGTCACCGACAGATTTGGCTAAAAAATTAGATAGGCTAGTGTCGTAGACGTATACCAACAATATCCTTTGCTAGTTAATTTTCATTTATAATGATTTCCTTGTTTATTTCTTCCTCAAAGTAAATAAGTGCTACAATACATCAGATCAGACAAGTTGCAAAAACAATTTTAACACTCCTTGAATTAGCATTGCTAGTGACTCAGACTTCAGACTTTTTTACATTTTATTCTACAAGTTTTTACTATATTAATCAAAAACATATCGCAATTAAAAAGCAATTACAAATACAAAAACATAACCTTGTATTCTAAGCACATTGTTTCATATAGCACCTACATTTATCTCGACGATTCCGAACACAATATAACAGTTTATTTACCTCTATCTATGAATGTTAAAAATGCTATCGACTCTTTCACTGACTTTATGACTTTAGACTTCATTACAGTAAATTCTAAAGACTTAGTTGTAAAACATCATGTCTTAGTCATCATCATCTTAGTTGTAAATTAAAAGACATCTCTATCTTTATTATTTATCATCCCACTGCTGGAATACCAGGTCTATCTACCCTATCAGAATTAGTTTCAATTTCTCTGCATATCCGAAAGTGTTCTTCAAAGTTTACATTATGTGTTGAATTCTACATTAGTTTCGCAGTATAGCTATGATCCATATCGATGTGCTCTGGCTTCATGCCAGGATTTAATATTAGCGTCTCTGATTCGATGATGTCATCAACTCTGTTTACGCTACAAAGCGAAAACCGTATTGTTTCGGCGGTTTAGTAATCGTGAGCTGAATTAAGGTGTTGAGCACCACTTGTACTCGTATATTTCGCTTAGGTTAAATTCTCAGGTTTGTTTTTGTGTTTATAGCAGGCAAACCTGGAATCTTGATCGTTGCTCGTTGAAATCCTGCCGATTGCCGAACTTTAAAATTATTTTTCTTTAATGAGCATGATAAATAAGTAAGCCCGAATTTGCAAACACAAAATCCCTTGACAAAAATAAAAAGACAATAAAATTATGCGATCATGTCGCGTAATGTGAAAAAAAACACTGATTAAAATGTCGTAAAAATAAACAAGTGAATCTAAAAATAATCATTACGACAAGTTAAGATATAGATGACGAGATCGTTGAGTCTTACAACTAGAGAAATAAAGTTTAACTGGTAGAGCAATTTTGTAAAAAAATAAACTATTATAACAGCTGCTATTGATGCTAAGATTTGCTTACGTGGCATTACGGGTCGATAAGCGACCGTATTTGGAATATCATTTCAATAACATAGGTCCGAGAACGGAACCTTGCGCCAGTCATGTAGCTTTAAGCTTATCTTTTTAAAATACGCTCTGGCGTCATGGTTGACTCAGGGTTGTGGTTTCTTCGAAGGTTGAAGGCTTTGTTTACTTATTCTTCGAAAGTGGAATCTAAAATACCTACTTATAAGCTTTTTATAAGGCTTACAAAGAACCGACTCATCAATGAGTAACATCTACAACTCCACAAGAAACCATTATTCTGAAATGTTCGTAACTTTTCAAACAACCTTTTCGCAGGTAAATAAGATTTGCATAGTTGCTAGATGCTACGAATAGTTTGTTGTGCCGTGGATGCATGAAAGAGAACGAAACTGCAAAGCATGTTCTAAGGCTTCGCTCCGGTATTTCAAGTACCTGGGTGACCGCTGGCGAAGAGAAAACTTACAATGCGGAACATCGGTACGGGATTTATCGCTCCCATATTCACATCATTTTAAAGAAAATAATAAAGTTACACACACATGCAGAAAATAAGAAGAAGAATAAGGGTTTGCATTAAGGAGCCGCAGGTGATTGTTCTCCAGTTGGGGCCTAATCTCGCGTGTGCAAGCCAACAGCTGTTCTTGCCAGGTATCGTCATGCAGCTGCACAAGAACCAAGTGACAGTTTAACACTTCTGATAGCTCATAAAGAAGATTCAAGAAAGCGATTTCAAGACACGAAAATACTTTAGCATAAAAATGACCTCATCGCTAAATTCTCAATTCGAAAACATTGCAGCTTTCCCAGATTTACGCTAAAAGACACTGACCATTAAATTGTTAGTTATGAACTTATGAATCTTACATGTTATTTACAAAGACAGTACTCAAAACAATCCATAATTCTCGTGATTGTGACGCATCTTGCGGTGATGGGATGAACCTACATACCTATGTATGCACGCGCTGTTTACTCAAAATTACTGAAATAGAATCGCTGTGAGTATTTACAAGGTCCTTTTGGTGGTGATCCTGGAATTTCAGTTCAGGTAAATTATTCATAAGAACTAAGTATATATCCTAGCTGATTTCAGCCATGGCGACCACCGTTTCTGTTAATTTACGACACATCAAGGCTCCGTTCGTGCGCCTTCATGTGACTGTAGTACCCTATTTTGGCAGGCTTTTTTTATAAAGGCAGAAGACAAAAAGAATGTCTTTCTCCGGTTATGAAGGGTCTTGTAAAATAGATGATCGGAGTAAGATTGGATTGAGTTGATTTAAAAAAGAAAGAGTCTGCAAAATGGGGCCGTTATATTGAAGTTAGTGGGAACTATTCGCAGGCGGATATTTTTACGTGGAAGGCAGTTAACGATTTAGTATATACAGGCATAGTCATCGATTTGGTGCATAATTACAAGTTTTCAGGAAAGGAACCTCAAAAGGAAAAAAACGGAACCCTTAAAGGATCACTTTATTGTCCGTCTGTCTGTCTGTCAAGACCTTTTTCACAGGAATGCGTGGAGGTATCAAGCTAAAATTCATATCAAATACTCAAATCTACAGGGTAATCTACATCGTAAAACCTACAGGGTACTTGCCGTGAACTCAGAATCTTGAAATTTGGTATGAAGCAACGTTTTGTAGCACAGGTAAAGGAAAAATTGCGAAAAGCATAAAAAATAAAATTAAGAAATTAATAAAAATACCATAACTTTTACTTAAATACCTACAGGTTTGCGCGAAACCCTCGGTGCGCGAGTTCGAATCGCACTTGACCGGGTTTTTTTATTTCTCTACGAGTTAGAGTTATACTTGAGTCATTTGTTTGCTTTAGCAATATGTTCCTAGCTATTGAGGTGATTGCATTTTAGCGGTTTTGGTGAATGTTATTTGGTGATGCAATTTATTATGACTGCCAAAGCTCGAGCTTCTTGGCGTGACGTCATGGGCCGTGTCCAGGATGGGTGACGTCAGAATTCGATTTTTATGAACAAGGACCTCAGGGAAAATAGCCGGAACATCTGATAACAAAATTTGGAATAAGGAAATAGTTAAGTAAATGCATACGTTACTGATAGCGTAGTTAGTCTAAACCCTTGCTCCAAAACTTTAGAAACTCTAATCTTTTAGAACGTTTTTCGAACTCTTTTGACAATTTCTCTTTCTTTTCTTTCGCCTCGTTTTGTATCTCATAGAAGGATACCATACTACCATAGTCTGGTAAAGTTCGTTATTGGTGATACGACCGCCACTTGTAACATTATATTTTGCTGACTAGTGTAAATAAGAGTTTTATTTATCTATCTCTCAGTTTAGGTTTTTCTTAGGTGGTTTGTAAACTGACTGCAACTTTGCAAGTAGGCTTGTCAAGTGAACTGCTCCAACTGGTTCGATTTCCCAATGCGGCCTACAGAGCTGTCCAGGGCCTTCCTGCGCCCACGCGGGTACACAAATTGCTTACTGTCGTGGGATGTATGGTCCTAAGTGTTGTAGGCACACCCTGTCCTGCGACACCTCTATTATATTAGGTTTTTTTTTTTAAATTATTTTGATGCTCGCTATGCTTACAGTGAAGCCAAAGCGCAGAGCAAGCCAGAATTAAAAATATTGTATTAAAATTACAACACATAAACCTTTAAAACAATTAAAATAAAGTATGGTATGTTCACAAATTTTATAAGCCTATTTTGCTTAAAAATGTAATATGTAGGTACATATAAATAATTGAATCTTGAATTCTCTATTACCCAGAGAATACAAGAATACACTTAAAGTTAAACAAATAAAAAAATCAAATGAGCATATTTTATTTTGGATAATAATAGAAAATCCATAGCATTAGGTAGGTAGGTACATAACAAAAAATTAAAAATATAGAAAACTTTAAGTTTTAAAATGCGAAACTTTGTCTGGATGTATGTTACTTCTTCACGCTGAAATAGCTGTACGGAATGGGATGAAATTTAGAATAGAGATAACTTAGATATTAGATTAACATAATATAGGTTACTTTTCATCATCATCATCAAAACCGTTTTTTATTACCGCATGTAAAACCGCGGGGGAAGCTAGTGGATAATATAATAATGATAATCTATCTGTAAAGAAGTAAAGACGCGCACTAAGATTCCAAATGTAAATAAATTACACTTAATACTTCCAAAGTACTAAATAATTTTCAACTAGACAAGAAACCTAAATTACACTAATGATATCAACCTAACACCAAAGCGCGAATGAGTTTGAATACAAAATAAGGTGTCTCTTCAAATCTATCAAATGAATGATCAAAATCATTCTTATCTCAATAGAAAGTCGGTTCGAGATTCTCAGAAGTTGTACAATACAGTACTTTCAACCTAGCCTCCATCCAGTCTGGTCTAGATCCTAGATCACTTCCTACCTAGGGCTACTAGCTAGCACCATATCTGTAGTATGTAACGGCAACACTGGCCGTAAAAAGACTAGACGAGATTTTTCTCAGAAAACTACAGAACAAACCGCTTGAATGTCATTCTCCGAATATAATTATCACGCTCAAGGTCGTAAAAAATACGCAGAAAAATGTAAATAAATATTTCTTACCGCTTCAAATAATCCAAAATGTGACAACAAATTCACAACACTTTCTCACACACTACACAATTAAAAATAGCAGCTTTGTTATTTCATTATTAGCACGACGAATTTTGTTAGATGTTCACGATTTGAATTTTCGTATTTCGAATCGAATAGCAGCGCGTGTTGAAACGTTCGCGCGCCGAATGATCGCGCGCACAATCATGAAACGGAAATAGTGCGAGTGTTGCCGCTTGGTGGACGTAGTGAAAATCGATCTTCTATCGAAATCATTTAGACTTTCATCCATTGCGATAAGGTTCTGTTTGTTGTGAACAATTTAACATAACCCGAACTTTATTTCTTAAAAGTAAATAAAAATGTATTTCTATGTACAATACATATTTATCTAAATTAGGCATTCCCCTCAGGTATTCACAAATTGATTAATATTACTTTCTAGACACTTTTAGAAAATGTTTAATTTTATTGCGGTATATTCTCAACAGATGGCGCTTAAATTAGTTTTCAAAGTTTTCACCTATATTTTTATCTCTGCCTGTTCACTCCAAAGACGATTTTGAACAGTAGCAACCTCACGTGCCCACGAGCTACAGTTCAAATGTGATAGATGGCGCTATTTTCATTCGCCCATAAAATCGCAATGAATATGAGACTATCAAACTTTTGCTCCAAATCTAATGATTACCATCTATATATAGACTAATATTATAAAGAAGTAAAGTTTGTGTGTTTGTATATTTGTTAAATTGTAAGGGGTAATCTCGGGATCTACTGAACCGATTTTAAAAATTCTTTCACCAATAGAAAGCCACATGCTGAGTGTCCTAAGCTATATTTATTATCTGAAAAAATTAGGGATCCTTACTAAAACTTCAATAGTGTAACCCAAGGTGTAAAAAAATTATCCATAAAATGTCTTTCATCGCATACGCTGCGGAAACTATTGATGATAGACCTGAAAAATGTTCTATATAAATAGTAATTTAAAAAAAATCTACTTATCACCCGCTTATAGACGCATTTAATCTACGTTTATCCCAAAATGTTTAAAAAATGAATGTCCACCCGAGCGAAGCCGGGATGGGCCGCTAGTGGTTTATAAAATGGGACGTAAGTAGCAACTGCAACTGACTGTAGCAAAGTAATATAGATTAGTATTAAGTATTTAGGCTGTATTTACAGCGGATAATTTTAGTTTACCTACTTTCATTTTTAGATTCATTATAATTTGCACTAAAAAAAAGTTTCTTAGGTGATGGGCGTGGCATGGCAAGCATAAACTTTGTTCTGTCAAATCGTTAGGTATGGTCACCTTTTATCAATTCCCAAATCTTAGGGTAAAAAAATATGACAGTAATAATTTTAATGCCTTTGTACATAAACATTTGTGGTAAATTGCCGTATGGCCATTTATTTATTGGAAATAATGAGTTAATCTACAGGCAACACATGTTTTGTATTTGAAAATTGAAAAACCTATTTTTAATCCAATTTGAATATGAATTGACATTTAGATATTTTGTTAGTTTTTTATTGTAGAAAGGCGTCGGACATTTGGCCCTTTAAAAGTAACATGACAAGTAGAATTTATATTAATACTAGCTGACTCGACAGACGTTGTCCTGTCAAAAGCCATTGCGTAACTATAGCAACCGTAGTATGATGATGCTAACTTGTCAATTTATAGTAAAAATTATCAGTTTATACATCGAACTATTATTACTAGCGTACTAGCGTATATTGAGATAAGAATGATTTTGATCATTCATTTGATAGATTTGAAGAGACACCTTAATTGTATTCAAACTCATTCGCGCTTTGGTGTTAGGTTAGGTTAGGTTGATATCATTAGTCTAATTTAGGTTTCTTGTCTAGTTGAAAATTATTTTATGTATTTCATTTTTGGAATTCATTTTTATTGTAAACCTATTTAAAAATATTTGAGAGCCCGTGTCCGTCTGCTTCCGACTAAACCTTATTTGGGCATGGAAGAGTCTGTCAATGTGTGCGTGTATGCGACAAATCATTTTCATCAACATCGTCGTAGCGAAGCTTTATTTTTGCATTTCAAAGCAATGATTAGAGAAACACTAGATGAAAAGTCATATTAGCGTGTTATTTAACAAAATATATCATTCTCAGTTTGTAAAAATATGAGTAATTTATCCAGACTGTTACACACCTACATGGAATAAAGATGTGCATGTGTGGAAGTGTGTACGTACAATGTCGCCGCGTGGCCGCGTGGGGTAGGGTTGCCAGCGGCACACAAAGAAAATAACGATTTTTAGCATAGTGATGTATTTTAACTAATTTCGATAGTTTGATCAAGTTAAGTGATGGAACCTGACATAATTCATGTATGCCATAGTACTTAGTAGCTATTCTATGTCATAAAACATATACCCGTTTATACGTAAGACCGGAAGCAGAAGTCTCTCACTCTCTATTTATGTAGTGTCATGCCGCTCACTTGATGGTATGCTATGATGCGATGGAGCACGATTCCCAGAAAGACACCCAGATTACTTATATCAATCAGGAAAGACCTACTCCGGTATAGCGTTCAAGTAAAGCAAAAAAGCAAGTAAATGAGGTTGCGTATAGATAGACCAAACCAAATAAAAATCAACGATGTAGGTACTGCATCGCACTTAATTTCATTCGCTAGCCATCGTTGGTTTAGTCGGGAGCCTCATCGGTAACCAACACAAATTGACTCTAGTGGGTTGACATGACCATGTCACCGTCTAACAAACTCAACAGTCTTACTAAGTGACTTGTTAGAGCAGTTGTCAGTATGTACTTGTCAGTTAACTCCACATCTAATACCGTATATACAGGTTCAACTGAAGATCTGTTGGAGGTGGATACAACTTTCGAAAATTCACAAAAAAATATCAGCATTTTGCACCATACATTTTGTCCAAAGTGAATTAACTTTTTGTACAAAACATCTGATTTTTTGTGATTTTTTAAAAGTCTTAGAGCAGAAGTTGTTTGGTTCAAGTGTCTCAGGCTGTCTGTGGAAAGTATTCAGTGTTTTAAAGTCGACTCTGTGTCGGCATATTTTAAAGTTTTACTAGAAACTTAACGTTCGGGGAGTAAAGCTCGGAGTACTTAAGTTTTTAACGCGACACTTATTTGTAGTTAAGGGGCTGTTAACCAAATTGCGAATTCAGCGTTGTTGTTCTGTCAATATTAAATCTAAATATGTACATACATTGAATCATAAAATTTTATCAAACTCATCGATAAAGCAACTGTACGAACATCACTAAAATTTTTAAATTTTCGCGTGATTCACCAACCCACATATTCCCGCAATGGTGATATAATGCAGCTTTGGCCTTATTGGTCGATACGCCCATGCGGCAGTAATATCCACCAATCACAAGCCAGAACTGGAGCGTCGTTCCCCCGTAACACCGCTAGTATAAAAGCGTTCGTAACGGAATTTCCGACATTCACATTCGTTTGGCAAGCCTCTTAACCGGTCGCGCTGAACGACGACTGATTAATTTATTTCTATTTTCTACAAATAAGTTCAACAAACTCAATACAAAATGGTGAGTACATCGCTTTTTATTCAGTTAAACCCAAATTCTTCGATTTCTGTGATTATTCATTCGTAATTTCGCGATAAGTTCCAATCAAAGTACCGGGTGGCCATGCCACCATTTTGTCGGCATATTATACGACCGATTTGAAAATATCCCAAACGCTCGAAGATTACAGGTTTTCCCTGACGTTTGCTTTTAGCCGTTTAATATTTTTCGATATTAGAAAATCTGCAATATTCATTCCGAACCTCCTAGAAGATGCGATATTGTTTTTATTAAGTTTCCTAAAGCTAACGCCTCGAAAAGTAAGGAATTTTCTTATAAATTTGATCGGTTTAGTGCGTGACCGAGCTCAAGGATTATTCACCGGTCGCCACGCCCATGACGCCTGAAATCGATAATTTCACCGCATTTTCTTCGTCGAAGCTAGGTACTCTTTTATGTCAACTCGTGCTTTCCCAGTTTCTTAAAACTTAACCATCTATAGTAGTTATAGTTTTTATAAACTAGAGATGATTTTCTTGCCTATTCACGATAACTGTGATCAAATGACGTGGCCGGTGGACGATGACCTCACTGAGGTTGACAAAGTGATCTCACCTTGTTTTTCATCGATTCGAAGAACTGAATTAGCATTTTGACCTTGACGAATTGAGGATTTGGTCGATATTTTTAATGATAAAACTTGCCGATATGTTAGTACATTTACTTAATTCAGGTACCTATATCTAGGTATTAATCTACTATCGCAAAAGGTTATAGGCATTGAGCGTACTTTCACCTTTCTCTCGGGATAAGTACCTACTTATCTCTCGAAAGCCAGGCATTGATCGATTACAATGGCGCGGTACATTTCTGCCTTTCTCGGCCACTTTCTATGAAATTGATTGCTTATACTGTTGGCAACGGTAAATGTAACTTAGCAGACTAAACTTTTCATTCTCTGCAATGATTTTTGAAATATAATTTGCCTGCAGAATAGATTTTAACTACATTTACCAGATTAGGTAGTTAGGTAGTTAACTGGACAACCTTGGTATGAGTTGAGTAGTAAATTAATTTATAGATTATGTATGGTGATGTAATATGAACTAGCAAATAAATAGAGGTAGGTAGGTACCTTTCAAAATACTTAACATCTTCTATTGCTGTAGAATCAACTAATATTCTGCCTCACCAACTCTTTAGCATAATACATAGGTTAGGTTTTAGTACATGGTTAACTATTAAGTCAACATAATCACTCCTTATTGCTATTAGTTCTGCAGTTGGTACCATATTTAACCAATCTTTATTCTTCCAACAGCGTGAGTGCATCTCAGTACACGTTGGCCAAGCCGGAGTCCAGATCGGAAATGCCTGCTGGGAGTTGTACTGTCTGGAGCATGGAATCCAGCCTGACGGCCAGATGCCCACTGACAAGACCATCGGCGGTGGAGATGACAGTTTTAACACTTTCTTCAGTGAGACCGGAGCTGGCAAGCATGTGCCCCGTGCCGTGTTTGTGGACTTGGAACCCACTGTAGTGGGTAAGTAACATTTAAAAAAAGAAAACTTACCATATGTGTGTCCGACTTAGAGCAACTTCAACAGTACACACTATTCCAAATGACATCCAATTCTAATCCTCGAATTTCTTCCACAGATGAGGTCCGCACTGGCACATACAGACAGTTGTTTCATCCAGAACAACTTATCACTGGTAAGGAAGATGCTGCCAACAACTACGCCCGCGGCCACTACACCATCGGCAAGGAGATCGTAGACTTGGTACTTGACAGAATTCGCAAGCTCGCCGACCAGTGCACGGGTCTCCAGGGTTTCCTTATCTTCCACTCGTTCGGAGGTGGTACCGGCTCAGGTTTCACTTCCCTGTTGATGGAGCGTCTCTCCGTGGACTACGGCAAGAAGTCCAAGCTGGAGTTCGCCATCTACCCCGCCCCCCAGGTGTCCACCGCCGTCGTGGAGCCCTACAACTCGATCCTGACCACCCACACCACCCTGGAACACTCTGACTGCGCTTTCATGGTTGACAACGAAGCCATCTACGACATCTGCCGCCGCAACCTCGACATCGAGCGTCCCACTTACACCAACTTGAACAGGCTGATCGGTCAGATCGTGTCCTCCATCACGGCCTCCCTGCGTTTCGACGGCGCCCTCAACGTCGACCTCACCGAGTTCCAGACCAACTTGGTGCCCTACCCCCGTATCCACTTCCCCCTCGTCACCTACGCGCCAGTCATCTCCGCTGAGAAGGCTTACCATGAGCAGCTCTCGGTCGCCGAAATCACCAACGCATGCTTCGAGCCCGCCAACCAGATGGTCAAATGCGACCCCCGTCACGGAAAGTACATGGCTTGCTGCATGTTGTACAGAGGCGACGTTGTGCCCAAGGATGTGAACGCGGCCATCGCTACCATCAAGACCAAGAGAACCATCCAGTTCGTGGACTGGTGTCCCACCGGTTTCAAGGTCGGCATTAACTACCAGCCCCCGACCGTCGTGCCCGGCGGAGACTTGGCCAAGGTGCAGCGTGCCGTGTGCATGTTGTCCAACACCACCGCCATCGCGGAGGCCTGGGCTCGTCTCGACCACAAGTTCGACCTCATGTACGCCAAGCGCGCGTTCGTCCACTGGTACGTGGGTGAGGGTATGGAGGAGGGTGAGTTCTCCGAGGCCCGCGAGGACTTGGCCGCTCTCGAGAAGGACTACGAAGAGGTCGGCATGGACTCCGCAGAGGGCGAAGGCGAGGGTGCTGAGGAGTATTAAGCCAGTAAATATGTTTGATGGCTTTCGCACTACATTCCGTGTGAACTGAAATAAAATCATGCAATTATGAATGAGAATTTTGTCGTTTGAATTCCTGATATTCCTTGTTAGGCTGAGGTCTTATAATAAGTATGTTTATATATCGTAGATCACTAGACGTAGAGATCGTAGACGCTATTTTGAGATTGCATCTTCTGCAGTAAGTATTATGAGATACCTAAATCGACAGCTCCTCATGGCTGTTACTGAGTAGGTCGTATAATAAAACTTGGACCATAGATTTACCTTATAAATATCTAGTCTGCCTAGGTCATAGAAATTAAAGTCTAGTAACAAGATCTAGACATAAGGAACGTCAATTTTACACAAATCCTAAGAGATGATAGATTAGCGGTCAAGTAACTATCTAGTCATATCTGAGAGTCTGAGACGCCTACCAACATAGTCTAGATGCCTCTATCATTCACGTTTCAAAGGCAGTTCACTCGCCTACGCACAGGATACATGGTCCCCAAGGTAACCAATGACATCGTCTAGGAACACTAAATGACTTACCGCCTGCCAACAGCTGCCTACATACATCCTACAACCAATTTACATCCTGACGTAATCTTGTTATTCTACCTACTCGAGTATGACGAGCTAAATGTATGAGACAGTAATGTATGGAAGTTTTAGACAATATGATGACATCATATATAGCATATAGCCCACTGAGCCGCTTTTGGTCATGGCCGGAGGACTTGTTTGTTTCGAACCTTAATTGGAAGTATGCTGCGCCTTGTTCTGCGAATGCATGTTGATAACCTATACTTATATGAACCAGTAAAGCTACCTTACCTTGTACTACAGTTATAACTCGGTATTTTTGTTGGCAGATACCTAGGTACTTAGTCATTTGTTTGTTGTTGTAGGTCCTAAAATAATTATGATCATAAATGCGGTATTGTTTTAATTTACCTACTACGCTACTCCTAATGCGAATGCGGTAGTTTTCTTCAAGCAATTTGCTTTTGACTGGGGGCAGTCAAAAGCAAATTCAATGTACATAATAGAACAGATGATGTTTATAATTAGGTATTAAAATATTCAAAAAGCCAGGACCGGGGGGGGGGGGGGGGGATACTTTAGAGGTTTAGTCTCTAGAAATATTTTAAATCAAGTCAGTTGTTTTATTTTAAGCTTTATGAGCAAGTCTGAATAAACCAACCATACTAAGTTATCTGACTACTGGAAGCCTATCGCTGGCGAAGGTCACTGGCATGGAAAATAGACGTAGCTCTAATTATTCGTGCTCCAGCGACTTGCAGACTGTACCTACCTAACCTAATCATACTAGAAATTATAATTAAATACCAGCTACTTATTAAGTACTTATAATATAATAGTTTCATCAATTTATTTTCAACCTAGTTACCTAATAACATCTAGATATTTGCATATTTTAAAATTTAAATCTCTCCCTTCGTCTCTTCATCCCAATTTAACGACAGGACAAGCAAACAAACAAAAATCGATACCATCCCGACTGGAGGAGCCGAGCTATTTCAGTTCAAAGCGGGAAGCGCCGGGTTAATGAACCACAGTTTATTTTAACCGTGTTTGCTTCAGGCACGTATCCAGGATTTCGTTCAAGGAGCAATCGTGTCGACCGGGCCCATACAAATCTCCGTAAAACAAATTAAATCAATTCGTTGAGTGACGCTCCAGTGGTGTGTAACAGATTACTATTAAATTAAAAATCCCCCATCTTTGAAACGGCTGAACCGATTTTGATAAACATGTCTAAGAAACCACCGCTAGAAAAACTGCTTTCAAATAAAAAAAATCACATTCAAATCGGTTTCGGCGCCACAGACAGACACACAATATAGCCGTCAATCTTATAACACCTCTTTTTGCGTCAGGGGTTAATAAAACTTATAAAATGTAACTGTTATAATTACTTGTTCGTAAAAAAAATATATTGCTATTGGGAAAACAGGGCGTAAGAAAAAAAGGGCAAACGTTGCCCCTTCCCCTGTATACGTTCCTGTTCGCTTCGTGTTCGGGTTATGTTTATTAGGTAGTTCAGAGCGCTCGATAAACTTCGTTTTAGGAGGAAGGAAAACTGAAACCACAAAAATAGACAAAATAGTACAGGGTACAGTGCAATGGTACTAAAACGAAACGAGGTCATTGTATTGTACCAGCTATACTAGTACCTACATATTATACTAAAGTACATAAAGCCCACTCCTAGTAATAATAGTTTCGTGCGGATAGCTAATTACATATACTTAATATTTCGCGATTTCAGGGTTGGTCCCATAATAAAACTTGTTATGAGCTCTTTTCGGTTTAGGAAGTATTACCTATCGTACTGTAAGTATAGCCCAAAATAACTTAAAAACTAAACAATTATATTTTCTTCTGTACTAAAACTGCGCGATTCTCTATAGATCGATGCGCATTCACTCCGTTCTTACTTATTGTTGAGAAGTGGAAGACAGAAATCCTGTCATTTCAAGATGATTTTAAGTTTTTTCATTTTACCAGTCTAAAAACTAGTTCAAAGCGATAGTAAAAAATTACAATAGCGAGTACCTACAGCAAATCTAGGCAGTTTTTGCCGGTCTAGGTTTTTATTACGCGGACGCCTTCAATGTCTTTTTGGTCTAGAACTCTAGACCAAATGTAAGTAGGTACATATCTAAAATTGATTCCGGAAACTGGGTCGCCCTAGTTTTCCGGCCTCGATCTGCTAAAGAAAAAGCGAGACCAAAGCCAACGCGATTTAGTTCAGGCTCGCGCTAAGAGTTTACGGTATGGCCCCTGGTATATTGTAGTAAGTATTACAACTATAATTTTCAATGAAGCTATCAAATTTTCGCTTACACCTTAGTGGTATGGAGGCGTGGCAGGCAGGTAAAATGTTCATAGCTCTAGAAACCTTATTAAAAATGAAAACTAAATAAAATGACACAAAATTATATTACAATATCGTTTATTAAAATAACAACACAACGATTTCTGAATATAATACAATACGCTTAAATGATAAAACGTATGGCCTCTAAGCGCGCCGCACACCGGCGACTCCTACGCGACAAAAGTTGACCGAACCAGTCCTGGCGATAAAAGTGGCTCTGACCATTTATAGGCTTCAGCATTGTGAGGTCATAATCACTTCATTCTGTCTTTATATGGCAAGTGACATCGTAAGCTTTCGTTTATAGACTTCGTGAAAAATAATAATGTACCAGGGTATCAGAGTTCGTAGATTTCAGAAATTTTAGGCCTTAGGCTATGAAAAGTGATGACAATGTATGGACACATTACATTTGGAGTAGTCCCGTTTAAATATTACACAATTTTTAGGTTTTTGATTTATTAATCATTTATACTGGAAAACTTCACGCGCGGAGAGTTAAAAAATAATGACTATGATGATGGCTACTCTATTCCGTGCAGCCGTTCCAGTGTGAAAGAGGAACAAACATACAGACAAACTTTCGTATGTATAATATTAATGTAATTTAATTATGATGAGTGGTAAATTTGATTGCTATTTTGAAAATCAGCTTCAATATAACCTAAGTAACCTAACCGTCATAAGTAAAACCCATTCGCCGAAGTATCGCCAACTGTTTGTCGCGCCTTACAAAAATACTGCACAAGATGTAATTTCATTACATCGACATTTGGAAGTTAATTTAAATAAAATCTATCCACACTTATGGAAGCTTATCTACGATTTATTATAAGTAAGGTATAGTTTTAATTTCGTCGTAAAAAGAGTGACAAGTTTGGTACAGAAAATGACACACCACAAGACTTCCTCGGAAAAGTTATTTTTAAACATACTTATAAGGGTCAGTGGATTGATAGAATTGACGTCACTATACACACATACACAACTCATACCCCGTATGTTTATTACACTAATAATAAACATATAGAGATAAGGTTTGTATATTTGTAGAGGGTAAATTTATATCCTCACCATGTATCACCAGGGAGGGTTGAAAAAGGTGCTAAAAAATCACGTGATTAATAGACGACCTTGGTGGTAGATTTGACGCCTGGAAATACGAAAATGATTAGAATTGTGCTGCTGCAATACATTTTTGCAGTTTTCGGCACGTCCATTTTGAGTTTAAATCTTCAGTTTTAAAGATATGTATCTGGTTACAAGTCAATTGTTTATACGACGAAACTAAGAAAGTAAAGCTAACAATGGCTAACTATTGACATTGCACAAGATATTGTGATTAAATTATACACTAATAAACATCGCGACCAACTAACCTGTTGAAGTGGCCAAAAGGAGGAACTAAAATTTTCCACGAAAGGCCAACAAATTTGTTCAAGGAATGCGATGCTGACTCCCTCACTTAACTTTCGAGGTAAGTTAGTCGCGCTGTATTCCCTTAGTTTAAGATATGAGCAGCCAACGATGTAACTGTTAATATTTTGCTTTCTATAATTAAAAAAATGAGATCTTTCGTAGCTAGTTGAAGTTACGCAAAATCGATGTTAAACATTATATACAAGAATATACACAAAAATACAAGAATGGAGTAAGGTTACATAACACTCCTTTTTTGGGCAGTTGTGTAAAAAATAAAGTTACTAATTCTATAAAGTTGGAAGAGGAAAGCTTGGAATAATTTTTTGTACGAAAAATGGCATAGAAGTCGTGAACGTCCTAAAGAGATACGATGAAAGAGATGTATTTGAAAGAATCGCCTAGTATAGCTGACGATATGAAATTACAAAACAATTATAAATACTCATAAATAAATAATATTCCTTTTTGTACCTGAAGCAATACAAGACGACAGTTTCACTAGAAAAAAATTGCGAATGAAAAACAGTTATTTACAAGAATGTTAGGTACTTCAACTCGACATGCCGAAGCATAAGTTCTAATCATTCAGTGATATGTTCAAGGCAGTTTTAGGAAGTGGTAAGAATTTGGCTTCGGTTCATAAGAAAAAATATCTTAAATACTTATACGAGTAGAACGATTGGCACTAGTAAATCAAGATTTCTTTGTGCAAAATATTAACAGTGACACTTTCATATAAACGTGTAAAAGTATTCGGTAACAGTATATTAGCAAACAATCACTAGATGCTAAATGAGGCCTTTTTTCAAATGGTGTGACGCGTTTGAAACTGGTTTGCAACTCAGACAAGCAACTCAGCATCGTCGGTAAAGACAAGACAGTCTTTATCGACGATGCTTTTGAAAATTTACACTCTAATGCTATTTTCAAGGATCATCATGATAGGCCAGTTCTAAGCTCAACTTACAACTTGTAAACCTGTCAAGACATGTCAGAGGTTTTCAGGCGTCCTAAAAGCTCTGATACCCGAGCTACCCACTCGGAACATACAGAGTTATAAGGAAAGGATATGGCAAGCCGAATAAAGCTCATATTACACAACATTTACAATGTGATCAACCCGGAATTCGCGAAAAAAAATAGATGTTTTATATATTTGGTCGAACAATTTTTTACAATTTTTTGCAAATTCTGGGTCCTATAGTAAAAGTTATTCCTAATGGTGAGTATTATGAGCCTTATACCTACCTACCTTTTCCCTATATATGAGCTAACTAAATAGTGGCGAACCAGTTTGAAACGCGTCGTACCATCTGTGGAAGGCCCGAATCGTTGTCTCTGGTTTTTTGACCAGAAATGTATGAAAACACTACAGTATTACTAGGATTCTACATTTCATTCTATCTATGTATATATTGGAATATTTGATTCATTGTTTTACATAATGCCGTGCGTTACTCACAGATTACCCTTTATAGACTCCGCACTCGAGACGAGCAGCATGCATCTGTCAAACGCAGCTGTAAAAATCACTCACTTAGGCTCATTGCTTGGCACAACCTTTAGTCCATAGGATCGCTTTAAAAAAGTCTCTTCAAATTCTCAAATTCGTAATCCAAAGTGCAAGTATGGAACTGTATCGATCGATAAACTTACGTTTAAACTGCAATAAATCAAAATATCACCATTTTATCTATGGTCTCAAAAAATCGTAAAACTTTAACGATTTCGTACAATTTTTAGGTCAGTTTATGTATCGACAAAGTTCCATATTTACACTGCTGGGTCGAGACAAAAATCTCATATTGCGGTATCTATATACGGTAATCTGTGATTAGAGTAAAAGAGTAAACTTCACACATAGTAACGTGTTCAAAATAGTCTAAAAATTGTCAAAATACTTTAAAAACCTCTATTAATCTATGTATGCATTCTACATACATGTAACAGCCCGTGAGATTTCTCATAATTGCAAACAATAAATTACACAAATATAAAAAGATTTGTTATAAAATTTTATAAATTTCCTGTAAAGGATAAAGTCATTTCATTGTTTCGGTGAAGTTTCAGAACGATATCGATTCTGTCACATTATTTCTGTAACTAATTTTGTAATAAGTCGTTCAGGACGCATTCTGGACCATTGGAGATTATTTCGGTCACTCTCACTCTAATGACATTTCTAGTGGGAGCGACAGTGACCGAGATATTAGTGCTATTAGCCCGGCCATCTCAAAAACCTTCAAGCTGGTCTTAAAGTAGCCTAAAAACTTTAGGCCTATCGAAGAAAAGTGATCTCAAGTCATTTAAAAATCTGTATCACGAATACACTTCTAGCCATTATAAAATACCTTCATCCTTTACAAGGTACAACAAAGGAATGATAAACAAGATTGTGGCTACATTATCAAATATCAACGAACTCTCTCGTTTGATTTTCGTTCTATGAGACTAGCCCTGAAATCAGCTGTTGCATAGAAAATGTCAAACTCGACGAAATTGAAGGGACAGCTGACAGCTTTTTTTGGCGATTTCAGGGTTGGTCCCATAGCAAACGTTGTTCATAATCACGAGTACAATGTGCTCCTTTCAGTTTAGTACCACCGTTCCGAGCAACCCCGTATGCGTTCAATTTGAAGTTGTCAATTGTCTGTCAGTTGAAAGACACTTTCGCTCTTTATATACACATTTGATCATATTTGATAATGCGTCACAGTAAACCTAAATGTCAGGGTATTGCAAAGTTCATTCTGCGTTGCTAACTAGTTTGAATGCTCCAGTTAGCGGGCGTGTCCGCGCGCTGTGGCTAGTCTATCCACGATGGCGCTAGAAAATAAAAACAGTGTTTTATTAAATATTTCAAACACAAACATCTTGTAGGAGTGGGTTTTTATTCGGTACTAGCTGTTCCCGGCGGTTTCACCCGTAGTTTTATTTTTTTTTACTTTTAAACCTTTCCTGAACTTTTCATATTCATTTAATCAATCATATTGTATTGTATTGTATGTATTGTATTGTATCTTGATATGACTGATTATATATTCATTTAATCAGTCATATCAAGATCAAAGTTAGCGACATCGGTCCAGCCGTTCTCGAGTTATAGCCAGACAAACGAACAGCGATTCATTTTTATAAGGTTTTAGGATATGACTTGGGTAGTGTTATAGATTATGAAAGAGTTTTTGGGAAGATTTTGGGTTTTCTATTGATTTTAGAAAGGTCATCATCCACAACCTTCTCTCAAACATAGAGTTTACAAAACGGAAAATCTTAGTCAAATCAAAATGTTAAAGAAGTTTCGTTACAAAATTAAAAAAGTGCAAGGTTGGCGATAGGTAGCTACAAGATCTAAAGACCTATACAGGTCTAAAGAGTAGAGTAGACCTGAGATAAAGGTAGGTTACACGGTTATTATAGTCGATGTACCTGCGGCTAGAGGCGCGAGGCGCGAGGCGCGTGCTCTATATGTGTAGAGTGTAGAGCACGCGGCGCTAGGGCGGCGCCGCGGCCGGCGCGCTCAGCAGCGAGCAGTACTGCAGCAGGGCCTCGCGCAGCGCGCCGCCCGCGCCGCCCGCCCGCCCCGAGCTCGCGCACTGCACCAGGACTGGGTACAGCCCTGGGGACCGAGAAAAAACGTAACATATTTATTAGACACGATGAAGTACATAGGAGGGAAAAAAAGGATTTTATTGCATTGTCATTGGTGTTCGAAAATGTACCAAATTTGAGCGCAACTAGACGTCAGGAAGTGGTTCTAATTTAATCCTCAGAGACATATTTTACTAACACGGCAAGTTATATTAGCTTTTAAAAATCGGGTAAAAGATAAAGAATTACTTATTTGCTTAAAACAATAAATTGAGCATACATAGGATACGCATGTAGAAAAGGAATTAAAATAACAATAAATGAAAACATAAAAATAAAGAATAAATGAAAACATTGGAATAAAATCCATCTCAGCACAAATGCTGAGTGCCGAGGACGAACAGCGATATAGTCTGATGGAGCATAGACAAACACATAACACAAAAATCACATACTGACCTATAAGTAAAACACACTGACTTATAAATAAAACACACTGACCAATAAGTAAAACACACTGACCTATTAGTTTCTGCCAGGCGAGCGGGTCGACTTTCCCCGGGGGCGCCTTCTTCATACTCTCAGTCAGGGTTGCTATTGCTTTCAACACGAATGATATCTCGGAGAGCTGGTGCCTGTGAGTATAAATATATTAATACTTATGAATTGATACGAGATAAATGTGAATGATTCAGATAAGTTTTGTGTGTTTTTAAGCGACGTGAAGTGGCCAGTCTGTCGGTGTTCTATAGAATACACCATGGAGAGTGTGCACAAGAACTGCATGACCTTGTCTTGCCTTCGCCGTTCTTTTACAACAGCACCAGACGCACGAAAAAGAGGCACCCTCATACGGTGGAAATTCCATGCAACCGTACTAAGCGTTTTCATTCGTCTTTTTTAATCCGAACGGCAGAGGTATGGAACTCACTGCCCGCGTCTGCTTTTCCTAGAAAGTACAACCCGGGGATGTTCAAAAATAGAGTGAATAGGTTTTTCCTAGGCAAGCGTGCTACATCTTCGACCACAGCGTCGCTTCCCATCAGGTGAGATGCGGTCAAACGCATGCCTAGTCCGATGTAAAAAAAAAAGTTTGTTTAAGTTTAATTGAAACTGCTTGCAATCCGCCGGAGGAAGGACGGCAAGTTAGTTATTCAGCCACCAACCCCTAGTATATTCTTACCTCGACAAGGGTTCCGTATTGTCCTCGTCCTGCGTGTACTTGCAGATTACTTCCTGGAACCTATCTAGTAACGCTATTATTGCTAACGGGTCCGTGTCGTCTGAAACAAATAGATCAAAAATATTTAGGTATTAACCTCAAATAACATTGAATGACACAGTTAAGTAAACGTCTATTTGATGAAGTCCCGCATACATTGTGCTTACTCCGTTTGTAGTTTATACACAAGAACATTATTTTTACAAAACAAAAAACAAAAACCGACTTCAAAAGACCGACTATTGAGTTCTTCATCTATTTGTCGCGCACGTAGCTAATGCAAATTTAAGACTTATATGGATTTCTCATGGATACTATTATCAGAACTGGACTAAATTGAAATGGGACCAAATGGGAAGCGTCAGCTTTCTAATAAAAAAAGAATCATCAAAATCGATTCACCCAGTCAAGTCGAATTGATAACCTCCTCCTTTTTTGAAGTCGGTTAAAAATGAGGATTCACTTAAAACTCTATTTACTGCAATCAATATATTTAAAAAAATTACAAAAGGTAAAAAAGAGTAAAAGTTTAAAAAGACTTAAAAACAAGCGTTAGTTTAAATGTTCTGAAAATACTAAAAAGTGCTCGGCAAGACAAATCCAATGAGCCCAAACACGACAGGCTATTTTGTTTTGTTGAGAAGTTTTAATAGCTACCTTCCGGCTCTATCATCAGAGCAGTTCTATGGTACTAATATTATTATTCCACATATTTATTAATTTTCTTAATTTTTATTTTTTTTACAATATAGAATAAAAAAAACAATATGTTATAAAAAAACTTAAAAACTAGAGTTGTAAAAAAAAAATCTATTATTATTATTTTTTTTTATGTAAATGAGTGTGACGAGACGAGGAAATCGCTCGCCTGATGTTAAACGTCACGTATGCCCATAACAAGTCTGCGCCACCCAGAATTTTGAACTCGCAGAATTCAAGACCCTGCGCGGCACAGCACTGCGCTCGTCACCCTGAGATATAAATTGTTTAATCTCCCATTTGCCCTGTAACTTCACTGGAAACAATGCCCTTCCAACCGGAACACAGTAATGTTACGTTATGTTGTTGTTGTGTGTATTGCATTGTCATCGGAGTAACACAGGTATACCAAATTTCAGCTCAATCGGAAACCAGAAAGTGTGTCACATTTAACTTTGATTTCATTACTGACATACAGTTACCAGTAGGTCAGAAGGCCTAGCATAACTTCTGAAGTTAAAATACGTAGAGTATTCGAAAAGTGTACGTGTGTGTGAGAAGTGTGTGTGGGTAAATATGTGTGTTTGGCGTACCATTTACCCCCATCAAGGGAGCCATCGAATGACTGATTACTGTACAGGTACAAGAACATTATTTTTACAAAACAAAAAACAAAAACCGACTTCAAAAGACCGACTATTGAGTTATTCATCTATTTGTCGCGCACGTAGCTAATGCAAATTTAAGACTTATATGGTTTTCTCATGGATACCATTATCAGAACGGGACTAAATAGAAATGGGACCAAATGGGAAGCGTCAGCTTTCTTCTAATAAAAAAAGAATCATCAAAATCGATTCACCCAGTCAAAAGTTATGAGGTCACAAACATAAAAAAAAAAACATACAGTCGAATTGATAACCTCCTCCTTTTTTGAAGTCGGTTAAAAAGGGTTAGAATAAACAACTGCGAAATTTTTAGAGGATAATTTTAGGTTTATACTCACTTTCGACACCAGTCAACGAGTCTATGTCTTCAAGCATAGAGAACTGGAGTAGTGTCTCGAAACACGTCCGGGCGAACTCTTCTCTCTCCTTCAGTTCTTGTTCGTTTTCTGGAATAGAGTGTTGCTATTTCAGTCGTACATTTTAATTTTCAAGCTAGGATATCCACCTTGTTAACATAGCATGGGAATATGGTCCGATAACTTTATTTACATTTATATGACAGAAAAAAATGCTATACAGTTGACGTGACGACGTTACATACCATATCTTTAATACACTTGATGCATACGAATTTTATGACAAAACAGTTGATCTTAATGAAATCTATCTTAGAAACAGAAAACATCATGATACAGTACATCGAATATTTTTTGCCTCGGAAAATGTAGGAAAGTTGAGAACTCAAGTAGCAGCTAGCTTGAATATATTCAGAAGTGGGATAATATATCACTAATACACGTAGCCGATAGTTTTGTTAACGTTCAGAAGTGTATCACAACACAACGTACGTATGGGCTGGTGCGGCGCGGAGTGCGTGGAGCCCGCGCGGACCAGCGCCAGCAGCGGCCGCAGCTGCGGCGCCGGCGGCCGGGGCCGCGCGCGGAGCGCCTGCTCGCGCACCGCCACCACGAGCGCGCGCGCGGAGCGCCCGCCGCCCACGCTGCGGACAATCACACAGGTTCACTCTTTGAGGGGCGGAACTTGACGCGCTATCTTGCATGCTCATTTCAATATTTTTGAAGTTAAAAAACCTCTGAATAATATTATGAGAAATCAGAATTGGTTAAGTTGCTCAGAGTGAGCAAAACATAAAATGCCATTTTTAGGTATTGACACTTGTTTGGATTCTGTCCCTAATAATTGTGACTAGTGACTAGTGACCCGGTGAACTTCGTAGGATTCGTTTCAGTTTTATCAAAGTGTGAAATCTTCAAAAATTTATCAAAACCACGAACTTAATAAACACGGTAGATATTACTAGCTCAAGATAGAGAAGGATAGATACCGAAAGCCAATGCGCTAGTAGAGTGGCTACGCAATCTAAATGGGGAGGAGATATTTCACAGGATTGCCAGTATTAAAATTCTAACTGAAGTTTTACGCTATTGTAGGTATATTTGCAAAAAAAGTGCAGGAGGTTAAATCAACTCAGTAAGACAGTAAGTACTCACGGTGGCTCAAACAGGAATGTTTCGAGTACTTTAGGCAACGTTTCCCAGAACTCTTTGTATACTTCGGGCTGCTCCCTCGCCAGTGGAAGGCCGGTTTCTAAAATCTGCAAAAGATTTAAAAAATTGATTATACGGTAGAATATAATAAGATTTGTCCGTAAAAGTCACAATTTCATAGCATTACAATGCAAAAACGATATGAAACGAGATAGCTTAAAAAGTCGATGGAACTAGTGTATAATTCGATCAGTGGTCCCAATGTCGAATTCCCACATATAGAAAGATATAAAAAAATAGTGAAAATAGGTACAAGTGAAAATGGTGTCTCGAATGAGATAAAAATAGGTGTAAGTTAAGGTAAAGATATTTGAGTGACCTGTAACAGAAGTCCCGATATCTGCGCCGCATCTTCGTTGACCTCGCTGGCTCTCCGCCGCTTGTCCTGCGCACATTGTTTCACTGACGAATGCAGGGCCTGGAACCAATGGCTGAGTTGGTGACACGGTGTTGGAAATGTCGACAGAACATCAATATTGAGGAAAAGTCACTCGTTAGAAGCCTTTTTTATAAACTAAAGACGACACAAACGACGGGGTTTCTATTGGGTGCTTATAGCCAGTTGTAGGACACCTCCAATCTTCTTCTTCAGTCGCTCCCTCATTTCTGAGGATCGTGGTCGCCGGAACCTCTTAGTGGGGTAATCTAAATTGAGTGACGAGACAAGGAAATCGCTCGCCTGATGAAGAAGAATATATGACGATGATGCTGGAGCTTGCCTTAGACGGTGGTATAGCTTGCCTTCGACGGGCCCTGTATCAAAACTCGCTAGGTGGGGCAAAATGGATAACATTTAACAACATTTTTCTCACACACGTTCGGGGCCCTATATCCGGGCCCCGTATCATCAATACTGCTGATACGGCGGTAGCCTCCGCATGATGGCATCCAGCACTACGAGAAACAGCAACGGAGACAGCAGTCACCCTCGGCGGAGTCCCGCGGGCACCTGGACCGTTTCCGGGTTAGCATAGTGTTTGTGTGTAGCGACCTGCAGCAGGCGCGGCAGGTCGGCGGCGCTGGGCGCGGGCGCGGCGCGGTACAGCGCGGCGCACGCCGACAGGCAGCGCGCGCCGCCGCCGCGCGCCAGGCTCGCCTCCGCCAGCGACGTCAGCGCCGCGAACATGGCGGCCAGCAGCTCGTGCCGGGCCAGCGCCTCCTGCCACAACAACACGCGTCAACCGGCCGGCCACGAGGCACCCGACACGACGCCACACGCGGCTCAATAACTGAACGTGACGCAGACAGGCCGATGATAGCTGCGCACTCGCATGGCAATCCGAGCTTCGCTGCATATTTTTTTTTTTTATGTGATTAAGTGACGACACGAGCAAATCGCTCGCCTGATGTTAAACGTCACGTTTGCCCGTAACAGGTCTGCGCCACCCAGAATTTTGAACTCGCAGAATTCAAGACCCTGCGCGGCACAGCACTGCGCTCGTCACCCTGGGATATAAGTTGATTAATCTCCCATTTGCCCTGTAATTTCACTGGAAACAATGCCCTTCCAACCGGAACACAGTAATGTTTGCACATTACTGCTTGGCGGTGGAATAACTGGCAAAGGTGTGGTACTTCCCCGGGCGGGCTCTGCAAAAGAGCCACACTACAAAATGCTTATATACCGGCTGACTGGTTAGACACTTGACATATTCTAGGTTATCATAGTACTCATTATTATGAACAACTTTTACTACGGGACCAACCCGAAATTCGCGAAAAAAAAATCAGCTGTTCCATAGAAAAAAAATGTATGGAACAGCTGATATTTTATTCGCGAATTCCGGGTTGGTCCCATAGTAAAAGTTGCTCATAATAATGAGTACTATAATAACCTAGGATATGTCAAGTGTCTAACCAGTCAGCCCGTACTATATGCAAAATGCATGTATAATGCATATATATGTCACCGGACGAAGAAAGAAAGCACTTCAACGAAACAAGTCAAGAGCGACGAATTATTGTAACTGTATTAATTCTAACTTCAAGTTGTAAAACCAGAAATGAATTTCCGCATTAGTCTTTTCAGGCACACCAGGCGTTTCAATCAGACTCCCGTAAGAAGTAGGAAGACGCTCACCACTAACCACCACACCACCCACTCCACTTTATCTTCCACTTCTCCACTTATCTATCTATATATACCTTGTGCACAGTATCGAGGCAGCGCAGCGCGTGCGCGGTGAGCGGCGCCGGCGCGGCGGTCAGCGACTCCATGGCGGCCGGGCCCGCGCCCGGCTCGATGCGGCACATCGTAGCTAGTGACGAACCTAGTTTCTGCACGTCGGCTGCGGTGAACCTACGGAAATACGGTTAGCGTCAAAAGCGTAGCCATCGACGCTACAAACTTGGTCCTTTGAGCCGGAAATTTTGTTTTTAACCGAGACACAAACTATATTCTCCTTAGAAAGAAACTTTTAGACACGATAAAGAAAGGGGTAAATAACTTACGTGGGTCGTATATGCTGGAAGATGAGTGGGAATATCTGCACCAGAGTGGTTAGGAAGCTCAGTGACGGCGCGTATAGCTCGCCTGTTTTGCCATCTTCACCCGCTGTAACAACATTCAAACTATTACACTTCTTGGTGATTGTGAGACAATAGGGTGTTGATTGTTAGTTCCTTTGAAAAAGACGACACTTCTCAATGACTAAGACAATGTGGTGACTAATTTTGATTCCTATGATAGTTGGTTAACTGATAAAGATGACAGTCGTTGTTTCATCTCGCCCCGCCCCCCCTCTCGCTCCGTATACTCACGCGTGGTCCCGCCGCCCCCCTCTCGTCTCGTATAATCACGCGTGGTCCCCCCCCCCTCGTCCCGTATACTCACGCGTGGTCCCGGCCGGCAGCGCCGCCGCGATGCTGGTCCAGGCGGCCCAGGCGGCGCCCCACACGCGCCGATGCGCCGGTTCCGCAGCCGCTCGCCCCGCCGCCATTACAACCTCTTGGAACGACTTTAGGGCTGCTAGCGACACCTGCGCAACACAAGCTAAACTAGACGACCTTTCACGGGTGACTGTAATGCACGACACGATAATTGCTGACACGATAATGCATATCATAATAAAGGACAACACGTCCCTTATATTCAGCTCATATTCAGCTACGCTGAATTATTGATATTAAATTATTACGTTCTTCATTATCTGTGTCGTAAACTGTTGCCTCTTTTTCAGTTGTCTCATCGACAAAAACCTATAAACAATAATCTCTTATAGATACAAATAGCCCAATCATAAGCACCGTAATTAAACGAGCTACCAGGAGTTCAGAACTGCCTACATACCTCGTGGCTCCTCCGCAGCGCGAAGTCGGTGATGTAGTCGAGGAGCGCACTCCACGAGCGGTTGAAGTCGCCTACCGACATGAGCAGCGGGAACCGCGAGTGGAATACTCGGGACACGCCTGATAGCGTTAGCACCTGCACAAGTATACACACGTCTAACGCCCGGTTTCCACCAAAGCGGAGACGAGATGTAAAAATAACGAAATTTGATTGGTTATTCAAAAGACATCTCTTCTGGTCTCCACTTTAGTAGAAACCGGGCCTTAGCCAATCAAGAGGCAGCTTTACAGCTAGAATTCTAAAGGATAGAAAGTAGATAGGAACTAAGTTAGCTAGAATATCGAGAACGGCATAGTTGTTTTTACGAAAAACAATTGGTTAAAAAAAACAACAGATTGCCGAAGAATTTTATGTAACCCAAGAAAGAAAACTTTTTGAAATACATTGAGACAAAACATTGGTTAATTTCCAGGTTTGGCGTAAATATTGTACTTGACTAAATTTTAGATAAACTACCACTTTGTCTAAAAGTAGTCAACACAAACAATATTCAAACACGTACATATAAAAATACGCTAGTTTAAAACAATCAGTCCCCATCAAAAGTAGTTAAAATAGTTTGGTACTAACTTGAGTTTCCGCCCACTGTTTCTGCGCAGTATTTCTCGTGTGATGAATGAGGATATGTTCTCCCGTATCCACTTTCTCCGAGCTAGCGATGTTCGATTGTTTCTGGACCTGTCGAAAATAGACGTTTTTAAGAAAATGCTCATTTTTATTGTTTTTATTAGAACTTACACATTTTGTTAGAAACGACAGTCTGTCATTAAAGCGATGCGAGAAGCTGTGAGATATTGATCATAAGCATTTCATAAGTTGACCAAAGCCAATATTTCTTTTCGAAAAGAAAAATAACAAAACATAATTGATATCACCGTTATGTAGTTTCCAAAATTATACTCATACTAGCTGACATTATTCGGGATTTTGAGGATAAAAAATAGCTTCTGTATTGTTACTATAGTGTATGCTACCACCTTACTAATCCGTTGAGCCGTTCGCTACTTCATTGGATTAACATCATCAGGAACTGTAGGGGCACCCGACTTGCGCTTACGCAGCGCTTTAGGCGAGACAAGCCAGTTACCCCGCGCTCGCCACTCCAAACGGTAGTTTTAGTGGTTGGTTTGTCCCGATATAAAATAAGTTTTATTGATTTTTTAATAGTATGAGAGAACTTTAAATGTGATGTTTTATTTACCCTGGTAAGAGGAGTCATTCGAGGTACAATAAGACCTCGACAGGAACCATTAATCCTCCCACTGCTGGGATACAGGTCTACCTTCGAAGGGTGATTAGGCTGTATTCCACCACGCTGGCCAAGTGCGGGTTGGTGGATTCACATACACCATTGAATTTCTTCTCCGGACGTATGCAGGTTTCCTCACGATGTTTTCCTTCACCGAAGAGCCACCGAAAAGCCTTCATTGGATCAATCTGGAGTGGGCAAGCGTGGATAATGTGGACATACCTGGTCCAGCATTGGGAAAAGCACAGCGAGAAGCGTGCGCCACGCCGCTTTGCTCAGCAGAGTTCCGTGGGCGCCGATACAGCTGAATAGCGTCTGGCTAGCCGCTCGCCGCACTGGAGCGCGGGGTTCCGTACACAATTCACCTAGAACACAATCGATGCTGGAAATGTTGGAATCATGGCTACATTTTAAAGGAAATTCGTGCTTTACCGCTTTGAACATTCGATAATTTGAGAAGAGTACCATTTTCACACATTCGATTTCTGCCTTTTTAACCGACTCCAAAAAAGGAGGAGGTTATCAATTCGTCTCTTTGTTTACCTCATAACTTTTGACTGGGTGAATCGATTTTGATGATTCTTTTTTTATTAGAAAGCTGACGCTTCCCATTTGGTCCCATTTCAATTTAGTCCAGTTCTGATAATGGTATCCATGAGAAAACCATATAAGTCTTAAATTTCCATTAAGTAGGTACGTGCGCGACAAATAGATGAATAACTCAATAGTCGGTCTTTTGAAGTCGGTTTTTGTTTTTTGTTTTGTAAAAATAATGTTCTTGTTGATGACAAAGTTGGTGTTAACAAGACAAATATGATACTTTTCTTGTCTTGCTTGGATAACACATCTTAGCTTAAAATAGAGTTGTTTTCACCCTGTCATACTCACTCAGTCTTATATAGAGACACATCCACAGCTTGTCGAGAGGCGGAAGCTCAGCGTGGTTTGGCACTTCGGGGCAAACTGCGGTATCGTTGGCCAACGCCACTACTAGTTTATCTCGATTGTGGTACAGGTAGTCCGATATGTTCCACTAGAAGGGAAAGAAAGTGATTAATATAGTCTTTATAACATAAGAATTAAGGTTTGGAATGGACTGTTAGTGTTTAAGTGAGATATTTTTGAACCTTCCAATCAACCAATCCATCCAAAGTTGCAAAGATTTTGAACTAGAAGTGTGATCTAGACTGTTCGAAACACTTTGTCAACTACGAAGTCAATGATCGTAATTTAACTCAGCGATTCCGGAAACCGGATACTTGATTAGCCCATCCAAAGTCACGGCCGTGGCGTGTTCTTAGTGGAATATATTTGAACGCTAGTCTGCTAAAGTGGTGATTAAAAATGTTTATCCTGTACCATCTTCCTGATAATCATGCTCAAAGATCAACCATGCGAGATGGTGTTCAAACGTAAATCTTTCACTGAATAAAGAATCTCGTCTCGTCTTTTCTTTTTTCTTCTTTCTCGCGTGCCTAAAAGTGACGAGTTCTTGAAATTTCACTCTCAATTCTTGTCCAACTATCGAATATCTTATCGAAGTTTCTCTAAAAAAATGTCTCCAGGGTGGTAGAGTCACCATCGGGCCGGCGCAGCCTCGCAGGTCGCCCGCCACTACTTGCGCGCACTGGAACACTACTCACCATGAGGCCGACGGCAGTGAGGCTGATGTTGAGCTCCTTGGTCTGCAGCGCGAAGGCCGCCGCGGTGGTGAGCACGCGGCGCAGGCAGCGCGGCCCGGCGCAGCCGAGCAGGTCGCCCGCCACTACTTGCGCGCACTGGAACACTACTCACCATGAGGCCGACGGCAGTGAGGCTGATGTTGAGCTCCTTGGTCTGCAGCGCGAAGGCCGCCGCGGTGGTGAGCACGCGGCGCAGGCAGCGCAGGCAGCGCGGCCCGGCGCAGCCGAGCAGGTCGCCCGCCACTACTTGCGCGCACTGGAACACTACTCACCATGAGGCCGACGGCAGTGAGGCTGATGTTGAGCTCCTTGGTCTGCAGCGCGAAGGCCGCCGCGGTGGTGAGCACGCGGCGCAGGCAGCGCGGCCCGGCGCAGCCGAGCAGGTCGCCCGCCACTACTTGCGCGCACTGGAACACTACTCACCATGAGGCCGACGGCAGTGAGGCTGATGTTGAGCTCCTTGGTCTGCAGCGCGAAGGCCGCCGCGGTGGTGAGCACGCGGCGCAGGCAGCGCGGCCCGGCGCAGCCGAGCAGGTCGCCCGCCACTACTTGCGCGCACTGGAACACTACTCACCATGAGGCCGACGGCAGTGAGGCTGATGTTGAGCTCCTTGGTCTGCAGCGCGAAGGCCGCCGCGGTGGTGAGCACGCGGCGCAGGCAGCGCGGCCCGGCGCAGCCGAGCAGGTCGCCCGCCACCACTTGCGCGCACTGGAACGCGGACCGGATCAGCTGCTCGCTGTACCAACAAACATAGGCTACAGCTGGGTTGTCGGGCCTGGAACGAGACTAGCTTGGGCCAAGCTAGCTTCACGGTGGTTTTCACAGGTTGTTAGACCACTCGGCAGCCTGAGATGGCAGGATGAGTTGGACGCCTTTGGCAATAACTGGACTCAAAGTGTTTTAGATCGTGATGAGTGGGAGGAGGATAGGGAGGCCTTTGCCCAGCAGTTGGACGGAACAGGCTAAAAATAAAAATTATAGAGCTGGTTTGGCTCGGGTGAACGCTGGCGAAGGGAAAACGCATCAACCTTTGCGGGATGCCGGTGCTGGACCTATCGCTTCTACCGAAACCTATCGAATGAGGGTAAAAAATATGCTTGAGAATCTTTGCTAAAGAGAGCGCTGACTAGGAAATCAATACTCAGCAGCCACGGTTGATCTTGATATGATATTTACAAAAAAAAAATAACCTATGATGCTTGCATACTAAGGATACCTCAGTATCCATGGACATAAGATTTTAGTTTTGGATTTTTTGTACCAACGAACTCGCAAGTGGTCAAGTACATATGTGTTATTCAAAGTTGCCCTGTTGCTTCCAATACAGTAAGTTGGAGCAGATTCAATCAGTATTTGAAACAATACATTTTAAAAAGATCAGCTAATTGAGCCAATGACCGTTGCGAGTAAACAGGAATTGCAGACAAATGACGTTATCCACCTGTCTTGCTTGCACATTACACAATATAAATAGGATATTGGAAAGAGACAAATGTTAAAACAAATAACCTCACCTATGATGCGAAGATATGGCCGAGATGATCTCCATCATCAGCGGCCAGGCTGCCCCCAACTGCTCTCCTCTGGAGTGAAGCAAACGAGCGGCACATTCTAGCTGTCTCGCTCGCACGTCACAATGTCGCACCGCGCATAGTTCTGATAGCGGTTCTAAGAGCAAACGCTCTCGAGCCTGAAAAATATATTGGCTGAGAAATTTGCATAAAAAAGCAGAGAGTTTTCAAGACATGACTCAGATAATTGAGAGAGAGAAAAAGAGCTAAAAGCGATTCACATTACACCAGGTCAGAAAAAGACTAACATCGAAAAGTGAGCCCTATGTACTATGCGATAAAGCAGGATTTCCAATGACAATTTTCAAATGCATATCATCATTTGTTTTAGTTAGGCTACGTGGCTTAGTTTGTCAACGCAAACTCTGCTGTATATGACAGAACATAGAGCTGATTTTAGAAAGTTTCTGGCCTATCCGAGTCGAGCATAAAGTAAATCGTTCAATGAACTTACCTCATTGAGTAGGCTAGGGTTGTTGTGGTGATATTGGAAGGCAGCTTGCACCAAGTAAGTGATGGCTTCCACACCCCATTCCCTCATTCTTATGTGAGGGTGTTGACATACCTGAAATAATACAACACTATACAGAGACCCTAGCACCTCTAGTTACAAAAAAACTGTCCTACAATTATTTTTTTTTATATTCCGAAATGTTGAAAAGGTATGGTTAGTAAGAAAACGGGAGTCATAAAACTATGTTATGTGATGTGATAAAATTTTATGGTATTTTACTATGGAAACTAACGTGGTTTTCACACATTTTTGTTATAATTAAACACGGGAATACTCACGTAAAAATTAAGTCGTCTACTACGACTAGTTTCGGTCACATTCGGTGACCTTTTTCGGTGATTTTTACGTGAGTATTCCCGTGTTTAATTATAACAAAAATTTTATGGTATAAAATTTTTTTTTTTTTTTCGATTTAAGTTGTATGACTTTCTCTTGCTATATTTTTATTTTGCCAGGATATTTTTGCCGGAGAAACTTACTTCTAGAAGGTGATTTGTGATTGGCCTCCACATAACTTCGATCCTGTGCATGTTGGCCAGACCGGTTTCTAGTAATTTGGCCACAGCGAATAGCGACGGTTCCTAAAAAATCATAAAAGTTTTACAGGTGTTTCACGTAATTCCACAAATCTGTCATGCCATGTCTTCAGAAGAAATTATGCAAAAAAATATGTTTGGTAATTAAAAAGGCTTCATTTTGAACCTCGCAAAAGATTTTCGAAAATTATCGTTGCATGATTTTATTAACCATGCAGATCTAAAATATGGTCAATTCACTCTGCCCAATTTTGGCAAACTTAATTTTGGTTATTTTTGGTTTACCAAAACCTAGCTCTCTTTTCACCTTTGATCACTTTGCCCATTTTCCACAATCTTGAAAATCCACAATCTCAAACCTTATTGTTTCACCGAAACCTAGCTCTCTTTTCACCTTTGATCACTTTGCCCATTTTCCACAATCTTGAAAATCCACAATCTCAAACCTTATTGTTTCACCAAAACCTAGCTCTCTTTTCACCTTTGATCACTTTGCCCATTTTCCGCAATCTTGAAAATCCACAATCTCAAACCTTATTGTTTCACCAAAACCTAGCTCCCATTTCACCTTTGAACTTTTGCCGCGTTTCACCTTACCCTATTAGAATAAGCCAGCTCCATCGCCTCATTGGACAGTTTGCAGAGAGCCTCGATCAGGTGGTGTAGCGCCACATCATCCAAGTTCTTGGAAGACTCGAATACTCTTGACAGCATTGCTGACAATGCTGTAATACAAGCAAGTCAAAAGTTTCAAAAAACTGTAACCCGACTACGAAAAAATTGACCCCCACTTTTTGGATGTAACAGCTGAGTGTATATTAATATTGTACGGATAAAATGAAGTTATATTAACTGACTTATAAGAATGAATAGATTGACATTTATTTCATTACAATCGAATGAGTAGTCTAGGCGTTATGGAGGACCATATATTATATGTATATATAAGTATGAACATAAAATACAAACAGACATTCATAGACTAATTAAACACAATCTTTCTTTTAAATTTTATTGTCTTTTTGCTTTTAAAATCATTCCATTTCTTTAATTTTTTTTAAACAAACTTTTAACGAAGGTGCCCGAGTTACGTTATCTCACAATATTGCTATACAATATTGAGAGAGACGACACGATAAGCGCGGCTCCGTTTAGATTCGTTTCTTTATTGACGAGTCTTTCTTAAATTCTCGCCAATTCTTTATAGAATCTATTTGCAGACAATACAATTTTTGGAAGTATGTAGTCTATTTATAAAAGCGTTTCGTAGTGCTAAGCTGTGTACGTATTTCGGATCTATGGATATTATCTATGGATCTATGGATATTAAGATATATTATAAGGGGTTGTGTCTTTAACTAACAAAGTAAAACAAAAAGTGCGAAAAGATTTGCCACGGCAATTTTGTCCGAAAAAAAAAACCATTTAAAATGAACATATAATTTTAACAGGTATAAAAAAAAAGAAACAAAAAAACAGTAGTAAACACAAATACTTTAACACTTTATATCTCTCTCCTTTTCAAACCAGTGTCATCTAGAGCAAAAGGGACAGAGATAAAAATTGAAATGAGATGAGATGTTCCCTTCATTTGTTTTTTCCCGCGGTTTGATATTTGGGGCAAAAATACATTGACAAATCTCCAAACAATACAAAAATCAAAAACAAAATGGCCAGCAAGCTCCTTCCCAGTGCTCCGTGACGGACATAAGCTGTATCCTAGTATTTTTGTATCTATTTGGAAAGAACTTACTATTATTTAAAGACTATTTCATATCAAAACTTCATTTCATTTAATTTTCATTTTTGATAAAGAACCAGCAGTCTGATTTCTTAAGTCACTGAACTAGCAACGCAGTTCCAATCACGCTATCTCACTTACACGCATGTAATTCTAATTGGCGTGAGCAGGACGCCAAACAGTAGCGTTCTTTTATGTTTATGATTTTTCTGGAAATAGCCGAGAGAAGAGAGAAGAGAATAGTCAGAGAGAAGTTGACACTCCATTTCATAGAATAGATTATTATAGATTTGCATAAAGTGTAAAACACTGTAGTAAAACAACTCCAAATAGATACAAAAAAACGGTCTATAAAAGTGTTAGTTGTACCACGCATAACTCCTAATGACTCGGCGACCGGAACTTGCTGCCCTGAAATGCATCGTTAGCGAAACAATCATACACTTACTCGAATTAGCTTAGTACAAAATATAGCTAGCGGCAAACGATCTTTGAAACTATAGATTCAACTTCGACTTGCCAAGCGGCTTTAAAATGCAGTTCGTTGAGAACGGCGGGTCTAGTCTAGAACTCAACCGGCATAGTTTCCGAAGCACGCTTCTATCTCGTTCTAAGTTTGCCAGACGGAGCGTGATAGAGATACTCAAGTGATTACCAACAAGCACCATGTAATTTTTATGATGGATCGAATCTATAGTTTTAAACATCATTGCCAGCATTATGATATTTTAAACAGATTTAATTACTACGGTGGTTTTCTTATAAACAAGAACCTTGTTTGGCGAAAAACATGGCTAGCGATAGCTAAATTTCTAGCAAAACAATGATCAGAAAAAAAATGTTCATTTTAGTAAAATTATAAACAATATAAAATAAAATAAAAATCCTTAGCTATATGAATTACATTTGACATGATACAATCGAATGTCAGAGCAATTGAAAGATAATAGAAATACGATTGATTCATAACCGAGAAATAAGCTAGGGGTACCACTGTACCACAATTACCCAACTTTGTGATCAATTATGTAGTACCATTTTTAAACTTAACTAAATAAACCACACCAAAATCATTAGAGTAGTTTATTTCAGATAATGGTACAAAAAAATCGACACCTAATCTTGTGAGATAAGTCAAATAAGACTGAAAAGAAGAGAAGATAGATAAGTTATTGTGTTAAACTCTATCTGTGGGGGTTTTTTTTACCGGGTAAGTCCGCCATTACGGCCGAGGTGCTCATTACAGCGTTGGCGTCGGCGCTTGCGCGGCTCGCCTTCAGACTGCCGCCTGTAGACGGCTTGAGGCCCAGGATCCATACCTGGGGGAGAAAGAGAGAGTGAATTTAGTGGCATTCATCATTAGTGAGTTAGATGGTGTCTCCGTCAGTAACGCCTTCATAGCCGTCACGTGGCGGGAGCTCACCATCACTCACCAAGTGCTGCAGAGTGGTGAGCACGGGCAGCCAGGCCTGCTGGATGGTGTCTCCGTCGCGCTGCGCCGCGCACAGTAACGCCTTCATAGCCGTCACGTGGCGGGAGCTCACCATCACTCACCAAGTGCTGCAGAGTGGTGAGCACGGGCAGCCAGGCCTGCTGGATGGTGTCTCCGTCGCGCTGCGCCGCGCACAGTAACGCCTTCATAGCCGTCACGTGGCGGGAGCTCACCATCACTCACCAAGTGCTGCAGAGTGGTGAGCACGGGCAGCCAGGCCTGCTGGATGGTGTCTCCGTCGCGCTGCGCCGCGCACAGTAACGCCTTCATAGCCGTCACGTGGCGGGAGCTCACCATCACTCACCAAGTGCTGCAGAGTGGTGAGCACGGGCAGCCAGGCCTGCTGGATGGTGTCTCCGTCGCGCTGCGCCGCGCACAGTAACGCCTTCATAGCCGTCACGTGGCGGGAGCTCACCATCACTCACCAAGTGCTGCAGAGTGGTGAGCACGGGCAGCCAGGCCTGCTGGATGGTGTCTCCGTCGCGCTGCGCCGCGCACAGTAACGCCTTCATAGCCGTCACGTGGCGGGAGCTCACCATCACGAATGACTGCTGCTGACCTGCACGAAACACTTGGGATTAACCTTCCATTTCATTCAATTCAACAGTGCGTGGTAGGGCGTCTATTTGTCTTGTAGTGGGAAAGGCCTACGTTTGACTGCTATCTCGCCATGTCACGCAATGTTACAGTCCACGATGGAGCACGCTGTATAAACGGTCCACTCTAAAACACTGAAGATCTTTTGCAGGCGGCTTCTATGCATTGTTCCAAGTAACTTTCGTTTTACGACTTTTGAAAAATCCCGAAAAAAACAGCTGTTCCATACATTTTGTTAACAGTCAATTAACTTTTTATATGAAAGTCTTAAAGTCTTAAGTCTTTTAGAGTTGAGTTGAGTTTCGTTTAGAGTTTTATAGAAATAGGTCACAGTACCGTTGGTAGGAGCGGGTGTGGGCGGCGGAGTCCCGACCCAGACCACCTGGTGGCGGTAGTCGGGCTCCGGCGCGGGCGGCAGGTCGCGGCGCCACGGGCAGGGCAGAGCGCCCAGCGCCGCCACGCAGTAGGCGCCGGGCAGCGCGCAGCGGCACAGGGCTGCGATGCAGGCGTCGCGACCCGTCGAGTGACCCACCTGGAGGACACGTCGCATGAGCGATCAAGAGAAGAGTGACTTCGCGATACAATAAGTCGTTTAATGCCGCGTTCTTAGTTTGGAGTGGCTGACAAACATGCTCAGGATGTTTTAAAATATAAAAAAACACTCTTACGATCTCTCTTTGAAGATTTGAGAATTGAGAATCATATTATTTTTCCGAAACGGGGTTTCAGATACGATTTTTGCTAATTTTTACCTGAGCGTTTGCGAGCATAGTTTGTAAGAACGTATGTTTGTTACTCTTCCATGCAAAAATGGCTGAACGGATTTAAACATGAACACACGAACATGAACCATGAAATTTGGAATGAAGGTTGTTCATGGTCTGGATTAACACAGGCTACTTTTTATCCCCGAAAACGCTGGTGAAACCACGGGCGCAGCTAGATAAAAATATCTGCGTACTTCATCTTCGACCACATCCTCGCTTACCATCAGGCGAGTTGGTGGTAAAACGGGCACTTGTTCACGTTAAAAAAAATCTCCAAAAACGTTCCCTCACCTTGCCGCTGATCCTTGCTAAAGTCTGCATGGCTCGTAGGATGTTCTCCAGCTCTCCAATGCTTGCTTCCGCCAACACAGATAGACCCCACACTAGTCCGCACCACGACGATTTTAACAGCTGTAACAAAAATATATATATTGGCAAACTAGTTTTAATTTAATTTATTGACTCAAGTCAAGATATATGTTAAAAATATTTTTTAAACCAGCTTTTTTTGGATTGTCATCAGAGATACCAGGTTAACCAAATTTCAGCTCAACCGGACATCGGAAAGTGGTTCAAAATTGAGTTGCAAGTTTCCACCCGAACACACATACATACATTGCAAGCTTTTATAGCTTCTCATAAAAACTTTCAATTAATTAAAAGTGAGAAAGAAACTAACTTCTAATCTGAGTTGGATCTCCTTCTCCTCTACTTCTTCGATCTTCTGCACCACGTTGGAGTTCTGATCCGCCTCGCCGTGCCCATTGGTTGTCTCTTTACCTTTGTTCTCTGAATCTACAATAGAAACACCAATATTAATATAATAAAACAAGAAACATTTTATGATACAATTTTGTATAGATTGTATTGAAAATAACCTTTTTGATTAGTGGTCTTGTTGGAGTTAATTTCCTTTTCTTCAGCGTCATTCTGAATATCATTTAGATCGTATAATTCTTGAAGTCTGAAATAGAAAGAACAATATTTTAATAACATGCAACAGCTTTACTATGTTCAATTTGTGAAATAGAATCTTGAAACTGTACTGTTCTTAAGTTTGTCTGTCAATGACTTTTTACTCCATAGACACCTGGCATAAGGAAAGCTATTTCAGCCAACGTATTATGACAAACGAGTTCATAAAAATGGCTAGTTTGGATATCGTGACCTTGAACGGCCCAAGCAGCATTCAGAGACGAATTTTAGACAAACGGCATACTTTTTCGTAATTAATAATGATTTATTGACTCCACAGAAATGAAGCACAAACGCAAGAAAATAAAAACCCTTATGAAACGTTTTGATTACACTTTTGTTAGAGACTGTTAGAGTTATCGCTGAGAGCGATCTTATTCAAACAACCTTGGACGAGTTTTGTTATGTGTTTACCTGAAATACTCCGTCCCCTCGACGGTGATGGCTATCGACCGTATGATCTCCATGAGGCACGCGTACGCCACAGAGATGCCGTACCCGTCTTGAATCGCCGGCGCTTCGGTACGATCCAACATCTCGATACTGGAATAAAAGTATATAGTCTATAACCCTATGTCAAAGCAATGCTACGAGAACCCTTTTTTTAGGCTTTTAAAAGCTATCTACGATGGAAGTGTGACTTATTATGTAAAACATCATATTCCTGAGATATTTTCCTGAGAGAAATCATGCTTTAGTGTGCAATACATTTTTTTTATTCAATGATGACAGACTTGCGTTTAACCGCCATCCTGCCTGATGGGAAGCAATGATGCGGTCTACGATGGAGCACGCTTGCCTAGAAGATACCGATTCCCTCTCGACTTGAAGACATCCATATTATAACCATTGAGACGTTTTATTCATTTATCTATGTACCTTAAAGTAATTGTTGAAACTGTCATCATGTCAAATAAATATCTTTCTTCTTTTTTCATAATAAAAAAAGCCAAAAGACTGTAGCAGAAAGCCTATCTAAAAGAGAGCTGAAAGTGTAAATGACTCACTAAATAGATTTCGCAGTTCCGGGCTCGAATGTCACGCAGAGAGGTAGCCAGACACTCTTCCAGTAGAACCCGGACTGCTGCGGGATACCTGAAGCTGAAAACATTTTTTTAGTTAGAAAATGTTTTTAAAATATTTTTTTTTATTTCTGGATCTGGCAATGGACAAAAAATGACGCGGTTAAGAGGAGACCTAAACTTAGCCATGGGCGAAAATGGTTGATGATGAAATATGTCAAGAGTGATATAAATGGTGTGTTTTGACATATCAATTGGTATCGGCTAATTTTAAGACAACCTGAAGTTTGATCGTCGAACTTCGAAAATTACCCGATAGGGTCGCTGATCGGAATAAGCGCTGCTGATTTGTTACGGTTCAACAATACAAGCGTTCAAATCTATATGGCCATGCACAGTACTGAGACCAAAATGACAATTTACCCATGGTATTTATTATTTCTAGTAATCGTAACAGATGGAACATATTCCGGTAGGCAAAAAATTATATAGTTGTTATTATTGAAATTCTTTGTTACTGTAAGTTTTATGACAATCCTACTAATCACATCACACTATTATAAATGCGAAAGTTTTTCTCTGTGTTTGTTACTCCTATAAGCTGAAACGTCTAGACCAAATTGGATGAATTGGATACAGATAGCTTATTTCCTGGATCATACAAAGCACATAAGCTACTTATCATCATATTCGTCGCCATTTTCCATTCTATTTTATCACGTATTTATTAGATGACGAGGACGCCCAAGAACGATTGCAAGCGTTCCAGTTTAAGAAGCGCTGCACGCGGCGCTTCACTCCCGGGATCTGCCTCGACCGGGTCCGACGAGCGTGGACGTTTAACTTCCAGGCCATGAACTGCACGTGAGTAACCCTTGAGTGAACCCTTAGCTCTTAGTTTTTAGCCTTTATTGAGTTGAGTGGGAATAACCTTTGCCGCGTCGGTTGTGGGACGAGGTCAGTCTAAACGCTTACGATCATCCGACTTCGAATTCACTGCGATACTAGCCAATCATAGACGATAGGTTAAGGTATGATTTCGGTGAGAGAGGACTAGTTGTGATCTCTTATCGGGTTATATGGTCTGTAAGTGGGAATAAACATACCAGGCATATTATAGCACAGCTGGTTTAATACGGACCGCGACCTCACTAAAGAGATAGCTAAGCCTGTTAAGTCCAGATTGTGTTAAGTGCATCGTGATGTAACGCAAATTCTGCGCGTGGACGGCAGTAAGAACATTATAGCAACATTCGGGCGGACGCTTGCGCCGATTCATGGACGCCAACACTTTAGTAATTCAGTGAATTTAAAAATTTACGGATTCGTCGACCCGAACACTTTAGCAATTTAGCAATCCATATGGTTGTGTCACAGAGAACGTATCGGCTGCCTCCAATCGACTCGCAGCAACAGGTTCTCCAGTTACGAGCGCTGCATGCTGCGCTGCCGCCCGATGGTGCACCTGTACTTGCAGATACTCGCCTACGGGTCCGATACTAAGTCGAGGTTCATGATGAGGAAAATACCTGGTGAGTTGTCAGAATCTATGAGGCGAATCGGCAAATGGTTCCTAACATGAAATTCTCAGTCTAGTTTGGCGCTAATTGGTGGTCAAACGCGGACTTATACGCAATAAAAAAAAAGATTCGACCAAAATTGGTTAGTCAGTGGTTCAGTCGAGTCTTTTCCAAACAAAACCCACTTAATCCCAGTGAAAAGGGATCCATCAGAAAAGTGGTGTATAGATGCTAAGATGGGCCCTTTTTGACACGAATCTTTTCATTTATTATTTGCTTCCGGTATTTCGGTTATTATACTTTTAGTTAATATGGTTTATTACCCAACATTTTGTATTTTTGTACACAATTTTACACAAAAAAAATGTGTCAAATAAATATCTATCTATCTTTCTCCCACTTCCAGATCCGTCGATCCTTCGCAACAACCCCCCCGCCCCCGCCCCCGGCGACGAGGCGCTGCTGGCGCGGCTCATGTACCCGGACGCTAGGCCCGGCCTCGACGACGTGCCTGACGTCAGGGACGAGAACGACTACCTTGAGTTACACTACCCGACTCAGTAATGTGTTACCCGACTTAATGTGTAACGCGACTTAATAAATTGTGTTACCCGACTCAAAAAACCCGCTTTCACAACAAACATACAATTTAATTTAACACTGTAAAAGCTGCTAATAATCAAATGCGTTGTGTTTACGCCCCTGGCGTATATAGCCGCATTCGCGTCGCACAAAGGAAAACACAAGGTACGAATATGTGTTTTCAGCAGTTGAAGTGTTAAGACTTCCATCATCAGCCAGTCTTTCACGGTCTAATTAACAGACTTCGAGAAGTACACGCTCGGAACCTAACCCCACTCAAAACGTTGACCTCGGGGTCTTTGTTCGTTACCATTTGACAACTGGATACCGAGGAGAAAGGTACCAAATGTGATTAATGAATGTATTGTTTTTTAAAGCAGGTGCAATCGTAGGACACAGCTTGTAAAACAGTATGATTAACACAGTTTAACTAAGATAAGTGTCTCACCCGGCGGCGCGTTGGCGTGGGTAGCGACGAACAGGCTCTGTACGTACGCTCCCAGAGCATTCACTATGTGTTGGAATATCTTCGTAGAGTGGGGCTTCATGTCGTAGCATTCGCAGAACGATTTCAGCAGTTCTAGAAACAAATACAGAAGAATCTGGTTAAAGTGGGTTATACAGGGTGTTTGGTGAGGTTGGATGAGAAGTCAGTGACCTAGCTTTGACTTTTGACCGCCCGCTCGCATGGTTGTGTAATATCCTTGTTTTATTATGATTTTATTTTTGGTTTATCAGTAAACTATTATACATATAAGCCTGTCTTGTCCCCATGCTGAGCAAAGGTTCTATTCCAGTAAATTAAAAGTTATTTTTTTTAATATTTTCGTACTAATTAGTCTTCAATATTATGTCTGATATTTACGAGTAACCAAACACTTTGTATAAAGACTATAACAAATGTAATTCATCATTGTCTAATATTAGAGCGGAATTTGTTTGAAAGCCTACATTGAAGCGAGCGAGACGGCGATATGTTGCTAACTCACCTGGCTGTATTGACATCTTGTGTAGTACTTCTAAAGCTAGTGCGCGCTGCCAGAGCGGCTTATCCGGGTCTAGGAACTTTATCGTGAGAGACAGGAAGATTTCACATTCCGTAACCTAGAAAGAGAGAGAGCATTATAATTTTATTACTAATAAATTGAAAGTTGAATAGTTTGAAAATAAATAACAAATTGAATGAGAATATGTCGTAAGTTGAACAAGATTTACTTGCGTATTGAACAAGAATAAATGGCAAATTTAACAAGAATAAATTGTAAGTTGAACAAATGACTAATTGAACAAGAATGATTGGCGAATTGTATGAAAATACGTGGTTAATTGAATGATAACAAAAGGATATACATATGTCTAATAGAACAAGAATAAATTACTGTTCAAACACGAATAAACGGCAAATTAAATGAGAATAAATGACGATTTGAACAAGAATAGATTTTCTAATTGAACAAGAATTAACCGCAAATCAAATTGTTTATTGAACAGTGTGTAGTCTTACCAGAGCGGCATGATACTTGTGCAGTATGATGGCCACGAGGCGCAGCAGCCGCATGGTGACGGGGAAGTGGGGGCGCTCCGCAGCGGCCGGGCTGCCCGCGCCCGGGCCCGCGCCCGGTATGTGCAGGGCCGTGAACGCAGCCCTACCGAACATTTATAATACATATACATTTATACAATTTATTATATTTATACAATTTATACAATATATTAAAATAGAGAGGATGGATGAAAGACGATTGACGAAACAGATTTATGAGGCGAGTATGAATGGACAAGCTGATAGAGGTCGACGTAGGCGAACGTATCACGATCAAATCGAAGACGTTCTCAGTAAAGGCCACGTAAAAAGTACCCGCAACCGACGAACTTGTATGAAAACACTTATGAAAGTAGAAGAAGCGAAAGACATATGTCAGGATCGTAGCAAGTGGAGGGATGTAGTCTCTGCCTACCCCAATGGGAAAGAGGCGTGATAATATGTATGTATGTATACATTTATACTAGGAAACTTATACGCATACTTTGGTACTTTTGACGTGACAACGTCAAATAAATCGATGAACGCCGGACGCATGCACGAAAAAGTGTCCCGTTACGCTGTCCCGTTACGCTCATTGTGACGTCACGACCGGAGCGAGAATAGTGAATAGTATACAATCATTTCATCAGTGTTTTGTTATGACGTTGTCATGTTAACGTCCGTAAACCGACTTCACAGACAACCAATTTTTTTTTCTAACCGACATCAATACGTTAATAGTTCTCGATTCGACTGTTTGTTTTTGTTTGGTTTTATGCGATTACACCGTCAATTATGAACTTGATGATGTTTTTTACTATTTTGATAATAGCCAAAGTATTCTATACTAATATTATAAAGAGGAAAGATTTGTATTTTTGTATGTTTGTGTGGAATAAACTCAAAAACTACTGGACCGATTTCAAAAACTCTTTCACCATTCGAATGCTACATTATCCCAAAGTAACATAGGCTTTTTTTTTATCCACGGCGAAGCGTGGCAGGAACAGCTAGTATGAAATAAAATATCGATAAAAAGCTAATTTACTCCTACTTTTACGAAACGTAAAGTACCTTCATCAAAATCGTTTCAGATTTAATTAAAAACACAATAGTATAAAAAATGTGATTTTCGTTGAATGCTTCACAATCTCATCCACCCGTGACACTAGCCACCATGGCCAATTTTATTATTTACGACTCATTGTAATATCTCATTTTTAATTTCAACTTTGATAATAAAAACAATGAATATCGCGTCAGCGCTGAAAAATATCTGAACAAAAGCAATTCTAAACCATGGTAACTTTATAGTAAGCTGGTGCATATAAACTGGAAATGCTTGCAAGCTAAATTGCGCATTGTTGCAAAGAGTAGAAGAGTTTAAATCAGTTTGTCGGTATTTTTATAATGGATCTAAATTGGTAGGTATAGATTTTTTTATTATTATTTATGTATTAGACACAATTTTTGTGTGTTAGAATTTATTAGGTAAATTTTAGCTTACCTGTATTTAACATTTGGCGAAAACAGTCTTATGATCAGCGCACATACGTGCTCCTTCAGTAAAAATTTAAACTCCGATATCTGAAAAAAATTCAATAACCACTATTAGAATAAAAAACGCTTAACCCTTTGTATAGTAAAATAATAGACTAAATAAACATTCAAACTAGTATTTGCGCGGGGGTGCGGGCTTCATACGGCCTCGGAGGCATATGAACTTAAGTAATAAAATGCTGACAGCCTGTTTGGCTCAGCGGTAGTATATCCGCCTTACAAGCCAGAGGTCCCGGATTCGATTTACGGCTGGGCAGATGTTGGAATGATGAATTGAAATATCTGTTCTGGGTTTGGGTGTTAGTTGTCCTCGTCCTCGTCTTTGTGTTACATGGCATCCCCGACACAGGGTATCCTAGTGGGGAGCGATGCGTGTGAAACGTTTATTTATAAATAATAATAATATTATCTTATATATAAAAATGAATCGCTGTTCGTTAGTCTCGCTAAAACTCGAGAACGGCTGGACCGATTTTGCTAATTTTGATCTTGAAATATTTGTAAAAGTTCAGGGAAGGTTTAAACGGTGAGAAACATGAATAATAAGTAAAAAAATATACTAAAATCGACAATTTAATTTTCCAATACAAACTGTTCCTACCTTTAAAACATTTGATGTTTGGTACGGTTAACTCGGGATGTCCGAACTCTTTTGTCTTTTTAGAAATAAAAAATAGTGTCACTAGGTTGTCAAATATTTATAGGTGTGTTCAGAAATTGGTCCGATCTTTGTTGTTGGTTTTTGTTTTGTTTGCTCTACTACAGGGAAGGTTTAAAAGTAAAAAAAAAACAGCGGTTGAAACCGCCGGGGGTCAGCTAGTTTAAATAATAAATACCTTAAAGAATATCGGCGAGAAATCAGTGAGAACTGTATCAAGCAGCTCCAGGCCGAAAGTCTTGGGCACGTCGGTGAGCCCCGCCAGCCAGTCGGCCGAGTCGCCGTTGATCAGCTGGATTATGTCCTGGGGAGGTATGTATTGGTTAGTCGAGACAAGATACTGGTTAGGTCTGTTCTTGTAGATAGATTCGTTTTTGATTCATGAAAGACTAAAATATATGTAACTTGTTGCGCTCCGCGGTTTTAGCCTGCAGTCACGAAAAACGGTAAGGATGATGAAAGGTAGCCTATGAGTTAATCCAGGGCATAAGTTATCTCTATTACAAATTTTATTCACTTTTATCCTGCTATTTTAGTGTAAAGGAGGAACAAAAATACTAACAAACTTTCACTTTTATAATATACTAGCTGACTCGACAGACGTTGTCCTGTCAAAAGCCATTGCGTAACTATAGCAACCGTAGTATGTTGATGCTAACTTGTCAATTTATAGTAAAAATTAGTATAATTTGCAATATTAAAATTGCGACTATAATTTGAGATTTAAACTATCCTATCTCTCAAGTTGGATCGAACTGCACATGGTGTGCGAATTTTATTATAATCGGTTAAGTGGTTTAGGAGTCCATTGAGGACAAACATTGTGACACGAGATTTATATATATTAAGATGAGATATACATGCAGATACAGATAACACAAAAAGGTTGTAAAGAGTGAAGAGTGAAATATTACTTTACCTTCATAATAAGGTATGCGTCAACAGCGCATGGCTTTAGGTCTTTGGGCGCTTTGCTGTTCGTCTGCGGTCTTATATCAGCAGGGTTCACTTTCAGTGTACCTGAAACATACATCATCTTTATCTTCACACTGCTGAATATAGGCCTTCAGCGCACCATCTTTGCCAGTCCTCTCCAGGTCTTATCCACTCTCTTCCTGTCGCTTTTACAATGGCAGCAAAGATACATCTATCTAACATTATTAAACGAGCATGTAGACTGTAGAAGTATTTATACTTTGAGATCTCGAAAACGGCTCAAACTATTTTGATAAAGTTTGTTATACAGAAGTTTACAGGGCGAAAAATCCATCTAGCTAGGTCTTATTACTGATTAAACAAGTTTTTCGGGCAAAGCTCAGGTACCCAGGAAAAAAAGCAATAGGAGAAAACAAAAAGTTATTTTTTTTTTACAAAAAGTAGTTTTTTTTACAAAAAAAGTAGCTGTGTCGGTTAGGTATTGTTGGGGCTGTTACCGACCTCCCGTGCCTTGCTCAACAAACTGTTGATTCAGCCTCCTGCAGTGCTCGCTCGAACACTAGCGCCAGTAACTGGTACATCATCATCATCATGATACTTCCACCACCTTTTTATGCGTGGTGAGAGTTAGGCTAGGGGTAGCTCCCTTTGTCAAGACTAGGCGCCAGAGACTACGACCCCGGGGTAATTTGTTACGCAAAGAGCGGCACTTCTTGGGCAGGTGACCTTTCTGCGGCTTTTGATCTATTGCGCTTGTGATTTACCGATATTGGTTATGGTTATGGCCAAACCGTTTATCTTAGTCCTCGCCTGCGCGGTAGTGTGCACCCCCCGCGCCTCTGTACCGCGCAGGCGAGGACTAAGATGAACGTTTTGGCTATAGCTACTCCTCCTCACACACCTCCCGCCTCCCGCAGCGCGCGCTCGAACACCAGCGCCAGCAGCTGGCGCACGGTGGCGGCGGCGGCGTGGCTCGTGCTCACGTCGCGCGCCTCGCACGGCGACACCATCTTCATGCACATCACCATCGTCTGGGAACAACACGGAAATTATTAATTTCATGTTTAATAACATTTAAAAATTTTATATTTACTTAATTTTAAAAATTTAAAAAATTAGTATATTTTTTTTAAATTTAATTTAAAATTATTTACTATAGGTACTACTAATATTATAAAAGTGAAAGTTATGAGTAATTTTGTTACTCCTTCACACAAAACCGGCTGAACGGATTCGGATGAAAAGTACGCAAGTAGCTTATACCCTGGATTAACATATAGACTACTTTTATCCTGGAAAACGCGACTGAAACCGCGAGGCGCAGCTAGTAACAGAATATTTCTATGATAGGCTTGCGTTTGACCGCCATCTTGCATGATGATAAGTAATGATCGCTATCGAAAGTCAGTTGAGTAGTAAATTTTGATCTATGGCAATAAAATTGCTAGCTTCAGCGTGGCTCGCTCAGTTGTGAGAAGGAGGGTTTAACCTTCCGGAAATGGTGCATCAGATAACACACTAGGAAGACTCCAGCGAGTTTATATTGAGATCCCGGTAGCTTCTGTCCAGCACAGAGGCCAACCACTGAGGGGTGTTTGCAAGTGAAACTGAAACCATCTATAGCTAAACCGTTTACCTTAGTCCTCGCCTGCGCGGTACAGAGGCGCGGGGGTATGACGGCAAAGGGGACTGAGAGAGGTGCGGAGCGCTACAACCGCCCAAATACCCAAGGGTTACAGCCGGGTTGTCCTATGCTAAATTTAGTGCAGCACTTTAGACAAACAAAAGCTGTAAAATTAAAGTACACACTACAACTGTCCACTAGCCTGCTAGTCCCTTACCCTAGCAAGCGTGTCTCCATGCACTAAATCCGAAGTGGTCATCAGCAAAGCAGCAGTCTGTAGCAGCTTGAGTTCCAGAACTCCACCCTGGCCCAGGTTGAAGAGGCAGTCAACTACATGGCGAGCTCCTTTGGCATCTATGCCTTGCTGGGCGATAAGTCTCTGGATAGTGCCTAAGCAGAACTGTAAATTAAAAAAATACAAGTTTTAGTCAAAGATTACCTTTTTACATTTCACGTTCCCGTTCCGTTGTTAAACTAGTTATAGGTGTTATGATCCTTTTTGTATGTCCTGTTTCTAGTGTGAACAAGAGTTTATCTATTTTGATTACTGTCTAATGTTACTTTTATACTATATATATATTTTTTTTTTCAATTAACCAAGTTTGAGGTTGCAGCGGCTTACACAAATCATTGCCAATGGTTATCTCAAACATTGAAGCAACCAGTGAATGTGATTCTTGAGAAGGATTTTTAAAAAAGTGCAATATTTTGAAACCCATGTTTTAATCAACATATGGATCATCTTGATCACAGAATCTACATAATTAATGGATAATGAGTGATCTTTGCTGTATCTTTTTTTAACAGACTCCAAAAAAGGAGGAGGTTATCAATTCGACTGTATGGTTTTTTTTAATTTTATTTTTATTTTTTTATGTTTGTTACGTCATAACTTTTGACTGGGTGAATCGATTTTGATGATTCTTTTTTTATTAGAAAGCTGACGCTTCCCATTTGGTCCCATTTCAATTTAGTCCAGTTCTGATAATGGTATCCATGAGAAAACTATATGAGAAAACTATATAAGTCTTAAATTTGCATTAAGTACGTGCGCGACAAATAGATGAATAACTCAATAGTCGGTCTTTTGAAGTCGGTTTTTGTTTATTGTTTTGTAAAAATAATGTTCTTGTTAAACCATTTATACCTTGATAATTTTAAGATCCTTGCTCTCGCATCCTTGCACCAATGGGTACAGGATTTGGTTTACTACTCCAAACAGTGAAGCATGAGGGTTGTTTGCAGCTAGGGATAGCTTTTCGATGGCTTCGTCACATGCCTGAAATACAAATAATGCAACTGGTTATTCACTAAATACTATGTGAAGCGAAGTTTTGTTGAAATGTGTGATTTATTTCTAAGAAGTTAAATTCCAATTTGTAATGTTCGTGTTTGGCTTATTTTGTATTTCATTGAAAAAATTTATACTTCTGCTCGATCAACAAGCGGCTTGGATGGAAGGTCATTTCGACTGCTGCTACGAATATTAGTGAAACTGCAAAATCACGATTCGTATAATTGTACCAATTATACGAATCCTACTAATATTAAAAACTCGAAAGTTTGTGAGTATGTTTGTTGCTAAATCACGCAAAAGCGGCTGAATAGATTTACATGAAATTTGCAATGAAGGTTGGTTATGGTCTGGATTAACATAGGATAACTTTTTATACCGGAAAACTCATGTTAAATTTTTGACCGCAAGTGAAACCGCAGGGCGCAGCTACTATTTAATATACTTTTAGGAAAACAAATAATTTTAAATAATTACATTTTTTGCTGAATAAAATTGATGTTACACATCTTAACTTTTTAATTTCGTTCAAATTTTGACTTTAAATTGTCTCCTGTATAAAATACCATTTGCAGTTTCGATAGTGTTTGTAGGAACAGTTGATTTGTTGCTTGTGTAAAATTATAGTCGTCACAAAATAAGAAGTCCGTTTGGACGTTTGTCATTGCGACGTAACTAGTGATGTAACCATACGACTCGGTACTCGATACTCACGATAAATCAATTCAAGTTTGTATGAGTATTTGATTGATTTGATTTTGTATTGTAAAGTACATTGGATTAAGGTTACGATTCGAAAATTTAACTTAAACTTAAATATTATAGGTATATTGAAATGATACGAAATGGTGCGAGAGGTCAATTTGTCTTTAATTTAATATTTTTAGTTATAATAACATTCATTCAATCACAAAAAAAAAAGGAAAAACGAAAGTGATTGAATCTTCATTCAATAATTTTCTTCGGATGATGAGCCAAAATCGTCAGTTGAGCTATCATCAATTCAATAATTAATTGGTTACAAGTTACAACACTAATATTTGAAAAAAGAAGACTGAGAACGTAACTGTTTTTGAGAGTTTCGTTATAATTTGACATTACATACTACCATAAAGTATGCGCGAAAAGCGTTCCAAGTTACATTCTATGGTCTTTCTCAAGTGTCCAAACGGGCCTCTTATTTTGTGACGACTATAACTATGGTTGTCCTCTCCAGTAATCTCAGTTCTGTTGTAAATTAAACTACATTTTTAGTTACTAATATACTCAAAGCATACTAAGAATTCTTTTAACTATTGCAGTAAAAAGAAAAATGAAAACCGTAAACTCTGAAAACTTTTTTTTTTTATCTAACCTATGCTGTCCCACTGCTGGGCAAAGGTCTCCCCCAATTTTTTCCAGTTCTGAAAACCAGAACTGAAAACTTTTGTTAACTAGTTTTTTTAATGCATGATTGTTGATCGTACTATGCTTACATATTAAATGAAAAACGTAATGTTTTCTTTAAACTTTTACAATTTCCTGCAGCCGGAAGACACATCTAGTTTGGTTCTAGTATAAACCATGTTTTTACTGACTCGGGTTTTTTTCTTTTCACAGTTCAATGGCTAAAACAGTTTTAAAGTGTGGTGAGAAAGTAGAGTTCATAATAAAGATAAATATTGAATACTTATTCTATTAAAACATGCTAAAAAAACATGGGTGAAACCGCAGGCAGTTAGATATTGATTCACCAGTCAAAAGTTGCAAACAAGGTTAAGTAATAGTGTAAAAATGCACTTAGTGCTTGTATGTTGTGCTACGCTTCAATACAAGCTGATAGACCTTGTAAATGATGACGCACAATACCTAGATCACTTATAAATCTTACTATCTTTACACATTCTATTTGCAATTAGCTTATTTAAAAAAAAATTAGGAGTTCAATATTGTTCTAGTAGGAGGCCAATAACTTTAGGCACACTAGAAAAGGCTTTTCAAAGGGCTTTATTTCAATTAAAATACCGGTGATGTGGAAGAAATACCAAAGATATGGATAGTCTGATTAGAAATGGTACAAGCTGATTTTAAGATACCACGATCGTAACATGTTACATGCATTAAAAAACTTGCCCTTTGTGATAGTAATGAAACATCAACGTGTATTAACTGTTAAGCAGGCTGTAAAAACATTAAAAAGATAAAAACCTCTCTTATCTGAGGATATTTCTTCTTGGTCTCCAAGCTTAGTGTCCTGAAGTCGTTTTGTAAGACTTCCATGAATTTCTTCGTGGAGTCATCACCGGTAACGGCACTCACGAAAGCCATGATTCGATTTATTGCGTTTATTTCAGTTATTCACTTCATATTCACGTAAAAATCAGCTAAATCAATTTTTATGCCATGTATCACAATACAACCAATACAACACAGGGCGCGGTCCGAAATATATTACTCAGTGCCTAACACACGAATATTACGACTAATAACGCTTATGAGAACCAACACGGGGTGCGGCTACATCGGGACTAAAGTTGTTGGTTTTCATATGCGCCGTTGACGTCAATAACTTAATTACTCTGTTAGTACATTTCAGACTGCACCGCACCGCACCACCTCCACACGCACCTCTTTAGATTTTCCTCTGTCAATGTCAAATATGTCAAATTGATGAGTCCCTATATTGTATGGCCAGTAATGTATAGCCCACAAACTACGTTTAAAAAAAATTGCTGTAATTTCAAAAAAATCAATAGGTGGCGTGGATTTAACCTGGTATTTTATGTCATAACCCTTCTAAATGGGCCAAAAGCCTGGAGCCTGCCCAATAAAACCCAGGAAAAACATACAAAACCAACATTTAGATGTCAATTTCAATGTCATATTCTCATATGACATTGACATAAAATTGGTCAATTAAGTACAAAGCATGTTGCCTGTAGATTAAATAACTATAATATTCCCAATGAAGCGTTTTTGTTAAAAAATAGTTCATGGTTTTTCATAGGTGACGTAGTAGTAAGCTTTTAGTAATTTCTGTCAAATCCATTAGGATTAGGTATGGTTACTCTTTATCAATTTCCCAGTCTTAGGGTAAAAATATGACTAAAATAATTAGAAAGTCTTTGTAAACAAACCTTTTTGGTAAAATTGCCGTGTGCCAATGTTTGTTTTAGCAAAAAAAACTATGCTGTTGATTAAATGTCCACTCTCATAAATTTCCTGCATTTGGTTTTATTATATCGAGTTGTTTAATGGTTGTACATAATACTATCTATCGATATCATTTTTTTGTCACCAACCCTGAAGATCGATCGCTCGTAAGATTAGTTGTTCATTCTGAGCTGTACAATAGGGTTAGAAGACACGGTTGTCGTGGACATGCATTATTGCCTTCCAAATCGATAGGTAATAGAATTTGTTTGGATGACGTTTACTTTTGACTAAACTTTTCTGCGTAGTTCGAAACGTAGTTTTTAAATCTTGCTGATGTTGCTATATGTGAAAATTTTGATTAATACCTTGTGATTTTATGCATGAAACGTCCTTATTTTACCCCAGTAAGTGTTTAGTTACGATAGGCTATGAATAATATCATAGGAATATCTTATGGTACAACATAATTCTGTTTGATATCAAAGTATATGAATCAATCAATTTTTTCCCTGTCCTTATCTGTAGAAAGAAAATAGTTTGTGAATTCGCAAAGTGAAAGTGAACGAAGAAAATGCAAAATCGATGATGACCCACTTTTGTCGGTGACATTTTTTTTCTAGTGTGGCAACATCGATTACTGATTGTGCAGGAAGAAAAAACAATGGTGTGATTCCAGATTTTTATTTGTAAGTATTTATAGAATCTCATGTCCATTTAGCTGAAATAACGTTTGCGGATCGATGAAAAGGTTCATGTTCCTGAAAATGGCGATACCGAGGTAACAAACTTCCGTAGAGCGCTAGAAAATAACTCCATTTTATTGACGTGCTGTCATCTCAGTTTTTTACTCTATTTATTCAGCTTGATTCAGCTATGCGCCATTAACTGCAATAGAACGGTCGATGCCTGCAGATTTTAGCACATAACAATGCAAATCTGAGATTGCAGCATGTTCTGAAGTTTGGATATGATCGGTGGTGCAAAGTGATCAGTATCTCAATGATCGGTTAGTTAGCGACACTAAGGGCTTATCTTTTCGATGCCGGTTCGTATTTAGCACGATTATAGAGCAGTTGGCAGTTTTTTTGTCGGTAAGTACAGTGGGGAGCACTACAGCTGCATTCTATGCCCATCGACGGTAGTCACTCGCCTGACAGTCTGTGTCATTGTACCGTGATTAAATGGTCAATCATGCAATCAACGTATGGTAAACAATGCAACATGTTCGTGCTCTGAGTCGTAAATATCATTAGGAGTAGGTGCCATTATCTATCTGCCATCTGACACACGATTTTGACCCCTATATGTTTCTGTACATTCCACAAGTTTATTCGGTAAAGTGACAAACTTATAAATCTACATAAACAGTGTATATTTTGTGCCAAAACCAGAGACTGGTGACCTTCATTCTAATGTGGATGTAGAAAAAATGTCTTAAAAAAAAAACATGTTATTTAATTTTATGAGAATTTCGACAAATCGGAATAGTTACCATTCCTAGTGTAGCTGATCTAAATGTTCATACCTACCTACATTCATGCAGAACTTGTGTTCAAAACTAAATAACATGAAAAATCTAAGAAGGTAGCTTGTAAACCCTAAAGCACACACAACAATACAAAATGGTTATGATTGTCTCGAAATAATATTATGTGTGAAATGATTTTAAGAAAATATGCTCCAAGTCTGAATTTAATTGAATGATTATAAGCCATGTAGTGACTAAAGTCACATGCATCGGCTAGTAAACAATAAACTCTACTAACCACTATAGATACAATCTTTTTAATAACTTGTTTTATGAAATGTCAAATTGATTACATAAAAGCTAGATGTTTGTTTTTGTCCTCTATCTTTAGACTAGCTGTGCCCATTGGTTTCTCTCGCGGTCAAGAAGTTAATATGAGTTTTCCGGGATAAAAAGTAGCCCATGTTAATCCTGGCCATGAACAACCTTCATTCCAAATTTCATGTAAATCCGTTCTGCTGTTTTTGCATGAAAGAGCAATAAACATACATTCTTACAAACCTTCACGTTTAGAATATTAGTAGGATAGGTATTTTAATAAAAATAAATTCCTTGCATACTTAGTCATCAAATTAGTATCATTTAAATGCATAACACAAAAATACAACAAATTTTTGATTGCATAAGACTAGTAATAAAATCATTGGACATACCTATACCTACCTACTTTGAAATTAGTTTATTTTTATTAACAAAGAAAAAAATTTTAGTTCTTGAATACAATTCAATTATAATAATTTGACATAAAAATATCTTCCGATCATCAGATCTATATAACATGTATACTTTAATTATGTAGATACATGCCTACAACTACATACATTGGGCCAGAAATAAACTTCAGCTGTTCTGCAATTATTTATCTTGATAATCTTGTTGGACAGACTGATTCCCGCTGATAAAGATCATTTGGATGGTTTTATAATGTTTTAGATGAATCTCGTACCTGCATTGTCCATTTCTTATCCAAAATGGGGAAGATAGTTTGCACTTTGTGTTCTTTATGAAAATAATTGCTATTGCCATTATGTCTTTTTAAATTAATTTCTAACCTTAACTAATGGAACTGGTTTCATTAACCGTAAATAAAAATAAATCAAATCGCATAAAACTAATTTGGTAGAGTTTATTGTTTCTGCTGTTTTGTGATGTTTTTCACATATTAAAACAATTATCTCATTAAAATCAGTTACAATATTATTTTTTATCTACTTTGTCAATTAAATGTTAAGAAAAAATACAAAAAAAAATAAAAAAAATACTACATATTTGGAAATTCACTTTATTTACAAAAACTCGCAAAAGTGCGGGTAAGGTAGCAATGGTACAACCAAGCTACACTTTGCAATTATTGTAGAGTAAAGAGGTAAAGCTTTAGGTCTTATTGTCTCATGCAATTTAGTTTCATAACATATATGTTGCTGACATTTACTACGTTGTATGCAGCAGTGCTGCTTGATCTTCGCTCATATTAAACTTCTTTTTGATGCATTAAAAAAAATATCTTAAGACGGGGTTTACTCTTGTACACATAGACAAACTATATAAATGTAAAATTATGAATGTAAAATTATGAATGTAAAATTAGTTTCTAAATACTTCCTGGTGTAAGTTGCAATAATTTATTATTTTACTATAGTTTTTCTGAAAATTATCACACAAATAACTAAAGTATATATTTTCTTACATTTCAGATAACATCAAAACACCTGCAAGAAAACTTTCCAAAATCTTCCTGAAGACTGTTTAATTTTTTTTAGTTTTAAATTTTTTTTTACTTTCTATTAGAATAAAGACAGTTTGGAGCGGAAAACCAAGAGAAGGATGCCAACAAAGCGAGAGAGAATGAAAAGACGGAACTAGCTATTTATTTATTATAAAATTAATAATTAATTAGTTATTACTCCTTATTAATCTAACATTTATTTAGTACTTATTTACTCCAATGAAAAAAAAAGCTTGGGAATTGCTATTTATTCAGTTAATCATGATTAATATAAGGATTTGATATATGGAAGACAAAATATGGACAATATGTCGTCAAACGTTAGTTTGCGGAACTCTAAACAGAGGAAGGAGAACCTCATCACAAGGAAGCAGGACAAGTCCCCCGAGAAGACCATCCGGGGCACGAGAGGGGCCTACCGAGGAATCCCGTCCACTTCCAAGCGGACGGAGGACGATGAAACGGGCTCGACGGAAAGACTGGATAGACCAAAGAAATTCATATCTCAGAACAAGAGCAACTATGGCCTGGGGAAGAGACCGGACTTCTCTCTCAAGAACAGGAATGTGCATTTAGCCTCCTCTCGCTATGGACAGGTGAGTTATTTTATATCTTTTACTCAAATAATAATATCCGCCTAGCTATCCATGTCAGAGACCTAAAATCTTTGACACCAGAGCTACCCATTGGCCTCTAAAAACCTACTTTACGTTTCGGAAGTATTTCATGTACTCGTACATACATTTATGCTTAAAGTGACCTAGTTAGTGGCCCAAAACGACTTGACCATTTCAGGATGTCGAGGTGTCATGTTAGTAATTGTATCGAGAGTGTTATAAGCTACATTTTAGTTTAGTTGAGTCAGGGTTTTGGTTTTCTTTTGAAATAATATTCGCCTGTAGATTAAGAAAATGCCTAGATGGCGGCCGATAAGTTTTCCAACTGCTTTTAATCAGTTTCCATTAGCAAATATCTTGCAGAAGTGGTTCAGTGTGCACGTGTAATAAATTGCAGGGAGTTTTTGCTAGTCTGAACTGTATTTTCAGACTTTTTTAAACAACTGCATTGAATTGGCTCGTAGGTATCTTTTTGATTTCAACGCCAAAACGGTTTGAAGGCAAACCTATCATGCCCTCAAGCGCGGAAACATCAACCGTACAAATCGAAATCGCTACAAAAATCCAATCGAAGCACTAAAAAAAGTAGGAAATAGCCATTCAGAGCAGTTGAGACTGCCTTATTGACCTTGATACTTGATGACTTCAGCTAGAACTGAATGCAAAACAGTATGAAAAACGTGATTTAAGACCCAGACTAAAAATAACTTCGCTGCATCGGCAGAACACGTACTCACCTACTAACAAGACTTGAGATGACAATGACGAAACATGATAAAAATATTTTGAGGCATTCAAAATATGTATTACCCAATCGCTGAAAAAATACGTTTAGTAATTGATTGTTACGAAATAATATACCTATATGTCCGGAAGGTACTGAGATCGCTTAGTGCGCTCGTTGAAAATGAGCCAACTGGGCTGGATTTCTCTGCTTGTCAACTTATAGCAATCTACTCTATTTTCTTGTTTACATTCGTCATCTGAACTTGCAACTAGTGTTCGGGTAAGTTTATTGCCATCTTTGTGTAGGCTTAGAAATTCTTCTTTCTTGAAATGCTGACGTAAGAGGCTGGTCAAATATTCTGGGAATTTCTTCTTCCACGATCAAAACAGTGATAACGTTATTGTGCTTGATTGCGCCGGGCCATTGTCAGGGTCAATTTTGTTTAGAAATTTGCTATCATGTCACGAATCAGTGTTTCTATTGTGATCAAATAATTCGACTTTTTATTAGTACGTAGTGTCTTTGAAATTTCTGAAACTAAAAGTCTACTCGTGACCGGTGTCAGAGCTTAATAGCTTTGCATGCTTTACCTACATGGCGTTTAGCTTGTTTAAACTATACATGCGCAAGCTTTTTCGAGATAATTGTCATTGCGCACTTTATCCTTAATTACTTCTACGTATTTCCAACGCAAATATCGTTGGTTCGCGCAAGATGGCTTAACTCGAACTTTGCAAAGGCAACAGCAATGTGTTCCGTCAACTACGTCAGTTGTGGGGGACTTTGTCGCAATGGCATCACCTGGAAGTTAGCTGGTTCTGTTCTGTATAGTGGAAAGTACAGCATTTTCCTTAAACCCTAATCATCAGTTTGACTCAGTTGTCTCTGGTGTATTTCATCAGATCTAAGCCCAGTTTTCTTGTGTTCGTTCTGGATAACACTGTCCATGGAGTTCTTAGCTCAGCATCATCATAATCTAGTGCCTGCACTATTGGAGGTTGGCAGTCAGCTTAGCAAACTTTTCCTCATCTTAAGTCGGGTGGAAAAGAACAACGTTAGATATAATTATGTTTGTCCAGTCCACTCTCGGATGTTCCTCAAACCTAGAAGAAGGAAGAAGTTCCTTCTCTCAACGCATCCCTTAGCTATCACTAGAAGTCAATCTGTCGGACTATCATAAACTTTTTAATACTTCTTTCAGCAACCATCTGCCCTAGAATGTTTAGGGTTTGTTAAGTTTATTAATGAAAACTCTAATAAAAACCAGGATAGTTCCCGTTTCCTAGCTTCAAACTTTGGAGAACTTTTCGAACCGTAAAATTTCCCTTTCACTTTTCATCATACCCAAACTTTACTGCGACATAGTCCGAAATGCAAATAAACGCGCCCATAGCTTACTCAAGCTCTCGCCGATTTCCGAAGATTCAATAACCACGCCGTCCACGCTGTGTTTGTCAACAAACTATTGAGCACGATCTATTTGACTTGATTATGCAAACAACGATGGAAGTGTTATTTCAGAGTCGACTGCGACATACAAACTTGTTTGTGTTGTATTATCTGATATAGTATAGAAGTCTGTATCTCTATAGATCTGCATCCTGGTTTCTGGTGTCTTATCATGCATTACCATCTCTTTCGTGGACATTCCTAAATTTTATCTGGTTCCACATTTATTGTTCGGACTACCAACGAATGGAACTCTGATGCCTACGTTGTTTCTTGTGTCTAAGAAAATAGTTGTGTTCCTATTTGATAAATGTTAAGCGCTCTTAACCTTTTTTAAATCTGTCCTATCCGAATTTCTCGCATTCAAAATTCTACAAAGTTCTCTCCGTTCAAAGAGACGCCGATACTTTCAATTTCAAAGTTGGTCCAATCGGCAAATGAGAAAAGTTTTCTTATAGAAAATCTGGGCGATTCTTTTTGATAATACTAGGACCACTTTGATTGCTTAACTTTCTGCCTAGACTTTTAGAGCTTTTTTGCTCAAACTGAAGTCCTCTACAGCTTTGTTTCCTCTCTTCGCAAGGTCACGATTATATTTTTTTAATTATCATTGAACCCACGGTTGGCATACTTTTCAGTATAATGACTCCTTTCATTAGGATTTAGGTAGAGCCGTTCTGTGAAGGAGCATTCTCATAGGTACCTTGTTTGTTAGAGAGTGTGGCGTCATACAATATGTCACTATATAAACTGCAGTTTATGACAATACTAAATTCTAAAAAATGCTATTTATTTAGTCCACTGTCGCAAATATTGACGCACATGCATTTCTTTGTACTCTTCCTACCTGAGTGCTATCGTGTCTCAGAAAAGTAACATTGATTGCAAGTATTACCTATAAGCAATATATAAAATTACTCACGGCTCATTTGTTATCAGCGGTTACAAATTGTTGATCCGTAAAGTCGCCAGTTTTGTTTCAATTGCCATTGAGCGAACACCTTTATAATAATTTAATTTGATGTGATAATTGCTACCCACGAATGGTGTTTTGATTTTGTGTACATATTATGCAGTGTCACATGTTCGGACAGAGACTCTCGATTAATTTGATAGATTTTTGGACTTGAAACGTGAAGTTTGTTAATATGGTTATTTATTGTGAGAATATTGCGTGTTGTTTTTTTAAGTTTGAGTACATTCAAGCGCAGTTTACTGAGCTCAGAAACTGGGTAAGTTTTTTTCTTCTGATTTTGGCGTCGCGCGCTTTGTACATTCGCGTATTTTTATCAGCTATACTATTTAATCAGATAAACAAAAGACTTTGTGTCTGTACTTTGAGCACGTGCTAAGAAATCTAAATATTTTTCTCTTGCATAGTGACTAATTTATTAATAGAGTTGACTGACAAAACCACTATCGTTTTGGAACAAGACTGATAAAATATACTTTCCTCATTTGGCCGATTTCTCAGATAATAAGTATTTGGTGCCACTGTTGCCTTGAAACAGTTTTTTTATCGCGAATAAATCCGCGGTTTGAGTTCCAACTCGCCTCTTTTAAGCTGCGACGTGGTCGAAGATGAAGCAAACCTAGACCCCTAAATAATACATATGCTCCATTTGTAATTAAAAAGAGAACCCAATGCCTAGATTGTTTAGAACCTTCGCAGAAATCTTCTTCTTTCTTCCCTCGGTCCCTAAGAGAACTAATCTGAGAAAAAGGCAGGCTTCTGATTGGTAGTTACTCATATTTGAAAACAAATCCACCAATGAATGAGCTTTGAGTGTTTCACACGACAGCGTTAATTTAAATTACCATGATGAGATTGGAACATCAAGTGTGATAGCTTGATAAGGGAATCTTACCGCCTGGCCACGGGATATTCGCCGATGCGAATATTCTCATCGGCGAATATCCCGTGGCCAGGCCCTTACACCATGATCGATTGGGAATCCCTAACAGTATTATTCAATTGATAATTTTATCACAACATTATCTTGTACGATAATAATGAGTCAATGAGGTTAGAAACAAGGTAGTTCGTAGAACGTATTAAATTATATTCTTAATCCTGAGCCAAAGGAATAAGTTTTTCTTTGTTGTGCATTTCCGCCTTAACTTTTCAATCGATCAAAATGAAATTACATACATACATGTTATCAGAAGTACAGAAAAAGACATAAGCGACTTTTCATCTTCATCACTGTTTTTTATCACCACGTTTTTATCACGCGAAACCGCGGGACATAACTACATAGTAGTATTATAAATACGAAAGTTTGTTTTATATTTCCGAGTCAAACTCACAAAAATGGCTTTTACCTGGATTTACACATACGTAACTTTTATCCCAGAAATTAACGGTTCCTGCAGAATAGGGGGTGATACCACGGGGCACAGCTAGTTTTCATACAAATATTTGCTTGGATGGGATTTAATGTTGAAAAAAAAACAAGTCTAATAAATCGGTACTCAATTTTGCATAGCTATAAAATATGCGATTATACCTACATTTTTAATGCAGCGTTTAGACAAGATAAAGCACACCGTATGGTGTCATCTATAAAAAATAACCATATCTTTTCATTTTTACTTCATAACAGAAAATAATTCTTAAAATAATGCTAATAAAAGAGTCGTAAAAATTATAAAATGTAATATACTAAGTTTATGTTCCAATAAGCTTAGATCATCCCACGATTATTTTTAATGCGAGTATTAAGTTGATTCTAGACTAGCAATAACTTATCGCAATTTATTGCGTTCGACTTACTTGCAAATTCAATTCAATTCATTTATTTCAGATTATAATGTCCATAGGTGTACAATGCATATTAAAAAAAAAAAATTAGGTACATACCTATATAATTATTATAATAATAAAAAACAAACAATGAAACTAATACTAATAAGAGTAAAAAAAAAGTCGACTTGCGATTTTCCTCGATTGCTCGCGGAACTCTTATAACTTCCACAACATTTTCAGTTTAATAACACTGAAAATTTATATATTTACATTATTTCTGACAGTACTAAAGGTCTGTTTACAAAAACACCATCTTCCCTAATTAACTAATTTATCAATTAAGTAACTGAAGATTCACGGACGTCATACTTAAAACGAACAGTTATAAATGTTTTATCAAAACCACTCGAAAATAACATTAAAAAAGTGTTTTGATATTCTATCTGTTTTAAATAATCTCCAATATCTATTTTAAAACTTAACTAATGCATCGACTTAACGGCATATAAAATAAGCACAGTAGAGCAACTCTATATCGTGCAAATTAAAAACAAATCATTGTAATGTCATAATGTGAGCACTATTATCATGTCCCGCAAAGAAAAAAATTGCGTGCACGACGCGTGATCAACACGCTTTATGATCTTTTAACCAATTCGCAGTATTCAGCCAAAACTAGATCTTATGCTAATGTATTTACCCGTTGTTTTGATCTGACCTATCTCACAGTGAGGTCAGCAGAGCTTTGATCATCCGTCTGCAAGATGGGTCTACGATTTCGTCACCATTGCGGGTCGACCTGGACTCAATTAGCATAGGACAGAGGCAGATTGCATAACAAAAAGGCACATATCTAATGTAATGTAATAATAACAAGAAAGGTGTGAATGATGATAAATAAAAGAATTCTTGATTACATCAATAGGCAGACTGACATATCGAAGCTTGCCTCAGTCCTTTCAGAGCGTTGCTCTTGTCAGTGGAGTAATTTCCAGGCTTAACGATCTTCTGCTCGTTTTTACCTCCTTTCTTTGAAGATTGCTTACTGCACTTAAATGTATATGCTAATCCAAAAATAGCTAAGCATGTTCATTATCAGCCATGATAGTAAACATTAGATCGCTCTATCTTGTGACTATTATGGAATGCTGTGACGAGATGACAAGAAACTATAGTTCAAACTGTGACATGATTGTAAGGCGGCTTCCAGACGCGCCGGTGAATTTTTATTATCTTATTATCGCTCGTTGCGGGGTGTAGACCTCACCCCTTTTGCGCCAGTTCCCCCTGTTCTAAATTAGTCTCGGCCAGGTCTCCCCCCCCCCCCCCCCCCCCAATACGTGTAGTAGCATTTTTCACTTAGTATTATTATACCAGGTTCTATCATGGAACTTTTGGCCAGCTTTGATGCGAGTTTTCCACTGGTTGTTCCGCGACTTTCTGCTATTTATCAAAACTTGTCAAAAGCACGTGTTACTATTTAAGGATTTTCTTTTTTTTACGGGCGACAGTTTTTTGACCACTGTTCGCCTGATATTACGTGACGGTGGGCATGGTCAGACGTTTTGTGGCGTATTATGTTCAACTAGCACCACTAGAATGAATCAGATTAGTACGTAGCCTCTAACGTAGATATATGTAATTGTAGGTATTACCGTACATACTTGAAAAATAGGTATTAGGTCCAGTCGTGAATTGAGTCACTAATGAAATAAAACTAAGTATTCACGTGCATTCTTGTGCACTGAGTAATGCAACGGCGTATTTTTTCCCTGTAAACTGGTAAACTGCGTAAAATCACCGCGATCAACACTGTAAGTGTTGATCGGCGGTTGTCGATCAACAATTTGGACATTAAAATCGACAAAATCGGTTTTTGTCGATGAAAAATGTGAGATGTCACGTTTAGTATCGAGAAAGCTGAATTATCGACCGCAGATGAATACCGTATTTGTACTGCTATTTTGCTGATTTTAAATACTTTTTATCACGAGCTAAGCCAACAAATCGCGGGCGAAGGTTCAGGGCTCTTTTATATCGTTTATCCTGCGAAATAAATAGAGATTAACGGACACTTTCAATTTCTACTAATTTTATCTTTCATAGCTGGTCAAAGATAATTGATCTTTGACCTGGGGATAACCGAGGGGCATTGTCTATAATGTAGTATAGGTAGCCTACATCAGGGGTGGGCAGACTTTCACTAATGGCGATCTATATCAATAAATTGAGACGACAAGCGATCGACTTGCAATAAGACAATATTTTTTTATGTTAAATCGTTTATTGTAGGTATTGCGCACATATTACTATTTAAACATACTTTTATTTACAATTAAAGAAGTACAGTTTCTTATTATACAAGTTAATAACTAATAACTACTAAAAATAAGTATGAAGCCAATCACATGAATTAAGAGTGTTTTTATCAGTTTTCGGGCCTCTCTGGACCGATTTACTTAGAGGTCGATGCATGGCACTGCGTATTTTCTGCTAATTTCTCATAGGAAGGCACGTATTTACTAAGTGCTAAACGTAAACAGGAAGACAAATGTTCGTCGGTAAGTCGATTGCGGTATTTGGATTTAATTATTTTCATTTCAAAAAACGCAGATTCGCACAAATACGTCGACCCAAGTCGTTTTTTATGAACGCACTTTAAATACTGGTATTTTGACTGGTGAAAAGACCACTGTTATTGGAATTAGCCCAACACGTCAGTACATTTTTAGGAATACGTGCGATCGACCATAGATTCCCTTGCGATCGACCGGTCGATCGCGATCGACCGTTTGCCCACCCCTGGCCTACATATTGAGCTATGAAACTACGTGGTTTCTTGTGACGTATATCTCTTTGAGGGACATACCCAGAAGTGACTATGCCGTGAGCAATGCCACAGTTTCATTGACCGAGCACTCTAATTCATATTACTTAGACTTAGATAGAGTTCACGGCAAATTAAACAGTCGGAAATGTAGAATGCGTGGTTCAAGTACATTTTGTTTAACAAGTTTTTTACTGACTCCAGAATGTAGCATATGACACTGGATACAAAGATAAAATCTAACGCTGTCTTGCAATCCATTATCGGTTAAACCGTTTATTCGATAGGTCCCATAGGAACGTTGATACTAACAGACATAAGAGACATACTTACAACTTAAATGTGTCCGAAAAACATAACCCTCTTTTTAGAGGTCAAATACTCGTGTAAAAGGGGTGAAAAATCAAAGTTCAGTTGGATGGTACCGAAGCAACTCATCTCCGGTAGCATATCATATCTTAGGTCTAAGTGTGCATGTCTGTCGCCTATAAATCAGCCGGTCTGTGGCCGGCAGAACAAGCCTTATCGCACATCCCATTGGCAATAGATTACGACCCGTCACTGTTATCCGTACCACCGAACTGTACGTAACCGAGTGCATTTCCGACTACCCAAAAACCAACCCTACCCAGTTTCTATACCTCACACCTTAACCATTTATACTTTAAATAAAAGCTTAAAAATGTAGCTATAATTTGTTGAAGATAACATCGAGATCGGACAAGTGGTTATTTCGTTTTGTAATCGAAATAGTAAACTTGTGAATGGACGGCATTAGTCATCGATTGTTTATGTTGTGATCGACAGTGGATTTTGGTCTTGAAACAACGTTAATATTGTTTTGTTTGTTAATAGTTTAGTAGGAAAGTGTTAACGTGATTTTACAGTTAATGTGGGCCGAATATTTCCATCCAGTTGTAATTATTGTATTGTGGGGAAAAGTTGTGATATTGTTTTGACTAAAAGTGAATGTATAAGATTACTTCGGAGTTGGGTATGTTGATTTGAATTTGAAAAAATTGGTCGTGGAAGCTTCAGTGAGCCTTCAAAACTTTTACTACTATTGGCAAGTAAGATCTGATCCTAATAAATAGATACTGCTACTAGTACTTAGTGAAACAGGATTGTGTTATTAGCAGAAAATTTAGTTTTTCTTATTCTTGCGTTTGATCCTTATCTCGCCTGATGGTTAGCAATGATGCGGTCTAGAAGTGAGCAATATTTACAAGAGAGCTTTGCTGTATAAAGAAATTACTGTTAAAAATTAAAAATTTAGTAAGACCCAAAGACTTATAATTCAGTGATAGGCTTGCGTTTGACTGCCCTTTCACCTGATGGTAATTGGTTAATTACACGTAAGGAGTGCAGTGACGAGACAGTGCACTTGGCCAAGTACTCGGTTTGTGTAATCAGTTTGACGAGGCGAGACAATCACTAGAACCATGATTTGCTCGGCCGAGTGTGCTCATTTACTGTCTCGCCATTTACTCGTTACGTGTAATCAACCCATAAGCAAACATGCGGTTTCTCAAGGAGCACTCTTGCCTAGAAAAATCCGATCCACTCGCGGCTTGAAGGCTTAAGAGAAATTGTCAATTTTTTGGTCTGGTCTGAAATTAATATCGACATATCTCGAAAACCATAAGTTCTATCAACATGCGTTTAAGAGCAATACTGTAGAAAATGTTATAGTGAACATACTTGTCTTGAACAGTATCCTCGTACCTTGTACCGTTTTTGAGAAAATCACGAAATACCCGTTTTGGTGACCTTCTACCTGGAGTAAAAATTTTTGCACGTATCGGATCGATGAGGACTTTTTAGGTTTCATTTATGATGGTGTTCTGAACAATCCTACTAATTTTCAGCTGGGTGTGAATTAATGTAAGCTCGGATGTCTAAATTGCCCCGGTTATAAGTCCTTCGTCCACCTGTTACTGTTTCATGACTGAACGACTGAACTAATGTTGATGAAATTTAACAAGAAATTAATTTATTTATTTTTAATTTATCACGAGGCCGAACATTGCGTCCCTTATTCTCGCATGAGTAGTCTACATCCTGAAGACGAATATTGTCCGTATCTCTTACTCTATCTTGATTAATTACTGAACCAATCTCGATAAAATTTAAATAAATTAAAAAAAAACTATGAAGTAATATGCATCATGAGAACATCCTGACACTACTTTTTATTGGGAAACTAAGAAAATCGCAAGTAAAACAGCGAGGCACAAACAAACACTGTCGAGCAATCAGGTGTTCAGCTTGCTCGGTCATCAAGCAATAAAAATATGCACGCTCAAACCGACAGGATATTGCCAATTTGAAGATAAAGGTCCGACTCGAGCAACATTATAAATAACTCACTCTCACGGACTCTATTGAGAAGAATAGTACAGGCTGCTGGAAAAATTGAGGAAAAATACAATGAAACAGATCTAGGCTTAGTAAATTGAGTGGTTGAAAATTGGTGAAAGTTCTTGTTTTTGTGTTCCCTATGTATGTGAAATTGGTTGGACAATGAGCGGATTTGCTGAGTACCGAATTATGACAAAATCTGTGCCTTATGGTGAGGTAACCTGCTATTATGTCTCCTTATGACACTGGTCATTGGATTGAATTCATTTCGAGCTTAGAAAAATTGTAAAACTGGTGAGATTGGAAGAAAAGAGAAGACTAATATAGAAGATAGCAACTGCTCACTGTGCAAACCTGAGACCTATGTGACCTGAGTGTGTGTTAAACCTTAGAACAGTAAAATGTACAAACTAACAAGTGGCAGCTAATGTGTGAAAATGGAAAGTGGTTAGAGTGAGACAGCAATAACCATCAGCTCACTTTGAGGAAGTTACTGTCACGAAGCTAAGAACATACTAATAACTAGTTATGAACCTCGGTTACAAATACAGCTGAAGGCATTCGAAAACGATTTTTTTGCTATAAAAATGAAGTGTGACAACTGTCACAAGAGTATCACGAAAGACTGTCCAAGGTTGCAATGCAGCGAGTGCAAGAAGACAGTACATGCGTACCAGGTGTGTACCTACCTCTCGGCAGATCAGATGTCGACGTTACCCATCGCTGATGATGACTGGCTCTGTGAGAAATGCAGCCTGATTTCTGACAAGAAACTTTCAAGAAAAGAAGAAACTCTTGATAATCGGGATGAGAAAATGGACAAAAAAGCGGACAGTTTGAATCAGTTCGTAGTAAATGACAAAGAAAAGCATTTAAACAGAAAACCAAAACAACTTTCGGAAGGTCAAGAACAAGAAATACACAAAAAACCAGAAACTTCTAAGCCATCTCAAGAAACCACCACATTATCGCCCGAGACAAAAAAGCAGTATCAAAAATGCATTCGAATTGAAAATTGTGAAAAAATAAACGATTTGAAAATGAAAATCAAGGAAATCGAAATCTGTAATTCAGATCTGAAAGATAGGAATAATCAATTAGAAATTAGGATTAGAGCGTTGGAAAATCACATTAGAAATGTAGAACAAAATTTCGCTATCAATCCTAATAAATCAAAAATAGATAAGTGGAGGGTTTACGAGAATTGGACGAAGGTAAAGCGGCTGTGCAGGTCGAATACAGGTCTACTGCTGCAGGTGAATTGTCTTGTAACACTTTTGCAATTAGAAGTATATCGAATCGAACTTATCCATCGATTCTAAGTCGTTGAGAAAGCAGGTTTTAAGCCAGATTTTTCCGACGTATTTCTTTACGTATTGACCTCAAAAATTCCTGGATGTTCTTTGACATCAGGAGCTATGAGACTCGTGAATTGTTGATCAAACCATCGACTTCCCCTTCCCACCCCATAGACCCCTTTAAAGCAAACAGTTTTATACTAGACAAATATTTCCGCTAATGTGTCGTCCTCACCCACGAATATATCACGTCAGAACCGATTGACCTTCACCCGGCGAATCAGCGTTCATTACGCCTGCCTACACCTGGGTGTCTAAATTGTTTGTTTTGCGAAAACAGCAACTGTAATGAATGACCCTGAATGATCTTTTATCACATCGTTTTATTGACTGGTTTTTCATCATATCGACCCGCCACTCGGACTATGTCGTCTCATCTCGTCGCTCGACGACCAACGCTCCGTTCGCCTTGCCTCGGCCAGCACTCCGTCACTGTCTTACTGCACCCAGCGTCTCCCTGTCTTATAGGAAAGCCTAATTTTACGGCAAAAAACTAGCTAGCACATACTCAAGCTTCCACTATCTGTTCCAGATGACGTCAGGGCTGCACGGCCACGGCCATCAGATCTCGCAGCCGACGGCGCACCACCTGGAGTCGGGCACCAAGGAGAAGACCGTGCATGGCAAGGAGAAGACCTTCAAGGTATGAACAGCACAATTGTTGACACAATTAAACATTTCTTCGAGATAATCTGATAATCATGACCTGGATTTGGTTGAAATCTATTTTTAAAAAGCCAAGATAACAAAATAAAATTCAGGCACAGTCACTATTCCTCTATAATTATAGAAACATACAAGCAAGCTTCCTCACGAACAAACAACGAAACTAGATTTTCGAATAAGAATCTTTGATTCGGTTCGGAGGACGGAGGACCCATTTTTTGGTTTAAGAGAGACGTAAAATCTACCCAGTACGACTTGCGCCTGCTGGGTTATAATTAAAGAATATGCCAAGCAAACAAGGGTCATAGTATTCATTATCATGAACAATATTTACAATGGGACCAACCCTGAGATCACAATAAAAAGAATCGGCTGTTCAATACATTTCATTAATTGTCATGGGCATTTTTCTATGGAACATCTGTTTTTGTTGTTAGCCTTAAGCGGCTTAGCAAACCCTTTCCTTATAACCTTGTATTGATGGAGCTATAAATGTTTCCGGCCACTATAGCTTGTGTTTGTGAATGTCCGCAGGTGGTGGTGGGTGGCGAGGTGGGCATGCTGAAGGGCGGCGTGATGGGCCCGCACCCCTACAACGCGCTCGCCATCATCCACACGCAGCAGAGCAGCACCTTCGACATGCTCAACTCGCTCACCACCAGCGTCGTGAGTACTCCCTCCCACACACTTTACTATAGCCAAACCGTTTATCTCAGTCCTCGCCTGCGCGGTACAGAGGCGCGGGGGACTGAGAGGGCGGCGCGGGTGGCGGCGCCGCGGTTTGGCTATAGCTACAGGCTTTCTTTTAGAAGTGGGTTATGAACCATGTGGGTCGTGACAGACCTACAAATATTATAAAAACAAAAGTTTGTAAGTATGTTTGTTGTATGTATGTTTGTTGCTCTTTCACGCTAAAATGGCTGAACGGATCTAGATGAAATTTTGTATGAAGGTAGCTTATAATAAATAGGCTACTTTTTATCCGGGAAAATGCGGGTAAAACCGCGGGGCGCAGCTAGTATTATTATGATCAACAGTAGCTACTTTCAGTAATGGTATATTATTCCTATGGGTCGACACAGACCATGTAACCAGTTGACAGCTGGTATTTATTCCCTGTCATGAATAATAACAATTTTGTATAGTAGCTAATGTAATTGTTTTTTAACCGTTTTAGTTAACAGTTAAAAATTAATTGACCAATTAATACGCTAAAAGCAACCCAAACACGTCCGAATATACGGGGTGATTGGCAGCAAAGCGATGCAAAGCCCTAAAGGGACGCTAGCATAGTTTCATTTAGACCCTTATGAGCCATGGTTGTCTAAGACGAAGTGTAACTTTTTTAATTTCTTTTTTTATGGTTTTAACGAAAGCCCCCGAAATGTTAAAATTAATTACTAATTATGAATTTTTTATTTTATTTTATTAAAGTAATGTGTAACCAATTTAAAAAAATATGTACCGAACACGTGTCATCAGATTTTTTTTGTCACTCTTGTCACGAAATTTTAAAAGATCTGAGATTTTTTTTTAGATAACTGTGTTTCGACGGCGTTTAAAAAATATTCAAACCTTTTAAAAAAAAATCTTAGTGCTTTTTCTTTTGGGGTATCATTTACGCGGATATTTCAAAAATTACTAAAATAACTACCTACAAAACCGAATTGAGGGAGGAAATTCAAATGCGTAATGCGTATTCAAAACCAATGCAGACACATGAAACGACATTTTTGTTCAAAAAAATAAAATAAAAGAGACTTCCGTGAAGTAACGCCTGATTCAATAAATTAGAATGTTTAATGATTCCCAGGCCAGTCAGCCGGTGGGCGTGGGCGGGTACCGGCGGCGCAGCTCGGGGCAGGGCCCCATACACGACCAGGTGCTGGATGACACGGAGAACAACCTCGTCGCGAGGCTCGAGGACGACGCCTTTATTTCTGAACAAGATCTGGTAAGTTGTAACTTTTTAGCTTTTTTTAAATAGTGAACGAAACGACGGATGGTGTCGCAGACTCTATTCAACTTCAAGTGCGTTCAGGGACCCCTGATTCCTGCCTATTCTTATCTCAACTACTCATTCTCAGGACAGTGACCGATTTAATTTCTCAATCGCAAAAATATGGCCTCAGATCGGTGATGACCCGGACACTTATTTTTTTAATATTGTCTATCTTGTTCCTTGACAAAGTCTCTTCTCTTTTTTCGTAAATGTAAAATTTTGTTTGAGAAATCTTGAGACAAAAAGTGATAAATATGACGCGACACACGACTTGTTTAAAAGAGGTATTTATGTGATATTTCAGGAAGAGAACATCGAAATAGCGACGAAGACGGAAAAAGGTCTCCCGCACCCCGCCGCCGACGCGACCGGAGAGGAACAGCCGCAGGAACAGCAAAATGGTAACATTTACTTCGATTAATATTGCTTCCAATGACACAGAATAAATCGTAGTTCAAGTAGAAAAGACTCACTGTTAATGACAGTTTAATAAATAGACTCTCGCTAGTTTGCAATAAAGTTTATAATAGCATGCATTGCGAAGCTTTAATGCCCTTGACAGAAACCTACAGATTTGCAAGAAGGCTAGAGTGTTTGCTTTGACACTTTCGCACTCATTAGACGACAAAATATATAAGTAAGATTCATTTTCTAAACCATTCTCACTAAACCTAAAAATACTAATAAGATTATGATGGATGTTCTCAGGTCTTGAATACGGTCCCATCTACGAGCTAGAAAAAGAGCTAGAAGATAAGGACAAGCACAAGGAAGACAAAGAAGATGAAGAAGAACCCATCGGCGTCTCGCCCTGCGGCAGGTAACAACTCTTTAATCAGAATTGTGTGGGTGCAGTGGGTATGGAGTTGTGTGGGCGTGAGTAAGAGCCATCACAGATGGCGTAATTTAAGTCGGTGGGCAAATAGAAACCGAGCGAATAGGAAAAATGTTCTGAGCGAAATCGACGTATCGATCCGATCATCTACGAGTACATCACCATTCGATATTCGATGCCAAAATTTAACTTCACCATTCGATAACTAAAGGATTTAATAATGCGTGACGCGTATTTACGTAAGTCACATGGCCGTGTCCACGACACAGCCACGCCCCGTTTTTTTAATGTTCCATTCAAAGCACAACTTTTTTTTCAGATTTTTCAAATACGACAAGGAGGTGGGTCGTGGCTCTTTCAAGACTGTGTACCACGGACTTGATACGCAGACCGGCGTCGCGGTGGCGTGGTGCGAGTTGCTGGTGAGTTAACTTGAGGCGATCTGTGGTCAAACGCCTAGTCTGCCAGCCATACGTCATATTTGGATCTGGAGAATTTGCAGTTCAATTCAACACATAATAATTAAAACTGATCATTTAATCAGCCACCGCGCACGGGGGGTGCTGTGCCGCGCAGGGGCTTGAATTATGCGAGTTCAAAATTCTGGGTGGCGCAGACCTGTTATGGGCAAACGTGACGTTTAATATCAGGCGAGCGATTTGCTCGTCTCGTCACTCAATTACATAAAAAAAAAAAAAAAAAAAAAAAAAAAAAAGAAAAAAAAAAAAAAAAAAAAGCTTTACGATAATTATAATATACAGGGCTATAAAAAAGGGTATGCCAAGCCGAAAAAGGCTCATGACTCATCATTATGAACCACTTTTACTATGAGACCAACCCGGAATGCGAAAAAAAGCAGCTATTCCATACATTTTGTCTAGACTTAGTGTCATTGGCAATTTTTTTATGAGCTCTTTTCGGCTTAGTATACCCTGTAGTGTACCTTTAAAAAACGATACAATAAAATTTCCAGGAGAAAAAGCTGAACAAGACCGAGCGTCTCCGCTTCCGCGAAGAGGCCGACATGCTGAAGAAGCTGCAGCATCCCAACATCGTGCGGTTCTACAACTACTGGGAGGGGATCGTGGCCAAGAAGAAGAACATCGTGCTCATCACCGAGCTCATGCTGTCGGGGACGCTTAAAGCGTGAGTTTACTCATCTTAGGTTCTCTTTTTTTTGACGTGACAACGTCTTATAATTCGATGGAGCCGGCTGCACGCACGAAAAAACATGACGCATGTGCCGTTACCTCGATGAGGCGTTACCTCGCTCTGAGTGAAATTGTGATTTCCTATATTCTATTATATTTTCCTATTTGTCAATTACTTTTGTACCTTACTTAAATTAAATTAAATTAATTTTTTCTTTTGAAAAATGAAACTGTATCAGTATTTTCTTATGACGTTGTCACGTTAAACTATCGTCTGTAAACCGACTTTACAGACAACCGATTTTTTGTATTTTTTTTAGTCGTTCACTTTTGGTTGTGTGGTCCTAGTCGTAATGTGGTATACGGAGGCTCCTCGCTGTTGTCGACATGGCGGTTGGTTACATGCGAGCTTACTAAGCCACGGTGGACTGTGTGGCTTTTTTTGTTAGGTTGGTCCTTCGAATTAGTGATCGACCGGACTTCGTTCGTCTTTAACTCGGCCCTGCACTACGATCCTCTCCGTGTTTTCCTTCCTGGAGATATGGCTATTTATTCATATTATTTTTCCATCACAAACGATTATGAGTACTATTGTGGCATGCAAACACTTTCGTTGTATAAGGTCTGTTGCATGGTGAAAAACAATAATAATTATATTGGTTTCACTCTCAGAAATTGAATGTTTTCTTCAAATTTAAATGGAACTATTTCTGCATAATAAAATATAATAATTAGTACGTCCTAGAAGAAATCTCACAAAAAACTGTTTCAAATCCTTTTAGGAGCCAGTTAGTAAACCCCAACGTTTCTCCACAGCTATCTCCGCCGGTTCAAGCGCATCAACCCGAAAGTCCTCAAGTCGTGGTGCCGCCAAATACTGAAGGGCCTGAACTTTCTTCACTCCAGGACGCCGCCTATTATTCATAGGTATGTAGAAAAATTATCTTTAACACACAACTTACTTCATAGGTCGCGGGGAGAGTATGCGAGCTTGCGATTGATCGGTTCCCAAACTCACCTCGCTACGATTGGCTCGAAGTGCCATCATCGCACTATAGTTAGCCCCTCTAAAAACTCTGACATCAAGGCTAACTTCGCCCTTGACGAACTAACCGCTGTGAACCATTATCTTAATCCATAATTTTATTTCAAAATTAACTGAAGAAATCGTGTTTCAATTGCAGAGATCTGAAATGCGACAATATATTCATAACGGGCACGACGGGGAGCGTCAAAATCGGGGACCTCGGGCTCGCGACTCTGAAAAACAGAAGTTTCGCCAAGTCGGTCATAGGTATGATAAAATTTAACATGATTTATAAAATTTACACATCATAAAACTTATGTGCATATGCGGTCTTAATGTCAGTAAGTAATCTTTTTTAACTTATTTAACTTTCCTCTTCAGAATGGCTCTAGTAACTGCATTTTGAACCATACCCGATGTCCGATTGAGCTTTAATTTAGTGTCCATGTCTAACTTTTATAACGAATGTAAAAAAACTTATTTAAAAAAATATATTTGAAGGACATAATTATTTTCTACAGGATTATTCAAAAAGGGTATGCTAAGCCGAAAAGAGCTCGTAGTACTCATCATTATGAACAACTTTTATTATGGGACCAACTCTGAATTCGCGAAAAATAATCAGCTGTTCCATAAAAAAAATGTCAATGACTCTCGACAAAATGTATGGAACAGCTGGTTTTTTTTCCGAATAACCCTGTATACAGGGAAAAGAAAAGGTATGCTATTTTGTATTTCTTGTGCGCAGGTACTCCCGAGTTCATGGCCCCCGAAATGTACGAAGAGCACTACGACGAGTCAGTGGACGTGTACGCTTTCGGGATGTGCATGCTGGAAATGGCGACCGGAGAGTACCCCTATAGCGAGTGCAGCGGGCCCGCGCAAATATACAAGAAGGTGGTTTCGGTGAGTCGGGGGGAACTCTACTAGAGTCGGGGGGGTGGGTTAGAGTCGGGGGGACCGTACTAGAGTCGGGGGAACCGTACTAGAGTCGGGGGGACCATACTAGGGTCATAGGGACCGTGCTAGAGTCGGGGGGACCGTACTAGAGTCGGGGGAACCGTACTAGAGTCGGGGGGATCATACTAGAGTCAGAGGGACCGTACTAGAGTCGGGGGAACCATATTAGAGTCAGAGGGACCATACTGGAGTCGGGGGGACCCTACTAGAGTCAGAGGGACCGTACTAAAGTCGGGGACCCATACTAGAGTCGGGGGAACCATATTAGAGTCAGAGGGACCGTACTAGAGTCGGGGGGACCGTACTAGAGTCGGGGGAACCATATTAGAGTCAGAGGGACCGTACAAGAGTCGGGGGGACCATACTAGAGTCAGAGGGACCGTACTAGAGTCGGGGGGGACCGTACTAGAGTCGGGGGAACCATATTAGAGTCAGAGGGACCGTACTAGAGTCGGGGGGACCGTACAAGAGTCGGGGGGAACTGTTTTAGAGTCGGGGGGAACTGTACAAGGGTCGGGGGGAACTGTACAAGAGTCGGGGGGACCGTACTAGAGTCGGGAGGGTAACCATACAAGAAGGTGGTTTTGGCGAGTCGGGATACTAGCCAACGCAGACACACTAAAAATATAAAGAAATTACCCGGGACTAATTCATTGCCCTGTGTGCGTACTTATGAGGACTGCCGTTTTCAAACTCGCCAGTCAGGTCTTGAGGGTCTGTCAAAATTTATTATTACGCGCGTGAAAACGAAATTTGATCATAAATCATTTCCTATCAACGTAACAGTGCAATTGAAGAAACTATAGAGCATGCTGCTGTGTTGTGCAGTTCCGATTTGTTCCGAAAAAGTCTTGATTGCAGGATTGATTTGTTTTTTTTATTGTTACAGGGTGTGAAACCTCAGAGTTTAGACAAGGTGACCATACCCGAAGTGAAAGACATCATCGAGTCCTGTATCAAGCCTGACAAAGGAGACAGGTAAACATACCCAAAATTTACAACATAATTATGTATTATGCAGGCGATACTTTTTGACAAAAAACTTTGGGTAGAGGTAGGAGAAAAAATATTGTTTGTCTTAGACAAAAAATAGAGAGAGAGCGAAAAAAAAACAGAGTCTAGGTTTTTGTGCGGGCTTATACTAGAATCATGTACTGTATCATGGCTCTTGCATGTATGAGGAGGAATAGAGTCAAAAATAACAATGCCTCAGGTACTAAAGCTGTCCGGTGTAGTCTGTGATGATGATTTGCCATCATGATCCATAGCTGGTTTGTACTTATTGTACAAAAGAAATATATTCAAAAAATTTACCTCTCTTATTCTTACCCTTGATTCCCCAGTGAAATCAAAAGTAACCCGGACCCTTAACATTAGTAAAAAGGTAACAGAAAACTACCAACTTCAACTCAATCTTTAATATTTCCACGGACACAAGATATACTATTAGAATCAAGTACCATATCCGTAAATTTCTCGTTAACATGTCTCACTTTGTGCATTTTTCTTGGCAGGCCCAAAGTGAAAGACTTGCTGAACCACGAGTTCTTCGGAGAGGACATCGGCCTCCGGCTGGAGATCGTGGGCCGCGACCTCGTGACGCACTCCGACATCAACAAGATACAGTTCCGCCTCAAGATCATCGACCCCAAGAAACGGTAAGGTACTGATAACACTGCTTTATATCGGGGCTGTGTCATGCCGGGCTAGTCATTTGGGCGCTGAGTCATATAATATAGTAAATATTACAAAAACAATATGGCAAAATCTTTCCAATACTGACCTTTCTCACTTTTCCTCTCACCACCAGTTCGTACACCCACAAAGAGAACGAAGCGATCCAATTCGAATTCGACATGGAGCACGACGATTGCGAAGAGGTGGCCAACGATATGGCCAAGGCTTCCCTAATCATGGAGGAAGACGCCAGGATCGTATACAAACTGCTCAAGTCGCAGATCATCAGTTTGAATCGGTGAGTATTACCCTAGTACCAATATGGCTAATAGTTTTAATGTACAGTGACGAGTTTGCCAACGATAAGGCGGCCCTCATTAATTGGAGGAAGACGCCAGGATCGTGTACTAACTGGTCAAGCCTCAAATTGTCAGTTTCAATCGGTGAGTACTATCCTAGCCCTAACATGACCAACTTTGGCATAACGGCTGTGATGACGTTACCAACAATATGGCCAAGGATTGACTCCTCATTTTGAAGGATGCTAGAATCTTCTACAAGCTGTTTAAGTCTCTATCAGTTTAAACCGGTAAGTCGTGCTTGCCTAACAAAATACTCCCAACATCATTCTTATGACGCGTGAGCGAGATAGCTAGCCTTTTATCTGCTCCGTCTATCGCGGGTGACGCTACGAATCGTGACCATTGACATAGTGCGTGCTCTGTCCCTCAGACGGTACTTACGTCACTGGAAGAGCAGTACTATTGTAGTCTAGTATTTAATTCGGATATGTTAATAAAATGTAATTGAAAATTGGACTAAACAGTCCTCGTATTACTAGGTCAAATCAAGCATAAATTACACAACTAGTTACGTCCCGCGGTTTCACCAGCTTTCCTATAGGAATCGTAATTTTTTTCCCAGATAAAAATTTGCCTGGGTCGTAAAATATAATCCATGGTAAAAGCGGTGAGATACGCTTTTTTATTAAAGTAAATATAAAAAAAATATATATTGTAAAAGCCGCGGGTCGAATCTGGACCCGATAGGTGCAGAACCGGCAGAACCGGAAAAGGCAGATACAGCAAAAGAAAAAGGCATATAACTAGCAATGGGATAAAGTAAGCAGGGGCTGATGATGATGATTAAAAGTGAAGCCTTACAATTTATTTTGACTTCTAAATTATGATAATACATAAAAAAAAATGTAAAAAGAGCTTTCTTCTCGTCTGGTCGAAGCAACACGTGACCAAAATGCTGGCCTCTATCTCGCCCAAAGGGTGAGCATCGCCATACAACGTGGTAATGGGGCCAGCATTTTGGGAACAATTCCCGCAGGCAGCGGCCTTTTAGATTAGTTTATTTTAGTTTTATTGGTTTAGTTTTTAATTTAATTACATTTTAATTTTCATATGATGATTATATTATGCTCCATTTTAAATTTTACTCAAATCCGTTAGCCATTTCAGTGTGGAGACGAAGCAAACATACACACAAACTTTTGCATTCATAACATTTGTGTTATTCTCCATTTTACACGCATGAGCAAATCGTAATTATGTACATAATTACTAGGCGAAGGTCGGGCCATTAAACTGTGTAGCATATCGTGATTGTTCCGAAGATCACGTACAATTAGCAGCCCCGGATCTAGGGGGGGGCGAGCCGGGGCCCATGCCCCGGGCGTCAAGCTTAGGGGGGCGCCAAATTCATACTTTACAGATGAATAAACAACTCATCATTTACTAAACTTTGACCAAGGAATAAATAATAGTACAAGTACAGTCATGACCATATCAACTCGACCGATACCCAGAGCGCGGAGTAAGACGTGCTGTACGAACATTTATTATTCGCGAGGCGCGTAGGGCATGGTCAAAATACGCGCCCGCTCGCCCGCAGGAATCGCAGATCGCGGCAGCACGTGTCTGGTTACCGTGCGTGCGAAAGGAATGATATTCGAAAACTCCCTCGTTGATCTCTCTCCACGACAGTGTTTTATTATGAACATGTGTGTTGTTTGTCAGGAAAGAAAATACTTGTTTTTTATCAAGTTACCGTTTGAATAAAAACTGAAGGGGTCTAGGACATAGACGCCAAAACCAACGCGCTCGCTGCGCTCGCATATTTTTGATTAATTATAATCATTACACACACGCCGTAATTAAATAGCCTGTGTTTAATTTAATAACAACCAAATCAAAATCATTACGCTCGCTACTCGCGTCTTGTTTTTCTATTCGGTAAGTAGATGCTGACTGTTTTGGAATTGACCGAAAAAATCTTCAATCTATTCGTGTTGGTTGAAATCAAAAGTTTTCTACCAACACGAATAGTGGGTAGTTTCCTTTGTACAGCCTGTCCTAAATTTCTGAAAAACGTCTCACTTTTTTGCGCTCGCTGCTCTTGCGTTTTCTTGATGTTTAATTTCCGTTGTGCATAGTTTGTCAAATATGATCGATCTGTTCTGAATTGATCAAAAATGCCTAAACATTTCTTATTATGATTATTTTGTGCTTTTAGACTTGCTGCGTACAACATACTAAAGGCTTTTTGTAGTTTCCGCTTATTAATCGAGCACTGTTTGTAGGCAGAGCAATGCAAAAACATTTTTTATTTATCAATTTTTATATCAAAACTTAATACACAAAGCTACCCAAAACGGAGTTAATTGATTTGTCAAATAAAAACGGTTCTATTTGAATAAATAAGCTTAATACAGAAAGAACAGCGATAGATGCATTATTTCCGCTCTGTTTACGCATTTTTGAGTGCAATTTCGTTTGGAAACAGGCTCTCGTAAAATAAATATGTATATCCTAAATTGCTAAAAATACGTCTCAAATATTTCCACATCGTTATTATTTAGTGTTTTGTGTGACCTAGCGCGTGAATTTTATTTTCAAAATGACAGACTATAACTCAAAATTTCGCGCTCGCTGCGCTCGCGTATTCTTGATTTCTGATATCTATTGAATACACTCCGTTACGTAATAGCCCGTCCTAAAAACAAAAGATCTTCAAATCTCTGCGCTCGCTTCGTTCGCGCATTACTATTTATTTTATAAAGGCCACAATTATTTTTGAATTGATTGAAAATATTACAAGTTTTGTACTCGACGCGACGCGAGTGTTGTGTAATTTTCGTTGTAAATAGCCTGACGCGTAAAAATCTATCGTAAATTGATCAAAAATATCTCAAATTTTCGCGCTCGCTGCGCTCGCGATTGTTTTTTTATTTATTTGTGCTTTTAAACTTGCTGCGTATAACATCCAAATGCCGGTTGATAAAAACTACTACGAGATTGAAACTTACGTAATCAACTGTGTTGAGCAACTGTGCTTGATACACAAAGCTCTCCAAAATTGAATTATTTGGTTCATTGAAAAAAAACACGGTTATGTTTGATCATTTTGAACAAGTGCGGCCCGCCACTATTTCAAATTGTCACTATGCGGCCCGCGTCTGCCAAAAGGTTGCCGACCCCTGATATGGATGATAAAGGTAAAAATAAATATAAGTGAGGGGGGGGGGGGCGGCATTTTTCAGTTTTTGCCCCGCCTAAAAAAATTTGTAGATCCGGGGCTGACAATTAGCGTTACTCGGTAAATACCTATTGATTATATCATTTATTATATTAGAGATCAGTGTTTACTTGATGTGCAATTGTGCAGTTGTTAAAAATATTTTCTTGCGATAAACATAGTCTCAAAATTGTATTCAATTACCGTGATGCCTGGACTATGCCTGGTGCTACTCAGCTTCGAACTTGCTGGTTTTGGTTTGAGACTATAACACTCAATGATAGCGTACTTTCCATTAGAGAAAGCTTATTTCTAAATCGGACTTCTGAATCTAAATCGGAGTTCTGAAGATTATCCCGTACAAACTATTTTTTATAATATTACTAGCGGCCCGTCCCGGCTTCGCATGGGTAGACACTATAAATAATTGAGATGTGAGCTATCCTATCTGTTAAGTTAGATCGAACTGCACACGGTGTGCAAATTTGATTGAAATCGGTTAAGTAGTTTAGGAGTCTATAGCGGACAAACAACGTGACACGTAATTTATATATATTAAGATTATAGAGCAGCTGCGCCCCGCTGTTTCAGCCGTGTTTTCCGTGATAAAAAGTAGCCCAGTAGTGTTAAAACAGACCATGAACAACCGTCATTCTAAATTTCATGTAAATCCGTTCAGCCGTTTTTGCGTGAAAGAGTAACAAACATATATTACATCCATACATTCTTACAAACTTTCGCGTTTATAATATTTAGTAGAATTTAGTAGGATAGTAGGATACTGGTTATGAGATATATGCACTGTTTTTACATTTCAACATTCTACCCGTTAAGTAACTTTTTGGCAAAATAAATTCAATGTTGGCCAGCGTGATGGAATACGGCCTAATCACCCTTCGAGGGTAGACCTGTATCCAGCAGTGGGAGGATTAATGGTTGCATATGATGAAATTCAATGTTATTAAAAACATTAGTAATCGTATGGGGCTCAATGCAATGAGCGATGTCCTCACGCCAGTGTGACGTCCCCATCGGAGCATGGTAATGAGGCCGGGCCGGCGGCGGCGCGGCGGCCCGGTACGCAGCGCACCGTTTTTGCGGACGGATGCCTCGCGTGAAATCGCGGTGCAGACGAACGGGAACTCGGCACGCGATGAAACGTCGTCTGATTGATTCCATCCATATCATTTTAGCTAGGTTTAAATTGCGAGCATTGTCGCAAATGTAATGGTTTGTCAAAATATCTTTAAAAACGTATAGGGTTGTAGCGCACACCATTACGTGATGTTTTTACAATTTGTGTCATGACATGACAATTCTAATTACTCTAGTAGGGTACCAGGTGGCCCCATTTTTAATTAAACGTCATGTTGTGGCTCCACTGCCGGGGTATGCTGAATGGAATGGATGAAATATGTATGAAACTAGCTTATACCCTAGATTGACATAATTATATAGGCTATTGTTTATCCCGGTAACCGCGGGGCGCAAATATAATACTTAAGTAATGAGATAAAGTCAGTTATTCTCTCAAATCATCATCATTTACAAACTTTAATCCTCCCACTGCTGGAATACAGATCTACCCTCGAAGGGTGATTAGGCCCTATTCCATATGGTGCGGACAGGTGCATTCACATACGCCATTGAATTTCTTCTCCGGACGTATGCAGGTTTCTTCACGATGTTTTCCTTCACTGAAAAGCCAGTGTTATGTAAATTCGTACATAAGTTCTAAAGAACTCATTGGTACGGGTCGGGGTCTGAACCCGCCACCGTACATCAGTATTCTCTCAAATACATACTAATGTATAATGACTGATACCGTATTACGTAAAATAAAAGACCGTTACTGCCTAAATACCTCATAAATAACGTAACCGGCATACCATATGAGTTACAACCTGTAAGTACTACAAATCACCAGCTTATGTTACGTATGAATTATAAATATATATGCCGTTCTACAAATCATTATAAAAACAGAGAAATCACGCAGATTATCACAGAGACCCAACTAGTACTAAACTACGTTTTTTCTGAGATGTCCAAAAAGGTAAACAAGCTTTTAATGTTGTTACATATAGCAACTGTTTCAGAACAATTAAAGCTAAAATTGTGCATGAAAACAGCCATGTGAGGCATCGGCAACCCTCCATAAAAAGTATTCAAACGCCGTAGCCGAAATCGGTATTGATTACATCATCAGCAACCTAAGATCGAAACAATTTCAGTTGTATTACGTCTAAATACGAATTTGTAAGTTATGGTTTTGGGTAAACTAGGACAACATATGTTTTAACACCTGTCTAAGTACAGTATAGTTCCCCAATTCGGCGTATTGACGACACATATAATACACTCGCAATATCGATATTTTATTTCGTGGTGTCATTTCGAAATTATACATCTGTATTTTCTTAGTCTGTGACGAGGGCGTGCATCTGACAGCTCTATTTTGCATTGACGAACTACAAAACTATAAAATAATGCACTAAAATTTGAATCCATGCCAATCCCCGTTTCAATCGTATAAGTATTTGATGAATCTGAGACAAATTCTCAGTGTTCTCGCCTCGGAAAGTATCGGTTTGTCTTTTGTAGAGGTTGAAGACCTTTGCTTGGGGTCATTGTTATGCTTACATTTTGGACATTTTTAAGACTGCTAAAGGAGAGTTCAAACTTGTTTATAAGTTATACGTTTTTATAGCTTTTATTTAGTAGTCTATCTTTTAGCCATTGTTTTAAAGTAGACAACAGTAATACATATTTTTAGTACTAAATTCTAACAAAAATACTAAAGCTTCGACTCTAAAGCAACAAACACATTTTTGTACAGGTGAAGGCCGAAACTGTGGTCATCTTGATGTTAAAGTTCAAATAGATAATGTCTAATTATAATAATTGATAACAATTCGTCACAGGTCCAAGTAATAAATAATATTACAAAATTAAAAAAAATATATATTAGCTTGCACCCTCTCACTGCAGGGCGAAGGCCTTCTTATTTCGCTGGTCCAGTCCTAACACTATTTCATAGGAGTCCGGTCCAGCCCTAGGAGTCCAGTTTAAAAAATAAGAATGTTGTATCTACACAATTATGTAACGAGTATCTAATTAACTAAATTGTGAATGTCAAACAAAATAAAATACAATCAACAAATAACAAATGCGAAAAATTATTTTAGAACAAATGAACATATGACTAGACTATTCGTGTTGATAGCCTCATGAAAGTTGTCCAGAATAGACTAACCCAACATTATAACTATAACTTAACATAAATCACAACAATTACCCCTCCCACAAGCATTCGAAACTCCGAACAAGTTGGCTATCTTCGCGTAATCCGCTCGATTCGGCACATTGGCCACGATTAATCGGCATGACGTAACCGATGCACTCATTATTTACGAGTATGAATCGAGTGGACCACGCGCCTCAGACGTATACACGCGAACACGTCTGCTTGACGTATCGACTGCCGGCCGTAAATAAACAACGCGAAAAAGTTAAAAATCGGCGGATCGGCGTCGTACAGACTGGTACGAGGCGGTTTGAGGGACAAGTCGCGAACGGATCGGTTTTCGGCTTTGCTTCGAAAAAGTCATCTTTGCGGTACGATGGGATTGGGCCCAACTCTTCTATGAATAAGATACGAATAAATGAAAAAGTTATTGTGATTTAAACAAGCTACATATAAAATCAATTCCGTGAAATTTTTTGCATTGTGGACCTTTGTGCTATTTATATTTAAATAATACTTCAGTTTATAATTGGTGATAAAAAAGTAACGTTTCAATAAAACTTTGATCAACTTTGAATTGCAAATTCGAAGTAGGTAATAAAATAATTTGACCTCCACAATATCAACCAAAAATTAGTAATGATATGACTAATCAGCAATAACCAAAAAAAGTGTGTAAAGATAAAAATCTCAAGATTTTATTTGCATTTTGGAAGATTGACGTCATCTGTGCTATAATTTAATCTTAACATTCTTGGTGATATAATCCAATTATCGTTGTTGTAGTATAAATCATTGTTGACGTGTTTATCAAAAGTTTGAATAATTAAAAAATAAAAGCAGTGAAAAATAAACATAAAGAAAAAACAGACTGTCAGTGAATAAACGAAAAGAAATAAAAAGTAAATTTTAAAAAATTATTTTAAAAACACGCTTGTTTAGTGTATTGTCATCGGTCCTCGATGTATCTACAAAGTTTGAACGAAATCTGACCGTTTAAAGTGGGTCAAAATCGTGAAAAAAAGTGAAGCTAATTTAATAAAGCGTGTAAAAATAAAAGACTGTTAGTGTACTGTGTATAAATAAATACAGTTTGTGATCGTTATTAGCAAATGATTAAACAAGTGATGTAATTTGCAACAACAAATGAGCAGTGATTATATTATGTACAGTTCCAAGCATTACGGTTAACGAATGATTATCCACTCTCGCTTTGTTCATAAAGGTAATATTCATTGAAATATTTTCATACACATTCAAGCCAATTTTGAAACTTAAGGTGAGAAATCTAAATTACCTAAAAGTTTTGATGTCTTCAAATGTTCTTCTAATGACAAAGACAGCTATATTTTAGTAAATTAGATATGTAAATTAAAATCTTCAGTATTTGCTTGCATGTTTACTTAAATATTTAAATATTAAATGCTTTGGCAAATTTATTCAAACATATTTTTTGAAAACCGCAAAAATGTTTACCACTAACCACTGGAGGGCTTATCACAAACCCATACCCATTGACCTGTTGTTATCACCATTCACGGGTACACCAGAAAACAGTCGCCTTACATTGGACATACAAGCTAATTCTGACTTTAGGTGACAGATCTTAATTTAATAAAAAAGCTGTATTTGACATTGCGGTCCATTAGACGAGGACAACAATGCTTTTTGGTCAATTAAAATCTGCCAACTAAACCCAAAAATGGCTTCCATGAAATGTCGGTCGATTTAGTTCTTTTTAATAACACAGTACATAAACATTCCACAAATAGCCCTCGTATTATTCAACAAGCCTGGCATTTCATACAGTGATATTGGGAAAGTCGTATATACCTTACATATAGTATCTACTATCTAATTAAATGGTAGGCCCCAGTTGTTTGTCCTGAAACAACGTGACAGAGGTCTTATTTTTGATACTGATAGGCTTGCGTTTGATCACCATCGCCTGATAGTAAGCAATGATGCAGTACGATCGTGCACGCTTACCTAGAAAAAACATTCACTCGGGTGGCCTAAAGACTAGCGCCCTCGACCTACACAAGTATAATCGGCGATCCGAATACTTAATCCAGCTACGTTTAGTAGTAAAATTTACTACTACTATACTACACAAGGTAGGTATATCAAATGGCAAGTAAAATCAGCTGAATCAATACGTTTTGATAGCGCTCGCTGAAATGTCCTTTATCAGTATAGCATAAATTGTCCCGGTATGCGGCTGTCGACACGATAACAAATCGCACGATACGACGAATTTAGGACTGCTAGCTGCGTTCTACGGTTTCAGCTGTAGTACGGGGATTTCCAGAACCAAAACTCATGAAGAGAGGGAACCTAGTTTGGGTATCTCTCGAGCATTCAATACTTTTAATGAGACAAAATTACTAAGGAGTATACTGAAAATTCACAGCGATATTGTTAGAGTTGCGTGTCGTACCTGGATCCGATTGGCGCAGGACCCAGGTAGATGGCACAGTAAGATAGAGGCCTATATTCAGCAGTGAAGCAAGATAAAGAAGTCTGTGAATGACGATACTGAAAAAAAAAATTGCAATATTTGTAAAAAAACTTTATACCAAAACACAAAGAGAAGTACTTGACCCTGACAAGCCAACTTCCTTCACATACACAAACATTCGCAAAGTTCGAATATGATAAGACAATTAGAATGTGTTTTCAACATGTTTTTGATGAATTCAAAAAGTCAGGGTTCAAAAGTAACACTTACAGATCTATTTAATCATTTAGTAACTTTAGTATGTTATCTTCTTTGTTGTAAATGCCTTATAGTTTCATCTACTATCCTGCTGGTATCGTGCTTACATATTTTTTACACGATATAAAGCCTATTAAGAATTATAAGGAAAGGGTATAGTAAGCCGAAAGGGCTCATAGAACTCATCATTATGTACAACTTTTACTATGGGACCAACTTTGCAATCGAGAAAAAAAACAGCTGTTCCACACATTTTGTCGAGTGTCATTGCCATTTTTGTTTCTTTACATTAAAATCTGTATGTTAATCCAGGATATAAGTTACATAGCTTCGTACTAAATTTCGTCAAAAACCATTCCGTTGTTGCGTAATTGAGTACCAAACATCCAAACAAGTAAACATGCCAACTTTTTTATTTATGACATTTCTAGGATTCTGTAGCCCGCATTGAAAACCGTATACGTCGTTCTATTATGATGCGTAAGGACACACATTCACATACGTACTTGGCGCCTCTCACCTGAGCTTATGATACCAAAACTGGTTAATCGACTCGATGCAATATTTTTTACTGCTATTTTGAATGTCTTTAGGCCGTTGCACTGAGAATGAGGCTGTAAGGAAAATGTCACGCTATAATGAAGATGAAGTTTTGAATTAAACTCGATGAAATACAATAACAGTTTATTGACACGAAAATAAGTGCAAATATAGTAAAACAAAAAACAGGCAAAAAACCGTCTTATCGGTAAAAGCATTCCCTTTCAGACTAGGAAACAAAACAATTTAGGTATTAACTTGTCAGATTATTACGTGAACGTCTAACTCGCGACTTTTTAGTTGACACAGCCCTCCAAAATATAAGCCTAAACGGTAACCATGGTAACCGAGCTGAAGTAATGTTACGGCCAGACCTGCGCGTCAATCACACAGGAGCAGGAAACGCCAGCTACCACAACACAGGACTATCTATTCTTATATTTAAGTACTTGTAGACATACCCGCTTTTCACAACGCGTAGGTTTTTTTTATACGTAAACGTTTCACATTCGTATCTCCCCACTAGGATACCCTGTGTCGGGGATGCCATGGAACACACAAAGACGACAACTAACATCCAGACCCAAAACAGAAATTCAAATTCATCATTCAAACATTTGCCCGGTTGAGAATCGAACCCGGGACATCTGGCTTATAAGGCTGATATACCACTAAGCCAAATACGTCGTTTAGCCGTTTAACCAGCCGCGCTGAACCGTTCAGTGCTCGCTCACCCTTGTGCCTCGCGTGAGGCTATTTCAACCTCGCCAAAGTTAAATGTGGCAATATTTTACCGGCGAGTTAGCTATGCCGACTAAACGGTTTCTCTGGCAAAAACTCGGGAACGGTTGGACCGATTTGAATATTTATTTGTTTATTTGCTCTAATACAGGGAAGGCTTAAAAGTAAAAAAACACTGGGTGAAACAGCCGAGTGCAGCTAGTTTTTTTTATAATATTAATAAATCACTAATATATCGGCTAGCAGTAAAATTTTCCGTTCAAAAAACGCAATAGTAGTCTGAATTTAAGCTTTTAATTTAGATTTTTACGATTTTATTGCAGCTGTCGACAGGCTTAGCATATAGAATATAGTGATATGTCAAGTGATCTATACTAATATTATAAAGAAGTAAAGTTTGTGTGTTTGTATATTTGTTAAATTGTAAGGGGTAATCTCGGGATCTACTGAACCGATTTTAAAAATTCTTTCACCAATAGAAAGCCACATTAATGCTGAGTGTCATAGGTTATATAAAAAACCGAAAAATAAAAAGGCTTTTACATGGTAGTCCGTTTTGCAAAGTGAATCGGAGAAAAAACGGTCCGGACGGCGCGCGATGGCTTCGGGTTTAATTAACATTATGCCCAACGAAGTGGGCACGGGTCAGCTAGTAGGATATAAAGATGTAGGTATTTTTTTGTTTAATGATAGTTTTATTTGTGCAATGTGTTTAATTCAAGTGGGTTATTTGTTTGCAACGAAACAAAGGTTTTTAAGTTTTTTATGGCGTGTAAGTCTGCGTTTAAGGAATCTTAAGATTGCTTGCTTTACAAGTCATTAAATTACAACAATGTTATCAGCTAATTCAATGTTACTGGTAACTAATTAATTACGCGCTGTTTTCCTTCCGCAATATCACAAAATACCAAAATAAAGCACGTCCTTTGATCGGTTCGGTTGTACTCCTGGAAAATCCTTGTTTTACCGATTAGTACGTGTTTTACCGGTCTTATCAAATATAAGTTATGTGGTTATTCCACATTATACTAGATTTGGACGAACTTGCCGCTCCTGTGTTGGTTTATACAGCCACCAACGAAGTGGTGGAATCCCAAATGAAATTGAGAAAATTGTCTTTTTGTATTGTATCTATACTAATATTTAAAGAAGTAAAGTTTGTGTGTTTGTATATTTGTTAAATTGTAAGGGGTAATCTCGGGATCTACTGAACCGATTTTAAAAATTCTTTCACCAATAGAAAGCCACATTATTGCTGAGTGTCATAGGTTATATAAAAAACCGAAAAATAAAAAGGCTTTTACGTGGTAGTCCGTTTTACAAAGTGAATCGGAGAAAAAACGGTCCGAACGGCGCGCGATGGCTTCGGGTTTAATTAACATTATGCCCAACGAAGTGGGCAAGGGTCAGCTAGTTAGAAATAAAATGAACAGTGCATGTAGAAATTATAAGACCAAGAAATATTAGACCAGATAAAAGAGAAAGTAGTCTTGTCGTGCAAAGATGCACAAGTCCAGTAGCACCCGTACCTTTTCTTCTTGTCAAATAAATATTTTTACTTCTTCTTTTTAGAAGACTGCCAATCCACCAATTCTCAAAATTACTCCATCAACGATCCTCTTGCATATAGAACGAATGTATAAATCCTAACAGTACAATTTCCTTGTCGACAGTGAGAGAAGCGAGAAGAAAGCCCAGATGCTGTTCAATCAGGAGGTCATCATGGAGCAGAACCGGCAGCAGCAGCTGTACGAGCAACAGTTGAGGCAGGTCAGTTACACACACGAATGAACCTGACACTGGGAAAATTAGGGATAGTCACTTGGCACTTATGGGAAATTACAAGGGGTTTGGGCGGAAATACACTGAACCTCTGAAGAGCTAGGTTGGTTTCAAACAAGTAATTAAATTTGTTCAAGGAAATTACATTATTATGTTGAATTTTCGTGATAAGATTAGAGTCATCTCAACGTCTGTCAAATCTGATGAAATCCTCTATATTGAATACGTTTGCACTAAAAGTTAATAGTTACAGAATAATTTTACCTTAAATGCTGTGAGTATTGGAGGTGTCTATGTTATCGGGGGCTCGAGGCTTATTTGCCATTTATTCAATAAAAAAAAATATGACGTTTAAAACAAATGTTTTACTTTGCTTTCATAGAGAGTTGAATTCTCAAGATAGCAATTACTGTAGAAAATGAATGGTGACCTTGGCAAACAGCTGGCGAATATATTCTTACAACTATTGGTTTAACATATTTCAAAACAGATCTTTTAAACATTACACGAACGTAGTAACCATTAAGGTTTTCACACATCATCCGTGTATCTTATATAAAGTAGAAAATAAAGGAAAGAAATATTTCTCTGACTCGCAGATGAAGCTGATGCAAAACCAGCAGCAGCCGGGCGCGGAACAGGTGTCTGGGCTGCTTAACGGAGTCGGGCCTGCAACGCAGTAAGTCGATATACCTACCACTCTTGTTTTTCGTGATGCCATAAACATATAAGGGACGGGTATGCTATGCTGAAAAGAGCTCATAGTACTCGTCATTATGAACAACTTTTACTATAGGACAAACCCGGAGTTCTCAAAAAAATTATCAAGTTTAGCAAAATAACATTTATCTACACTAATGTTATAACATTCTACTTATGTTTCCAATACTTGTGTTATAATGACTACTGTTATAGCACAGACAACATTTAAGCAATTTCACATGATGTTATAATATCCACATCGATGTCGTAAAATCTCATTATAACATCGCGCGCTCGCTCCTGATTGGCCGCCCTGCGCGCGCATGCGCGCTCGCTCCGCCGCCCTGCGCGCGCATGCGCGCTCGCTCCTGATTGCGCGCCAAGTTCACTGTGACAATACACGTTTTTATTAGTGAAGATAAACGTATTTTATCAAGTATTGGAAACATAAGTAGAATGTAACAGCATTAGTGTAGATAAAGTAGTGTATGCAACTGCATATAACACAGGTATTAAAACACTCGTTACTATTATGAAACTCGCTGCGCTCGTTTCATAAACACACTCGTGTTTTAATACCCTTCATTATATGACAGTTGCATAAACTACTATTATTTTGCTAGGAACTTCGAAGTAAATGTAGTCGTAATTAGGTAAAGTCATGCTATTTATTATAAATCTGTAATCATAAATAGTGAGTTGTCTGTCTACAAACGAAGTATGAACTTACAATATACTGTTATAGAAAAAGGCTTTTCACCAAAATAAGTTTTTTTACCATAACACGTGTATCCTTCCAGTCTAGACCAGCAAACCCAGCTCCTGCAAGCGCAACAGCAGCTCTTCCAGCAGCAGCTGCAGCTGAACAGCGAGGAGACCATGAAGCTGTTCCAGCACAACCTCGTGCACCCGCGCGCGTCCCCGGCGGACCCGGCGTCGCTGCTTCAGCAGCAGCACGCTTATCTCCAGCAGCAGGTATAATATATATTTAGCAGTTCCAGAATATATGGAATATAGTTATACAGGGTTATTCATAAAGGGTATGCTAAGCCGAAAAGGACTCATAGTACTCATCATTATGAACAACTTTTACTATGGGACCAACCCAGAATTCGCGAAAAAAAAATCAGCGGTTCCATAGATTTTGTCGAGTGTCATTTACATTTTTCTATGGAACACCTGATAATTTTTTCGCGAATTTTGGATTGGTCCCATGGTAAAAGTTATTCGTAATGATGAGTACTATGAGCCCTTTTAGGCTTCATAGCCTTTATGAATAACCCTATAGAAATCACTATAGTTACAGACGTGTGTGTGCTTAATAAAAATTAGGCTATTAAGACTAGCCACACCATAAACAACACGAAACATGGAGGCAAACAACCAAGGAAGCTAGAAATCAAAAGATCTAAAAGACTAAAAGCTGTTCTAATGAAACCAACTAAAATGTAATGGCTCACTTCTAAATTATTTTTTACAGGTAATGATGGAACAGAATCTCCTAAACCAGCAAATGCTGGAGCAAACAGTCCAAGGCCAATTCATGGAACAGCAAACTCAGCAGAATCTTTTAGAACAGAACCAATCGCAAACACAAATCCTCAATCAGCCCAACATCCTGAATCAGCAGTTGTCAGCCGAAATCAATAACCAGAACCAAGTATTACAGCAACAGATAATCCAGCAGCAACAGAATATAATTTCACAGCAAGCCGCTGCAATACAGCAGAAGCAAATTGAAGAACAACTAACAGCTCAGGAAAACATCATTAGCACACCACAGAATCTCGTCTCCAATCAGATCTTAGACCCTTCCCTTCAGAATTTACAAAATATTCTAGCTCAAATCATTCAAAGGCCGGATACGTTACAGTCAAGAAAGGAATCCGAATCTGAAAACCTGCCCCAGCAAACGCAGCAAGAGCTAACCCAGCAAATTCCCCAGCAAACTCAAATAGAACAAACTCAGGAAGATTTACAGCAAGTACAGCAACAAGTTCAGAATTTGATCAGTGCCCAAATGCAGCAACAGAATGTAAACTTACAGCAGAATCAGTACACTCAGCCGATTTTACAAGCGGCGTTCGATCCGACCATCATGGCGCAACAGCAACAAGTCGCCTTCGCGCAGCAACAAGTCACACAAGCGCAGCAACAGCTCAACGTACAGCGACAGATGCTAGCGCAACAACAAATGGTGTTGCAACAGCAATTGATGGCACAACAACAGATGCCCGGGCAGACATTATCTCCGCAACATTTTCGAACGTTACAGCAGCAGCAGTATTTAGCGCAGCAGGAATTGCAGCTTCAAAGTCAGCAAAATCTCATCGATCAACAGAACTTAACGCTATTAACGCAAAAAAATCAGCTCAATCAGCAACAACAGCACAAGGTAGAAGAAATACTCCGATCTCAACGTCCGATGTATCAAAGACAGAGCTCAGAACAAAGTCAGATCAGCTCCACTACTGATGTTCACGATCAGCAGCAAATCCTGATGGAGTATCAGAAGTCTCAGTTACAGCATCAGATGTCTGTAGACCAAATGCAGTATCAGAACTACCTTGAAATGCAGAAGCAGGCTTTGGCCGAAGAATATCACCAGCCGACGCATATGCAAGGCCAGTCTCTTCCTCACAATATGGCGATGCAAGCCTTCTCTACAGTTCAGCAAAATGAGCGCCAAATCTCTAGTCATGAAGGCACTCCCGTGCAGAACTTCACCACCAACCCGCTGCAGATGTATCAGCCGCAGTCGCAGCCAGCTCAAGCCATGATGCAGTATCAGATGGAACAGATACCGTCGTCGATGGCGCAGGCCATGAAAGAAAACATGAGTCAAGCGATGACGCAGCCTATATCTATGCAGCAGGCGATGCCTCAGCATTCAATGGGGCAGTCTTTACAGCACGCCATGCCTCAGACGTCACAGGCGATGCCGCAGCCGACGCAGTCAATGTCGCAAACGTCGCAGTCGATGCAACAAATGCAGATGCAGCCCCAACCTGTGCAATCGATTCCGCAATCTATCCAATCGACAGTACAACCTTTGCCTCAACAAGCGCTGCCCCAACCGCCCCAGAGCATTCCTCAATCCATCCCTCAGCCCACTCAAACGATCGCGCAACCGATCCCTCAGTCTGTGCAATCAGTTGCACAACCCGTCCCGCAACCGATGCAAATACCCCAGCAAACGCAATCCATCCCACAACCCACCCAAACCATTCCTCAATCTTTACCTCAACTTCCCCCTGTCACTCAGACGCTCCAACTCCAATCGGCTTCAAGCATTCCCCAGCCCACTCAAACTGTGCAGACTACCCAACCACTACCGCAAGCACCCCAAGTACCTCAAGCCATTCTCAATCAACCGCATACCCAGCCGCCACAATCGCTGCCTCAATCTTTACCTCAGACCACCCAGCCCACAACCCTGCCTGCGCCAGAACTACCACTCCAACAGTTAAACCTGCCATCGGAACATGTAGAAAATGGCTACAACAACAATGGCGGGCAGAAGGAACAGTTCCTAACGCCAATGACAGAGTTCCCGTCTGGGGCAACGCATGGGGAGGCGATAAGACAGCCGGATTTGAGCTCTGTGGAGGAGAAGCAAGGCGAAAATCAGCAAGAACGTAAGCCAAATTTAACAAGATATTATTGAAAATGATAGTATTTTTGGAGATTTTCCTTTCTGAAAATTGTAGACGATATATTTATTATTTAGTACCTTTATTTTGTTGACTAGATTTGTCGAGCATTTTGAGTACTTTCTTTATAAGTTAAGTCTAAAAGTGACATTTCTGATATCAACCAATTCTTTCAGTGGGTACTGCAATACCCTCACCAATCACAAGCGAAAAGCGATCCCGTGGCTCCAAAAAACGATCCCGCGAAAAAGACAAACTCCCCAAGCTGTCCGTTCTGGGGGTGAACGAAGAAGCCACCGTGGTGGAGTGTCAGCTCGAGTCCAAGTCCAAAACTGTCACCTTTAAGTTTGACGTGACGGATGTCAACCCTGAAGAGATTACTACTAACTTGGTAAGTGAGAAATCAACTCAAAAATATATAAAAACTGGTCTGAAAAAAGCTTTCATTCTCAGGTTTCGGTGTCAGCGGTTATTTAAAATGAGTTCTCTAAAATTTTCGAATTCCAGCGTACAATAATGATTGAAAAAAAATCATACATAACTTTTGTCATGTCATGATTATTTTCACTTTAGGAAACAGTCCGCAAAATGAAACCTGCAAAAAACATTTAATTTCGATCCACGCAGTAAAAATTCAAGCTCGTATTGACTAAAAATGGTAACATACACTATTATCTTATGTAATATAGTAAAATATTAACGTGGCGACAAAAAGTCATGTATGTGCCGTATCTCTATATTTACATAACTATTTTGACCGCCTGCAGGTATCCAACAACCTTCTACCGGAGTGGCAGAGCGGCACGTTCATGGAGCTAATAAAGGACATCGTGAGTCAGCTGCAGACCAACCCGGGCGTCACGCCGGTGTTCAACCCGCACCACCACTCGGCGCTCCGGCTCAACATCGACAAGGTAAGATGAGTAGCTTTTGTGATTTTGTTCGGTGTACCTCTGTTTAAATAATTTTGAAGATAATTTGCAATTAACTGTGTTATATTTAATAGGGAAAAAAAACCCGACAGCATTTGTATCAATTTTTTTCTATGTGCAGTAAAAGTGGTAAATGTATCAGAAATGTAGGTTTCAGGAGATAATAAACAAGCAGCTAGTCTGACACAATTTTATCCCATTGATAGCTTTCGTTCTTGTAATCTTTCAGGCAAAAAAAAAAAACAACTCGATGGCAAGTCTATATAAAACCTTGTGTGCGTATTAAAAAACTACATTTAAAAATGTAAAAAAGCTAATCCGACAACGGAAAAAATTACATTCTGGCACCAGAAATCTGTACATAGTTATTATTTACATTCATACACACAGGTAAAACAACCCTACTTTCATGGCTTCACCGCCGTCAGGCACAAAGTAGAAACCTTCATGGATCTCGTTTAAATATCTGCTATGGGTATGGGTGTTAGTCGTTCTTGTCTTTTGTGCCATGGCATCCCCGACACACGGAATCCTAGTGGGGAGCTGAGTAAAACGTAATTTATTATTATTCCAGACTGACTACGACAGCGAAACAACAGAGCGCGAAGAGAACCTGACGGACTCGAACCAGGACAACTCGGAGTGCACCACCCCCACCGCGTCCACCGACAACATCGCGGCGGAGCTGGCCCTGGACCCGCCGCCGCCGGCGCCGCCCGCCGCGCCGCCCGCGCTCGCTAGGAAGATCTCCACTGCTTCCTCTATTGGTACTGTAATCTGTACCTTCAATTCTATAGTATAGACCCTCGACTCGAAGGACCAATAACTGTTATCTTTACAGTAGTCGTATAAGCTCGAAGGACCAATATACAGGATATCTAGTCTGCCTAATTACAATTTTAAAGCAATAACCGAGAAAAGACAAAAGAACAAGGTGCTTTTGTGCTTGGCGAAAACTTAGAAATGCTTTGCCCTTTTCGCCTAAACTCAGCGTGATATTGCCTGGTACTTCGTTTGTGTTCTGCATAAGTACTAGGTTCTGGCTTTGACTTTAGATTATATTATTCTGAACATAGTTATTTGCGTCTCCAATCCAGTAGAGAGAAGCTATGTGTTCTGGGAGCTATGAGAATTGACAAGTTTTCTTTCCCCAGGTTCAAATCAATCAGATGGCGGATCGATGGCGCCCGAACGGTCAGGCAGCGCCGAATCGAACGGCGAAAAGAAGAAACCCTCCCGGAAAATATCACGATTTCTAGTCAGTCCCGTAGTCGACCGAGGAGAGAACCTTCCAGAAGAAACGCCCATACCAGAGATAGAGAAGAGCGACGAGAAGAAAGCCAAAGAGAACGGCCTGCCCGAGGCAATTCCACAAGAAAACTATGTTCCTACCCATCAGTATTCGTCGGCGACGCAAGCGCCAGTCATCGACCACCGGCCGGAAATTAGGCCGGATCCGGAAATGGAAGTGCCGGCGATACCGCAGAGTGTCAGCATGCTGAATGCGACGGCGTTGCAGCCTAACTTGACGACGCCGCTGCAGATTGCAACTGATACGCCTTTATTAGGTGAGCTATATTCAATTTTGTTTGCTTTTCAGTCAGTCTTTGAGAGTTATGTTAGTAAAAATGTGTGAAAAGAAAGATTAAATAAGTTCGTATGTCAGAGGTCATAGATTTTTGTACCCCAGAAGGCACCTGCCATGTTCTTGTGGCATGTTCTAACATAAAAGTAAAAAGCAAGAGTGAAAAATATTCTTGCGCAAAAAGCAACCATTTAACAGAAATTGATCAATACTGTGTTCCACCCACGGCTGTAGTGTATTAGATTTTTGAATAATTTTACTTTGTCAGTAACATAAAAGTATTTTTTCCAATTCGGTTTTTCCAGGTTTGAGCCAAGTAGGCACCCCGATGGGTCAGTCCCTCGGGTTAGGCACGGTCGGCGCGCCGCTGTCCCAGCAGACGCCCACGCCCAGCGCTGGGCCGGACGTACCCAACGCGCAGAACATACAGCGGATGCTGCTCAAGCAGAACATCATGAAGTGAGTTACGACACGTTTCCTGAAAAGTTAGCTCCAAGTTCTTACAAATACATGCATATGCATGTTTGCAGATGCATTAATTTTCGAGAAAATCGTGAACGAGAAAAATTAAATGAACAAATTCGGGAAAAACATACTTTAACAAAATTGTTACAGCCACAAAAACATTATTACCTACCAACTAAAAATACTTATCTCTTTGTGTGTTGTGTTTTTATTACCACAAATAAATTAGTGTCTTACAATTTGCAACCAAACTACGATGCGTCCTTGCGGGACCCAAATCGAATAAGAAGTAAGCTCGCAAGAAAGACTTGTATTATTTTGGACCAACACGATATCTCTACATGCCCTTTTCCCCATTCCAGCCAGCAGCAGAACCTGTCCGGCCCCAACCTGCTCGGGCTCCTCAACCCGCCCGCCTACCCGCAGCCCGACCTGGCGCTACACAACAGTCTGCTGGGCGGCGCGCCCACGGGTGAGTACTACATGTGATGATGGGCGGAATTCGTATAGACTCTGTACAAACTTAATGTGTAATACATTCTCGCCTAGATGTTTTGTGACACTCGGGACTACTCACGTAAGATTGAGTTCGATTCTACCGGCCAAAGTTTCGGTCATATTCCGTAATATTTTTCAAGGAGTGATAACAATCCTGTCGCTTGACACACTGCGTTATAATTACAGTAAGTTGTTTTAGTCGACACACGAATTACTGTAAATTACTTACTGTAGTTACAGATATTCTATTTCACGATGAAGGTTTGGTCTTGTTTGTTGTTAGCCGTGCACATGCATATTGAGTTACAAACGGTACTTTGTGCTGACATCTTGCGCGGGTACACTAAGAATAAACACTAGTGACTTCGACCTCGTCGCGATCGTCACTAAGCGCTCCCGAGGTTACGCACACTAACTCAATGTGCATGTGCACGGCTAACAACAAACTAGACCAAACCTTCATCGTGAAATAGAATATCTGTAGTAAGTACCAAGATACTTTATGACAAGACCGTTGATTTTGTAATGTGCAGTTCTAAGCAAATTGTGATCAGTATTCATTGTAATTTGGGAGTATAATTGGTGGATAAAAGAAAGGACTAGTAACACGACTCACTGTAATAGGCCTGTGTCGTAAATTTCAAAAATGGCTTATTTCGTTAGTTTAGTACCTGTATTACCCCAAAAAATAATATTTCATGTTAAAAATTATATTTAAAACACATATTTTAAGTTTTAAGAAAATATTTTTAATCTGGCGTAAAAACACAAGAAAGTGTCATGGCGTCGTAAATGACGTCACATAGTGACAAACGATTGTGTTCACTTACGGCAAAAGTTTGTTTTGTTGAAAGTTTTTTTTCGGCATACCACTATGTTACGTCACATTTTCTGATTGGCGTTCACGGTCACGTGACTCAATGCCTATTTTTTAAGATTTTCTTTTCTAAAAATATTAATAATCTTTAATTATTTTGATAAATTGTTTTATTGTTTGAAATCTGTATATCTTAATCAATAATTAGAAACTCCAATCCATCCGATTCATTCTTAGTGGAAACAAGCCTATTATAACAATGGAGGCAGTATATTGTACAGCTAATAAAACCCTACCAACTTACTTGACTTATTAAGACCGATGCGTGACGTGTTCTGAGTGCGGGTTCTATTAGTTTGGGCCACTGTCTCTGACGCAACTGAGATTCAATGTATCTAGGTGAGAGTTGCGAGTCCTAATTTGCAAAGAGTGTACGGAGTCCGCTTTGACTGTTATTCCTTTGTTAGTTTTTTTTGTGTTTTGCAAATTTCATTCATAACAACAGTGTTCCTTATTGTAATAAACACGACATACTTACATTCGTGTAAAAAGAGGATAGCACTCGTTGTCGAGAACTAACATAACGATTGATAATTTTTGTGTTTTTATTTTAAAATGCTGACTTGTTGCCGTTTTAACACGAAACTCGCGCTCTTGTTCGCTCAAACATTTTAACTAAATTAAATTAATAAAGGTGATTCTAATATTAGAAAAAGGAAATTAAAAGTATGGAAAAACAAAAACTAGCAAACTACATGCAAAATTATACTATATTATATAATTTTGCATGCTTTTTCTTTAAAAGAAAAAGCATCAAAATCACCCTTAGTAATTTCATATATTTAAAAATATCAAAAGTGCGAGCGAGAGGGAACGAACATTGTTTTCTCACTTTTACGTAAAACATTACATTTTCATCTCGACTATAGTTTTAGCACATAGAAGTTGTACATTAGTAGTCGACATAACAAACTTAATGAACTTGCGCCCAGTATACAGTGTACACATAGGGCCTTACTTTAAAAAAGCCTGCTTAATCGCTGCTTCTTTCACGTCAGCGAGAAGTCACAGAATTTTAAGCAATGACTTACTTAAAGCAGGCTTTAAAAGTAAAGCTTCTAGTCTAAAGCTCGAATCCTGCCTCTACCTTGCACGAGTAACTCCCCCCCCCTGCACGACTACCCCCTCTAACCCCCCCCCCCCGCCCGTGTGCCGTGTGTACATACTAAGTGGTTGCAGCGCTGGGAGGCCGCCTGCCGCCGCAGTACCCGCCGCAGTACTACCAGCCGATGCGGCACGATTATATAGGTGAGAGCATTGGTAGAAACATTCATTCTGTTGCAACTGTGTCTGTATCTTTTTAAATGTCGAACGATGAGAACAACTAAAGCTTACTTGTCAAATGACACTATGAGGAAGGCCTAATTTTGAATCTAAAACAGTTAAAAACACCACTTTTGCTTACAATCCATCGCATGTGTAACATACAAACGATTTTGTCATTTACAACTGTAATTTTTGCCTCCGATTTCAAATCGAACGTGGCGTGAATGGCGTTTAATGCACTTAAAAGGTTTTTGTAAATCGACCTATTTCAGCTTCGAATTTTCTCGTGGTTATGATTAGTCAGCTATATTTGTTATCATGGTTGGTCATATAAAAAGAGACAGACTGACTACCTCTCTTGTACTACATGATTAGATCAGATGTCATGATTTCACATTAGATATGTCGTAGCACGTTTTTAGCGGTATGTTGTTAATTAGCCGTATCCAATGTATTCCTGTAGGTGCAACTTTACTGCGGCACATTAGAACGAAGCGATTTTATTCTGCTTTCGAAAGTAATACACGTCTCTGAAAGGTTAACAATAGTTTAATAGGTTTATGGGTAGTTTTAGGGTCTGATGGGCGTTCTGACATATCTTGTAACTTCGTTCATTCATGAACGAATGAATGAATAGATAAATGAGGCACACAATGTAAACATATGTGATGATGGTTCAGACTTCAAAATTAGGTTTTCGTTGGTACACTTCTACATTTAAAATCGTATTTATTCAATAAAACCTGTCTAAACGTATAACATATGAAAACTATTTTAAAAGAATTTGAGTAACCAGACAAGTAATCAAGTTTAAGTAACTCACTTGTATGTTCCGTGCGCAGGGCAACAGCAGGTGGTCCCGCCCCCCGCCCCGCTGGGCGGCGGCTTCTCCCTGGGGTTCACCCCGCTGGGCGGCGGCCTGGCGCTGCCGCCGCCCAACCTCAACCTGCACCTCAACCACCAGCTCGTCAACCAGCAGCTTGGACAGAACTTAGGTAACTCACGTCTCCATCGAATATTCTTTTCTGTTTCTGTATTTCCGTTTGATTTAACTTTTCATCCATTTGTAGGATACCAGGTGTACCTTCTAAGGTAGCCAAAACTTGCAAAAAAAAATCTGGTCCAAATAAGTTTCCAGATCTCAAAATGGATGTTTTGCCCATTTGATTCGTCTGAAAACTTGCTTGATTCTTCTTCATTCGCTTTTTCATTGTTTCTGCTAAATAGTAACATAATTTCTAGGCTTTCACCTTCATAATACTCATCCTCTCGTACTATTCAGGTTTCATGTTTCCAGGTCTGGCGGGCCAGAATCTAGGACTGAATCAGAATCTCATTGGCGGGCAGAACCTCGGCTTGGGCGGGCAGAACCTCGGCCTAGGTGGGCAGAACCTCGGCTTGGGCGGGCAGAACCTCGGTCTGGGCGGGCAGAATCTTGGCCTAATGGGGCAGAATTTAGGGCATCTAGTCGCGCAGCGGGCTGTGCATAATGCTTTAGCGAGGAGGGCGGTGGATATGGACCTCGGTAAGGGAGCTACTACTACTAATATATGGTTTTACTTAACTTTATGTGTACTTTTTTAATACATTGTTCTCATTTAGGTTTATAAAAAAAAATCGGTCCGGTATCTTACAAAAACCTTAATTAAAGTAGTTTAATCTACGGTATAAGCTACCTTCATAACACAACAGCAAAATCCGTTGAACCGTTGTAGCATAAACGAGTTTTTAAAACACACCCACACAACCCCACAGACTCACACTCGCACAAAACACCCCTAGCCCACTCTCAGTCTCAACACCATCGCTCTGACCTGTTCCAGCGCTGAACCCCCCCAGCTCGGTGGGCTCCACGCAGCCCAGCTCCCCCCACAAGGGCCACTCCTACAACGACTACGTACTCTCGTTGCAACACAAGCTGTCTTCCATCTCCAACAGTGTAAGTACCTAACACTATATCCGATGATGATCGTAAAGATATTTAATCAATTACTGAGTAAATGAAAAGATGTAGAAAAGGAAGACTGCTTTATTAGAGACCTAAATCTCTTATAGCTCTATCTGGCTGATCGTTTGAATTCAAAGCGAATGACAGACATGATTGGCACGTTTCAAATGTTCATCATCATCAAAATAACATCAATGTTTTGAAGTAATTTTCAAGTTGATGTATATAGGGTTATTCATAAAGGGTATGCCAAGCCAAAAACGGCTCATAGTAAAAAATCAGCTGTTCCATACAAAAATGTCAATGACACTCGACAAAATGTATGGAACAGCTGATTTTTTTTCGCGAATTTCGAGTTGGTCCCATTGTAAAAGTTGTTCATCATGTTGTGTACTATAAGCCTTTTTCGGCTTAGCATACCTTATATGAATAACCCTGTAGTGATTTAAAACAAAAATCTATTTGATGAAAATTCTTGAAACTGATAAAAATATTATACTGACCTTCAAATGTCAATATGAAGATGCCACTTGATGATGATGATAAAATTATGTTATATTTCCTCCAGGGCCCAGTATCCCCCCAGTCTCCCCTGGAGTACAGCCCAGCGCTGTCCCCCACACACCGCTCCTTGCATCCGCTGCCGCACCAACTGCCCAAAGTCAATGTGAGTACCAACTTAGTAATATATTAAGTTATTATGTATGTGTATTTGTATTATGTGTTATTATATATTATTATGTTGGTTTTGGATGTATTATTTGCCTGCTAATCAAAAATCAAGACACCGATGAAAGACTTCGAACATGTGTATTGTAGACGTCTGGTAACACTTTCAGACAATACTTTAGCGTTATTGAGCTGATGTATCGTCTCTGACAATGACACAGAAATCAATATGTTATAACGTTGAGAAGACTCGGTGTCTGAAGCTGGATTTTATCATAGCGAATGAATTAGATGTCTAAGAAGATAAGAGAGACTTGGATATTATGGATTATTTTTTAATCAAAAGAACCTTAAATTAAAAAGAAATTTTTATTTACTGATTCATCAAAGCCGTTTTTATAAACTTTAGTCCATGTTAGTGTGCAAAAAAAAAGTCTAAGTCAAAGACCATTTTGATCGCACACTTAAATTCTCCATAAACCACAACTCATCACGCCGGGTGCTGAACGAGGTAACTTATGCTTCCTATTGGTCGGTTCGAAATTCATTCATGCTATTCGGAATACGTTTGTGACGGGGAACAACTTTTTAACCCCTACGTTCCCAAGTGGGAGCCTCGAAATTCATTCATGCTATTGGTAACTACGTTCGTGACGGGGCAAGGCTTTTTATCTCCATTTCCCTGCTTGTCCGGGAGCCATCGGGCTAAGTTTTGACCCGTGCTTCCTCTCGCGTTAGGAAGCGATTGGGTAACTTCCTTACCCGCTTCCCCGCGCGATGGGTCAGGCCTTTACCCCACTTCTCGGTGGGTGAAGTCTTGCCCCGCTTCCCCGCGTGGTGAAGTGAAGTGAAGTGAAGTGTTCCCCGGTCACACGTAGTCCCCATGTGTACGTATATGTGTGTGGTGTAGAGCGCGGGCGGCGCGGCGCGGCACGTGGCGCAGCTGGCCGAGCTAGACCACAAGCTCAGCAAGATCAGCCTGCACTACCCGCGCCACTACAACAAGGTACGAGCCGAGCGCTAACACACCGGGACTCACGACTAGCTTGATATAACGGCACTAATAACTCACCGGGACTGACGACTCATTTCTAAACGCAGCACTAATAACTCGCCGGAACTTATGACTAATTTGAAATGGCGGCGCTAGCTTTGTCGTAACTCACCGGAATTGACACGCGTAACAATGGCGGTACTAGTTTTGTCGCAGTAATTCTCCGGAATTGGACCGCGTTACAAAACCATATCTGGCGACTCTAGTTTTGTACCGGAACTGATGGCTAATCTGAAGTGGTGGCGCTAGCTTTGTCGTAACTCACCGGAATTGACACGCGTAACAATGGCGGTACTAGTTTTGTCGCAGTAATTCTCCGGAATTGGACCGCGTTACAAAACCATATCTGGCGACTCTAGTTTTGTACCGGAACTGATGGCTAATCTGAAGTGGTGGCACTAGTTTTGTCGTAACTCACCGGAATCGACACGCGTAAAATAAGTAATCTGATATGGTGGCGTTTTGTCCTCTCGCACGAAACTGCTGTCTACACTCACACACGTGCGTACGAAGAAGTATTAAGTTTTATTTGCGTTTTTATTATTATTTTTGCAGTTATTCTTAGGTCTAAGTATGTGTTAGTTTGTGCCCATGTGAACTTCTAGCGCCTAAACGGCTTAACTGATTTTGGATTGCGAGGTGTTCATATATGAAATGGCTACATTTTTGCAGCCGGGTTTTTGTTTTCAAATAAAATAATACTTAATTTAATAAGAGCGTTGCCTTTTTAAGTAATTTTGTTTGCTGATTTTCATCATTTTCATTATTTGCTTGTAATATACCCATAACATATTTAGATTGGTTTGCAGCGAATGGCTGGATGTGATTGTTGACCAACTATGGTCAGATCGTAAAATCTAAACTGATTTTCAAAGGACTTAACGCTAAATTTTCTCATTTCTTTTGCAGGATGTATTCATAGAACACAGCGCGGACGAGCATGAGCTGGGCGCGAACATCAGCGATAACCTATCTAACAACTACGAAGGTAGGTTGTATCAATTTCTAGCCAACTTTCCTGCATTTTACCTGAAATAAAAAGCATTTCTAAATATTTACCTAACTGGAACCTTTCAAGCTTAAAGTAAGAAACAACCTCGAACCTCGATTTCTGGCAAGTTTTTTTAATAACCGTTTTTTACCTGAAATAAAACGCATATCGAAATATTTACCTAAGTGAAAGCTTTCAAAAAATAACTCAAGCCTAACTAGCTAACTTGGTACAAGCTATCATCTTTTCTGAAAGAAGTTTTGTCTACAATGGCAATGACACCTGGTTAATCTAACTACATATAGAAGCTAGACTTTGTACCGCGGTTTTGCTTGCGTTGGAGTCATGGCCCATGTTCATTGTTCAGCATCATCCAGTTCATAATAACAGCTTGATCGCTTCTCATCAACACTACCATGCCACTATAGTCGTCACAAAATAAGAGGCCCGTTTGGACACTTGAGAAAGACCGTAGAATGTAACTTGGAACGCTTTTCGCGCATACTTTATGGTAGCATGTAATGTCAAATTATAACGAAACTCTCAAAAACAGTTACGTTCTCAGTCTTCTTTTTTCAAATATTAGTGTTGTTACTTGTAACCAATTAATTATTATTGAATCGACGATAGCTCAACTGACGATTTTGGCTCATCATCCGAAGAAAATTATTGAATGACTAGCTGTTCCCTGCCACGCTTTGCTGTGGATAAAAAAAAATTAATAAAATTAAAAAAAAATAGCCTATGTTACTTTGGGATAATGTAGCATTCGAATGCTGAAAGAATTTTTGAAATCGGTCCAGTAGTTTTTGAGTTTATTCCACACAAACATCCAAAAATACAAAAATACAAATCTTTCCTCTTTATAATATTAGTATAGAAGATTCAATCACTTTCGTTTTTTCTTATTTTTTTTTTGTGATTGAATAAATGTTATTATAACTAAAAATATTAAATTAAAGACAAATTGACCTCTCGCACCATTTCGTATCATTTCAATATACCTATAATATTCAAGTTTAAGTTAAATTTTCGAATCGTAACCATAATCCAATGTACTTTACAATACAAAATCAAATCGATCAATAACTCATACAAACTTGAATTGATTTATCGTGGGTATCGAGTACCGAGTCGTATGGTTACATCACTAGTTACGTCGCAATGACAAACGTCCAAATGGGCTTCTTATTTTGTGACGACTATAGAGCATGTCATCAGGGTTGTCTGGGGGAAATGTATAATAGACATCATGAGGACAACAGTGAAAGTCATATCGCCGTCACCTCGATAAAGAATGGCCTATGATGCTGGGATACTACTGATTTATCTCATTGAAATAATTTCAAGATTGGATAAGGATTGTCAGAATTAGATTAGGATTTTCAGAATTAGATAATACTTTTAATTAATTGAGCGATATACTCGCAATTGACCATTATCATACCTGATGGTAAGCAATTATGCGGTCATTTTCTCCACGTCCAAACCCCCCCAAAGTTGAGGCATGTCTCTATCCCCTTCCAGAGGGCGGCGCGGAGTGGGAGTGTGGCGGCGGCGTGCGCGTGTCCCGCGCCGCGCCCTGCCGGCCCTACCAGCTGTGCCGCCTGCTGCCGCCGCACGGAGGTAACCGCGGGGTGGGGGGGGGGGGGGGGAGAACCTCTGCCTTAAGAATAAGTCCCTGCAGACCCAGCCAAGTTGTAGTTCTATCATCGCAAACGCTATAGAAAACTAAGACAATGTTTCGGAATGACATTTCTATAATCGCTCACGGATACCTCGCGACACGCGCCTACTCACCACGCACTCACACTACTCAACGATCTGATTGCCCGCCAGTCAGATTTTGATTTATTTTCTTCCTCGTACAGAGCAATATTACAGCATTGTATTACTGATTTACCCGATTTATGTTAAGTCACTTAGTTTATTCTTAAGTTTGGCGCAAAACGTTTTGGTCTTAAGACTGTAAGTTTTGTTGTAAATTAAATAAATAAATAAATAATCTATAATACATCATTTCATCATCATCGTTCTCAACCTTTAATCCTGCCACTGCTGGAATACAGGTCTACCCTCGAAGGGTGATAAGGCCATATTTCACTACGCTTGCCAAGTGCGAATTGGTGGAATTAGATAGATCGTTGACGATCATAGAATTGCAACTTGGCTGGCCTGCAGGTTCGATTCTAGATGAATAGAATAACGTTATCTGCTCTGGGTTAGATGATGTGTTAGATGTCGTTACCTTTGTGTGTGTTCCATGGCATCCGCGGCACAGGGAATCCTAGCTATAAGTGTCAAACGTTATTTATGCACCATTGCACGAAACAACCGCTCATGCCATTTTCCATGCTTGCATCAGGGCTAACCATTCGGCCTATTGCGTACGGCTTCTTAGCGCAAAGTTTGGTTCGCCCGGCAGAAAGTACGAAACTTGGCTTCCATGTAGCTTTCATATGTGTAGATACCCACAACCCGAAAACATATTTTGGGATACATAAAAAGGAGAGGGACAGGAGGGACGGGAAGCAAAATATCTCTCGATCTGTTTCTATTTCCGGATTCAAGTACACCTGAAAGCTACATGCTTTGTCAAGTTTCGTGCTCTCTACTAGATGGGACCGCTAACCCTTTTTGCGCTAAATATCCATACAACTTACTTGCTTGCTTTCCTAGCGTTGCATGGAAAAAACTCAAACTAATTATTTGACAATAGACTATATTATTTTTCTGTCTCTTTCCAGGCAAAGAAAAACTGGATCTTCTATCCCAGTCCCAGTTCCCAACGGACAACGCTCTCGACGAGCTCTCCTGCCTCGACAACAACTCGTCCTACGAGGAGGCGTCCTCGGGCCCCGGCGCCGAGACATACGTCATCACCGACTCCAGGGCCAGGAGTTACCTCGTCACCGATGCTCTGTCGGACATGGTGTCGACTATCATCGAGCCAGCGAGAAGTAGAGAGGTTAGTAAAACGGACGTCTTATTTTCTTCTTTAGGTAAAGAGAAAGGTCCTAAGGGAAAAAAGGAAGGAACTGGAAAGGGAAGGGGGGGGGGGGGGAAGCGGGTTGATTTATCTTTGATACGTAGGAAACGATCTGTATCTGAATCAGGCGTCCTCGTTTCCTGAGGGATACAATCTTAGGTTTTTCAAGGTCAGAATGAATAAGTATCTTCTAAATCGGCGTGATTCATTTTTTCAAGCAAGTTGATCAAACGCAAACTTATTGGCGATAAAAAAAAGTATTTTCTTTTTAAGGTATACTTCTCGTCTCCTTTATCTTATATGTAGTTCAACTCGAGCTGCCCATTTGATTTTTTCATGCAACTTTCCAGGTGGAACCGTCCTTGTCCCCCCCGCAGCCCGCGCCCCCCGCCCCCGCCCCCGCCCCCGCGGAGCCCTGCTACCTGGTGGTGGACGCGGCGCGCGGCCTCACCTGCACCGTCATCGACCGCGCGCTGCGCCCCGCCGCGCCGCCCTACGCGCCCTTCCGCGAGGGGAAGTACGCGCCGCGGGGGCCGGCGGGGGCCGGGGCCGGGGCCGGGGCCGAGGTCAGTACACGACTGTGTTCCGGTTGGAAGGGCAATGTTTCCAGTTAAATTACAGGGCAAACAGGAGATTAAACATCTTATATCTCAGGGTGACGAGCGCAGTGCTGAGCCGCGCAGGTACTTGAATTATAAAGAGTCCAAAAGTCTCGCAGACCTGTCATGGGCAAACGTGACGTTTAACATCAGGCGAGCGATTAGCGTTGGATCTATCAGCATAGAAAGATCCCTCATTTTACTAGCGTGTTGATTGTTGATGATTTAGAAATTGTAGTTTCAATTAATGCTAAAAATTAAATATTTCTTTACAGAACTTCGAATCAATATCAGCATCCGAGGAACTATCCAAATGGCGATCTATCGAAGTGATGGGGCGCGCGTGGCGCGAGGGCGGCGAGGGCGGCGGCGGGGGCGGGCGGGGCCGCGCGCTCGTGGAGGCGGGCGCGCTGCGGGCGGACGTGCTCGTCGACGAGACATACACCGACAAAGGTCAGTAGAGACTGCATATTCCAATTCCACTAACAATACCATTTTGACTTACACTTCCATAACACTAAACTTGCAGTTTTTAATTGAATCTAATCAATGCAAAATTTTCGTAATGTTAGATGAAGTATTATGTGATACTCATTCAATTTTCGGAAATAGAGAATCCATAGTTTTACACAATAAAAATACAATTAAATTAAGGCTGAATCTATTAATACGGGCGGGTACTGTACGAACAATTCGTAATTCCTAAAATTCGTAATTCCTAAAATTAAAATCAAAATCAATTAAACAAACAAATGAAACACTAATTAAAAATTAAAATCATAATCAAATTAAATCCACGTTCAAGTCAAAAATAAAATGATAAGAATAAAATAATTACACACAAAAAAGTCACAAATGAAATATTTAAGGATACTAACAACAATGCAGACATAAATTATTTGAGACAGTGACTCTAAGGCAGCACGTGGGTCTTTAATAAATGGTTAAGAAAGTGTCCATCATTCCTCTTTTCCACTATATAGGGTTATTCATAAAGGGTATGCTAAGCTGAAAAGGGCTCATAGTACTCATCATTATGAACAACTTTTACTATGGGACCAATTCGAAATTCGCGAAAAACAAATCAGCTGTTCCATACATTTTGTCGAGTGTCATTGACATTTTTCTATGGAACAGCTGATTTTTTTTTCTCGAATTTCGTGTTGGTCCCATAGTAAAAGTTGTTCATAATGATGAGTACTATGAGCCATTTTCGGCTTAGCATACCCTTTATGAATAACCCTATATACTTCAGTGACGTGTTTGGTTAGTTCCAAACAATCCAAACCATAATAAAATTAGTAAGTAGGTATATATTGACATAGGATTGTAATAGTATAAAATTATCTTTTAATTCCTAAAACTCTCTATTAATTCCCCGAAGATAATGTGCAATTTTTTATATTTTTTCATCTTGTAGTTCATCTCAAAGATTTTATGTTTGTGTTACGTTATTAACTTCTATATGCTCAAACCGATTCAGTCCTTACATGAGTTCAAACAAAGTATGAAATTTTAATGCCGCCTTATAAGAAAGAGGCCCCGGGTTCGATTCCCGGCCGGGCAGGTGTTTGAATGATGAATTTAAATATTTGTTCTGGGTCTGTGTGTTAGTTGGCCTTGTCTTTGTGTGTGTTCCATGGCATCCCCGACTCAGGATTATCCTAGTGGGGAGCATGTGTGTGAAACGTTTATTATTTATTAACCGACCTCAAAAAAAGAGGAGGTTATCAATTCGACTGTATGTTTTTTTAATTTTTATTTTTTTTTATGTTTGTTACCTCATAACTTTTGACTGGGTGAATCGATTTTGATGATTCTTTTTTTATTAGAAAGCTGACGCTTCCCATTTGGTCCCATTTCAATTTAGTCCAGTTCTGATAATGGTATCCATGAGAAAACCATATAAGTCTTAAATTTGCATTAAGTACGTGCGCGACAAATAGATGAATAACTCAATAGTCAGTCTTTTGAAGTCGGTTTTTGTTTTTTGTTTTGTAAAAATAATGTTCTTGTACCTGTACGTGTTTTGTATATAATAATGTATTTTTGTTGTTCCAGCCCTGTGCCGCCAGGTGGTGCTTCTATCAGTGGAACCGACTCAGTTATGACATGTGTAGCGACTCACCTTTGTACCTTATATTTATTGTACTTGTAACATATACTATATCTATATCATTACTCGTAAATAAACATTCATATGTGATATCTACATACACGGTTTTTATTTATACCCAGAATTTTAGTAGGAAAATATTTAATTTTGTTCGAAGAATTTGAGTGGATAATTTTAATCCTTTGTCCTTTATGTATTTTTGATAAAAATAGACAACTATCAGCTGTTCTGATAATACAAAAGCTAATTGGATTCCGAAGAATGGCAAGTCACGGTTTAGCGAAAAACCAGGAACTTCGAAAGTGGCCGAAAGATAATTTCCGAGTATTACTTTAATTACTTATGAGTTTTCCTCATCAAATTGTTACTCGTTATAGCTGTCCTTTCAGGCGAGTTCTCAATGATTCACTCATTGCGACACGTGTGGAAAATACGGTTATAAAGAAATGGTATCATCTAAGCTGAAAAGGGCTCATAGTATTTATCATTATGTACAACTTTTACTATGGGGCCGACCCTGAAACAAAAATTAGCAGTTCCATATAAAAATGTCAATGATAATCGACAAAATGTACGTAACAGCGTTTTTTTTTCGTGAATTCCGAGTTGGTCCCACAGTAATAGTTGTTCATAATGATGAGTACTATGAGCTCTTTTCGGCTTAGCATAGCATATCCTTTTTTATAACCTTGTATAACGTAACCAGTCACACTGGATATTGCAAAAGTCGCGGGTCGAACCTAGACAAGATTTGTACCGAAAGAAATGCGGTACTTGTATAAAAATTTAACTTTATTGAACACATAAATAACAAACTTATTAAATCATAAAAAAATGTTTATTTAAAAAAATATACACATTCTTCTTTCATCTTCACATTCATCTTGATGACAAGTTTATTCATCTAGAAGCAAATACTGATACTACCACTGAGGCAGTAAGGAGGAATAAACTGGTAACACTGGGGAGAAAGCCGGCGTTACGAGAGATCTGAAACAAACAAGATTTTTAGTTAAAAATGTTATAGATTAGTTACATACTGTAAACGTAAATTAAACAATTGGGAACCCAGACGTCTGTTCAACTACCTGTTTCAGTAGTACAACAACCATACTCAGTTCAACAATACATCAATTTGTATGGTTCAACTAATAGGGCAATAAACTTAAATTGAACAACTGGGAATACAGACGTCTGTTGAACTACTTACCTGTCCCGGTAGTCAATTTCTATGGTTCAACTAATAAGACAAATATATAACTGAAAGTAAGTGTAGTTAGTAGTAAGTTGGGAAGTAGCTCATTTTAGTAGTTCAACTACCGACTCACAAAATTTGAAGTCAAAACTTCGATTTAATAAAAATAAAATTATAGAAAAATAATCAACAAATACTTTATCTTATCTATTTACAGTAAAGATTATCTGAATGATAAGTTTGGAGTCCTATTCTCGCGTTATTGATATTAGCTTGTTCTTAAATACGATCTGAAGAGAGTGGGACAGACAATCTCGACCGTCCGAGAATAGGGCTCCTCCTATCGTCTACCTACATACAAATTACTAAGCTCATCCAAAATTGATTGTTTACATACATTACAAAAGCTGATTAGTTATCGCAAGATAAGTAAATACCTACATTTTATCATCCAAATACACGTTGTAAGGATTTTCCGATAATTTCGGTAATTGCACATGGAAAACCCATTAAAAATAATGCTCTTTAGTCATACAGGGTAATAAGGAAAGAGTATTTTAAGCCGAAAAGAGCTAATAAGTAGTACTCATTAAAACAACTTTTACAACTCTAAAATCGCGAGAAAAAAAGTAAAATGAGCCCTTTTCGGCTTAGCATACCCATTCCTTATAGCCCTGTTTTAGCTAAATAAGAGCACGGGACATCTTAAAACATTGTTAGCTCCTATCTCAAATGAACTAATAATCAAGAAAAAATATCTAAAATTCAGAGCTTGGGGTAAATTGCCAGTCCACCCTTGAATATATCCTAGTTACGCCGTATTAGTTAGGGCTATTTCGAGACTGCAACTGCAGTCTGCAAGTGCAGTTGACGCAGTGGCACTACTGATTTATATGTCATCTATAATAATGAATTCAAGCGCCGCGGTAACCACACGTGCAGTCGCTGCTAGGCCACTGCACTTGCAGTCTGCAGTCCTAGTGTACAGTTCCAGCTGCACCTGAAGTCTCACCGTCTGGTTGATCCAGTTGGTGTACGAGGAGACCTTCGCGTTGACTCCGGGGTACTGCGCCTCCGCGCAGCCGTACCCCCAGGACGTTACCCCCACCACGATACCCTGGAACACCAGGGGGCCCCCGCTGTCACCCTGGCACGCGTCTGCACCTGGAATCACATTATATTAATATTAACCTCTCGCCGTGTAGCCAACCCTACAGTTTTAGCTGTAGATCCAGTTTTTTGAAAGCTGACTCAGTTTTTTTGAAATTCTTCGCAGTAAAATCTACAGTTTTTGTGCCATTGCTGTTCTTTTGTCAAAATAAGACATTTTAGAAAAAACTGTACATGACAGATTTTACAGTTTTTTACAGCTAGTCTACAGTTTTTCTCAATTTTAGACAAGGTTGGCAACACTGACCCGTCGTCGATCGGCCAAGAGCCAAGATACCACTGTCGCTTTCATTAGAAATGTCATGAGACTGATGGAGATAATCTCGAGCCCAAGAAGAGGGTCCCTGTGTGTTTCTGTGTCCTCACCTCCGATATCGAGCAGGCCCGAGCAGATCATGTTGTCGGTGACGATGTAGGGGTCCCCGGTGATGGCGGCGAGGCGCGTGTACCGGTCGGCGCAGATACGGATACCGATCGTGCGGATAGTCACCTCTTGCAGGACCGACGCCGCTTGGTTTACGTTCACCTGGACAATGAAAAAAAAAACATATTCTTCCTAACCAGCTGCGTTTTATAACTACCTAGCTGCAGTTTTACCCGCGGGACGATGACGCGCTTTAACTAGCTGGTGTCCGAACTTTGTACCCTGTGAGTCCCTGTGGTGCAAAACATGGCCTATAGCATAACAAGCCTTTATCGCGTTGTCATCGAAGTTAGACAGGTGTATCTTTAAACTCAATCATACGGAAGTCATTCAAAATTTAGTTTCAAGATTTGATCTACACTAATCTACACTTTTGTAGTGGTAGGGCTCTTTTGCAGAGCCCGCCTGGGGAAGTACCACACCTTTGCCAGTTATTCCACCGCCAAGCAGTAATGTGCAAACATTACTGTGTTCCGGTTGGGAGGGCATTGTTTCCAGTGAAATTACAGGGCAAATGGGAGATTAAACAACTTATATCTCAGGGTGACGAGTGCAGTGCTGTGCCACGCAGGGTTTTGAATTCTGCGAGTTCAAAATTCTGGGTAGCGCAGACCTGTTATGGGCAAACGTGACGTTTAAAATCAGGCGAGCGATTTGCTCGTCTTGTCACTCAATTACATAAAAAAAAAAAAAAAAAAAAAAAAAAAAAAAAAATAAGGCAAGTCAAATAAAAGCTTGTTATTACAGCCAATCATTCTGATTTGACACACCAAATCTGACTACTATTTTGACTTTTTTCTTTCTATTTAGTCCATTCTACTCACGTTAGTCCGCCCCCAGCCCACATGCACCACGGTCGAGTTGTCGGCCACCTGTACCCCCTGCCCCAGGATGCTAGCGAGCGCCACGCGCGCGTTCAGAGTGACGCGCGACGCGAGCACCATGATGGCCACGTCGTTGTCTCGTAGAGGCGTGTTGTACCGCTCGTGGACTATGTACGATGACACGGAGCGGGTTGAACCTCCTGCACACAATTTAATAAATGTGTAGGTAAAATTGGTAATTACGACCATGCATTTATTGTGCTTGCTCCGTTTGTTCTTAGGACAAAAAAAAAATGTGGATTCTGAGAATTCCATTGACATAATATACTTAATTTGTAGAATGGATTGTTTTGATAAAAAATCTTTAGCGTCTGTTTGAGTTTCTGTTTTCAGTAGTTAGGTATAATGATTGGTTTACAGTTGGAACTTTACCTAATTAGATAATTTTGTAGTGTGGCAATAATCAAATTATGTTTCTCAAATAAATTAGAACCATTTTGTCGGTATACTCCCAATGGTCACCACTAAAACAGGCCCCAGTGGTGGCCGTTAGATCAGTGTATTATTTTTTGTCCCAACGGCCATCAGTGGCGGACGTTGGGACATTCCAAATAATATTTATTTTCAGTATTTTGTCAATGTATTCTAACTATAGCAAATGTATCTATAATTAACTAACAGATTGCTAACTACTCATTTTTTGGAACTGATGCGACACATTAAACGGACCTGCTTTTGGTTACGAAAAAATACTATTAATGCTTACTTACTTGTGCTGTGATTGTAATAAGTATTTAAATTATTGTACAAATACCAGATGATTTTTTAGATATAGAGTACCTAGTTCTAATGTTAATTAATATTAGTTTTATAGTGTCGTGATTTGAGCTTTAATCTTAATGAAAAGAGTTTTCATTATTGTAATTATGATTTTTAAACAAGCTTGATAAAAATGCTTGTAACACGGGCCACCTACACATTTGAGGTCGATCGGTCTGACTGCAATTGCCACCAATGGCAGGGCCAGTTGACACAATAAATATGCTGCCAATCTCCAAACTTCAATACGAAGATGGCATCTAATGATGATAATGATGACAGCCACTTTGCTCTGTTTTGGGATGAATTGGTGGTTTAGCTCACACTTACCGGATTCCAATCTAGCCGTTCCAACTCGGACCGAGTATAGCGAAGCACGAACAGGGCGTCCATTTCTGAAAAGTATAGAATATTGATGGGACTGTCAAAATTTTACTCAGGAAAAATAAAATAAGAGTTCATAAATAGGCGAACTTCGCACTTACTCGAAGCTAGAAGGACCATCTCAGAGAATCCTGAATCATTGGAATTGGTCAAGATTTTTGAAATTATGAGCCTGGTTCAAATATGGATGAATGGAGGTGTGAATACCTATTCAATCTATTGATCTAGTTTGTCAGTCGGCATACTTGACATCTGGAAACACAAGTATTTTTTATAGGTCGATTGGCTAGCCCTGGTGTCAGAGGTGTAAGGCGGTCGAAAGGCTACCTGAATGCTGGATGAATGATCAGGCGTCTCGTTAGGAAATCTCAGTAAGTATAAGTATGAATGAGATTTGGTAGCCTTAATGTTACTTACGAATCGAAGAAACAATGCGCCGCGGAGAGAACATGTCGACGAGTTAGCAGAGATCCGCCGCATGCCAGCCTTCTATTGTACAGCACCTACGAGAGCAAATTAAAAGTTTTTAGAGTTTTGAACCTCTGAGGGGAAAGAACTTTTTAAGGCGAGGCTTCAGTGTCTATCTGTAGGTATGTCACATCCAATTTTTTTTAAATCTATGAATAGCTGCGCCCTGCGGTTTCACCTGCGTTTTAGAATAAGAAGTAGCATATTATTATGTGTTAATCCATGAACAACCTTCATTTAAAATTTCATGTAAATCCGTTCAGACGTTTTTGCGTGAAAGAGTAACAAACATACATCCATACATCATTCTTATTCTTATAAGCTTTCGCGTTTATAATATTAGTAGGAAGCAGGATGAGAAAGGAAGGTGTGATGATGCTGAAAGGTATTCGCACAAATCCTATTTAAAATCTAATCCCTATATATCAAAATCCTAATTAAAGATTATTTTTCTATTCGTTTTTTTTGTTCAATTAATTATTCGTATTTTTTCGACAACCCAATGCTCAGATCAAGTAGAAAGGCAGATATACTCCCGCCTTAGATCCAGGAAAAACTAAAAACTACCCTACTGCCCGTGTACGTAAACTTCACGCACTAGTGACGCATAAAAACTCAAGCTGCAGAGCTCAAGACACTATCCGCGGATAAAGTACAAGACACTAAAAGGCTGACTAAATTAATTTAGTAAAAATGAAACTGGATGATGATGATGAAAGATGAATGACGCTGAATCTCAACAATTCATTTTTGAAGTTCTGTTAACAAATATGCAACTTTAACAAGATGCCGCACATACTCGCACAGAACAAGTATAGTTGGTAGTTAGGTACAGTCCGGCAAGTATAACTTGGCGCGGCTGTGCGCCACTGTGTACTTTTATAACTGCTTCTCTTGTACCACTTTTTATCACTTTAGGCATGATGATAGCACAGTAGCAAATATAATAGCAGCAAAAATATTCGCAACGATGTTTACTATGAACTCGGAAGTGTGTCAAAGTGAATTTTCAAGATTGCCGATTTAGTTCCTCAAATCGCCACCGCCAACTTAAACTTGTGGCACTGTACTTACCTTATCACGGCAGTATTGTGTACTGTGTACGTTATGAATTAGTTCCGACTAAATCCGCTAGATGTCAATCACAAGCGAGATAATCTTTACTGGAACTAGTTCCGATCGACACCGCTAGATGTCAACAACAAGTGAGACAAGCTTTACTGTAGTTAATTCTCATCCTCACCGCTAGGTGTCAACCACAAGCGAGATACGGTTTCCTGAATCGCGGTGACGAGATTATCCGCGAACGAGAAATGCTTTTCGGTGTCGGTAAATACGTTATCGCTTCTCGGCCTTTTGGCTAAGATCAAAGTGTAGTATCTGTTCTTTTCAGCTTAATATCTGAAAGTTCTCTCACAGAGGGACCAGTATATTAAACTGATTTTTTTAACTCGACGGGATGTTCGGGGCTCGCTCCACTCCCGTCACGGGTCGGCCCGGCATTGCAGTGCCGCCGGGATCGGCCCACCAGAAATTATATCAAACGTCATTTGAAGGAGTGTGGTGTGTATATTATTTATTACACACAATTTTTGAGACTATTTTATTTTGTGTCCTGCTTGAATTACTGTGCAGAGTGGGCACAGTTATTCAAGTAGGACACAAAATAGTTTAAAAAACACGCATTGTCGTCGGTAATAAGTATGTAATGCCGTCACACTGCGAGCTGCACGCTGTCGCTGGAGAGCTGAGATCTAGCTAGAGTGTAGGTACGTTTACAATGAGACTGGGTCGTAACTCGTACGTGCCTTGTCTCTCGTAGTCAAAGTTTGTATGTTTAGATATTTGTCAATCGCGCAAAAACAGCTAAACGGATTTAAATTAAATTTGCTATGAAGGTAGCTTATATCCTGTATTAACAAATAGGCCCTTGTATATTTCGGAAAATATTACGGATCATTGATTTTAGTTTAATTTATTAGACATTTACAAACCAATCAAAATCGATTTTACAACACATACGAGTAGCATACATTTCAAATCCTGAACTGGATTGCGACAAAAAAATTGTGTGTTCAGAAAAACCACTTATATTAGTACTGTGGCAAGAGGCATGAGACTGCCCAATCCCACAACGTAGTGTGAATAGACAGTAGAAGGTAACACAAATTTCTAATTATTAGCTAGAAATCAAAAAGTTTTAAAAACTTTTAATTAATTCCTGTAGAATAGCGGGTGAAACAGATGAAAAGGTGAGTAAATAAATACCTGCACAGTGTAAGGGAATCTCTCTATAGTAGTGGCCGTCCCGCCGATGATCCTGGTGCTGGTCGGCTCCGAGCTGTTCTGCGCCGGCTGCCGCTCGATGGGCACGAGCGGCAGCGGGACTATCACCAGCTTGTCTTCTAACGCTTCATCTTGGGCGGTGCCGCTAGTGCCTTGTGGGCGTTGGGAAGAACAATGATCAGTACCACAAGTACCATAGTAAATACACTGAGAAAAATGGTCAGTCAATAATCAGCACCAGTTATTAGGTGCTAATCATCGTACTTTTTGGTGATTATCAGTATGCTCCCCGTACGTTAGGTGAATCCATCGGAATTTTGATGGCCATTTTTCTCAGTGTACCTGCTCTTACAGATACACTATAACATTTGAAGAGTTTATAAAGGTTACGGTATGTCACTTGTATGACAACCTACACAAAACGTTAATTGTTAAGAAATACTAATGAAAATACTTTTTGCTTCCGAAATTTTTGTAAGGTAGGTAAGGTAAAGTTGGTCAAGTGGGTAAGCCCTGGTGGCTGGTGATGAGCTTTAAGTCGCCTATAGGACTCTAAAGGGATGCTTGGTAGTTACTGTTATAGAATGCAACTGGGACCTACAATATAACGTGTCATCGCGACCTCAAAATAATTATTTTGTGCAATATTTTGTAAATGACTTTTGAGTCATAACGTAAGGTAAAAATACGTTACAATACATTTTCTTCTCGACTTCCCAAAGATGTACAAGTTTTTCGGGTGTATTTATGTTTGTCATAGAAACATCCGAGTACAAATTACAAAGTATTAAAAAAACGAAAATCTGCACAATAAGATATCTTTTTATTGCGATTAATATTGTAAGTAAAACTCCATATTTGTTGTTCTTTATCTACTTTACCGATAAACAAACTCATTCAATAAGGACGTTATCATTACACATCTATAAAAATATAGAACATTTTCACCATAACTTTGTAAGTTATGTTCACATACGTTTATTGAGAAATATGAATAAAAAAATTACTTACAGCATAAAATGGTTAAACAGATCACTATGCACCACTTCATGTTTGTCCGCCTGCCGATTGAAAGCACCGCCCTATATGTCAATATCTGATACACCTTATCAAATTTTATCGATAGATAAACCTTTTATATCTATTAAGACGGGAGGGGGCATCCCGTATTAATGTTTGCGATTATTTTTATGTTTTTATACTTTGGCAAATTATTTTCGGTATCGAATATTTAAGATCGGACAGCAAGTGCTAAATGTAGTGAAATGCCATGGAGTAGGATAAAAAACATGAGAAAAGGCAACAAGATTGGATCGGATAAAATAATGGAATCAGCTGTTCCATACAAAAATGTCAAAGACACTCGACAAAATGTATGGAACAGCTGATTTTTCTTCGCGAATTCCGGGTTGGTCTCTTAGCAAAAGTTGTTCATAATGATGAAAATACTATGAGCTCTTTTCGGCTTAACATACCCTTTATGAATGACCCTGTATAAAGGAGGATAGGACGAAGTAATTAAAAATAAAACATTTGTGCCATACATTTATTTTTCAGTAAAACAAAAACACTTTACTTATTGCAAACCTCACAAGAATACACGTTTCTTTATGGATATAACTATCATAGTAAGTATGTATACAAAATAGAGAAAAATGGAACTATTCGATAGTAAAGATTCGAAGTAAAGATCTATTGGAAATATTGGAATAAATAAATAATATATTATAAAAATAGGAATGTATAGATTCATTGTGTAATGTCACAGGCACTTTTTAGAGTTCCATACCCAAAAGCATCTACAGAACCCTTTTACTATCCAGAACTAACGATTTTATATTGTATAATTTTAGTAATCATTTAAGTTTAAATCTGTATGTACTACTTTGATAAAAAGATATATTTTGTAAATATTTTTAATTCTTGCCTGTTACAATTACACAAAGAGAAAGATCTACAATAGAGTTTGTAAATAAAAAGTAAATATATCTAGAAAAAAATATAGAAACCACTACTTGGTCAGTAATAAGAATAAACCGTATTGCTATTAACATAAGATCGATTTTGCAGTGAAAGGGCTACACTAACTAGCTTTTTAAAAAACATAGCTTACAAAGAAAAGTATTTATGCTTTTTCACCTTCTTTGTATGCTACATTTTTACTAATGTATTCAAAATTTGGCTAATTATAGGACGTTGTATTCTTAAAACCTAACTGTATATTTATTAAATCAAAAAACACGATTTAATAAGATTTTTTGTAGAATTTCGTAATACTTTTTTTCAGGTCAAATATCTTTGCCCATTCACCGTTTCCCAAACTTATTTCAAAATGGTCCAATAGTTAAGTATATAATGTATAGGAAATGCAAATATATAAATAAAGGAATGTAACATAACAAAAAAAGTATAATTCATAGAGAGAGAATTAATTTAAGTACATAGATCAAAATATCAATTGTATTTTCTTTCTAATATTTGGCATACTATAAAAACGCGGATTTGTTTGCTTTCACGAGCTTCGATGTAACTTATGATCGTCACAAAATGGCATGCCTAGTGTGTTCCGTACAATTTCGAGTCAAAATATTAAAAAAACGTTGTTCTTAAAATGATATTGACAGCGATTCTATTGTGCCATTTCCTAAACTAATTTAACAGCAATAAAATTGTTTCTCTTCTTTTCAATTTGTAAGAAAAGGACGGCAACAAATTTAGGGCTGTCTCGTTTAGAAAATGGTGCATAGAATCGATATCATTGTGGTAGGAAATCTGACTATTTCTTAAACAACCCTTTGCTATTATTGCTATTTGCATCGAGGTTTTGGTGCATTCATCTAATCTAACCACTTTGGTACTAAACTCTCGACTTTTTATTTTAATGTAAAAAGGAAGGCAACATTAACTTGTCTGATATTTAATTATTTATTTTTCATAAAATTATTGCAAGATACGCTGGCTGCTGCGTAGTGCTAGGCAGGACGCGTTCCGTTTTTATCACTCCTTGAAGAAGATCTCCGATTGTGATCAAACTACAGTCAGAGTACCTAACTCAATAATACGTGAGTAAACCTGTATAATTTCAAAAAAATGCTTTTGCATGTTTTTTATCACTGATTTTTTATATCCGATGTATTTTTTGTACTTTGAAAGCTATAACGGCGATTAAATCAATATATTCTACATTACTTTGTCTGTCCGTATTTTAAACTCCCAACTAGTGGTTAGCTTCGATTGCTATATATATATTTTTTTTTATTGCTGATATATATATATATTTATAATTAATGTCATTTACTGAACAACCTTTGTTACTTGTCGAACAAACTATAATACACTTAGATACTAAACAAGCTCAGTTGAGACGACCCTTCGGATAAAAAAAATGCGGATGATGTACAAACAACACAATATTGTTGTTGTGTATATTGTTGTTACACTTCTGTGTATATTCTAGTTTTAGACATGCCATTTGGCACTTCTTACATTTATAAAGTTTCCGATGTCGTCAACCAAACGAAGATTCAATAGTAAAAACAATTATAATTATCTAAATAACCCATTTATAATTATCTAAATAAAACATTTAGAAACAACAAAACATCAACCGCGCTAGAGATAAAATATTTCAGATCTTTTAAAGATACACTCTTTAATAATAAACTCGAATTTGTTTCTAACTACAGTAAATAGGTAACAGGTTTGAGCTAGGTATTGCACGAAGTTCCGAAAGAGGGAGACAGACTCATACATAAAAAAGAGAAAGTGATATAGGTTGACTTAAGAATACAAAAAATAGCTTCTCTTCAATTCACTACGGAATGCCGTAGCAATGTCTGAGAATAAATAACGACGTCATCCACATACACCACTTTCACAATCAAACTGCACGAGCAAAATATAGGAAAATACGTGCTTTTCTTAGAGAAAATACAGTAAAAAGCTCAATAAAATGACGAAGAATATAAATAACAACTGTAAAAGAGTGAAAACAGATTATAAATAAGATGCAAATCGACATACAACTTGCTAAAAACCTCGCCGCACATCCATCTCCCTCAAATACTCTACGAACACTACCCTACAACAATTTTGTTCTGAACGCAAACCTATAAACTAGAAAGAATAAAATATGTTAGAAACTTCGTAAATAATAGCTAAACATTAAATTCTTCTAACAAATCTCGCTTCCCGAAAGATAGCGAGTTTCAACAAAGGTCAAGCTTTAACTTCTAGAATAAGTAACAATTTCTTTAGCTATTCAAATCCATTCTAATCACATGATCTTTCTAATGATTTCTAACTACTTAACGATAATTTAAAAAAACCATCTATCTTTCAACCATTATCAGGCACAATTTCATTTTCATTCAACATCTCATACTTTCTTGTAAAAACTTTCTACTAACTTGTTTTCTTAAATCCCAGTTATAAGATAGATAGTTTTTCTGATCACCTCATAAATATCATGATTTGAGATATGTTTCCTACATCTACTGATGTAAATTAATAGGGCACTAGAATTATTTAAATTCCTTTATATATTCTAATATATTTTTATCCATATCACGATGCCCGTCAAAGTTTATAAATATTTAAGTAGTCTTAAAATCTAGAATTGTGTCACGGGAAATCAAAATTTATTTGTTTGAAATAGAATCTATTTTCAATTGTGCGACGTATCTTGAGGTGTCTATGAGTTAAAGGTTGGGTATTGTATTGGTGACACACGGATAAAAAACAGACATTTGATATTTACAACAGTTTAGATAGAAAATTTTGAAGATAGTATTGGAATTCAGAATTTAAGTACCTACTCTTAATTTTATTGCCCAGTAAAAGGGCATGATTATTGCACAACATTGGTTATAAAATTGTAAAGGAAATCTAAATTAAGTATCTTTTGATTGTTGAACTGATTAATTTAGTGAGAATTAAAAAACTCAAAACACTTTTTTTTTTTTGACATTTCATGTCATTACGTTCTTCCTTTATCGAAAATGACGCGGCAATCAAGGCTGAGGAAATTTTAACGCAACACCTGTCAAATTTAACAGATACTGTTACCTAATTGCCACGCCATCTACTGTAGACGAAAGAAACCGAACATAATGACAAAAGCTGTCAAACAAGAAAACAGCTAGAAAGCCTTCAATAAAATTAACAAATGATTCCAATTGTATCAATAACTACTAAACTCTAAAGTCTAAACTAATTGGCCAACTGTCAGCCAACTGTCAAATAAAACAAACGTCAATGTCAAAATCCTATGGCGCAGTGTCGCCATCTGTGTGTCACGTAAGTAAAAGGCATGTGGCTCACGGTGGGAGGTTCATCTGCATGCTCTGTAGATACGCAGAGGTTGAATTCAGTAAGCCGATACGTTGTTTCTGCTTCCTCTGTTCTGTCATCTGGAAAAAAGTACAATTTAGTTTCCGGACTGAATGGAAGGTTTCTAAGATTCGTCAAATGCAAATGTAATTAGAAATGGAAACTTAACACATCCTTGTCTAGTTATTTCAATATTATAATATAAAGAAAATCGAACTTCAAATCAGCTGGAATTCAACCCACCATTTTAGGAAACGCTTCAGTTTTTTTGCTGATGAAATGCGCCAATTTTAAATAATGACATTAATTTTCAAATTACGTGACATGTCCTTTTACAGCGACCAAGAAAAAGGCAATGTAACACGAGTGTTCCCATTTTAATTATAACGAAACGATCAAGAAGAGTTTCCATGAAACAATAATTTTGCAACACCCATATCAGCGCCATCTAGTTTTTACTTTTGGCCACAGGTTTAATCAGTAGTAAACTAGTAAGTCTCCGATACTAGTAGTGCCGTATAGTCTACTAGCTGCACCCCACAATTTCACCCGTGTTATTCAGGATAAAAAGTAGCTTATTTGTTAATCCAGGGTATACGCTACTTTCGTACCAAATTACGCCCGAATCTAAGCCGTTTTTTCGTGCTACTTAAGACTAATATTATATATGTGAAAGATTGTATGTTTTTTTACTCAATTTTGCTCTATGTTTGTTTAGCTATGAACCGAAACGAGTGGAATGGAGGAAGAGAGGCCTTTGTTCAATAATGGAACAAACCGGGCTGATAATAATAATAGGAAGGAGAGAAGAGAAGAGAAGGAGGAGGAAGAGAAGGAGGAGGAGGAGGAGGGGGAGGAGGAGAGGGGGAGGAGTGGTGGGAGTATATGGGAGTGTGTGTGAATGTGGCAGTATACAGTAGGTGGGTAGATGCACCGACCTGGTCCCGCAGCTCGGTGAGCAGCTGCGTGAGCGTGACGACAGCTTGCTGCGCCACCTCGAGCTGCGCCTGCAGGGCTCGCAGCTCCACCTCGCCGCCCTCGCCCTCGCCGCCGCCCACCAGCGACAGCGCGCGCAGCCGGGGGAACCAGTCCAGGTTGTTGGACTGGGGGAGAGATGGATACATGATGAGGTGTTAACTTACTTTCATATTCTAGTACTGAAAATCTAAAAAATTATCCAATGTTGTATGTTTAGTCAAGCAGCATTGGCAATTGAGTATAGATACAGTTTGGTGAACCCGCCACCTCAAGAATGCGAAGCGGCTGTTCTCCCACTGAGCTACCACGACTTTTTTAACCCCATCTCGTATCAATGAATTCTTTGGAACCTATGTACGAATTACATACCACTGGCTTTTCGGTGAAGGAAAACATCGTGAGGAAACCTGCATACGTCCGGAGAAGAAATTCAATGGTGTATGTGAATCCACCAACCCGCATTTAGCCAGCGTGGTGGAATACGGTCTAATCACCCTGGATAGACCTGGTATCCCAGCTAACCCCCTTCGAGGCCTAGATCCCAGCAGGATAAACCTGGTGTGGGATGCAGAAGCAGTGGGATGCCTGAAAGCTTACTTTGATCATGGAGTGCACGTAGCTCTCGGGCCCCGTGAACTCGGTGGGGTCCTTGACCCGGACCAGCACCATGAAGTACAGGTAGTGCCACATGTTGTGTTCGCTCTTTATGTGTTCCTCGAATGAGACGGTTTTGTTGTCGAATGCTGACCTGTTCAGTCCTGCAGACACATTAACACACGAGTAAGTACACTTCGATCTACGAAAACCAGAAAATAGAAGAAAAAATGCATTTTTTATTACAAAAGGTGGTAATCAAGAAATTACTTAAATATGAAGGCGGCAAAAGGCTTAGATATGAATTGTACTCGTGAGAAAGACGGGACCTGTGGTAATCCGGGTGTCACCAAGTCGAGAATGAATCGGTTGCTTCGAAGAAATCATGCTCCTTCGTAGACCTTCGCATCATTGATTACCATCAAGCAAGATGGCGGTTAAACGCAAGGATATCTTGGAAATAAAAAGATAAAAATGATGAAATGATCATAAAGATAGAGATGTTTTCACATAATACCAACCGCATATAAAGCAAGTGTTCTTCAGTATAAGTTCCTTCTGTTGCTTCTCCGAACGTAGATCGGCGAACGTGTCGATGATGACACCGAAGATCAGGTTCAGTACAATGATGATCACCACGAAGAAGAACAGGAGGTCGTATACCACCCGCGCTACGTATAAGGGTTCCTGTGTAATACGAACAAAATAGCTTATAAATAAAAATAAAAAGTTAAAGAACTAAAAAACACGAATTGTCATCGGTCCTTAAAAGGTGTGCAAAGTTTGAATTAAATCTGATTCAAAGTAGGGCAAAATCGAGTCCAAAAGGGTCGGTTACAAACATACAGATGAAACTAATAAAAGCGTGTTAAAAAAGAGCTGGCTGGGTTGGGACAGAAATTAGTTCGTAAAGACGGGAAAGGCCAGCCCTATTCTCAGTTTTTGATACATAAATTACAGCACATAAATATATACCCCATTTCATGAAATAAAAGAGCACCACCAATAAGTACACCTATGAAATTCATCTAAGGCTAAAGAAACCACTACAAAATCCTGCAGGATCTCAGAGCCAACGACTGGCAAAAACAGCGCAAGACCGAGATCAATGGCATGCTGTTTTGTCGAAATCTGAAACCTACTTTCAGTCGTTACGCCAGAAGAGTAGCTAAGTACAGAACCTAAAGAATTCACTTTCATTGGTTACTCGAAAAACTAAACCAAGTCAGCAGGCGGGTATGTTTGTCCGGGCTACTCACGAAGCTAGCAGGGGCGCGCAGGATGTCCCCGATGCCGCCCCCGTTGCGCAGCCCCAGGTTGAGCGTCGTCACGATACACATGATGAGTGAGTCGCAGCTGCGCTCGCGCCACTCGCCGCCCACCGACACGAAGCGGGGCGGGCGCTGCGAGCCGCCCAGGTACTTGCAGGCCGGCTCGTCGTCGCTGCAGGGCGGGGACTCGTAGCGCGGGTCGTCGTCGTCTGGGGGGAGGGGGGGGGGGATAGGAGTTAAGAGCCACCATCCAATGAAGCTAGTGAAGGGCATAGCAAATAACTAACTTTCTAGCACACTATCCCATCCCAACAAGCAGGTAGATTTAGGCCTATCGCCTCTTTGCTGTCATTTGATCGTCGGCTCGGTCCACGGCGACCAGGAAGTGGTCTCGGCCGGTGCGTGTCACTGTACAGTAGTGCGCGGCACTCACCGTCGGCTCGGTCCACGGCGACCAGGAAGTGGTCTCGGCCGGTGCGTGTCACTGTACAGTAGTGCGCGGCACTCACCGTCGGCTCGGTCCACGGCGACCAGGAAGTGGTCCCGGAAGAACATGTACCCGACGATGGAGAACATGTAGACCAGCACCAGCGCCAGTACGGCCGTCAGAAGGATGGACCGCCCGTTGCGGGTCACTGACCGCATCACGTTCAGGAGGGTCTCTTCGCGGTACACGATGTCGAGGAGCTGAGGGGAACGATACCAATATCACTAATGGTGCAGTCAAATGTTTGTGGAATGCATACAGAAATAGGGGGTTTGATAAGACTTGGTTAGCGACAAGATCAGAGATCAGATCATGAGGCCGCAGCCCGATACCTTAGTCCGATCAGATTCGCACCACTCTCGACACCTCACTTTACGAAGCACCTCATATTGGAAACTCTGGCGGAACATCGTAGGAGAAAGGCTACTTACGTTAGAGTCTATGGTCTCTGGTCATGAGTTCATGACCCTCAGAAATTAGTAACACGATTTTAGGAGGAGGGTTAGCGTATGTCAGTAGCTCATTTTACTTTTATAAAATGTTTACCAAAACTGAATGAATAAGCTATACTTACCAGAACTAAGTACGGTATCCTTATCAGAATTGAATATGCTATTGCTATGCTTATCAGAATCGAATACGCTATGATTAACAGAACTGGATATGCTATGCTTACAAAAACTAAATTTGCTATGCTTACCAGAACTAAGTACGGTATCCTTATCAGAATTGAATATGCTATTGCTATGCTTATCAGAATCGAATACGCTATGATTAACAGAACTGGATATGCTATGCTTACAAAAACTAAATTTGCTATGCTTACCAGAACCGAAAAGAAGAAAGGATGTGCGCACATTCCGAGGAAGCATATCAACAGGTAGGCGAAGTGGTAGAAAATCTCGGGGTCGGTGGCCACGTGCCGCGGAGACTTGGACAGCGTGCCGCGGTTGCCCATTATGCTCACTAGGTGGATGCCTTTCACTATTATCTGAGGATAAAACAAACTAGGTTAAGTAGTACTAATGTTGTATTTTATATGGTTATAAACTCTATAGTCTTCATTATAATCAATATGATCTGTGTCCGCATCCGCACAGAGTCAATCATCAATCATTTCTAGATCATGGTTGCTAAGGCCATGCTTTTTCCTTAGCCCGACGAGCGCGGCAGGCACGTCACTATGTGAGAGGCAGGCGAGTGTGAGCACAGTGTACTCACGGTGAGCATGGCCAGCGTCCACAGCGTGGGCTCGGGCCCGGCCGAGTACATGAGCCGCACGATGCCGCTCGCCAGCAGTGCACGCACGCCCGACGAGCGCGGCAGGCACGTCACTATGTGAGAGGCAGGCGAGTGTGAGCACAGTGTACTCACGGTGAGCATGGCCAGCGTCCACAGCGTGGGCTCGGGCCCGGCCGAGTACATGAGCCGCACGATGCCGCTCGCCAGCAGTGCACGCACGCCCGACGAGCGCGGCAGGCACGTCACTATGTGAGAGGCAGGCGAGTGTGAGCACAGTGTACTCACGGTGAGCATGGCCAGCGTCCACAGCGTGGGCTCGGGCCCGGCCGAGTACATGAGCCGCACGATGCCGCTCGCCAGCAGTGCACGCACGCCCGACGAGCGCGGCAGGCACGTCACTATGTGAGAGGCAGGCGAGTGTGAGCACAGTGTACTCACGGTGAGCATGGCCAGCGTCCACAGCGTGGGCTCGGGCCCGGCCGAGTACATGAGCCGCACGATGCCGCTCGCCAGCAGTGCACGCACGCCCGACGAGCGCGGCAGGCACGTCACTATGTGAGAGGCAGGCGAGTGTGAGCACAGTGTACTCACGGTGAGCATGGCCAGCGTCCACAGCGTGGGCTCGGGCCCGGCCGAGTACATGAGCCGCACGATGCCGCTCGCCAGCAGTGCACGCACGCCCGACGAGCGCGGCAGGCACGTCACTATGTGAGAGGCAGGCGAGTGTGAGCACAGTGTACTCACGGTGAGCATGGCCAGCGTCCACAGCGTGGGCTCGGGCCCGGCCGAGTACATGAGCCGCACGATGCCGCTCGCCAGCAGTGCACGCACGCCCGACGAGCGCGGCAGGCACGTCACTATGTGAGAGGCAGGCGAGTGTGAGCACAGTGTACTCACGGTGAGCATGGCCAGCGTCCACAGCGTGGGCTCGGGCCCGGCCGAGTACATGAGCCGCACGATGCCGCTCGCCAGCAGTGCACGCACGCCCGACGAGCGCGGCAGGCACGTCACTATGCCGCCCGCCACCACCGACACGCACCACACCACTAGTGATAGGTGCTCGCCCAGTTCTACCAACAACAACAAGCAACACTTATCAAGGGTCATCATTATTGTTATAATTAAACACGAGAACACTCACATAAAAAAAAATTAAAACCACGTTAGTTTCCATAGTAAGGGTCATCATCGTCCTCGCGAGTCATTCCTAGGCAAGATTTGCCCGACACAATGAAAAATTGCACAACACAGCGAAGAAGGCACGATACGGGCTGAATATGATGATGATAATGATACTAATATTCAGCCATCAATTTTGGCCCTTTATGCATAGCTGAGCATAAATAAATTTCGTATTTGATTTCACTTTGAACGTCACATTATTAAAACGTTAAGTTAAAATGTTGAGAATAACTGACTTTCGGTAATTAAAAGTTACGTTCATAAAATTTAAACCATTGGCCTAACAAAATATTGTAAATGAATAAAAATAAAATAAAGTACAAAAATAAAGTTCAAAAAGATATGCCCCGGGTGAGGATCGAACTCACGACCTTAAGATTATGAGACTTACGCGCTGCCTACTGCGCCACCGAGGCTGGTAGCGAAATGGCGAAAATAGGTCACTAGATTCCGCATTGAAGCACACCCACAAAAACAATGATAAGTTTATCAGATATAAAGTTGCTCAACCTTCTTTTTTAAGATTGTATGACATTGTACTAAAATAACAAAAATACTTTTAGTTGTCTACAATTTTTTTTCTGTAAATAAAAATTGAATTTCCATTTTTAGGCAGAATGATAGAAACTTAAGGGAAATACACAATATCAAATATGTGCGCAATTTAAGTTGCAATTGTATTCATTTGTATAAATAGTAGACATTAAGTCATGAATTGCCAATGGATTCATTAATTGAAACTTCATATTTGCAAGGTCAAAACCGTGTACGAAGTACAGCCCGTATTCAAGAAACTTTTCTTTTCCTTTATGTAATTGTAATTACTTTTTTCCTCAATTTGTATAATGTTATCTTTAGACCATTCAATCATGTACGTACAAAATTACACACTTATTAAAGATATTAAATGAGTTACTCACTCGGATTTTCGCCTTGAAAGGGATAGAAAAAAGCCACTATGACATTGATTAGAACAGCAAAGTTGAATAGTATGTTGCTCCACAGGGACATGTAGGAGGATACCCAGAACAGAAGAGGTTGGCCTGCGGACAAACAAACAAAGATTATATTCTACTTTTTGGTGCCTATTCAACTATACAGGGTTATAAGAAATGAAGCCGAAAAAGACTCATAATGAAATCAGCCGTTCCATTGAAAAATGTCAATGACACTCGACAAAATGTACGGAATAGAAGATTTTTATTTTCTCGAATTCCGGGTTGTCCCATAGTAAAAGTTCTTCATAATAATGAATACTAGAAGCCTTTTTTGGCAAATTGCACAATGCCCTGCCCTTTTCCGTTTAGCATATAACTTCTACTTAACCCTATAAACTCACCTCGTAATTTCTTCTGCCACTTCATTTCGTGGAAGAGGTTGTCTAACCGACAGAAGAAGTCGGCCACTTTGCTGCCCTGAAAATAAAAAAAAAAAACGAAAATTAACGAATAATTTAAAAAATACACTAATTTTTTGTCATAGTCGTAGGGATACTGTATACACTGTGTGTGTTTAGGATCAGAGCCATACCACTATATGTATAACTAAATATTCTAGCCGTATAACTAATAGAAAGGTCGTAATTATAATATTTCTAATCACGAAAAAAATACGCTCAAAAGAGCTTCATCTCGATAATTTTATCGCCTGATTGGCCGAGCTTTAGCAATAAATATTTCTTGATTAATAATGACTTGTGTTTCGTATTCCACCTGAGTTTCCCGTCTGGACGAAGCACAAGTAATCAATTGTATGTCTTCGTGCACCAACTAAGTTCTACACCTGCGTGGTCACAGTGGCATCAGAGGTCGTTCAATGTGGAACTAGCATCAGTGTCTACCAAACCCGCCTGCGGGCTTCATAGCCGCTTAGTTCAATTGCTCTTGCAGGAACTGTAAAATTTTCTGGGATAAAAAGTAACTTATGTATAAATCCAGAGTTTAAGCTATCTTCAAACTCAATTTCATCCAAATCTGCTCAGATATTTTGTTAGTTTAGGCTACTTTCTATTCGGGAAATTAAACGGTTCCTACAGAATAGTGAACAAAATGTTTTTGTTGTACTAAGGAGCCGCTAGAGGTTTGTCGCGGTGCTCACATTCCCCGCTCGCAAGCTAATGTAATACCTGCTAATCTACACTAATATTATAAAGACGATTTTTTTGCATGATTGTAATGAATTTAAACTCAAAAACTGCTGGACCGATTTTAAAAATTATTTTACCAATATAAAACATACATTATTCTCGTAGCGAGTAACATAGACTATATTTCACACCCGTGCGAAGCCGGGCAGGTCTCTAGCCTAATCTTAATATATATAAATTACGTGTCACGTTGTTTGTCCGCTATAGAATCCTAAACTACTTAACCGATTTCAATCAAATTTGCACACCGTGTGCAGTTCGATCTAACTTAGGAGATAGGATAGCTCACATCTCAATTTATAGTAAAAAAACATGAAAAGTTAGAAAATTTAAAAATACTTAAACCATAATTTAACTTTAGCGCTTTGGACAATGTAAACCTTTTTTAATGTAACTTTTGACATTTGACATAGAATTGACGCAATGGCTTTTTTTACCAATTCGAAATAGTCATCGTTAAGACAGGACAACGTCTGTCGAGTCAGCTAGTATATAATGTAATCCTTAAGTTAGTTGATGGCAGTGTACGAGTACCTGGTCGTCGCGCTCCGCAGTCTGCAGCACGCGGTGCTTACTGTCGGCCGGCAGATACTCGCAGATCTCGGGGATCGGGAACACTATTTGCTCCATGCTGCGGTCCGTGCGGACGATCTGGAACAGAGATACATAGGTACTAGAGTCTATACACTTCCAAGACTTCGTCTATAGTACAGTATAGTATAGACGAAGTCTTGGAAAAAGCTAGGCTAGGCTTTGCAGGCGGAAATACATATTTTGAAATAAGTTACTTGAAATTAGTTAGCGTCCGCGAAGTAACGCCTGATTCAATAAATTATAAAAGTCTTGGAAAGTATAGTCTTAGTCTCAGATGTTAGCGACGACGGCACTAAAGTTCTTCTACCTACCTCCTTTTTGATAATTCCTATGTATCATAACTATCACCTTAAAAAATGTATCGCTCCAACTAAAGCGTACATAGTAAATTTATATTGTATTAACTCCCAGTATTCTAATCGTAAATCTTTTGTTTGTATTGTAATGTTTATTTTATAAGTCTTTATAAAAGCCTGCGTGCTTGAAAAACGTTTTTCACAACCACTGTTTTGTACTACCAGGAAACCAAACGTACACTGGTAATCGTACCTTATGTATATACCTACTTATGCAAAATAAAGAAATTTTAAACTAACTAACTAAACTAGTCTCGGATGCTAAAAGGGAGCTTTCCTTCTGTGTTAAGCAAGTTCATGCCAGGCGCTTCTAAAGCTGAGGTCTTAAGTCACTTCATACTTCCATACACAAGGTTAAAAGAAAAGAGAATACTAATGAGTGTGATATGTGTACTATTAATTTTTGTTGTTAAAATATGAGCGAAATCGATCGAAGGGTTGTGGAGGTGGAGGTTCAGTTCGCCGCGAACTACTAGTTTATTTGAGTGGCATACCTCTATCTGCGCCGTGTGAGTACGGTAGTACTGCAGCGCGTGCGCGTGTTGGTGCGCAGGCGCGGGCGTGGCGCGCACCAACGCGGCCAGCTCTTTGTTGTGCGCGGCCAGCTGGTGGCATAGTATGTAGATGTTGTGCCCCACCTGTAGCCACGGAAAAAAAAAGAAAATTAAAGAAAACAAGTGAAGACGCCCAGAATATATCTTTCGGGAAACACCCACAAGGGCAAAGCATTCCACACTCTAGCAGACACACTTTAACATCCCCAAACTTCCCCGCGTTTCTGTCAAATGACAGGTGTATTTTTAGTCAATTTCAATCACTACATCCCCCCTCCCCCCTTGGACTCTTACCTGAATATGTACAAAACGATTCGAGTTCACGTTTCTAATCCGTACAGCCCGGGAACGGAACAGACTTCCGGCTTCCTCGTCCACTGAGAGATTTAATCTTAAACTTTTCAAGGTCAGAGTGAACAGTATCCTCTAAATCTGCGTGCTTCATCTTCGACCACATTGTCGCTTACCAACAATGCGGTCAAATGCGAAGTTGCTCATTAAAAAAAATTACTACAAGCTGATAACGGCTTGGAATATCCCTCCCCCTCCCCCCTACCTCCTTGGGCGACACGCCCTGCACTGGCGCCTCGTCCTCGCAGTCCGAGTCTGCGTCCATGGCATGTTCTTGGTGGAAGGCGGAGCACGCAACATCTACCTGTTGTACAAACATATTAACACTTTTTTTATTTAATTTATGTCCTCAGAGTGAGTTTTGTCTACATATAAGTTATTTTTTCGACAATACAAGAAGTAAAGAGGTTAATAGTTCTAGCTGTTAATTTTAATACAATTAAAATTAAAATATGAGCAAAATCGGTCAAGGGCTTGTGAAGTTATAGGTGCTATGAATACTCAATACATTGCGAACTACTTGTTAAAAAAAATACATATGATCAAAATTATTTCGGTCACTGTCACTCTGGGTTGATAGACATGATAAGAGAGAGAGAGAGAGAGAGTGAGAGAGAGAGAGAGAGAGAGAGAGAGAGAGAGAGAGAGAAGTGACAACAATCATAACGCACGCGGCAGAATAGGGCTCAAAGATTTACACCCATAACGAATAAGAATATCACTCACCAGCTGTTTGGGATTCATGTTATACAGAATCCTTTCTGCGTTATTTTCGGAATCGTTTCGCGATTCCATTATTGCGAGCAGCAATTTGGATGCATTGTTCTGCAAAAACAGAAGAAACAGTGAATACACTTACAAACTTTCGCTCTCATTGGTCCATTGTTAGCTTTTGATTGGGTTAGCCAATGGGAAAGCTTTTCGCAACTAGTTGCCATGAAAGAAGAAAAAATACTCCATAATAAATAATTGGTTGCGAGACTTGTTAGCCATTGCGGTCGTAGGGGTTTTGTCGCAACCGTTATCTTCTATTGCCTTTTTTCCCTTTCAGTTAGCAGCGATTGCTGATCATCAGGCGAGATGGTGGTTAAATGCACACCTATCACTGCATTGAATAACTATTTCATACATATAAAAATCAAATGCTGTTCGTTAGTCTCACAAAAATCGAAAATGACTCGACAAATTTGTTTTTCTTTTCTTGCTTGCATTTTTTTTGTTCGTCTCAATATTAGATACCTATTAGAACAAAAAAGTGAGTAAATGTTATCTATGGTTAATTGTTTACCTTAAGTTCTAGGACAAGCTCCATGCGTGTCTTGCCGAGTGGGTTGATGTCGTTCAGGATGAGAGCCGTGATGATGTCGAGGCCGTTGCTCTCGTGCGTCGCTATGCAGTTTTGGTTCTCGTGGCATGGACCTGGGCACAAAATGTTTGTTGGTAATACAAAGATTGGATTTAAAAATTAAGAGGATAAAATTTTGGAATAATTTCTAACTTTAATTCAACAACCAAAACATGAGTTTCAAAGAAATTAAAAGTATGGACAAACAGTAGCTACTCGGCTTTCTTGCCTAGTTTGGAGATCGTAATGAATTTGTTGCTTTTGTTTTTGTAATTTTAGAATTGAAACAGTTAATTATTTTTAAAAGTATTTTAGTCTCAGAGACCAGGTTGTAGTCTTACCCTGGCAGTACTCGGTGAGTCTCCAAGGTCTGGTTGATGAGCGCCACGGTCCTCCGAGGGCCTCAGAGACCAGGTTGTGGTCTTACCTTAGCAGTAGTCAGTGAGTCTCCAAGATCTGGTTGATGATCGCCACGTTCCCCCGAGGGTCTCCGAGACCAGGATGTAGTCTTACCTTGGCAGTACTCGGTGAGAGTCTCCAAGGTCTGGTTGATGAGCGCCACGTTCCCCTCGTTGATGTAGAGCCCCAGCAGCCCCAGGCCGCCGGTGGTGGACCCGCAGATGCAGTCCAGGAACATGAGGGCCTCGGACACCAGGTTGTAGTTTGATTTGTTGTTTTGGTTGCGAAGGAGGTTCTGGAACGAATTGTTAGATTTCAAGTTGATGGTTGTCAGTAGCAAGGATATAGAAGAAGTCATATTCAAATAGTTTATTGCAATAAAAAGTACGAACAAGTATAATATTTAAAATAATATTAATCACAAACGAAAAACTCGTTTTGAGAGGAGCTCCAGTTTTTAAATGCACATTTGAACATACCTTCGCGCTGTCATCATCAAAAGTTACATGGACTTGAGTTATTTAAACTTTTTATTGTTACACCAGAAATCTAGCCTACTTACCTGTTTACCCGACTACAAAAAGGGGACGGTTCTCAATTCGACTGTTTTTTTGTATGGATTAAAAACACATTGTCAAAATACTAACCTGTAGGTCAGGGTTGTGATTCTCACACAGCAGTTGCAAGAACCTAAGTATGGGTCGCATGACAGCCACTTTGGCGGGAAGTACGTCAGAATTGCCGCTCTCTCGCTTCTTCTCTGCCATGTACTCTTCTAACACTGTCGTGCCTGGAGCGAGATACGAAAATCAGATTTATTGCTTGGGTTTAAAGATCATTTTGCAATGTAATTTTGATAAATTGGGGTAGAAAATTGCAGTTATTGTAAAATAAAATAGCGGCGTTTTACCTGAAATAAAACGCATATTAATTTACTTACCTTATTCGAAGCTTAAATAATGAGATAGGCTCTACGTTTCCCGCCTTGCATTGTAGCTAACTTCAGGTCAATAGTCCCTTCTACGGTATGACGTCACTTCCACCTGGCAGTGTGGCTCCATTTTGGATAAGCCATCTTGGTTTTCATTGCGTTTTGTTTGGTCACCAGGCAGCAATTTATTGTAAGCTTCGAATAAGGTAAGTAAATTAATATGCGTTTTATTTCAGGTAAAACGCCGCTATTAATTTGACTGGTACCTTATTCGAAGCTTAAATAATGAGACGTGTTTGTTATCGCCTGGTGGAAGTGATGGTGATGACGTAAACGCCAATGTGATTGTATGCATAGATAGTAGACACATTAAGGTTTAAGTTAATTATATGACTATAGTTTAGGTATGTGTCAGCCTATGCTCAGGAACTTAATAAATAATAACAATATTTATCTTCATCTTTAAGAAAACTGTTTACTTTCAATTCTCATTATCGACAATTACTTTTTAATATTTTAATCAACAGGATCAAAAAATTTTGTAACAGACGTCCTACTAGCGGGTGTGACCTGACACCGGTAATATTTACAAAAGGTATTTTGAGAACGCCAGTTGCCCCTAGCAAGTATCTCTTCGAGAGGGTAGTTATCTAACCAATTTTTAGAAGCTACAGCTGACCTAAAGCTTCCGGGAGTGGCTGATATGCCAGCATCAGTTAACAGAGACTTGATCCAACCTGCAATTAGTGTACGTGATGCCGATCTAGGGTCACCCCTAATATTTAAAAATAAGCTGTTGGTTTTAGCAGCGTTTCTACGATTCTCGAGGAGAGACAAAGTATGTTTGACCCAAAAAACGGCATCTAATTTCTCGTTATCTTTATTAACCACAAGCTTCCAACCGGACTGCCTGTAATTTACAGAGTCTGTCTTAGAACCAAACGATGGCCATAATATTAGTGAATCATCATTAATTATGCAATTACTAGAATCAACATTAAGCAATGTCAGATCGTGAATTCTTCTGCCTGAACAAAGAAGTAGTAGTGCAGCTGTATGCCTCTGAACTTGAAAAACATTATTTTTGTCAATACGATATTTTTCTAAAAATGAGGCCAACGTATCAATATTCCAAACCCGGGGCTTGCCATGATTAACTGGTTTTCGCAACGCTATAGACTTCAACGTATGCTTAATAAGCACATGCGAGGTAAGATGGCCTGACTTTTCTGGATCACATAGAGTTACTACCACTGATTTGTGCAACAAGATCGAGTTGTATGATAGTTTATGAACTAGATGCAAATCAGATAAGAATCTAGCAACATCACTTGCTGTAGGGCTTGAAAAGTTAGTCTCGTGCGATTCACACCAAGACAACCATTTCTTCCAAGCGACGCTATACACTTTACGTGTAGATGGGCGCCAAGATTCTTGCAGGAGCTTTACTTGATTACTGTCCCATCCTTTTAGCATCCCAGACCACCCCCACATTTCCATACCTCTAGAGTCATCTTTAACACATTCGGAGGAGGCAATCCCGTCGTGACATCTACTAGGACTCTGTCTAGGTGGTGAATTGTGAATGGGGGGCTAGAGCTCGCGATTTGATGTCCGGTCGCCAAAAAACTCGATTCCATCGTGGAACTACCAGAAGGTAAATTCCCTGAGCTTGGTTGAGATGGCTTAGAACTCTGGGGATTAGAAATGGAGGAGGAAATACCCAGGCTAGTTTGTACTTCCAGATTTGAGAGAAGGCATCTTGATACATCGCTTGCCGGTCGTGGAGGTCTAGTGATACATAATTGCTCACTACGTGAGCTCGACTCGAGGCAAACAGGTCGATCATCGGAATTCCCCACTTGGAGAAAATTTTCTTCGTACATTCCTGCTTCAAATGCCACTCTGGGGGTGTGCGAAGTCTTGACAAATGGTCCGCATGATTGTTGTACATTCCGGGAATGTGAAACACTTTTATGTGTGTTTGATGACTGTCTAGGATCTTGAAAACTTGATAGGTTAAGTCCATGAGGGCAGACGACTTCGTTCCTCCTTCGTGTCTGAGGTAAGCTACCACGGACTGGTTGTCGGACTGTATTAGTAATGTACTGCGACTCAGGACCTGACAATGATGCTGCAGCACTCTTAAGATTGCTAACATTTCCTTTTGGTTGCAGTGGAGGTCCTTCTCTGTTTTGGTCCAAGGACCCGTTAGAGATAGGTCGTCTAACCGAGCTCCCCATGCCAGATCTGACGCATCGGTTGTGAGGAAATGTGAAGGTGGTGGCATGTGAATAAGTGTCGAGCGGGTGCAATTTTGTTGCCACCAAACTAACTCTTCTAATGCAGCAGGCGTTAGGGCATGCCGCTGTTGAAACATCCTGGGATCTAGTTTCAGAACTTGGTTTATTAGGCTCAAAAGACCTCGATAGTTCAGTCTGCCCCTCGGCACCACAAAACTGGCAAAGTTGAGAAGACCAACTAGACTTTGCAGGTCTCTGAGATTTGAGCATTGTTCCGTTAACATCTGATTGGTTTTGGCTACAAGAGCAGGTATTTTGTCTACGGGCAGACTTTTGCAATTTGTCCAAGGATTCCAGAGAATCCCCAAAAATACAAGACTCTTTTTGGGAGTGGTGATGGATTTTTCGTAGTTTATTAACCAGCCTAGCTTCTCGAGAGTCTCGCACACCATGTATACATGGCTTCGAAGAACAGATTCGTTCTGATTTACAATCAAGAAATCGTCCAAGAAGACAATTATTCGTATACCTTTTTGCCTTAGAATTTGCACTATCCAGTTTGTGAGAGCAGCAAATGTTCTTGGAGCCGTACTCAGGCCGAAAGGTAAACACGTCATTTCCAGTAGTTCGTTGCGATATAGGAGGCGCAGGAACCTTCTGTGGCTGCGAGCCACGGATAGATGAAAATAGGCTTGTGAAATGTCTATTTTGCACAGCCAATCCTTCGGTTGTAGAAAATCCGGTATCCGCTGAACATTTATTAGTTTGAAATGTTTTACTATTATGTATCGATTCAAATTCTTTAAATTGAAAATCGGTCGAGCTGAGCCGTCGCTTTTGGGAACCAGAAACATTGACGATAGAAAGCTCGGAGACACCACAGCACGTTCTAAAACCCCTTGGTGTTTCATTTTGTTTATGACAGATGTCATTTTGTCTGACTCTGGTACGAGTAGATTTGAACCCATGTTGGTGGGATAAAAAAGCGGAGGTTTTTGGCAAAACGGTATGCGATACCCTGTTATCATTTTTAGAATGTAAGGTGGTGCTCCTAGCTGTTCCCAAAATTTTAAGAAATGTGCAAGGCTTTGAACGGTATCGAGTCACAATTTTCGACGCTTGTTGTTTCCATTTTGTGGAGATGGGGAGGAAGTGCGCTTCTTTCCACGGCTCGAATAATTCTGATGCCTTGCAAAGGGCCGCGAGGCATTTCCTCGAAATGTATTCTGATAATTCGGTGCGACCGAGTTATTATAAGGCACACTGTCACGATGATAACCACCTTGCGGAGGCGGGTTATTATCGGAGCAGTGAGCTTGAGTAGTAGTGTGATTGTAAACTTGAGAAAAACCCTGCGAGGGTTTGAAATTAGAAGCGGACCCCTGCGAGGGGCCGCGTGACTTTTTTGGGGCTGCCCGCGAGTATGTATAAGTCATAATGGCTCTTTGTGCCGGCCAAAAGCATTTTCTGACGCCGCCTGCACGGTCCACTGCAGCTGTGAATTTTTCGGCAGCAAAAAGATTGATCGTCGACGGCGGAATCTTGCGTAGACTCGCCTTGGACACAGGATCTTTTGCATGCTTTAAGATGCTATCTCGGCGCATTTGAATTGTTTCGGCCCGATGGCCACAGATAATCTGCATCAGATCTGAAGAAGCTTTGTGGAAGTCTCCCGCAGAAAATAGGGTAGTGACTTTCTGAAACAGACTCTCATAATCTATGGACTCACAGCCTTTAGCCCACGTCAATAAATCTCGTAGGCCAGTTTCTAGAGACTCTTTTTGCTTAAAAACACACATAGTGAGGGCTGCAAACGCTTTGTCTGCAAGTGTCAGATGCTTTGGTGTTTCGTAGTCTTTAATTTCATCATTAATCTCTAGGTCCGTGAACCCTGGTGTAAAAGTATACACCTTCTGAGTTTCAGCGTATCGCACATCGCCCCAATCGCTCTTATCTAAGTGCTGATATTCACCTAGCATTTGCAATTGCGATTGCGTTGCTTTAGGGATCGCTGGTTCCTTGAGTTTAGTTTCAAAGGAAAAAGTGAAACCTGATTGCTCAGATTTGTCACTTAAATCCAAACATTGATTGCAATCGTCAGTAAAGGAGGACGCAGCAAGTGATATAGCATCATCATTAGGTACCTGACAATGTCCAGCCTGGCGAACAACTTGTTCTCGCAGTGCGCGAATCTCTTCAGCTAGCTTCCTATGAGACGATCGGTGCTTCCGTTTGTTGTTTTTCTTCTTTCTATGTCTCCGTCTCGCCACAGTTGAAGAGGAACTTGAACTGCTTCCGCTATCACTACTGGAACTCGATAAACTCCGATCTCGTTTTTTCCTAGGTGTTGCCGAAGATAACGGCAAATTTTCAATATCTTTATCCATACTAAAGAAAAAAGACGGTAAAATGTTGCAAAAAACGACACTATTCGAGATAGGATTTCACTAAGATAAAAACGGGTAGATTTATATTCAGTTACACTTTTAACTTATAATTGCACTAGTAATAGAAAAATGTCGATCTAGTACCTTGATAAAGTATAGGTTTATACTTTATAAATCCGAATTAATAATCAAAGAAATAATCCGAAAAAATTATATGAAAGTCGACGGCACCAACTTGAGTGCGTCCGACTCGGCGGGAATCCAAAACGCCAATGAAAACCAAGATGGCTTATCCAAAATGGAGCCACACTGCCAGGTGGAAGTGACGTCATACCGTAGAAGGGACTATTGACCTGAAGTTAGCTACAATGCAAGGCGGGAAACGTAGAGCCTATCTCATTATTTAAGCTTCGAATAAGGTACCAGTCAAATTAATGTAAGTTTATAGTTTTAAGTTGTTAGCCAGAAAACGGCAAGAAAAAAAAGGGAAAAAAGAGATTATAGATAATTATTTGTGTTTAAGTTCTTTTAGTAGTTTAGGTTGAGAATGTTAGTGACTTACTTTCCTTTCCTAGAAGCAAAACAAAAAGAAAACAGTAAGATACACGTTAGGAAATGTTAGATGTTTTAAGTTCCCAATCTATTATTATCTATTGAATGTTATTGCAACTGGTTTATCGACTGATGTTTATTTTAGCATGAGAACTTAAAAACTAGCTAGTTGACGATCAAGAAAGATAGCGTAAAATATTGTGAAAGTTTCATAGAAGTTTGATCGAAATTAGATGGAAAACTATTTCATACATTACTAAACTAAGTTAGTCGGTCATTTTTCGGTATCAATAAAGTGTCGTTGTATTATTATATACCGGTTTCCTTTTATTATATGGTAGGCTTGCTTTTGACCGCCATCTCGCCTGATGGTGAGCAATGATGCGGTCTACGATGGTGCGCACGCGCATAAATGATTTCGATTCACTGGTTTACTGTAATTGTATACTAGCTGCGCCTCGCGGTTTTGCCCTCATTTTCAGGGATAAAAAGTCTATATGTAAAAAGACCATGAACAACCTTCACTCCTCATGTAAGTCCGTTCAGTCGTTTCTGCGTGAAAGAGGAACAAACATACATTCTTGCAAACTTTCGCGTTTATAATATTAGTAGGATATAACAGTTTCCATTTATGGCCGACGGGCGTCGCCCCATTTTTCATACATTTTCGAATACTCGCTACGTCTTTACGTCAGAATTTATGCTAGGTCTACATTTGTTTGTTTTGTTTCTATACTACATTCGTGGCGGTAGTAAACTTCCGTACCCGGGACCCCCAGTACCCGAGACCCCCAGGATCCGAGACCCCCAGTACCCGGGACCCCCAGTACCCGGGACCCCCAGTACCCGGGACCCCCAGTACCCGGGACCCCCAGTACCCGGGACCCCCAGTACCCGGGACCCCCAGTACCCGGGACCCCCAGTACCCGGGACCCCCAGTACCCGGGACCCCCAGTGCCCGGGACCCCCAGTACCCGGGACCCCCAGTGCCCGGGACCCCCAGTGCCCGGGACCCCCAGTACCCGGGACCCCCAGTACCCGGGACCCCCAGTGCCCGGGACCCCCAGTGCCCGGGACCCCCAGTACCCGGGACCCCCAGTACCCGGGACCTCCAGTGCCCGGGACCCCCAGTGCCCGGGACCCCCAGTGCCCGGGACCCCCAGTACCCGGGACCCCCAGTGCCCGGGACCCCCAGTGCCCGGGACCCCAGCCCCCACTCACCGTGCGACATGGTATGCACGTCGGAGTACGCGTGGACGGCAGTTCCGCACGCGCTCGTCACCTCTTCGTCCATTTCCTCGCCCACCACGATCGGGCCTTGGGAAGGCTTGCCTGGAACATTGGGGTTAAGTTTTATGCACAGGAACCTGGGACTCACTAATAAACTCTGTTTAAGAAGCAGAATATGACGCGCCGCTATCTCGCTCGCTTATTTCAACATTTTTGAAGTTATAAAATCCCTGAATAAAATTATGAAAAATCGCCTTCAGTCAAGTTGCTGAGAATAATACTTCAAAGCATCAACAAAAAATAGTTTATGATTCAAAGAGCTTTCAATAAGTGCATAAAAATAGGATTTAATGTTTTGCTCATTTTAATGTGTGAAAATTTGTTTAGACTGTGTTGTACCTTCGACTACTAATAGCCAAACCGTTTATCTTGGTCCTCGCCTGCGCGGTACAGAGGCGCGGGGGTATGACGGCGCGGGGGACTGAGAGGGCGGCGGCGCCGTCCGCGCCTAGGATAAATGGTTTGGTTTGGTTCGGTATACCTTAACTGTGTTGTATTTACCTTCAAGGGCGGGTGGCTTCTTGTTGTCCGCGTGCGAGGCGCGCTGCTTGTCGGAGCTGGCGGCGCTGGTGCTGCTGGCGGCGAGCGAGCGGATCTCTTGTTGAGCTTCGCGCATTTTGTCGTAGAACACCTGCCCAAGGAAGGGGTGTTAGTTTATACAAGGTGTTTCTGAATAGTGGAGTTCGGAATGGTCTTCACGTCAAAGTGAACAACTCAAAAGACACAAGTTTGATAAATTCGAGAAAAAATTTCGAGTCTCCATACAAAATTTTTAGTCACATGAACAATTTTCACAGTGATTATAGCAAAAGTTGTTCATAATGAACTGTGAGTTCTTTTCAGCTTGGCATACCCTTGCCATATAGCCCTGCATTTAAATTAAGTCAGTGGCAAATGAATGCTGGACAAAGTTTAGCAGACTGAAAATGAAGGTTTTGAGAAGTCAGCTTTGGAAACATGTTCAATATATAGGCTTATGGTTATGAAACCGTAAGCTCATTTCCTCTCAATGGAATTCATTTTCCTCTCTCAAATGCAATCTTAGATAGACGATGATTTTTTTTTATTTTGCCATGTTCCAAGTGACTATTTTAAACTTTTTGTCGTGAAAATAAGATCAGTGATTTTTTACCTTGAGAAATGCTTGCGATATTTCACCGTTTTGTAGCTTTGTGAATATGCTGTGTTGTATTATAGGGTTGCCTCCTTCTAGTAGTGCTATTCCTGTAAGAAAGATATACACTTGTTTAAGATATAAAGATATAATCTATTTATAATTTCTATTTTCTATTACAGAAATGTCATTCCCATACATTATGGATTCCGTTATGGAATTGTAACTTGGCTAGTTTCATCTGGGCAAACGTGTTCCATCGTAAACCGCATGCACAACATCAGGCAAGATGACGGTCAAACGCAAGCCTATCATAAAATAAAACGTTGATAAACAATTTAAAATAAAAAAAAAAACCGAGCGTTGAAACCGCTGTACCGATCATCAAACATAGCTTAGAACACTCCCGACTTCACCTTTCAAACAAAAAACAAAATCAAAATCGGTTCATTAGTTCGGGAGCTGATGCCACAGATACACACACAGCCACATCAAACAACACCCCGTCGTTTCTGCTTCGGGGGTTAAAGACTGGTACAGTTACCACGCGATAAATATTGCACATCGACCTTTGGAAGAGACAAGACACTTCGTAGAGCGTTATCTCTGTCGCACGAAATACAAACAGTTCAGTATAGACAGATTCACGTAAAAAGAACTCTGGGAGAACGTGGGGGGGGGGGGGGGAGGGGTGTTCGCGCATGGGTGCACTCGTGCACAAAAGTACTAGGCCTATTGTTTTATTTTTGAACTAAACTTTCGCTCGCGGCTTCGTATATTGGTTATTAGTAGGTTTTGATTGAAAAATATATATTCCATAGAATATCATTAAATAAAATTAAAAACATGTTTGATTCAGTATAGAATGTTTAATCTAATTGACAACATTTCAAATTTTTTATATTACTATTTTATATTTTTTTCTGAAAGAATATAGTAAAATATCGTATACATATCTCATGTAAAATATTTCATTACTAAAATAAAATATTTCATGTAACATATTTCTTTGTAAAACCATTTTGTAACTAAAAACTTTTGTGCGCGATGGTAATTTGAGACTGACGCGACTGACGAACCAATGGCGCACTGTTATGCATGCAGCGCGTGACCCGCCCCCCCGCGCCTCACCTCAAACCACCAAATAGACCCATAAATCGCCTACTGCGCAGCTTGACAGCCAGAGTTCTTTTTACGTGAATCTGTCTATATCTATTAGGAGGTAGTGTGCGACCGAGATAATGCTCTACGAAGCCGAAATCAGCCGATTGTCTCTTTCCAAAGGTCGATGTGCAATATTTATCGCCGGGTACTGTACTGAGGTACTCACCAAGTTGTATAGCCTCGAGGAAGATGGCCGGCGTGTTGGTGCTGCGGATGACCAGGTCCACCACCAGGTCGGAGGCGCCTTCCTTGTCCAGGTGCGCCTGGACCTGCGCCAGCGTCTGGCCCGTGCGCATCAGGACCTTGGCTGCCAATTTATACGTGTTTTGTTTTAGAAAACAATCTTGTTACTGTGCATCAGGACTTTGGCTGCCAATTTATACGTGTTTTGTTATAGAAAACAATGTTTTTACTATGCATCAGGACTTTAGCTGCCAATTTATACGTGTTTTGTTATAGAAAACAATCTTGTTACTGTGCATCAGGACTTTGGCTGCCAATTTACACGTGTTTTGCTATAGAAAACAATCTTTTTACTATGCATCAGGACTTTAGCTGCCAATTTATGCGTTAATTTATTAAGGCTGTTACTAAACCGAAAGGAAGTCATTGTACTTTACTTCATTGTTTACAACTTATAAGACCAACCCTTAAATAAGTCCAGTGCAAAGTTTAAATTAATTATTTTACCCGTTAAATAGAAAACCAATTTCTAATGTGTATTTTACAGAACGAAGCTTGCTGTGAAATACAGAACTCATCGAGTTTGAAGCAGACAAGGTTAAACCAAAGCGGCGAACTAGCGGACACGGTGGCGTAAAACGAGGACATGTACCAATGTACTTAAACTAGGGTACTTTTCCCCCTTTACTTACAGGGTTATAAGAAAAGGGTATGCTAAGCCGAAAAGGACTCATAGTACTCGATATTTAAAACCACAGTTACTGCGAGACCAACCTTGAAATCGCGAAAATCATCTCTGGCAACATAAAATCCGCTGTTCCATACATTTTGTCTATTGTCCCTGACATGTTTCTATGGACTAGCTGACTTTTTTCGCCATTTCAGGGTTGGACCCATAGCAAAGGTTGTTCATAATGATGAGCACAATGAGCCCGTTTCGGCTTAGCATACCCTTTCCCTGTAGCCCTGTATGAAGGCCACCTGAAACAATCTGACATAGCTTGGCGGTGACGATGAGTCGTTAGAAGTGGCTTTTACCTAGTCTTGCTGACCGCCACCGTGAGCCGTTCGACGGTTTGCTTAGTTCTTAGATTTCTATACAGGGTTATTCATAAAGGGTATGCTAAGCTGAAAACAGCTCATAGTACTCATCATTATGAATAACTTTTGCTATGGGACAAACCCAAAATTCGCAAAAAAAAAACGCTGTTCCATAGTAAAAGTTCAATGACACTCAACAAAATGTATGGAACAGCTGATTTTTTTTCGCTAATTTCGGGTTGGTCCCACAGTTAAAGTTGTTCATAATGATGAGTACTATGAGCCCTTTTCGGCTTAGCATACCCTTTATGAATAACCCTGTATAAGTATAACAGTGCCGTATTCCGATGGTGATGCTGAAAGCAACGCGCCACGATTCGTGAGAACAAAAGCTGAACAACATCGGTCGTGACAGGTTCACCTAAATATATTATTTTAGAAGATTAGCGACCTGCCCCGGTTTCGCACGACTAAGAGACTATGCCTATGTTACTCGCTAATGATGCTGTATTGCTGTTTGCGATTAGCGTATTCCCAGATCCACAAACAGCATGATGACACAAATTCTAATTATGGCCTTCACGGCCGTTCAAAAATTGCCGTAGCGGACGGTATTTCACGTCCACATGGCGGGGTATTGGTAAAGTTTTCAACTAGCAATAATCGCACCTCGGATTAACCTCATTGGTTACGATATTGCCTCTGCGCAAAGTTAAATTATCAAACTCAGGCTGGCTCCGCTTATGCTTTCTCGGCGAATATCATTTGCGCGAGCTAACTCGACCTGTGGCGTCATCTAGCGGTTTTTGGTGGAACAACTGTCGAGCCATCTAGCGGATTTTTTTCAAACTACATGTTGTGCCATCTAGCATAATTTTGTTGAACTACTATGTTAATTTAACATAACACATGACGTCATGCGGGTATTGTTTGGAGCTCAAACAGGGGAGTGGACGAGCCTTTCTCGGCCTTTCTTTACTACCCTGCAGATCTAAAATACATATATGTATGTTAAACTAGCTGACCCCCGGCGGTTTCACCCGCTGTTTGTTTTATTTTTTTTACTTTTAAACCCTCCCTGAACTTATACAAATCAAGATCAAAATTAGCGAAATCGATCGAACCATTCTCGAGTTATTATAGCCAGCCAAACGAACAGCGATTCATTTTTATATGACTAGGAAATATTTATAGTGAACCTGCCACATAACCAGACAACAAAACCCACCTCTCTTCGGCTGATGCTGGTGATCTGCTTCATGCGGTGCGGTGGAAATAAAGAAAACATGTTGTTTCTATATCTACGCTAGTACTATATAGTCTATGTTAGCAGGAATGTACCCTTGTCATAAGAAATGTTCTACAAACAAAAATTTTACAAACTGTAACTCAACTACGGAAAGAAGCAGACTGCGGTACTTTTTAGTTTTTTTTTAGTCTTTTTAAACTAAAAAAAGGACTAAAAAGTAGTAGTAGTTTTTTACTACGAGATAAACACGGAATTCGCCAAAAAGAAATAAAAAAATAAAAAAAATGTCCATAAAAAAATGTCAATGATTGTCGACAAAATGTATCGAACAGCTGTTTTTTTTCCCGGATTCCGGTTTGGTCCCATAGTAAAAGCTGTTCATAATAAACACTATTAGCCTTCGGCTTAGCATAACCCTTTCTGTATAATCTTCGATAAAATATAAACTAATCAATATGAGAAAGGTACATTCATAATGTTACTAAAAACTGTTTTTAGTTTGTCAAACAATTCACCACTAATGAAATCTAATTTTCTGTGAGATATATAATTAAAAAACCTCACTAATGAAGTCAAATATTGAGATATCTAATTACAATTATAGAAAGCATTATGTTTGATTCAACACAAAAGTTAATGCTTTTTTATTTTTTTAGAGAATCGAAACAGCTGTCTAATTCTATTGTGTATCAACTAATTTTAGGCGAATTAAACTTAAGCCCACTTTTTGATTAACGTGAATTAGTCTTAGAGTAGTTTATCCGTGTTTTGTCTTGTCTCTTTTTTTTTCTAAATTTTTTCATTAAAAATTTAATATTAAAAAATAATTTTAATTTTAATCTGAGGCTACTTCGCGTTTATTTCTAAGTGGAAAGTTAATTGTTAATCTAGTTTATTTCAGTTAATATTAAATTTAATTTCACTCTTTTTCAGTAATTTTTATTCATTCAAATTAGATCAACGTATGCGTTTAGTAAAGTAAATAAGTAAGTTATTTTTTTAAGATTTAAGTACTTGTTTCACAAAAAAATCAAGGCAGATTTTTCAGTGAATAGTTTTTTTTAATATGCTTGCTTATGTCATTTAATAAAAATACTTTTTAAATAAATTAATTTAGTATGATTGCCTAAATCTAACGAATTTATTTTTATATAATTATTATGATCTTTTGTACATCGATTTTTTTGTTTTTACCTTTTTTTTCTTATTCGATGTTTTGTTCTAAATACAAAGGAAGGGTTTTGTACATTTTTTTAAGTACATATAATAATTTACTACATATATTTTTTTTCTATAAATTACTATCAGACAGCTTTCAACCCGTTTTTCGCATACAAAAAATTCATTTTAAAAATCTCCCCTTCAATCTAAACGCATACATAGATCTTGTCAATGAAATATCAACACTATAACTATGGTTATAAGGTTGTAAACATACCTCCAGGTCCGTGAGTGACTGCCAACGATGGCAGAGGCGGTTGTATCTTTGGTTCCGATTTTCGATTCACGAAGTACTGAGATAGCAGCTTGTTGCGGAGTTGGTTACCCTGAAAATAATATATTAATCGATTAATATAAATAAATCATCTTATAATTATACATATAAAAAAATCGAGTTAGTCTCATTAAAACGCATAATTATGATACGATTTAATATTTTTTTGTTTTATTCGCTTGAATTTAGAATCGGTTCCATATAAAAAAGCGGGTGAAACCGCGGGCGCAGCTAGTGTTAAACTGTGTCATAATGAGCACTTTCACTGGAGAACTACTAAAAATAAAAAAATATGATGCAAAAAGATTTCCCGTACCGGGAATCGAACCCGAGCCTCCTGGGTGAAAGCCAGGTATCCTAGCCACTAGACCATACGGGATACTGACAAGCATTCTGAAATATCGAATTTCAAGTGTCACACTGCCCATCATAAAAAGTTTTGACGTCACACCTAAAATAAGAACTATGAATTGAAAATTTGAAATGGATTGCTACTTGTTAAAAAAAATAAAAATAAAAACGCCATCACGACTGTAATGGATCGTATCTTTTGCTTAAATTTCGAAGTGGCATTAAACTGGAATGGGCACGGGACACTTACCATTAGGCGAGCGACTCGCTCGATCCAATACTCAGTTGCTCAAAAAATACTCGTTTTGCTTATTACGTAACAGCTGAGCGCAAACAACTTTGATGCATGGGGTTTTTTTCCTTTCAGAAAAGCGATTGCAAGCCTATTACTGAATAAAAAAAAAGAAGCTTCTGGAATAATCTGGAAACATCTGTATCAAGCTAGTAGGTACCTTCTCTCCATACTCCGGGTCGACAGCCATCATCTCGCGGAGAGTCCGCAGCACTTTGACGCACAGCTTTTCTTCTTTTTCTTCTAGAAGTTTCTCCGTGTGACGAATCAGTCTGGAAATTAGACAATAGACAGTGATGTAAAAATTATAAGATTTGAATTACAAAGGCTTGCCATGGAACACCATTTTTTGCAGTAATTTTTGTGTTTGTTGACTTGCCTTGTTTGTTGGCTTTGAACTTTTGAAGTCTTTCAACTGCCTTAGTTATTCTGTGTTCAGAAGTGAGATAAAATATTGACCTGGATATAAAAATGCCGCTAGTATCCGGCTGGGGTAACTCCCCCGGGCTCGTGAACAGCAGATGCGGTTGTACAGTATAACATTTAGTGACAACTTTCAGAAGTGGGATAAAATTTAGAAGTCGGATAAAATATTGACCTGGATATGAAAATGCCGCTAGTATCCGGCTGGGGTAACTCTCCCGGGCTTGTAAACAGCAGATGCGGCTTGTACAGTATATCCACCAGTAAGGACAGCTCTGCTTGTAGCAGTGGCCTTAGTTGTTCCTCTAGCAACGCCACAATTTCTTGCAGACCTTCCATTACTGAGCGGTCGTTTTGTAGGTTCGACTGGAAAAAGTCAGATTTTTTTTAAATAAATAATCAAGCTTATAATCTGACACCAGGGCTAGCTAGCCATTAGGCGTATACAAGGTAACATAAAATTTAAATGTATATAATGGGCACCCCAAAATATCTAACAAAACAACAAAAATTAAATTGACGTCTAAGTAAATTTTAAAATGCTTGAGGGCTTTTGCAATATTCCAATTTTATATCGATTAATTGATATTTCCTAATAGTATACTTGTGCTAGTTGTCAGACCAACGATCAGTTTACATCGTTTTACTAAACAGACAGACACTCTAATAATTGTATTGGATGGAGTCCGCAAATCTTTACTTTTATAATCTAAAAATCGACAATTCTATGATGACACAAATACCTGGGAAGCCATTTTCTCCAGTTTCGAAGTCTTGGAAGCGAGTAACCATTTGCTCGTCTGTCGAGAGAGTTGCGCCGCTTTCTCGAACACTGTCTGGATCTTCGCTTCGAGTTCCAGTGGTATCGCTATACTGCGGGATTTCGCTGGGGACATAAGTTTTTTTAGGTTACTAGATGCCTTCCCCTTTCAATGGCGGGACGACCTCTACAAGCATCGGGAGGGCAGGCATACTAGATACATACTGCAGTTTTACTTGCTACCTTACAAGAACTGCAAATTTTGGCGACATACTCGTAGACTACGAAACTTATCACTTTTTTTGTCCTTCTTTACTGGCCGGGAATCGAATCCTGGTCTACTTGCTCATAAAGCCACTGAACTAAACCGTTTGTGAAATAATTAGTAGCTCAATTTTCCTAGAACCCTCACAACATTTCGTAATGTCCAACTGTCCAACCACTGATCTATCATAGCCCCGACTTACCAACTTCGCTCAAAGTCCTGATACACTTCTCGACGTTGAGTTTCTGCGGCGGAGTGAGCCACGGGCACTGGTAGATGCTGAATGTTGTTTGAAGCAGCTTCACGAATATCGACTGCCTCGTCTGGAATATACGACAAGAGATGGTTTAAAAAACTATAATTCGACGATGGAAAATAATCGGAGACTATCATGTTTTAGATGTTTCATTCGTCATTTTAATTTAGGTCGTGTAAGTACTTTGTGATACAAAGGAAAGTGAGGAAAGAAGGTTATTGTAAAGAGAGGACAAACCATAGTCCCGAGTCTGATAACCTTTACGCATGTGTATTACACGTTTTTCAATAAAAAAATGAAAGAAAAGGCGTTTACAACTTTTTACAACGTTTATACTTACATCAAAATAGGTTAGCATCTGTTCCAAAGTAGGTAGCAAGAAACAAAGAATGATATTTTAAAAAGGGAAGACCTCGGTGAACTTGAAGCTGATGCCTGGCATGAACTTGTTCAAGACGGAGAAAGATGGTGCCTCTATAGCATCAGACGCCAAGAGCCAAGACACAATTTGGGTCGCTACGCCAACAAAATATCTTCGAGTCGCGAGTGAATCGGTTTCTTCTGGGTAAGCGTGCTCCATCGAAGACCACATCACTGTTTACCATCAGCGAGATGGCGGCCAAACGGAAGCCTCTCATAAAAAAAAACAAGTGATGGTTTAAAGATTCTACGAAAAAACTACTGCATCTTCGCTCTTAGCGATAACAGCGCCTCTTGTGTTTTTTCTCTTATGTGTTTTATTGGATTTGTGATTTCTTTTTTGTTGTGTCAATAGGGAGTTATTGTGTCGTATCGTGTTATATCTCATCACGATCTAAAGCATTTTAAGTCTAGTAGCAAAAGGATTCCAATTTATCCAAAGAGCGGAAGAAACATAGGGACGGAATAGGCTAAAAATAAAATAATAATTGTACCTGCACAGTGGTGCTCTGATCGCTGAAGGGCGAGTTGAAGAAAGTACAGATGGTGTGCATGAGTACATCAGTGACGTAGCTCGTCCACGCGTTACCGGGGGGCTTCGTGCGGCGCGGGGAGAACGTGGGCTCCGCCGAGGGGGAGGTCGACGAGCCTGGGGGAGAGATCTGTTAAACTGGGTTTTACGCTTAAAAATACAATTGGACGAGAGAGCCACCTCTGGACGCAATTGGACGCCTCTGTACCACGCAGGCGAGGACTAAGATGCTATAGTATCATTACTCACCGGGCACAGGGTCGCACTGCAGTATGGCGTGCATGTCGTGCAGGAAGGAGCGCTCGAACAGGTCCCACATGTAGTTGGAGGAGTAGATCTCCTTCATCTCCACCTCGGTGTCGATGTAGCAGTGGTTTAGGAACCCTACGTACGCTTCTTTCACCTGGAAAGATATGCAATATTTTCTTATAAATACACACAACAAAAATCGAAGTAAAAGCTCTGCCAAGTGAAAACTCAATATGTCGAATTTCTTAGATGGCTTGAAAAGTTCAAATTTTAATAGTACAATGATTTATTTTCTTGCTTTTAGGGCCTACAAAAGCTATTTAACTCTGAAAAATAATCGTTTAAGGAGGATATAGCAGACTACTTATAGTTTGGGTAGACTTAGATTTGATACTAGAGGGGATTTTTGGTGAAAACAGGGTAACGTTTTTTCATAGGAATGTATAACTGACAACTCATTGCCGGCGTCTGTACAAAAGGTACAACCCGGGGCTATTTAAAAGAAGAGTGAATAGATATTTTCTAGGCAAGCGTGCTACATCTTTGACCGTATCGACGCTTCCCATCAGGTGAGATCGTGTTCAAACTCATGTCTCGACTGTAGAAAAAAAAGTAACATATTTTTATGACAATTACAAAATGTCAACATAACGAATCTACGTAAGTCGTAAAATGATAAATTCTACTCATGAATGACCAAACAGAGAAGATATAAATAAATCGGGCCACCTCGGGTATGCAGTCGGCGTGCGTGATCATGGCCACGATGTCGTCGAGCGGCAGCAGACTGTGGCACTTGATCTCCGTGTACACGTTCTTGCCCATCGTGCAGCACGTCAGCAGCTTCACCAGCTGGATGTGGTATCTGGCCCGGGGGGGACATATTCAAATAAATAAACGTCTCACACTCGTAGCTCCCCACTACGATACCCTGTGTCGGGGATGCCATGGAACACACACAAAGATAAGGAGTTGTCCTTATCCCTTATCCCTACTAACACCCAGACCCAGAGCAGACATCACTCGACCACCTGCCCGGACGGGAATCGAACCCTGGACCCCTGGCAGACAGACCTGTTATGGAAAAACGCGACGTTTAACATCAGGCGAGCAATTTCCTCGTCTTCACTCGATAGCATAAAAAAGCAGCTAAAAAGGCAGTAATAAAATGATGTAAACCTCAATGCTTCCTGCATTTCCCCCGCCTGCCGGTACTGACGCATCATTTGCAGCAAGTAGTTGAAGGAAACTTTGTCGTTGTAGAATACTAGCACGTCTTCGCCGGAGTTCACCATCTGGGGATAGGCGTCAGAAATATAAAATATTTTCCAAAATTAGGTACATTAGTGCGGTGGCACCCTTCGTCAAACTAGGTGCAAAACACCTGTATCTTGAAGATTAGGCCTCTCCGGTATGGTTGTTTACATTCTGGGGACTAATGATCTAATTCTCTAGTACCTTTATCAGTCTACTAAGGGCACAAAAAAGCAAAATCAAATCAAAAAAGCAATTTTCTGTTGAAAAACCAAAAACCTGCACAAAATACTTTGATTATACTTTTATTGTGCGAACCACTAGAGTGTGGAATGATGTTCCAGAGTAGGTGTTTCCTGATAGAAATAATCTGGATGTCTTTAAGTCTCAGCTAAATCCTTTTCATAGAAGACTCTCACAGAGTGCTATAGGCTTTCTTTTAGTCTATAGAATATTTTGCAAAGTCGAAGGTCGAGCAGCATCACACTGGACATCGGTTAGTATCTAAAAACTCACCTCTTGCATGACCAGATCCTGGCTTCTCCGTATATACTGTGTGTCCGCGTGTACGATGGTCTGTAGGAAATGTAAGTAGGCTGGTCGGCGGCCGCGCGACTCGATGCAGTGCACGAAGTGCGCGACAACCTTCTCGTTGTTTTCGTGAGCGCAGAGGGTTGCGTTGTCTTTGAAAATGGCGCAGACGGTTTGGGCTTCGCGGATCTGTAATTGTAGTTTTGATTTATACATGGGTCTACTTACGTAGAACAAAAACAAGTGTCTTCGTAATAGAATTTACTTGAAATCGAAATGGCGCTGAAAAGAGAGACTTTCTAGTATGTGCAAGATATTTTTGATCAGAAGTGGGATAGTGCAGGCAAACCAGATGGTCTACTGATGGGACTATAATTATGGTTTGTCCGTGTGGACGAACCATATGTACATTTCATGTTTTGAAATGACATTTTCTACATGGATTTCTATTTTTTGTTATTCATGTTTTAAAAATAATTAATTGTATTTGATTAATGTCAAATATAATTACTTTTACACTATTTTTTAAATCACCACATTTAATAAGATTTTATAAGTAACCCAACAAAGTGACCCTCACCCCGGCATTCAAAAAGAGATCCAAATGCTTGTGCAGTATGGTCTGGTTCTGCTGGTTGCCGAGACAGAAGTGCTGCAGGAACTCGTGTGCGAGAGCTAGTAGCTCGTCCATCGCCGCATCATCTTCGTCGTGGGGGACCTGGAATTCAAATAACTTACTTAAAAAAGTATACATAAGTGACTTCAATATGTCTATACAGATATGAATTGATGATAAACGCTGAAATCGCGAAGAAAATCAGCCGTTTCGTTTCATACATTTTTTTGTAGTGGTAGGGCTCTTTTGCAGAGCCCGCCTGGGGAAGTACCACACCTTTGCCAGTTATTCCACCGCCAAGCAGTAATGTGCAAACATTACTGTGTTCCGGTTGTTTCCAGTGAAATTACAGGGCAAATGGGAGATTAAACAACTTATATCTCAGGGTGACGAGCGCAGTGCTGTACCGCGCAGGGTCTTGAATTCTGCGAGTTCAAAATTCTGGGTGGCGCAGACCTGTTATGGGCAAACGTGACGTTTAACATCAGGCGAGCGATTTGCTCGTCTCGTCACTCAATTACATTGTGGGGTGTCCTAAGAGTCTATAAAACGATCATCGCCTATGTGCAAACCAATGTTCCGTACACGGGCGGAGACTGTATTAAATCGCTCCTGCGCACACCTTTAGATTGGATTAACTCACAAGGTACTTAAAGAAGATTAAAAATGTAGATTTTTATGTATGTCCTGGACGTTCACCATTCTGTACATTTTTTCGCAATCTCCTGATAACACATATGTATATTGTCTAAATCTTAGTAGAATATTGAACAAATAGTCCTGTATGTGAGGTCCTACCATTTGGAGGTCATTTACACTGTAACCTGATGTGGTTTTTTGACTACCATTGAATACTACCCTTAAACGAGTTGACTCACTGTCTGGTTTCCAAACTGCATGGTGTGGTATGAAGTATGATAGCTGTGGTACAATAGGAACCTCTGTTAGATGACCAAGATCACCATATTCTTGAATAAAGTTAGAGTATAGTCTCTTTAATTCTGGATTTTTAACGAATCGTCGTTCGAGCGCAAAAAATTGTTGTTTGGCTCGTTTGATTGAATCACCTAAGCAATCTGGGTCTGTACGAAGAGGAAGTTGCACACAAAACCTACCTTCATTGTCACGGTATGTGTGTTTTACAAAGTGAGCCTCACATTGCATTTCTTCGTCAGTTTGTATATCATTTGATTCTGGAATTTCTTCTAACTCCCAGAACTTTTTGAGGTTATTATTTAGTTGCTCATTGGAAATGATTTCATTTTCGCTGGATTGTATTGTTGCATGATTGCATGTAATGGATTTGTTTTGGATTGTATTGTGTGTATATAGTGGGCCTGCCAGAATCCAACCTAACTTTGACTGGCGCATGATAGGTTGACTGTGACCAAGATGAATTTGTTCTGGTTGAATGAGTTCCCAAAACAGGTCTGCCCCTATCAGTAGGTCTACCGGTAGGGACTGGTTGAATGAAGTGTCTGCTAATTGGATGTTTCGAGGTAATTTTATTTGTGTGATGTTTATGGATTTATTTGGTAAATTACCTGATATTTGAGGAAGCACCAGACAAGAAAGATTGGACTCAAATTGACTGGTCCTCGATTTCAGTTTGACAACGCACATAGTTGATATTAGTATAGATAGGCTTGCATTTGACCGTCATCTTGCCTGATGGAAAGCAACGATACGGTCTATGATGGAGCATGCTTGCCTAGAAGAAACCGATTCACTCGCGACTTGAAGACACCTAGATTATATCTATCGGGAAACACCCACTCAGGCAAGGCGTTCCACACCCTAGCGGTTCGCACAATAAAGGTGGAATCAAAGCGTTTCGTACGAGTACGAGTTTCGTTCGATTTCGATTAGAAAAATGCCAATAAAACAAACCGTGTGTGCAAACCGGTGCAAACCGGTGTGCAAACCGCGGCCGACTTGTCAGCAGCGGTTTGCACATAGGCGATGAGCGTTTTATAGACTCTTAGGACACCCCACAACATAAAAAAAAAAGCCCACGACGGAACGGAGAAGGTATATGCGTTTAGGGTGAAAGGTTGTTGTGTTTGTTTGTGTGTGCACTCCAATGTTATGTCGAGTTTTATTGGCATTTTTCTAATCGAAATCGAACGAAACTCGTACTCGTACGAAACGCTTTGATTCCACCTTTATTGTGCGAACCGCTAGGGTGTGGAACGCCTTGCCTGAGTGGGTGTTTCCCGATAGATATAATCTAGGTGTCTTCAAGTCGCGAGTGAATCGGTTTCTTCTAGGCAAGCATGCTCCATCATAGACCGTATCGTTGCTTTCCATCAGGCAAGATGACGGTCAAATGCAAGCCTATCTATACTAATATTATAAATAGGAAAGATTTGTATTTTTGGATGTTTGTGTGGAATAAACTCAAAAACTACTGGACCGATTTCAAAAATTCTTTCACCATTCGAATGCTACATTATCCCAAAGTAACATAGGCAATTTTTTTTTAATTTCTTTTTTTTTATCCACAGCAAAGCGTGGCAGGGAGAGAACAGCTAGTTACTCAATAAAAAAAAAAAATATAAATTTTCGAGTGCAAAATACTAATGGAGTCAAATACGTCAATGTTCGTGACACAAAAAGCGATTGCTCTGGCTACTTTTCATTTCTTTTTTTTCTGAAGTCTACACAATAAGAGTTATATTTATGTACCTGCAGTAAATCCAGCACGATATTATGTACGCCAATGTTCCTCAACAGTCGTTGCTCGTGCCTCCGCGGACGGTTGCTCTCGCCGGCGCCGCTGTTGCCTTGCGTGCAGTACTTTATCATTCGCTGTAGTATCTGTCGACAAAGGATAATAAGCTTTAAGTTTTGAGCTATAATAACTAATTTAGGTTGCATCATTTGCAGGCTTGCGCTTACACATGGAAAAAATTGTTTGATTTTTATCAGTGGTGAACCGATTTCCATTGTTTATATTTTTAAGGTTGATCGATCATAATGATATTTGGCAAGAAAGAATCTTTCAGGAAAAATAACATAGGATTCTTTTAATTCTGAATGCAAAAAATTGATAGCTGTTATTTAATTTTTTGATTCGACTATAGGTTTGCGTTCGGCTGCCATCTTGCCTTAATGTAAGCGATGATGCAGTCAACGATGATTACGCTTGCCTAGAAGAATCTGATTAAAAGTACCTCTTTAATTTTCTTGTATTCGTTGTGGTCGTGTTTGGCAGTTTTCGAAGTATCAAGAACGTTGTCCATCGAAGCGTTTCTCTCTAAAATCGCGCCGCCCGGGCCCATTGTTCCTGTTAAACCTGCAAGGGAAAAATAACCTTCATAAGGGTGTTATAAAATCTAATTTTATTTTATCAAGGTATAGAGAAAGGCGTTGATGAGAAATCGCCTCAAAGCCGTTCAATTAAGGGTTAGTTTGCAATGACAAAGTAATTCGTATGTATAGTTATAGAGCTATGACTGAGTTCAGAGGTGGGATTGCTACGCTTGGATTGGTTTCTTCACATTCCGACACGTTTAATCCGAACTATTTACGAAGTTGCCAGCCGTACTAATATGTGCAGTTGAGAGCACCTTCGTAAATTGTCTGGACTATCTGTCTCGGAGTTTCACCGTAAAACTACAATCATAGGCATCGGGGTTTCGTAACGAATTAATAGGAGCAGCTTAGACTAGTATTAAAACTATTTTAAACATTTTTACGACTGGGGAGATAGGCTAGCGGCCCACCTGATGGTAAGAGGTCAACGCCGCCTGTGGGCAATCAAATTGTCATAAATATTAGAGACATTATTGGTACGCTTTCAACAATTTTTTAATTTTTTTACAATTTTGGTCCTTTTTAATACTGACTGATTTACATTCATACAGTGATTCAATCCAGCTGTAGAATCCACGAATATTGGATCAATCATCATCATCATAATCAACCACCTACTGCTGCTGTGGCTTCGCTACAGCGCGCTTTCCTGCCTTTACAATCAATCAATCTATGTCATCTGACCAGTGCCTTTAAAACTAGCTCATTATCCGTATCCAACGCTGTATTGAGAATATTGAGATACAGCCAGTGTTGCCAGCCCTCTCTAAGACAAAAAATCGTAGACTAGCTCTAAAAAAACTGTAAAACCTATCACAAACCTAGTTTTTGCTATAATGCCTTTTTTAATAAAAAAAAAAAAACAAATAAATAGCAGTGGCACAAAAACTAATGTTTTGAGGGTAACACATTTTTGACAAACTGAGCAAGCTCCCAAAAATCTGTCGACCTACATCTAAATTGTAGGGTTGGCTACATTGGATACAGCAGCTTCTCTTTGATCCAATCGTAACTGGATTTTAGCACTGGATCGAAACAATTTCTGTATACGTGTAAATAAGCCTTATATTTCACAAAATATAAAGTACAATGGCATAACCATGCGGTGGTTGACCAATGGCGAAGAAGCGAAAGATTCTTATTTATTTACATAGAGAAAGAGAGAGAGAGGTATCTGCTTCTCATGTTCGGCGTGATGATAGAAAGAGATAGTATTTACCACTGTAATAAGGCCTTCTCATTCTTCGGTCTACTACGACATGGACGGGAGCAAAAACTGTGGGAAAAAGAGACCTAAAGAAGCAGAACTGAACTTCAATCCACGATTACTCTATGGTAATTACACCTTCCTATTCACAAACGTTCAATAAGCCATTCTGTGCTATAAAATGCTCTGTCACCTTCTTGCTTACGAGAAACGAAACTCTCGAAAACGAGACAGCAAATGGGCATATGGAACTTTTCTGAACAAGACCGCAAATACAAACAGCTGCTTGGTTAGTAATTACCAACGAGCTATATGTTTTAGTTCGAAGGCAATTAATCTAGATGGCGCTTATCTTAAAACTTCAACTTTTTCTATCACAACGCCTTATGTAAAATACTAGTTTTTTAAAATTTGATTTAAGAACATGAAATGCAAAAAATAAAATGCAAAAATAATAATTGACGTGGCTTCTGCTGTGGTAGTTATTTAATGAAATGCTAAAAATAAAATATATGGCGAGTATGAGAAAGTCTGTTTTTTTTCGATTAATAACGAGATTACTTGCATTGTTTGTGCTATCGGTTTACGTACGTTATTTTTAATATTTGGGGTAATTAGTTATTATTATTATTTTATTATTAACAAAACTACACAATACATACGTTCTTGTAAACTTAAATCAGGTTTAACTGTTTCTACTACTATAACACAAATATGGAGTTAACTTCAGTTGAGTTAGTTATTGGTGTCAATTCTGCTGTACGACTCTCTAAACTAAACTAACCTGGGAGGACTAAAATTATTCGCGTCTCTTTTCATTCTAATATACAAAAATAGGATAGCAACACTTTTAGAGCTGTCACATTTAGTTAATTATATAAAATGGTACGACAAAATTCTTATTGCTTGTTATTTTCAGTTAGAAACACAGAGTAAGCTAAAATGAGCCTTATTTTCTCACCAGTATGGTCGTCCATGAGCACGGCTCGTCCCTTGTTGAACACCCACAGTTCCGACTTCTCCACGCTTTGGCGGAGCAAGTCTAAGTCGGCCTTTATCTGCTTGTAGGATTCCACGTCCGCGTCTGATACTAGCAGTTGTACCTGGGAATTAGATTTTAGGGTTAGAACATAATTTCTAGGATATAAATATAATACACACTACACACTATTATAGAAAAAATGAAAATGAAAAAAATATATATATTACTACTTAGTATAAACAAGTTTTACTGCAGAACAATTTCTAAAAATCTCAAAAAGTAAAAAATTGCTGTCCCATACATAATACTATTCTTAAGTATTGTAAGTGTGTCAGTCACCCTGTTTATAAGCGATTCTTCGTACTGTACTGCACGTACTTCGTAAACGTACAAAATTTTAGAACAATACATAATTTGTGCGTAAATTACCAAAAATTGGATAGTGGAATGGCGATTCAAACTTAGAGACCGACATTAAATAAGATGGAAGAAGCCGATTAAAACATTTTATTCTCGAAACATGAGGTATTACAATTAACAATGGCTGTTAAATTAGCCTCTCCGCGGACTTTTACTTTTGAAAAAATTATAATAGTTTTAGTTCGCCATGGTGTACTTGCTGCTTACCTGCTTGAAAGCAGCTAGCACCTCCTGCCGCTGGCTGAAGTGTCTGAACAGGAGCGCCAGGGCTCCGGACACGAGAGCCGCCGACGCTCCCTGCGAGCACAGCTGTAGTAACACTCGGAGCACCATCCTGCCGCCGCACTCGTCTAGGTCTAGTCCGTCCCTGGATTGGAGGAAGTTTGTGAGATAGGCGGCTTGGACTGTTGTGTCGTGACGCATCAGAATATTCTGCCTTGTGCCGTATTAACTCGGTCGCTTTTAGCACAATACATAAAGACTGCAGATGTAAGGGTTTGTCTATTAATCACGTGATGCAATTTCTTCATCCCCCCTCCCCACTAGTGATACATGGTGAATTGGTGAGGTTATAAATCCCCCTCCCCCGCCAATATCACGTGTATTTTTGGTACAAACTGTCAAATGAAATACACGTGATATTGGCGGGGGAGAGGGATTTATAACCTCACCAATTCACTCTCTCGCACGTCTCTACATCTCCCCTCGTGATATTTTGTAATGTTTCCCCCCCCCCTCCCCCTCGCGAGCCTCACGTGATCAATGGACGATCTTTAAGCACTTGTGCGTACTTATACTACCAACAACGCACACAGTCATTGCTCACGGACACGAGTCTCGGGGCTTGTGTCTATGTGTATTGGTCGAGCGTGCTTACTAATATTAGCTTTGCGTCCGTAATCTCTATGTTTTGTACTCTGTCTCAACATTTTTCTTCAGAGAGACAGTGACAGAGATAGTCCAGACATCTTCTGATGCATCAAGACACGACATTGTTATGTGCATCTGGCTTTAGCAATGGAGTGTGTTTCTAAGGTAGCTGTTCCGAGTAGACCAAATATGAAGCTGTTTTAAAGAAGTACATATGAGTATTTGTAATTCAAATAAAAGCTGATCTTTGACGTACAAACAAAAGTAAACTCTGCAATCAAATCAGTGTGCCTAGCACAACTTTGACGTAAAAATAAGTAGCGAGTTTAACGCCTATCGGGGGTGATTCTGACGGGCGTAAATAGCGTACACTTTTCTATCGAATACTGGCTACTTATTTTCACGTCAAAGTTGTGGCACACTGCACTCAGAGTGTTTTATGTTTTTATTTTTTTTATTTATCTAAAATTAATATTTGATATACTCGTATGTTGTTCTGAGAACAGCACCAGTTTCGCATGTAAAAGCTTTGCACTCGGCTTAAGGGGATTCCGTGCTCGCAGTTCGGGGGCATTGTCTTGGCTTGCTTAAAAAGCACGGACTGATATATGAAGCGGGGACATACTCTAGGTAGCTCTCTGTCAATGTATATAGTTCTTTTAGCAAATATTGTAGTCGACTTTTGAAAAAAGAGATTAATCACATCATAAAGTATCATCACAAACGATTCATCCATTCAACATTATCGAACACCACACAAAAATATTGCAGCCTGATTACGCTAATTGTCAATTGTAATCTTGTCTCTGGCACTAGAATTGTGTAACTTGCGACTGGCGGTAGTCGCTGTCAAAGTAGTGGTAATTGATAACGTTTACTTGTGACATTTGCGTGACTAATTATTTTTACCGTTACTGGTAGCATCTTTGTTATATTGCTACCAGCAACCGTCTTACAATATCTCAACATCCAATTTGTGACTAATCACTACTTTGTCAGCGACGATGTCAGTTCGAAAATTACTTAACAACCCAGTCGCTCGTGCATTCTTACTTGTGAGTATTATGCAAGAGCGGAACGACGAGATTGTGATTGTCAGTGACAACTACCGTAATCATGCTGATTTTGGACGACACTGGAAATCAAACTCGTTCAAAAGTAACACTGTTAGGAACACAGAATTCATTTTCAGATATTTTTCAAATAAATATGAACCTAATTCTGTTGAGGATAAGGTTAGTTGTTGCGAAAGGGTCATGCGAACATTTGTTAGTGTTAGACAATAAGCAACCTTCTGCGTACGCAATAAAGCATACTTTAAAGACTTAGGTCCTTTTGTTTTAGACTGTGAAAGCGCTAATTGGCCTGAACTAAAGCTAAACTATTTAGACCTCGTAGAGATACCTTTTTGGCTCTACAAGAAAATCTAATGCATGTGAGCAAAACCTACGCAAACCTTTTTAAACCTTAGTGGTTTGACATAAGGGTCAAGGTCAAACAACAAGTGCTGTTCCAACAATAGTTAGTGACAAGTATAGCTTGGTTCCAACATTGATGTCATTGGAGCTAAACGGCCAAGACATTGGTCTAATTTCTTCACAGATAACCCCATACAGATAACGTTTTACACGATCTTAGTTTTGATTAATAATTACCAAAGTTTGAGAAAAGAGGGGATTGAAGGTCTGACACAAACATTCCCACATTAGCTGTATGAAGATTACGTATAGCCTAAAAATTAAAGTACTTTTTGAGATGCGTAAACGGAATCTATAGACGGTAATCTGCGATATAGACCACACAACTGTTTCATATTAACTTGGTAGCGCATTGGTTATCAAGGGAATGCACATCTTATTCTCATGCGGTTAGGTCACATTCTCGTGCAGCTCATTGCTCTGGTTATGCAGTAAAACATGCGTTGTATAATTCTTACTAACAGATCTACATTTTTTGGTAGACAGCTGTCAGGCACAGTTTGAATCGCGCTGAAAAAGTTGTATACATTAGTGGAAATCTAGAAGTGAAGAGAATGCAGTTACAGAACCATGTACCCATAGAGAAAGTCGTTCAAAGCTGGGACCCTATCGCTCGAGATTATCTCCGTCACCGCGTTACCAACTGAGTCGTAGGGCCTTCGTCGTAGTCGTTAGTCGTATGCTTCTATCTGATTTTATTCTTTTCGATATGCGCCTATAACTTACGCACATCACTATGCGGCTCCATAAGACCCACAAGAGCGAGCGAGAAGACAGAGAAATGATTTATGGCCGCACGACTCAGTTGGTAACGCGGTGACTATAGATTACATTTCTAAGGAGTGAGTGATCGAGGTAATATCTCACTTGCAAGAATAGGGCCCCTGGATCGAGATTGTCTCGGTCTCTGTTACTCTAATGACATGACTAACGTGACAGACAGGGACCGATATAGTTGACCGCTGCAGGATAGCCCTGCAGCGCAAATCCAGAGTTTTAAGAAAAGAGTATGCGAAACAGGCTGATGGAACTAACTCATCATTACGAACTACTTTTACTATGGGACCAACTATGAAATCGCGACAAAGAAAACAGCTGTTCCATAGAAAAATGTCAATGACACTCGACAAAAGTATGAAACAGCAGATTTATTCCCGATTTCTGAGTTGGTCCCATAGAAGTTCTTCATAATGAGCTCCATAGCTCTTACAGCTCTTTCCAGCTTAACATATCCTTTCCTTTTTGAAGCTTCTCTCTTACTCTCAACTTCACGGAGAAAGAGAAAGAGTATTATATGATTCACCCCAACTGTACTCGTATAACGTTAAAAACTCTTTCGAATTATTTCATAAACATTTTTTTTAAATAACATTGAACGACTTTCTCGCTCACCCCACCACCATAAACATGCTTTAGTTACTAGTAATTACTCTACTTAAGATAATATACAGGGTTATTCATAAAGGGTATGCTAAGCCGAAAAGGGCTCATAGTACTCATCATTATGAACAACTTTTACTATGGGACCAACCCAGAATTCGCGAAAAAAAATCACCTGTTCCATACATTTTGTCGAGTGTCATTGACATTTTTCTATGGAACAGCTGATTGTTTTTCGCGAATTTCGAGTTGGTCCCATAGTAAAAGTTGTTCATAATGATGAGTATTATGAGCTCTTTTCAGCTTAGCATACCCTTTATAAATAACCCTAATATAGAAAATAATAATTATACTCAATACAACGTATGTACCTACATTAGGGAAACTATAAGGATAACATGTTTTTGATGTGAAACATCTATTGGCGCACGTAAAACCGATTTCTGGCGTGGCGACGCATGCCGTGGCGACGCGTCGCCACGGCGGCGTGCAGTTTTCAAGCAAATAAATAAATGACGACGCGCGTACATACCTAATTGAGTTTCAATTTTCGAACGGTTTTGTGTTCTGCATATTACTTTCAAAATAATGTCGATGTTTCACATCTGCCAGGCGTCCCGTGACGGCTCACATTTTTTTTTTGTTTGAATTAATAAATAAACGTAGTAAAACAAATAACTGTTTCAATGAGTTTAATTGTTGTTCGATACGCATCAGGAATTCGGAACGGCTTGTTTGGCTCAGCGGTAGTGTAGCCGCCTTATAAGCCAGAGGTCAGAGGGTTCGATTCCCGGCCGGGCAGATGTTTGAGTGATGAATTTAAATATCTGTTCTGGGTCTGGGTGTTAGTTGTCCTTGTTTTTGTGTGTTCCATGGCATCCCCGACACAGGATTTATTCTAGTAGGGAGCTATGAGTGTGAAATGTTTATTTCTATGACTTTTTTTTTAATTTCCATCCTTTAACCAATTGCCAATAAAGTGTTTTTTTTGGATTTAAGGAAAGGTTATTAAAATAAGGTTATGAGGAAAGAGATGCTAAGCCGAAAATGGTTAGTCTCATAGTAAAACTTGTTCACAAAGAGCACTATTAGACTTTATGGACTTAGCATTTCTAGCCTTTCCTTACAACCCTGTACACCAGTACCAATCCATACTGGTATCTACGGAATATCTATATTACAATTTTATTATAATTCAAATTCATTATCAAACAAAATCAGTGTCATCATTATTTAACTCATTCAATTTTCTTAAATATTATCAAACAAAATCAGTTTTGATCATAATTTAACTGTTTCAGTTTTGTTGTATTTTCTTTGTACTACTTATTTTAATTATACTATTTTCATCATCATCATTTTCAACCTTTAATCCTCCCACTGCTGGGATACAGGTCTACCCTCGAAGTGATTTGGCCGTATTCCACCACGCTGGCAAAGTGCGGATTAGTAGATTCCATTAAAGAAGAGAAGAAGAAATTAAATACTACTTTAAACAGGGTTATTCATAAAGGGTATACTAAGCCGAAAAGGGTTCATAGTACTCATCATTATGAACAACTTTTACTATAGGACCAACCCAAAATTCGCGAAAAAAAATCAGCTGTTCGATACATTTTGTTGAGTGTCATTGACATTTTTCTATGGAACAGCTGTTTTTTTCGGGAATTTCAGGTTGCTCCGTTATTAAAAGTTTTTTATAATGATGAGTACTATGAGCTCTTTTCGGCTTAGCATACTTTATGAATAACCCTGTATTACTTTTTTATACTTGCATTTTTATATGTAGACTCGGAAGGGGACTCACCTACAACTGAATATGCCTTCAGCCTGGAGCCCTATCGCTTCGACGTCTGCTTTCGCTATACTATCGGCGCTTCTATCGCCGCCCTGCTCGAACTCCTTTTTGAAGATAGAGAGGAGGCAACTGATGCGGTAGTCGAGTCGCACGTCCAATATGAACTGAAAACGGTAAGTTAGTTAGTTTGTATAAAGTGTAACGGGAAGGTATAGTAATATTTAAAGGTGTTCTTCTACACGTCAAAGTGAACAACTACCTTGTTCCCTGAGAGATATAATCTTGGACTTTTCAAGGTCAGAGTGAATTGGTATCTTCCAAATCTGCGTTCATCATCTTCGACCACATCGCTTACCAACAGGCGAGTTGGTGCTCAAATACGGATTTATTCATTACTAGCTGCGCCCCGCGGTTTCACCCGCGTTTTCCGGGATAAAAAGTAACCGTGTTAATCCAGACCATGAACAATCTTTATTCCAAATTTCATGTAAATCCGTTCCGCCGTTTTTGCGTGAAAGAGCAACAAACATACTCACAAACTTTCGCGTTTATAATGTTAGAAGGATAAATAAAATATATATAAAAAATAGTTACCACCTATTGAAGTTACAAACCTGCAATATTTCGATGATTTTGAGCTTGGTGTCCATAACGAGCGGGTGTTCTCGAGCCAGCATCAGGGCTGAGGGGCTCCGCTGAAGACCTGCGCCGGTTGCCGGCGGATTGTTACCGGTCGCCGGCTGAAATAAACACGAAGTATTTTTTTAAATTTCAATTTCTCAATTGACCATTAGAACGTATTTGAATATAAACTTGAGCTAATTCTGTGCTATCATATTTTTTTTTTAATCATTTTAACTAGATTAGGTAATTATAATAACTGTAACTATACAGATTAGTCCGCATAGGATTTAAAGTTTAATAACCACATAATTTAAACCACCAATACACAGGACATTGGTAGAATTGCGGCAACATTACAGAAAAAAAATTGGTTGTCTGTAAAGTCGGTTTACGGACGATATTTCAACTTGACAACGTCATAACAAAACATTGAAATGATTGCATACTTTTCTCGTTGCGATCGTGACGTCACAATGAGCGTAACGGGACACTTTTTCGTGCGTTCAGCCGGCGTTTATCGATTTATTAGACGTTGTCACGTCAAAAAACCTGCTAAGAAACCTGAAACCTTTATTACTTCTCTTTACTTTGCCTTACCTTTACTTTTAACTGAGTCATTCCCTGAAAATTGGGTTCTGAAATGGGGACCTAAAATTCAAACATGAGATGGCAAACAGGCAGTCATTCTTATATTCTTCTAGGTGTAATACTCACGTTTCTAGGGACAGATCCTAATGTGATCGAGGTCATCACGGCTCCCATATCGCCAATACTTCTCAGCACGCCGCCTTCCGCTGCGGGCAGAAATTTAACCGATCAAATTATCATTTAAAGCCATACAAGAAAAATACAACCAAAAACAAGCATTAACTAAGAATATATCGTCGGCTTAGTGCAACAAGTCATTAACTGAAAAAGTCATTGTTTTGCTATGAAAATTAATGTGGTTTTGACACATTTGACACATTTGATTTGATTTGACGGGAATACTCGAATTTTGTTGTATCTGGTTTGGAATCGTATGTACGAAAATTATGATGCACTTACGCTTCTTAATTTCATTTTCCTGCGCTGCTTGTGTGACAGATTAAGTTTTTAATTTATTACCTCACCATGTATCACCAGAGGGGGGGGGGGGGGGGGGGGGTTGAAAAAGTTTCTAAAAAACATCACGTAATTAATGGACGAGCGGGAGGGGGGGAGGGGGGGCTGCCATTCGCTGCTTTAGCGTAGGATAATGTACTTACATTCGACGCCGGTGTCCCCGAGCGCGTTGGTCTCATTCAGCAGATCCATGGCGGTCACGCAGTCTAGTATGCTCAGCAAAGTCTTGGTTAGTCGGAGAAGGTCGCTGAAACTGTATGGAAAATACATATTTTTCCTTACAATTTCCTTTTTACTATGAAAACTGAACATTGTTGGCACAATTTCAACTGATGTTTATTATTTTTGGGCTTCTTCTAAAAACACTTAGTAGCCTAGTGATTTTAACATATTACTTTTTTGTTGTTAAACGTTTTCTTTAAATATTTTGTTGGTGATCTGCCTACACTTCAGTTTTAGTCATACTTTGGTCATCTTATTCCGATCTTGCTCAGTAAAATACGAAGTTTTGTGATCGATATAAAGTACTTTTCAACAAAGCCAAATATATATGCAACCTACTTTTTAACTCGCTCAATATATCCAGAAAGTCTTAGTTTTTTCTACTCTATTTATTTCTCACTTGTTGTTGGCACAAGACTCACCTATAAAAGCCGAAGTAAATCAGCTCTCTGGCCAGTTTGACCACCTCAAAGGTCAGCTTGTTCTGGTCATGGTCACTGAAGTACCAGGTCTTGGTGACCACATTACACAGGTAGTTCTCGACGAAGCGTATGGTTGAAGCGAACTGCTCTTTGACTTTCTCTCTGTTGGCATCCGGACCGCCTTTTACGCATTGGTAGCTGGAATTAGAGAAAATAAAGTTAGAAGTTAATTAATACCTATTTTTTTAGACAGATTTACACAATCAAATTATCAAATTAAAATTAATCAATAAACTGTGTCCCGGTTTAAAGGCAATGTTTCCAGCGAAATTTCAAGGCAAATAGGAGATTAAACATCTCATATCTCAGGGTGACGAGCGGAGTGCTGTGCCGCGCAGGGTCTATAATATTAAGAGTTCAAAACTAAGTGGCGCAGACCAGTTAAGGGCAAACGTGACCTTTCACATCAGGCAAGCGATTTCTCTTTCTTGATAAACTTTCTATTCTTTTTTTCCATCCTGTTTCCTGAATCATCTCTCTCCTAATCTCTCGACACCTTAGTCTACGAAGCATTCACATTGCTGAGGACAGGAAACGCCGGCGAAACATCGTTAGAGAGGCTACTTGGAGGTGGTGGTCACGACTCTGACATGAGGAACACGATTTTAGGAGGGGATCTGAATCTTAATTAACATTGTTCTATACAATAATTTTACTACATAAAGAGTTAGAGTAGCCTCTACTTGGAGGTGGTCACGACCCTCAAACGTGAGGAACGAGATTTTAGGAGGGAATCTGAATCTCAATTTAAACTGTTCTATGTATTATTTTTACACAGTAGCGACGACTACGACGGTGTGTGTGTGTGGCACTCACTCGTGTATCTGTATGAGGTCGGTGACCTCGGTCCAGAGGCGCGCGTACTTGACCGGCGTGACGGGCTCCTGCGGGTCGCGGTCCGCGTGCAGGTGCAGCATGAGGCGGCAGAACGAGGCGCGGAGCTCGTACGACAGCTCCGAGTTCGACATGCATCTGCGAAAACCGAGCAAACGTGAGCGTACGAAACAGTAAAGCCGGCGACTGACCTGTAACATTTCGTCGTAACCTATCGTTACGTTACGACGAAATGTTGCAGGTCAGTACAGCGAGTCGATCCGCTCGCTGCGAGCGCCGCGTACTCGACCACGCTCGCTTCGAATGCTACGTTACGGCAAAATGCTCAGGTCAGTCGCCGGCTTAAGCGATTGCAGCCTACAGAGTTATAAGAAGCCTAGAGTAAACTTAAATTGTAATAGTTAACTCTCACGGACCGTGGAGTCTGTGGTGTGTAATAAACTTTATAAAAAAAAAGTTATAAGAAAAAGGTACGTTAAGCCAAAAAGGGCTCATAGTACTCATCATTATGAAACTTTTACTATGGAACCAACCCGGAATTTGCGAAAAAAAATCAGCTGTTCCATTGAAAAATGTCATTGACAACAAAATGTATACACAACAACTGATTTTTTTTCGCGAATTTCGGGTTGGTCCCATAGTAAAAGTTGTTCATAATGATGAAGCATACACTTTCCTTTTAACCCTGTATAAGATTGGAGGGGTCACAGATACGTTTGTCGAAACTTTTAAGATTGTTTTAAAGTTTGAAGAATGTTGTTTGTCCAGGGGAACTTTTTTTATAAAAAGCGGCAATCAGGCAGACCATGTGAGTTTGTGACCAGCTGTGGTGTTTGTCAACACCCTTTTAAAAATGGAACGTGTAGTAAAACTTACTTTAGTATCAGTTTGATATGTTGACAGCAGACGCTGCTCAAAACTAGGACAATGCTGGACAAAACCCCACAAAGTTGAATAAACTTACTGTAGTATTAATTTAATATGTAACTGCGCAGACAAGCTATTCAGAGCCAGGTACTGCCGGTTGAGGCACATGTTGGAGAACAGGTCGAGCTGGTGGCGGTAGTAGTCGAGGATGGCAGCCGCCTCGCAGCCCGGCTCGCCGCGCGCAGCCGCCGCCAGCCGGGACAGCGAGCGCTGGCACTGGGGGGACGTACGAGTAGTACCAATGAGCAAGTAAGACAGGCGAGATGGCGGTCAAACGCAAGCCTGTTACTAAATTAAGAAACTGTATCCCTACTACGGAAAATGAAATTTCAGATGAATCTAAAAACATATCGGTCATTAAAATCAGTTCAGCCTTTTAGTAATTACGAAGAAACATAGGACCAGCAATACATACTCGTATGATATGGACACTCGACAAAATTAACCGTTAATTTTTGATTTGCAGTATCAGTATGTGTCCCATAAAGTTGTTCGGAGAACAATGATATATTTTCAAACTTACCTCTCTGTTGTTCCAAAACAGCATAACTTCATCTTCGACTTTATATTTGCTCTTGTCGTCGACGCTTTTTACTGATGCCAATCTGAAAACCAATTAAATTCAATTAAACACTTTTATTCAGTACGTAGTTTTATCTAAATAAAAAACAAAATTAAATCAAGTACGTAAAATTATAAAGTTTATAAGTTTGTATAATCTTCGAAACTATTGGACCGATTTCAAAAAACATTTCACTAATGAAAAGCTACACTAAATCCGAATGCTATGGACTATATTTAATGTCTATTTTATAGCCCCATACTTGCGAGCGCGAAGGCCGAGCAGCATAGGAACGACGTCCCGAGCATTAATTCGTAAAATTAACTAGTTTGTAATTCATGATACGAACTGGCATCAGCTAGTATTTGATATCCCCGATACAAGTCTTTAAACACTAACAACCTGTAACTAACTAAGTAAGTAAGCCGTGGTAGTTCAGTGGGAGAATAGCCGCTTCGCATTCTCGAGGTGGCGGGTTCAAACCCCGACTCGTACCAATGAGTTCTTTGGGACTTATGTACAAATTTACATACCACTGGCTTTTCGGTGAAGGAAAACATCGTGAGGAAACCTGCATATGACCGGAGAAGAAATTCAATGGCGTATGTGAATCCACCCTTTTGACAAGCGTAGTGGAATACGGCCTAATCACCTTGCGAGGGTAGACCTAGAATACTAGCAGTGGGATGATTTAAGGTTGCATATGTATGTAACCTAACAACTCCTGTGCGTATTCGATAGAAAAGTGTACGCCAATAACGCCCGTCAGAGGCGTCCTTCACGGGCGTAAATTGCTTACACTTTTCTATCGAATACTCCCCACGTATTTTACGTCCGACGTTATACCAGGTCGAATTTTAAAGGCTTTCTCAAACAGAACGCGACGCCGAGGCCAGCGTCGCGTACTGCTAGCGCTGGCGCTCTTTTTGACGGTATAGTATCGTAGTAGTACAACACAACTCGGCGTCATAGCGCGCCGTCAGGTTAACGCTCTGACGCGCGCTAAGAACGCGTTCTGTTTGAGAAAGCCTTAAAAGTAATTAAAAACACGTATATTACCTGGTTTCAATAAGTATGTCCGAATTGTTGGCGCACAGTACACTCTTACAGATTAGCTCCTGAGTGACCGCGATGGCTTTCTTGTTCGATATACAGAGGTCACTCAGGTAGTCTAAGAAACGGGACTGCCAAGTCTTCATGTTTTTACGGACGAGGCCTGCAAAAAAGGATAAATAATATGATGAAAGACCTTACATTACCCGAAGAAGAATCAGGAAATAAGCGTCAGTATTTCGATGGCATAACGGGAGAGAGGCCTGTACCCAGCAGTGGGATAGAGAGGGCTGTGGATGATGATGATGTGTGATTTCGATCAACATCCATACTTGCACAGTTGCTTCTAATTTCAGAAGTGGGATAACTTTACGCCTTTTTCTAACCTCCGACGCTACACGTCAAAGTTAACAACTTCTAGAACAAAAGTTTGCTAAATTCGAGAAAGACCATCTTGAATTTCCATAGAAATTGATCACGTGACTAAATATTTTGTATGGAGACACGATATTTTTTTCTCAAATTTAGCAAACTTGTGTCACAAAAGTTGTTCACTTTGACGTGCAGAAGAACTCCCTAAGTATTACTACACCTTGAACATGTGAACCGATTCGGGCGCGTTTTTAATAATAGTTACTCGATCGAGCGTTCTTAGCTATGACTCAAGAAAATAGTTTCAACCATTTGAAAATTATCAGTTTTGTTCTAGTCGAGGGTTTTTAAAATTTTTAACCGACTTCAAAAAAGGAGGAGGTTACATATCAATTCGACTATTTTTTTTTTAAATTTTTTTTTTATGTTATAACTTTTGACTGGGTGAATCGATTTTGATGATTATTTTTTTATTAGAAAGCTGACGCTTCCCATTTGGTCCCATTTCAATTTAGTCCAGTTCTGATAATGGTATCCATGAGAAAACCATATAAGTCTTAAATTTGCATTAAGTACGTGCGTGACAAATAGATGAATAACTCAATAGTCGGTCTTTTGAAGTCAGTTTTTGTTTTTTTGTTTTGTAAAAATAATTATTCTCGTTTCTTACCTACAAACGTCTCAATCTCGGAAGCTGTGATGTGCTTCTCTAGCAGTTTCCTGTTGTTGTGCAAGAGAGCTGTGATAGTGTCCTCTGCTAGGATGTCGTAGCCGATTTGTTTTTGCATGAAACCGAAATGCTTCGCTATGTATTCCTAAAAGTAAAAAGGAAGGAAGGTAGAGTAAGAATAAGAAATTAATAAGCGGAGTGGAGAAGTAAACAGTAGTTGTTCCTGTGAGTAGGTTGTAATATCATGGAAAAACTTCAAGGTTACTGAAAAAAGTTTGTTTCAAAGTTAATATAGGAAATATAATAATTAATCCCTAGATATATGTAATTAATGAATAATTAAGAATATTAAAAGCACCTTGAACTAGATTTTCAGTATAAGTTTTGGAATCTCAAAATCAGAACTTTGAATTTTATGTTACAATGTAAAACGACTGTAATAGAACTCCGTTCACTTGTGACACCCACTTATCCTTTCATTTCAAATTTACATTAACTATTATAAGCTCTGAAATGGTCCTACTTACTTTAATCCAGCATATTAAACGGCTCAAGTTTAGAACGATTTTTCACTAAATTTTCCTTCAATCTCACCTGATTCTTCCTATAGTCCTGTTGACTAAGCCTCAGTATCCGGTAGCACAGTCTGAAGATGTACTTGTAGGCCGCATAGCGCGGGTCGTACAGCTCTTCTATCTTGAGAAACGCTTCGCCTTCCGGCGTCTCTTGGAATGGACCCTGGAAATATGAAATAGACTGTAAAACACTTGAAATAGGGTTACGAATTGAAACAGTTGCTTACGTCCTTTTGTTTCGGTTTAATTAGCTGTTGTACTCAGTTCTAAACCAACGCCTTTCAAACCAATAGACATAACATCAAATTAATGTGAAACACTCAAACATCTGGCTGAAAACTGCGAGTGCTCCGTACTGAACGCTGATTGGTCCGCTCAAGTACCGATGTCATTGGTGGGCGGGGTATAAGCATTACTTCTCCTTTGCTAATATATTGACTGGACTGGTAATACTCGCACTAAGGCCCCCAATCAGACTCCGATTTTATAATTATAAGAGCTTATTTTAAGGGCCAACATGGCCTTATATTGGGTCAAAAGTCTCCAAACCTCTACAAAACTTCAAATCTTGATCGATATAAAACCTTCATTTCAAAAACTTCACACTTCTTTTTCGTGCAATGCGCTTTAACACTTTAACTGCTGCTATTAATCACATGCGTTTGCCTTAATTGCTGCTAATAATCAAATGCGTTGTATTTTACGCCCCTGGCGTGTGTAGCCACATTCGCGTTGCACAAAGGAAAACACAAGGTATGTGGTTTCAGCAGTTAAAGTGTTAAAGCGTTTTCGATGATAAATTCCACATTACCTGTAATATTTTGAACAGCTGTCTCAATATATACTGCTCCCGAACCAGTTTCTGTCTGTCCCGGTTGGGATTTTCAACGATTAATTCTAGTGCTTCGGATTTGTTCGGTTCGTTTTCGAAGCCGGCTATGAAGTAGACGATGTCTTGGAGAAGGCAGGTCAGTGCTCTGAAAATAAACTTATGTTGTTAGACCATAAGAAAAGAGAATGCTGAAGTGGAAAAGTGCTCAGACTCATCATTATGAACAACTTTTACTATGGAACCAACCCAATATTCGGAAAACATCAGCTGTTCCATACATTTTGTCGAGTAACATTGACATTTTTCTATGGAACAGCTTTTTTTATTATGAGCCCTTTTCGGCTTAGCATACCCTTTACTTATAAGTATAGCCCTATAGTGAAGGAAACATATGGTTTATGTCATTTAACTTGACGTATATTCCAGTGAATTAGTGATAATGTACTCTGCAGACGTAATTTACAAAGATATTAAAAACTTTAAAAATGTAAAGGAGACTAGGCTATCTTTCGTTTTGTTGTTTTTGTTCGTCTCTGATTTACTCGGTAGAACTTCACAGAAGCTATTAGCAATATCTGCGTTGCGACACTTTAAAAGACAAGGCAAATTGGTACTTACTTCCTTTCATTATGTTCTATATTCCCGTGATGTAGTTTCGTCGATAAAGCCGACAATACTTTGCAGGCGTCGTTGGCAAAGTCCAAGTCTCTCACTTCGCTCGGTGACACCGATATTAAAGCGAAAGCCTCTTTGTCTTCTTTTACTTGAGAACAGCCTACCTAGAAATTTTGGAATTGTTTGTAAATTAGTTTTTTTTTAAATACATGTTAGCGTAACTTTTATGCAGACATTTTTGATAAATTAACCCGAGTTACGAAATGCTCTGTCAACTTCTAGGTAATGGAAAGTGGTACGTGCGAAAACGAGACAGCTAGTTTTTAACCACAATATAAAAAAAAACATAATTTATCTGATATTATGATTATTTATAAAAAAACCGGCAAACAAGCAGACACTCAGTCTGATGGTAAGCCAGTCCGCCGCCTGTGGATGCTTGCAACACTAGCATTTATCTGAAGTTTTTTATTATGAGAATCAACTTTAAATATAATACAATAGCAACATTTCTGGTATACATACCTTGGACATGACGGGTTTTTCTTCGGCCTTGTCTATGGGTATAGATGTCGAGTGTACCCATGTGTGCGTGCATAGATGTTGTAATCTGTAAAATTACAAGTTTTTGATATTAGAAAATATTTCTTGAATAACTAACATACATCAAGATGTTTTTATTAGACACTAGCTGTTCCCTGCCACGCTTTACTGTGGATAAAAAAAAAAAAAAAATAGCCTATGTTACTTTGGGATAATGTAGCATTCGAATGGTGAAAGAATTTTTGAAATCGGTCCAGTAGTTTTTGAGTTTATTCCACACAAACATCCAAAAATACAAATCTTTCCTCTTTATAGGTAATATTAGTATAGATTTACACAAACGTAAGCACCAATTAGTTTTCTTATACACTGACAACATTACGTCGCTCGATCAATAATAATTTTATTTTACAAGATTTTATTTAACCCACCGTGTTAGTTACCATAACATTAACTTATAACCTCATGAATCGCTGTTTTTTTTAGTAATAGGCTTGCGTTTGCCCGCCATCTCGCCTGATGGTAAGCAACGATGCGGTCTACGATATGTGTGGATCAAATCTTGGAATTAATAACCTTCCCAAGTATCACCATGGGGATGAAACAGTGGGGCTAGCACAACTTTGACGTAAAAATATGTAGCGAGTTTTCGATAGAAAAGTGTACGCCATTTACGACTGTCAAGTGTGCTCCTGACGGGTGTAAATGGCGTACACTTTTCTATCGAATACTTACTCGCTACGTATTTTTACGTCAAAGTTGTGCTAGGCCCACAGCTGCTAAAAAGATCACGTGATTAATGGCTCACCTAACGTAGCTACTTTGCGGGACAGGCGCGTCGCAGTGCGTCATGGTGGTCGGATCCAGTTCGAACAGTGTGGCGATTTCCGACGAGTGTGGCACCGACACCAGCTGATATAGTGGCTCGTCCGCGTCTAATGTGGCGTCACTAGAAAAAAAAGTGTATAAAAACTTGTGATCAGACAAAGATACGATTAAATTAAAATCAAAGAAACTAGAGCTTTATAAATGGAACTTGTAGTCCACGTTAATCTGTGTGTGACCTTACGACTCCATGACAAATGCTCTTAGTCGCACTCAAAATTGTGTTTGTATAATCTACTAACAAAGTTTCATGAGGATCGGATCAAAGGCAATCAAATTATCGTGAAACAAGCACTGATTTATTCCAATAGACTGTAAGACACTTTTAAGATCGTTTATATATTTCACTGGCTATTCGGTGAAGGAAAACATCGTGCAGAAACCAGCATACGTTCAGAGAAGAAATTCAACGGCGTATGTGAGTCCACCAATCCGCATTTGGCCAGCGTGGTGGAATACGGCCTAATCACCCTTCGAAGGTAGACCTGTATTCCAGCAGTGGGAGGATTAAAGGTTGCTGATTATAATATAATGTATATTGAAACTACGAGTAGATAATTGGAAGAGATTTTTCGATGAGCTGGTTTATTTCTTGGCGGAGACAATTTTTTTAATATTATTTTTAACTTTTCCAAGAAAATATACGCTGCAATAAAATCCAGATGAGAAATCTAGAAAAGCACTCACGGTAATCGAACGCACGCCTCGGCTGCCAAATAGTGTCCCGTGGCGAGGTGCTTGAACCGGAATATCGAGTTCCAGTGGCCGGCGCCGCCGCGGCACGGGTCGTGCTGTACCACCTGGAATTATTTTACAGCCCTTTAGTGTATAATATACTAGCTGACCCTTGCCCACTTCGTTGGGCATAATGTTAATTAAACCCGAAGCCATCGCGCGCCGTCCGGACCGTTTTTTCTCCGATTCACTTTGCAAAACGGACTACCACGTAAAAGCCTTTTTATTTTTTCGGTTTTTTATATAACCTATGACACTCAGCAATAATGTGGCTTTCTATTAGTGAAAGAATTTTTAAAATCGTTTCAGTAGATCCCGAGATTACCCCTTACAATTTAACAAATATACCAACACACAAACTTTACTTCTTTATAATATTAGTATAGAGTATAGATGTGGCTGTAATATACTCTCTCCCGCTAGCATTACCAAAAGATTTTCAATGTCATTGGTTTGTCTTTGTGTTTTCTAACGTGGATAAAATACTCTCACCCGTTATCATTCCATAAAGGTTTTCAATGTTGGTTTTGAACTGATCATTCAGGGTTGCGTTTGCAACGCTTGACAATCAGAATTATTCAACCTGCCATAACAATTTCTAGCCAAGTGGCTGGTTCATCACCAGACTGGTTGGACCATATTCACCATACAAATTTTGACACGGTATCCCATATTTTTTGCTTGTTACCTTTGATCAATTTGCTAAAAGAGAGCCAAATTAGAGCACACCATCTATGCTCAATCACTGCGCTTACAGAATTGCTGGGCCTAAATCTGTCTGGAAGACATCAGCATCATCATCAATCTAGCTAAATACCAAGCTGGTTGATGAAGTCTGATTACTACCTGTCACTCAAATTTGCCACTAATTTGCTCATTCTATTTCCGTGGCTACAAATGTAAACTACCAACGCACCCTTTAGGATTCAAGCTAAAAAAATAACCGCAAACGCATCTCTTTGGTTCCTAAAACCAAGTCTACTCCTTACCTGGAACTTCCAAGTTAATGTCTTCCTTACCTCGATCTCCCAAAGCGCTTTACTACTCGTAGCCGCCGTAGCGCTCGAGCGGCCCGTCGTCCTCAGGAACACGTGCTGCTTCTTCTGATACTCGTCCATGGTGAGAAACTTCTCCTGTTCGGCGTGGAACAGCCGGACCACGTCGCCTCCTTTGAGGATCTCCTCCTGATTCTCTTTGTGTTCGAGGAATAAGGTCACTTTCCAGGATGTCGAGGAGTTTACTACGTTCACCTGTTTAGGAAAAGGTATGACACCTGTTTATTATAATATGGACTCATCAGTGGGTTAAAGTACTGAAACCACGAGTAAAACCTCGGTATGAAACGATTTCTTACGTTTACTTTTGCGGTTTACACAAACTGCGTTTTACGATTATTGTTAAACTATGTTTCCATGTCCATATGAGAGAACTCTAAGTCGCTAACTGGCAAGAGACTGCACAGACATGGACCAATGGCATGTCCTACCGTCGGAAGTCATCACCCACTTTAGTTCTCTACACAATCCAATACAATAACTCTTCATTGACACCACAAAAAGAGAATCACAATAGTAAAATACATACGAGAAAGGTCCAAAAGACGGCAGTAAATCAAGTACATACCTCCATACATCCAGCGTTGTCTGGCAGTTCGTACGTAGCGGACACGTGCAGAACTTGCTGGCCGGCGTTCACAGGGTTCATGATCACCTTGTCGCCTACCACCACGTTGTCGCCTGAATAAGACCAATACCAAAGACACAGGTTAGAAAAATATTAACAACCGACGAAGAAAAGTCAGAATCAGTTGCCATCTTCGTAGTGAAGTTTGCGAGTCCATGCTTTTTAAGGGTTCTGAACTAAGATGGGGTTAAAGCCTCATGACTATCAAAGCACAGTTGGGCAGAACTGAATGATAATTATCAATAGAAACGCTAAAAATATACCGTTTGGTGACATCAGGACAATTTCGTACAATTACTAGTCAATGTCGCGTCGCTCTGCTCTGTTCAACTTTGATGAATACCAGGGATGCTTTTCTTGGGCGTTCGAGATTATCTACGATAGTCTCACTCTTATGACTTTTTAATGAGAGCGACAGCGACCGAGATAGTATCTCACTCGCTAGAATAGGGTCCCTGGCTTATAAAGGAAAAGGTATGATAATGAAAAGACTATTTTTGTTTGGACCACCTGATTTTTTTTGCAATTTCAGGGTTGGTCCATAGTAAAAGTTGTTCGTAATTTTGAGTACTACAAGTCTTTTTCGGCGTAGCATACCCTTTCTTTATAACCCTGTGGAAGGATGCTCTTACCAGTAGATCGTAGTTTGTAGAAAGGCATCACGTAGAACCAGGAGCCTTCGTTTCCGTTCGCGTCTAGGTGAACCCGCATCGCGTTCTTTTCTAGCAACGCGGGTAGTCTTTTGTTCACCTGCGAATTAAAGATTTTCAGAAGTGGGATACAAATTCGAACAGGCTTTGAACCAGGTTTGCCAGAACCAATCGCTTGGCGACAGATATTCGTTTTTTTTGTAGGTTAAGTGACTTTATTACACCTTGTAATTATAGTAATTAAGGCCCGCATACCTTTAACTTAGGAATGGTAGCGGAGGAACGAGGAAGCGTGGTTATTCACATTTCGTTGAACTCTATTAGCTGTCTTAAATTTACCACTAATAAAGTGGGTCAAAATCGAGCTCAAAGGAGTCGGTTACAAACATATATACATACAGGTGAAGCTAATAAAAGCGTGTTAAAAAGGACGTGCGGTAAGTTAAGTATACTCTCAATAATACTATGTGTCTTTCCTGGTTTGTCGCTGCGACAGCGGTACGGTATCAACTATATACAAGGTGTAGTAATCTTCTGCACGTCAAAGTGAACCACTCCTAGAACTCAAGTTTGCTAAATTCGAGAAAGAAAATATCATCTCCATTATTCTCCATAGAAAATTGATAACGTGACTAATTATTTTTTTTGAAGATTCAATATTTTCTTTCTCGAATTTAGCAAACTTGTGTCACAAAACCCGGAATACGGCCTAATCACCCTTCGAGGGTAGACCTGTTTCCCAGCAGTGGGAGGATTAAAGGTTGCATATGATATGAGTGTCACAAAAGTTGTTCACTTTGACGCGCAGAAGAACACCCTTAAGTATAACTACATCATTCCGTTACACCTTGTGTATTATATAAAGTATACTCACAGTCAGGTATTTGTTGGACTTGACGTGCAGCAGTTGCAGCACGCTGCCGTACTGCACGACAGTCCCGAGCAACTTCTTGTTCTCCAACTCATTCTGTTTCTTTTCTATCTCAGCGGCGTGCTGTAACAACGTTTTACAACCAGTTTAGTTATATTATTCGGACTATTTCGTACGGTCAAAAGATCGCTCAAGTTTTTGGTTCACGGTTTTTGACTCAAGGACACGGGTGCATATCATTGTCTTTTGTTTGTGTTGATTTGTGTTATTGTGACCCAAAAATATTTTTTCTGTATTTCCCATCAATGTTTTTTTAACCTTGTTCGTGACTCGCACCTTTCGTATGAAAGGAACTTTGCGACGCCTAATTAACATTTTTTAATAAGTACAAAATTTTCAACCAAAATGGTCTTATTTTTATCTAATTTCAAAACGTCTTTAGAGGATTTCATTCGCTTTAATTATAAAACTGCGACCCCTTGAATAGTTTTCTAGAAACACATTTTGAAAAACGTCCTGATAAACAAAGACAAACGCCCTGCTACGCGCATTCGAAAAGAAATGTTTTCCAATTTATTTATTCACGGAAAGCTAACCAAATCAATCAAAAAACAATTCCAATCCGAATCACATAACAGCCAAGTTCCAACCCAAACAGTGCCAGCACGAACATTAATGCGAACATTTCAATAAGCTGGCTCCATTAATACATTCGCTAGATCAACAGACGTTGATTAGACCATCCGTCGGCGACGCGAACAAACAAATTGAAATATGGAAACGCTTTGTTTTCAATTCGATTGATCGATGAAATGTTCGCGGGAATACGTCTGAAACGATGTGCTGGAATCGTTTCAAGGTTGCGACTCGATGTGTTAATCGTACGAAAATTATACCAGCGTAGTATGTGTTATCATAAAGTAATTTAAAAAATAGTAATATTTATAGCTAACCCGACAGACGTTGTCCTGTCTTAATTATGAATATTGAATTCGAATTGTCTTTAATTTTCTAACTTGCCGCGAAACTTCTTTAATTATTTTCTTTCATAAGAACCTTCTTCTGACAATAATTAACACAACAATTAAAGAATTGGCGAAATTATTCCATCCGTTTATGCGTGATGCGATGCCCAAGAGAAATAGAGATTCATTTTTATATTTTGATAATAGATTAGCTCTTTGAACTCTATCGCCATACAACGTGGTAATGCGGCCAGCGTTTTGGAAAAAAATCCCGCAGGCAGCGGTTTGTTAGATTAGTAAAGTTTTATTTTTAATATAGTATAGTAGTAGTAGGTTTATATTGTAGTTTAAATATAATATTATGCATATTACGTAACTTTAGATTTGTAGATTCATTTTTCATATAAAAGAACTAACAAAATATTTAAAAATATATTAGCAACAGATCAAATATAATATGTAGACATTGAAGTAACGATTTTGTAAAATTATTAAAAAAAATCTGTATTTTACCATATTTTACAGCGGATTTTAGTTTGGAAAAAATATTTCAGTACTGAAAAATTTCTGATGCATCATTAAAATTTATAAACGGAAAATACGTATCCTACCGACCTCTGCATGTATAATACTTGCCTACTTACGTAACAATCGGAACACACAACACTAAAAAGTAGGTAGAGACAACAATGAAATAATCTGGTTTATACTAAAATAGCTTTTATTGCTGCTATTAATGTAGTCATTATGTCTAACAATTAATTAGGCATAACTTCTATTTTAATGACATATTCTTTTTTTTGTGTTTGTCTTGTACCAGCTACGCTTCTAAAGTAGTGACGGTTTTTTTATTTTTTAAGATAAAAAGGTGTGGTACACGTCTGAAAGACCTAAGTTTCTTGTAAAACATCAACATTGGTCTAGCCGTTTAGTCAGATGAAAATGTAAGATAACAAACATATACAGGGTTATAAAGAAAGACTTATGCTAAGCGAAAAGAGGTAAATTTTTACTTAATAAAAAAATAAAAAATATAATTATAATTTTTTTTTAATTTAATTTCCATAGAAAAATGTCAGTGACTCTCGATAAATGTATGGAACAGCTGATTTTTTTCGCGATTTCCGAGTTTGGTTCTTTAGTAAAAGTTGTTCATAATAATGAGTTCTATCAGTTCTTTCGGCTTGGCATACCCTTTCCTTATAACCCTGTAGAAAGACAGACCTATTTTCTCATTTAAAATAAGTAAGATAAATGATAACAAACAGCCAAATATACACTCTTTATAATATTACCGGGATTCTTTCAATTTCAACGCGAATACATCTTAGTTACGAACGTCCTAGAAAATAAATTACATAGAGATATTAGCGTCCCACGGGACAGTTCAATTCATTAAGACTGAACAAGTAACGGTTAAAGAATCTAGCATTTATTCCATAGGTATACGGTTCATAATTCAATGGCAGTTGGTAAAACAGATCGACAGACCAATATAGAGCGTATGACAAAAGATGAGAGCTTAGGAAATGCTATAAATCTTTTTAGAAGCTGGAATTTGTAGCGATTTTTCTTTGAGATAACATTTAAAGGAATGAATTAGATATTTTTATAAACGCGCCCTCAATTTCGGTCGGTCGTCAGTAACGTTTTGTTTTGAAAATTAAACCATTTTCCGATTTACGACTGAGCTGTAATTTGGTATATCATGACTTCGATAATAATACGATAAAAGCTATATTTTTTCTTGTTTTGCTGTAACGAGCAGGCGTAGCGCTTACTATATCGATCGAAGTATAAGCTTAGCTATAGTAAACTAATTTATCATTAACAAGAACATTATTTTTACAAAACAAAAAACAAAAACCGACTTCAAGAGACCGACTATTGAGTTATTCATCTATTTGTCGCGCACACACGTACCTACTTAATGCAAATTTAAGACTTATATGGTTTTCTCATGGATACCATTATCAGAACTGGACTAAATTGAAATGGGACCAAATGGGAAGCGTCAGCTTTCTAATAAAAAAAGAATCATCAAAATCGATTCACCCAGTCAAAAGTTATGAGGTAACAAACATAAAAAAAAAACATACAGTCGAATTGATAACCTCCTCCTTTTTTGAAGTCGGTTAAAAAGAATTAGCATTGCTATTCAACGAGGTAACATGGCTAGCCTGTTGGGTAGGTACATCTCCTGACTTGAGGTCTGTTTTTTATATTTTTGTTTTGTGTAGTTATCTAGTTATATTATAAGTTAGGACGGAATACAAAAAGACTGTAAATGTATTATTTAAGCACAAAACCGTTACTTTTACCCGCAGCTGTTGACTTTCCTAGAAACACTAATGACCGTAGCTACTCACTGAAGTTTTCTCTACGAAACCGTGACTCGTTAGAAGCCTATTAGACTCGGAAAGTGGCGGAAAAGTCGTCCGTTTCTAGACGGTTTGCGTGTTTCATATCAATAAAGGCAGGAAGATTTTGTAGCAACTTATTGTAAAATTTCGTAAAAGAAAGTTTGTCTACATTTTGTTATTAATAACACGGGAATACTCACGTAAAATTAGGTCGTTTTTTTACGACTGGTTTAAATTTTTTTTACAAAAACACGTCATTTTTTATAGTAAAGTTTGTCTACGTTTGTGGCGGTTGTTTAGCTGAAGAATAAACTGCCAAAGCTTAGATGTTTACTTTAACCGTGGAAATAATTGGATATCAGATTCTGTAATAGCATAATCAGCATTCGAGCCTGCGCAGAATTTGACACCGTTCTAACTTTATACAAATAAAAGTGGTAGGTATTCCATTTAAAAAGGTAGAGTAGATAGATGGCCAAGTAAAAACTTTTTTTTTTTTTGTTTTATTAGATTTTAATGTTGAATGTAATAAAATTTTTATTTATAGCATTGCTACAAGTCAGGGTATATTAAAAATAAATTAAAAATAATTAATAATGAATTGTATGTATAGGTACATGTATTTGTTTTTCCAGACTTGTGTACCACGGTGGACCTAGAATACGTTTTATAGTGAAAATAGCATTTCGTACTTTAACGTAAAATAAAATAAGTTGCTGGACATACAGACAGACAAACACCGAAGTCTCGCCTTAAGTTTTCTTCCCTGAAGGAGATTCAGACCCCTAAAACAATCACAGGTAAAAAGAACAAAACTATTCCCCAATCAATTACAGTTCATTGGCACGAAAGCTGGAAACACTCAATCCATCATTTCCCCTCGTTGCTAAAGTGAAAAAAATCGGGTCACTTCCGTGGGAATCAACGCCGTGTAAATAGCGACCGCCTGAATAATTCATAGCCACCGATTGATTTAGTGGCGACGCACGTGCGTGACATAGACTAGGTAATAGTTAAACTGAAAACTAAATCTGTTTCTGAAAGTGTTACTTTGGACTGGATTATTGAATGAGATGGAAACAAGCTGCGTATTGCGGTGGTGTTTTTCCATTGTACCTACACTACCTGATGCTTACATAACATATATATAGGGTTATTCATAAAGGGTATGCTAAACCGAAAAGGGCTCATAGTACTCATCATTATGAACAACTTTTACTATGGGACCAACTCGAAATTCGCGAAAAAAAATCAGCTGTTCCATACATTTTATCGAGTGTCATAGACATTTTTCTATGGAACAGCTGTTTTTTTTTTCGCAAATTTCAGGTTGGTCCCATAGTAAAAGTTGTTCATAATGATGAGTACTATGAGCTCTTTTCGGCTTGGCATACCCTTTATGAATAACCCTGTATAACTGATATTTATATAGAGACACTAGCTGACTCGACAGACGTTGTCCTGTCAAAAGCCATTGCGTAACTATAGCAACCGTAGTATGTTGATGCTAACTTGTCAATTTATAGTAAAAATTATCAGTATATATATAATTTGCAATAAATTAAAATTGCGACTATAATTTGAGATTTAAACTATCCTATCTCTCAAGTTGGATCGAACTGCACATGGTGTGCGAATTTTATTATAATCGGTTAAGTGGTTTAGGAGTCCATTGAGGACAAACATTGTGACACGAGATTTAAATTTATATTAAGATTTGTTTCGATGTACATACATTATTGGCGAAATACGAGCAGGAGGCTCGAATCAGCAGCGAAAAAGTTTATCAAAAGACTGTTATGGCATGCGCTCCTTTATAAAGGATTATAAGGAAAGAGTATGGTAAGCCGAAAAGGACTGATAGTACTCAAAACAACTTTTACTATAGCCCAATCCAGAATTTGCAAAAAAAAAATCAGCTGTTCTTTACATTTTGTCCAGTGTCATTGACATTTTTCTAGGAAACAGCTTTTTTTTCGCTAATTCCGGATTGGTCTCGTAGTAAAAATGGTTCATAATGATGAGTACTATCAGCCCCTTTCGGCTAAGCTTACCCTTTCCTTATAACTCTGTATAAATGTCACCGCGACGAGACGCGCCGGCAATCACCGGTGAGAGGGCGGTCGGTGATTAGTGATTAGTTACCCGCAGATCAGCATCGGCCGTGACGAAGTAACGCCGACCAATGCGCAGAGATTCTAACTTGCTCATATATGAGAAGCCAACCAATAAAATTAGCGCTAGAAAAATCACTTTTTTATATACAAGAACATTATTTTTACAAAACAAAAACCGACTTCAAAAGACCGACTATTGAGTTATTCATCTATTTGTCGCGCACGTACTTAATGCAAATTTAAGACTTTTATGGTTTTCTCATGGATACCATTATCAGAACTGGACTAAATTGAAATGGGACCAAATGGGAAGCGTCAGCTTTCTAATAAAAAAAGAATCATCAAAATCGATTCACCCAGTCAAAAGTTATGAGGTAACAAACATAAAAAAAAAATAAAAAAAACATACAGACGAACTGATAACCTCCTCCTTTTTTAAGTCGGTTAAAAAGAGCACTAAACCGGCTTACGGTCAGCCTACATTCTCTAGTTTTCTTTCGAATACTCACGTTCAACCTCTTGAGCAGTCCGGTATCTGTGTTCGAGTTCGCAGACTGCTTGGCGGTGTTCCAAAACTGCTTCTGAGCGGAGTAGCGGTTCATAGGGCATATCTTGAACAGGCAATCTGGGGAGCAAAAGTTGTGGTTTTAGGATAGAAAATAGTTTTTTTTTCACGAAATAGTCGGAGATAGTCTTTTAGTAGGCCAAAAGGCTTAGTCCAGGCACGAGACGCAGGTGACGCAGCACAGAACAGATTTTGCAGGGCAGAGCAGGTGAGACAGACATAGCGCGTAGAGCAGGACAGAAACATGTCTGCGTCGCATGTGCCTACACCGCAGCGTCTCTCAATACTTTATTTATGCCTTACAAAATCTGCTTTGCCCTGCGTTGCGTGGACTTGCGTCTCAGCATACGCTTAGCCTTAATTAAGTGTGTACGCCATTTACGCCCGTCAGGGGCGCCCTTGACGGGCGTAAATGGCATACACTTTTCTATCTAATACTTGATACGTAATTTTACGTCAAAGTTGTGCTATGCCCACTGTAAGTCAATTCAAAAAGGTTTGTAAACGACAGACGTTTCAACACCGTTCTTCAAACTAACTAATGCTCTTTTTATTTTATTCTATTTAGCCTCTTATCCCGTTAACATTATGATGTGGTAATTGTCAAAAATATTACATCTCCATGAATGTTACACAGGAAAACATCGTTATCGATTTTGCGATGGATTACGCTACAAAAATAGAACCTCCTCGCAAAATTGTATCATAAAAACCACATATATTCCAATAAAGTACCGTTTACCCCTTCCCCTAAACGTCAATCGAGTATGTGACGTTTGTAAGGATATCATTTATTCAGAGATTCAAACCCATCCCTTGTCAGAACAAAGGGCTTTTATCTGTTAAGTACCCTTCTGTCGCTAGTAGCTTGAATAAGTTAGTGTAAGACTAGGGTAAGTTACGGCCAAGTCGCTTGTAAGTTCTTGACTGACGTCGTGAACTGTGAATTATGAATTTTTATCTCGTGATAGTAGTTGGACTGTTTTTGTTGAGTCCGCCTTAGGAAGTACCAGATCTTTGGCAGTTATTCAACCGCTAAGCACTGCGGTATTGGATTCCAGTTTCAGTTTATTAAATCGAAAAGAAGCATGCGAAATTTTGAGTGGCAATAAGTTATAAGGAACAAGCGTGACGTTTATCTACAAGCGAGCGACTTGCTTGTCTCGTCACTTTGACACGATATTTGCATAAATAAAAATAATTGCTTCGACGCTGAGCTTCGACGATATTGCTTAATATCACGAGCTGTCATTTTCGAAAGTTTCGTAACACCTAATTTTCTTAGCGCAAATATATAATGGATCGCCCTGGTTTTCGAATCTATCTATCAGCTAGAGAAAAGGCGAGACAAAAACCAACGCGATTCCGTTCAGGTCGCGCTAAGGGTTCCCTGTTGTAAAAGTAACATAAACCTCGCGTTCGTTTTTAAATCGGAGGCAAAAATTAAAGTTAAAACGTTAAAAAACGTTAAAGTTAAATCGTTTGCATGTGTACATGTACAGTAAACGTACAAACGTACACGTTCGTATACACTCACAGCGCACGATTGCGAATTAAAGTGGCGTATTTACTGTTTTCGATCCCAAAACGAACACGAAAGTGTATGTAAAGTTGCTTACCCCGGAACTTTTTGGGTGGATCAGTCAGGTCGCCCGCCTCGGGGCACACCACACACCTGTCATCTACCAACCTGAGGAAGATAACGCAGGGTTAATGTTATCATACCGAAAAGAGACTCTATTTTGTAGACATTAAAGTACATTTCATTGTCGTCGTTGTCGTAATGTTGGCGTATGCTCGTACATTATACACGTTACAATTGAATGAAAATGTAATTCGACTAAATTACATTTTCATAACGGAACGGTTGGAACGATCTTGTTATAATTTGGTAAGGAAAACATTTTCGTTAAAGTCGGATGTATAACGTAAATGCTTTTCATTTTTGAAGTTCGTGGGGAAACTGGAAAAATACCGGTGACACAAAAAAGATAAGTTCTAAATATACCTACCCTGGAAAACTTCACACGTTTGTGATCCTGGAGCTATAAAAGCTGGCGATTTGAAATTTGGCACGGGTCTGGATAAAATCTACAGTTTTAACATTATTTTTTATGTATACCTGCCCTCATTTTCTTTTTAGGTAAATTCTAATATCTTAAAAGCGTAGTCGTCCTACTCCAACTCTCATAACAGCATTTCAATTTGTTAGACTGTATCAAACTTTGGACAGACTGTTTACCAAAAACTTTGCCCAAGTATTGGCGAAAAGTCACGTTCCCAAAGGAAATGTTTATTTTCCTAACTTTGTTCCGCAAATAGAAACAGCATTGAAGCGATGCTTGTCAGTAAGTGGCCTATTGACCTTTTTCCGCTGTAGTAGATGGCTCCTACATGGGCATGAGCTGGGTCTAATGTGGGATTTATTGTGGCGGGTGTAAAGGTAGCTTTACAGCAACAGGCCTTTCCTTTGATCTTTTCAACGAGCTTTTGAAAATCTTAACGAAATATTAAAGTTAATCGAAATTTTAAAAAATCTTACGAGGTATAGGTTAACGCTTTAATACCACTTTTATTGTGCGCACTGCCAGAGTGTGGAATACTTTGCCCGAGTGGGTGTTTCCCGATAGATGTAATGTGGGTGTCTTCAAGTCGCGAGTGAATCGGTTTCTTCTAGGCGCGCCTGCTCATCGTAGACCGCATCATTGCTTACCATCAGGCGAGACGGCGGTCAAACTCAAGCCTTTAGTTGAATAAATAAATATATAAAGGTATGGTGGTACTGAGGTGTTTGGGTACATAACGGACATATTCGAAGTTACCATAAATTAGTGTAGGGACTATGCACTTCTTCTTAGTCGTTCACTCTCGGCAGAGTGGTCGTGGTTGCAATGCTACACGGAGGCTCTTCGCCGTCGTCGACGCCCCCTTCCATTGCTGCTGCACGTCTCGCAATGCTTCTCCATTTCTGGCGGTTTGTTGCATCGCGAGCACACTGAACCACAGTGGACTGCGTGGCCTTTTTTATGAAGTCGGTCCATCGAGTTGGTGATCGACCGGGACTGCGCTTGCCTTTAACTCGGCCTTGCACTAGGAGCCTCTCCATCGAGTTCTCATTTCTAGAGATATGCCCAAAGAACTTCAGTATATGCACATACTATGCACAGTATGCTTTAAATAACCGACATTAAAGTTCTGTGCGTGACATAATAAAACGGAGACCGACCTACGCAAGCGAAACAATATGATCAAAGGGATGCGACGCCACGCCAGGTCACAGACCTCCCACAACTGCCCTCTTCTATCAGCTGTGGTCATCTTTTTGTACAAAGAGTTTAGAATCATGCCTTATCTACCTTCTCAAAGTACATTCATCGTCTTTACTGAACACCCAGTATAGCTCATAATATTTTTTCTCAGTAACCTACCTACCTGAGATGTAACGGTAAGGTGTAGTAATACTTAAGGGTGTTCTTTAACACGTCAAAGTAAACAACTTTTAAAACACAAATTCGCTAAATTCGAGAAAAGAAATATCGAGTCTCCATACAAAATATTTCATCATTCATCCACAGCCCTCTCTATCCCACTGCTGGGTATAGGCCTCTCTCCCGTTATGCCATCTGCCTCGGTCAACTGACGATATTATATGATATTTAACGAGTGACAAAAAAAAGCAAACCCATGAACGTTTTAAATTACATTGCGACGGAAACTTTAATTGGCATTGCATCAGCAATCAGATCAAAATCTCCTGAAGGTCATATGAATTGCAGCAAGACGATGTCATCATTGATTCGCTCCGATATCGACGTGAAGTAATTCAACCCAATCACCATACTTAACTATTGATGGAGCCGTATTGTATGTCTTCATTCAGAGAGTTCGCAGAACAATTGATGCGACGGCGTTATGATAGTACATATAATACGAGTAGAAACCGGCTGTAACTAGATTGTAGGTAAAACAAGCATCTACTTTACTTGAGTGCACTATGATAGTGAACTTCGATGTTTCTATCCACTCTGTAATCCTACCCAACCCCTCTCCACCCTACAGGTTGTTTGTGCCACCTTTACAGGGTTATAAGAAAAGGGTATGCTAATCCGGTAAGAGCTCATTCAGCTGTGAAATACATTTTGTCGAGTGTCATTGACATTTTTGTATGGAACAGCTGATATTTGTTTCTCAATAGGGTTGGTCCCATGGCAAAAGTCGTTCATAACGATGATTACTATGACCCCTTTTCGGCTTAGCATACCCTTTCCTTATAACCCAGTATTTGATATTATTATACAGATACATACTACATACTATTTGATATTATACAGATTGCAATACTGCTCAAGAAAGCATAGCATTATGTTATTACTTCCAATCGATGTTTTTCTTTACCGGAATGCTGTTTGGCTTTCCATAAAACACATCAAATCAGGTCTAAAGAAAGAAAATCTGACCGTTTTTATACCTGTAGGCCTAGCACAACTACGACGCGACGTAAACTTACGTAGCGAGTATTTGATAGAAAAGTGTATGCCATTTACGCCTGTCAAGAGCGCCCCTGACGGGCGTAAATGGCGTATACTTTTTTGTCGAATACTCGCTACGTAAGTTTACGTCAAAGTTGTGCTAGATACACTGGCCGCGAGGTGTACGGTAATTTGCCTATCAACTCTTCGAGTCGACGCTTCCCGAACTGGCACCTTAACTAACTTAGGTGCTCGTCACTCCTCCAGCCAGTTTACTCCAAGCCTGCCTTTTAGAATTACATCGTCTTGATTTAATTAAATCCCGAGTCAGGATTTCAATCTAGTCGAAATTAACTGCCATTTGCGTTGGCTTATGTTCCGGAAATTGCTTGAGGTTTCCCATTTTGGAAGGTATTACACGGGTTAGACAGTACCCAGTAGCAGCATTTATCAATTTCAGCAGCGGTTTTCAAGTTTATATACACATTTTTTAGGTTACCTAGTATATACGAGTAGTATTGTTTTTTTTTTTATAAAAAATAGTCATTGAAGCGCTGGTAAAATCCTAAAATGAGTGAATAGATTTTCTTGAATCATAGGTTGGCACCCTCGATCAAGTCACCCATCAAACAAAATAAAAACTAAATTAAAATTGGTCCAGCCGTTTAGAAACTAAGGTAGCGGACCGACACATAACTTTTAAACTGATAACAATTTTGTTATAATTTACCCCCTCATGCAAAAAGAAGAGGTTTTCGCCAGAGGCTAAGACGCAAAGCGCGTATCGTACTCGCAATTCCCAACCTACTCAATCTTCTATCTGTTCCATTCAATCACAAATTCCTTAGTCAATCAAATCAATCAGCTCAAACATCATAAGAGTCGACTCGAGGCTGACATAACACAATTTCCTGTGAAACCCTGATATCCCGTACATTTGACACGCCATACATCCATCACGTCCCCCCATTACTTACGCCGCTGCTCCAATTCCAAGTATTCTCATATGAAATGACCTGGAATGGTCTACCTTGGGAGGAGTTTTGTCGACGACTTCCTACTTCATAGACAACCAAAGTAGAGATGGCGAGATGACGGTCAAACGAAAGCCTATTAATAAAAAAAAGTAGATTAAGCTGTTACTGCTGTATTTTTGTGTGCAACGCCCTAATAGAGTGTGTACAGCATTGTACATAGCTTAAGTCGTATTTATATAAAAAGTACCTAGTGTCTATGCTTTATAGATACACTGTGAAAAATGGCGATCAAAATTCCAATGATGACCGATGACGATTGGACGATGATTAGCATCAGTTTTTACAGCGACAAGTTGTCACCGTAAAAACTAGCGCTAATCATCGTACTTTTTGGAGATTATCAGTATGCTCCGTACTTTAGGTGAATTCATCGGAATTTCAATAGCCATTTTTCTCAGTGTACATTTGCATTGAATGAGTAAATACTCAATCAATCCAATCAGCTAACGTTTGCAGGGGCAATATCGTGAGTGCCGCCGTTTAGTCTCAACAAGGTCACGACATTGGTATTGGGATCTCATAGACGGCCAGATATAAGCGCTATGCCGCTAATGTCTCGCCTGAAAGTGCTCGCCTTTTCCCAGGTGTACACGGTGAGAAGTCGTTGGATTATGTAGGCAAGATCATATTCGAGACGTGACCTTTCTTAGACCTGTCCCTACTCTATATTTAAGTGTGATATTATCTCGGTCACTGCCTATCTCGATAGAAACGTCATGGGAGTGAGTGACCGAGACAATATCGCACGCGCCAGAATAAGGACTCTGTCCCCATCCATATCTACCCACAATGAGGGTGTTTCCACCCTATTCTCGTATCATTTGATGTTATTGTCCTAAGATCTTCGAGAGTGTCGTTATGGTAAGTTATTCCTACCTTTTACCTTATTCCTGTTTTCTTCTGTTTTCTTGCCTTCCTACTAATAAAATAAATGCAAAAGTGTGTATAATATATACCGGCTTAGCGATATGAATAAATATCGTTAAGCCGGTAATGGTATGTTCCAGGATTCACACTTGAGTCAGCTCCATTTGTTTTGGACCCTTATCTGTACTGTGAGGCTCAACCAGTCGAGTTTCCTGGTCAGGCGAGATTCCTAAACTACGACCTGTTACTATTCCTACAAATCATCATCTGCCTACCCTTATCCTCGTCACTCAATTACTTATTATATATAATAAGTAATTGAGTGACGAGACGAGTAAATCGCTCGCCTGATGTTAAACGTCACGTTTGCCCATAACAGGTCTGCGCTACCCAGAATTTTGAACTCACAGAATTCAAGACCCTGCGCGGCACATCACTGCGCTCGTCACCCTGAGATATAAGTTGTTTAATCTCCCATTTGCCCTGTAATTTCACTGGAAACAATGCCCTTCCAACCGGAACACAGCAATGTTTGCACATTACTGCTTGGCGGTGGAATAACTGGCAAAGGTGTGGTACTTCCCCAGGCGGGCTCTGCAAAAGAGCCCTACCACTACAAAACAGTACAGTACAGTACCGTATCGGTACAGTATGTACACTTCTTTCATTCATCTCTATCACTCGTCATATCTGAATACACTCCCTTCTTTTTCATATCATCTTTCACACAGTTCATCCATACTTTCTTTGGTCGTCCTCTACAGCTATTCCCATTTACACTCCTAATACTATTATTCCTGCTACTATTATTATATAGCTTAGAAAACCAGCCACGCCAACACCACAACGCAAGCGTATCATCGAAAAAAACCCAATTTCCGTTTACATCCAAGTAATTGGCACGTTGACCTCGGCTGGTATCGAGGGTCGTTTTACGAGCCCCAAAGGACCCAAAGGCGGGTCGACTATTAATTACACTAACAGCTTTTCATATTTTCACAGCTTTTTGGGTTATTTGCAAAAAAGCTGCAATGAAAACTTGGCTTAATTACAGGGTTATAAGGTAACGTTTTATTTTTATTTTATTAAGGAAAGGGTATGCTAAGCCTCCTCCTCCTCCTCCTCCTAATGATGAGTATTATGAGACTCTGTCTCATAATACTGAACAACTTTTACTATGGGGCCAACCCAGAATTCGTGGAAAAATAATCAGCTGTTCCATACATTTTGTCGAGTGTCATTAACATTTTTCTATGGAACAGCTGATTTTTTGTACCCCTGACAATAGTGACAACGTATACGCTCAATTTTATGATGATCGGTTGAGTAGTTAAGGCATCAAGCGTAACCAACTAACGAACTCACTTTTGCGACTAAATTTTTGTTAAGATTGAAAAACTTTTGTTATGTTCGAAAATTAATTACATTCGGCTGAGTAACGGGAAACATCTGTGTTAGTAGTAAGACATTATTAATTACTTTGAACCTCGATGATCATTAGTCTGTCTTTCTTTTAGACAAAACTTTAAATGTATAAGCAACGCTACCAATTAATCAATAAAAGTGCGACCCGTAGCAACAAAATTGAACCTAATTACTAGAGTACTAGCGATCATGTTAGCTTAACTTGTTAGATAGTCGATAGTTCTGCATTGCTTTCCAAAAAGTGGTCTGCAGACTTTCAGTGGTCTCCAAGAGCTAAAGTATGGTCCATGAAATATTTTGTTTGTTATTTAAAAACAATAAATGATTCTGTTAACAATAAATGACAGATATTAACTGTGTGGTCCCCACTCAACACTCACACAAAGAAATCGAAGAGGTCCCTGATCAAATAAACCAGCCAAGTGCGAGTCGGACTCGCGCACAAAGGGTTCAGTACCATTATCTTTAAAAACAGCAGAATAATCATGTGTAATTAATTATCTGGGAGCCCCGTTATATTTATTTTATTCGGTTTTTAAGTATTTGTTGTTATAGCGGCAACAGACTTAGTATCATCTGTGAAAATTTCAACTGTCTAACTATCACGGTTCATGAGATACAGCCTGGTGACGGACGGACGGACAGCGGAGTCTTAGTAATAGGGTCCCATTTTACCCTTTGGGTACGGAACCCTAAAAAGGTTGGGACCCACTGTTCTACAGCTATACAACATATTCTACCGTAAGTGAAGTAAACAGTAACCAACTGGCCGTTAGACCTCCATCAATCCATGTCAACGTCAAACCCAAAGGAACTATTAGTCGACATCGTAGCCCTTTTATTTTTATATTCTTTGTCCCTCAGGGAACTCAGCACGAAGGAGGGATTAAGTAGTCTTCTTTCCAGCTTTTTTGCTAATGGCGAGTAAGAGGGCACAGAAAAAAGTTTTGAAAGTGCGTCTCGACTTAACTTGTAACAATTCATCGAGCCAGACTACGTAACATTACCACGGGCTTGTTACGCTAAATGTGGATAATATTGATTGTTCGCGTAACAAATACCATCCACACCTATACTGACACGCGTATATGACACGGTCACAGAGTCATGTTACGGTAAAATGTACTGTTACATAAAATAGACGTCTCCTCTGATCTCTGCGATCTGGTCCTTCGTTAACCATGATGACGTCAGTGTAAACGCAGTACACATACTTACAACACTCAGTGCATGTAACATAGTAAAGGTCGATTCACACATATCAGTGAGGTCACAGTTCCGTCAACGTGTTAGCTCAGTTCGATATCAGTGCTACAGTGTTGCGTCAGTGATTCAATTCACACATGTCAGTACTCAGTTCACGGAGCTTCAGTTAAAACGTGTAAAATTCTATCAATCGCTCGTCCTCCATTTTGTTTTTGATGCCGCGGCGTCCATGATCCGACAAAAAATATCGTCGTCAACGAATACGTCCGTGATTGCCGGTGTCGGCATTGACACTGAGAGCACTGTGTCGTCACTGACACTAACAAGTGGGGATGCGTTCATAGAGAATGTATGAAAGAATATTTCGCACTGTGCCGGTACTGTGTCGGAACTGTGGCTTCACTGATATGTGTGAATCGACCTTTAAGAATCTTTTTCTATGGAACAGCTGTTTTTTTTCGCGAATTCTAGTTTTTTTTAATTTTTGTTTTTTAATGTAATTTAGTGACGAGACGAGCAAATCGCTCGCCTGATGTTAAACGTCACGTTTGCCCATAACAGGTCTGCACCACCCAGAATTTTGAACTCGCAGAATTCAAGACCCTGCGCGGCACAGCACTGCGATCGTCACCCTGAGATATACGAGTTGTTTAATCTCCCATTTGCCCTGTAATTTCACTGGAAACAATGCCCTTCCAACCGGAACACAGTAATGTTTGCACATTACTGCTTGGAGGCGGAATAACTGGCAAAGGTGTGGTACTTCCCCAGGCGGGCTCTGCAAAGGAGCCCTACCACTACAAAGTTTAGTCCTATAGTAAAAGTTATTCATAATGATGACTACTGTAAGCCTATTTCGGCTCTTTCCTAAAAGCTACTCTCTGTAGACTTTTTATTCAGCGCCCTACATTTTATCATTGAAAGTATTCGCGAACCTCCCGAGATATTTGCATACTTTGCCGAAGCTTTCCATCTTACGCCCGGGAGCTTGCGGTTAAATATTTATAATGGAAACAAGCATAATTAGGTCAAGGAGGGTAGGATAATATTTGTCTTTGTAGCTTCTGAAAAAATATTTTTATGTTACAGCATTTTTTGCAAGAAATTATATACTCTCTATTAGGATTACGAACTTTTAGTGCAAATCGTTTAGTTACGGCCTTATTTATAAACACTGCTTAAAGTTAATCACATCTTAATATGATCTCACAACTTGTCGCGGACGAAATAAGGTAACGTTTGACCACCAACTCGTCTATTGAATACAGGGTTATTCATAAAGGGCATGCTAAGCCGAAAATGGCTCATAGTACTCATCATTATGAACAACTTTTATTATGGGACCAACACGGAATTCGCGAAAAAAATCAGCTGTTCCATAGAAAAATGTCAATGACACTCGACAAAATGTATGGAACAGCTGATTTTTTTTTCGCTAATTTCGGTTTGATTCCGTAGTAAAAATTGTTCATAATGATGAGTACTATGAAGTATGAACCGTTTTCGGCTTAGCATACCCTTTATGAATGACCCTGTAGAAGAACACTGACCAAAAGATTTTTTTTTAAATTCTGTGATAGGCTTGCGTTTGACCGCCATCTCGCCTAATGATAAGCAATAATGCTGTCCACGATCGAGCACGGGCATCTAGAAGAAACCGATTCACTCGCGACTTGAAAGCAGCCAAGAACGTAGGTAACTTACCCTAAGGTACTGAGGAATCCTGCGACAGAGCCCTCTGCATAGAGGGACACAATGTCCCCCAAATGCAAGAAACTGTCCCCCATGGTGACGTCTCCTTATCCCCACCATAAAACGACACCTGAAACAAAAATCTACCATTAACAAAGCAAAAATAATATACTGTACCGCAACGTAAAATATTATTTACTTATTTAAATATACATCCTAAGTATTAATATTATAAACGCGAAAGTTTGTGAGTATGTTTGTTGCTCTTTCACGCAAAAACGGCTGAACGGATTTACATGTGGAATGAAGGTAGTTCATGGTCTGGATTAACACATAGGCTACGTTTTATCCCAGAAAACGGGGGTGAAACTGCGGGGCGCAGCTAGTACATAATATACCGTCAGAATTTAAATGCTCTGCCTCCTGCGCAAAATGATACGGCTCGATGGACACTACTTCGGAGTTGTATCATTTTGAACAGAAGGCACAGAATGTATAACTAACGAGAGAATAACTCCTAAAATCTTTGTTAAATGTTCTAAATGCTTAAAAAGTAAAAATAGTGTCACAGCCACAGCCAATGGTATGCAAAGTCCCATGCACACAATAATGCTAGTTTTAAATTCTAACACTTTCGAAATCATTCCTAACATTATGCTAGCAATTCGTACAAAATAATGCCCTGTCTGACGTGAAAAAACTATTCATTGGTGAAATTGTGATACTATGTCGTAGCGCAAAAAAAAACGAAAATCTTCGCACTGCGCCCACTATCGGTCATATTTTGACGGCGCCTGTTACTAGAAGTGTTTAATAAACAACGTCTAAATGTTATTCCGGCTATATATCAACGCTATCGTTATTTACACCAGACTGTCTGTTTGTTTGAACTCAAGGTGAGATTGTATCTGAATCACTGATTGTATAACCTTTTGATGGATCTTATCTATTCCCATCTTATGATAATTGTGAGCTCAGAGAAACATTACCAAGTTATTAATTCTATCGCTATTTAGCTGTTTTTTTCCCCCAGCCTCTCGTGGGCCAGTGGTGGGCAAACCCCCCCCCCCCCCTCATCTCTTTCCACGTATCCTTATTCTCCGCCAAGGTGGGCCAATCGAGCTGGAATCGTACGAAGATCGTTATTTTGATGTTTAGCACAGTTAATTAACTTTTTGAAGCTGCCAATCGTAAGCGTGTATATTTCGTTCCGCGACCGACGCAGTGAGATATTGTAAGTTTGCTAAAGACTACTTGTCTGTATGCGCCAAAACTGTTCTGACTAGCAACTCTTGTGATAATTCACGCTTTATAACTATCTATGAATTTACTGCAACGGCCTGGGACCCTATGCTTTGACGCTCGACATTATCTCGGTCACTCTTTCTGTTGACTTTTTGAATGAAAACGACAGCGACCGAGATAATACATCAACCGCCAGAATAAAACTGAACAAAACTGAAAAGTATAAAACCCTGATCTTCAAAATCTACTCGTAATTTTCCATAAGCTGGTCTATCTTCCAAAAATAAGCTTTGTAATCTTCTCGTTGACGAGAAGTCACGCGCGAAAAATAAACATCAATTTTACAAACGATGCTGAAAAGGCCCGAATAAAATGTTGAGTTGTTGAGGCTTCTGAAGTATTTTGGAGAGGGATAATTCAATTTGTCTGTACGTAACTAGGTTTGTCCTGAACGTGTGCTCAATGTGATGAAAAACGACGCTTTTTAAATTAATTCATTTTTTATCAAAATTTTTTTTTTTGGACCGTGGGTTAATTACAACACTTGGTAACGTCAAATACACAGACCTTACTATCTTCGAATATCTACTATCAAACAAAAAATTGCCTTAATAGCGGCTGTAAAATGCCTTATCAGTCTAAAAGCAGTTGTAAAGAGGCTTCAATTATTATAGGTTTGCGTTTGACCGGTCTTGTTACAATACTACAATAGAACTAAGAGAAGCAACATCATGCAATAGGTGTGAAATAGGTGAATATGTAAAACAGATTATTGTTGCCACCCAGCGTAGGACAAATCGAGGGATGAGTGATAAAAACCCGATAACTTCATGGAAGTGGGTCGCGAGATGTTCCATGTTGGAGTTTCTTGCCAGCGGGAAAATGATTTCCTGTGAAAACCATGTGCAAATTCTTAACTACTTATGAAGATTATGATCACAGGAAATCATTTTTTTGTTGGTGGGAGACTTTATAGCATGGAGTGTCTCGCGACTCACTTTTGTAAAGTTATCGGGTTTTATCACTCACCCCTCGAAATGCACTGGCCAACCCCATCATACAGTCAGATTTTAACACCCCCAAAGGTCTGGGGCAACAGCATATTAGTGAACATAAAGAAATCTAACATCGAGTGTTCAGGGTGAGGAGCGCATCGGTAGTGTGCATGCAATGCCACGGAATACTTTTTAGAGATTCAACATTTCAGAATGCAACGTTTTGAAGTATTTTACATTATAAGAATACAACATTTTGGCAAATTCAACTTTCCGGGCCTGAAGGCAAGATTACACTGTGCTTTTGAGCGCGCGCTCGTATGCGCTGGAGCTCAAAATTCCTATCGCCATTGAACTGTTATGAGTAACTGCGACATTATCGTCAGACGCGTGACTTCGTTTTCTAACTCAGAAAAATAAGAAACACGGAGCCCTAAAATAGCTCTTCGATAAGGTACTCAAATCAAAAGTCTTGGTACAACATCCGAGAGCGGACAAACATACCAAGCGTCGAGCAGCTTTTCCGTTTGACTCAAGATAAAGAAAATTTCACAAGCTTACTGGTAACCCCAAGTGCTGGAGTGGGATCAGATCAAAGAAAGCTTCTACTTCTATGCATCAGATAATGATAATGCCAAGGCATTTTATTGTATAATTACTGCAATTACAGACAGACAGTGATAAACTTCCCAAAAAACTCGCAAAATCGTCACAAGTAACTATGTATTATCATTATTATTTATTTATTTTATTACATTAAATTTTTAAACAATAATTGCCTTAAAACCGAGTCGGGTTTGTCTAGGTAATTAGTTCTCCTAACAATGTACAGTTACTAGTGATAACACAAAAGGCCACAAGAGCCAAAAGTGTTTAATACATACAAAAGGCGCATTAGTGTAGCGCTTATAAAATTACTAAAAGATTATATTTCTATGTTAGTAATTCCGCTCTGACATCATATTATGATAAAGCTTTTCATATTAACGTTTTGTTTGATAAAAGTATAGATAAGCGTTATTGGCTGATAAAATTACTTAGGTAGAGGTCTCCTTAAAAGTGACTTACCTGTAACATTCAATGTTATTTAAGGTCAATAATTATTTCTTATTTCTGATATAAATTGGCTAAAAATTATTTGCGTTTTTTTCGCCTTACAACAAGAGAAACATGCCTTACACTTACAAGAGAGGAGGGCCGCAGAAGTGACCAGAATTATTTCATAACAAATGAATAGCCCCTAAAAAGGCGAAACTTTTACCATTATTCATCCTGCGGTGCACGCAAGTTACATCGCTTCGCCTCGCGCCTTATAGTTCCCCAAAGCTCGCCTAGGACAATGTATTACGTAAATGCTCTCCGCACGTGTATCCCAGCGTTATGTTTATTTTCCCAGGAAACGGTGTGAACGTGGCCGTTTGAAATTTAAAAGAGCTCTTAACCCTTTGTTCTTTGGTATAAACGTCGCGTGAAAGAAATCTGCAAATGTTTTGGGTATGGATCCAGGAAGTAGTTTTGAGAGATGCCAGAAATTATGAGTGTTGTTGAAAGATCGATTTTATGCCAAGAGTTTATGATTGAAAGTGGGTTGGCAATTGCAAACTATCAAGTTTTTTTTTAATTCTTTGATAGGTTTGACCGCCATCTCGCCTGGAAGTAGAGTAAAAGTAAGTCGGGACATTCCTATGGATTATTGACTATTCACTAATGTAGAGTCCATAACTTAGCGACTAGAAGATTTTAACAGGTCAGCGAAGTTGGAATATGAACCTCTTTAGTCAACAGATATGTTAATGCGAGTCAACTTTACAAAGAACTGAGCTCTACCTTGACTTAGCTTCATAGTTACAATCGTTGGTCTCATACTCAGAAAGCGTAGAACCCATAAATAAATCAGAACGCAAAAGATGATCATTATTACATAAAGTTTTGAAAATCTACACAAAATCCGTACGTTTCCTAAACTACAGCAATACTTAACGTTATGACAAAAGCCAAAGTGTCAAGTTAAAGCAATACCAGATGTTGTAATACTTGTAATACGTAATTAACTTTTCATTATGCTAATGAAGATTAGGACCGAAAGGGTCTCCTTGCTCCATACCTCCGCGAATTAAAGGATTACATTATTTAAATGTCCCCGCTCCCTTGACCTAGTTATTTATGAAATCGTGACTGGAATTTAAAAAGATAATCTTCTGCCTTTATTAAAAGAGTCCTGATTTGGCGCGTGAGTTTATATATATCTGTCACTGTCTGTCTCGTGATAAATGTCATAAGAATGAAAGCGACCGCGATAATTATGAACGCAAAATAAAATCGAACGGAAGTTTCACTAATTTTAGAATTGCAAAAGTTCATCTATCAATCTGTTGCTGTTACATTACGACGACTAAACCAATGTAATTATTTTATAATTTGATAAGGATACGGAGTCATCTTGCATAATTGGACTTATACTTCTATCCTGGAAAATACGGACGAAACAAGAAAATCGCAAAAAAAGCGAGGCACAAGCAAATAATTTAATAATAACTTCGATTCGAAAAACCGTCGAACAAAACTCCGCCGAGCGAAATCGCTGCTTTCTCATCAAATATTCTGTTTATCTAAACCGCGGACTGCGACATTTTGCGAATTTTCTGACCTAGATGATCCCTACTTTATCCCTGGCTTTTTACCTTACCTTAATGATACTTATTGAGAAGCAGAAAAATATTACAAAGTTGCAACACATTTTTCATATTTTTGTGGCAACTGAAAAATCTAACATCAATTACATCATGTTTGGTCTTAATATTTAATTTTTTTTTGATGTCCTATTCAACCAACCACGAGCACCATTTAGGTTGTAACGAGCAACCTTTGCAAGTTAGAAAATCTTCTGATGAAACATATGGGATCAATCTTTTTACACAATTATCGTGAAAAGTAAGTAAGTTTAAAAGGCAGAGTCAATGCCAGTGAATCGAATTACCTACGAGCTGAAACGATCCAACGTCAAGTAATTTCAGGAGTCTTAAAGCCTCTGAAAGATTGATTACGAAGTACTTTCTTATTCAGAAAATTCGTCGTAACTTAATTTTTGTGCTTGCTTGACATTAAACATGAATGAAGATAATTATTTTTACAAAAAACAAAAAAACAAAAACCGACTTCAAAAGACCGACTATTGAGTTATTCATCTATTTGTCGCGCACGTACTTAATGCAAATTTAAGACTTATATGGTTTTCTCATGGATACCATTATCAGAACTGGACTAAATTGAAATGGGACCAAATGGGAAGCGTCAGCTTTCTAATAAAAAAATAATAGTTAAAAAAAAACTAAAAAAACACGCTTTTTATAAAAAACCGAACTAAAAAAATAGAAAATAAAATTTTATGAATATAAATTAAGAATAGGGTTGAAAATTTCAATAAATATAAATTAATAATAGTGTAAATAAATAAATATATGTATTTTATTTTTAAAAAGCGTGGGGTGCATGGGTCAGTAGATATATTTTGTAGATACATTTTGTATTGACAGACATGAGTAGAGTGATTTGCATTTTGATAATATCTTAGAAAGCACCCCACGCTTTTTTAAAAATAAAATACATATATTTATTTATTTACACTATTATTAATTTATATTTATTGAAATTTTCAACCCTATTCTTAATTTATATTCATAAAATTTTATTTTCTATTTTTTTAGTTCGGTTTTTTATAAAAAGCGTGTTTTTTTAGTTTTTTTTTAACTATTATTTATTTTTCGCTTTTTAGTTCGATTTGCTAACTATTAACCATCCTTAATATGTACAAATGTGTTGGTGTTATCCGATTTTGGCCGTCAGCTCAAGCAAATTAAAAATAAAATTGATGCGTAACAAAAAATACTGAGCAAAAAGATTTGTAGCCGCGTGGTTTCGGTCCAGACCTCATAATTAAAATAAAATTGATGAGTAACAAAAAATATTGAGCAAAAAGATTTCTAGCGCGTGGTTTCGATCCAGGGACCTCTGGGTTATGAGCCCAGCACGCTTCCACTGCGCCACTCTGTTCTCTGACACGAATGACGAAATTACCATTTGTAAGTTATACGGTATTAAAAGTTAAAGAAACTTTATAGAAAAAACGTGTTAAAAAAATTAATAGTTAAAAAAACTAAAAAACACGATTTGTTTAGTGTATTGTCATCGGTCCTCGATATATCTACAAAGTTTGAAAGAAATCTGACCGTTTAAAGTGGGTCAAAAACGCGCTCAAAGGAGTCGGTTACATACAAACATACAAACATACAAACATACAAACATACAAACATACAAACATACAGGTGAAGCTAATAAAAGCGTGTTAAAAAGAATCATCAAAATCGATTCACCTAGTCAAAAAAAAGTTATGAGCTAATAAACATTTTAAAAAAAAAACATACAGTCGAATTGATAACCTCCTCCTTTTTTGAAGTCGGTTAAAAATATATACGGGGTTATGATGAAAGAGTATGATATTTGGTGTGAGATTTCAGGGTTGGTGCCATAGTGAAAGTAGTAATGATGAGCACGAAGGAAAAAAACGAACTGAATAACACTTACTCCTGGGCACAAGGCTGAAGTGTTATTGTGTTGATGTTTCTACAGGACTGCGACTGCGGGTGAAACCGCAGGATGCAGTTAGTAAAGGTATAAAACTATTACTCGACAGTTTTTGGAGTCTGGCCTCTGCCGAAATATCATCCAATTGGTACAGCAATCTCATAGCATACGTGACTGGCACGCAAATCATATATTAGATACTTGCGTAGATAGCCACCAACTTAATTCTTAAGTTGGACAAATAAAGGAACTAAAAATGTTCAATGGGTGGTCGTCAGTCTTGTTCCGAAAGTTCGATAGTGGCACCCTCTTAAACTGTACGAAAAAGCTGGTCGGTCCGTACAAACTATTGTTAAATCTGTACAGAGGCGTGTTGAGCAAACAGAAGTACGCTATTATAGTACAAACAGATTTTCGCTTTTTGTTCCATTTTTGGACAATGGTTCCGTAGCAATTTTGGATGTAAATCTTTTGGTCAAACCGAAGTAAAGGAAAACGTTAAAAAGTAAAATTTTGGAAAAACTTGCAACATTATGGAGATATGTTACTGTTTCCAATTTTCTCATATGAAAGCAAATAGTTCCTATGAATAAAAAAAGTATTACTACCAACTTCCACTTTGTGGAACTTTGTTCCTTTCCTTCTATATAACATAAATCTGTATGCCACTGATTTGTCTCGAACAAATAAAACAAAACTACATCAACAAGTTAGTGGTTTCATCCAACGCGCTAAGGAACCCTAAACCCCGCGAATGTTTAGGAAGATACTGCTTTTATAATTGGCGCGGTTTATATCCGAGCCGGCTTTTATCCTCTCGTAAAAAGATGAAATAAAACGAGTCATATTGTGGCCATGAGTTCAGCGAATTTCTTGAGTTCTGCTCCTATCGGAAGTTGGACTTTAGGGCAATCTTGGCTCTAGAGGCTAGTGCTCTGAAGAGCAAGGGGCAAACCATTCCCGAAGGTTTCTTAATCAAGAGTGCCGCCTAGATGTTCGAATTTCTTAAACTCCTGAATAGGGTTGAAAAATCATGATAATACACTACATGTACTCGTTTACGGCGATAATTTTATTGTACTGATGCAACCTCACATGTCTGATATTCTGAAATGGAATTAATGCTTGAATGTCCAAAAGGTTCTCAAAAACAAATCAGCTGCTCCATAGAAAAATGTCAATGGCACTCGACAAAATGTACAGAACAGCTGATTTTTTTTTTTCGCGATTTTTGATTTGGCCCCATAGTAAATGTTGTTCGTAATAATGAATACTACTAACCCTTTTCGGCTTAGCATACCTTTTCTTTATAACTCTGTTAGCAAGATAGTAGGATATGACTATATGACTGTCATCGCTCCGCCACGCCGCTGGTTTCGTGGCCTCGCTCGGAGTAAAGTTAAACAGCATGAATGAGTCAACAGTCGCAGATGTGAGTTATCAGCGGAGGAGACACGTACCAGTGTTCCTCAACGTGTGGGTCGCGAAGCCTCTTTGTAGCAAAGAGAGATGGTTGTCAGCTTTTGCACTTTGGCGCATTGAGGGCATAACATCAATGAAAAAAGATTTTTTTTTAATCTTACAAAAAAAATGTTTTTTTTTTAAATTTTGATATCTTGCAATTTGACGAACAACTTTATTGATAAAATTACATAACTAATTGTTTAAAATTTCCAATAAATGATTTTATTTCCAAGAAAAAAAATTGCGCAATTTATTTTCTCGATTCTCCGATCCTCTTTTCAATTTAAAGTAACTGCAACCTCCGAAAAAAAAACATTCCATTTAAAAATAGTGTATAATGGTTTATTTTAAGTTTGTTAGAAACGGCGAAGGGTCGCGAAATATTTTTTCATACAAAAGGAACCGCTTCATGAAAAAGGTTAAAAAACACTGCACTTCAGTACCGTGTATTTTCTATGCAAATACATAATTACAATAGACAGGCAACGTTCATGCTAGCACTGAAAGTATGGCTCATCAATCATCATGTACATTGTACACGCAGAATACTATACAAGGTTATTCATAAAGGGTATGCTAAGCCGAAAAGAGCTCAGAGTACTCATCATTATGAACATTGAACAACTTTTACTATGGGACCAACCCGAAATTCGCGAAAAAAAAATCAGTTGTTCCATAGAAAAATGTCAATGACACTTGACAAAATGTATGGAACAGCTGAATTTTTTTTCGCGAATTTCGAGTTCCTCCCATAGTAAAACTTGTTCATAATGATGAGTAATTTGAGCTATTTTTGGCTTAGCATCCCCTTTATGAATAACCCTGTATTTACATATCATAAATCAAAAATTATAGCAGAAAGGAAATGCTAAGCCGAAAAGAGCTTGTACTGTACAATACTCAACATTATGAACAACTTTTACTATAGGACCGATTCTGAAATAGCGAAAAAATTAGATGTTTCATAAATTTTGTCGAGTGTTATTGATTTTTTTCTGTGGAACAGGACAGAAATCGCTTTAAACGATAAGGCGACCTTGTACTACCGAATGTTTTGAATTAAGTAGATCAACTTAGTCTTAGTTTTTTCTTGTAATTGTTTTGGTGTGAAATAAAGCTATATTCTATTCTAGTTCCGGAGATCACCTACAAACAAACAAACATATAAACAAATGTATTACCTCTTTATATAATTAATATTGAAAAGATTACGTTTTCGTCCTCATCCGGCTTAACAATTTATCATATTTTAATTAATGACTTAATTAAAATTTTACAGACATACATATACTCGTAGATATGCAGTCGTAGATTGCGGTTAGCGATAAAGCCGCTAGGTATTGCACAAATGAAATCAAATAGACATGCCTAAACATTCACCAATTTATGAAGAAAGGCCCGAACTAGCAAAAACTGTATTTCAGGAGCCGATCTCTCTAATCACCAATCAAAACAGCGCTATCTATTTATATAAAAACGAAACCCGTTTTCCTTGGTCACGGCCTCACGCGTGAATGGCTGGACCGATTTCACTAATTCTTTTTTTGTTGTATTTGTTATTATTAGGAGAAGGTTCTTACGGAAAAAAATATTAAGAAAATCTCTCAGAAATATTGAAAAACCCTAAAAACAGCCCTTTTATTTTTCCCATACAAACGTTTTCTAACTAAAACGAGCTTTATTGCTATTGTATAAAGTTCATATTGAATTGCAAGCACTCACTGTTGTTTAAGCAATGTAGGTATGTTCCTAACGTCCAAGAGTCAATTTGCACTTTATTACCTCTGTACAAAGTTCAATTTCAATCATATCTATCAAAACAGTGTGCGTTTTATACTGATAATTTTTACTATAAATTGACAAGTTAGCATCAACAAACTACGGTTGCTATAGTTACGCAATAGCATGAGAATAGAGGTTATAACAAAGAGTTCCTATGATTATTCTCAACACCTTTGGTCACGCCATCACTCGTGAACGACTGGACCGATTTCAATTACATTTATCCCAAAGTCTACCCGTGCGAAGCCGGGACGGGCCGCTAGTTCCAAATAAAATCCTACTCCTACTTCCTACTAATATTATAAACGCGAAAGTTTGTAACAATGTATGTTTGTTACTCTTTCACGCAAAAACTGCTGAACGGATTTACATGAAATTTGGAATGATGGTTGTTCATGGTCTAGAATAGGTAGTCTAGATTAACACATAGGCTACTTTTTATCACGGAAAGTGCGGGTAAAACCGCGGGACTCAGTTAGTACCTAAATAATGTAGTAATTTTGATATTCACAACAAGGTTTTGAATGATTATCGTTTTGTTTCTAATTTCTGACGTGAACAATAAAATCTACGTATCACATAGGTTGTAGTTGTAGGATAAATATTATTTTACTATTTTTCCCTATTTGTTTTGAGTAGGCCAAATAACTCAGTTAGATATTTAACTCAATACCATTACCATATACTCCCGTCGTTTTTTCACTGCCGGGTTTAGTTACTTCCACCAATTTTTCAAAACTAAAACCACTTTATCTTCGAACTTGTAGAGTAAATTTTTGTAAGACAAAATTTCCCAGAAATTATATATTTATTTCTATAAAAAAGTTATCATATGGCTAGAAAACATCTCAAATAAAATGAGTTTCTATTGCCGAACTAGGCTTAATGCCTATGTTTCAGCTTACAGCGTACAGTGCCCTCCACATTGTTTTGTAGGATTACTTGTACAATAAGACTGAATTTTGCGTTTATCTCCTCTCCTCTCTTATCTCTTGTCTTTTATACATTATTCAGCGTGTTCTTTCCTTTAGCGGTGTCAATAAATTGTTACTGTATTGTTGTACAGAATCCCACAAAACTAAAATTCCCAACAAGGAAGGAATATAATAAAAATAAATAGGAAAATCAACATAATCATATTCACAAGTGAGTTCGCGCTCTGCCTTATCACCCGTACCAGACTAAACGTACAACTATTATGTAAACAGTGACAAAATCCTGTGCCTGACATGAAAATGTACTAAACATACAAGGTCATCTATTTATAAAACTAACTTTACATTATGTACCTTGTAATTAAAACAAAAAGAGGCGTAAAAAGTGATCGCGCAGAATTTGATTGAGTCTTGTTAAAGAAAGAAAAAAGAAAAAGGAAGGAAAAACTACTTTCTCGATCATAGATCTATCATAGTAGTGAACTAGAAATCCTTGCAGTCGCACCATTACCATCTGTGTTTCCTGCCTTTTATTAAAAAATCACAATGTTTGTAAGTCAGTTTAGATATAGGTCAAATCGTGCAACTGAATTTTAAATTTTGAACCACTTCTAGCTATTCGATTGATCTGAAATTCAGTACACTGCTGACTATGCAATAAAAGCTATACTCGTACTTACCTAGTTTTTTTAGTTGTCCTTTATTTTTTTTAAATGTAGGCATTCGTTAGACCGCTATCTCGCCTGATGGTGAGCAATGATGCGGTCTACGATGGAGCACGCTTGCCTAGAAGAAATCACTTACTGTGTTTTTTTGGACTTACAACTAAATCATAAGTCAACGCGAGCTGAAAATTTCAGCATCATTATGAAATCTCTGCCTATTAATAACCACGTTTCGGCTTACATTGAATTGTTTAGTACGTTAATACGTAAATATAGCAACGAGTAATTGTCTAATTAGCGGATTTTGCGCGGCACATTGCATGTTGGTATAAGCTGAGTGTCCAGCTCTAATGTCAGAGATTTTATTTATTTAAAAATATATTTTATATTTTATAATAGACTAGCGCTTGAACGCCATCTCGCCTGATTCCGGTTAGAAGGGCAAAGTTGCCGATGAAACTTCTGGCAAATAGGACATTAAACATCTTTCAGGGCGACGAGCGCAGTGCTGTGCCGCGCAGGGTCTTGAATTGTATGAGTTCAAAATTCTGGGTGGTGCAGACCTGTTATGGACAAACGTGACGTTTAACATCAGGAGAACGATTTGCTCGTCTCGTCACTCAATAGCATAAAAAAACTTCTTTTTACGTGTTGTAGTTACACAAGTTGTAAAGTATTAGAAAGTGCTATATGACCACACCATGGTTTCTCCACAACGTTTGATTTTAGTAGATATTTCAACTTCAAATGCAACCATAAATCCTCCCACTGCTGGGATACAGGTCTACCCTCGAAGGGTGAATAGGCCGTATTCCACCACGCTGGCCAAGTGCGGGTTGGTGGATTCACATACCCCATTGAATTTCTTCTCCGGACATATGCAGGTTTCCTCACGATGTGTTTTCCTTCACCGAAAAGCCAGTGGTATGTAAATTCGTACATAAGTCCCAAAGAGCTCATTGGTACGAGTCGGGGTTTGAACCCACCACCTCAAGAATGCGAAGCGGCTGTTCCCCCACTGAGCTACCACGGCTATATTCAGCTTATTGATATAAATTAAATGAAGTAGCACATTTATCACAGCTTCACAAGTATTAGCGTAATCTGCACCAATGTTTACCAGTCTGCATTATGTTTATGTAGTAACTATAATTGAATCTGTGACTACATGGCCAGTTAACATAGTAACTATCATTGAAGCTGTGACCACATGGCCAATTTACATAGTAACTATTACTGAATCTGTGATACGGCCTGTTTACTCGCGGTACCAATTGATTAATGCGGGTCGTGGAATTAGTATGAACATAGAATGTCCATTTTTAAATAAGGTTACTAATTATTGTGTTACTTATAATTTTGATGGTCTATTTAACATGACATTGGCGGAGTTGTGAAGAATCTTCACAAGAGCCACAGACAATAGTTGAAGTTGACGCAAATAATTAATTTGTGTCCTGTCTTAATAAATAAATAAAAATAAATAACATTTCACAGTCATAGCGCCCCACTAGGATAACTTGTGCCGGGGATGCCATGGAACACACAAAGACAAGGACAACTAACACCCAGACCCAGAGCAGATTTATCATTTCAAGATTTCAAGCATCTGCCATTCCGTACCGTGTATTCTATGCCGTACCATTCCGTTCAATGCAACCCACCAGTTTTTAGTTTTAAAAATTTCTTTATTTTGTATAAGTAGGTATATACATAAGGTACGATTACCAGTGTACGTTTGGTTTCCTGGTAGTACAAAAATGCAACCCACCAATGGCTATTCTATATCGCTCATACTCTGACACAGGCCTGTAATCATTTAGTAACAATTAGAGCTCATAGAGTAGGATTGTTGGTTGTTTTGTATGAATCTGCAAATTGCTTGTTTAGGTACAGTTAATTAGACCATTAGCGGGCCCTATGGTTTGTTAATTACGATGTGACTTGTGATAAATGTTGAGTCTATGAAGCTAAGAACAACCAGTTGTTTAAAATGTACAACTAGGAAATGAGGTTATGTTAGTCAGTAGGTACTCCATTTTTAATATTAAAATAAATGAATAAAATTTGGAAATAGGGTTTACAAACAATTTTTTTTTTTTCCAATATGTGGGTGATAGGTCCTGTACCAGCGTCTCGCAAATGGTGCATAGTGCGTTTCCCCTTTAACAGGGATCACCCAAGTTAATTTTTTGATCTATTTTGGTTTTGGGATTTTTAGGCGATGGATGACAGTCTAATTAAATTAAAAACAGAACTTTTAAAGGGCATATTACTAAAAGAAGAAACTGCTGATCACCTGAGTTGACTCAAACAATTTTATTGAACAGATCTTGTGCTGCGTCAGAGCTCGGCTCTGCGAGTATACTACTGAATAGTCCAACATCTAGATTAGTACTCCATCTAATTAACAAAGAAATTCTGCGATACAATCAAATCGAGTTGTGTTTATTAATTATTGTTTATTGATATAGACTAAGGTCCGGCTGCAAGACATCTTACCTCTTACATAAGATGCCATAATAAGAACTATGATGTAGCAATAGTAATCACTTAATTATACCTAACCATAGTAGGTTTGCAGTCGTCAGCCTGGACATACCCTATTTTTTTTCTAAAAAATATCTAAAGTTGGGCAGATCTGTCATCAAAGGGTACCCTTTTATGGAAGACTGTATGTCATGCTGCATATTTTAGATGCTGAAAGCTAGATGTTAAAGATAAAAGATAAAGAGTGGGCTCTTTTTCCGCAACTAGGCCGGTAATCGGCCCTTTTTGCGTGAACTACATATGCAGGTTTCCTCACGATGTTTTCCTTCACCAAAAAGCCAGTGGTATGTAAATTCGTACATAAGTCCTAAAGAACTCATTGGTACGAGTCGGGGTTTGAACCCGCCACCTCAAGAATGCGAAGGGGCGGTTCTCCCACTGAGCTACCACGGCTCTCAAGCTAGATGTTATCCAGTCATTGCAAAAATATATGTTAATGCCGGGATTTTGCTCTTTGAAATATAACTTCCATTGTTACTTTGGAATAAATATTCCTTACCTAGCACCAGTTTCAATACAAACAGGTAGATACTATATTTAGTAGTTAAACTAAGTAGATTATAAATAATGATGATTTGAGTATTTCAGAGGCATGACTGACAGCTATTGTGTATAGTGAAGGTTAAGTGAGTACCTACCTATGTCGCAGGTAGATTTGATGCATTAAATATGGAACTTATGGCATGTTATGATTATCATTGCTAAATGTTTGGCATGAAAATAAGCAGTTTTTTTCTTTTTATATAACTTCTAAATCAAATCGTAGGTATATACAACATCAGAAACCGAAAATTACAGTCTTTGTTGGACCATTTTATGATATAAAAAAAAAACTCCCAATTGAAGGTAGACTCAAAACCGGCCAAAACTTGGGCAAAAACTTTATACATTCAATTAATATTTCAAAAGTAGGAAAGTGATATTTCCAGCACCAAATAAACTGAACATTTGGCTTTGTTACATCATTTTATGATCTATGAATGTAAATAAAAAAAAGGTAGATTCATAACTTAAAGTACCTACATAGAACCAAAACTTTATAAATTGTAAGATTTCTCTAGGAATATGTAATAAAATATCAGAATATCCTGTCCTCAAGACATAACATATACAGGAGACTACAATGTCAAAGATCGTATCTAATTTATAGGCAAAACTACAAAAACATGAACCAAATACACTACTAGGTAAACGCTGTTGATATCATGTGTGCAAATACACGTTAAAATGTGAAAATGATGATGTCAGGCAAACAAGCGCCAAATATAAATAGAAGATTAAAGATAAAACAAGCTAATTATTTACTATTTACAAGAATAAATCCTAGGAAATGCATGAAATCACACATTTTCGTACGGCCGCCAGCGACGAACAAACACCTTCGAAAATGTTTAAATATCTTACCCTTATCATACACCTCTGCCACTCATTGAAGATAACAGCACATAATCACAATATTGTATATAATGGATTAACTCGCAATTCAGTGCGATAAAAAAGGAATAAAACAAGTAAACTTTGATTTCTAGTGACACACGTGAAATAACTTCACAATCACAACGTCGGGGTCGTCAACTCGTCAAACTTGCTTGTAGTCATTGGTTTGGTCCTATCGTCAAAAGCGAGCGAAGAGATGAAGGCGCTACTACTTGGTGTTGCCATGCAATACTTTTAAGTACCCTTTATTGCACCGAGCAGCTGATAGACTCGAACGAGTTTTTTGTTTACAAGCAAGATAACTTTACTAATTTTGATAAAAAATATAAGAATTGAAAAAGAGATAGCTTATGCCCTGGATTAACACATGGGACCAACCTGGAATTCACGAAAAAATGTCAGGCATTCCATAGAAAAATGTCAGTGACACTCGACAAGATGTAGGTATGTAAATAATATTCGTATATATGTACCTATTCGCGATTCCAGGGTTGGTCCCATACCAAAAGTCGTTCATAACGATGAGTACTATGAGCCCTTTTCAGCTTAGCATACCCTTTCCATTTAACCCTGTTTTCTCTCTTCACCATTTCTATATTCTTATCACATTTACTATCTTTTATTAGATAACCATTTTATGCTTATGTATTACCATAAGTACATCGTTAATAATAAACATTTACTTAATACTTACATTCATTACAAATAGATTTCGTGAAAAGGATGATGTTTTATTTGGCGTTTTGTGTGGGAACTGTGTTTAACCATGCAACACTCAACTGACAGTGACACTTTAGGAAACCTATTTTTTTACAAGGAAAAAAGGATAACCAAGTTTTGATCATTTACTTTTGCCTCGATAAATCTTTATTCCAGATACGAGATCCATGGCTTATATAAAATATTTAAACAGGAAAACATGATGCATAGAAAAAAAACCATAAAAAAAATGGGTTCTCCCGCATAAATGCAACATACTGGATTTTCTACTGTGCTACTTTATTTCAGTCTTGAGTCGCTATCAGCACTGATAGAAGTATGAACTGAAGTGCAATTTACTAGTTACACTCCACAGTTTACCCTATTATTCTAGATCTAGAACAACTGATAATAAACACAAGGTGTAACTGAAAGGTGTAGTAATAGGTACTTGAGGGTGTTCTTCTACGACTTCTACATGTCAAAGTGAACCATTTCTAGAACAGAAGTACATATGCTTATTTCGAAAAGGAAAATATCGAATATTCATAGGAAATCGATCATGTGACTTTGTATGGAGGCTCGATATTTTTTTCTCAAATGTAGCTAACTTGGGTCACAAAACTTGTTCACTTTGACGTGTAGAAGAACACCCTTTGTTACTACTCCCGCAGTCGCAACGTAGAATATTTGCGAGATAAATAAGCTTTAAATTTGAATTTTTTCTCATACATTCATTTATGAGAAATCAGGAAGGACATATGAAGCTTTTTCTCTGTTTATTTCAGCCACTTCCATCCTACCATGGGAGTGGCTGAAATAAATACACATTAAAAACTTTAATTCAATTTTACCCTCTTCTCCTTCTCTTCTTGAGATACCTTGTAAAGTTTTATCCAAGGATATTTTTTTGGTGTTGGTATAGATTTTGAATTGGTCAATTTTAACCCTAAATATTACCGCGGGTCTCACGAGCTGAAACGACCCTAGTCCTTAGTAGGATTGAAGTATCAAGATTAATCATGGCTGTTCTTTTCACTTTGACGTTTATGATTACGGTGTAGCCAATACAAAATATCTCTAAAGAAAAGTTTTGAAAATACCTACTTACCACAAGTTAGTAAGTTATCTCCTAATCATCATTCTCAGCTTTTAATCCTCGCACTGCCGGGATATAGGTCTACCCTCGAAGGGTGATTCGGCCATATTCCACCACGCTGGCCAAGTGCGGATGGGTCGATTCACATACGTCATTTAATTTCTTCTCCGAACGTAAGTATCTACCTACATAGTTTTAACTCTAAATAAATAACTGAATACACACACGATGTAGGCACCTGAAGACTGCTGAACAGAAGAAATAAATAATAGATTGCAGTACTTTATTTATTTCTGTCCTGCGTACACATCTAATGCGTTAGTACTTAGCTACTTGTTCCGCATCCGGCAGCATCACTTTCGGACTTTTATAAAGTCGCCTGGAGAGTTAGACAAGATAGCTAAGGTAGTCGCTTGCAAATAGCCTCATATCAAGTGGCGAAAACACTTGAATTAGTACTAAAAGTTACTAAGGTTAGTTACTCACTCTAATACTTAAAAGATCTTAGAGTTGATAGACATCTACTGAAGTCTGAAGAGGAAAGGTCTAATCCTAATCAACCTACATAATTTATCATTAGCAGTTGTAAAAATGACGAATTACGTGTAAAAATAACGTTATCATTGTTATGCGGTATTAATTTAGAATACTTCGGTAATAATTATCTATGAACATTATCACATAATCCTGCTACGTGCTCGATTGAAGTAGCATTTATCTAGATCCAATAATGCGTTAAGAAAATATTACATGATCGATACAGATACAGTATGATTTTATATTATTTAGTAGGTAAAGTAGGTAGGTACTACTATATTGGTTATGGGTCGTCTATTCAGCTGCCCCAGGTTTTTATTTTCGATTGTACTTCCTTTAAACTTGAAGGGGACTGAAGTCTGATATTTCACTAAAAAGCAAAGAAAAGATTCTTCAGAAATCAGAAAAAAATATTGTGATGTTACAGGCATTAGGTAATTTAGGTATATGTAGGTTCAGAATTTGGGAGGGTCGCAATCATGAAGGGATACTAGGTCTCTTAGCGTTTACAAATGCTCGAATCCTTATGTTGAAGACCAAGAACCATTTTATGCCATCCCGCTCTCGCTAATATACGCGCGCCACACGAACGACCGGGACGACACTGGGATACCACTCCCGCCACGCACACATAATATGGCCCCTGGCCGTGAGCGAGGCAGATAGTATAACATAACAAGAGAGAGAGAGTTCATTGCCTAATGCCGAGTAGCAACAGTAGCTAGTTAGCTACAAAGAAGAGTGGGGCTAACAATGATTTTCAAATAATAATTACTTTACAACGCCCTTTGTAACCCATTTAATCGGTTATGCATCCGTTCGAGTGATACATAGATTAACGCGAACAGTAGTGTTAGCCCATAAATAAGCTGGCAGACAGCCTTCCACAGGTACTGAAGTTCCTGGAACGAAATGGCTAAGTTGGTATACTTGTTGCTCGCGGTTGTCGCTGCTGGTGAGTTGAAAACCTTTATGGCAAAGATTTGTTTTTTTAACAGGTAATTAAACCTACTACAAATTTGAAGGTTTTCTCCATTTTTGAAAAACAATCGAAAATGCTTAATCTCTCGCGGTGCTTTCATACATCTTCGGCCGGTCCCAATATCCAGTCCGCAATCCGCAGACGGTCAGTCTGAAGTAGATGTCAATCCGACGGTCCAGATCCAATCAGCATTTCAATAACATCACAATGACACCGACGCGGACGTCCCTATATTGTCATATGTCGTTTTTACAGGAGTTGTTCATGATGATGCTGATGATCAGGTAGAGATCAGCAGCTGATCTCTACTTGAATGGTGAAAGCTTTCGAGAAAATCATTGTCGGTTGCGGGCTGCGGCGGAAGTTCAAATATCGCGTACCTATACCTACTTATATTTTCTTTCAAGAATTAGAAGAGAATGATGCTTTTTTTTAATGCTCTTTACGTCTTCATCGTTTTTCTTCAAATGTAATGTTAGTAACGGACCATACTTTGCAACTGGACTTCCTTGTCCCGCTTGCCGCATCGGATCCACGTCCTACGCAAAACATTAGTTCTCCTGCATAGTAGTAAAATAATGTTGCAGTGTCCGCGGCCCCGGAAGGGCGCATCGTGGGCGGCACGCCGACCTCCATCGAAGAGTTCCCGTATATCGTGGCGCTGGCTTACACGTACCCCGGGCCCAACATCGTGGTGCAGCGCTGCGTCGGCTGCCTGATCTCCTCCTGGCATGTGCTTACTACGGGCTTCTGTTTCACGTATGTATTATCCATCTTCATCATCTACAGCCTTCTTTATCCTGCACTAGAAGGGAATACTTATGGGGCCCTCTTACGGTAGAAAATACGTTTAAGAGCGCTAAGCGTTTCCATTTCACTTTTTTAATACGATTGGCAGAGATGTAGAATTGCCTTTGTAAAAGAGCACTTACAACTCGGGTGTTGTTAAAAAAAATAATAGGTAGATATTTACTAGGCAAGCGCGCTACATCTTCGACCACATCATGGCTTGCCATCAGGTGAGATTGTGGTCAAACGCAAGCCTAGTTCCCAAAAAAAAAAACCATTACGAGTAAGTACACTGAGTATTTTAGATAACGATCTGCTAGTTCCTGAATTGACCCACAACTTCAAAAATATCGGAACATTGGAACCGCAGTAAAGAATCCCTAATTGGGCCAGGACACTGCCGCATGCCGTTGCCAAATCTGATAACTGTTTTTCTTTGCAAAATAAGTAGAGATACCTCTGTTAAAATTGTTAAATAGACATTGCCTGCAGACGCGGCCGTTAACATTTTAACTGCTGAAAACACATAGGTACCTTGTGTTTTCCTTTGTGCAATGCGAATGCGGCTACACACGCCAGGCGCGTAAAACAACGCATGTTATTATTAGCCGCAGTTAAAGTGTTAATACCCTAAAAGTTTTGTTGCGTTTCGTAAGCGACGCGGCTTTCACACATGAGAGGTGCAAAAAGATATGTTTGCTTAACCGGTAGCTACCTACTCCAGTTTTCGATGCATCTCTCTTCGATTACCAGCAACTCATTCTCCTTTCCAACCAAGATATACTTACTGTAATATTTTTCGGCCATTCTTCAATTTAACGTTCTTTGCCTAATTACCGTACCTACCCTTTTTATTCTGTAGAGATTTGACATAAAGACATTAAAATTTGAAACATCAAATTGGAGAATGACCGTTTTATCTAGCTACGGCAGAATCTACCAACATAATATAAGGTAAATGTACCGTTCAACGAACGCTTAAGACCTGCATGTACGTTTCTATTTAAAATAAGGTCTGGGATTTTTGCACGATTATAATTAATAGTTTAGCGGTAACTTGGATAAACTAGTCTTCATTTAAAATAATTTTGGAAATTAATTACTCGTTAGAAATATATTTAAAATATTTTTAAAGTTTTTAGGTCTGTTTAGTCTCATTTGTACCGTTCACCGGACCAAGAAACGTGATTTGCATCTACTACCGGATCGGCATGCCGTATTACCGGACTAGGAAAGAAAATGTATGGAGTTGTGGTGTTGAGTGGTGCTCAAACTTTCGTTGGTCTTACTGAAGAGTACTTTATATTAACAACCTAACTTCACTAGCTTTTTAACTTCAAATATTGACGGAATACTATAAAAGTTTTAAAATAACACGATAAGTAGGTATACATTAAACTCAAATATCATTTTTTTTGTCATCCATGTATTTGTATTTCATTAACTCAAATTAGTATTTATACAGGCTGACTGGTTAGATACTTTAGATATTCTTGGGTTCTTGTACTCATCATTATGAAAATTGTTTACTATGGGACCAACCCGGAATTCGCGAAAATAATTAGCTGTTCCATACAATTTTGTCGAGTGTGAATAGCTGTTTTTTTTTTTGGTGAATTCTGGGTTGGCCCCATAGTAAAAGTTGTTCATGATGTTGATGATGATGAGTACTATGATAACGTAGAATATCTAAAGTGTCTAACCAGTCATCCTGTATTATAAAACATTAATCTAAAATATTTATTTAATCAATCCTATCACACTTGTTTTGAGGCAGGTAAGATATGGTTTGATGATAAAATTGTTAAACAGTCTTTAAAGAACTTTTTATGCTTTTATTTGTTAATTTTGAATCGGTTATATCTCTTCTACAAAAAACAAAATAAAAACCACCAATTGAGTTTAAAAAAACCTTCAAATGTGCATACTGATATGTCAACGTCCTCAGAATTCATCAAATACACTGTGTATAATCAAAAAGCTCGAATGTATACAGGGTTATTCATAAAGGGTATGCTAAGCCGAAAAGGACTCATAACACTCATCATTATGAACAACTTTTACTATGGGACCAACCTAAAATTCGCAAAAAAAAAATCAGCTGTTCCGTAAAAAATGTCAATGACACTCGACAAAATGTACTTTTATGAATTTGAAAACCCTTTATGAATAACCCTGTATAATATCCGATAAAAAAATAAAAAAACGGTTCCACACTAATCTTAAAATAATGTAGATACATTATACATAATTGTACATACACACACGCACATACACATATACACACATAAGCATACTCACATACATTACACACACACACACACACACACATTATATTATACATTTTTTGTTTTAACTTTTAGAAGCGCTGGGCTTTACAAAAAATCATTTTAGAGAATACGTTTGAATATCGACCTAGTAGTCAATTCCGTAAGGAGTATATTTCAATGATCACCGCATTATGAAATAGCTGAGATAATAAAAAATCCGGTAATAGAGCCCATGGGTACCATTTACCGGACACCCGTTCGTTAAATTGAACAGTCAAATTTAGTGGAACGTATCACCCGAACAGATTCTGAAAATAGTCTTTAAATTGTAATTATTACAATGTAACTACAAATCTGACTTCGTTACTGGTAATTAGAACTATTACAAAACCATGAATACATGTGGCTTTTGATATTATTGATGTAATATAACTATTATGGCATTTTCAAAATAGCCTTGCCAAAAAGCTTATTTTGATGCCAAAAACTTGTTAAAATGTTAAATTTCAATCACAGTTTGAAAAAAATTGGCTAGTATATTAATGTTCGGTGATTGCTCACTAAGTTCTTGACACTTCTAGTTATTTAAATTGCAAAGAAATTTATTGAAATAATTCTTCATCAATCAGTACAAAATTAATTAAAAAAACATACGTTTTTCCTGATTCCGGACACTGTTCGGTGAAACCTTCCAGTCAAAATATGCTTGAACCCACCACCGGATTTGTAATTTACTCAAATTCTATAAATACCACTGAACCAAATTCACTTATTTAATCGGAACACAATAACTAATTGAGTAACGATACCGTAAAACCCTATTTTCGAACACTAAGCTATGCTTAAACGCCATAAAAACCTTAAGAAATACACGCGATTCCTTAACGATTTTCGTAAGGAGTTCCATACAAAACTGCGATCGACCGACTCGATCGATTATCACGGTCCCACTGATTCCCAAAATGGTCGGCTAGGTCACGTAAAGGAAGGGGAGGATATGTAGCTATCGGAGAAAAAAATCGCAACTTACTTTCAACCGTAAGTTTTTGACTTATAGCTTAAAATATGACGTTTCCGGTGGTAGGGCACGTCCGGTGAAGGGTACTTTTACCTTATTAGATATAAATGTATCCTCCAGTGGCGCCATCAACGACAACATGAAAATCCGCGCTGGCTCGACCAACAGCCTGCAGGGCGGGACCGTGGTCGGCGTCCGCGATGTTATCAAGCACGACGGCTACGTGGAGGAGCCACGCGCCCACGACATCGCGGTCGTCTTCGGCGAGGCACCGATTGCCTTGAGCAGCGTCATCGATATTCTCTACCTACCCCCTCAGAACGCCTTTATTGCAGACGGACAAGAAGTCAAGATTGTGAGCTGGGGATTCGAATATGTAAGTGTTATGTTTCATTGAAGTCTAATCTAAGTACCTAACATAGGTTTCAGCGAAAAACTTAATGCGAGTAGGTAGATTAGGTAATGTACTTACCTATTTAATTTTAGAATAATTAAAAGAGGTGCTCTTGTCGGCGGAATAATTTGAAGGTTTGGGTGTCGTCTAATAGTTACCTCTTTGTTATCAAAGGTGTAATGCGACTCTTAGCGCGAGCCTAAACTGGGTCGTCATTCATGGCTTTCGCCTCGCTCTCGTCAGCTAGAAAAATAGCGAGACAAAGCCAACGTGAAGCTCAGGCTCGCGTTAAGAGTTCGCGGCAAGGCAAAGCTGTCTGGTCTCTGGTAATCCTGGTCCTTTCTTTTTGTTGTATACTTACCTACTAATCGATTACTTATTACTATTTTTCTTTGCTAATTTGCTAGGTCGGTGGCCCTCAACTGGAATTTCTGAAGACAGTAAATCTAAACAAACTCAGCTTAGCAGACTGTCAAGCTGCGTATCAGGGCAATGGGGCCGTTGCTATCGTAGACGGTGAGTACCACTTCTATATTACACGGGAATACTCATCCAATCGTTTGGATCACATTCGTTGATTTTTGAAGGAGTGAATACAAGTGTTGCGCGCGCGACCGCTTTTTCCTGCTCAATAACACCCTGTCGTCAACACCGTTGACGATCGGGAAAATAGGGTGTTACCAGACCAATCGATCGATTGTCGATCGACGGCAACGATCAACGTCGATCGATGTTGATCGACTGGTCTGGTAACTTTAATTGATCGACAGATACTGTTCGACTAACCAATCGATCGATTGCCGGTCGATGGCAACGATCAACGTCGATCGATGTTGATCGACTGGTCTGGTAACTTTAATTGATCGACAGATACTGTTCGACTACTGGCACCGGTCGACGTTGATCGATTAACTCCGGCTATATTCTATCAGTTTCTTTCAAAATGTATTCACAAGAGGACGCGTTGTTGTTGGCCAGTACGATGTTGCTCGTACTATGTATACGATATCGCTTGGCGCGGCTGATCAAGCAGCTCGATCGACGACGACTATTCCATTCTACCATCGATCGATTGGTCTGGTAGAAACTATCGATCGACGTCGACTATTCCACTCTACCATCGATTGATGATCGATCGATTGGTCTGGTAGAAAATATCGATCGACGTCGACTATTCCATTCTACCATCGATCGATGCCGTCGATCGACAATCGATCGATTGGTCTGGTAACACCCATAAAGATGCATTCGTTCAGTGATGACGAACGCTACTTTTATTTCCCGATACTATCATATCTAATCTAGTGCAAGAGTCAAGATGCAGGACTTTTAAATTTCAATTTCATATTTTAATCTACAGGGTTATTCATAGAGGGTATGCTAAGCCGAAAAGGGCTCATAGTACTCATCATTTTGAACAACTTTTACTAAGGGACCTAACCGAAATTCGCTAAAAAAAAATCAGCTGTTCCATACATTTTGCCGAGTGTCATTGACATTTTTCTATGGAACAGCTGATTTTTTTTTCGCGAATTTCGGGTTGGTCCCATAGCAAAAGTTGTTCATAATGATGAGTACGGCGCGGGGGACTGAGAGGGCGGCGCGCACTACCGCGCAGGCGGACTAAGATAAACGGTTTGGCTATAGTGCTCAGATAATAATTGATAAAATTTCCACAGAGGTGATCTGCGCACATGCACCTGGCCGCGGTATGTGTTCGGGCGACTCTGGCGCTCCGATGGTCATTGACCAAATGGTCGTGGGAGCCTCTTCCTTCTACCACGATTGCTCCACGGACCTACCCGACGTGTTCACTAGGATTGACAGATATACAAATTGGATTTTGGAGGTTGCGGTTGCTGCACCCAGCACCCTTGTTAATAATGTGAACATCAGGAACAGGCCTGTTAGCTTGTAAAATATCTTGGGAAACTAGATAGTCTGACCAGCGAAACTTATCATAACAGTTCTTAAAAATCCTTAGTTGACCTAATCGTTCGCTTAGACCAAGAGAAAAATTCTATTCGCAAACGGTTAAGCCTTTTGCAAGAGACAAAGCGTAAAACAGTTTGGCATTTTTTATGCTGCCTGATTTAGTATTTTATGACGAACTTCGATGGCTTATCAAATTTTAAGTTACGATACAAAAATGAACTCGGAATTTTAAGAATTGGTTACGATCGGCTGAGGAACAACACAAGCATTGTGGTTTATAAATGTGTGATATTTTCATACAAGTACGTCGGTTAGGTGCTCTCAAAATTTAGTATTTATTATCGTTATTGTCGTGAAAGAGACGGGCATAATTTTAGGCAACGCTACCAAAAATGTAAGGACAAGTTTATTGAATAAAACATGTTTTATTGATAATATCCCGTGTAATTATTTTATGTTACATACCTCCATATCTTTTAGTGTTAGAAAAAATTGCTGGTTTGATTTCATTCACACTTGAACACGATTTAATAAAAGAAATCATCAATTAAAAGCTAATAATGCAGAATCAAAATTGTCTGTTTTTGACTACTTTCATTTTTGAAAGCAACTTATATAATATGCTTTAGTTTTGTATAACTGTACGCATACTTAAGTATATGCAAAATAAATTATAAAATTCAGATTTTCTTTGGGTCACTTTACATTTTATTTATTGCATATTTTATGTATTAAAATGTATTTAATTAGATTCTTCGTTAAGGCAAGACATTTTACATAAGGCACTTAGATTCATTGCGTTTTCTTATAACTACATTAACTAACGTTGATTCATTTTTGATGACGACATTTTAATTTACAATTTTGTTGCATTTTCAGACAGGGTTTTTCGAAAGGGGCCTCATTGTGTAACCGTGGTAACAATAGCCGTCGCATGCCATCCCGCTCACTCCAACTTCCTCGCGCGCGCCATACGTGCGAGCGGTATAACACGATTTCTGTTAACGCTTACTCAATAACGCCCCTGGTTTTCTTTGTTAGTAATTTTCATTTGGTTGCCGGGCTTCATGATTGAAAATAAAAAAAAACCGGCTGCAGCTGAATATTTTGGTGTATTTGTTCAATAGACTACAAACAAAAGGACAGCCACTTTTTAGAAAATTTTGAATAGTTTGAAAGGCTGTGATTAACACTTTAACTGCTGAAAACACATTTGTACCTTGTTTTCCTTTGTGCAACGCAAATGCGGCTACACACGCCTGGCGCGTAAAACACTACGCATGTGACTAGCAGCCGCAGTTTAAGCACACGCATCTGATTATTAGCAGCAGGTAGAGTGTTAATAAAATAATGTACAATTTTCTGAACTAAATACTTTGAATTAAGCTGTCAACAAAAACCTTTAAGATCAACAAGATTATCTACTTATATCTAATTATGTAAAGTACAATTTAGTACAAGTCCAACTTAGTTTACATTAATGAGTAAAATTAAATATATTTATCAAAGATATTGTCACAATGGATTTTAGTCAGTGCGAAAAACTTCATATCAAAAAGCATACGACCATAACCATACGAGTAGTCCACCATCGATTCCTTTACACATATTGATTGTGCATCTTCATCATTTGACGACCGGTTTAGCTGTGGTAGCAAATCTAATTTATAAGCAGGAGGCCCCAGTTCGATTCCCGACCGGGCAGATGTTTTGATAATGAATTTATATATCTGCTCCGAGTCTGGGTGTTTGTTGTTTTATACTGTACCTGTATCTAAATGGTGTGGACAAACTTATTTGTTTTTAATTTATTATTCTAGACTTTTTGAATCATACTAGACCATTTCCATGTATTCTAATATCTTTGATATTAATCCTAAGCGATAAAAATCATCGAAATGTCGGTGGTCCCGCGTAAAATACAGTCAAAAACATGGTTTTTGAATACTTCGCTCAATACCAAATCAGTCTGTAGAGTAACTAAATTACAAAACTATTTAGATCTCAAATACAACCAGTTAGTTACCTATCTTAAGCTACGAGTAATTGCGCCCTGCGGTTTTACACACGTGGGAAATCCCACGGGAAACCTTAATAATTTTTTTGTTACTATACAGGGTTATTCATAAAGGGTATGCTAAGCCGAAAAGGGCTCATAGTACTCATCATTATGAACAACTTTTACTATGGGACCAACTCGAAATTCGCGACAAAAAAATCAGCTGTTCCATACATTTTGTCGAGTGTCATTGGCATTTTTCTATGGAACACCTGTTTTTTTTTTCTCGAATTTCGGGTTGGTCCCATAATAAAAGTTGTTCATAATGATGAGTACTATGAGCCCTTTTCGGCTTAGCATACCCTTTATGAATAACCCTATATATCCCAGAAAATGGAATAAAATATAACCTATGTCACTATCTGGCCTAACCATGTACAATATATCCATGAAAAAAACTACTTATGTAAAGACAAACACTTTCGCATTTATAAAATTATAGTAAGGTTAGAGATTTTATAAAATAGATGCCGATTCTTTTGTGGCGTGTAAACTAAAATTGGTAGGACTAAAAATGTTGCCGCTCTTGGTTAATAGACTCAGGGTTGAAAACTAAACTCACAACTATCCGCGTATCCGCATTTCGAGATGTGGGAAAGAGACGGCAACACCTTTAGAGATGCTTTGATCTAGTTTAGGAAATAGTACAATGGAATTGACGTCATATAGATTTAATGTAAATTCTACACGTAAATATTGAGATAGAACTATACAAAGTAAAATAATTATAAAAATACTTATGTGTACACATTTTTCCAAAACGCACTAAGGTCATTGAAGGCACGAAATGGGAGAAAATTCGGACGGTAAAAGTGTATAATTATTTATATATTTCTATTTAACATTTTATAAGATCATTATACTTATATTAGATTATTTATATTATTAACTTTTAATATAATTATATTAAAAGTACAAATACAAATCTATTTGCTATAATAAAAATTGGTGTAAAATACTATTACATATTTAATAATTATTGTAAGCAAGAGCCGTTACGGATTACTAGAAAATACAATTCATTAAGTCTATTTTTAATTTTTTCTTACAGCTACAACTAATAAAATTAAAGCTATCATTTACTTAAATATTAATGTAAAAATTAGCTGCACTTTAGACCTCTTCATAACTGACTTTTTATGGAATGTCGTTAGAAAACGATTTCAGTTGTACAGATATTAAAGAACTAGCTGAAGCCCGAGACTTTGTGTCAGGGCTATAAATATAGCCTATAGCATTCATAGACAGTGTACTTTTCCATTACTGCAATGAGTTTTAAAATCGAAGTAGTTCCAGAGACTACCCTCCATAGACATACAAAACTTTACCTCTTTCTAATATTAGTATAGATTGAAGCTATTTTCAATACAAGTCTTTTTTGTTTACTGGTGAGAATCTAGGATTAGATGATTTGCCATGATCATCATTGTATAATAGTTTTAAATTAACGTACTGGCATGTACCTTACTAATAATTTACAACCCAGTCACAATATCTGTGCACCTCGCTGGAATGCGTAGCCTCTCCCGCTTCCCCTATACCTCCTCGCGCACTCCCCGGTGCGACAGTGCGACTATATAAGGCTATACGCATTCCAGCGAGGTGCACAGATATTGTGACCAGGTTATAGTTTGGAAACTATTGGCAAAGTTTCGATTTAACTCGGCATAATCCTATTGATTGACAATTTAAATGCATCATTCATCATTTTCAGCCCGTAATCGTCCACTCCTGAGCACAAGCTTCTCTTCTATGACAGTCATCTCGGTCCTGTGTCAATCTTGTTCAGGTTCGACGCGTTTTTATAATATATGTACTTCTTTTATCAACCAAACGATATGGTGTATTTTAGCTAATGACTTTCGTCAACTTTCCTCCAGACATTTTTAGTGATTGGCATATTCGCCTTTTCTACGAGATATCGTCTTTCTTGACTTATCCGTCAATGGCTTATATAGATGAGGGAGCCACTTGCCTGATGGTTAGCGGCAAGCCTAGTTAAGTAGTGCGGCAGAACAGTTAGCGGATCATCTGCTGAGTTTACTATCTTTCTGTAAGGTGTCAAGGGCGCTCTTGACGGGCGTGAATAGCGTACACTTTTCTGTTAAATACTTGCTACGTATTTACGTCAGAAGATGTGCTAGGCCCACAGGTAACGCCGGCCACAATGAGTGACGACTGGCGGGTTCTTTTATAGGGAATAAATCCGCGTTTGACCTTCAATTCGGCTGATGGTACCCGACAATGTGGTCGAAAATGTGCGTAGATTTAGAAGATACCTATTCACTCTGACCTTGAAACGTCCCAGATAACATCACTCAGGGACCAAGCCGGTCTGTTCCTCTAGTGCAAGTCATGCGTAGGCGAGGCCGGTAGAACTGTCAAAGTGACAGCGGCGCCGGAGTGCTTGATGAGTGCGACCACCTCCGGGTGCGGCAGGTTGCGGATGGGGGTGCGGTTGATGGCGATGATGGTGTCGCCCACGTGGAGGAGCCCGCAGCGGGCCGCGGGCGAGTTGGGGATCAGTTGACCTGACGAATACATGGAAAGATAGATAATTATTTGACACTTTAGGGTAACAACGAGTCTTTCTCTTATACGCTCGCCGAGCTAAGAAACGTTTCGATAGCTACAGTAACAATAAAATCGGATTGACAATTTTAATATAACCCTGGTCCAAGAACGTTCTCGAAGGGGCAAGATGTTTGGCCACCTTGTACGACGACATACTAATGAAAACCATCATAGAGAGAAGTCTGCAACGTCTGTAAATTCCTGCACCAACCAGAACAACAGACTAATACTCTAATGAATTAATCATTACAGAAAAGACAACTCACCAATAGTGCTAGTAGCTTTGTTAGTAGACGATATGACGACGAATCCGAACCCTTCGCCTTCGTTCCTCGTCACCGTGACGTCATACGGCGCCGGCGCCCACGTCGGGTTGGAGTCGTATTGGACTCCGTACCTGGGGACGAATGTGGAAATGGTAGAAAACAGAAGAGATACACGGCAAAGCTAAAAATAATGGTTGTCTGGAAAAAAAAACGCTAAGGGGATAAGGTCGCATTTGTACTGCAAAATGTAATTTTATTAAGTCTTTTTTTATTTGTTTGTTCTGAGGGTTATGTTATTAGCAGTCTCAAAGCATAAAGAAACTTACTATTTTTACTTGAATTCGGCAAATCCAAAAGGAACAGTTATGATTCTAGCAATCTATGTACCTTATATGTGTATTTACTTATATGTGTATATATGTATTTACTTGTTCCACCGTAGCTTTTCCAATTTAGAGGTATTGATCATTTAGAGCTACATTTCATTCGAGCAAAACTTATGACAAAATAATAAAATTATATGCTACTAGCGACCTGCCCCGGCTTTGCACGGGTATAAAATATAGCCTATATTACTCGGGGATAATGTACTCGTATCTAATGGTGAAAGAATTTTTGAAATCGGTCTAGTAGTTTTTGTGTTTATTCAACACAAACATACAAAAATACAAATCTTTTCTCTTTATAATATTAGTATAAATTTTTTTGAGCACCTGAATTTGGTCGCCTCTGACGGGCGTAAATGGCATACACTTTTCCTTTACTTTTTACTTTATACTCCAAGCTTATGATCTTATATTGTTACAGCTGTTTTGTGTGTGATTGTGTTATGACCTTTACCATCATAGAAAATGATTATAGAGTAATATGAGTGACATGTGCGTGTGGTATGTATGTTAACTTACATGGGTATATGGTGCGGCGGATACATCGGCGCCGGATGCAGGATGTTGTATGACGTCGGCGGCAGGTGGAGGGGGGGCTCCGCGCTGTCAAACGTTAGCATGCAGGTACCGAACCAGGGGTTTATGTACAATATACAAGACATGTATTTAGTACGAGAGTGTTTTAATTGGGGTTGCCAGATCAGCGCATCTATACTCCTCATTCGTCCAGTTTTTTTTAAATACTAGTGCCCCGTCTTCGCACGGGTATGAAATAATAGTCTATGTTACTCGCTAATAATGTGTCTTTATGTTTGTAAAATAATTTTTAACATCGGTCTAATAGTTTTTGATTTTATTCATCTAAATTTTGAGGTTAGTCTTGTAAGACGGGAGATAAACTCGGAACTGAATATTCTAAATATTTAGAAAAATAGGACTTCCGGATTACTGGTCAACGATACGTAACATTACTTTCGCACACTTGTAAGTCCCACAGTCGTGTGTTGATCTTTCTGTATATTTATGTGGGTAGTGATGGATTTTTTTGGTTGACCCGTTATTTTTTCAAGCAGATCTAGCAACCCCAATTTAAATAAACGTGGATTATTATGATGAGTGCGATGTGAATATATTTGATCTCTTTAACGAAGTACCTCCCTAACACGCACGCTGGGATTTGTTTACGATTGTCTTCGGGTGAATGTGACTAAGCTAGTATATAGATACATCTGTCTCGTTCTCCCGAGGTGAACGGACAAGACTAGAAAGTTTTATTGCGGCGCGCGTACTTGGGAACTATTTTATACAGGTTTATAAGGAAAGGGTATGCTAAAGGCTTAGCATACCCTTTCCTTACAGCCCTGTAGTTCCTTTTTGGTCCATGCTTGTTGTGATCTACATAATCTAGGACATGATATACTTTCTATTCATATTTAAGTAATTAGTAGACATTTGATTTTAGAAACATACACACATACACACAAACATACAAATTGTTTATTTATTGACTCTTGTGCATGCGCATGGATATAATCATATGAATATGACCCTACTTATAAACATTGCTTAGATTTACAAATGTCATTTAACATTTGCACTAAACAAAAAATGATGGTACCCAATATAATTTTACTTTCAGCAGGTTTTATAGGTAAGGTTCTTAATGTCATACAGATAGTTAATGTAACTGATTACAAGAAAATAAAGGAGATCTCGACTCATTGGTCTATTTTTCTGAATAGATAAATCGACTGCTGCTACGAACAGCATCTAAAGTGCAAAATAGTTTTTTTTTTCATTGTACCAATTATACGGTATTAATATTATTATGAATTACATTATTAATAATTAAAAAAATTAAAGAAAAAAAAAATTCGCATAAAATTGATTTTACATATTTTATAACTTACATTTAGGTCTTTGGACTTTAAATAGCTCTTCTGTAAAAAATACCAGTTGCAGTTTCGATACAGTTCGTAGAGGCAGTCAAAATATTGAAATGTTTATGATTTATTTGTTTGTACAGATGAAAAATGTAACAAAACACCCAGAAGTATGTATTTATAGTTATACGTAGTGAAATGTAAACTTACGAGAGCAAAGGTTGGTGTGAATGTGGCGCCATCATCGTTGGGACGCCGAGCGACTGGATATCGGCGCGGTTGTGCCTTATGCCTAGAGTTACCTGTTCACACAAAATTCAGGATTTGAAGCCACTTTTAGTAGATTTCACGTAGGAAGTTGTCATTGTGCAAGGAACGTTTTTACTGTTAATTACAGTCAAATTATATTATTTTTGTTAAAATGACATGTAGCTTTTTGTTATAAAATGAAAACTATAACTATGCTTTTAAGGCCGAAAAGGACTCGTAGAACTTATCATTATGAACAACTTTTACTAAAAGACCAACCCAGAATTACTTCATTCATTCGTTCATAATGATGAGTACTATGAGCCCTTTTCGGCTTAGCATACCCTTTCCTTATAACCTTGTATAACTGTGAGTGTACTCACATGCCCTCTAGCGGCGGCTTGACAAACGTACGCCACGGCGCGCGAGTGCGTGGCCCCGGCCAGCGGGGCGCCGTCTACTGACGTCAGCAGGTCTCCGGGGCGGAGGATGCCGTCTGCGGGGCCCGCTGGGGAGAGATGGCATGTTAAGGCAAATTAGCACAGCTATCTCGCTCGCACAGTCAGTATTTATGAAGATATCAACTAGGGTAGGTGGATGGATGTAGACAAGTTAGCTTTAACATGCAAACTACCGCGTTGGCCGTGAGATGAGATTAGTATTAGTTTTAACAGAGATTTCAAAAAGAGGATTTCAGAAACAAGAATTATGGCCGGATTGAAGAAACGGCCTATCATAAATGATAGGTTAATGCTGCCTCTAGGGTATAATTATCGTGAGAGGGGAATATACGTAATCTGTCAATGAGTTACATGGTCTTCAGTATAGTTATGAATAATGCCAGTACCTGGTACAACATATCCGACAGCGACCCTGCTGCCATCCTCGGTTCCACCGACTATCCTGAACCCGAAGCCCGCGTTGCCTCGCGCTAGTTTCACTAGTACATCCGCTTCCGGGTCCGTGGCGCCACCCGCTTCCACCTATCAGAAATAATACAATGTAATGTTTCTAGACGACAATGAGTCGGATTTAGTAGGTTGGATTAGTTATAATATTTTGTGACGTAAAAGCTAGCTATAAAGGTTGAGAAGGTAAGGTCTGATCTTGCATTATTAGGTATCTGAACTTCCCTCGGGGAAGAACCCTTAAGGCGAGACTTCAGTGTCTGTCTATCTGTACGTAGCAGACAATTATTTTATTCAGTGATAGGCATGCGTTTGATCACCATCTCGCCTGATAGTAATCGATGATGCGGTCTATAGTGTATTTGTTAGTTTAAAAAAACTTACAAAATAAGAAATGTCTAAAAAAAATTGTAATTTCAAACTCACATGTGGGTAGTTGTGAACGTAAACCGAGCTAGGCTGCGTGACGTCACTCTCGTAGCACGGCGAGCGGCGCGAGGCGGGCCGGCCGCGGTGCGGGGGCGGGGACTCGCGTAACCTATAATGAGTGAGCGAGAGGGTTCAATGTCGGCTGAGTCACAAACAAATAGGTACAGAAGTCAATCTATATACAAAGTGCGCTGGAGCAACGCACACATAGTCATCGCTAACGGACACGACGTTTCGGACTGGTTCGAACCGAGCACGCATTTAAGTTATTATTGGTTTATATTTCCGTTCTTCCTGTTTAATTCTCACCAGTAAATAAAAAACAACTAGCTACGATAGTTTTTGTGCATAAGCCAATGATTGACAAACCTAGCGCGACCGCCGAGCGTAGGTATAAAATGTATAGTAAATACATGTGATTGGGACACTTTAGGATTCTTTTGATTTTGCTCATATGCTCACATTTTTGTTCAAACAAAGTATCAACAACTCACCTCATGTTACCGCTTTTAAGGCGTGAATTCGAAGAGGTGTTGGAAGGTGACTGGCTCTGAAGCCGCGCTGATGGAGAGTTGGCTAACAGATGCTCACTGGCGCTTACTGTTGATGGGGAGTGACTGCGGAGACGTCCTGTAGGGAATATTACAACGATATAGTAACAACAACAAATAACAAAAACTTAGAAAACAAAACCTTTCATATATTATAAATATCTTAATACATATAAATTACGTGTCACGTTGTTTGTCCGCTATAGACTCCTAAACTACTTAACCGATTTCAATCAAATTTGCACACCGTGTGCAGTTCGATCTAACTTAAGAGATAGGATAGCTCACATCTCAATTTATGGTGTCTACACGTGCGAAGCCGGGACGGGCCGCTAGTATATATAATTTATATATATACATTTGTGTGAAGATGACCAGCTAACCAGTGTTTATTGAGCCACGTACTAATGCAGTTGTGGGACAAATGAGAGAGAGGCCTTTGGCAACTGGTTGAGTACCGTGATTATGGTGTTCTTTTTAGACAACAGTACCTTTAGTATGAGTTTTAATAGTTTTCGAAAAAGATCAAACGTTTCGTATGGTTCTAACCATTACGGTAACGTGCCCATGGCGGAAACGTGAACGAATTATTATTATTCTATTTTTTTATGTAATTTAATGACGAGCAAACCGCTAGCCTGATGTAAAACGTCAGGTTTGCCCATAACAGGTCTGCGCCACCCAGAATTTTGAACTCGCAGAATTCAAGCCCCTGCGCGGCACAGCACTGCGCTCGTCACCCTGAGATATAAGACGTTAATCTCCTATTTGCCCTATAATTTCACTGGAAACAATACCCTTCCAACCGGAACACAGTAATGTTTGCACATTAAGATTATAAGACTTTTGGTAATTTGATTCATACTAAGGCCTATTGCCTAGACAAAACCGATTGGGATTTTAAGGCAATTATTGTTTAAAAACATACTGTTATAAAATAAAGGTACTGGTAAGAAACTTTCGTTACCTTAGTGAAAATTACCCATATACCCAGTGTTAATTGACCCACATACCAGTAGAGTTAGAAGGTGAGTGCGGGCCCAGACGGCTGGCTGACGGCGACTGGTGAGCGCTGAGCCCTATGGCCGCTGTTGTGGGCGAGTGCAGCATGCCGTCATCGGGGAAACCTGACGAGGTCAGGACGATATTAACACTTTCTACTTTCCACCACCTTACTTAGAAAGCTATTGAATATCGTTATCAAGATTACATTGAATAGGACCATGTTATAGAAGCAAATGGGTATGAGAAATTCTACGCAAGGGTCGCCTCTGGTTACTCCTCGAAAAAGATCATTGATTGATATTGAAACTACGTATAATCGGAGTGGAGTTAAAAAGTTAAGTAAGACCAGTGTTATGAAAAGAAAATGTGTCAAAACCAAGTATTTCATAGTAAAATTCATTTGCTTATGTTATGAATGTAAAAAAAAAATGTAAAAGAAAAATATGTAATCAATTTGCACATATTAATATGTTTGTAGTCATGTTGCATTGGATGCTCTTTTTTTAACTCACTATAAATCATATTCTACTCACTTTTATATGTAACGTACTCACCGCCATTATCGCTACTATCAGCCACGCTCGCGTTTCCCCTCCAGTACGCCGCATTCATATCAACATGCACCGTTGGGGTGGGAACCTCACCCCAATTCCCATTCTCCCACCTCTGCCCATTCTCCTCCCATCCATTCCCATTACTCGGCACCCATTTTTGACTCGTCTCATCCCACTTCTGCCCGTTTTCCTCCCATTTATGACCGTTTTCGTCCCATTTCGGTCCGTTTTCATCCCATTTTTGACCGTTCTCGTCCCATTTCTGTCCGTTTTCGTCCCATTTTTGCGCGTTTTCCGCCCAGTTTCGTATGTTGCTGTTGTCGACCCAAGTTTCCTGTTCTTGCCACGTGTTGGGTTCTGTCCAGGGGGTGACGAGGGGTAAAGTGAGACGTCCCCCGGGGGTGCTACTTCTTCGTCGTCGGTCTATGAGGCTCTCTCTGTTCTTGTGTTCGGGGACCGCGTAGGTAGCTTCTACTGTGAAGTTAGTTGTTTTTAGTGGATTAGTACAACCCGCACTAAAGAAACGAATCTAATCGTAGCGGCGCTAATCATGTCACCTCATTCTCACAATCGAGCAATATTGCAAGTGCAGGTGAGGGGACATGATGAACGCTGCTTTGATAAGATTAGTTTCTTTAACAAAACGGACATTTAAGTTAAGTTTTTTATTAGACACTCATCTGTACTGAATAATTTTAACTATATAATTACTAGCAACAATGAAGGCCTAATCACAATACTATGAGTAAAACATTAAACAAAAACATCATGTTAAATTCACACAACATTGCATTACGGAGCTGAGTGGGACAACAAATAGCTGGACAAAATGGTTTTAAACGTTGTTGATTAGTCAGATTTTGTTATTCACTTGAATTAACATTAACAACAACAGTAAAAACAAACATTGAGTTTTATTATTCTACGACAATGTATGCAAAGCCAAACTTTCATCTTGTATGATGTTACCTGAATTCATTCCGTTCATATTGAGTCTGTCTCGTAACGAGTCTTGAGTGTGCAGAGAAGGCCTCAGTTGCTCGGCTGTCGGCGTTTTACTTCTACCCAGTTGTGTAGTGGATGCCACTGGAAGTTGAATAATTCAATTGATTACATTAGTAATTGAATTGTTTGTTTCTTATGGTGTCACACAGTTGAACTCGCCCCACATTTGGCAGTATATACAGGGTTATTCATAAAGGGTATGCTAAGCCGAAAAGGGCTCAAAGTACTCATCATTATAAACAATTTTTACTATGGGAACAACCCGAAATTCGCGATAAAAAAATTTAGCTGTTACATAGAAAAATGTCAATGACACTCGACAAAATGTATGGAACAGCTGAATTTTTTCTCGCGAATTCTGGGTTGGTCCCATAGTAAAAGTTGTTCATAATGATGAGTACTACGAGCCCTTTTCGGCTTAGTATACCCTTTATGAATAACCCTGTATACACATGATGTGGGTAGTGATGTGCTGTATTTCATATATTATCATCATAATGCAACCTTTAATCCTCCCACTGCTGGGATACAGGTCTAGTGGTCTACCCTCGAAGAGTGATTATTATATTCTATCGATTACTCGCTACATAATTCACGTCAGATTTGTGCGAAGCCCACAGTACCTGGAGTGGGGTGGTGCCGTGTCGCGGAGCGGCTGCGCGGCGGGCGCGCGGCGCGCCACACTCTCACGCTGGTGTCGCGCAGCGCCGGACACTCCTTCAGTGCTTGCACTACATGCTGGTGCGCGGCGCGGCGCACGTCGCGTGCCCCGATTTGCAGGAGGAGGTCGCCTTCGCGGAGGCCGGCGCAGCGGCTGCGGTCTAACACCTGGGAAGGAAATCATTAGTAACTTAAATACGTGTATATCACTGCCCATACGTACACTATCGAAGGTGCAGATGGCATTTTTGTGTAGGAGAGCAATTTAAAGCCAAAAATTGTCCTAAATTAATAAGTGAAAATCAATTTTGTTACATTTAAAAAAAATACATTTTTTTTAAATTATTTGTTTAGCAATAAGTATACCAAATATTTGTATAATTGATAGAAAGAAAAAAAAACGTGATTTTCCAGTTTCGATACTGTTTTCGGGTAGTCGAATGATGTTGACAGAGATGTTAGGATAGCTTGAGAGCATTTGTTTGTGACAAGGGCTGTAGTCTATTTTAAAAGAACGGCGTCCACCTGATATTGAATCGGCATGTCGTCATGACATGAATAATTGACTCCAACTTCACGGCTGGTTAATCGACCAATACGATCTCTTTACGGCATCAAGGAATTAGAAATATAGCACAGCTGGTGTTACCTTCTTAACTTTCTGGCCGTGCACACTATCCGCTATAGTGAACCCGAACCCGGCAGCCCCTCTCCGTAGAGTCAGCACGAACTCTCGCCCGCTCTCGTTTGAAGAGCCGTTCTCGCTGCGGTGGGGATCTGCTGCACAAACATAATTAATTAACAATATAGATCAAAAAATTACGAAGAAGACACATTCAAATATCATGCATTTTTAAAGCACATTTTTCTATTACATATTTTATTGAAAAATGTCAATAAAAATTCTAATAAAAAATGGTCAGGATTTATGAGGTCAAACAACAGGTCAAGGTCAAAGGTTTCCTTTTTCTGGTGTCAATAAGGAGTTGCTGTATTGTCATTTTTTTCTTACATTGGAAATTACGTTATACTAGCAGCACTCCGCGGTTACACCCGCGTTTTCCGGTATAAAAAGTAGCCTACAAATAAGCTCGTACCAAATTTAATTTGAATCCGCTTTTTCGTGATTGAGTAACAAACATACAAACGTTTACTTTTATAATGTTAGTGAGATTAGTTATAGTACCTGTCAGTAAAAGCTGATCCGCCGACGGACACCTCGGCACGGGTGGGTTGGCGTCGCTAGTAGTCAACTCGTCGAGATCGAAAGAGCGGGACATAAGACGGCGCGGCGCCGACGAGGGAGAGGGAGAGGCGTCTGGCTCGTCGCGGCCCGGGCTAGCGGGCTCGTGCTGAGGGGACTCGAGGTTGAACCTGGAGGGTAGTTTTGAAAATTTTGTGTAAATAGTTGAGAAATGAGAATGAATAGATTTTAGTAGTCACGAGAACATCGTCTATGGTAGTAAAGTATTTATGGTCATAGATTGTACACAAAATTTAAATTGTATTGTATGTTTTTTTTTTTTGTAAAAAACTTTTTTTTTTTTTTTAGTTAACCTGTAATGTCCCACTGCTGGGCAAAGGTCTCCCCCAAGTTCTTCCATAACTGCCGGTCTTGGGCCAGCACCGTCCAGTAAAAAACTTTAATTATAATTAATTACATTAAAAAATATTTGGTTGGTGACATTTTTTAATTTACCAACCAGCTAAACATGGCCAACTCTAGGACACTGAAGACCCTCAGCAGGCAGCCTAACATACTGAAACAAGCAATTTCTGTTCTACGACTTTCGAAATTTCACAAATTAAAATCAGAAGTTTATTGGACTTGGGACTAAATGTATTGAACAACAGATTTATTGTGATATTTCGAATGGACGTAGAACGAAAGTTGCTGGGATCAATACATAGAAGCCTGCAAAAAGTTTTCAGTATTTTAGAGATGACTCTGTATACATTAGTACACCATAGCCAATCAGTAAAATCTTCACTCGAAATAATATTCTACAATAAAATCTTATAGGTTAATTTTAACCACAATTAATTGATTAGCCTTAATTACTAACCTGGTCCTCAAAGCTCTGGTGAGCTGCTGCATAGCCACTGCGTCCGAAGATGGCGGCGAAGTTGCGTCAACCGCTAGCGTACTCAGAACTCTCGTGTTTGAATCTTCATCGAATGTTAGCGGGTATCCTGTATAAATAGATAGAGATTAATTATACATAGCCGACAATATCCATGGTCAAAACATAGTAATCGGCTGGGACATACAAACAGAGAGACACCAAAGTCTCGCCTTAAGGGTTATTTCCTTTAAAAGGTTCGGAACCCTAAAATTTGGAGCGTGGCTTTGTCATGGGCACTAGTGTTTTACTTGAATATGTTGATGCTTTAGCTATATATATATTTATATATTTTTTTTTAATTTATTTAAATAGAATACATAAAATATATTTACATCTTAAATTTAAAATAACAAACTAAACTAAATAGAACTAAGAAATTTACAAAAAGTTAATAATCAAAAAGTAGTTTTTGCCCGTGTGGCAAAGTACCAAGAACGCTGGCTGCATTCCCGCGCTGAATTGCCAGTGAAATTCTTTGCGCGAGGAATGAGCCAGCCCTCTTATCACCAGCGGCGTCAACTAAGCGCGGTGTGATTTGTTTGACAAATTTTTTAGTACTAGGACCCCATGGACCAAAAGTTTCGACGCCAAGCGGAAGAAATATGTACTCATTCGAAAGAGACGCATATTTAGCTATTGAATCTTGTAATTACATTTCTGGGTTAAAAAAAATGTAGTTCATAGTTTTTATTGGTACCAAAAATGCTACATGTCAAATGAAAATACCTAATCTATATATATAAAAATGAAACCCGTTTTCCTTGGTCACGGCATCACGCGTGAATGGCTGGACCGATTTCACTAATTCTTTTTTTGTTGTATTTGTTATTATTAGGAGAAGGTTCTTACGGAAAAAAATATTAAGTAAATCTCTCAGAAATATTGAAAAACCCTAAAAACAGCCCTTTTCTTTTTCCCATACAAACGTATGGCAGTACGAAGTCTGCCGGGTCAGCTAGTAAATTATAAAAATCATTTTGTATGTTTCACAATTTTGTTTTCAGTAGTGTAGAAGTGCATACTACAAATACTCTACCACATATATTTTGTTTATCAGAAAATAAGTAAAGCCCCTTGAAATTGGTACATTTAAAAAATTGGCGCATAGACTGACCTCTGACCAAATGCAGTGTGACCTCCGTCCCCGGCGTGATGGACTGGAATATCTGCGCTACTTGCGCGTGCGTGAGGCCGCGCACGCTGCGGTTGCCCACGCCCACTACCACGTCGCCGGGTCTTAGGGCTCCTGGGGAAATAAGTTTTTTTTTATTTAGTCTATACTAATCTATACTAATATTATATAGAGGAAAGATTTGTATTTTTGGATGTTTGTGTGGAATAAACTCAAAAACTAGTGGACCGATTTCAAAAATTCTTTCACCATTCGAATGCTACATTATCCCAAAGTAACATAGGCTATTTTTTTTTTTTTTTTTTTTATCCACAGCAAAGCGTGGCAGGGAACAGCTAGTATGTAATAAATAGGCTTGCATTTGACCACCATCTTGCCTGATGGTAAGCAACGATACGGTCTACGATGGAGCACGCTTGCCTAAAAGAAACCGATTCACTCGCGACTTGAAGACACCTTGAGGCTTATACTTTATTTATGCAGTTTTACCCATGGAATAAATAAACATGCTTTTTTTAATGGTTTTTAATCTTAAAACTTAGGGCAAGTAAAAAACTGTAGCAAGAAATGTAAACTCGCTTAACAAGGGCTGTGGAAAACCTTTTCCACTGTGTGTTTCCATACGTAGACGTGACAAAGCTCGAATATGGATAATATGTTTGTCATTTTCTTGCGGGATAAAAATTATGGAAAGACAATTTGTCCAGGACCTGTGCTAGGTGGATAGCGCAGTTTATATTTCGTGTTATATAGGTGCAACTTCGATTATACATTATTGTCAAGAACAAAGCTTTTTCATCCAAATTCATCAAAGAATCGAGTAGATCTAACTTTCACATCATGAGATGAAAACTTTTGCTGAAACTGAAATCTAAGTATTTGTAAATCTATAGAGACCCTAAAAAAATAATGTACCGTCTATCCATGCCGGGCTGTTTGGTACTATGCTCCGTATTTGTAGGTAGCCCTCCGCTTCGGGGATGCCTTCAGCACCGATAAGGGTGAACCCTAAGCCCTGTAACAAATAATACATCATCATGAGCATTTCTTAGAAAAATAATTAAAAAAATATCACTTAGTAGTAGTACACCACAAGCTACCGCGAACTCTTAGCGCGAGCCTGAATTGGATCGCCCTGGCGTGCGTCTTACTCTGTCAGCTAGAGAAAAAGTGAGACAAAAGACAACGCAATTCAGTTTCAGACTCATGCATCTGTGCGTGGCTTTACTATGTGATTTTAATAGATCACCGATGTTAATCAACGATCCTATCACTCTTCGGATGGAAAATGGCATTTCAATCTTGACTTGACTTGACAGCAGTAGGTCGATAAAGGCTGACGATGATGACCCTTTTATATTGTAAGCCATAGTTTGTTGTTTTACATTTGCTGCGTTTTAGTTCTCATAGTATGGCATTTGGCCTAATTTTAATTATTAGGTCAGCGTAACAGGACCCAGTACTACGTCATAGCGTCCTTATTAAGTCATCTGTTCAACATATTTTATGTTTAACATATTTCACATAACAAGTCGTCCATTTAAAATTTTGAGAGCGTGTCGAGATATGCGTGTGCTAGCGTTCCGTAGACACAATCCAAATTGCTTAAATGAAGCTAGTTGGAGTTGGACAAACCTAAAACATACTTTTTTTACTTTTTGTGAAGTAAGTACTTACATTTTATGATAATTCACTACTACCATTATTGCCAGATTCACCAGGGAAGAATAATTTGTATTTTTTGACGTGATAACGTCTTATAATTCGATGGAGTCGGGTGCAAGTACGAAAAAAGTGTGACGTATGTGCCGTTACCTCGATGAGGCGTTACCTCGCTCTGAGTGAAATTGTGATTTCCTATATTCTATTATATTTTCCTATTTGTCAATTACTTTTGTACCTTACTTAAATAAAATAAAATAAAATTAAAATTAAAATTTTCTTTTCAAAAATGAAACCATTCTATCAGTATTTTCTTATGACGTTGTCACGTTCAACTATCGTTAGTAAACCGACTTTACAGACAACCGATTTTTTTAGGGCCTGTAGTCTTCAGACAACTAACATATCTACCATACTACAGGGTTATAGTACTCATCGATATGCATCAACTTGTACTATGGGACTATGGGACCAACATTGAAATCGCAAACAAACAGCTGTTTTACATTATGTCGAGTGTCATTGACATTTTTCTATGGAACTACATAATTTCATCTTGTTTATTGTAGCCTGTAGCGCTGCAAGAGCGGTCGTCGCCGTCATGCAGCACCTTACGATGTCTCGCCATCTTGCTTTATTTGAGGTCATAAACTAATTTAATTGAATGAATATACAGACCTGTGTGCCTTTAGTGAGGTTGAGAGTGAACCGGTCTCCTCTGAGCTCGCCGGCGGGCGGAGCGCCGTTCGGCTGGCTCGTGCTTCCATTCTCACCGGGTAACTTTTCACCTGAAATATAAAATAAAAAATTACAACAAATAAATATGCAAAAAATTGTTTGATGGTATGCGACGGTGAGACCGAGGATGAAGCAGGTTGATCTAGAAATATGTATTCTAACCTTGTACATACTTAAAATGCAAACACATCATTATTTTTCAACAAGAGCATTTCCGGCTTGATGTAAGCAAATAAATTGGTGGTTGGTGGTCTACCTACTTTACTGAACTAGAGCCCCTTTTAATTTCTTTTTTTTTGTATTGAGAAGGCTCCTCAAAATCGACAAGTTCTTTATCATAATGGAGATACTTTTCCATTTATATCTTGTTTCTCTGATGTCAATAAAGTTTAAGGTCAAAGAAAGTAACATGTGAATATAATGAATAACAGTTGAAATGCCCATTGTATTGTAATCAAAACCATAATAAAGGCAAATAATCACACGCCTTGATTACGATTTACATGAAACTCGTATTTAAGCGTGATGTTCTGCCATTGCAGTAATCTATTTTATTTATCGCCTGGTAAGACATAACGTCATCGAAATAATATTTTTACTGATAGAAGACTGAAGACCAATGAGATGAATGTTCTCCTTGGTCTGATTAGTACCTCGTGAAACTGACTTTATTAACACTTTAACTGCTGAAAACACATTCCTTGTGTTTTCCTTTGTGCAAAGCGAATGCGGGTACACACGAGGCGCGTAAAACACAACGCATGATTATTAGCCGCAGTTAAAGCAAACGCATGTGATTATTAGTAACAGTTAAAGTGTTAAACGTCGCCAATTTTCGAGTTTTCCTGTTGGTAACACAGTAAACTTTTGTTATAAAGTGGAGTAATCCAAGCCCCTTTCGACTTAGCATACCCTTTCGGAATAGCCCGTTACATCAAATTAATTGAATTTCAAGCTCACTCATGTATACTAAACTTGCGTGGCTAACAAGTTAAATGATTTAACGCCATGTAACAGTTAATTAATAGTATTTTTCAACGCTTTTATTTTGTCCGGCTCAATTGTTGGAATTTATGCAATGCATTACAAATTACTCTTATAACTCTAATGGCCGTCTGGTTTCCTTATGGACGCTCCACATGATGTTATGTGTTGCCTTAGAACAGTATTTTTTAATGACGCACTAGGAAAAAATGTACTTCTCCCTGCCCTTTGCTGCTTTTTTCAATTGGTCTGGGAGAATCATTAGAGAACATCATCGGAGAAGCTAGGCGCTAAGATTTATCTGAAATACTCAGGATAGGGTAGGATTGTAGTGCCAAGAAGGTGTAATTCTAATTCTAAGTGGGGTTGATACTTGCACCAACGTCTCGCTTGGGGTGTATCTTAGAAAGTTTACTAATTTTGAAGTCTGTTGCAGTTACTTCTACTGTAGAGGCTAGAAATCAAGATTTTATATGCAAGTCTATTGTTTAGTGACTAGAACCTTTATGAATCAACATGCCAATTTTTCTAAAGAAATGTTTAATGATGCTTTAGACGTGCCGTTTCATAATTTTGCCTACTGATAATTGGGTAGTGGTGTGCGTAAAATATTTTGTTGCATGACATCAATGGCATTGCCATTGGTTCAGCATCCCTGCTCTAGTCTATACAATGTAAGTCTCTGCTTACCTCTCATCCTTCTAGCCTGTAGCACTGGGTTCTCATACTGAGTCCGCCTGTTGATGTGGTCCACATAGTACGAGCCATATCGTTCATCGGTCACTCGCTCCCATCCGTACGGGAGCTCATCTTCACCACATTCCCCGAGGGAGTGTTTCCGAACCCGTGCTAAACGAGGATCGAGCCAGTGGGAAGTGCCAGTGTTGTTACTGAAATAAATGTAATATTTTTGTAATAATCTTCAAGTTAAAGTGGTCATTGAGAGCTTCATGTTCTACCACAATAATCTTCTCTGTTTCATTTATACATGTATATTATATTATTTTTATCACCCCTTTTCATTATATCTTTTTCGACTAAGAAAACCAATTATTGATTTAACAAAAGCTGTAATTTATCACTTTATCATAACACAAATCTTTTAACTTTTGCTTCTTTGCAGGCCCTAAACAAACCCTAGCCCTATATCACACCCGGTAAATACAATGACAATTGGTTTGATTAAACATAAAAGTTTTAGCTTCATTTGATGTATATTCTGAAGTATTAGAAGCATCAAAAATAGTCTGCTTACACCATGACTGTATTAGCTTTATTATTGCATGAAAGCAGGTGTGTTATCTAAAAATAGTTCAGTTTGTACACAAACAAGGCAAGACTACGAAATTTATGAGATACCTACATACATTCAGTTAAGACGACATGTCATAGTTTGATACAGATTGCATCACCATAGGAAATTAATAGAGTGGAACAAAGATATTTATAGTTACGACCAAGGATTGGTCGCCAGTTATCTTTTACGGGCATTTAAGATATAAAATCACTAAGTTTGATGACATCAAAAATACAAAATAATTATACAAACATACATTACTGATACCATAACTTAAGCATTGAGTATTGAGAGGTAAATAAATAATTTACTTTACTTTTAGATCATTCAAATAAATAGTTATTTTACGTCAGTCACACTGTTATAACTTGAAACTAATCAAGTGTTTTAAACAGATAATGGATTTTATTGTGGGCTACACAATTACTTAGGAACTTCTTATAATATTAGATCCTATAGGGATTTTAGGTGGTAATTATCATGCCATCAAAAACTTAACTGATGATCTAATTCTACATCTCAATGCTTAAATGGGCCTTGAGTGAAGACACCTTAATTAGAGGAGTCAATTAGGTAGGGCATAGCATAGTGAGTCATTGATACATATCCCAACTCGAAACTGACTAAATTGAGGTCAATAACCTTTATCTAATTTCTGTAACTTACTCAATAAAATAAACTTCTCCTGAAGGTGTGTAAGCCTTTTCCCACATTGGAGGTAAAGGGCCTAGATTATATTCATCTTCATCTTCTCTTTTCCTTTCCGGATCTCTGACCCCGACCACAGAACCACCAACTGTGCCCGCAGTCCCAGAACTGTGTGTAGATATTCCAGCTGATGATAGTCTATCTGAGTCCACAGAACTTTGAGCCATTTTAAGCTGATCGAATTAATAAAACACCATCACTTTTGCACTGTTCCGTTCAAAATTACTTGAGTTTCCCGCTCAATTAAGTTTATTAGTGTCAAATTTCAATTTTGGAATGTTCATCAAAGACACTGGCTACTAGTTTCTTAATCATCCTTTCGTTTTACTCATCGGCACGGTATTCCATAGGAAGAAAACAATACCATCCAGCCCAAGACCGCGTATGAGTCATTTTGGGTTTGTTTCTATACAATCTTGATGTCTCATGTATTTTTTACCTGAGTTGCGGTTTCCACGTTACGAATAACAGGATTTATGATTACACGCCGGGCTCACTGGCTGTCTGCGTTCACAATCACATCACAACGCTTTCATTAGCAATACAATGCAATGATATGCATCGCAGGTGCATCGTAACGAACTTCTACGGTATTACTATCACGCTATCAAACTCGTAAGCACACCATAATTATAACGGTAAATTATCACAAGATGAATTCCATTTATGTCGCATGTAAATAAGTTAGGCCTTCACTTTCTCACAAACAAGTAAAATTACAATTCCGAAAGTGGATGCAACAAGTGTAGGCAGAGCACACAATTAGACAGCAACAGCAGCTGTTTGTTTATACGACACCGTATCACATTCCACTACCACTTTACTAATTACGGTTTGATCTCGAGGTAGTAATTTAATTACTGGTATGACATTTTATTCAATTTATTCTTTCCCTTGAGTTCTTCGGTAGATGGATAGTACTGTAGTTTTATTTTTGTTGAAAAAACGATTTTTATACGATAAAAACACACACACAAACTCACAAACTCCAGCCAGCAAGTTTTTTTTTGTTTTTTTAATAGAGATGAGCATGACATCTGGAAAGAAGAGCTTAGCCTTTTCAAAAAACCGTTTTCGTCACGCTGCGCGCTGTGTTCGTTTTTGTATTGAAAGAAATAAAAGACATAACACTTTAGGTTTGATAAATCTTTTAAATAAATTGTAAGTTTAGTTGATAATGTTCAAGGCACACATTGCCTATGATGTGAAAAGTTCACGTAACGGTGAAATCGATTTTTTAAATCCTGAATTTAAGCATATCGATTGTATTGGTCCATCTCTTCAATAACAGATCTGTCAGACGGTACTACTACTCTCCAGCAGATAGCGCTATTACCAATCAGTTCGCTTGGTATGTTGATCCGAAATAAAGTACTACTACTTCATGTTAGATGGAGTTGCAATATTTTAGACAAAAGTATTTCAGATTCATATTTGAAGGTACTCGCTGAAAAGTGCAGTGCACAATATTATATAAATCATTTTTCCATGACAAATTAAATCTTCAGTGAAAAGTACCGCCACATTTTCTGAACGAAGTTCTACGTAGCCCATTCGATTTATTAGGTACATATTTTTCTATCGAATACAATATAAGTCTCCTTCAATAGTTTTGTGCTTCGTACCAACCTGCCGTAGAAAAACGAGGTCCCGTCCACCATTTAAAATTAATTGGTTGATGTAGGTACCTACTGCCCTCTTATGAGCAGTATCTAAAAAAAAATAGTTTAAAAACTGTCATCGGTCTGTAACAGATGTGCAAAGTTTGAATTAAATCTGATGGTTCATAGTAGGGCAAAATCGAGCTCAAAGGAGTCGGTTACATACATACCTGCATAGGTAGATACAGGTGAAACTAATAAAAGCGTGTTAAAAAGAACTGATTTTTGTTTTTTCACGCATCAGATGCGTAATTTTTTAAACTAACAGATGCACGAAAAAACGGTTTTTTTTAGATACCGCTTTTGGGTTTATGACTGCAGGCAGCCACAGAATCTGCAGCATAATAATGAACGCAGAAATCAAGAATTTTATGTAGGTTTCGCTCTATTTCAAAAGCATTGATGAGCGGAAACTTTACATTTTCATACCTATGCTATATATGTACCTAAATATATCTACTATTCAATATAAAATTTCACCCTAAAATTGAACGTCAGAACTGGCGATAACAAACTCTACATTTGTGAACAGAATATTTTAGTTTATGTAGAATGTAGGTACCTATTTTTATTTTATTTTTGTTGAATTGGAAGAACAGCCTACTTATTACCTAATACCTTTTTTATTTTTATTTTTTGGGGGGTGGGAAATCATCAAATGACCCCTCCCACTCTTGGGCAGAGCGGAAGGGAGTGTCAGACTTCTACTGACCAAAAACCACCCATGTTCCTTCTACGCCCTTGTGTCGCCGAGGCCGCGAACTTCTACCCGCAGCCCCGACGGGCATGGGCCCTTTCGGGCCCCTTCCATGTTGCTGACATCTCTTTTAGGCGCGCGTGGAACACGAACGCGCCGTCGACACGGCCTGTGTCGTCATAAGACGGACGGACAGCGAGCTAGCCCAATAGCTCACCTCCCACGGCGGAATACCTAATACCTAAGAAGTAAGAGTAGGTACCCAATTACCCATACGGTATTCTATAGCTTTGAAAACAGAGCTTGACTCTAACTTTTGACATTCACCGTTGCTTCATCATTACGGGCAGCTTGCATTCTCTAATTGCTTAAAATAGAGAATAGGTAGTTATCTTTCTGGTGCATTGACAACAGAGCTTTGAACATTGCATTGAGCTTTTCTAACTGAGATAGCTAGGCGAAGCGTTGGATCAAAGGTAGATAGTACTGTTGACATATTGTTAGGTGGGTGCTCGTGCTGATGCGATGTCCATTCTAGAAAAGGAACTGCTTATATGGTACCTAGGTAAAGCGCTGGTATTACTTCCTCTATTCACTTTATCAGCTCTATTTCATTGCCTATACCAAACAAACCAGCTCCATATCCATAGGTACTGCTATCCAATGATGAATTTAAGGCAATAAATTAAAAGCTTAATCTACTCCCAAACATTTAAACACAAATTCCATCACGTAAGCTTCACCCACGTGACTCCCACCGTCCTTTCAGGACATGAATCACAAGTTCCAGCGTCCAGTCATTATACCCATCCATGAATGCGGTCGCATGACTCTATGACGGATCCGAAATACATCGTTACCTACCGCGCTTTTCACCCGTGCCATCTAAATTTTATATTAAAAGCACGTGAAACGATCTTAGTCACGTATGCTCGGTGGCCGGGAGCGCAGACTCCGCGATAAAAATTCTAACAGCACAAATACAGGCTCATAAGCTCGTTAAAGTTACATAATCTGACACCTTTGTTTGATAGCGTCGCCCTCGATTGACGCTTCGCTTCCCGCGCTTTTCCGCCGCCATCTTGCAACGCCGAACTTTTTTCGAGTTCCGGAAGTAAGTGCGCAAGAGTTTTGTTTATACCTACTACCTTTTTTTATTTTCGTGTTTGGTGCGTGTTCACAGGATCGATTAAGGTAAGAGGTGTGTTTAAATGATCATAAACTGAATGACTGTTGAGTTTGTTGTCATTTAAATTGTCGGGCGTTCAGCAAACTAATTATTAACAGTGAGATAATATTAAATTGGGCTTGGCAGGACGCTAGAACTCGAGTAATATTAAACGAGTAGAATCGAGAATGTCAAGATGTGATGTAATCGGTTAGCGAAATCTCGCTATTTTCGGATTATCGTTATTTTAAAATGTTGTAACACTCGCGATTTTTCGTGTAGGACGATATTTTCTAAAAATAATGACGCCATTCATACTACAAATTATACGAGTATTAATACAGAAAAAGTAATGTTTGCATTTTTTATATTTTAAACAGTTGTAAAGTCGTAAGTAACTGTAGGTGTAATACCTACCTATTCGCAGATTAGGTGTCTAAACCTAACCAGCTGTTACCTCTAAATTAAAGCACACGAAGAGCTTTCAAACTAACAACCAAGGACTATTATTGCTATTACAATAATATGTACCCGTACAATAAATTTATTAGCTGCTCTACCACATAACTAATAATGAAGTAGGTAACCAAAGCACTATAATATACTGCTTTAAAAGTATCCATTAATTAAGCGCTTACCTATACGTATCTACCTACTTATTTACACATTCATGAATCCTAAAAATCGACCTTCCAAACTTCTAAACCAAAGACACTAGTAGGTACTGAACCAGTCCTTGATCTTTGTCAAAGAAGTAAAAACCGCAGATAAAAAAATAAAGCTTATTAAACCAATACTTACACCATAAGTTCTTTCGAAAAATACGTAGTAGGTACGCGACAAATAGAAAAAAAAAAATAAGTAGGTACCTACATCTGATTGGTTACTTCACCGCTGCCTCAATTTCCTCACATTTTCCTGTTTAATACCTGCGTATTACCCAAAAATATGAGCCGCCATTGCAATGCACGTCTACTGTTTACAAAAATACTCCAAAGCTAGTTTTCCTGAAACTCCAGTGACTAGGTTATAATTAAATCACAACATTTAATGCGGTGTGTTATTTACGGCATTTCTGTCTGGTTCCTTAATTAATTAACGCGGTAAGTGGGGCAAGGATGACGCTAGGGCTGCCAATCTTGCCGGAGAAAACGAGAAAGTGGTCCAGGATATTGTGTTTTTTTTTAAACCTACTTGACAGTTATAATTGACAGTTAGGTCAAACTTAGGTCTTATGTTCATAAATTTTATTTATGTTTTATCCAAACAAAATTTTAATTTATGATGTAGTTATAAATGAAAATACATACTCTAAAATAAACTGCAAAATTCAAGTTATTAATAAACATAAACTACAATTATTATTATAATGGTCAGAAAAAAATATTTTTAATAAGATCGATTGTGAATTTGAGACTGAGGTAACAAATAAATAAAAAGAGGACAAACCGATACAAAGCATTACAATTTAATAATACAATAGCAAGGTACATGCATTATTTTGTAAAATTCCCACATGACTGTAATGGTGCCTAAGTAAGTACTTAAAGCCCTAAGTTTCTTACAACAGGGCACGAATTTGTACGTTTCCCTGAACACTGCAATAAATATTATAGCGTTACAAATTTAGTCGGCGACGACAATAGCATGCGATTTCGAAAGGATTTTCGAACTACAATGTTATTTCGTAATGTTGGTATTTTGATGGCAGAGAAATGGCGGACGGCTGTTGAGATATCAGTTCTCATTTTATAGAAAGAGCCGTATTAAAATCATTGATAGAACTATTATTATCACTCCTTCTCATCAGAAAAAGAAAAATATCACCTTCATGGGTTGATTACACGTAACGAGTACAGTGGCGAGTCAGTGCCCTCGGCCGAGTACTCGGTTTGTATAAACAGTTTGACGAGGCGTCATTTGAACCATCAGAATCATCATGCTCGGTCTAGTGTGCCTATTTACTGTCTCGCCACTGTAGTCGTTACGTGTGATTAACCCATTAGAGATATTTACCCTTATTAGTGTAAAGCGTTTAATTCATTGCACACTTGATAAAAGCCCCTGTACAATAATTGCAATATGGCAGGTTGCCAGCGGCACCGGAGTAGTAAGCTGATAACAGGTGGTCTCGAAAGATCACAGTTGACACTAATATTATGATCATTTCATAAATTCAATTCTATTCTTCATTGTATTAAAGTATACAAGTAACGTAACATCTTTTACCATAATGTTATCTACTTATTGTGATATTTAAACCATTCAATAATAACAATAGAATAAACAGGAACAATATACTAAAATATGGTAAGATTATAATAATAATTTTAACGAAATGTGACACAATTATTCGTTAAAAAAAATTGGTGAGTTGCCCTACCTATAGGATAATTTCAAAAATATTTTTAAAAATAAGTTTTTACTGCATACGAAATTTCAGCTGAATCGGACATCAGGAAGTGGTTCAAAATTGATTTGCAAGATTCCACCCGAACCTCAGATCAAGTAGAAAGCAGATATAGTGCTGCCTTAGATCCAGGTGAAGCCACAAACACTACTGCCTGTATATGCATAGGTACTTCAAGTACACATTGACGTATAAAAACTACCCGAATTAGTCGTCAATTCTTACGTCAGTTGCTTTCTCTGAGCAAGGCAGCACCATATCTGCTTTCTGCTTGATCTGAGACCCGAACAAACATAAGTTACATCCATCCACCGCAAGTTAAATAAAAGCCTGTAAAAATAGTTAGGCCATAACTTGGTACTTGGTGAGCGGGCTCTTTTCCGCAACTAGGCCGTACGTCGGCCCTTTTTGCGTGAGCGGGTGACGGCGGCTACTCCAGCCACCCGATGTCCTCCAGGAAGTCCAGCAGCTTGCGTGTCACGCTGCAGGCCTCCCGCAGGGTTCCCGGTTTTCCCAGGAACTTCGCTCTCTGGGACGCCACGCTTTCGCACTCCATGAGCACGTGCTTGGCCGTTTCTTCCGCCTCCATGCATCCTCTGCACAGGGGGCTATCTGTAACACCTATAGTAAATAGGTGTTTGTTTAATGGGCAATGTCCGGTGACTATTCCGACGAAAAGTCGGAGCTTGTCCCGTTTTAGGCTGAGGAGCTTTCGGGAGGTTCTCCGGTTTAGTAACGGGAAGGCCTCCCTCGACTGCCTGCAATCCTCCATACTTGCCCAAAGCTTTTGGTGTAGTTTGTGCGTTCTCTCGCGAATCCATGACCTGATTTGGCTGAAAGGTAGAGGTATCATTGGCTCCGGTCCTACGGGGCGCATGGCCGAGCCTCTTCTTGTCAATTCAGTTAGGCCATAAGCGACACTTAGACTAATCCTTACGCTCTACCTAATAGGTAAATAAATGCTAATGTGACTTTGTTCGATTGTTTGTTACACTTCTGCTCAATCGATCATCATGCGATTTTGCATACGCGTTGTAAAGTGTACAGAAAAGGGTAAACGCTACTTTTCTTTATTATCATCACTGTTTTCCAGAACCGCGAGGCGCAGCTAGTATTTAATAACAACCTAACAAGCCACGTTAACTGCTTAAAAATTATCCAGGGAACGATTACATAGCCAGATAAGACTGCATAGTTAGCCAGTTTCAGCCACTTTTGTCGAGCTACAGCTTTAACAGTTCCTTTTAAACCGTCTTTGATAATATATTTCCTTATTCCAATAAGCCACATAACAGTAAATTGATCCCAATCAATGGAATTCATATCGAAGTTGTAAATTGTTTTGTCAACGTTGGACATTTTATTCCAAAGATTCTGAACGTTGGTGTCATCGAAATTCCACTCGTTCGTGGTGAAGAAGGATGAAGCGGCGGAAAACTTGTCGAATTTTATATACTGATGCACTATGGACTTCAGCCCTGAAGGCTTCTTGACCTTGAGAACGTAAAAGATTGCGTCAGCAGTGTACGCCGGTATGTAGTGCAAGATCCAGGAGAGAAACCAAAAGACGCGGCGGTTCTTGATTACAAGCAAGTAGTAGTACCACAGAGCACCTGGAGGCACAAACCTGCGGCACAATCTATCTACCGGGACCGACACGTGCTGAAAAGTGACTCCGCTGCGGCAGGTAGTGATATTGTATAACAAAGGCTCCTGCAGGCCTCTGAGGCCAGTGTGCCAGCCTGCGGCAATAGTGATGTTGTTAACTAAATCCAACGGTACCATAGAAAATTTCAAACTGCTGTCAACAAGAAACACCCTGAGCACACCCATGGCAACACCAAGTAGTATCCCGCTTGCTCCGTACGTACAGCTTGCATCTAACCACCCGGGCACTGGTTCTCGATATGTGCTTACAACTATGGAAGGTCTTACAATGCACACCGGAAGGTTGCCACTCTCGGCTTGAACCAGTTCCTCAGCTACTGCTTTAGTAAACGTGTAGGTGTTTCGCCATCCGCTAATCAAACTCTGTGTCATATTATCCAACCTATTTTCATTGACAGTATCCACAAGTGTCAGCAAAGTATCAGCAGGCACCGGGCTCTCATAGAATTGCTCTCGCACCTCATTCCCAGTACGACTTATTGTGGCGGCGCTGTAGGCGGTCGACACATGGACATATGACCTGAGTTTCTTACAAGCTTTGCCAAGTGCCAGCGCCTCTCTGGTTCCTCTGACGTTGATCATAGCCGCTGCACGGATATTTTCGTCTAATTTGACGGTAGCTGCTACGTGAAATATAATATCTACTTCTTCAGTTATCACGTTCCAGTCATTATCACTAATGCCGAGACGTATATCAGCTACATCTCCTTCCACGCAAACTATTCTGGACGCCATGTCTGGTTTCTTCATGCGAACTGGTTCAAACACAGGGTCACTTAGTATATCTTGGAGTCTATCCTTAGTTGATTTGCCTTTTTTTGGGCGGATTAGAACAAATGCTTTCTTTAAGTCACATGATCTAAACAGTTTTTCCAGCAGCTGCTTGCCTATGAACCCGGTTCCTCCTGTTATTAACACCACAGCGTCCTTGTAAAATCGCTGCACATCAGAATCGCCTCGCTCTGTCGCTTCATTGATCGGCTTCAGGAACTGCATCGCATCGAGCTCTTGTTTTGCTGCTGGATCCATATTTGAACTGCAAATATGAAATATGATATATCTACGTATCGAGTGTTTTTTTCTGATTTTTTTTTGCAATCTAATTTTGTTAATTTTGAACATATTAGATAGACGTGACGAATTATGTACAATAGCATTTTATATAATTTTAATTCCTTTTTCCTTCTAAGCCATTTTTGGGGCAGCAAAACACGGGGTGACCGGTTAGATATATAATGTAATTATTTTAGAATATTATAGCTATTACCAGTATGGCCACGTGTGGCCCTACTACCAACAAAAAAACCATGAAATCTCATTTTTGTGAAATGTGTGAAAACCACGTTAGTTTCCATAACCATGAAACCATTAATAAACAGCATTACTTAGCTGTTTTATGGAAAAATCTATAAGTGTGTATCCAGTCATCCTGTATTTGCGTTCCATTGGTGGTTGTGCTTACTTGTTGTTATTTATTTTCATTGAAGTGAAATATATAATTAAAAAAATCGTTCTTTTTATACCTTTAGAATAAATATGGACGTTCTTTCTATCACGGATGATCACAATAACTGTGGCTAAATTACGTAAATTAGTAGGTGTTCACACGAAATACGAGTAGAATCAAATACCTACTGATTAATTAAACCATATAAACAAATAGTTTCAAATGCTATGATTGCGTCATACGCATAGGTAAATATGTAGGTATGCTTCCAAATAATTGCTACAAACGGCATTTCCATATGTCAATGAGGAAATATTTCTTTCGTTATGTCTGTCTTTCTTAATTTCGCGGTTTGTACTTAGTTTTTTCACAAATTATCAGAATTAGGCGATACGAGTTTATATTATAGGTAAGTAGTATGTCAAAACACACAAAAACTCGCTCATCACATGGAATTATCTAAAACATGAAATAAATAGAAAGAGGGATAAAAATATGAAGTTCCAAATGCAAGGCTAGACTGATGTCCGCGTTGTTTGCAGCTTCAGTAAGAGTATTTTGAATATTATGAAGCCAGAATTATTACTATATTATTATTATTATGAAGTCAGAAGCCATAAATTGCAGTCTGCACCATAGCAAACCCTGGAGCTTGTACTACCTATATCACTGAAAATTCGACACTAATTAATTGTAAATTCTTACTGAGGTCACGGTATCAGTTTCGTATTTAATAGGTAGGTACCTTTATCGAACATGCTACGAGTAGGTACTTTACTAAATAAAATATTTTTTCTGGTCAGTATAGGTAGGTACGAGTATATTCAGTATATTGAAATAAATCTGCCAAGGCGAAACCTCGCATGTCAAAGGTCCTGAACTATCTATCGTATTTTAAACAAAACCCTTAAATCGCACAAATCACTTAATTTTTGTCGTCCTGTATATTTTCGCGGAGTTATATACCTAAGTATTGCTTTTTTGTTTTATGTGAAATTTAGTACCACGTAGTTATAATAAATAATAATAATGATGCGTTTATTTCAGGCAATTTGACTTGCATACCATGCAAGTTACAGAGGCCCATAGAAAAGAAATACTCACAAACTAACATAATTATTATACATATGAATAAAACAATAAAATATCTAAAATCTATATACCTACTTGATTTAATTTACATTTATTCGTCGTTAAACTTCGTAGAAAACGGGAAGGGGAAGGGGACAGCGGTGATTTTTTTCACAGAATTTGAAAAGTCCAAATTAATGCCTTTCATTTGATACCCCACATGACCACATCGCTTCGCTCTAAAATTTTAGGTCCCAAATATCAGGTAAAGACCAATTTCTCAGCATTTTATTTTCAATGAATTGCAGTGCATACATTATGTAGCCTCATGCCGCGTTTCAGGCTGCTAGCTTCAAACTTGCTGAGATAATTGGCTGTGACATACAGTCAGACAGACACTGGAGTCTCGCCCTAAGGGTTCTTTCCTTGGAGGTTTAGAACCCTAAAAATTTACGAGCGATCAAAAATGCTTCACAAACAACAATTGAGCACATAAGCGACACTACACTAATCTTAACTAATCCTTACGTTCTAACTACGAGTATATAATATTATAGATGCAAATGTAAGTTTGTTAGTTTGTTTATTACACTTTCACGTTTTAACTACTCAATCGATCGTCATGTGATTATGCATACGCGTTGTAAGGTACGGTGTTAGTAACTAGTTAGTTAGTTAGTTTTCTTCATCATCATTTCTACCGTTTTCCAAGCCGCGGGGCGCAGCTAGTATTTAATAACAACCTAACAAGCCACGAAAACTGCCTAAAAATTATCCAGGGAACGATTACATAGCCAGATAAGATAGCCAGTAGATAGCCAGTTTCAGCCACTTTTGTCGAGCTACAGCTTTTGCAGTTCCTTGCAAACCGTCTTTGATAATATATTTCCTTATTCCAATAAGCCACATAACAGTAAATTGATCCCAATCAATGGAATTCATATCAAAATTGTAAATGGTTCTGTCATCGTTGGACATTTTATTCCAAAGATTCTGAACGTTGGTGTCATCGAAATTCCACTCGTTCGTGGTGAAGAAGGATGAAGCGGCTGAAAACTGGTCGAATTTTATATACTGATGCACTATGGACTTCAGTCCTGAAGGCTTCTTGACCTTATGAGAACGTATAAGATTGCGTCAACAGTGTACGCCGGTATGTAGTGCAGGATCCAGGAGAGAAACCAAAAGACGCGGCGGTTCTTGATTGCAAGCAAGTAGTAGTACCACAGAGCACCTGGAGGCGCAAATCTGCGGCACAATCTATGTGCCGGGACCGACACGTGCTGAATAGTGACTCCACTGCGAGAGGTAGTAATATTGTATGGTATACACCCATTTGCTAGAATTTCATTTGCCATAATTTTATCTGCTATACTGGTCAACAGACATAATATTGTTTCTCATAATTTTATATGTTATACTCATTGTTTACTATATTAGTCAAGTGCTAGAAACTTTGTTTTCCATAAAGTCAATTTCAATAATATCATTTGTTATCATCATTGTAAGGCGTAATTATCATATGCCATAATATCATTTGCCATCGAAATTACTTCTAGAAAAAAATCATAAGATCGGTTTAAACTAAACAATCAATAGGTTATGTTAGGTTAGAACATGAAAAACAACGCACGAGCCGAGCGAGCGTAGCGAGCGTGCCGCGGTAGCGGCCGGCGAAGTGCTAGAAAGCCAATCGCTTTTTAGGACAAAGGCGTTAGGTTAATTTTCTACGGAAGCGACTTGGATCAATCATAGTGATAAGTAGGTATTAGAAATAAAACCGATCAATAGGTTAGGTTATGTTAGAACATGAAAAACAACGCACGAGCCGAGCGAGCGCAGCGAGCGTGCCGCGGCAGCGGCCGGCGAAGTGCTAGAAAGCCAATCGCTTTTTAGGACAAAGGCGTTAGGTTAATTTTCTACGGAAGCGACATGGATCGATTATAGTGATAAGTAGGTATTAGAAATAAAAACGATCAATAGGTTAGGTTATGTTAGAACATGAAAAACAACGCACGAGCCGAGCGAGCGTAGCGAGCGTGCCGCGGCAGCGGCCGGCGAAGTGCTAGAAAGCCAATCGCTTTTTAGGACAAAGGCGTTAGGTTAATTTCTACGGAAGCGACATGGATGGATTATAGTGATAAGTAGGTATCAGAAATAAAAACAATTTTAGTGGCTTTTTTTTTAATGATTTTTTTTTGGGCTTGGATGTATTTGAAATTAATTTAGTATGGCGTTGAAATATTCTGTTAAATAATATTATTGCAATTAATAAAATGGATAATAATACGTATGGCACTCGTATCATTATTAAATCTAATGTACGGGCAAACAAGAGTATGTCACATAACTTTTATGGTAAACAAACAATTCGGGCAAATGAAATTCGGGCAAGTAAAATTCGGGCATTTGAGAATTATTGCTTATATTCTTCGGGCAAACATTAGACAACCAATATTGTATACCAAAGGCTCCTGCAGTCCTCTGAGGCCAGTGTGCCGGTATACACCCATTTGCCAGAATTTCATTTGCCATAATTTTATCTGCTATACTGGTCAACAGACATAATATTGTTTCTCATAATTTTATATGTTATACTCATTGTTTACTATATTAGTCACGTGCTAAAAACTTTGTTTTCCATAAAGTCAATTTCAATTACATCATTTGTTATCATCATTGTAAGGCGTAATTATCATATGCCATAACATCATTTGCCATCGACATTACTTACTTAACTAGAAAAAAACCATAAAATCGGTTTAAACTAAACGATCAATAGGTTAGGTTAGGTTAGAACATAAAAAACAACGCACGAGCCGAGCGAGCGAAGCGAGCGTGCCGCGGCAGCGGCCGGCGAAGTGCTAGAAAGCCAATCGCTTTTTAGGACAAAGGCGTTAGGTTAATTTTCTACGGAAGCGACTTGGATCAATCATAGTGATAAGTAGGTATTAGAAATAAAAACGATCAATAGGTTAGGTTATGTTAGAACATGAAAAACAACGCACGAGCCGAGCGAGCGAAGCGAGCGTGCCGCGGCAGCGGCCGGCGAAGTGCTAGAAAGCCAATCGCTTTTTAGGACAAAGGCGTTAGGTTAATTTTCTACGGAAGCGACTTGGATCAATCATAGTGATAAGTAGGTATTAGAAATAAAACCGATCAATAGGTTAGGTTATGTTAGAACATGAAAAACAACGCACGAGCCGAGCGAGCGCAGCGAGCGTGCCGCGGCAGCGGCCGGCGAAGTGCTAGAAAGCCAATCGCTTTTTAGGACAAAGGCGTTAGGTTAATTTTCTACGGAAGCGACATGGATCGATTATAGTGATAAGTAGGTATTAGAAATAAAAACGATCAATAGGTTAGGTTATGTTAGAACATGAAAAACAACGCACGAGCCGAGCGAGCGTAGCGAGCGTGCCGCGGCAGCGGCCGGCGAAGTGCTAGAAAGCCAATCGCTTTTTAGGACAAAGGCGTTAGGTTAATTTCTACGGAAGCGACATGGATGGATTATAGTGATAAGTAGGTATCAGAAATAAAAACAATTTTAGTGGCTTTTTTTTTAATGATTTTTTTTTGGGCTTGGATGTATTTGAAATTAATTTAGTATGGCGTTGAAATATTCTGTTAAATAATATTATTGCAATTAATAAAATGGATAATAATACGTATGGCACTCGTATCATTATTAAATCTAATGTACGGGCAAACAAGAGTATGTCACATAACTTTTATGGTAAACAAACAATTCGGGCAAATGAAATTCGGGCAAGTAAAATTCGGGCATTTGAGAATTATTGCTTATATTCTTCGGGCAAACATTAGACAACCAATATTGTATACCAAAGGCTCCTGCAGTCCTCTGAGGCCAGTGTGCCGGTATACACCCATTTGCCAGAATTTCATTTGCCATAATTTTATCTGCTATACTGGTCAACAGACATAATATTGTTTCTCATAATTTTATATGTTATACTCATTGTTTACTATATTAGTCACGTGCTAAAAACTTTGTTTTCCATAAAGTCAATTTCAATTACATCATTTGTTATCATCATTGTAAGGCGTAATTATCATATGCCATAACATCATTTGCCATCGACATTACTTACTTAACTAGAAAAAAACCATAAAATCGGTTTAAACTAAACGATCAATAGGTTAGGTTAGGTTAGAACATAAAAAACAACGCACGAGCCGAGCGAGCGAAGCGAGCGTGCCGCGGCAGCGGCCGGCGAAGTGCTAGAAAGCCAATCGCTTTTTAGGACAAAGGCGTTAGGTTAATTTTCTACGGAAGCGACTTGGATCAATCATAGTGATAAGTAGGTATTAGAAATAAAAACGATCAATAGGTTAGGTTATGTTAGAACATGAAAAACAACGCACGAGCCGAGCGAGCGAAGCGAGCGTGCCGCGGCAGCGGCCGGCGAAGTGCTAGAAAGCCAATCGCTTTTTAGGACAAAGGCGTTAGGTTAATTTCTACGGAAGCGACATGGATCGATTATAGTGATAAGTAGGTATTAGAAATAAAAACAATTTTAAAATATAATCATACTGTCATATATTTATTACAATTCACCTTTTATATAAATATTCTGTTAAATAATATTATTGCAATTAATAAAATGGATAATAATACGTATGGCACTCGTATCATTATGAAATCTAATATACGGGCAAACAAGAGTATGTCACATAACTTTTATGGTAAACAAACAATTCGGGCAAATGAAATTCGGGCAAGTAAAATTCGGGCATTTGAGAATTATTGCTTATATTCTTCGGGCAAACATTAGACAACCCAGTGTGCCAACCTGCGGCAATAGTGACGTTGTTAACTAAATCTAACGGTACAATAGAAAATTTCAAACTGCTGTCAACAAGAAACACCCTGAGCACACCCATGACACCACCGAGTAGTATCCCGCTGGCTCCATACTTACAGCTTGCATCTAACCACCCGGGCACTGGTTCTCGATATGTGCTTAAAACCATGGAAGGTCTTACAATGCACACCGGAAGGTTGCCACTCTCGGCTTGAACCAGTTCCTCAGCTACTGCTTTGGTAAACGTGTAGGTGTTTGGCCATCCGCTAATCAAACTCTGTGTCATGGCATCCAACCTATTTTCATTGACAGTTTCCACGAGTGTCAGCAAAGTATCAGCAGGCACCGGGCTCTTATAGAACTGCTCTCGCACCTCATGCCCAGTACGATCTATCGTGGCAGGGCTGTAGGCGGTCGACACATGGACATATGACCTGAGTTTCTTACAAGCTTTGCCCAGTGTTAGCGCCTCTCTGGTTCCTCTGACGTTAATCATAGCTGCTACACGGATATTTTCGTCTATTTTGATGGTAGCTGCTACGTGAAATATAATATCTACTTCTTCAATCATCATGTTCCAGTCATCATCACTGACGCCGAGGCGTATATCAGCTACATCTCCTTCCACGCAGACTATCCTGGACGCCACGTCTGGTTTCTTCATACGAACTGGTTCAAACACGGGGTCACTTAGTATATCTTGGAGTCTATCCTTGGTTAATTTGCCTTTTTTCGGACGTATAAGAACAAACGCTTTCTTTAAATCACATGATCTAAACAGCTTTTCCAGTAGCTGCTTGCCTATGAACCCGGTTCCTCCTGTTATGAACACCACAGCGTCCTTGTAAAATCGCTGCACATCAGAATCGCCTCGCTCTGTCGCTTCATTGATCGGCTTCAGGAATTGCATCGCTTCGAGTTCTTGTTTTGCTGCTGGATCCATTTTGAACTGTAAATATGAAACCATCTACATATCGAGTGTTTTTTTACTGATTTTTTGTTTAAATCTAATTTTGTTAACTTTGAACATATTAGATAGACATGACGAATTATGTACAAATAGCATTTAATATATTCTAATTCTTTTTTCCTTCTAAACCATTTTGGGGCAGCAAAACACGGGGTAACCGATTAGACATTACTATATAGTTGTTCTGGAATATTATAGTAATCATCAGTGGCCATGGAACCAAGTTTTACCAACAAGCAAACCATGAAATCGTTAATAAAAAGCATGAGCTGTTTTATAGAAAAATCTATGTCAAGTGTGTAACCAGTCATCCTGTATTTGCGTTCATTCGGTGGTTGTGCTTAACATACATACATGTGTTTATTTATTTTCATTTCTGTGAATTTGTATAATAAAAAGAAAAAAATGTTATTTATACCTTTAGAATGAATATCGACGTTCTTTCTATTACGGATGATCACAATAACTGTAGCTGAATTAGTGTTGCTAATAGTAGATATGTGTAACACGAAATACGAGTAGAATCAAATTTATTGCGTCATGCGCATAGGTAAATATGCATGCATTTGCAAATAATTGATACAAACGGCATTTCCATATGTCAATGAGGAAATATTTTTTTCGTTATGTCTGTCTTTCTTCATTTCGCGGTTTGTACTTAATTTTTTCACTAATTATCAGAATTAGGCGATAGGTACGAGTTTATATGTCAAAACACACAAAATTTCGCTCATCAGTTGGAATTATCTAAAACATGAACTTAAGAGAATTAAATAAAAAGGGGGATTAAAATATAAAGTTGCAAATTAATGACTAGACTGATGTCCGCGTTGTTTGCAGCTTCAGTAAGAGTACCTATTTTGAATATTATGAAGCCAGAGAAGCAGCAAATTGCAGTCTGCACCTTAGCAAAACCTGGAATTTGTACTACCTACGAGTGTATCACGGAAAATTCGGCACTAATTAATTGTAAATTCTTACAGAGGTCACGGTGGCAGTTTCGTATTTAATAGGTACCTACCTATGTCGAATATGCTAGTTTACTTAATAAAATGTTTTTCTGGTTAGTATAGGCACAGAATACTAAGTCTGTGTAAATTGAAATAAATCTGCCAAGGCAAAACCTTGCATGTCGAGGGATCTGAACTATAGAGGTATATCGTATTTTAAACGAGAGCGAAACCATATTATCGCACAAAAACACATTTCTTGGTCGTCCTGTGTATTTTAGCGGAGTTATATATCTACTAATTTTTTTGTCTTATGTGAAAATGAAAAAAAAAGCGGAGCCAATATTCCAAAACGAATTCCTAAATTATTGGTCTAAAGTTATTCGGAAGCACTCTTATTTCAAGGGCAATAAAACAACGGTCGACCAGTGTAATCAATTATAATTCCATTGAACATTAACTGTACTTACTCAGCGCGGCAAATACAATAAGGCATTCAATCCCTTTGGTAAAAAAACCACTACTACTTCGTCCTCCTTGACGTATCCGTCAATGGCGAAACCACTATTTGAAACTAAAACAATATAAGTAAAAAGAGACAAAAAAAAAATTGTAGCAATATTATAACATTAATTTGTAGAAAGCAACTACAATTAAAGTTAAAATCAAAATGTAAATCAACTAAATTAAGAGTTCAAATGTAGCGACTACATGACTTGCCAAATACAATTATAGACTTTAAAAACCAATACCTACGATGAGATACAAATTACGGAACTGGGATGACAAACATGATCAAGCAAGACCCTTACTTTTATTTTTATATTTTAGTACTTTTAAGAAAAATTATTATGTTGGGATACTTTGCAATTTTTTTTCACGTAGTTATCTACTTGAATTAATTTAGATTTATTCGTCGTTAAACTTCATAGAAAAAAGGGGAAGGGGGTAGCGGTGATTTTTATTACAGATTTTGAAAAAAAAATGAATGATAAAAAAAGGTTTTGGAAAGTCCAAATTAATACTTTTTATTTTATGCCCCACATGACCACATCGCTTGGCTCTAAAATTTTAGGTCCACATTTCAGAACACAATTTTCAGGTAAAGACCAATTTCTAAGAATTGTTTTTCAATGAATTGCAGCAGTTAACATTATCTAGCCTCATGCCGAGTTTCAGGCCGCTAGCTTCAAACTTGCTGAGATAATTGGCTTTGACATACAGTCAGACAGACACCGGAGTGTCGCCCTAAGGGTTCTTTCCTTGGAGGTTTAGAACCCTAAAAATTTACAAGCGATCAAAAATGCTCTACAAACAACCATTAAGCACCTAAGCGACACTACACTAATCTCAACTAATCCTTACGTTCTAACTACGAGTATATAATATTATAGATGCAAATGTAAGTTTGTTAGTTTGTTTATTACACTTTCACGTTTTAACTACTCAATCGATCGTCATGTGATTATGCATACGCGTTGTAAGGTACGTTGTACGTTGTAAAGGACAAACGCTAGTTTTCTTCATCATCATTACTACCGTTTTCCAAGCTGCGGGGCGCAGCTAGTATTTAATAACAGCCTGACAAGCCACGAAAACTGCCTAAAAATTATCCAGGGAACGATTACATAGCCAGATAAGACTGCATAGTTAGCCAGTTTCAGCCACTTTTGTCGAGCTACAGCTTTTGCAGTTCCTTTCAAACCGTCTTTGATAATGTATTTCCTTATTCCAATAACCCACATTACAGCAAATTGGTCCCAATTAACGGAATCCATATCGAAATTGTAAATGGTTCTGTCAACGTTGGACATTTGTTTCCGAAGATTCTGAATGTTGGTGTCATCGAAATTCCACTCGTTCATGGCGAAGTAGAATAAAGCGGCAGATAATTTGTCAAATTTTGTATACTGGTAGACTACGGACTTAAATCCTGGAGGCTTCTTTACCTTGAGAATGTCTAAGACTGCGTCAGTGGTGTACGCCGGTATGTAGTGCAGAATCCAGGAGAGAAACTGGAAAACGCGACGGTTCTTGATCTCAAGCAAGTAGTAGTACCACAGAGCGCCTGGAGGTACAAACCTTCGGCACAATGTATCTACCGGGACCGACAGGTGCTGAAAAGTGACTCCACTGCGGGAGGAAGTAATGTTGTATATCAAAGGCTCCTGCAGTCCTCTGAGGCCAGTGTGCCATCCTGCGGCAATAGTGACGTTGTTAACTAAATCTACCGGTACGACAGAAATCTTCAAAGTGTTGTCGACGGGAAACACCCTGAGCACACCCATGACAACACCAAGTGGTATCCCAGTTGGTCCGTACACACAGCCTGCATCCAACCACCCGGGTACTGGTTCCCGATACGTGCTTAAAACTATGGAAGGTCTTACAATGCACACCGGAAGGTTGCCACTCTCGGCTTGAACCAGCTCCTCCGCTACCGCTTTAGTAAACGTGTACGTATTAGGCCATCCGCTAATCAAACTCTGTGTCAGGGCATCCAACCTATTTTCATTAACAGTTTCCACGAGTGTCAGCAAAGTATCAGCAGGCACCGGGCTCTTATAGAATTGCTCTCGCACCTCTTTGTTCGTACGATTGACAGTGGCGGCGCTGTAGGCGGTCGACACATGGACATATGACCTGAGTTTCTTACAAGCCTTGCCCAGTGCCAGCGCTTCTCTGGTTCCTCTGACGTTGATCATGGCCGCTTTACGAATATTTTCGTCAAATTTGATGGTAGCTGCTACGTGAAATATAATATCTACTTCTTCGATTATCACGTTCCAGTCATTATCACTAATGCCGAGGCGTATATCAGCTACATCTCCTTCCACGCAGACTACCCTGGACGCCACATTTGGTTTCTTCATACGAACTGGTTCAAACACGGGGTCACTTAGTATATCTTGGAGTCTATCCTTAGTTAATTTGCCTTTTTTCGGACGTATGAGAACAAACGCTTTCTTTAAATCACATGATCTAAACAGCTTTTCCAGTAGCTGCTTGCCTATGAACCCGGTTCCTCCTGTTATGAACACCACAGCGTCCTTGTAAAATCGCTGCACATTGGAGTCTCCTAGTTCTGTCGCTTCATTTATCGGTTTCAGGAACTGCATCGCTTCGAGCTCTTGTTTTGCTGCTGGATCCATTTTGAACTGTAAAATATAAAGCTTGCTCTGTTTAGTCTGGTAGCAATTGTTACATGATTACAAGATGTGACGTTACTTTTTGCCCATTTAGTCAATTGGTTGAAAAAAAGTTTACTAAGTCAAATAAAATGTCAATCAATCAGTCTTAGAAATGGATAATTAGTAGAGTAGGTTTGTTTTTTATTTATTCGATTATCGTTTTGATGCCCTTGTAGCTCAATAGTAGATTGTATGAAAAGGGAGCAAAATTGATAATTAGTATGTCAATGGAGCTAAATAATATTATTAATTAATATTATAATAAAGCAGATTTATTTTTAGCGGATTTTTTTTTTTTATACAATTCATTCATCTTTTTTTTTGTAACAGGCCAGTAACCTTTTTCATTTTATTTTAGTTTGATCTCTTTGGTCCCGGAACACCAAGGAATAAATGTGTGTTCTGTCATTACTACCCTCATACGTGTGAATAATAACTGTTTTATTCGTAGGTACTTTTGCGGGCAGCAATTTATTTCGGGAGCAAACAAATAGTTATTTGTTATACAAGAGTGCAAAGTTGCTTTTTAACCGCGTGTTCAATTTTGATGACCGAGCAAGCGAAGGATTTTAAAATTGAATCACGAGCGCAGCGAGTGATTCAAAATTAGAATCCTGAGCGTTAGCGAGGGAATCAAAAGAGCACGAGGTGAAAAATCTTTGCACTCGAGTGCAACACGTAACTTTTCATTCCACCTCAGCGAGGAAAGAGTATTTTTAATCTTCAATATCTGAGTGGAAAAGCTCATTTGCGCATTATTAACAGTTTCAGTCAATTCTGTTGGCGTCAAACAAACTTCCTCGTCGCTAGAATCACTCATTTTAGTTTTTTCACTTGTTTTCAAGTTTCTTGTTTTTAATTTAACAATGACGTGAAAAAATGCCGCGTAAAGAACCGCGTACAAAGCAAATTGAAAAAAGAACACCAAGAAGGTTCCGAGTCTGAGTTTTTAACAAATTAAAAAAAAGTTGTATGATATATTCGGCACCATAGAGGTAGCAGTAAATAGGTTTAATGTTTTTTTTTAATTCACAAACTTAGTGCACACGATGTTCTAAATTCAATTTACTTTATCCTCTAGAGAATAAAAACGGCTTTTCCACTCAGTTAGTGTAGATTAAAAATACTCTTTCCGAGATGGTGGGATGAAAAACTTATTTTGCTCGCCCTTACGCGGAAACAAAACATCGCTTTGCAAGTTGTTGAGATGAAAAGTTTTTACAATTACCTATGCTATTCTAATTTAACATAGGCTAGTACCTTCAATTAGATACCGAGATAGATTATCTGTTTAATATAATTCACTTTTCAACTTTTAAAATCGAATGTTTACAAATACTGCTGATGGCTTAGTGTTACGGACTTTAAAAATATTGTAGTGTTTTATTGTCATGTTATGTAAATAGGTTATAAAACAATTATTTAATTTAAATAAACGCTCGACGTAATTAGTTCAAAATCAAATACTTAATTAAGAGTCATTCACAACTTTAACAGGAGGTTTTGAGCGCTCGTATCTTTTATTTCGCTCTACCTTCAAATAGTTCATTTAGAGTATGGTAAATGGTTGTTATTTTAGAAAAAAGTTAAAACGAAGAGTGCCTCTTCACCTATTAAAAAGCGCAGTTGTTATAATAGGACAAACAACCGGCATCGTGAACGTAAACTACACGAAATAAACTCGCACTAGGCACTCGACTTACGAGTAGGAACCATTCGAAGACTGACCGCGTTGTCTAGCTCTAAGGTGTTCACAATCAAACAATTGACATCTCGACTTGATGTTTAACATCACGAGCAAGTGAGATGTTATTCTTGTCACTGTCGCCCTTGTTACAAACGTTGACTTTGGTCTCGCCTTTTCTCTAACTAAAAAAGCGAGAGGCAATCCATGGCGATCCAGTTTAGGCTCGCGCTAAGAGCTCATGGTACGTATCCTAGTCGAGCTACTCTATGACCGTTTTTGTATCTAATGTAGACCAGGCCCATAATTTCAAATCATTATAATTCACCTACTTAATTAATATAGGAACTTGATAATATAAATAACTTTGAATACAATGCCTGAATATTTAGTAACATGAAGAATTTCCATGTAATTTCAATAAAATAGAATTACTTATGTTGGTCTTTACATTTGTTTTGTTGTTCTTTCAAGGTTATTAGTCCAGCGGTATCGGCTATTTGTCGGTGATCATCGATCTATCCGACTTCGGTGTCGGTGATCGAGAATCAAACATAAAATCTAACATCAGGTTGTCAAAATTATCCAATACCAATTTTTTGATAGGTCAAAAAAACACAATTTATTCCATGCATCCGGGTTCAAAATTCAGTTTCAAAATTTTTAGGGTTCCGTACCCAAAGGGTAAAACAGGACCCTATCACTAGACTAAAACGGAACCCTTCGTGCGCGAGTCAAACTCGCACTTGGCCGGTTTTTAATCTTATCTTCTATATTGCTTTCACATGACACATCTACAAGTAATGTCTCTCAGATTCCAACACTATAAATGTATTTTTAGCCGACCCGGCCTGGCCGACATTTTAATTATGTCTATTTCTCGGTTATTTTTGTGTGGTGAAATCTTTCATTGAAACTTTTTTTCCTTAATTTGACAGTTATGTGTATTTAGGATTAGATAGGCGCGGTAGGTGATGTTTATTGATCGTGAATTTGAAGAAAAATACTGAAAATACTGAAGCTGAAATAGTTAGGTGGTTTTCATTGAGATACTATCGATTTCTGTCTTGGTACAAGACAGCATGGATTCGATACTTACTAGCCTATCTATGATCCATATATATTATATTATAGGGTTATAAGGACCATTTTTACTATGCGCCTAACCCTGAAATCCCGAAAAAAATAGATCACGTGTTCCATAGAAAAATGTCAATGACACTCGACAGTATGGAATATGGAATAGAGCAGTTGATTGTTTTTTCGCGATTTTCGGGTTGATCCCAGAGTAAAAATTGTTCGTAACTATGAGCCCTTTTCCGCTTAGCATTTCTTCTCGTCTTAACCTTATGTAAGGTAGCATTACCGTACAGTACAGTCCAGATAAACTTAAATAAATGAACCCATCTTTTGCGCAGTCGGGCAATGAACAGCCCACCGCACTAGATGTCACTATCACACAAGTGTCCAAGCACCCATCCGTCACGAATTACGACGCCGCATTAAGAAATACACCTATAAATCTGCGAAGTGCTGTGGCCAGAGTAAACAGTGAAGCGAGTTATGGGTCAGGGATACGGCAGATTTGATCTTGGCTGATTCATTTTGGTGATGTAATTGGCCTACCATTGCGGAGGCTTGTGTTTAACTAGCCATAGTTTCACCGCTGTCCAATGGGAGTTATAAACGATCACCGATGATAAGCAACGGACGACACGGTCAGTCTTTGGATGGGTTACCGCGGGTGGCATTTACAACTGAGTGCTACTGTGACACGTTAAATAAATTCCATAAAAAATGTCAATGATACTCGACAAAATGGATGTGTGGACAAAATGGAACAGCTGATTTTTTCATGATTTCAGGGTTGGCTCCATAGTAAAAGTTGTTCATATCTTTATATAGCCCCGTATTTCTACGAATTTCTATACTGTTGTTGGTCTAAAAATGTAGGTCTAAAATTATTCAAAACCAATCTTATATCAAAAACAACATAACTACTCTTGACTAGTGTAATGTTAGTGTCTATGTCTCTGTGGTCAATGCCGAAGATTTGAATCTCTCGCCGTCAGAAGTCCAGATACTGATAGAAAAACTATGTACTACATAATTGAAAGATACAAATCCATTTATTTAAAAATTAAAACTTTTGTACAATATTTACATCTTAAATTAAGTTAAAAAAATTAAACAAAGTAATTAAAATCCATTTATGCAATCACAACGGTCACTACTACTAATACAAGTATTATTAGTACTAATGAAATAATTATTGTCACAGTACTAATAGAAACACAAAATCCATAAAATAGCAAATAAAATCAACACGTAATTCTCATTCCACTTTCATATCGTAAAATCTATACACGCTATCTTTAACGTTTCGTGGAACTTCCACCGTTTCCCAGATTTCTACGAAACTGAAAGCTATTTATTATTATTAAACTACGTAAAACTAGGCCCCTCTAAATTAATGACTATTATCTTAATTTAGGAAGTTGACGACAAGTTTGACGTGTCGGACGATGTTGTTGGTGTCGGAGAATGTTGGAGCGATGTTAGGGCGGGCCCGATGTTAATCATGGATCTAGAGCGTTGTTTTGTAGTTTTGTAAGTGGAGAAGGTTAGCGTAATAATAAAAAAATATAGTTTAAAAAACTAAAAAACACGCATTGTCATCGGTCTTTGACAGGTGTGCAAAGTTTGAATTTAATCTGATCAAAGTAGGCATCCGTTCAAAGTAGGTCAAAATCGAGTCCAAAAGGGTCGGTTACAAACATACCGGTGAAATTAATAAAAGCGTGTTAAAGAGAAGAGAAATGATTAAAAATTATTCCCCGGTCCGCACAATTATGTTTGACTTATCTAAATATGTTATTTAAGACCTACATAATATGTTTTACCTAATTTCATAATGATTTTCAATAAAATATTGAGTATTTGCACTAAACCTGAGTGAATCACATTACACATATTGGAATGCGGATGAAAGCATACGTTCCGAATGTTCCTATCTACAGATGTTTGTTTATAGGGATAGAAAAAAACTTCGAACTTAAAACTGTTTATTTAAATAGGTCTGTTTAAAGGAAACAATATACAATAAAGAAAGTGATAGACTTTTAAAAGTATTAGCGAAAAGTGCATTAATTAATTAACAATAACTGTAAGCTATTTTTTCTACGGCCATTTATTTCCACATAGCATTCATCAAGTTGAAAATTGTGTATGATTGCTGAAAAAGCTGAAAAATAGAATTCCCACATTAAATAGTATGTCAGTCAGAGCTTTACATCTTTGAGCAATATTTACATCTTTACACCCTGACTTTGAATGTGATTTTGATAAAAACGGGTCAAAACAACGATAGTAGACCTGTTTGGCTCAGCGGTAATAATAATATATCCGCCCTATAAGCCAAAGTTCCTGGGTTCTATTCCCGGCCGAGTAGATGTTTGAATGATGAATTTAAATGTCTGTTCTGGGTCTGGGTGTTAGTAGTCCTTGTCTTTGTGTGTTCCATGGCATGCCCGACACAGGGTGTCCTAGTGGGGAGCTATGAACGTTATAGTTTATACCAAGACACTTACGTCAGTGAGTGCTTCAAGGCACACGGTTCTGAAAAGTGTCCGAATAGCTACCGGTCTTAAGGCACGAATCAGGATTATTTTGATAGTGCTCTTGATTTTAATATCGTAAACCGACTCCCAGCCGCTGGAATACACTGCCATCCGAACGTTCTCACCCTGCAAAATCAACCAAAGTACTAATAAAATAGCGCAAAAAAATTATAATCCATAAAGCTAAATCATAAAAACTGACAGCTCCATATTTTTTTCGTAAATTTTCTATAGGCCAGTATTTTCTCTGCTGTAAGTAAAAGTTGTTTATAACGTACAATGACTATGGTCCCTTTGAAGGCTTTTTATGACAGATCTAAATTTTCTAAAACTATTGACGTCCTTGCCTAATTACCTTGCAATAATAAAGACAGATATATTTTTAGTTAGTTTAAATCTGTCAAATAATGCCTTCAAAATTCTATTATAAATTCAATTAATTCTGTCTAATCTTGTTTAAGACATGCAGCCATTTTGGCTTTCTTCAAGCCTAAAGGCGTCACTATAGCCTTAAATTGAACTTCATGATTTTAAGTCAGATGAGTGATATAAGACATCCTATTGGCTAATTTTGACGTCAACCTAAACTTCGAACTCCGACAATTAGCCAATCCAATAAAAAAGCCCAGCCAAGAAACTCGTTAATGGACCAGTCGGTCCTTTTACACTTACCTTCTCCATGAGCAGATCGCTGTAGTAGCACGGAGAGCTGCTTATAAGGACCCCGCCCACTATAAAAGTGATGAACTCGAGAGACACATCTCCGTTGTGTAATGCCTAAAAATATATTTGAGTTGTCAATACGCCGTTAGAATGCTACAATAGAAAAAAACACTAATTGTGCGGCGTAATTAAATCAATTAAATTAAATAACGTCACTAATTCTTAAAGTACAAGATTAAATTCAAAATTTAAATACCCCCAATGTTTAAACGGCTGAACCGATTTTCATCAAACAGCTAAGAACACTCAAACAAAAAAACAAAATCAAAATTGGAGTTACGATGCCACAGACAACACAAAATTATAATACGTCGTTTTTGCGTCGGGTGTTAAAAGACAAAATAAAGGAAAAAAAATCTACTTCCTTACAATCACTTATTTACTATTACTATATCCGAAAAAAAAATTGAAGAACCCTTTATGAACTTACTTCAATAACTTCGTAGCACGCAATCGGTAAGATGATGGTAGTACCTTTAAATGTCAATTCATAGTTCACTCTGAGAGCGAGCAAGATTTGGTCTGCGAAGCTGCAAATAAAAACGTCTAATTATTATTTTCAAACAAAAGTTTTAAGATGCAAGCCTAACAACGAAAAATAAAAACCGGCCAAGTGCGAGTCGGACTCGCGCACGAAGGGTTCCGTACCATTTATCTTTAAAAACGGCAAAAAATCACGTTTGGTATGGGAGCCTCCTTAAATATTTATTTTATTCTGTTTTTAGTACCTCTGAAAATATCAACTGTCTAAAGGGCAAAGAACTTTAAAAAAACATTTAGCTATTATAGTTGTTTAATGGCTGACGAGCGTTGTGCAGCGCTGAAAAGTTTAGAACTCTTGAATTCGGCCCGCCAGATGTTTGAATGATGAATTAAAATATCTGTTCTGGGTCTGGGTGTTAGTTGTCCTTGTCTTTGTGTGTTCCATGGCATCCCCGACACAGGATCCTAGTGGAGAGCATGAGTATGAAACATTTTGTACATTTCATTTTGAAATGACAATGTTGTAAAATGGCCAAGACCTACTTCGTACGTCTTACCTTGTTAAGTATTAAAAAAAAAAATGAAATTCAAACACTCTGCTAACTTTATCTTACCTATAAATATACTGCAACTGCATAATAACCTCTTTTAATCTCTCCTCGTAACCATCACCTTCAAACACTCTCTCAATTTTCTTCTCCAGAATTTCTAGCTGACCACAAAGATGCAACATGAAAGTTGGTCCCAGAGGAACAAAAGCTGTATACATGCACATAGAATACATCCCGTAAAAGAGTAGCAGTCCGTAAATCACTAAAAACACTGCAATATTTTCCTTATTTTCTTCTATAATCCGCGGGTATACGAGATCATACATTGGTATTAGTTTTGGCTCTTCAATAATTAGCTGATAGGTTACTAAAACAAGATTTTTGAAGGGAAATATACCGCAAGCGCAGCAAGATATTATAAACCACTGTTTGCAGACATACATCCCTTTTTTGACGTACTTATACATGATCTCTTGTTCGTGAAAAGGTAGTGTCTTGGCCTGGGCATAGTCCTTTTTCATTGAAGTCATAAGGTTCAGGAACAGATCTTGTTTCCAGAGCATGATAAAGTGTTGAAAAGAGACGACGAAATATACAATGGAGAGGACTCCATTTTTGCAAGTTTGGTCAAAATCTTTGCTCTTCAAGTTTAGAGTGATGTTGAACATTATCAGAAGAAATACTATAGTGAAAATGCTGTAGTTAATTATGAAATGGAAGAACCATTTTTTGTCTCTTTTCACGTTTGGATGACATCTGTTTATGTTCAGAGCGCGCAAGGGGATTTTGAATTTTTTTTCGAAATCAAAATCCATGGTTTGAAACAAGGTAGCTTAGAAGTTGGGAACAGACTGACCGTGTTTTACTTGACAAGTTTTTCATTTTCATAATACGAGTATGAGACAATTTGCTTTGATATATCTTAAGGGGAAGCAATACATTCACATAATGAATTTTTTTTATTGCTTCGAAACAAAGCTTGCATGTTGGTTTTACACTTAGAAGTTATTTTTTTAGAGTTTTGTTTAGGTTCATAGAAACCCGTTACGCTGAATACCTACCTTGGCTGCAAAATTATTACTGTAACATCTGGATTTCAAATGACCTGGATATCAAATGATCCGAGTATTGACGTAAATATAATTTTAACCTACCTGCGAAAAATCATGCAACTAAGCTCTGAAAAGCTTGTTAAAAGTACGTGAAAATAAAAAGAGCAGCATTTCCGTGGCTCCCCTTAAATCCGGTAAACGATGCTTTCCAACTCGTGCCTTTAATTTTCTACAAAACAACAATTTTCTTAAAACATTAAATGTGTTATGCTGCCAACTTCTTGAGGTAGGTAATTTATTTAAAAGCTTAATTTTAAGGTGAAATACTGAAGAGAAACTAAAGTACTAATAATGCGTGGTAAAACTCAAAGCTTTTGAAAATGCATAAGCAATGGATAAGCAATGAGTTAGTGCTGAATAAGCAAGTTTGTATAGATCTAGTGGCCGGCCCTGGGGGGCTAGCACAACATGGCGTAAAAATACGTAGCGAGTTTTCGATAGAAAAGTGTACGCCATTTACGACTGTCAAGTGTGCTCCTGACGGGTGTAAATGGCGTACATTTTTCTATCGAATACTCGCTACGTATTTTTACGTCAAAGTTATGCTAGGCCCACTGGTGTCCGAGTTTATATGCCGCCTGAAGACCTCTGACAATTATTTATTTATATATTAACAACATGGCGTGGCTTGACGTTTGTTGTTTTAGAACAAACAACAACTAAATATTATTTTGCGTATGACAGATCAGTTGTAAATGTCACTCGCGGTCACTCATTTGAAGACTAACCGTGCCGTCCGTAGCTAACCATTGGTGATGGGTTACGAACACCTAGTCGAGCTTCGTTAAGAGCGCTACAAAAAACACTGAAAATTTCACAAAAAAAATTACACTAGATCTACTACCATACTATGTAACCATAGAAGCCTAAACTACTACAGCATAATATACCTTATTATAGCTACTATATAGCTGACTCGACAGACGTTGTCCTGTCAAAAGCCATTGCGTCAATTCTATGTCAAATGTCAAATGTCAAAAGTTACATTAAAAAAGTTTACTTTGTCCAAAGCGCTATAAATATGGTTTAAGTATTATTAAATTTTCTAATTTTTCATGTTTTTTTACTATAAATTGAGATGTGAGCCATCTTGTCTCCTAAGTTAGATCGAACTGCACACGGTGTGCAAATTTGATTGAAATCGGTTAAGTAGTTTAGGAGTCTATAGCGGACAAACAACGTGACACGACACGTAATTTATACTCGTATATGTATTAAGATTATAAAAAGCTATATTACTTTACTAAACTGTAATAGACCAATGAAATCATTTGTTTGAACGAACCGGAAAAAAATACACTTAACCCTGAAGGAAACGGCGGCATCATAACCGTAAAGCACTTCCATTAGCAGTTAGCAGCCTTGGGTGTAGGATTCTGTTTATAATATTTATTCTTTTCTAAGGTATCATTCTTCTCGTTCGTATCGCACAGACGTGAGTGAATCGGTTTCTTCTAGGCAAGCGTGCTCCATCGTAGACCGCATCGTTGCTTACCATCAGGCGAGATGGCGGTCAAACGCAAGCCTATCCTTTTAAAACACATAAAACTTAAAAAAAAGTCAAAAAACGACGTCTTTGTATATGTTTTTGAATTTTATTATAGAATATATTAATTTAGTATTAGAACTTAACATTTTTTTTTCGTGCAACTAATAACTAGGATATAGGTACAAAGTGCTACTTTATTTCCCAATTGTCCTTTTCTTTGTACTTATCTTAGTCTAAATGTGCAAACTGTATAATTACAATAAGATAGGTAACACAGAAGCTGAAGATCACCCCGAGCAGTTCCGCATTTAGAGGAATAATTTTGTAAACATAGAACTTCATAGGGCGCGCTTCCACATACTCAATAAAAACATTGATTTCCTCCATTTTCTTAGCATCTGCAAAATAAAAAATAAGATAAGAGTAGGTATGCAAAAACCACGGGAAAGCGCTGTCTACTCGACACGCGGTAACTTTTACTTTCTCATCTACAATGAAGTTTTTCTACACAATATATTTTTCTCAGAAGAAGTAACTTTGAACAAAAGACAATCCTTATTCAAGTAATAACATTAAAGTTACGATAATCATTTTAAGACGAGCTGAAGAATAATATTAGAAGGCGTAAGAAAGTAATTGATTCTCAAAATGGGTGTAGACGAAATGAGTTTGAAATTCTCTGATTTATAAATTGTACCTTGATAATTTAGCATTAGCTTGTCATAAAGAATGTTCTTTATTTCGTTCGCCTGAGAAGTGAGTAAACCGGCAAACAACGCGGGCGCTATAGTTTCTACAAGTTTGATAGCCACCGCTATAGTCGACCAAATGAAATATGGGGCTCCGACCTGAAAAAAACAGAGCTTTGCTTTAATCTCATTCGTTTCAAATCCATTTTATTTTATAACAAGCGAGCCGCATAGCCTGATGTTCCTATACTCGTATCTCGCAGTGTTTGAAAAACTCATTAAGATTTAGTATATAACCGTCAAGACAATTTTCTCTTTTCTAATCCAAAGGTCCTGCAGTTGGTGCTGCTTGGTCATTGGTCACACTGGTTTGGGCTTGGGACTGTAAAAGCCAGTAGCATTCAGGAATAGTGTAGCTTTCCATTGATGAAATAATTTTTGAAATCGGACCTATAGTTTCGGAGATTACCCTATACAGACATACTCGTACATACAAACTTTAGCAGTCAATTATATTGGTATAGAAATGATAGAATAGATTAGTATAAATAGACGTACCGATAACATTTGTAGTTTCACGCTGTACACAAGAGTGTAAATAAAGAGCATAACTTCCGGGACGTTAAATAAAAGTACAGCTGAGAACTGAAAAAAAATAATATGTATTTATAATGTTTTATTGCATCTATTTTTCAGAGTAAGTTGTAGTACAGCATCCCGTCCTAATTTTAGATTCCCAGTTGTACCCAACCCGTTATTCTCCAGTAGTCAAAAGATGACGCGACAGATTTTTTTCCGCTCGTGACCACTGGCAACGATTGAGACTAAATTACGAACTGCGTATTCCTGATCATTCGACGCCACTTCGGAAAGGAAATACGAAACATCAAATAATGCCGAGCGCGGCGCAGCGGTTAATATAAGGCTACTTGGTTTCAACACAGAATATTTTACTTACCAACGGGTCCAAAGAGGCTTTCATTGATTCAGTTACATCGACAATAGATTTATACGCATTTTTACATCCATCATATTGTATACTTGTCACTTCCACCTCATGCTTCAGTTTGATTAAACGACGAAATGACGAAACATACACTAACGCAATATTCACTGCTACAAAACCGTGGCTTGTCCATACAATGTTTAGTAGAACAATTGCTATCAAAGGACCTTTGAAATCTCCAAAAAATATCCAAATAAGAGCCGCCATAAAGGTCGTTAAACCAAAGGTAAAAAGTGATATTAGAATAGCAATTTTCTCTTCATTGAAATGACTTGTTTTGTCCCGAAAATTTATGTTGTAATCTATTTTTCTCATCTCGCTTAAATAATTGTACAAGTTTGTCTTCATCCCAGAAAGTAAAAGAATATCGAAAACATAATGTGTAGTTTGGTAAATGTAATACATATAAACGAAAACCGGACTATAATAACTTGCACAAAATACATTAGTAATACATATAGTTAAACTTGTTATAAGTGTAAGATATTTGAAAGAAAAGTTAGCTTTTCTTGTGTTGAAGTTGAAAAATCCAAAGTTCAAACCCGAAACTAGTTGCAGGCATTTGTAGAATAATACTACATTTGGGGATATACCACTGTCTCTAGCGGACTTCAAAAACGTGTTTAATTTAAGAGGGTTATCCATTATAGTTTCAATTTAAAATTTTAAATATTGTATGACTAACAATACCGATCTGATCAATGTAACCGCACATAATAAGCTTCGAGTTATTCAATATAGTGTCTATTGATTTCTAGAGTAAAGTGAAATTGGGAAATGGTTAATTATATTATTATACATTAAGTAAATTGTTTATTTTCATACAGGGTTATGTATCGAAAGAGTATGCTAAGCCGGATAAGGCTCATAGTACTCAATGTACTCATCGTTATGAACAACTTTTTCTATGGGACCAACCCGGAATTTGCGAATCTGATCAATGTAACCACACATAAAAAGCTTCGAGTTATAGTATCTATTGATTTCTAGAGTAAAGTGAAATTGGGAAATGGTTAATTATATTATTATACATTAAGTAAATTGTTTATTTTCATACAGGGTTATGTATCGAAGGAGTATGCTAAGCCGGATAAGGCTCATAGTACTCAATGTACTCATCGTTATGAACAACTTTTACTATGGGACCAACCCGGAATTTGCGAATCTGATCAATGTAACCACACATAAAAAGCTTCGAGTTATAGTATCTATTGATTTCTAGAGTAAAGTGAAATTGGGAAATGGTTAATTATATTATTATACATTAAGTAAATTGTTTATTTTCATACAGGGTTATGTATCGAAGGAGTATGCTAAGCCGGATAAGGCTCATAGTACTCAATGTACTCATCGTTATGAACAACTTTTACTATGGGACCAACCCGGAATTTGCGAATCTGATCAATGTAACCACACATAATAAGCTTCGAGTTATAGTATCTATTGATTTCTAGAGTAAAGTGAAATTGGGAAATGGTAACTAGTAATTACCTATATTAAGTAAATTGTTTTTTTTTTTGTTAGTGTTGTTGTAATTGTTTCCCGGCAGGGCAGATGTTGGAATGATGAATTTAAATTTCTGTTCAGGGTCTGGGTGTTAGTTGTCCTAGTCTTTGTGTGTGTTCCATGGCATCCCCGACACAGGATTATCCTAGTAGGGAGCTATGAGTGTGAGTGTGAAACGTTATTTTTATAGTCTTATCTTATCTTAATATATATAAATTACGTGTCACGTTGTTTGTCCGCTATAGACTCCTAAACTACTTAACCGATTTCAATCTTTCAATGACACTCGACTAAATGTGTGGAACAGCTGATTTTTTCTTACAAATTCCGGGTTGGGTTGGTCCTTTAAGAAAAGTTGTTCATAATCATGATGAGTATTATAAGCCCTTTTCCGCTTAGCAAACCCTTTCCTTATAACTCTGTATAGACTTCTACTATTACAATGATAATAGCTTAGTGGTAATTGATATGAATTTAATCAATAACAAGGACTCCAAATGTCATCAAGGCTCGAGTACCTATAAAGGTCACAGCACACATATCAACTCGGAAAGGGATCATCACCGTATCGCCTCGAGCCGTTCAGTATTGTTTGTATGAAACTCCCTACTGCAATGCACACTAATCGGAATCGTAACGTAATCGCCTCGCCTCAGAACAGGCTCCGAACCGCGATGCGGTGCGTGGTCAACTTGCAGTTCCCGCGCTTACGGCTCGTCGTCCCCGCGCTTACGTCTCTCTGTGCCCGAGCTCACGTCGCTTCGTCCACCCTTGCCCCTGTCCCCTCCCGCGACTTGCTTGCCGAACGTGCCGCCATTCGCAAGCAACTTCCATTCGTGTTGCGCGTGAGTTTTATTGAATTTTTAGGTTAGATTTAAACACAAAATAATGATGAAAAGGGAGAAACTCATTGAAGAAGTGAGAAAATATCCATATTTATATGACTTATCTGGTGACTGATCTGGTGCGAACCAGGTCAGCCAGCGGTCGGCGAGCGGTAAGCGCGGTGTCGCCTAGCCGTGGCCGAGTTGACGTACAGGAGCTGCTGATACACTTTGGTTACGTGCATACGTTAGGTTGACGCCTGGTTGACGGCGCGGCGAAAGGCGATACGGTGCCGATCCCTTTCCAAGTTGATATGTGTGCTGTAACCTTAACGGTGTACACGCGAGTGAGAAAGTAATAAATTATGAACATTGAACATAGACAATAAATATACTAAAACTGTACATACCTGTAGTACAAGTCTACATAGATATGGTACGAATGAACTCAGCAAAATGTAAAGAGATAAAAAGAAAACAAAGGAGGTAAAGAGCGATTTACGCACTAAAAAGTGAAAAGATTTTGACAGGCAGATCGGTAATAACATATATTACATAAATACCTACTTTTTTGCAAATTTTGCATTTCGTACATTATTGTTTACTGCCACTACTGTTTGAAAACCCAAGCGCCAGAAACAATCTGTTTACAATCTTAAAACGAACCGATAAACAAATTGCAGGGAAGATGTAAGATGAATGATTAAAGAGCGTCTGGTGTATCAATAAACAAATTGGATTAAGGTTATGATCAATTCTCGTGCTATAATTAAATTATTTGCATTTAAACTTGAAGGCGTTTGATCAAATCAGCAGAATGTCAAATCAGCAGCATTTGTGTCAGCATGAAATTAAACTTGTAATTTGTGCTACGCATGTACTACGTGCATAGGTACTAGGGTACATAGTAAGCTTCAAGTAATACGGTAGCTCAATTATTGAAAGGAGAATTTTTGGCAAGAAAAGATTTGGACAAACAAACTATAGTAACTAGTTTTTTTAGGCTACCAGGCATGTATAGGAGCTGGATGCAAAAAAGGAAAAACACATCCATACCTCCTAAACCTCATAATGTTGTCTGCCTCAGTGCTTGATAGGAGAGCCTAGAGCCTCAGGATTTTTAAAGAAAACTAACCTTGGCACGGCGTTCTTTAGCGAAAGAAAAACACTGTCTTTTTTTGCGATAACACGAATTTACAAATTTAGTGTTCGTCGTCGCACTTACAGATAAAACACACATTATTTCACATACCCATTTCACGCATTTCTTTTCTCATTGTGGTTACAACTAATCTGGATAACAGGGAACTTTATTCTTTTAACACGGAGAAACGTTTGAACTAGACATGTGATTTTAAGAAAGACTGTTTTTGCGGTTTGTAATATTATCTAATAAATAGGCCAAGTCCACCGGATATCTAACCATATTGCGGCCTAAGATTATGTTATAACAATGTAAGCAGAGCCACGGAAAATCATCGAAATCCGCAAACTTCCTATCGGAGCTCCCATAAAATCGAGCGTTTACGAATTTTCATTAAAACGCTATGCACGACGCTATATTTTTAGAACGAACCGGCAATTCTGAACGGAGCTGGTACTGATATTATATTTTAGCTACTGTTAGAACGGTACACGATACGTTTAGTCGTATCTCAGCACAGCCCTAGCTAACTTTATCTGTGAAGTGTCGTGTTTTTACCTTTTTTTGGTAAGTTGTTTATGGCCAGTGTTGGGTGTTTTTTTGTTTGTGGACAGTGTTTTTAACGTTTAAAATACTTTTTGGTTAATTGTCGCGTAATTTATTGTAAAAATCAAAAAGACAAGTACACATTTTACTGTGGATTAGGATTCTACTAGTTACAAAGTGTTAGACGTAAGATATTTCAGGATAACAATAAATTAAATTATTAAGATCTTCAGTTAAAATTAATTCGAAATTTATTAATAAAAGTAACAAAAGATCAATGATATTAATAGTGAACAATCAGGTGATAGTGTCAATAAAATTGTGATGATTTTGTGTCAAAAATTGAATTAAAAACTAAATATTCTGTAATGACATATCAAATAACGGCGCGACAACAATACAAAGACAGCTATTAAGCTAAAATTATCCAAGAACAATGCGAGAAATATAAATAAAATCTACCTACAGCCAACAATTACGAATGCTAAGTAGGTATTTCAGTTAAAACAAATGAAACCTATCAATTAAAATTAAAATAAACACTAGGCCGTGCATCTTTTTTTTGTTTTTTTTTGTTTGATTTAACAAAAAGGTTTCAACGACTCGTTAACATCATTAACGCCTAATTAAACAGACTATTGTCGGGTGACAAATGAGGCGGGAAAATATATGAAAGTAAAAATCAGGATGGCCGGCTTTAGTTGTCAAATTAACATAGCTTGCCGACACGTGTCCGTCGTCAACTGTTTAAGAAGAAATGGCAACTGTAATTAAATTCATGTAGCCTGGCAACACACGCGCCAGTACTTACTTAAAAAGTTTGTACGAAACAGTTTGCGACACTTTTCTTTTATAAATATATTTTGTTGACGTCAATGTTCAAATTCTTAATTATTTTTATAGAACGAGGTGACCTATTTGCTTTTGAGATAAGTTTGATAATATGATTTTTGAATGAGCAATTAGGATCAGCTTTGATCAAATTAATTTTGAAGTTAAATACTTTAGATAGATACACGTGAATATTAGTTGCGGATGCAACAGCTGTCAGTTGCCAAATTGCTATTTTTCTAAATGATAACGATTTAAAATTAGTGATGCAAAAAAAGCTTTTAAATTAGTTGTTTACCCAGCGTAACTTCTATACGACTTAAAAGATCATACACAGTAATAAAAAATAAGCAAGTTCATAAAATCTCTCACCTAGAAAGCTTCGAGCCTGCATCAAGGCCAAAAGGCCGTGGCCTGTCCTCAAACAAGGCCATCTGAGTTCACATGAACTTTGTAACCCTCCGAGATACGTCCTCCACAAAGGACAAAGGTTCAAACGTTCACGGACGTCCGGGTTCAAGGTCCAACCGAGGATCTGGGTTTAGAGGCCGCGACTTTGTCCTTAAGAGAACGGCCTTGAGGTCAGGGTTGTTCGTAGAGGTCTGGGGAAGTTGAAGGCCGAGGTTACACGTGGAAGATGAGACAGATATCGGTATACATAGTACATACCGACCAGTCTATTGAGATAGATATACATGGGTATGTGTGCGTGTACAGTGATGCTTAGGATTTGTATCTACTCGTCACATTGTTGAAGCTTTAGAAAACTGACTGTGGGTTTTTTATGTTATATTTTGATTACCTATAAATATATTCTGATATTAACTTGAGAAGTTATAACAATTAAGGAGCTATGTTTTTGTTCGTTCTGGTAGCTATAGCTTAAAAGTTTTGGGAAGCTTTTTCGTACAAAAAGTTTTGAATTTCAGTTTCTTTTGCTTTTACGTTTTTTGATAAGTTTTTAAGTCTGGCTTGCAGTAAGCGAAATAATGGTTAAATGATGACCGTTTATTATTGAACTTTTTCTTTGGATTTATTTTATCTACATTTACCTAGTTTATTGGGCAATAAAGAATATTCCAAAAAATTATTGATACAGAGTCCATAGCAAAAGATCGAGACAGATTTCATATGCAAAGAAAGAGAAATGAAAACCTATTAAAACCTAAATAAATTTGCATTTTCGTTGATTTACAGCATGACTCGAATTATGTTCACTAGAATTGCTGCGTCAAAATAACACATTCCACTATGAGTTACGAGGATTTAATATGAGTTTTGAAGACATGATAATCTTTTTATTGCTTCCTGAAAAATGGTTGTTTGCCACTTCTGTCATGATCTAAAGGGAAATATGGATAGACAGTTCGTAAGTTCGGTGCTTACTGTCTTTTTTACAAGTTCCGCTGACTACTATGAACATGATTGATAAAGGTTTATTCCGAACGACATCAATCCCCACCATATTTTGACCAGCGGTTTTTTTCACGATTTAGTTTTTCTCGTTTTTCGAAAAACTAGGTTCTTTCTGGTGCCAAGCTATTCTGATAATGCTCGCGAGATTTCCCTAATTTTGTTTAGATTCAACATTGTTTAGGCATAAGTGCGTATAGGCCGAGTGGCCATAGCTTTGATGTGAGAGATGATAGACAAGACGTGCGTGTTATGGTTACACTGGATTATTGGCGAGTGATTGAGCCGGATACTTACTCCAATTATAAGATGCCTCTTGTATTGGAAGGGTCCATAAACAGATCTAGTGGTAGGGCTCTTATGCAGAGCCCGCCTGGGGAAGTACCACACCTTTACCAGTCATTCAATCGCCAAGCAGTACAAATATTACTGTGTTCCGGTTTGAAGAGCATTTTATCCAGCGAAATTTCTAATATATAGGATATTTAAACATCGTATGTAATTCTGGGTGGCGGAGACCGGTTATGGGCAAACGACACGCTTAATATCACGCGGGCGATTTGCTCGTCTCGTCACAAATTGCGTGAAAAAAACGGCGGTGATTGCTTACCATCAGGCGGCTTGTTTGCCATTTAGGTACTATTTCTATTCAACCTTCAATCCTCCCACTGCTGCGATACAGGTTTACCCTCGAAGGATGACCAGGCAGTATTCCATCACGCTGGCAAATTGCGGGTTGGTTGATTCACAATCGCCATTGAATTTGTTTGCCACTTGATTTGTTCATCAACACAAGTGAGTCCTGAGTCCTCAGCCATTGTAACTAGAAATTCAAAGATGCGTTCTATCGTCAACTTTAAAGTTAGCTATACATATTAACATGATCTAATATAACTGTGTTATCAATCAGGTGTTTCGAAACCACGTCAGTTTCAAAGATGTGTGTGGTCAAGCTTTTATAGCTAAGTATATTAATATAAATGTGTTTTCAATCGATATATACATCTTATCGTCATAGTTTCAGTGGCATAGTTTTACCAGATGTTACTGTTCGAGAGATTGTTTGTAAGCTGTCAGACTGTCTGGCTCCAGAAACCATACTTTATTGTCTCGACGAAATATTTCCGATATCTATTCATGTGTCTGGAGGAATTTAGGAAGGTATCGACTATCGAGGTATGTGTAAATCAAATTCTGGGTGAATCGTGTTAGTTTATACAATGGAGCCAACTAAAGTGATATTAGTCATAAATTCATTATCATCATGTCTTACAGTCATATCACTCTTGTATGGGGTCAGTCGGTACAGTATGGACGTTTACTACATACGTCATTTCTCGTATGATTATATCTGAATTCATCATTAACAACATCGTGACCAGACCAGCTACAACATCGCAACCAGACGTGTGGAGCCGGTGCAAGCCAGCGGAGAGCCCCCCGACCCTCCGCCAGTGGCCCCACTACGGAGAGGGAAGGAGGCGATGATCGGATCGCCCCCTCCTCCCTCCCCGTCGTCTGCGCTGGAGCGGATCCTGCGGGAGTCGTCCTCCCCGATCCGCCCCGCGGCCCCTTCTGCGACATTACCTCTTCGCAGAAGGAGACCACGGCCTGCCACGATCTCTCGCCGCGGAGCATGGCTTTCACCACGCCCGGCAACGAGCGATCCCCTCCTCCTTTCCTTGCACCTTGAGGAGCACAAGGAAAACCTCCCCTGGTGGGCATTGCTGCCACCAGCCAAGCGTGGAGCGCCGTATCCTCCAACGCTCCACACTCCACCACACACCATCCGCTGTGCTCTCTGCTAGTCAGAGGGACACGCGGACGGGCCCACCGTGTCGGGTTATTTGCCAGCGTGCGGTAATACTGCATAAAAGCTGCAGTATTACCGCACGCTGTTGCCCAGGGTGCACCACGAGGAGGTTACCCGACCTAGCACCCCATCTGCCTCGGTCCTGCGCCAATCGTGTCCAGGTTCCACCAGCGACTTTGACAATATCGTCAACCTATCTTGCTGCTGGACGACCAACGCTCCGTTTACTTTGCCTTACCCTCTCTTATCTAAACTCATCCTCTTTATATGTCCTTCTTCACCTAGTCAATCTATACTTTCTTCATAAAGTAACATTGTCTAGGATTTATTATTCTTTAATTTCTTCACCCATTTGCACAACGATACAATGAATTATTTCCAAACATTTTCGTCAACCCACAAATTTTATTGCAAAAAAATGCTCGTCAATAAATCAAGTGCATAAATTTCAAAGTCACCCAATTAGTATGAAAGTAACAGTCGATAGTACGATGACGATCACGGTAGATGTCATATAGATGTCAATCACAATCCCGATTGTTGTCCGGGCACGGTGCCAGCCGGCTGTCGACGCGTATCAAGCCAATGGTGTCGTCACTCGCGGGTACTATGCTGGAAAGTAGATACTTTGTGAAGATAAACGCAGTTAAAATCGGCTGCAAAAGTAGAGTAGTAGCTCAGCAAACTATGGAACTTGCTAGTATATTCCAAGAAAGAAGAAGAGTGCGTTCTTGAATATTTCAATTATGGAATTTCGTCGATCTAGCGTTTAGACTAGACAAAATCGTAAAAGTTTCACAATGTTTTTCGGGCTTGACTTTTCACGATTTAGTTGATTTAACGTCAGTTTGTCGATCGATAAAGTTTTATACTTGTACTACTGATTGAGTCATAAAATATACGAAAGGTAAACACAGTGACTTGAACTGATAAACCGAAAAAGAATGCAACGTAGACGTAAAGAGTAATATATTGCCATATAATTATATTGCCATATATATATTTGCCATATATTCCACCGCCAAGCAGTAATGTGCAAACATTACTGTGTTTCGGTTGGAAGGGCATTGTTTCCAGTGAAATTACAGGGCAAATGGGAGATTAAAGAACTTATATATCTCAGGGTGACGAGCGCAGTGCTGTGCCGCGCAGGGTCTTGAATTCGCAAGTTCAAAATTCTGGGTGGTGCAGACCTGTTATGGGCAAACGTGACGTTTAACATCAGGCGAGCGATTTGCTCGTCTCTTCACTCAATTACATAAAAAAAAAAAAAAAAAAAAAAGTAATGGGATGGGGTATGGGTGAGAAGTTTAGAGAGGAGGGATAATATCAATAGAGCTTTAGAGTAAGAAGCCTCTATGCGTATGTGTCAGAAAGTAAGAACAATGGTACGCTTGCGATCAAAGAGCATTTATACGTACGTCTAAACGTCCGTGATTAGGATGATGCATTTCCTCTGCCAGCAACGTAGTTTGCACTCAGATAAATATGGTTTATTTATCAGAGTCAAAGAGCTTGCAAGCAGCCTAGGCTACAGATGTAGTTTAAATATCTTGATCTTATTTTGACCTATTTACAGACTCAACGACATTTTCAAGAATTCTGGACAGTTTTGGAAACAGCGAAGAGCCAAAACAGTTAATAACTATATAAGATCTAGTGATCATGACAAATTTTGCAATGAATATTTCAATTTGAGCCCTTTTTCCAAGCGGCTGCCTTCATAATAAATAAATCAGACTAACTGATTGATATTAATCCAAATATTTAAACATTTATAATAAATATAAAATGAAATAAATTTGTAAATCCTTGGCGTCACGGCTTCCCACGGCTTCTGACGAAATATTGCAATATGTGTGATAGAAAAATCTTCGATGATACATGTTCGATGTTTGAGTGTTAAATATTTTGATATTTTCGGAGAGTGATGATGTCGTATCCTGTGTAGAGGGCCGGGTGGTGATGGAATCGATTTTGTTGGTTTTATTTCAATAATATTTGATTTCGTCGGTGTTGTTGATCGAAAACACTGTATAAATGATAAGAAATGGTATGCAGAGCAGGCTCATGCTGCCGTATAGCTTATGGACTTATTTTATTGAACAATTTTACGAATAGTACCAAATCTGAAATCACGAAAAAAATTAGCTGGTCATACATTTGTGGAATGTCATTGAATTTTGTTTATGGTGAGCTCATTTTTACCTATATAGATTTTCTTTCATACTCTGGCCTAAAATAAATGAAATAAACTTCACGCCAAATAAATAATTTAAAGACCGAATTAATGAACGAAACGACTCACAAAACATGAAGCTTTGAGTCGCTTGTGACGGGTCTTTATAAAATTACATTTTCATAGCGAATAGTTCCAAAATAGCCCGTACACATCTTGGTTCACATATATCAAATAGTCGGTCAACAATAAAATGTAGCGGTTACAGTTCACGTCAAACTTTTTGGTGCTTCCGCTATCTATATATATAATGTTATGTTGGTTTGTGTACGCTTCAAAAACTCAAAAAGTTCTGCACCGATCGAGCTCAAATTTTAGCATGATATATAATACGAGTACCTACGCATCAAGGATTGTTTTATCTATTTTTTTTATCCACAGCGAAGCGTGGCAGGGAACAGCTAGTAACTGATATTTTTAGAACGCGCCGTAGAGTTGCAACGATACAGTCGTATGTTAAGAAAAACGATATGAAAGATAATAAAACGTGTTAACAATAATGTCCTTTCAAATACAACTAAATGTGGCGGCTTATGCTTGGGCTTAAAACTGATCCTTGCATACAATTGTGCCAAAGACACTGGCACTCATTGGCTATCCGAATCGCGAAAATACGTAATTTCGCGGGATTTTCATGACAACTAAGTGACAACTGTCAACTGCTTACATGATCTGTAGGCGGGTTCACTAGTTGATAGCGGCTATAAAGTTTGGCGCGAACAATACGCATAAATCATGTTACGCTCGCTCGGTGGCGTTTAACACTCGATTGCGAGCTGAAAAGCTCATTGAAGTGTGAAGTTCGCCAGCTAATTGTGAAGGATGGAAAAAGATTCTGTTGCTAGGTTCACATCGATCCGATTTTAGCGTCGACAACTAGGGCAGGACTAGGACAGGTCGAGCGATGGACAGATATTAAATAGGCTGATGATGATGATGAACTAGGCTATTAGATTTGCTTGTGCTATTTTTATTTTGTAAAGTTTATCTAGTCCGTATTTAAAACTTAGCACGAGCCTAAACCGGATCGCCTTGGCTTATGTCTCGCTCTCTCACCTAAAACCAAAGCGAGACGAAAGCTAACGTGATTCGCTTCAAACTCGCGCTACGAGTTCGCGGTACAGCCTCTGTCTTTTGTCGTGCTTTGACTTTTGTCTTTAGACGAATTTAAAACACTAAACAATACATTTGTAATTGTCTGAATTTTTGTCTTTAAACGAATTTAAAATACCACCCGCTAAATTTGTAATTGTCTGATTTTTTTCTGAAAATGACAAGTAAAAATGACGAACGCTCACAAATTAGTCTGAGTGACAGGAACGTCACAATACTTGTAAACTGCTACAAACAAAAGCTAGCGGTGGTGTTTTGAAAAACTAAAATGTCTTTGAAACTTATTTTATTGGTAAGTTTTTATTTTTCATTTTACAGAAATTAGTAGAAGTAATAACCATCTTGACTCGACCTAATTTAATTTTCAATTAATAATATTGGCTTCGACTTATTAGACATTGTTACGTATTTTGTAAAATACTGAACTGTAATTATGCGTATAATTCTCAGCTATAATATAATCATTTAAAGTGATGTAAGAGATAGTAATAAAAGTAATGTTGGGTTGAGGACAGTGGCTCAAAAGCGTGTTATCTTTGTCGCACTGTACGTTTCAGTATAATTTATTTCTTTACTGCAATTTTGGCGCAACAAACCATTTGAATTGACAAGAGGTGACTTTTCGGAAAATAGCTTGCCCTTATTTTGTTAAGGGGCGAATGGAAGCGACATAGTCACTGCTAAAGAATTGCATTCATTCATTCCTCAAGTGAAAGTCTTCCGGTGAATAGTTGAGTAGGTAAGTGATAAGTAAATGAAATTAATTAAAGTCATAATTTGAAGCTAAAAATAATATTTGAGGCAAAAAGAAAAGAAAACCTGAAATATAATCTTAATATAATTATAAATTACGTGTCACGTTGTTTGTCCGCTATGGACTCCTAAACTACTTAACCGATTTCAATCAAATTTGCACACCGTGTGCAGTTCGATCTAACTTAACAGATAGGATAGTTTTTAGTTTTTTTTTTAAGATCTCAATTTATAGTGTCTACCCGTGCGAAGCCGGGACGAGCCGCTAGTATATTATAATAAATAATAATAATAAATCGTGTCAGAAGTGATGATGATTATGACGAAAGCTCTGTTGACTATTTTACGAAAGATAATACTCTACTCACAGAAAAAACAATAGTACAAGCTCTACCTAAAGTTTGGTCTGTCTATCCACTCTGCGCGCACAATTCATCAATTGGCAGCCACATCGCCTAATCTCCAGTATCACAAAGCGTGAAATTCAATCTAACAACAAACTGCAAACCCACATGTTTAGTAACTCAATCTTGAGCGTCGGTCGCCAAAAATAGCCGATCACAATATTATAGACGACAAACTAATCTGACACAGTCAAATGAGGGAGCTACAATCGGATTTCCTCAACAAAACTGTAAGGAAAACGTTAGTTTCTTGATTAGATCGGGTCTATAAATGAGTTGTTGGTTTGTGTAGTGGGATCGGGTGAATCGGCCGATAGAGAAGTTGAATGATCTTGTCGCCTTGGATTTTTTTTAAACTATTTTTTATGTAATTCTGAAAGAACGCGCATAACTGCTTAAATTATTGCAGTGTGTGCCAGGTTTTATGATCGCTCGCTGTGGCTGTGAAAGTTTGTCATTGTGATGTGGTGACGCATTCTGTATTTTTTTATTATCAATTTCTTTCGTAATATTAGGTATTTGAAGTTCTAGAGCCATCCTTATGATAGAAACTCTTGCTTAACCATACTCTTTAAAAAAGATAATAAATAATTGATCGAATGAAATGAGGATCTTAGAGTCGGGGAATAAAATTGGCGTTTGTATATTTTTTTAATCGTAAATAATCGTTTCACATCCAACTCGATTAAGTCAGAGATGATAAAACACATCGAAGACTAAGGGGATACTTAGAAGATATTGTTTGACGTTAACTACCGAATCGCTGATATCTTTTTAAAAATTCGTTCGTACCGTAGTTTATGCAAATATTTTTTGATTGGAATTTGAGCGAAATCGGTCAAGGGCTTGTAAAGATGCCAGCGTCGTGAGATCTCAGTTGAGGGCGAAGTACTATCATAGCAGGGCAAAACTAATAATAACATTAGTGCGATGATGAAGAACCCAGCAATCCAAGAACACACCACATAAACCCATAAAAGTCATATTAAAGAGGGCATCAAAGTTCAGTGAAGATGAACCTCGCACCGTTTACGAGCCGCTGTAAATATTGTTTACGACCCCGTATTTACCTATCCGAATGACATTAATTTTACTGGCTCAAGTTTTAAGAAAAAATGTAGGCGGTGTCTTTGTGATCGTAAAATAGGAAAATAATAACCTGACAAATGCTATTTAAACAAAACCGCACTGATTTGCAGAGAATAATTTTATTATTCGTTGCCATGCATTTCACCAGTTTTTATATGCGCTCTTAAGTTTTCATATTTATTTGAAACTAGCTGCACCCGGCGGTTTCACTCGCGATTTTTTTATTTTTAAACCTTACTTAGGTATCTGTATTAGAACGAATAAAACATAAAAAAATATTGTAATCGGTCCAGCCGTTCTCGAGTTTTAGCCAGACAAACGAACAGCGATTCATCTATATATATAAAAGAAAGTCGTGTTAGTTACATTACTTATAACTCAAGAACGGCTTTACCGATATGGCTGAAAATTGGTGAGGAGGTAGCTTAGAGCCAGGAAACGCACATAGGATACTATTTATTCCTATTATACTATTTATTCCTATTATACTATTTATTCCTATTATACTATTTATTTCTATTAAATAGATTCGATAGCATTCAAGTGTGAATTGACATAAAACATCAGTCACTATAAAACGAGGTATAACAAAAAAGAATCAGACTTGGAATAACAAAACGACTTATTATACTCTTTGCGCAAATGACAGCTATGTAATGGACGTATGGATGACAATTTGATTTAACAATTTAACAGCTAAACAGATTTTGACGAAATTTGGTATGAAGGTAGCTTAAGCCCTAGGTAATATGTAGATTACTTTTTACCCCAGAAAATTGAACGGCTTTCCGCTATTCTTGCAGGACAGCGGGTGAAACCGCGGGGCGCAGCTAGTTTTTAATAAAAAGAAGAAGACCAGTTGCGCCTTGCGATTTCCCGATATCCTTTTTAAGAACAATTTTCACAAATACAAACTTTGACATTTATCATGTTAGTGGGATTAGCTGACACCCGGGATTTCTTTTAACTTCCTATAAGATAATTTTTGAGTTCTTAAATATTTGCAATAAAAGTGAGAAGAAAATCCGCACACTCCTAAGTATATACTCCATGTACATGAAGACTTAAAAACCAAAAACCATTTCAGTTTCGCATTTTATAACACTACTTTTCATGTGTTTAATTTCCCGGAAACTAGCATCTCAAGCCAATCTCAATCAATCCTATCACAATGTTTCTCAAAATGGTATTTTTTCCACCAATTACTCTCATACAAATAAACCTAATGAATGAAACTAAACGCTCAATGAAAGCAATTTATTCTAATTCTCTTTTGACATCCAAACAAGATGTATTAGAGTGAGACAAGCGGTATTGGCTCTATATTAACCTGTCGGATGGTGGACGGTATCATACTAGATCGTGCCAATCCCAAATAATATAATAAGGAGGAAAGATTTGTATTTTTAATGTATGTAACGAATAAACTCAAAACAACTGGACCGATTTAAAAAAATATTTTACCAATTTAAAGGTAGGTACATCATTAGCGAGTAATATAGACTATATTTCATACCCGTGCGATGCCGGGGCAGGTCGCTAGTAATATTATAAATGTGAAAGTTTGTTAGTTTGTTTGTTACGCGTTTAGAGGCCTTAAGCACTCAACCAATCACCGTGATTTTTGGCACATACGTTGTAAGGAATACAGAAAAAAATATAGGCTACTTTCATCATCATCACCGCTTCTCATCACTCCACGACCCTCCCCCATTCTTGCCACATCTAGTCACATTGGTGAGACTTCTCCCTAGTGTGACGTCCCATATTTTTTGACAATCTTTTATTGAGAATTTCGCTTTCAATATTTCGATATTTTAGATTTTTAATGTGACATCACAATACTTAGAACCCCCCACCCCCTTGTCACACAATGTCACACTCAGTCGACCCCCTCCCTTTCTTTGAGACGTAATTTATGTATGGCCCCATTCATTCAATTTTATCCAGATGTTTTACCGTAAAGGAGTAACAAACATACAAACTAAGTTTAGCATTCATAATATTAATGTGATTTGGTTAGAAATACTACCTACGTCTGCTTCAGATTTGCATAGCGCTGATTCTCAACACGTGCTCGAGTTGTCTAGATCAATTACGGGTAAGTAGTACCTATTTATTATTCGCTTGCTGGTACCTATTTGTCTTACCTCATTGCTATTAGATGATAGTAATTGTGAAACGTTTATTGTTAAAGTAACGTCTTAAATTATGTTGTAAAGCTTTTAAAAAGAGGTTTTTGAAAAGTTTTTTTTCTTACGAATAAATCCGCGTTTGTCCATCATCTTGCCTGATGGTAAGCGACGCTGTGGAAGATGAAGCACGCAGATTTGAAAGACATTCACTCTGACCTAGCAGTCCAAGATGTCCAACAGAGAAGACGAAAGTCTGTCCCATTCCCTGGATGTACCGTTCAGAAACGTACACGTTTACGTACTCGTAAAGATATTATAGTACATTGAAAAACCATGAAAGGTTTTATTTTTAATCTTTTTATTACGCTACTTTGTAAACGAAAATGTCGTACATAATAAAAGTTGTGCAAACTTTTTTAGAGTTAATAGTATTTCTACTGACATATATTTCTGTTGGTTCAACAATATTTTGGATCAACTCCACGCTGTTTGATTCAACAAAATTAAGTTACATACTTGTGACTCTAAAAAAATTTGACATAATTTTATAGATTTTTAGTGAAGCTTTTTCCTAAGCTGTAAGCACAAGAAGCTAAGGTGTGTACTTACCTACTGGTAGCGGTTTATACTAAAATTAATAATCTATACTAAAATCTACACTAATTTTACAGATATAAAGAGGAAAGATTTGTATTTTTGGAAGTTTGTAACGAATGTCTGTTTTTCCTAGAAAGTACAACCCGGGGATGTTCAAAAATAGAGTGAATAGGTTTGTCCTTGGCAAGCGTGCTACATCTTCGACCACATCGTCGCTTCCCATCAGGTGAGATTGCGGTCAAACGCATGCCTAGTCCGATGTAAAAAAAAAAATGAACTCAAAACTACTGGACCGATTTAAAAAAAAATTCCACCATTAGATTGCTACATTATCCCTATTTTATATCCGTGCGAAGCCGGGGCAGGTCGCTAGAGTAATTATAAAGAGGTACATAATGTTTGTATGTTTGTAGGGGTAGGGGGTAATCTCTGGTCTTACACATATTTTTATAACTAGGAGGGACGGGGCCTTGAAGATTCTCTAATTGAACTTTGAATAAAACTCAGAGCGAGTTCTTTTTTACGATCTGTAAAATCCCGCTGTAAATACATCAACTGCGAACTAAAATGAAAATAGAATCGCTTAGTAAACCTCTGTTTATCGAGTTAACAGTTAACATTAGTTAACCTTCTGCCGAAATGTTGTTTTTAAGTGGCGATCGATCCGCGGAATTATCTATCAAGATCAATGTAATGTACGTACTAAGGAAGGGTACTTACCGAGTTCTATAATCGTGTAATAGTAGTTACGGAGTAAATATTGCAAGAGATTGAAAGGACGAAAATGGATGCTCTAGAGATGTGGAGCTGCAGAAGAGTGCGTGGGGTGTCGTGGACCGAGTGTCACGCTTCAAAAGCATTTTTTTGATCTACACTAAAGAAAAAAAAAGAAAAGAAAGAATGAGGAAAGATTTGTATTTTTGGATATTTATAACGAATAAACTTAAAAACGACTGGACACATTTTAAAAATTCTTTCACCAATATAAAGCTACATCATTAGCGAGTAACATAGATTATATTTCATACCCATGCAAAGTAGGGGCAAGTCACTAGTAAATAATAAATCCGCGTTTTATCACTAAGTCACCTGGTGGTAAGCGACGATGTGGTCGAAGATGAAGCACGCAGATTTTATTTCTCAGGGAACAAATAAGCCGGAAGTCTGTTCCATTCCCGGGCAGTACGGATCAGAAACGTAGCCTCGAACCGTCTTGTACGTATCCAGGGGAAATCGACAGTGTAAGGGTGTTCAGGTTATTTTTTTTCGAATTCTCGAATTCCGGGGTGGTCTCTTAGTAAAAGTTGTTCATAATGATGTTCTATTAGTCCTTTTATGCTTAGCATACCCTTTCCTTGTAACCCTGTATACTACTGACTTAGGCCTTTTTGCAAAAATATATTCTTCACACAAGTTTTATCCAAATGCATAAAGCAAATAATAAAGCAGGGGCAGAATCTATACGATTTCTGGCGCCAGTTGTCTAGAGAATTTTAATCTACAGAACAGCTGCAAAAACAAAAACAATGTTGCTTCGGAACAACTATTTTTGTTGCGAGTAGTATTGTAAAGTCTGATACAACTGAGCTGTAGATTTAATAGCTAGATATATCTGTCTCTCTCAGGCTTTGGCTTGTGTTATCTTCTTCTTATCTTCTTAATATACCTATATAATAAATTACGTGTCACGTTGTTTGTCCGCTATAGACTCCTAAACTACTTAACCGATTTCAATCAAATTTGCACATCGGTGCAGTTCGATCTAACTTAGGAGATAGGATAGCTCACATCTCAATTTATAGTAAGAAAACATGAAAAATTAGAAAATTTAAAAATACTTAAACCATATAGCGCTTTGGACAATGTAAACTTTTTTAATGTAACTTTTGATATTTGACATAAAATTGACGCAATGACTTTTGACAGGACAACGTCTGTCGAGTCAGTTATTAATACTATAACTATTTATTAACGGTAAGGAAAGGAAATAACAAACATTTTAAAACACATAAGACAAAAGCACAAACGATGGTCTTATTGCTAAGAGCGATCTAGGGTAGGAGATGTTCTGGAGTCACTAAGGTTTCTGGCATCTATTGTAATTTAAGCGAGCCTAGGGAAGACAATAGTGAGAGAAGCGCTAAGAAATTAATATCTTTAAACAGAATTTGACCATAAAAATGTAGTCATTCCACCAAAAAAATGCTTAGCTCTTTTTGTTTAGCGTTTTGTTTGTTTGTTTAACAAATATCATGTGCTTCAACTCCAAATCAGAAGCTCTTGAGAACGCTTATAAAGAAAAAGAGTTAAAAACAGTAAACTAGCAAAGGTTTGGCTTTGGTTTTATAAATATCAATCGACACAATTTCCACACATCTATATATATAAAAATGAAACCCGTTTTCCTTGGTCACGGCATCCGACCGATTTCACTAATTCTTTTTTTGTTATATTTGTTATTATTAGGAGAAGGTTCTTACGGAAAAAAATATTAAGAAAATCTCTCAGAAATATTGAAAAACCCTAAAAACAGCCCTTTTCTTTTTCCCATACAAACGTATGGCAGTACGAAGTCTGCCGGGTCAGCTAGTACGAGTATATAAACATATAAAATGATTTGTTAGTAATTTTTTAAGATGATTTTTTAGCAAATATATTGAAAGGTTTTTGTTCAAATATTTATGTTTAACGTAGTCCAACTTTGACTAAATATAAAGGTAGTAAGAAACAAGCGTCATCTGCTATTGAGTAGCTAAACTAAAATTTAAATCACAACGATTTTTTAACTTTTAAATTTGCGCCATCTAGTGGTTTCAGCGATAAACTGCAGACTCATATTCGAACCCTACTAAAAACGCTTGGTAATACTGTGAAAGCTCCGAATCCCGACGCCATGATATATTTACTCGGCCAACGTGAACTTGGGGAGTACGAAAATAGTTTCAGTTTGACATATGAACGAAAGAAAACATGTAGTTTTTTATTTTGACTATCTTTATCTTACATATTTAGGGTTTTAAGTGCGTTTTAGATGACTATTAACATGGATTCGGGGTAAATATTATGATTGTAGACTTTTGCTTCGAGTATTGCTACTTTAAATCTCAAGGCGTTCTGACAATGCAATTGTTTTGTTTTGGCATAACCTTATCCCTTTGTTTTTTACTGGTTTAGAACTATGTCAATGTTAAGTTCATTGTGTTCTTAAGAAATCGTTCTCTTTTTAACAATATTTGCATAGCTCCGATTAAAAGTCACCATTGAAAAGTACCTACTATTAAATTTCTTCATAAACTTTCGTTTTTATAGCATATTTCCTAGATTATGATGATTATTTCATGTTTTATGGTTGAATGGTTCTTAAATATCGCAGACAAGGCCGTAGGTACACCTACACCGTGGAGCGTTATCGACTTTTTATAACATGTCGAAAATAACTTTCCCGTTACTTTCATTCCAAGAAGCCATTATCTTTCATACTTATTGCCTTTGTAACGATACGAAAATGATGTGAATCATTTGAAATTTCTTCTGATAATTAAGTAAAAAAATAGAAAGCAAACAGTATGTATTTGTATTACCTATTTATATTTATACAAGTGACATAATTTGCTCAGTTTTTATTCACAGTCTCAAATGAGCCAACTATTACAAAGGATCTAAATTTCCATACCACAGAAATACTTAAACATACTGAAATACTGTTTTTGGTTTGAATCTTACTTGTCAAAAAATCGTCACTAATTTTTTTTGGAAAACTGAGTTAACTTCAAAATATAAAATTTAATAATTGTGGACAACATAAGGATCCACGGTGTTAGTAAGAAGATTAGAAACTAAAAAAAAAAATGTATTTTTTCTTACTAACTGTGCTGTTACTGTACTAAAAGATTTTGAAATTTTAAAAACAAAGACCATTTTCCTTACTTACAGAGGCAGTGCCAGTAGACTGGGCGAGAGTCGCGACCCGCACTGGTATATCGATTCGGTCTACGCCTCCTCTCTGAAGGTTTCCCTCCGTTTACCCACCAGACAGTTTTTAGAAGGTTAGTACTGGAAACACCATAACCATAATTTTAAACTAGAAAATCTATTCAGGACTATCATTTCACGGCGAGAAGGCACTTAGGTGCAAATTTATACAGGTTTAGGACTTCCTAGAAAATTGAGGTACTTATACCAGCACTCAATACTTAGTTTAAAATGTTAGTCATTTTTAAATTTGTGTTTGGGACAGAGCATAAAAATATTTTGGCCATTAGACATTTTGTCATAGAGCATGACACCAAAAGACTTTTTAGAATTTCAAAAATAATTTTTTGAGTGTGTTTTCTAACAATTGATAGTGTTTATTGTAGCTAGTTTCATTACAATCAAATCACAATTAAATAGGTAGATATTATAACTACTTATGTATTCTACCTAACTGTAAACATGGCTTGCAGATTTCTACCACCCTTGGCTTCGTCAAAGTGATCTCAAGCGATTCATAATGGGTATGCAGAATTTACCCTCAAATGTGACTGACTATTTTCTGTGTACACTTACAATTTGTTGGTTTTACCTTGTGTATCGTCCCATTCAGTGAGAATGTGAAATGGCTAACGAAAAAAAGTCTAGCACGTCGCATATTTTTAGCTTTAAGTACAGCGCCATCTGTTGCTTTTCCTCAAAACTGAATGGCAAGCTAGGCTTAATTCAACTGATTGACGTAATAGTTCGAGATGTCTACGCTAGATGACGCTAAAGCAAAGCAGCATGGTACATGCTAGTTATTACACTCCACGGCAGAGGGCGCTTATTTCAGATAATTTAGTGAGGATGGTGATTCACGCACGCATGATATTTTTATGCACCTATTTCTAATACATCTAATAATATTTTAATGTGTAGTTTTAAGTTTGTTTTTAAATATTTTCGTGGTGACAAATACGAATGTATCAGTTACCAGCCTACCTAGGAACATATTAAATCAGTCGTTTCTATGGAAAAAACTGAAGACAATTTTTAGCGAATCACTTTTATAAAATCAAAACGACAATTTGAAATCTATTCGTCAACAATCAGTTACCGTTTTTAGATCCTTTTATCAAGTAAGTTAGGTAGGTACTAGTACTAAGTATTACTTTATTGGCTAGGCATTTAAACTCCCCAGAATCTTTTCTTCAGCATTTCTTCGATCGATTTGGAAATTGCGTAGCAGATAGGTACTACTTATGTTGTTTTTAGTTTACTAGCAGAGGTCTGCTTTAATAATTTTAAATCAAATGCCAGTTATTTAATAAAACTCGGTAAAACAATTATTTTATCTACTGTTTTTAAAATATTAACTATGCCCGTAGTACCATGAGCTTCCAACGCGAGCCTAATCACATCACATTGACTTTCGTCTTGTTTTTTCTTTAGCTGACAGAGCGAGATAAAAATCCGGGTGATCCAAGTTAGGCTCGCACTAAAAACTCACGGTACGGACTCCCCTCATTATATGACCCGGATAGGCCGAAATAAACGGGAGTCCTTAAGTTCCGAGTGAATCAGTTTCTCCTAGGCATGCGTGCTCCATCGTAGGCCGCATCGTTGTTAACCATCAGACGAGGTAGCGGTCAAACGCAACCCTATCATTGAATAGAAAGACCTAAAAACCTTTTTTTATGTAATTGAGTGACGAGACAAGCAAAGCGCTCGCCTGATATTAAACGTCACGTTTGCCCATAACAGGTCTGCGCCACCCAGAATTTTGAACTCGCAGAATTCAAGACCCTGCGCGGCACAGCACTGCGCTCGTTACCCTGAGATATAAGTTGTTTAATCTCCCATTAGCTCTGTAATTTTACCTAATACATTTCAATCACTAAAGCGAATCCAACAATAAATTTTATAATTCTAAAGGGCTTCTTAACAAAAATGCTTCATCCAGAAGGTAGGCACTGAAAATATAATCGTACATGCATATTTCGTCAGATGCTGACTTATTTATATTAATGCTGATTAAAAAAATTGTAAATATAACGAATCACCTTGCCCGCGACGCGCCATTAAGTCGCCACTTCCGTTTCACATAAACTTTGACGATGTTTTATATTAATAACTGCTTTATGTACAATGGTGCTCGACCGCCGTTTCTGGATAGTTAACCTTGCTACTTTGTGTTAAGAGACCGCATAGTTAGCTGGTTTTAGTTCGTCTGGGTTAGGGACGGATCGAGGATTTGTTTCAGGGGGCAATCTTTGCAGGTTTTGAAGCTTTAAGGAAGCAGTAAGGGATTTTGTGCGATTGGAAGGATTTTGAGAGATTTTTTTAATCAAAATTATGTACGTACTTAATGAAACGTTTCCCACACATACGAGTTTAATAGCTCTCCACTAGGATTCTCTGTGGTGCCATGGAACACACACAAATACAACTAACACCCAGACCCAGAACAGATATTTAAATTCATCATTCAAACATCTGCTCGGCCGGGAATCGAACCCGGGACCTCAGGCTTGTAAGGCGGATATACTAAAGCTGAGCCAAACAGGTCAGGTACTTTAGTCGTGTTTTGAGAAGGAAGGGAGGTGGGGGCAATAGCACTCGTTGCCCCCCTCCTAGATCTTGCCTGGTCTGGCTAGATTGTGTCTGAATTCAAATTGGTTACGTTAAGATTTTACAACGTTTTAAAGGATGTCCGGCAGGTGTTTGTTAGGAACTTTAAGACTTTAGGAAACCGAATTTAAATGACTAATTTTCTGGCGAATTTTGAAATCAGCTTCATTTTAAACTAGACGCGGTTTCACCCGCTATCCTACAGGAATCGTTTTTTTCGTAATAAAAAGAAGCCTATGTGTAAGATGTGGTGAGCATGCTCTAGAACTTCGTGACCTAATCCTGCCATGAGCATTCTGTTGCAACTGCATTAGACGTACAAAAATGAGGTACTCCTCACGGTGGATATTCCATTCAAACGTAGGTACTAAGCGTTCCATTCCACCTTTTTAATTCGAACGGCATGTGGCAGAGGTGAGGAACTCATAGCCGACGTCTGTCTTTCCGAAAAAGTACAACCCGGGGTTGTCTAAAAGAACAGGGAATAGGTACTTCCTAGGCAAGCGCGCTACCTACATCTTCGACCACATCGTCGCTTCCCATCAGGTGAGATTGTGGCAAACGCACGTATAGTTCGCTGTAAAAAATAATTGGCTGTCACATTACCTATAGACAAACAGACACCGAAGTCATCAGGATCTAAAGGGTTCTTCGCCTAAGGAGGTTCAGAACCCTAAAAGACCCAGATCCGTTTATCCTTTTAAAGTTATCTTGTGCTACCTCCCGTCCTCCACCCTCATATATAGGTACAGCATACTCAGTTATGTTTATTTATACAAACTAGCCACCTGTTCCCATATAACATATCACTAGAACTGCGTCACTTTAATATTCAGAGACATAAATTATAGTATAACTCGCTAGTTTTTGTGAAAACTGTATTTGAAAACTGTATTTTTGGTAGGGTCACCTCCTAAATGTTTTGAATTCCGGAGGTTTGGAACTTTATTAGTATGTTGATAATAGGTAATTTGTTTTTGTCGTATAACTCTTGGTAATAGCCTATTTTGTAGATAAAAGATGTTTAGTTAAATTTTAAATGTATATTAACGTCTAACATTGGAGTAAAATTAACAAATTTTTCAATCAAGTTTATTTTTGAAATATTGCACATTACGGACAACGACAAATAGAAGGCTAACTTGCTGAAACTAAGCTATTTTATGGAAAATATCACAAGAAGAGTGATAGGTAAAATAACCCTAGAATTCAAAAAAGTACAGTGACTATAGGTACAGGGTTATTCATAAAGGGTATGCTAAGCCGAAAAGGGCTCATAGTACTCATCATTTTGAACAACTTTTACAATGGGACCAACTCAAAATTCGCGAAAAAAAAAAATCAGCTGTCCCATACATTTTGTAGAGTGTCATTGACATTTTTCTATGGAACAACTGATTTTTTTTTTCGCGAATTTCGGGTTAGTCCCATAGTAAAAATTGTTCATATTGATGAGTACTATGAGCCCTTTTCGGCTTAGCATACCCTTTATGAATAACCCTGTATACTTTCAAAATTAGTTTTGATTTTCACAAAACACGATAAAATCTGTAACAAATCTTAATAGCAAAATCTGTGATTTTCTATTCTGTTTATGCCAATTTATGTTATTTTAATTTAGATAAAAGCCATTTAGTAGATAGGTTATTACGTGAATCAGACAGGAAAAAAACATCGCTAAATCAATTTAATCTTTTCGGTTTGAAGATTCTCAAACTACAGATTTCCGTAGTATACAGGTATGTAGGTTAGTTTTTACAATTAGCGTCTGTAGTTACTCACTAATTGATCTGTTTGAGCCACACACTAAGGTAAATTGTGAAATCACAAGCAAAAACATCATAACATTATGTTAATCTGCTGTAACAGATTTGAAAAGAGCTGGAAAAAAGGGGCCCGTCGATTGAAGTACTCGTCTCGATAGTCATATCTAGAAAAACCTTTAACTGTAAACCATTTCTACGCGTAGGCAACCATGAGTCAGTGTTATCGAAAATAAGTAGCACTGATGTACTGGGCATACCTAGTTGGTTACCAGTCACTTATTGTAGGGTTGGCAAACTCGAAAATATGTTTTCTAAATTTTACCTTTATTAGGAGAGCAACATGTGAAAAATCGGTCTTCGTACGAGTTGCTGGTTAAAGTTCAACATTTTTTTTTTAATGACTAAATCTTTATCAAAATATTATTCGTATGCTATCTAATTAAGACTAATTAAGCTAATTAAGACGTTGCAAGTATCTGATTTGCGCCATTGTTTGTACAATTAAAGGTTGGTTTGATAATGTTGTGCGTTGTAATTGTGGTATAGCTTTCTAAAAGGCGCCATCTTTCCTTAATGAGCAAGGGAGAGAAAGATATCTCCCTTCTCTGTTGCGCCATTCTCTGAATCTTTGACAGCTACATTCGATTCCAGAGTTAAACAAGAAATACTCGCGCGCGACAGCCCTATCGCTTACCTAGTAAACACGCCCAAAAATACATCGTCGACAGATTTTTATATGAATATCAGAATAAATCGACCGTTCAGTGAAATTACGCGTTTTCGTGTATCTGTGGTTTATTCTTGTGACTTAGTTGAAGGTCATCATAATATCATAATAATATTTAATGCAGATCCGCGACGCTTGCAGACTATTAATATTAATATTCGAATATTAATAGTTTAGTTTAATCTGTGAAAAGCGTTTTAAAGCATCGCCATTCGTACAAAAAACTCAATTAGTAAAAGTACTTGTTTTTTTGTACAAATTATTTCAGTTGGTACACTGCAATAGGCTTATAAAGGTCAGAGTGAATAGGTAATTAGGTCTAAGTCTGCGTGCTTAATCTTCGATAACACCTTCGCTTACCAACAAACGAGCCGGTGACCGAACGCGGATTTATTTGCGATAAAAAGGCACCCTAGATATTTATGAGGGAAGACAATTCACCAGAACAAATCGCTTATAAACTTTTTAAAGCAAAGTTTTACAAAAAAACAAGATCTGGTCAGTAACTCTATCTTTTATTAGATTTTACTTGAAGAAAGCAGATAAATATTTGAGTATTCCCAAGTATAAACAGTTTGGAATATGGTATTAAATAAAATAAATAAATAAACTACACTTACATATCACGTTCGCCCATAACAAGCCTGCGCCTCCCAGAATTTTAAATTCAAGACTCTGTGCAGCACAGCACTGCGCTCGTCACCCTGAGATATAAGATGTTTAATCTCAAATCTGCCCTGAAATTTCACTGAAATTTCAATTTCAGTTCTACCTTTCAACCAGAACACAGTAATGTTTGCACAATACAGCTTGGCGGTGGAATAACTGGCAAAGGTCTTACATAGCGCAAATAATTGACGATACCAGTCATTATCATGTTATTTACAGAGCATAAAATGTCAAACGCAAGCGTTGCTAATTATACATTGCGAATACATCGTATTTGACAAAGTCACAATCTGTCTAAATAGTTACAAAACGTAGACGAATGGCGTTCATTGAGTTAATGAAATTCCTAAACGATAATATCTAGAGTTAGCCACGAATTTGCCGAGATCGGTGCCAAGTTGTAGGAGCTGTGCGAACTGGAACGCACTGTGCAAGTCCTGGAATTATTGTACGCACTGGGACGAGAAGTTGCTGGAATTTGCAGCCAGTTGGAATCAACAATCGGTGCAGATCAATTGCTCATTTGGAATTTAAATTTGCTTTGCTAATAAACTGTTGTCAAATAGGCAATGCAAATATTGGGAATATTATATTGCAATATCAGTCATGTTTAAGAAAAGAGCACCGATAATAGCTTCGGTTTCAAAAGTTTTTGTCTTGGAAAATATCAGAGAGTGGAATATATTTAGTAATTTTATTTTTATCAATAGCTCAAGTTTATTATAGAAAAACATTTGCTCAAGAAGTGATAAAGTACGAAGCACTAAACCTAGTCTAAAATAATTCGAGAATTCTAAAAGCTCTAGAATTTCGTCTAATCACAACAATAGACAACAATAACCTAAACGATCTGCATCCACGCCAAGTAGTAACATTTTATTACATTTTAAAATGAAATGAAAACAAAACACAATGAAATTGACAATACCCACTCATCGCTCACTCAAAGAGAAATAAAATTTAACGACAACACATTTAGTTTGCGGACAAAATAAATAGCGTACGTGGTTAATCGGAAATCTGTCAAAATTCTTAAGGGGCGTCTAAACGGGCTATATTTTACGACAATTTGTGGCTGCAATACTGTGGCCGGCAACATTGCTAGCAATACCAGCCACACTATGCAATATTTTAAGGATGGCCTGGCATTATATCCACATATTTTTTGTTATGTCAAAATGTTTTTATGAAATCATGGGTTCTGAATCAAAGGCCATACTATTGCAGCCATATTGCAACATGTTGCCTGCAATTGATTGCTCAGCCATAAAATGCACTAAAATGTTTTTTTGATGGCTGGGCAATATTTGCCAATAATTGCAGACACAAATTGTCGTAAAATATGGCCCGTTTAGACGCGCCTTTACAGTCGGTTCTAGTTTTATTAATGTCCTCAATGTTTTAGAGGCCATTATTCTTTATTTTTTTGAGTGACGTCAGTTGCGCGACAGTCGTCACCACACCCCGGCAACTACCGGCCGAGTGCGTAGCTTTATACATAATTATATTAATAAAATATAATAAAACGTCGCCTATAATTTGGCAGTGTGTCAGGGTGCATGAAAAAGTGTGAAATTCAGAAAATGTCTTACTAGTGAGTCACCTGACGCCAGCTTCATTCGATTTGTTAAAATATTTTGTTAACCACATAATTAACTGGTTTTTTTATATTGTTTATAGTTTAATTTATGGGAGTTAGTGATGATTATTTAGATTTATTTATCGATGGAACGCTATTATTTGTAAAATATGGGGTATATTAGCTTTATTATCTTTATTACTGCTTTATTTTTGGTTGTATAAACGCTTAACTTTATAATATCATCACATTTAATTGGAATCAACTGTTGTTATATCGTACTGAAAATTACGTAAGCCTTTACGCAAGATTTTAGTCATGGAAAACTCTAGAAATGCAAAAATTGAATCTATAACCTGCGCTGGCCTTTCTTCTCGGCAACTGAGTTATTACACTTCAAAAAAATGTCAGTGCCATTCTCAAATCTGTTAAGACATTATTTAGGGCCATCTCCACGAGCGATTCTATCGTAACCACACGATCAATTTTAAAACAGAGAATCGCTAAAATAAAAACACAATATGAGCCACATCTTCAAGACTGTAAACTTAGAGTATTCGACCCAACCATATGCAAGTAGTCCCGTGTAATTGTAACAAAATGTGTATACAGCTAGCTGCTGCAAGTATTATATAGCTGGCATCAAAATTTTTAGGTCGCATGCTAGCCTCCGACCTCTCTGTCACAGCTTGACGTTTGCTGTCATAGGACAAAGTTTTCATATCAAAAACAAAGATACCGTAAATAAAAAACATGTACAAACTAGACATTGCGTGCTTCATTTTTAATGGCACTCTTGCTCACCAACAGGCGAGCTATTGGTCAAACGTAGACTGACTCGCGTTATAAAACAGTAAATATTACCACAAATCGCTCGTACAAACCGCCACTAGAGCATGTAACCTCTCCAGCTAGTAATAATCATCAAAGCGTTATTCCAGCCAAGGCTACCAGCTGACGGCTGACCTGCGACGTTTCCGCGCGTATAATTGGGGTGTATTGGCGACGGAACACAAGGCTGGCACGGCCTATTGCTCGCTTCGTACTGGCAACACACATTTTGTTAGTGCGAAAGTTTTTGTGTCGGTATTTGACCGTGCGAAGAGCTCTTGGAGTCTAGGAGGACAAAACGGCGTTTGTATGTTTGTTCGACGATAATTTGAGTATTGTTATCCGATCTTCATAAAATTTAGCAGGCAAATTGTTCATTTCATTACAACTTTTAAGTTCGAGTATGAGCGAATTACTTTAGTTCAACTTTTATTTTGCGAAACGCTAGTTGTGGAACGTCCTGCTTTAGTGGGTGTTCCCCGATAGATATCATATTGGTGTATTCAAGTCGAGAGTAAATCGGGTTCTTCTAGGCTAGCGTGCTCCATCGTATACCGCATCATCAGGCGAACGCAAGCATTGAAGAAGGAAGAGTAGGGTTGTTAAGCAGATGTATTTTAAAAGAATATTTGCAGAACTACTGGCTATATATCCCATATGGTAGCGGAGCAGGTTTTTCTTGTAATTAAGCAACTGGTAGCTCGAAAAACATTTGGTAACTAAAAAGCACTAGGAAAAGCAGCGTGGTGTAGCTACATAGTTTGACATAGATCTAAGATTCACTAGAACCAAGGTTAGGAGCTACGATGTATATAATGTATAGATTGGCACAGGACTATTACTCATAAATATAAGACAGTAATAAGGGTGACGAATCAACATCGAGCTGTGCTGCGCTGTACTGCGCTGTGCTATGTTTGGTCAACTCGCTCGTCTAATATTTCAATGAGGATAGAAACAAACCATGCTGTGCTGCGCTGTGTGAAGCTACGCTCTGTTTAAAAACGCAGCAGTCTCGAGCGAGGCGCGCTACCCGCCGTGCTGAGCCGCGCTGTGCTAGGTTTTTCAAACATGGAGCACGCTGCGTGCCCCTCTATCGCCCTCAGACGTCTCACTCACTCACTCACCATGTCATAATGTTTACGTTTTTTTGAAAATAAAGTCATTTTTGACGAGATAAACGGCTACACGAGCTGCTGATTACTTTTATACTGAGCTAAGCAAAGCGCAGCACAGCTTGATGTTGATTCTTAAAAAAACGTAGCTTAAGAAACACAGCACAGCACAGCTCAGTACAGCGCAGCACAGCTCGATGTTGATTCGTCACCCTTAAGCTACGTTTTTTTAAGAATCAACATCTAGCTGTGCTGCGCTTTGCTTAGCTCAGTTTATAGCCGAACGTCCACCGCCGGCTAAACTAAATGAAAACTAAACTCACTGAACTAAGCTAAGCTAAACTAGAACTACGTTGTCCGTCCACCAAAAAAGTAATCAGCACATAAAAATCCATAAAAAACATAGCACAGTTCGGCACAGCGCGGCTCAGCACGGCGGGTAGCGCGCCTCGCTCGAGACTGCTGCGTTTTTAAACAGAGCGTAGCCTCACACAGCGCAGCACAGCATGGTTTGTTTCTATCCTCATTGAAATATTAGACGAGCGAGTTGACCAAACATAGCACAGCGCAGTACAGCGCAGCACAGCTCGATGTTGATTCGTCACCCTAAAGAGGCGGTTCCAGAAGCCAGAAGTGAATGTTTGACAAATTTAATTTTTCGAGGACATGAAGTTTTTGTGGTTAAATTTGTCAATCAGTGGGTTGCTCTACTTTCATATCAACATGCGCCGAATGTCAAACAAAAAATTTAATTCTCTTGCCCATTAAGATGTTTTTTTTATTTTTTTTTTTTATGAATTTAATCTCAATTTTACCAGATGAGTGACGTACGATCATACGCCAGAACAAAACCGAAACTTGGATGCAAGCCTGCTCTTTATTTGTATACAAGTAACTCAACTTAAACAGATCTGTATGGCAAACTGTACATAGTCCAGTAAGAAGAACATAGTTTTCCAAAGGATAAAAAAGGTGAAATGACGGCCAAACGCAAGCTTATCATAGAGTATAAAAAGAAAGACAATAAAATCTTAACAAAGGTCACTTCGAAATAAACGAGTCATTTTCTCCACGCGCTGGCTTATAACTCAACCAATAATCACTAAAGCACTTCTCGTATTTATGTAATTGCTAATGGCTAAATACAATTGCAGCAACAAGGGCGTTGGGTCAGTCAACTTCTAAAGAAAATATTCATGAATAATTTTATTAATGCAAAATTTTGTGAGCGAGTACGTTTGTCATTCAGGTTCGACCTATTTCGTACTACTATAAACATTGGTTCACACTGGCAAGATTTTCCCTGATTTTTCATCGTTGAATTTCCTGAAAAATGACTCCTGAATCAGTGTTGCAAAGTTACAAAAAAAGCAGAAGTTAATTTTCACGAAAAATTCAATTAGTGTTTAGCGGATTACACGTTAAAATGTAGGCCCCGCTTATAACTACCATCGCCATACCATGTCGGAAGCCTTCAGGCGGTCTAAAAAACCCCTGGCAAGAAGGCTACCACTTGGCCAACACAAACTTACTTACTTTAAAAAAAATATATCATCATCATAAACCGTTGTCAACCCACTGCTGAGTATAGGTCTCCTCTTGAACATGCCGCCTTTTTGATCCTTTTCGGACTTATCCGCTGCTTTTCCTCTAACCAGCGAGCCGATAGTCTGCCCGATGAGCGTTTTCCGTTCTGCGGCCAATATTTAAGAAAGACATAATTTATCAACATTCATGCGGGTTGCGGACAGAGTCACAGAACGCGGCTGGTTCACAGAATGCATAAAATAGAGGGTATTTGTTATTGATGTTTGTTGACCCAATACGCTGAACGGATAATGCACATTTGGTACTTTTCCAGAGATAGATTAGTTTGTGTTTTGGCATCTCCCAGTTTGCTCGGTTATTTCGGACCTGGACACCTGGACATTTGATTGCTACCTGCTTTAGACTAATTTGGTCTTCTCTCGAGACACGGGACGTGCTGCAACTGATTTATGGAGGAAACAATAAATTTTCGTCGAACTGTTTTACTAGGTTACTGTTGCCCGGTGCAGTGCTGATCAGTTTTCGGTTTCGCTGGTTAGTTTGTTGGTTAAGAATAAAATATACCAACCAGACAGCGTGGTTGGACGGTTGGTAATAGACGCAGAACCTAGGCTCGGCCTTCGGCTGTTTTTCAAATAAAATTGTAGCTACATTGTTCTATATGTTTTCAAGTGTTCCGCTTTATCAACTAATAAACTTTAATTTTTTATTGAAGATCTGTAAGGAGCTATCTGCACTTTAAGGTTTTACAAGACATTTTATGTTTTTAGGAATAAATAGTAGCCTATTTCTTGTGTTATCGAAAGGTATGAGTTATAAGCTACCTTTGTGCCAAAATTTAACAAAACTAAAACAAAGTGAAATCAAACGCTGAAATACATATTAGGTACGTTACATGTTACTTAACTAGGTTAGAGACAACTGAATTTTTAGTTGAAATGTTGGTGCGCCCCATTAATATTTATAGAAATACTTAAATAAAATACAATATAACGCATCAGTGTGGAATTTATTAATTCATACTACGCTTATTGTTATTTTAATAGTGGCCAATAAAGATTATGTTGAGTGCATTCTAAATTCGAAATGTTGACTTTGAAAATGTAAAAATTGCTTCGCTTTTATGTTGTTTTAAAAGTGGTCGGTTCAAATTATGATTATTCCAAATACGAATTCGTAATCCAAGTCAATAAAAACTAAAGAATTTGTTGTTTTGTAACTGGCCAGAAAGAAATGATTATTTATTCCAAATTCGAATGGTTGTTAATCCGGGTTGTTAAAAAAAGTGAAAATTAAGTGCTTGCCGCCTCTTTGGCCATGCTGTAGTACTAAAATGTTTAGACTGATTGTTGTTTTAAGCGGACGACTCAAGCACTTAATTTTCACACCACTTTGATATTCTTTTAAACCTGAAAAATACACATTGTTGTTTGACTTTTCTAATAGTTCTACTTAACCTCTCAGATTAACCAGATAAAACCATAATTGTTATTTTGTAAAAAAGAGCAAGATGGCAAGTGCCAAACACGGTTGATAAAGAGAGACAGACATTTAACGTTTTGTCCCCGTCACTGTAACCGTGCCAAGATGGGCAAACCACAGATTAGGAATAATAGTAACTTCGTGAGCCTTGTACGATTTGATGCTGCCAGGTTGTGAATTATGTTTGCCTAGGATTGTACCCAATAAATATTTATTGGACTATTTCATATAATTTCTTGCTGACTCAAAACTAAGATTGGCCTTTTAATAAAAGATGTTCATAATTATGAGTAGATTAGTATACTAGTAGTTATTTTCGTACTATTAGACCTTTTCCTACTATGAGCGATTTGCGGCTTAGTAAATCCTTTCCTTATAACCCTGTATAACAATGTTTTATTTTGTGAAGTATAAAGATTAGGAATATTTTATGAAATTTTTTCCCCTAAAATGGGAGAAGCATTTCTATCCTGGCATCATTTCAAGAATAAAGCTGTCGCATGTGCGGTTACACTTTGGTTCCATCTTTAGGTAATATATCTATGTATTTAACCAAAAACAAGAGTTTTTTTTTGTAATTGTTAATTATTTTTTTAACTAACGACAATGACATGTCACTGACTATATCAAACAAGTATTATAACTTTTTTACATTTTACTGAAAATATTCTAAACAAACATAAAATACCTATAGTAGGTACATTACCAATCAAAACCTAAAACAAAAACTGCATAAAAAGCTCGCGACGTTACCTCGTTGAATAGTAATGCTAACCTTTGGTTATAGTACGCAGTCGCACCAGCCTAGCTAGCTAGCGATACTCGTATATCAGTCGCATTGACAGATCGTTCAAGTTGGATAACAAAATCATAAACATGAGGATCACAGTTGTGTTAAAATTAGGTACTAAGCTTGGCCTTAAGCCGGAATTTTTCCTTTAAGGACCATTGGCAGACTCTTTTGTCGAGTTAATATAATGCATCCTGTAAATTAGGCGTCCAGCCAAAATACCACAACTCCTGCCAGCGGCTGCGAAGTTACCGCGCACTTTCCCAAGTATATTGCATATTTATGCAGTATATTGCTTACTGAAATCACAAACATAAAAGAAAGGTGTGAGATATCACTCGAAGCACTTAAATTGGTGAGTGGAGTGAATTTTTACGAGAAAATTATTGCACGTCCAATAACGCAGAAAATGGAAATATCGTTTCCTTTTACGCAGGTACACTGAGAAAAATGCGCATCTGAATTCCGCTAAAAGAATAGTGAATTCACCTAAAGTACGAAACATACTGATATCACTAAAAAGTATGATGATTAGCATCAGTTTTTACAGTGACAACTACCGTAAACCATTCATCGTACTTTTTGGTGATATCAATAATTATGCTCCGTACTTTAAGTGAATTCATCGGAATTTAGATGGCCATTTTTCTAAGTGTATAAATGTTAAGCGAATTATCGACTCTAGAAATGATTTGATGATTGGTCTCCAATAGCTATGAGAGCTTCAGAGGCTCTGTGGATGCTGCTTAAGTGATCTAACAAGATTTCTAAACGCCTGTGATAATAATGTCTTCGATTTGTTTATCGGATTTTGCTTTACTTACCTGTAACACGTGGAAGAAATTTTTACTGGTTTATTCTGAAGTTATAGAAGTTCTGAAGTAGGAGTTTTGCTCTTTGGGTTCCATTCAACAAATGCTATCACGTTCTCGAAGTCATAATAAAGATTTCCTTTGATGACGCGTAAAAATGGAACGTTTTTGTAATATCAAAGAAAATGTCACTATTTATGTCTCAATCATATTTTTCCAAGCCTTAACAAGATGCACAATAATATGCAGTTATGACAGTTGTACCAATAAATTCTTTACATTAGAGACGTAGGAATTTCCCCGAAAATTGCACGAGCAATTTCACCGCAAAAATACACATGTCATTGCTGTGCAACCTATCAGAAATGTCAACCTTTGGCATGTCAAAAAGGTGACTATCGTCAATTAAAAAGCTGTCAACAAAAATTTATTTTTAATTTTTCACTATCCACCCGTACGCGGGATAATGCAGACACAATTTAAACAGATAAACGTCAAAACATGACGATTACCCACCGATTTATTGTGGCGCAAATACGTGACCAAAATATCTTGTACCCGAAATGTGAAAAATAAACATAATTAGTGTGAAATTATATATAATATCCATGTTTCTACGGCGTCCGGCCCGATCCAGCCTAGTCTCGCGTCGCGCTCAAAGCAGTGCGGTACATTCTGGAATCCCACTCGAATTCAAAAAAAGTGTCCAGTGAAGTGACAGTGTCGGTAAAATTTAAATTTGGAATAACGGTTGGTGTTTTTCTAAGCAGAGAATGGCGACAGTATGAGATTTACACTTTTTTATTTTATTATTTGACAGATTATTTTTTTTTATATAAATAATAAAATATGGTTTGTGTCGCTCGTTTTGGTGGAGTTACGTAAAAGCGCGGGTGCTACGAAAGTGCTACGCGCTGTTAGAACGGTGCTACGAATACTTATTTATTGCTAGATAGAATCAATATTGCCAACGTTCTAAACTAAAATATTGTGAAATACGCTTTATAAATACCTCAAATATAGCCTTGGTGCGATAAATATAACTTATACGATTCCTGGAGAACTTATTTATAAGTGGTAATAAAAAGGAAATTCCTAGTGGTTTTAAATGTAATCTTTTAAAGGAATAGTTTTAGAAAAGCTATAAACCGTGGAAAAGTATTTTGAGAAGTCATTACGTAACGTGATGTTCGGCTTTACTTAGTTTTACGATGTTTTGATATAAACCAGCGGACTATACTAAGCCAACACCGGTGACAAAATAAATATAAAAACTCTTAAACTATTTGTAGAACCCGATTCAGATTCAGATTTATTTATTAAACAACTGATATATTCTAATTTTGAAGCTAGATCTCAGTACAGCAATTACATTTCTCAGTTTATCATAGGACATTCCATTGCCACAGTGTTAGATTTGATGAATTGTGCTTAAAAATAGACCAAAAGTCATAATATAACAATTTTATAGTAGTCAATGCAAAAGCCCTGTATTTTGTTACTCTATGTCTGGAAGCGGGTAACAGATCATAGACACAGGCCTACAAAGAGGTGTCAAGATATCATCACTCTAAAATAAATTTGAAAGTGTGTGAGTGGGCGTGAGGGTGTGTTACTTCTTCACACTTGAACGATACGACGTATTTGAATGAAATTTAGAACAAACAGACCTTGAGATGCTGTGAATTAATAAAAAATATAGATATCTATATTAAAGGTATAATTAACTAGCAAGGAATGGGGTGTAACTAGAATAGAATATAGAGGTATTATATTTTAATATTTGCTCACCAATCAAATTAAAAAAAAAAACGAATGTGAGAGTCGTCCCTTTTAAACACTAAATCGAAAATATTATACAATAGTAGATGTACAGTCACGAGCAATAACATACTCGTATTTACATTTTTACATTTTCAAAAATATCTAACTACCGTTCAAGAAATAAGTGTACGACAATATGTTCTAAATTACTTGACCATCAAACTGTGTCACCTGTCAACAAACTGTCCACTTATTAGGGTCCTGAACCTCCTTCGGTGAACAACCCTTAAGCTTCGGTGCCTGTTAGTCTGTATGTCAGAGCCAACTATCTCAGGAACTACAAAAGCTAGCGGCTTGATTGGCACAACGCTAGATAATGTTAACCGTTCCAATTTTTCTTAAATGGTAAAGTTAATGTTTTTGGAAATGTGGAAATATGGCAATGGTCGTGAATGTAGTCAGCTCTACTTTTGAATATGTTGTGGAACATTTTAGAGGATGTGAGAGTGTAAAAAATAACGTCCACAATGAAGTTATTTTGCCCAGGGACTGTTCAATAGTATGTAGTTAGAACCATATAGAAAGGCTCTGTCGGCTAACTTCTCTGATGTTTGACTCTGGCTTCATGAAATTCTCGAAATGCTTCAATTTGACTTTCTTCAAGTGATAATGACTGAGCGCTACCAGTAGTTTGGGTTCTAGTTCGGATACTCCTTTGAATGTAGGTAATTGTTATTTCGAAGATGAGTTTCACAACAGTCTATACTCTTAGATAGAGATAGAATGTGATATATTTGTCCAAAAATAAGGCCAAATTAGATACTAATTCCAATAAATAACTTCGTTGTACACCTCTCCGGGCTGGCAAAGCATCGTCAACACCGCTAGTTTTGCAGGTGTTCATAGGCGGTGGTGTGCTTTCCACCAGACTTACCATCTGACTGTTGCCCAAATGTTACTATCTACTTATCTTACCTTACATATTCTTACTGTACCTTACTTAACTCTTGTGAATAGGTTTCTTTAAAACTGACGGTACATCCTAAATATGTATATCTGTTAAATAAACAAATCCACATATTAGTTAGACATCAACTGTAGCATCATAACCCGAACAGCTATCTTTTAATTAAACCAAATCATAAAATAAACCTCAACATCAATTCGAACACCAAATCACATTAAACTACCGTCAACGATTCTGATTTATTTTTGATATCATCAGTGTGAAAATGTGGTTATTTTATTATACAGTAATTTAAGATTTATTAGATTTTTTAGTTCAGATGTTTGAGCCAAATTTATTATTTTTATTAGATTTTTCATCGCGGGATTATTTGACACTGGCAACATTTGGTTCAGTGTGTCAACATTGGGTTAGTTTTATAAAAGAGAGCAAGGTTTGGCTAAATATTTCTAGAATATAATATATAACAGAACGCCTAAAAACATTAACTAATATTATTGTTATGTTAGATATGAAAAAAACTTTGGGTTTTAAATTGATGAATTTCGTAAAAGACAAAATGAGAGAGGGTGTGTGACTGTGTGTTTATGTTTCTTACTTCTTCATGCTGAAATAGTTTAATGAATTTGTATGAAAATTGGTATAGAGGTAGCATAAACCATGGATTAGGCTATAGTATTTTTATTAGGGAAAATTAACGGGTTTAAATGATAACGAGTAAAGTAATAAGCATTCCAGCGATCTTCTTCATTCTTTTATAAACAATACCTATACTGAAAACAGTACACATTCAACACACTTACTTATAGGTACACAAAATACCTTAGAGTAAAGCTTTTTCCAAATGCAGTGCTTTATTTTATCAATGAGAACTTATACATCTGTCAAACTTCATTTTCTCTGACATATTATTGATGGAGAGAGTGGAATTATAAGTAACTTTTTCCATTAAAAAATTAAATCATAAAATAAATTATGAATTGCTATAATTATTTAAAACTTTTTTACTTCATCTACTTTTAGAGTCTCGTTCTTATAGTGCAATATGTATGGCAGTAGGTAAAACTATGATTCACCGAAATTCCGAAACTTCAGAAATGGCTTGCAAAAATGAGTTACACCTACGAAAAAGAGTTATTCTACTTTAAAACTAATTTATGGCATTCTTTGAATTCTGATCTATTTTTTTATTGCTTAGTGCGTCCGATAAATATGATTAATGTGCGGTTGTACGTTATAATTTCAAGTTTTATTTTATTCATAGGGTAATAATGATGTAACGTAGATTGCCACGTGAGCTTAGAGGTAAAACCGGAGGTGTCTATTCACAGAAGACAGGTGCAAATTCAAATTTATTTCAATTATTCAAATGGGTAGGTACATTAATCGATCTTACGAATGTCAGTTACAATTTTTTACGAATAAAGCAATAAACAACTATATCGAACAGTATAAGACTTCCACACGTCTATGCTCTCCTTGGCGATAGCAGCCAGTTTAGTGATTCAACTAATATAAATAGATAAACTTATTATTTTTCACACAAGAAATTACGATCAAATACACTGAAGCACATCACTACTAGTGCCAACTAAGCGTTACATTTTTGATAACACTGCGTTTTTATATTTACAACAAAAATTCGCCATCATATTGCCATGAAAGCAACACATAGAAAAGGCAAAGCTACACAAAAAAACTTTCGCCGGAGGCAAAATCCTCTTGGGTGATTTATAATTTTTGTTGTTTCAAAAAAAGTAACATTGGTTTAATAAAAAATTAAAAAGTTATAACAGTTTTTGTACTAATTGTGATATAAAATAGATGACTTCTGAATATCATTGCTGACAACCCAGCTTATGGGACAAATCTACAATATCGGCTGTTTTATAAAAGCTTGTGGTGCAGTAGTTACCAAAGCTATACTGAGCAATGCTTATTGACCAATGGAATTGTATAAAGTTGACTTGACGTAACGAAGTAGCAAAATATCATGCACTTTACTCCACCCACTGCTTTGCTTTGCTCAGGTTTGGTTGGCTAATGTGCAAAAACTTCTGATTCTATCCTAGAGTATCCGTTCATATAATGTATTATTATTTTGTAATAGTGTAAAATGTGTTACGATGCGGTATGAAAAGACGTTATTAATTATTGTCATGAAAAATAAATTAATTGTGTCATTGGACGTGTTACAAAAAGTCTGGGTGCATCGGTTAGAAATGATTACGGAACAATTACATGTGGATATTGATCTCAAAAATGTATGTGTGTGTGTTTATAAATATATCTAGATGGTCTATTTTTAAAATGAATAAAACCCATAAATCTCAATGACAGATAGTTATTACGTTCTTGATGAATGAGGCACAAAACTAATTTATTAAATGATTATGACCATTAATTAGTAATGATTAATTATATTTGTACTTGATAGCTTTTGGATTGAACTTGAGTGTAATTTCTCTATGTTTTTCATAACTTTTTATTATACAGCCATTCAAGAAGATGCTTAAATAAAAAAAAAAATAAACAATGCAACTAAGAAAATGAAAAAATCTTCTGACAAAAAATACATACGTAGAGCGTATTCGACTGAAAAAATGCAGTTTTCGTTTACGCTCCATAGAGGCGTCGTGCAATTTTTCAAACTTTATTATTGGTAATTGGTAGATACATATTTTGCCCGGAATCATACTAGTCCAGAATCGAATGGAGGGCATCAAAATTTGTCTATCGAATACGTACCTAAATGTTTTTCGCCAGAACTCAGGCCAGGGTATAGGATCGAGCTAACTCAGCGGATACATATTCTCGCGACATTCTTGGCGTGAGCCGCACTCAGTCACGGCCTGGTGACGATCGCGATATTTCGGACAGACGCGTCACGTGAATTATTGATATTACAACATTTCTACCGCCATCAAAACTAATATTTTACATTTACAATTTTACATGCTTTGATGTGGAAAAAGTTGTGTAGGTGCAGAGGTGACGGAGAGTTTAGTCTACATAAGGACAGCGTCATCTTGACGTTAAAATAAATAATAATTGTACTATTAAAATCAACGTAGTTTTGACACAATCTGTTATAACTATACTATCTACGTAAGATTTTAAACTTGAAAAACTTGACTGAGAATTAGATTAGAAATCATTGCCATGAAAAAGCCTCTATCTCCATAAATAATTTCTTAAAAACTTTTACTATACGAACTTATTTCCTTAATGTCGTGTCATATAAAAGTTTTTGTATATTGCTTCCATAACATCTAAAATTGAACGTTATTTTAATCGTTATATTATTCTAAAAGATTCGTTTGTTGAAGGACATAAGTCAACTCATAACTCATTCCATTTTTTACATTTCTGTGTGTCATATCGTAACAGAATTCTCCCGCGTCTCCCGCCTACAATGTGGGTTACTTGTAATGCGTTCCAACAACCGGTAATGTGTAAGTGTCGAGGGATACGAACATTTTGTTTCTAAAATGTAACACTATAATTTAATCTGTGTAATGTTTAGTTTCCGCTCGAGAGTTAATCTCTCGGGAAATATATTTTCTGAGGTGGTGGCGGACATAGGTGGAATTTAGCTGTGCGTTTTCTGTCATGTTTATGTGTTCGTCTACTGCTGTCGTACAACTTAGATCATTTTGTGAACCTATGTAGAAATGCAAAAATACATTGAAATCCATGTCTTTTAGTATACCAAATAACGCATTACGATATAGTTGCTTGCATTTGCTCAGGAGAGCGTTTATCCTTTTGTTTTTTGGCCTTTTATACAACAAACTCTTGCTATAAATGAGTTTTACCCACCAAAGATGTTGAATTCTCTAAATCCTCTTCAATTTATTTTAAAACCACTGATTTAATATTAACTTTTCTACCGGCCAAAACCAGTGATATTTCTTTATAATTAAAATTATCTTTAGTGAGAATTATATTCGTAACCAGCACATAACACACTCTGAAACTTTATAATTTACATTGTAAGTGTGATTACTGTGAAGTGTGATAACTCAACTCCCAAATCACTTAAACATAGTGTTCGTGTAATTGCCTAACCCCTGAACCGTTCAAAAATGGAACTTAGTTTGTGTTTCGAATGATAGAATCTAAGTGTTGTACTCTCCAGCAAATCCCTGCTCCAGTTTCCAGATTTAAAATGAAGCGGCTGCGCTTGCGCAAATATTACGGGCGATATGATATTCTTATACAGGATGTTTCATTTAACTGTCTTCATTTTGTAGTTTTTTATGTCACGGGATGTTTGTGATTGGAGATTGGAAGTGAAAGATGTGTAACCTTCTAGCTTTTTTCACTTTGTGAAAAATATTTTTTAATGTGATTTTTGGTTGTAGAAAAGAGGATTTGTTAAAAACAAAGTCTTAGGGCATTGTGCAAGCAAAGTCGCGGAAAGTTAAGAGACTTTCTCAATACATAATTCACTTAAGTTATAACACTCATTGACTTTATTTGACACAATTTATTTTTAGTTCTAAAGCCGCAGGTTGCAATATTATTTTGTTCACCGTAGACATCGCGGGCAAAACCACTAGCATACGTTAGTCCTAGTGGTTACTCCAATAAAATATCTTCCGAATTACAGTAGAACTCCAATTATCCGAATTAATGGGGACCGGGACCCATTCGGATAATCAAATATTCGGATAATCGGATTTTCTAAAAAAAAAATGCCATTGGAGAGAATAAAAGCTACGTTTTGATATTGCACTATTTTTTTATTGAATTAAATGAAAGAAACATGAAATTTTCACATGTTTTAAATATAAATAAAATGTACTTATGTACAAGTTTAGAAAGTTCTTAGCTTTTCTGCTAAGATTTTGGCTTTGCCACAAAGGATTGGACCTGAAATCGGATTTCCCATAGAACGTTGCTGCAAAAACCATTTAAACACGGCATCTTCCAAATTTTTGTTGGTTGCTGTCTTCGCTTGCTTCTGCTTCGGATAATCGGCGATTCGGATAGTCAGAGTTCGGATAATTGGAGTTCTACTGTAATTAATTCAATAAATAGATGGTGGTTATTGACCGCCATAATTGTATATTTTATTTATCGTAGAGGCAACAAAACAAACCCTCTACAGTTCTACAGGTTACAGCCCGCCTAGTACAGGCCACGGACAAATTGTCTTTCTAGGTTTTATCTCGAGAGAAAATGACAATCACATCCATATTCTTTGTCACCAACGCGTGGCTAGAAACCGTAAAGAAACCATGTCCACGGCCTGTGTTAGGCGGTTTGATGGCTCTACGAACCAATGTAGCGCGCCTACGAATTTTTTCCACAAACTATAAGTGAGTAGGGCATAAAATCTTTTAACGTTTCATATAAAAAACTACTGCTTTTTGTACTCGTAATTATTGGAGTATTCGCTCTTTCTATAAAACACCTAATCTAAATCTAATCCTACTATATTATAAACGCGAAAGTTTGTGAGTATGTATGTTTGTTACTCTTTCACGCAAAAACGAATGAACGGATTTACATGAATTTTGGAATGAAGGTTGTTCATGGTCTGGATTAACACATAGGCTACTTTTTATCCCGGAAAATGCGGGTGAAACCGCGGGGCGCAGCTATTCATATATTTGCATAATCCTTGCTACGTATTCTTCGACAGAACACTCGATACCCAAAGTCTCAGACTTAAAACCAATCCTCCTGTATGTTCAAAAACAGCTGCTTTGATGGCATATCATAGAATTAACCCGGATTATAATTAAACGCATTTAACTCTGACAAATGTACGTGTTACTTTAAATTGCTTTAACAAATTGGTTATTTATACTCCGGCCGAGATAATTAACGGTGAGAAGCATATATTATATGAGCTGGTAAGTGTTTGTGATTCATTTGCAACTCAAACACGGGTAAAAGAACGGATACTTAATTCTTAGTTTTTGTTTAAAAATGTGAATGAGTTAGGAATTAATGCTGAAAGAATGAATAAGTGAACGATTAAATGAGTGAAAAATTGAACATTTATAAGAATGAACAAGTGAAAGAATGAACGAACGAAGAAAGAATGAGTTCAGTCGCGATGCAGCTGCAATGCTAGCGACGAACTTCTTTCTTTTTGCAGTTCGATTTAAGCTGGACTAGAATTCATCCTGAAAACAGACGAAAATGTATTGTATAAATTGTTAGTAGAGAAATCGCTAGAGATCTATTACCGATCTAATACATCATAATAGCTGTCAAATTGAGCTATTAACTGCTGTAAACATTTTAAATTCTGGATTTGAGTGTTGATCTTACTTTGATGTATTATCCCTTTCCATCTACCCATAATTAGACTATCAGTGGTATGTGGATTTTGGCTTTGGAATTTTGAGATCTAGGATAATTAAGATCGTTTGTCTCTGTCAAACCGATTGTTATGGCAATGAGATTGATAAGGACAGATGATGTCAGTTGAATTTAAAGATCTAGGAGATATTTGGTTGTTTAACCATTTGCGTCCATTAATCTGAATCAGCAATGAGAGTTTGAACTGACGTTGTTAAAGGGTCGTCCAGGGAAGAGAGGGGGGTAAAGAATCTCAACTGAAACTTCTGAGTTTTTATTTGCTTCAGGTGCCATCTCTTTTCAGAGCTCTGAAAAGAGATGGCACCTGAAGCAAATAACAACAAGCAACAGCAACAGCTGTTCTTTCTAATGTTACCATGTTTCACTCGATCAAACTCCAACCTCAATCTTGATCAGAAACATTTTCTTGCTCAATTTTAAACACACCCGGAGGTTTTAAAACTGTGAAGTGCTACATAGTAGTAGCTACCTAACTACGTCTCTGGAGTAATATGTAGTATCAGCGGCCCAGTGGCTCTCTTTGATATTTCAAGGAGCTAGGTTTGCTCAGGTGGACGCTGGCAGAAGAAAATTATAATTCACTTAATGTGGGACGTCAGAGTAGGACAAGCATACATCTCTATCTCGAATAAGAACCATGAAGTTTGCGTTCTTCCAGTTGGTTATTTCCTTTGCATTTTCTCTTTTCTGATTAACCAGAGAAGTACACTATATTCTAAGCTACATATTAGTAAATATCTCTCTCTTTTGTGAGTCTTTACACGTGTGCGACATAATTTCCAGCAACCTTGAACTGGGAGCTTTTTGATCTTTATACAATCTTCATAATATGTTTGTGGCCTATTTTACGTCACAAAGTCAAAAAACATAAATAATGACTCCAGTGGCGCCAATACGACAAAATATCATAGTTTTTACATTAGTGTTACAAGCTATAAAAATAAATGGCAACATTACGAAATAAATTTTTATCTCGAGTCATGTGGTTAGATTGATTTAAAGATTACTTTTAATTTATGGCAGCTTTGAGGAATAGTTAATTATTATATATTTTTAATAAAACTAAATGGCTTTGCACACTCTATTTTATTAATATTATGGTTATCTACTAGGGAAAACAAAATAAATATAAGCCAAAATTAAAAAAAAAAAACTTTTAACTAGAGAACATCTTATAAAAATAAATCAATGAAGTAATTATTTTCTATAAGCTTCACCTTTGATATTCTCAAGTCTTCTTTTGCTTCTGGAATGCTCTCGAAAAAAGAGAAACGTTATTTTTTGCCTTTAACTGTGTGCCAAATACTTCAGAATATTGATTAGTCTTGATGCATGAAAGAACTGACAAATTGTTTCACATTTTTACATCAGTATGACGCAGTATACATATTTACAAATATTTTCGTGAGTCAGGCTGTACGCTATGATTTTTCACATGTTCCGTCACCTTGGCCCACTCTATTGCCGACAGTCCACTCCAGCAAATCAACATGATAAAAAAATATCTCATATAATCTCAAGACGACAGATAGACAGTCCAGTTTCCTATGACTAATGAAGAAACCTAGGACACGATTTCATTCACATTTGTCAACGCACTACAGTATTTTGACAGTCTCCATGCCCCAGAAACAGCTATCATGAACCTTATTCTAAAGCGTGTAGCGTCAAATTAGTTTGAAACAGTTTCTCAAAACTGTTATCTAGATAAATTTGTCGGTCAGTATTATTTTAAATATCTAAGAAAAGATAGAACGGATGTCGGAGATCGTAATGCTGGAGAGCACTACAAACGAAAGTTATAAATTATGAGGATTATAATAGAAAATGTCCGGTGTCTCAAATTGTCCACTAGAATAGACAGAGACAGGAAAGTAAATTACATTTTTGAAAAATTACGCGTTCTAAAAAATCCTTGATTTTGCGCTCCAAAATATTATTTTAAAAGATTTTTAATACTTACTTGAAAACTCTAATAGGTACCACGGCTAGCCATTCGTTTATACAAACTTACTTTTATTTGTATTATGTAATTAAAAAGTAGCAAAATAAAAATTTAATGGCGACACAACACCGTAATATTCGTAAACGTAATTGTAAACTTTGAGTAAACCGATAACTACGAGTATACGATATATCCAATGTAGGTAATCTTTTAAATATTTTTTTTTAATTTTGCCGTCAATTTCAGTACTAAAACTTTTTCATAATTTAAAACTTATTATTTCTAAACTTATTTTTTTTATTTTTGGTCACAATATTTTTAAGCTATTGCATAGTTTCTATCGCAGGCCTTGAGCGTGGAGACCGAATCCAGAAATTCCGTAACGAAAATAACCTTACACCAATATTAACAAGCTATTGCTATGCAATAGCTTTACCGGAGGCAGTCCCCGAGTGCCACACGTCTTTTTTTTTGTATTTGGACTTGTCGCTCTTTTTGTCTTGTAAAGACAAAAAGTCTTTACTTATAATTTTGATAGTTTAACATAAAATCATTTCTTTTTTTAATTTGTCAAACTTTTTGCGTTTTTACTTGTTTTTTTTTTTTTTTTTTGTATTCATTGAGAGGCTTGCGTTTGACCACCATTTCGCCTGATGGTAAGCAATGATGCGGTCTACGATGGAGCACGCTTGCCTTGTCTTGCCTAACTCTTGTCAAACTCACGTTCTATAGAAACATCATTCTGTCACGTAATCTTGTACTAGCGTCTCAATTCGATTTCTGTGTAAGCAAGAACCCTATTCTTAGGCACTCGAGATTATCTCCGTCACTCTCACTCTTATGACATTTCTAATGAGAGCGACTGGGTCCGAGATAATATCTCACTCCCCAGAATAGGGCTAGAAACAAGACATATTCACAAGTTGTTTACGATTCCACATTCTTGTCCAATTAGTAGGCATTCAGACAGTTGCCATGTTCAAAGTAACATAATAATAATCATGTTGGTAATGTTGTGAACTCTTGTGAAGATTGTTTCAACACTAGGGCTGTAACCGCGGTTGTTTACGATGATTTCTCGTTTGTAGTTGCTGTTTCGTTTTGTCCTGATATTTCTATCAAGGGCTTTATTTTGATGCGGTATATTATCTCAGTCACCATGTCTCTCGCATAAGAAGTGTTATGAAAGAGTGGGTTACAGATAAAGTTTAATCGTCTCAGAATAGGGGCCAAAAAGATAAAAACTAAAACATTTTCACCCAATTTTTTAACGGTATTTTGATTGAACGATCATTGTTGATAAACAACCTAGAAATTTTGACACTAGGATTCGTACGATGAACTCCTAGCATGAGCCTAAACTAGATAGCCCTTGCTTTATTCTGGCTCTGTGAGCTAGATAAATTACATCGCGATTTAATTCAGGCTCGTTCTAAGAGCCCACAGCCCATGTTATGGTCCCTGTACTAACTCGTCTGTCTTCGAACAAGTAAACAATGAATTCCAAACATACGCATTACGTAAACCTACTTACCTAGACTAAACCTTTTTTAACCATCATTGACCTATCAACCGCAGACCTAAATCTTCCAGACCATAAACTCATAACCACAATTAGCGCGACGACTGTTCCTAGAACGAGCGGTAGAGATCTTACAACTTCTATTACGATTATGAATTATGTCTGTGGAAAGAGGTTTAGTGCCCGTAAATCAGCTACTTAAGAGGAAAATGGCTGTACAGAGCGACCAAATTAACTTTAGGCTTGATCAAATTGAGGAACTAAACTTTTTCTATTGGACTGCGTCAGTTTACTTCAGCAAATACGCCAGTGGCTCCCCTGCGCGGATTTACAGATATGATGGTAGAGTTGTACATTTGCTGACAAAATTATGATCAAATGTACTGAGAGTATTCTTAGTACTGGATAGAGTAGTTTGTTTGAAGTCGGGGTAGTAATTGTGGTATATATTATAATACACTTCAAAATGAACATTAGTGCGGGATTAAATAGAATATAAAATTACTTGTTACCTGAGGGACGCAATCTTAGATTTTGGTCATCTAAGTCTGCGTATTTCAGATTCGACCATTACATCGCTTACTTCTCGTTTACCAACAGGCGAATTTGTAGTGAGTTTGTAGTCAGGTTGGTGGTGGTTAGTTGGTCAGACATATTTGCGATAAAACAGCTCGCACAGCTTTTCTAGCGTCAGAATTAACTTGATCATATGAGCTATGAGCTTAGAAACTGGATGACTCAAAGCAGTAAAGTCGGTGAAAAGTATACCTATCTAATAAGTTAAGTTTCCCCTAACGATTGTATTAATGAGTAAAATAAAGCACATATTTAAAACTAGATCAAGCCAGTAATCTGATTTCTGAAAATTTCGACATTCCTATCCCAAATTTCGGAAGCGGACGCATGAAACAGCGTCAAAATAATTAATATTACACAAAAACGCCATAAACCTAACATCAAAATACTGTAAATACGTCGTGGTAAACTGCGAGCGTTCATTGACACACAGATGAATTAATATTACAGTGCAACAGTAGCACAACTTCGGAATATCAGCACATCAGGGAATTGTTTCCAGTGAAATTCCAGGGCAAATAAGAGATTAAACATCTTACTCGTATATCTCAGGGTGACGAGCGCAGTGCTGTGCCGCGCTGGGTCTTGAATTCTAAGAGTTCAAAATTCTTGGTGGTCCAGACCGGTTATGAGCAAACGTGACGTTTTACATCAGGCGAGCGATTTGCTCGTCTCGTCACTTGAAAACATAAAAAAAACATTAGAGCCAATGCCCGACTTTGTACTTGGTGCGATGCTGTTCGGTTTTTAGTTCATGGAAACGTACCTAAACATGTAAAACTCTGTCATAGGATAACTTTCCATTAGTTAAAAGTGAAAATGTTTTATTAAATTAGATCAGTAGTTCCAAAGATTACGATCTATAGGTATAGGTAACCTTAAATCTTTACGAGTACAGTAAAATACTTTGAACGTATGTAATTACCAGTAATTAGTATATGGTTAGCCGTAAAAAATTCAACTCTCAACGCGATCTAAATCACCCCTGGGGTACCAGGTTTACCCTCGAAGGGTGATTAGGCTGTATTCCACCACGCTGGCCAAGTGCGGATTGGTGGATTCACATACGCCATTGAATTTCTTCTCCGGACGTATGCAGATAGACCTTATAAAAGTATTAAAAATATCAAAAACTTTTTTATTATACCTACTAAAACTATTAAGATTCATTAAAGGAATTGGAACCGAAATTGAGCCCAATTTGAGTCTAAACAGCTAAACACTTCCCAGTTCCCATAGTTATAAAAGAAAAGTTAGGACTTCACCTGTCTTCGGTGTCTTCCTCTATTTGTAACTGTCATTGAATATAACTACAATTTATTGCCTCAAATTATCAAATTACCACCGTTTATCTTGAATATAATCTACTGCTTATCTCAATACTTACTTACTTACTTACTTACTTACTTACTTACTCCTCTGGCGCAGCGACCCAAAGTGGGTCTTGGCCTCCGATACCAGAGAACGCCATTGATCCCGATACTCAACACTGAGACATTATTATTAATACATAAAATTAATTGCATTGGAATCGGGCCTAAGAAAGCAAACAAACGGCACGTTCAGAGAAGCAGAACTGTTTCCAGGAATCCTATAGAAATCGGTCACACGTGCGACTAAAAATATGTACTGCTATTTTCCTTGTTGAGAAATCGTACTAATTGACTGGACGAGATTAGGTTATCGAAGGTTCTGGAAGGAATCTACGATAGCCTTACGAAATCTGATTGACGATTACTCGCGTACCGTGCTGCCCCCGTGTTATAGTTAGGTACATGCAGTAAGCCGTTTTACAGGTCCTTTTTCATCCACCAATTACACTCACAAATTACAGTAGATCTTGTATGAAATTATGTAAGTAGTTTTTGCAATTTTTTTAAGGGTTGTGAACCTCCTTCGGCGAAGAACCCTTAAGACGAGACTCGTACGTCTGTCGTATGTCACAGCCAATTGTCTCAGGGACTATCAAAGCTAGCGGTCTGAAATTTGATATGAAGCTAGATAATGTTAACCACTACAAGTTAAAAAAAATGCTGAGAAATTGGTCTTTTCCTGAAAATTGGGTCTGAAATGGAAACCTAAAATTTTATTTCATTAAACCTAAGATAACGAAGGTAACGAGATCATGTCACTATCATCATCTACAGCCTTCTTTATCCCACTAAATATCCCCCTCTCTCTCTCTTACTTTGCAATCTGAGATCATGCCAGATCATAATAAATAAATAAAAAAAAAAAAATAAAAAAAAAAAATAAAAAAAAAAAAATAAATAAATAAAAAAGCCTTTTATTTCCTACAAGTTAATTTTACATATAATTTTACATTTACTTATCTTTAAACGCTTAACTAATTAAAATTAATACCTACTTATTTTTGTTATGTCCTATATTATGTAGATATTTACTATACTATTTACTATACTATTTACTATTTGCTATACTATACTAATACTATTATTATACTTGTTTGACACTATATACTATTTAAACGTTTAACTAATTGATCTTAATACCTACATATTCTTATTTATTTTCTATATTAATTACCTATAACTATTTTGTTTACTACCTATTATTAACATACCTACTATATAATAAGCCAGATCATAATACGAGTATAATAAAGTTTAAATAGGAACCATTCGCTCGATAGAAAAACACAATGCAAATAATCTTATTTCGCATTTTTGTAAATAAAACGTCGACTAGAAAATGAACAAATAATTATATTAAAGACCTCATAGTTAATAATATCTCTGCTACAGCATTTCTTGCCACAAATAGGTACTGCAAGAAAAATGAAGACCTTGCCTGAAATTTAAATTAGTAGACAGTCAATAAAGACTGTTTACGATCTTTAAGTTTCCCACAGCTACATTAGTTATTTTATGTTAAACATCTACCTTTAATTTCAAAACCTTCATAAATCAAAATAATTATTCGTAATAACAATAAATATGTCAGAAACCTCAAACAGATCGGAACGCCGACAGAAACCTTTTATAAAATGACATACAAGTGTTATTCCCTAATTAATAATTTAGAAAAATTTGCGTTTAGTAGTTTCATAAAAAATTACAACTCATTTATTAAATTAAGTAATCTGAGGTGTGATCTGAACAGAATTCAATTGTTTGATCTTGAGTTATGTTGAAATAAATTTTACAAGGGTTTCTATTATGTAGTTGGATTCTTAGATTTTTGTAAAATGCAGTTTTTTGGACTTCAATCAGGGTTCCAATTTATGAACCGAGTTCTGCGCGTTTAGAAAACCCCAAAGGAATAAATTTTCCCCTTACGTAGACCTAGTTTCCTACCTATTTGTTTTTGCTCTTCCGAAGATCTTTCTAGGCACTGTAAATTGAATAGAATCAAAGTCGTTTACGGGTCAACCCAATAAATAAGCATGTTAGCTATACCTTGGGAAAGGTCTTTACTTCAAGTCTCTTAGTAGAATAAGGTGAACTAGCTTTGATGATTGTGATAAAAAAAAATAAAAGTGTGAACTGCTTAAACGATATGATACCTGTTATGATGCGTATATGATACCTAATATGGCCAAAGATAGACCAAACATTATTTGCAACAAAAAATGTCTATAGGTAGTCCCAAAAATTAATAAAAATGTAGAGAATATCAAGCAGACAAGCACTTTATTGCTACACAAATCATCAGCCTATTTCCGAGAAATGCACAAGCTAACACGTGGATATTTCACGTCCAGTACCAACGCTTTCTCCTATTATCGACTATGGGTTATGTAAAGAAAACCAAACTCTATAAGAAAAAAACCCGTTGACAGCGCCCAAAGTAATGAAAACGTCGGCGCTGGTTAGAGGTTACAATAAAAACGTCCACGAAATTACACTAAAAATGCTGTTCGACGGTTTTTCCTCTATCACTATGCCAAGAATGTTTATAAGCTGATACTGGGACATAAACAACAGATTTTATATTCCTTACATCAGAAAAGTTGTTGAAGGTCGTCCTGCTGATGACAAACAGGCAAACGGTTTGATTATACCTGGTCTTAGCTTTTAAAATGTCTATAAAATTACCTGCTTGATAATAACAGAAAAAGAGAGACAGAAATGGTGGAGTTGAAGGTATAGGTAAAACATAGTGTCATTTAGCAAGCTAAACGTTTTAGAACGATCTAAAAAAATATATGTAAAGCAAAAGTTGACAGCCAGGAATTAAAAAAAAAAACTTTTTAACCAAATACTTGTCGTACGTTTATTGAAGACCGGGAGAGCATTAATTAAATAGTTCGTTTTACAATAATTGAAATATTAAAGAAATTCATCATAACACCTAATATAAGTACCTACATTGAATCTAACTAGAACTTCTAGCGAAGAATATGTTCAATAACACTTTTCTTATGCATTTTTTTTATGTAATTGAGTGACGAGACGAGCAAATCGCTCGCCTGATGTTAAACGTCACGTTTGCCCATAACAGGTCTGCGCCACCCCGAATTTTGAACTCGCAGAATTCAAGACCCTGCGCGTCACAGCACTGTGCTCGTCACCCTAAGATATAAGTTGTTTAATCTCCCATTTGCCCTGTAATTTCACTGGAAACAATGCCCTTCCAACCGGAACACAGTAATGTTTGCACATTACTGCTTGGCGCTGGAATAGCTGGCAAAGGTGTGGTACTTCCCCAGGCGGGCTCTTCAAAAGAGCCCTACCACTACTATTATCATAAAATATATCATAGCATTAAATATATTATAGAAAAGTACTTCCCAATATCACGCATAAAAAAATTAAGAAGAGAAAATGAGGCTTTTAAAATACTTCAAAAGGTAAAATATAGGTCAAAATGTCTACAAACATCGCGACACACCAAAATCGACACACATCTGGAATTCGGAAATATCACTAATATTAATATTCCAGACAGAAACCGAGCTAAAATTAGGGGAAACATACTTTGATCCAGCCATTACTCCACCTAAATCTAGACACGAGCGATTTTTAGAAATCGAGTGACACAAATTATATTTTATTCTACTCCCAGAAAATGTTTTGACAACTGTTCTCTCAAAGTCTCGAGTGAATCAAATTAGATGGCGTTTATGAGTGGTCTTTGGAATTCTCTCGTTGGTGGCAGCGACAAGGAAGAAAACTGGTCCTGGATTTCTCAACTATACATAGATAGTACAAAGAAATATTTCTCAGTGTCTGAGATAGACAAAGAGGCCTTTGTGATTGTTTTTGGAGAGGCACACAACATATCATTCAACAAGACCGGCGGCTTTGGACTGAACTACACACCCTTGAACTTTATCAGTTGCTATCACATAGACACAAGAAAAGGTTTGTAGATTTTTTACTGTAACAAAATACAAAAAGAGTTCCATCTAAAAAAGACAAAAAGTTTCCATCAAAAAAGTAGAGAGTTCCAGTGACTAGAGAGTTTTATGATTAGTTTTATTTTTCTTCTAAAAGAATTTCTATCTATTTATATTTCAATGAAAACATAACATAATTAGAGCTATTCGACGCAAAACAACAACATACAGTCATACATATATAAACAGTCTGTGTCAATCAGTCCTTTAAAATCATGCGCAAAAACATGGAAAACAGTGACATGGAAAACTTCGTAGAAAAACAGGAACTTGCCAAACTAACTTTTTATAATTGACGAGGTAATTTCATGTCCTACGTTGTTATGATATTTTACATTCTCCTAGTATTTTTTTTATACTGGAAAGATAAGAACATAGTCTTATTGCTCAATAGGGTACTATAATATGGAATATGATAATGATTTTTCTTTTAGACAATTAAAATATAGAATTACCTTGTTGTCTAAAAGTTAGTCTTGTAATTATGTTGTCTAAATCTTTTGGGAAAATATAGTGTGTGTGATGAAAATACAAACACACAAGTGATGTATGATACATTTGTATTTATGTACAATAATTAGGTCAATTAAACATTCCACTATCAGATTCATTTTTCTAGTTTTGTGATGTACAATAGGTACCTAAATGTATATCATGCTTTTTGTGAGTGATACATTATGATGAGAGTTTATCTATCTATCTATCTATCTATGATAAAAATTACGTTATAGAAAATACGTAGGTTCATTAAATTACTAGCTTGTATTTAAATTTAATTTCTTATGTATTTCAATTTATACACTCTTAAAGTTTATGACTCATTTGATTTTATTTGCTCACAGACTTAGATTTTGCTGGGTTGCTGGGCTAGAGACAGTCTGAGATATTGTCGGATCGCGACAATTTAAACGATATATATCTCGCTCTTTCACTACGTTATATTTCTTAAAGCTTCAACACATTAGTTTTTGTCTGACTTCAATTTTTTTTTGCATTGAGGAATGCTGGAAGTGCCGTGTTTTCAAAATTAATTTTTAGACACTTTAAAAGCTATTAGTAAATTTAAAAATTACTTTTAATTTTTTTCTATCTTTCTATTTTATCGTATCAGATCAGAATATGACAGACAATAAGTATGAAAATTATTATTTTTCAATCTAGACATGAACATGGGTTGTTACAGTTGTTCATATAGTTTAAGCCCCTCATGCATACCGTTAGCAAATCACAGTCATCAAAGTGAGACAAACACTATGCAGAACAGTAATTACCACACAAGTTATCAAGTGTTTACGAAACACTTGTCTTGATAACGGACTTGTGTGATATACGAAAGTAATTTTGTATAACTTTTTTACCAAGACGTAGACATGAACTGTTTGCTAGACATATTATTTTTTAGTATGCATATTTTAATGTGCAATTAGCAATGTTTATGACATTGGGAATGAAAGCAGTTATGTTTTATCTTTATATTTGCAAGAATTCGCATTATAGAGTTTGCGATCTGGCTCCTCGACCAACTCAATTTATAATTTTGATCACTATGACGCGTAAAGTGCGTCAAAGATACAAGTATTTGTAATGGACAGCTTGCGAATGTTATTTGGAGAATTTTATAATACGTTTTATACAAATTATGTAAGATATTCTAATTCAAGAAGATTTATCGGTGGTAAAACCGGATTTGTGGAATTTCTGGAGAATGCTAAGGTATTGGCGGTGATTTTAGTGACTACAAAATTATGCAAGAAATTTGGCGAGTGGTGGAATTATACTACTCGTTTTGTCAACAGTCATAATAATAGCATAAGTAAATATTTGCAAAACGTTATACTGTCTTTATGAATTGGAAAATTTGGGAAAAATATACTAAACATTTTCTCAATTTTTCGTTTTGATTTCATGATTAGGAAAATATACAAAACTTGTATATACTCGTATATACTCAATACTCATAATTATAGAAGACGAAACATCAGAGGACGAGCGCAGTGTTGTGCCACGCAGAGTCTTGAAATCTAAGAGTTTAAAATTCTGGGTGGCGCAGACCTAACATAATATTATAGACAAAACTGACGTTTAACATTAAGCGAGCGATTTGCTCACCTCGTCACTCTATTGCATAAAAAAACTTACTTAATTCAAATTAATATCTTATGTACTCACTATGAATATTCTCAATTTCTAGCGGAAGTCAAAATGCCGAGCGGCCACGTCGACCAGCCCGTCATAGAAGACAACAGAGATGGCACCGTTAGCATCAAGTACGACCCTCGCGAGGAGGGCGTGCATGAGTTGCTCGTCAAGTACAATGGAGAACATGTTCAGGGTGAGGAAATAACTACCTATGAGACTTTTGTTGAGACTGGGTTCGAACTTGCCAGCGCTAAATTAGCAAAGGCTAAGGGCAGATGTCAGGAGAGAGAGGCCTATACTCTACATTAAAATAAAGAATGCTGTCGACAGCGACAGAATCATTGTTGTTGTAGATCACAAATAGTCAATTATGATGTAAATCAAGTATTTTATAAAAAAAATAATAATTTCATCGGGTTCATTGAAATAGTATGCAATTTTTGAAAGCCAAACCGCTTTTGGCAGCACAAGTTCTTCGGACGAGTGATCCCTTTATAGTAACATTATACATTCAGTGTCATACTTGATACCTATTCAATTTTGAACATGATTATTGAGCAGTTTTGTCCTCTCCCATTTGGCAATCTACAGAGTGTGATCGGTATTTGATAGCAAGAGAGGTAGAACCTTTTTTGTATTAAAACAGTGCGTATATTTTTGATTGGTATGTATTTGTCAGCTTCTTCATCCTACTTATCTGTACTTCCAGGTTCACCCTACAAGTTCCACGTGGACTCCATCTCCAGCGGCTACGTGACCGCGTATGGACAGGGGCTCCTCAGCGGTGTCAGCGGAGAGCCCAGCCTGTTCACCATCAGCACTAAAGGTGCTGGCGCTGGCGGTCTGTCCATGGCTGTGGAAGGTCCTAGCAAAGCTGAGGTAAGTTCTTCAGAAAATTAGAAACTATTGGTTTGTTTACGTTTTATAATCCTGATCAATGATGTTAATAGTAAGGTAAGTTACTTCATCATATGGGCACCAAAGAAGCTGGCGCTGGTTGTCCAGGATTGTTGAAAAACCTAGCAAAATTCAAGTACCGACAAAAATTAGGCCAATAAGGAAAGTTCCCGTTACAGTAAACTAATGTCCAGTTACTTTTGTTTCAATTTCTCGCAGTAAGAACCATTTTGTCTATTGTGATAAAGGATCTGTTTAGCTCCGTTTACAATATCAAAGACCATATTGAAAATCTGGACACTACTTCATACTCATTCTTTGCTACCTTCATTACTTTCCTTGGTATCAATAAGATGTAATTATATTATAACCTCTCTTTCTCTTCAGATCACATGCCATGACAACAAAGACGGTACCGTGGCGGTGTCCTACCTCCCCACCGCGCCCGGAGAGTACAAGGTCTCCGTCAGGTTCGGAGAGAAGCACATCAAGGGATCGCCTTTCCTTGCTAAGGTATAGTTCAGGCATTGAAGACTTGATATCGAGATAGCGATAAATAGCCTGAAGTCAAAATATGCCAGAATAGCCACCAGAATCAATAGACAATAGACAAATATTTATTTAAGACAAAAATACACATACAAACATACATACTAAAAATTTAAAGAAGAAATAACACAATTTTTGCCTTAACCGCCAGTCTCAAGACAGTAGTTTCAGTTTTCTACATGTAACAATACAGTTTAAGTCTATCAACGATATTAGAAGATGTGGGATTTGGTACACCTTCTAATTTCTTCATTTCTTATTTCACCCGGCGTTAAGATTGCTATATTGACAGCAAGGAATATAAACAAAGTCTACGCGAAGACGAGAAAAAAAGAGATAAAAAGAGTTCTACCTTCTCAGTAATTGTATAAACCTACTTAACTTTTGCTCTATAAAGATTAATTATTTACTTTTCAACTGGTTTTTTAGGTGACCGGAGAAGGTCGCAAGAGGAATCAGATCTCCGTCGGAAGCTGCAGTGAAGTCACTCTTCCTGGAAAAGTTGCTGACAGCGACATCCGCAGCCTCAACGCTTCTATTCAGGTAAGATTAAAGTTCAGGTTTTCAGGCACAAAGCATTTGTGAATCATGTTTTTTTTAGTAAAAAATATGTTAGTTCAAGTTTCTAATTCAATATAAAGACGTTTAACAGAAGTTGAAGAAAAAATTAAAAAAGTTGCTTTAGTAAGAAACTTTTATGAAATTAAAATAAAGGATGTTTTTGTAGGACAAACAATATACTCGTATGCCTATAATTTCACAATGTCATCGGATCCGCGGATCCCATCCGAACAAAACTGGGCCCTTATTCGCTATCTACCATCATATTCCACGCCAAAAACGCGTGACGTCATCACACGCACGTAACGTGAACGCGGCTCAGAGTCTTAGCGTGGCATCGCGTTTTAAATTTTGACATTGGCATACGGAATACCATTCCATGTCGATTCCATGGATTTGACGTAACGCGGCGCGTTACGTGCTCGTGTGCTCATAGCGAATAAAGGCCCTGTCGTTCACTGCTTAACATCTGTGATAGATTGACGAACACCAATCAAGCTACGCTACGCTTACTTACTTTTACCTATGCATTATTCCAGGCACCCTCCGGTCTTGAAGAACCTTGCTTCCTCAAGAAGCTTCCGTCAGGCAACATCGGTATCAGCTTCACGCCGCGCGAGGCTGGTCAGCACATCGTCTCCGTGAAGAAGATGGGTGTGCACATACAGAACTCGCCGTTTAACATTACTGTGGCGGCGCAGGAAGTTGGTGACGCTAAGAAAGTCAAGGTTGGTAATAAAAATAAGCTTATATAGGTCGAGTGGCTGAGTTTTTAGGCCACCTGAAGCCCTGAATTTAGAAATGAAATGGATTCTGAAATGAAATCGTCATCATAATTATCATCCACAGTCTTCTCTCCTCTGCTGCTGTTATAGGGTATAGGCCTCTCTCTTGTTATGATGTGCTTTTTAAAATGAAGCCTAATAAAGAAGCAAACAAATAAAATAAATAAAATAAATAAATAACGTTTCACACTCATAGCTCCCCACACAGGACAAATCCTGTGTCGGGGATGCCATGGAACACACACAAAGACAAGGACAACTACTTAACACCCAGACCCAGATCAGATATTTAAATTCATCATTCAAACATCTGTCCGGCCGGGAATCGAACCCGGGACCTCTGGCTTATAAGGCGGATATTATTACCGCTGAGCCAAACAGGCCGTCAGAATAAAAATAAAACCAAATATATAAAAAAAAAAACTAAAAAAAAAATCTCGGAAATGTCGGAAATATTTCCATATTTCCAAGTCTAAGTTCCCAGTTTGGTCGTCACTGTTATTATGTCAAATCTTCATAAATGGTGTCTTCCGATGGCAGGTTGGAGGCCACGCCCTGAAGGAAGGCAAGACTCAAGGCGAGAACAGCTTCTCTGTGGATACCAGAAATGCGGGTTATGGTGGTCTCTCGCTCTCTATTGAAGGTAAGTTACATACTCAATTACTAAAAACATAGACCATGGAGGCCACATAAAGAAGAAAATCACAGGTCATAATTAAGACGGTTATAAAAAAAAATCGCGTAAAAATCCATAACAAAACTCCAATATGTAGAGACGCTGAGCAGTCTCTCACTCACTGCATGACTCGCTCGCTTTCTGCGTATTGTTGCTGTCTTCATACCCCATTTACATTCGCGTACGAGTCGCGAGGCGAGGGACGAGGCGCGGGGCGAGGTGCGAGTGTGAACAGACGCTCGTAGCTCGCCTCGTCCCTCGCCTCGTCACTCGCGGCGCTCGCGTCCGGAGCGGTTTTTGGGGCACGAGTCAAAGTACATCGCGTCGCACGCGAGTGGATGTTTACATTCGCCCTCCCGCTTCATTCTGACTTCTACATCGTGCCGCGCAGGTTGTGTTTAGTTTTAACAAATACGCAAAAATTTAACACTTTGACAGCCGAAGGTTTTAAAACGCGCCTTCCCTGGTTCGCCGGCGATTTTCGCCGATATTGCAAGATGTATAAAATGAGAACTATCAATGATGGATCTATAATTCTTTTTTTATTTACACTATTGATTTGTTTATTTTTAGGATAAAAATAAAAAACATATGTAAATTGTTTTTTTTTTTATTTAAAAATGTAATACAAAAAAGGGGGTTTATGAAAAAAATAAAAAGTCGAACATGAGCTCTCGAGATAGCGGTGCGGTAGCACTGGCGGAGCGCGCCACTCGATCGCTTGTTCCATTCACACCTAGCGCCCCGTCTCGGTAAATCATACATGTGTGCGTAGCTAAAGCATCATACTGCTATACCAATACACGCTAAACACGCACCACGGACGTCGTTTTCAATAAACCCTAGTAAAGTCAATGCCGCACTGAGTACGTGATCAGCGTCCTGAGGCAATCAACCTGACACGTACTCGGTACGTGACCGGCAAAAAGAACGAATAATTTGGGACCCTAAACATAAATGCCACAAGAATTAATAATATTTAAATTCATTATTAATTAATTATTATTAATTAATATTTAATATTTAAATTAGTGACGTAGCAGTATAAGCCCAGTGTGCACAAACTTGTTGCTGCTAAGACTTCGACGTCCTCCATTGTTGCTAGCTCAAAGACGACTGAACTCGGCACGCGAGTGTAAACAGGCAACTCATTTACCATCGATCCACACGAGCCTCGCACGAGTGACGCGCGAGCCACGAGGCGAGGGACGAAGCGCGAGTGTAAAGCCCGTATCACTGTCTGTCTGTGTTAATTACATTACAAATTTGCCTACCCTCTTTCGACTATCTTCTTCAAAATACATATAATTTAGTTTTGAAATGTTATTCTATTCCAAAGACTTCATTAATATTCACGCACATTAGTACTAAAAGTTATAATCAATAAGTTAATCCACCCGGAATAAGTTTATTTAAGCTTGCAAACAAAATTATAGTCTCTTTTTCCCGCTACTTCTAGGATTCAACGTACACTAGAGGTTATTGCTTTAATTTGTATGTTCAATAAAGATATTTCAAATACAAAACAAAAAGGCCAAAGTTTTAGAGCAACTGGATTCTAAAATTTTCAACTCTTGAAAAATAGAAGGAGAATAGCAAAATCTTTCGTGAGACAAATCTAATTAAAACAATAATATTTTTAGGTCCCAGCAAGGCGGAGATCCAGTGCGCCGACGGTAAGGACGGAGTCCTGGTAATCAGCTATAAGCCCACGGAGCCAGGTTACTACATCATCAACCTGAAGTTCGCGGACCACCACGTGGAAGGCTCGCCTTACACCGTTAAGGTATATCTATCTATATATATAAAAATGAAACCAGTTTTCCTTGGTCACGGCCTCACGCGTGAATGGCTGGACCGATTTCACTAATTCTTTTTTTGTTGTATTTGTTATTATTAGGAGAAGGTTCTTACGGAAAAAAATATTAAGAAAATCTCTTAGAAATATTGAAAAACCCTAAAAACAGCCTTTTTATTTTTCCCATACAAAAGTTTTCTAACTAAAACGAGCTTTATTGCTATTGTATAAAGTTCATATTGAATTGCAAGCACTCACTGTTGTTTAAGCAATGTAGGTATGTTCCTAACGTCCAAGAGTCAATTTGCACTTTATTACCTCTGTACAAAGTTCAAATTCAATCATATCTATCAAAACAGTGTGCGTTTTATACTGATAATTTTTACTATAAATTGACAAGTTAGCATCAACAAACTACGGTTGCTATAGTTACGCAATAGCATGAGAATAGAGGTTATAACAAAGAGTTCCTATAATTATTCTCAACACCTTTGGTCACGCCATCACGCGTGAACGACTGGACCGATTTCAATTTACTCTACGTTTATCCCAAAGTCTACCCGTGCGAAGCCGGGACGGGCCGCTAGTATCAGATAAAAAGCAAGAAAGCTTGAATGGGCTGAGTGGTTAGTCCTTGTATTATTAGGGTTTTAAGCCACTTGAAGGATTTTGACGTGGCTTATGACGATTATAGATCATGATAGATTGATATATAAATAAACCGTTAATTAGTTACACCACAAACTATAAAAAAAGGATCATAACACTTAAAACTTTTCTCAAAACAATTTTTTACAATATTGTTTATTTGACGTTAGCAAGTGTTGTACGTATCCTTCTTTGGTCTGAAATCCTGAATAAATAATTTGAATTGAACTTGGATTGAAAACTATTTCAACTAAAAAAAAAACACCTTGTCTCTAAAAACGTCCTTCCAGTCCATCTCTTCCAGGCATGATCCTTATGTTCATGGGAAGGATTGGGTATAGGAACGCTGTTTGCTAATGAGTTCTTCAAAAATGTAAGCTTTGCTTTAAAGGTTTGTTTGTAACAGGTCACCGGTGAAGGCAGCAACAGGCAGAGAGAGAAGATCCAAAGACAGCGTGATCCTGCTCCTCTGACCGAAGTTGGAACCAACTGCAAGCTTACCTTCAAGATGCCTGGTAAGATATAATACTATGTATTCATGTTAATTATAGGTATAGGTATAGCCTCTTAACAGCACCGTATACAGAATTTCATTGGCGTCAATTTCGTTTTCACCGTTCTGTGACCGTTTCTATTAATTTCAATATTTTAGAAAAAGATTACTAAAGGAAGAGCACTATAAACTAATTCTTTACTTCTGTCCCTAGGAATCACATCCTTCGACCTGGCAGCCACAGTGACCAGTCCCGGCGGAGTATCAGAAGACGCTGAGATCCAGGAAGTAGAAGACGGTCTCTATTCCGTCCACTTCGTACCCAAGGAGCTGGGAGTTCACACCGTCTCTGTCAAGTACAGGGAGATCCATATTCCTGGTAAGTGGAATAAAAAAGTTAGGAGATACTAAGGGTAACTACCAATTTTTTTTTGATTTTGTCATATAAATTAAATCATATGAACCGTATTCAAATTCTTTAAATGTTACTTATAATAAAGTAGGCAGTGAAGTCTAGCTAAGATTTAATCTTATGTAGGTATATTTACTTTTCTGCGAGATTATTTTGAAAAACTACTACCAATCTACCCAAGTACTACTGCCGTGAAATAAGATTTGATAAAACTCAGGATAGCATATTGCAAAAAAAAAAGCACACCAGGTTAGGCAACTAGGGTATTAATTACACCCACTTCTTAAAATATTAAAAGTATAAAAGTAAATGTGTAATTGAAAACAAAATACACCCATGAGCAGATCTTTTAAAAAGAATAGGCTAGCTTTTGACGGCTATTTCTCCTGTTGGTACGATGGAGCATGGTTGACCTCTGACTGACCTCTGTAACCGTCGCTTTCTACTTTCTTTCATAAATTACAATAAATATTTCACCCTTTTCCAGGCTCTCCCTTCCAATTCACCGTTGGTCCTCTCAAGGACTCTGGTGCCCACTTAGTGAAGGCCGGAGGTCCAGGCCTGGAGCGAGGCGAGGCTGGCCGCTTCAACGAGTTCAACGTGTGGACGAGAGAGGCTGGTGCTGGGCAGCTGGCCATCTCGCTCGAGGGTCCGAGCAAGGGAGACATCGACTTCAAGGATAGGAAGGACGGGTCTTGTGATGTGTCTTACAAGGTGGAGGAGCCTGGTGAGTGATATTTTTATCTTTTTGCAGTTTAAGCTTTCTTATGGTTACTTAGGGTTCTGAATATCCTTCTTTCTGAACCTAATGATGAGACTGTTTGTGAGGTGTCTGTCAGTCTGTATGTCACAGCCAATTGGTTTATTTGATGGTAGGCTAGTGTTTGATTACCATCTGTATGATGGTAAGCAACGATGCGGACCATGATGGAGCACTTGCCTAGAAGAAACAGATTCACTAGCGACTTGAAGACTCTCAGGCTGAAACTTGATCTTGCTTGATGGTTGGTTGTTGCGTAAAGTAGGTAGGTTCTTTGCCTATTTTATTGTTTGTCAAAGGTCTTGCCTCACCATTTAAACGTTATTTAAGCCCTGAACCAACTAGCTACAATTAGTTGCAAGAATCATTTTGAGTTTTTTATCAGCATTAGAATACGCTAGGGCAGTTTTGATAGGGTTATCGATAGTCTCAAACTTTGTTTCTGCCCCTAGATTAGCTTTGCCCCTTTGCTTTGTCTGCCATTTTTATTGCAGCAGCCCTGGTTTATTTATCGCTAAGAACTCTTCCAGATACATTTGAAGCAGTACGAACGTTGGAACAAAATTTAAATTCTATAAGAAACATGTTAAACTAAATGTTAAACCAAAACATTCATTCATTTTAACAACTGAAAATGCCTTCCAAAGCTCTATACCAGTCCTTATCAGAAGGACGATCTTCAATTCAAATGGCGTCCACCCGCAGTGCCTTACGTGGACACGTCGTGCTGGACACCGCAAAAACGAGGGTTGCCAGTTGCTTGTGGAAATAAGGTGCTAAATTTTAGAAATTTGTTAGCAATTTAGGCTATTATTTATTTAGCGACACAAAAATCCAATAAATACTAGATATATCGGATATAAGTCATCGTAGTTGAAAACTAAAAATGCAACACACTTGTGTTGTTCTTAAACAAATACGACAAAGGAAAATATAACAAAAAAGAGGGAAATAAGAGTATTTCAAAAACTGAAACCAAAAACAAATCTGAAACAGAAGCACTGGTAGGTATTTTGTACTGAAATAAAAGTTTATCTTCAGGAAGACCTAGGATACGTATCTAGGTAATTTTTGCGTAACATGTTCAACAAATTGGAAAAACTAGTGAAAATAAAGTCCATTTTCGACCACGACATCATAATGAAAACTATAGTCAAAAGCCCATCCTCTCAGCCAAATATGTAGAAATGTAGCTAGGACCAGCAAACAAATTGCGAAGGTGGCATCACAGGGCAATACCATACGGACCGTGCAAAAACTTAGAGAAATGCACTTCATAATAAATCCACAAGTTTCTTTGACCACGCCTCTTCAACTTGCAGCCAATCCTGGCCACTCACAACCCAAGCGCGGCAAAATTTACCGCGCACCATTTTGACAGTTCGATTTTTTAAATTTGTTTTTCTTTTTTACCGGCCAGATACGCAAGTTTTTCTTTTTAAACGCGGTAATGGTTGTCGCATTTTCGGATGGTCAGTGATTGTTCCGATTTACGATAAGACTTTTTATTAATGAAAGTAATAACTTATACCTTTTTTAGCTGAGTTTTGTTTATTGTAGTTTCAGTACTCGTACGTGCGTTTGTTTTGGCCATTAAAGTTTATTTGACGTCTTATTTAGTGATGTTATTTAAGAGTTATAGGATTTTGTGTTCATAAAAATGATTCCTTTGGGTAGTAAGTTATTGATTTGTGCCAAAGTAAGGTATATTTTGTACCTTTTCCTTTTGAATACTTACCAAAATCCATACTTTATGCAGTTATGAGAGACACCTCAAAAAGACGCAATATTACTTTTGGTCTAAAATACTTACGAAGATTAAACCTAAAAAGTTTTGTTTGTTAACTTTGTTTTTGTTTTCTTAAATAATATGGCTTATATTTGGAACTTTTGGACATAAATAATAAAGTGTGATATTTTTTTATGTTAGATTTTTATTATAGTTACATCTATTAATTTTTTTAAAGTTATTGTATTGTATTGAAAGATAACATAAATAGGTTATCAATTATTATATTTTCTACGATATTTCAAATATAAAAAAATGTTCAATCTTAAGCTTGAATATTTTTTACCTTGCCACACGGGCAACCTACTTTTTGATTTTCAGTTTTGTTCTTTGTTCTAGTTATTTTAGTTTGTTATTTTAGCTCGTAATATATCTTAAACCATACATATAATATTTTTTTATTTATTAGGAAAAATAAATTACAATCTACTTCTTAAATTTCACACATAGCTATTTATTTTTCACTTAATAATGTTCAAATATTTCCATACTTTCACTTAACAAACGCGCACACGCACAGTGGTTAAACGCTCACACTTTGCGCTCAAAAACCAGAAACCCCCGCAATCAAAACATGCCTCTCGCCGCAGAAAATTAAATAATAAGTCCCAAAACTTAAGTCATTACGTCGGACGCCGTCGAATAGTCCAGAAATCCATCGCCATACACTTATGAGTATCTTATAAGTATCTGCGAACAAAAAGAATCCTTTTTTCTCTTCTTTGTCGGATTCTCTGAACTTTTTTCTTCGGCAGAATACAATGGGACATGAGACAAATTCAGTTTAGGGCTTTAGAGGGCGCATTCCGAGCTACTGGTGTTTAACAGTCATTTTAATTGACCGCTTTGGGTGAGGGTTGCAACCCACTTTGCTTAGACGGCTATTTATATATATATATTTTTTTCACTTACAAGCATCGATCAAGTACAAGATAATAGTCTACTGAATCAGGCGTTACGTTGCGGAAGGTCATCTTCAAATATATAACTGTTTTCTTATGTATTTCCGCCTTCAAATCGCGTTGTTTATAAACAATAAATTTTTGGACATACATATTTTATATTAGTTACTAATATTAATAATTTTTATAAATTTTTATGTACTTTTTTTGATTTACAAGTACCTATAACATGTTTTGATTTTTTAAATACTTGTAAATAAATAAATTACGAGAAAATATAAAATCTACGAAGCTTCATCATCTGCCTACCCTTATCCCAACCTACGTGGGGTCGGTACAGTATGTACACTTCTTCCATTCATCTCTTTCACTCGTCATATCTGAACACACTCCCTTCCTTTTCATATCATCTTTCACACAGTTCATCCATACTTTCTTTGGTCGTCCTCTACAGCTATACCCATTCACACTCAAGTTCAATCTACGAAGCTTAGTGAGAAAAAACTCATATTACTCGTTTTATTAGCAGCCCATGTATGAATTTGCGACTTCAAAAGTAGTACCTATCAACACTTTTCAAAGCAATTCAAATCCAGTTTGGAGTTTGTAACTAAGTTTCAGCCTTCGGTCTCGCAAATATAAAGTTTCAACTCAATCTCAGAAATGGTTTAGAATCTAAATAATCTAAACTTCAGATTATTTTTAAGCATCAGAAAAAATTGAAAATAAAACTTATTGGGCGTGCATAAGAATCTTGTCGCACAATTTCAAGTCCCGGTGGTTCGCATGTCTAATCGTTCAGAAAAAGATTTTGAAAAGTTGAGAAAGGAGAGTCGCGCTATGACGGAATGCCACTTTGGACGGGTTTTTGGGCGCAACTTGTGGAATCCTGCCCACTGGGCCACGTCGGTTTTCATTGTATTTTTAGACTTAAAAAGTTCGCTACAACAGTATCGATATTGAAAATGGATTAACGTAAATTACGAGATTTATCCAATCCGTACCTGGACTATAGAGACTAATATAAATAAATTAGTCCTATGCCTGGACAAAGATTTAAGTTTCTGCAATTTGTAGTTAAATATCTATTTTTTTTGGTCGTAGAAAAAAATTGTTATTTTAAAATCGCAGGTTTAAAAAATCTATTTAAAAGATTGCAGAAATTTATTTGAAAGACTATTTTCTTTGTGTTTCTTCTATTATATTTTTGTATAGACCTAGGTATAATAATTACACCCAGCTGTGAGGTTCAAAAGAAAAAAAAATAAGTTGAAGGGAAAAGAAGGGTGTGCTCTGATGATGATCATTTGTAAAATGTAATAGTCAGTTCCGGCACTTTCATTCGAGACCTAGTTTCTATTTTTGAGTTCCCATGTGCTTATTTTTTTCAAAAACAGTCATCAAAAATAATCTAGTTTGTCAATAATTATTTAAAAAATAGGTAAATGTCTACATTTATTTTACCATAGCTTATTTTAGTTATGGATGTAATTAAGGCGATTGACCACAGCTAAACTTAGAGCTTGAAAAAAGTCGGTTTGATCGAAAATCAACAATTGTTTATTTTAAACATAATATTATCATTCGTATTTCCATTAAAAGTTATTGTAATAATCCGTTTATTTTGTCATTTATTTTTTATTTTATTGACAGAATAAAATTCTATTAAAGAAAAAACACAAAGAGTTTTGTGTCAATGTGCGATCTAGAATTTATCACGAAACTATCTCTACGTTTTAGGAAACATAAAATATCCAGTAATGACTAGAATTTACAGGTTTTGACATTATATTTATATCCTATATTGTAAAATGAATGCATTTCTTATGCAAAATCACCGATTTAGCGTTTAGCAACGAATTTTATTGATTATTAAGTAAAGTATGTAGTTATCTAACTGTATTATGTATAATTGAGGTATAAAAAAACACCAAACATAATAAAGTTCAAATAAAAATGATAAGCAAATTCGTATTTAAGTTGAATTTTATTTTGTGACATAAAAAGAAATAAAAATAAATGCTAATTCTAAAATGTTCTTAACGATGCGATGCTGCTCGGCTTTCGTCCTGGCAGATTTGGGGCTCCAAACTGAAACTCGGCCTTCGCCTTCGCATAAAACATTATTATAATACTAGCTGCACCCGCATGTTCCGGGATAAAAAAAAATGTGCCTATGTGTTAATCCAGGCCTGGACCGACCATCATTCCAAATTTCATGTAAATCTATTCAGCCGTTGCAGCGTTAATTAGTAACAAACATACATACTTTCACCTTTATAATAGTAAGCACATAATTAGCGCGGGAACACTTACGTGATATGTATAGTATATACTTGTATTGAGTCGGCTACCCCGATTTAGTTTCGATTTCGATCACATCGAGTTTCGGAATTTATTCTAGTTACAACTCTTTCGGATAAAACGTTTATTAACATTCGTTTAGGTATTTGGCTTTCTATAATGTTGCTTAGGTGGTACGATAATTACGTGATAGTTACTATTGTGGACCCCGTCGGGCGCAGGTGAACAAGTAAAGGATCTGGTAGAGAGAAGGGCTGCACTATTGTTGTCTAAGGATTGATAAGAGTAAAAATTTTTATTTAAGAACGTATGGGCGACAAACAAAATAATTATGAAAACTGACGTGATTTTAAGACATTTTTATTTTAAATGTTAATTAACTTGATAGCTAAAGCCAGGAATTTACTATTTTTATGTCAGTAACTACTCAATTAAATAAAATTAATAATTCTACAGAATTAAAATAAAATAAAGAAGTCTATTTTTTAATATAAAATTGAAATAAGTCCTAAAAGCGACGGGTCATCTGGTATAGTTAAGATTGCCACTAAAGGTTCACGCACATTAGGACGGGCCGCAGCGAGGCGCAGCGGCTTTTCAATCAAATTCTTCCGCTGCGGCCCTCTGCAATGTGTGTTAGTTCAAACAAAATGTACTAAAGTAATGCAAGAGAATTTTTGCGTTGCAATGCGACCCTGGCTAATGTGCGCGACCCTTTACTTTATTATTGAAATATTAACGCAGATAATAATTTTAAACTTAATTATCTTCCCATTTGGCGGTGTCAAATGCAAATTGAAGTGTATTAGCAACTCAGAATATCCCCCTCCTACTCAAATAGAGATTAGAAACAACTGACGCTGTTACTACCTAATTACTTATTTTATGTAGAGCTTATGAACACGCAGATTGTTCGTAGAATGAGTTATATTTTTAAATGATTAATTAGGGACCTACATGTGATCATAAATATGGATCTTGTTTTTTAGAAATAACTATACGTTGATTACCTAGTTCAAGAAATAGAAAATAACTGAGAACAACACAAAACAAATGACCACAAAATAAAATTAAAAATGTAAATACCTAGTGCTTTTACGTATTATGCTCTAAAAATTGCATTGGCGTTGGTCAGATTTTAAAATGACTAAATTTCGATTCACAAACACACTGACCTAAAGTCGATTAACCGGATATCTAAGAAATATATATGTAGCTATAATATATACATACCCGTATGTAATATTTTAGGCAGACCAAAGACGGTGATCGATTACCATCAGGCGGCCTGTTTGCTTGTCTGTCACTTAATGGCATAAAAAACAGAAAAGAAGCTTTTGTTAATCAATTTTCATTTTTACTCATTCAAATTTTGCATTTTATACCTGAACAATTCGTCCAAAAACAGACTTATCAAGCCATCAAGTAATATCCATCAAACGATTTTCTAATTGAACCAAACAATGAATAAATCAGTATATTTCCTCCTATTAACAAAAACAGCTGCAAAACTCAGTTCGTATGGAAATAGGGTTTTTCTTGGTACAAAAAGCTTCTGTAACAGGAAGGCGGGCATCGAACCCGCTTGTAACATGTCAATACCACCGCTGTGCATGAAGACTACATCATTATTTGTTGTTTGGGACCAGTTTTACTAAGAACGGTTAGTTAATTTGTTGGTTAATTCTCGACCGAAGCGACTAGAAGTTTTGACATCAACACACATGTCATATCTCCAGTCCTACTAAAAGAGGTTAGCTAATTTGTTGGTTATTTCGTAAACGGAGCTATTCAAACTTTGGCCGCTATAAGACGTTCCTACATCTAGCATATCTCTAATTTTTTTTCTTACTCCATTGCTAGTCACTGGTGATAAAGCCCATCTATCATGTTAGGTCAAATGAAATGACTAAATGCCGAATAGATAAGTGCTACATATGTTTCAATTGTTTTTTTGTGTTTTTTTGCGTTCAAAATTGCTAACGTAGGTACATATTTTTTTCACGCATACAAAGGTTAACTACTAGTTGGCAAGTATATCAACACAACTTGACAATCTTTGAGTCCGTTTTTCTTTAGCTTGATTGTCGGTTAGAACTTCAGTGAAACAAGACCTCACCTAATTTCGGAACAAAAGAACCAGACCAAAAAGTAGGGAACTTTTTTAACAATCAGCAAAAACTTACAGAAAAAGCTCCACTTGGGATGCAAATAACTCTTTCACTACAATATGCCCTCCTCGAAGTCTCTAGAAAAAAAAGGTTGACGCAAAAATTTAAATTTTAATCCAACTCTGGGAAGAAATATCGAATGCATTGTTAGCCTCTTTCCGATTTAAGTGATGTTTTTGCATTTGTGAACCGTTTTTTCGGTCCGTGTTTTTGTCCAGTTTCGTCAAGTTTTTAGACCACTGTGCAAATTTATTAGAGCGTTTTGTCGGAGGCAAGGAGGCAAAGAATTAGAGTTTAGGATTATTTTCTTTTCTTTTTTAGATTGGTTTTGTACGAGTACAGGTGCTTTGTTTTTTAGGTGAAGCACATCTGTGTTTGTTTAAATGTTTTTAATGCAGAATATTCTCACATTTAATCATGTCTTATGTCGGTGATTCTCTAGCGTTTTAAAATTAAGCTGGAACCTGAAAATAGTAAAAACAAAAAAGTGAGTAAGTTAGCACCAAATAAATAAAAGATACAGGTGCAATGAAGTCTATTTAGTGCCAAGATGCAAGTTTAGTAATTAGTTAGGACGATTTAACGAAAACAAAATATCAGGAATACAAAATATCAATTATGATACGAGTATTCAACAACAAAATATGACTTAAACTGCCCAAGACAACCGTAACGCCCGAGATGATCTGAGTGCCTAGTGCGAGTTTTTTTCACTATTCGATCGCGTTAACGTAAACTACAATTTTTAGGGAACTAGTTGTAGTTCATATTATGAACACTAGGTGGCGCAGCTTTTATTCTATACAAATTGTAGTTTACGTTATCGCGGAAAAAACTCTTACTAGGCACTCCGGTCTCATTGCCTTCAGACTTTAAGAATCACAAAGAAGCCAACCATTAAGCCCAACTCTCTTTCCCCAGGTGAATACCGCGTCGGCTTGAAGTTCAACGAACAGCACATCCCAGACTCCCCCTTCAAGGTGTACATCAGCCCACAGGTGGGCGACGCCTACCTGCTGGAGGTGGCCCAGTTCCCAGACTCGGCGCAGGTGGACAAGCCCACGCAGTTCTACATCAGACTGAACGGGGCTAAGGGATCGCTGGCAGGCATGGTGAGTCCTCTCAGAAATCTACTGCTTTTTGGTCCTGGCAGAGCTATCATGATTGTCACATAAGAAACTATGACTTTAACAAGCGTTTTGGACGACCGACACGCTTCATTGCAATACTTAATGTAAGAAATTACATGCACCTATAATATTTGAGAAGTGCTTGTTCTTTGAATTTCTCGTTGTGGGAAATTCACATTTTGGGAAATACCTGAACCTAACCAATACTCAGCGCTTGTCAAACATCCTACTTACACGCTGCCGACGCTTGGTTTGATCAAATCATCGTAATCAGTTTGAGATTGGACGTCGACGAAACTGAATAGTCGTATCTATCAAGTTAGGTTTTGGTTTTCAACTTACTTTATTGTTAAATTAACAAAGATAAGCGAATCCCGAAAATCCTAACAAAACACCAACCGGCCTAAACATCTCTTATTTAAACAAAAAGTTATAAAACCCCAATTTAAAAATGAATTAACTACCCTGTCTGGTCATTATTTTATTAAGTAGTAACTAGGTAAATGCTGATAAGTTAACATTTATTATGTTTGTAAAAAATTTGTTTGTCAAACAAATCACACCGCGCTTAGTCGACGCCGCTGGTGATAAGAGGGCTGGCTCATTCCTCGCGCAAAGAATTTCACTGGCAATTCAGCGCGGGAATGCAGCCAGCGTTCTTGGTACTTTGCCACACGGGCAAAAACTACTTTTTGATTATTAATTTTTTGTAAATTTCTTAGTTCTATTTAGTTTAGTTTGATTTAAATTTAAGATGTAAATATATTTTATGTATTCTAATAGTCAATAAATACTTCCGTTTGTAAAGAAAATAACAAAACAGTAAACTACATACAAAAAATATTTAGAGAGTTTTGCCAAAAAATAAAACAATGCAAAACTTCCCAACCCCATATTAATTTTTATATCGCATCGCGAACTTTTGTCCGGTATTCATCACGTACAAGTGTTATAAAATATTAAGCACGAGGAAGATTTATACGCACCACTGTGCGGTCACGTGTGGCTATGGTTTTATTACATTTTTTGTCCGGCAAAATTGGGAAAAGACGCACTGGGCGGGGCGCGTGCAGCGGTTTTTCTTTGCAAACTGCGACTGGACGGAAAAAGTTTGTTTTGAAAAAGAAATATGAAAACAAAGGCTTTTATTATGGACTTACCACAGCCAATTTTGAAGGTATACTCGAAGGTTGATAGATCTAATTAGACTAAAGTGTTGATGCCCTTGTCTAATACGGTCCCAACAGAAAGCCAGCGCTGGTTGTTTACAACCAGCTATATGCTGAGTTGGGATCGCTTTCGTGACAATATTATAGGTATTTAGGTATACTTTATTATGTAGGTACTTATTTATGAACTTCTGTTTTGATCTACGTTTTGTTTTGTTGGGTATTATTTGATTAAAAGGTTTTTTTTATACATAATTTGTTAATTTGGCACTATTTCACTCAAACTCAAGAAAATATCTATAGGAATAATTTTATACTTACATGATATTTTTCTCTTAAGATTACCTTTCTACTCCAACAAAACAAATCAATCTTCCAAACTGCAGTGCTTTGAAAGATCACTGGGTCACAAACACAATACCAGCTTATCTTTATCTATTCCCGTCCAAAAATCACATAAACGTCTATCCCAGCCGCTGCAAGCAATCTATCATAAATCCTACATACAGACGGACAGACCACCGTCATGTTCGCACGATAAATCAACTGACCCCTCCGTGGCATTGTCAATTTTGCAAGCAGTTTGCAAGGAAGGCGCGAATTCTCAAGGGATGTTTGAATGCTTGAATATTGGTCAAAAATCATGGCCATAAATATGCCTATCATATGAATATGTTTTCATATTCATATTAATTTATTTGGCATTCCACAATGTTGCTTAGGTTGTACGATAATTACATGATAGTTACATTTGTGGACCTGCAAGTGTGCTGTGGATTGTTCGTTGTTTTATTTTGAGCGTACGTTCAGGTAAAAACAGACAAGCGAGTAGAGGAGCATTTGACGTTTCAATGTGTACGTCTTATGTACGTACGAGTAAAAGTAGAAACGATTTAGACTTCACCTAAATCTAACGCACTGCTCCGTCTTTCTCTCTAAGTTTAACTCTCAAGCTTATCTCTCACTCTTATCCTATATCTTTCTTTGTCTTCAGATGGTCTCCCCAGCTTAGGTATATCTCAATCTTATCCTATGTCTTTCTTTGTCTCCAGGTGGTCTCCCCGTCCGGCAAGACCGACGACTGCTTCATCCAGAACATCGACGGCGACCAGTACTCCATCAGGTTCATGCCACACGAGAACGGAGTCCACAACATCAACGTCAAGTTCAACGGTATTCACATACCGGCCTCTCCGCTCAGGATCAAGGTTGGTTTTGATATTTGGCTCAGCAGTACTACAGTACCCGTCGATAAATATTGCACATCGACCTTTGGAAAGAGACAATCGGACAATCGGCTTAGTAGACCATTATCTCTGTCGCACACTACCTATGTGACGTTTTGTCAGTCGTTGTATTTCGTGGACAGAGATAATGCTCTACGAAGCCGAAATTAGCCGATTGTCTCTTTCCAAAGGTCGATGTGCAATATTTATCGCCGGCTACTGTATATCCACCTTAAAAGCCAGAGGTCAGGGTTCGATTCCCGGCCGGGCTGATGTTTGAATTATGAATCGAAATATCTGCTCTGGGTCTGGGTGTTAGTTGTCCTTATCTTTGTGTGTGTTCCATGGCATCCCCAACACAGGATTCAAACATTTTAGAACAATCCTAATATTTACCACAGGTTGGAAAAGATGACTCTGACCCTGCCGCTGTGCACGCACATGGCGCCGGTCTCGGCCTTGTCAAGACTGGTAAGTTTTTAGACAATTTGATTTAATTTATAAGTGTTTTTATCATGTATTGATTTTAAAAAACCACTGAGACCTTGAAATTACTTTTTTGAAAATGAGGCAACAGTACTTCATTTTCTTCGCTGTCGTTTATTGTTTATTTCTTCTTTTTAAAGTTTTCAGTCGCCAGCCATGTCTTACAAACCCGTGTCTATTTATTTTATTATGAAATATCTCATAAATTATTTCAGGTGTGAAGACCGACCTTATCATCAACACCTGCAACGCTGGACAAGGCATCCTCGCCGTCACATTGGATGGACCTTCCAGAGTGGCCATGGACTGCACAGAAGTTGAGGAGGGCTACAAGGTTTGTTCTCAAAATATCATTAAAAATCTATATGAAAATCAATTTCTGCTCTCTGCTTGAGAGTATTTGTTTATTCAAACGCTAATAATAATTTTCTTAGCCTCATTCGTTTTTTTATATTGTTTTCTTGTTCGGTGTTTTAGGTGCGTTACACGCCTTTGGCCCCTGGTTTCTACTACTTGAGTGTGAAATACAATGGCCACCATATCGTCGGATCGCCATTCAAAATTCAAGCAGAAGGTATTTATAATCATATCGAATTTTATCTAAGTTTTCCACCTCTTTTTAATTGACAGCATTCTTAGTAGTTTAGTAAATTCAAACAAACACATCAAATGAAAGAAACAAAGTTGTTCAACAACATTCAAAGTTGTTTTTATAACTTCATTGAGCTTTAAGACTTTTTGAAATACCTATATACTTACTCAAATATTTCATCACAGGAAGCAACCTCGCTGAAATCGGCGCTCAGGAAACGTCGTCGGTGACAGTAGAGACTGTTCAGAAAGTAGCAAAGGGAGCGCAGAAGCAAGGCCCAGTGCTGCCCAACTTCAAATCCGACGCGTCGAAGGTTCAGAGCAAAGGCATGGGACTTAAGAAGGCGTACCTGAATAAGCATAACCAGTTCACAGTGCATGCTGGAGATGCTGGTAAGTTATTTATGAGCACATACACATCAATAGAGATCAAAACGACTGAGGAAGCGTGGTTTAGTTAGGAATATAATTATCTCAATAATAGTAAAGTCACTCACGAGAACAAAGCTATGTTGCTATATAACTTTGTTCTCTTTCCTTTTTAGTGAGCTAAAACTACAGTCAAGTTGATTGAGATGTAACTAATTTTCAGTCGCTGTTCTCATTATTTGAACAACTCAAATTTGGAATCCATTTCTTTTGTGTCAATTAAATTGTATCTCTTTTTTTCAGGCACCAATATCTGCTACGTCGGCATTTACGGCCCCAAGGGTCCCTGCGACGAGGTCCAGCTCAAGCACAAAGGCAAGAACAACTATGAATGCTGGTATGTGGTCAGAGACAGGGGAGACTACATTGTCATCGTCAAGTGGGGAGACGAGCACGTCCCCGGGTCGCCTTACAAAGTCGAAGTCTAAGGTTGTGGTTCTTATGACGGCGTATGTAGATAAAGGATATCTGTTGATATTCTTGATTCGCTTAAAAGCATTATTTTGTGTCTATTTAGTTACCAATTTGAACTAAATAATAAAAATTGTTTTATACCAAAAAAAAAACATTATCGAAAGAAAATGTATTCAAAGATCTAGTCAAAGATTTTTTCCAATTCTGTTTTTTGAAACGAAGTTAAATTTAGTTAACAAAAGTACTGTTTAAAGACTTTTTATGACATTTATTGTGATGTTGCTTTGGATTAAGAAATTTTTTATATACATTTAACATTATATATACGTAATTATGATATCTACATACGCTGTCACCGGCAGTTTATTTAGATGATTTATTGATTTTCTCTTATTATAATTCTAGTCGACTCTATTTGTACATCAAATAATTGTGTATTTGGATCATTATTTTTTTAACAATCATAACTATTTTCGATTACTTTATCTGTTACTTTTTTGTTTGATGTATAGATAGTGTTAGGAGTAAACTTAGTTATTTATTATAGAGATAGCAAAAACGTTTTAGACTTTTTGCTTTAATAGAAATCTATCAACGACCTGTATCAATATTTAAAACCTTGTAACCACAATTTTGAGTACATGAACTTCTATGATCTCCATCTAGCTAAGCACACATATGAAATCTTTTTGCTATCTCTTCGTGTTTATCGTTTCTTCTTGTTTCTTCATTATACCGTAAAATCATATTATTCTTGATTGTCTATTCTTTATTTATTAAGTGCATTTTTCTAACATTTTAGACTCTGATACTATAATCGTGTACAAATGGCAATGTCATTACGGTTACTTCGATTTGGCAACTGCTTTGGGATATTATTAAAATTTGCTTTACACTGGAATATAAGGAAAAGAAACTCGTCATTATAAACAACTTCCATTACGGGACCAACTCTGAAGTTGCGAAAAAATAAATCAGATTTCTAAGTTCGTCCCACAGTAAAAGTGGTTCATAATGACGAGTACTATAAGGCTTTTTCGGCTTATCATAACCTTTCCTTATAGCCCTGTATTAATGACATTCCCATTTCGTACAAGGTTTTCATAGACCTTATATGATTCTCGTTTAGTTTTTAGGGCGACTAAATGACAATACATATAAAGTATTAACTCGAAGTATTCCCTTTATTTTTAAGCAAAGTGGCGGCATGATACGCTGCCCAAACATTTTTAGCGAATTTTTTGTCAATATTTTTCAGAATATCTTCTACGTCTTTTTTAAGTAAAGGCTTACCGTTAGAGGAATTCTTTCCGATTCGCTTCAAATTTTTGGGATGATAAAAATTGCGTCAAATTTTAAAATTACTTTTTAAAGTCAAAATTTGACGCGTCTTTTACAAGATTATGATGCCGCTACTTTATGTATCTAAGTGTATTTAATACTTGCTTTCTAATTTTGTATGGTTTGTGTATGATGTGTTTACCTACGTAGGTAGAATGACCCCGTATATTGTAAATACCTTTATTTTAAGTTTTTATTATAATGTATTGCGACTGTTAACTTAATAAAAAGGGTAAAGTTCTCTATGATTGTTTTATTTATTATATGATGTATCAAATAATATGTATCATCATTATTTTCATTCTGCTATTCCCCTACTAGGTACTAAGTAAATAATCTTAACTCTACAGTAGTGGGGTAAATTAGATTAAATGGTAAATATGAAACACAAATATAATTCTTGGCATAATTGTAATTAATTTTTAATCGATTTTAAGTAACAAAAAGAATTTGTTCACTTCCATCTATAGATCTTAACTGATAATGCTAGACAAAGCGAAACCTAACGTTAAACGAAAATTACTTACAAAAATATTTATTTAATTATAATAAGTTTACACTTAACTAAAAAAAATCAAATTACAATATCACATTTCTACTTACAATAGAGAGATATTGGCGATTCAAATTTCCTTAAATACAAAGAAATTTTTAAAAATTTGGATAAAATCTTGGCTCATTGTCATGTTACATTTATACATTAAAAAGTGCACGCACTAAGTTTTAACAATTCGGAAGAATTAAGTATTGCCATGATTACACTATTATAAAACAAACAAAAAAGTTTTGTACAAAGAACTTAAAATTAGCATTTGGCTAACTTTGTGACAGTTTCGATTTCTAATTCAAGAATCAATAACCACAACCTAACAGTTTTAAAACTAATAAAAAGATCAATAGCAAAAAATTAGAAGGACAAAGTACATACACGTTTCCTCCAAAAATATTCGATCTACCCCCGATCCATACCTATCACAATTTGTTTACACATTCTAGAAAACGCTGCCTCGATAAAAACAATATCAACAGTAACTTGTTCGTATACATGAAATAAGTCTAAAACATTCGTTGAAAGAAACAAAGGCCAATAAGTAATTTAAGTTTAAGTACTTCAAAACGATTGCAATTCCGACCCTTATTAATAGGATCTCCCTTAATTCTACATATTTGAGCACATAAGCTTTAAGACTTAAGGTAAACAGAAAAAAAAGATTTTTCAAAAATTTCGTATTTACAAATTATGTACAAAAGTGTGCATTTTCTGTACCAAACGATGCAACGGGAACAAGATAATTTGGCCACTCAACAATTTTACACATGAAAATAAAGAAATTAGAAACCTAAACTAAGTAGGTATCAGAAAATATATTCGACCTTCAGTATAGCTTAGAAATAATTAACTTAATATTTGATCATAAAATGCCGAAGGAAGACGACATTTTCTTTACGAAAATAACTAAAGTGAATGTACATGATAGGTGTAAAGCTAAAGAAATAAAATACGATCTACGTAGGAACTGAGTGAAATGTGATGAATTAAGAGATCTATTTAGTACAGGTAATCTTAAAGTATACGATAAAAATGCAACAGAAGTAAGACATAATTTTCTAAGGTCATCAAAAGTTTACAGACATGATATTCTTTAGCTATTATTATAATTTGCGTTTCAGGAACTTTATTATTAATTGTTTATAGTACGTGTAATATTATTTTTGTTAACAACAGGGAAATGTATCCTAATGCAGTCTCACAAACAAATTGAAATATTAAAGTGTCTACAAGGCTACGAAATTTGTTCGTAGTATACTATTAATTTTAACACGATTATTATGCTTTTTGTTACCTCATCTAGTGCCATTGAAACAATACGTGAATTAAAGAAATGATAATTCTTTTTCAATGAAAATGGATCTTTTCATCTGGGCAAAACAAACACTAATTTAGTAATATCACTGGTACTATTATGCATCAACAATTATTAGGTATGCTTTTTAAATTAAATTAATAGCTTTCATTAATATTGCCTATATTGAAGATTAATTTACAGAAAAAGCATAATTGTATTATGTAATTGAACTCGTGCTCATAGAAGTATAGTTGACAATTTTGGAATTATTTGTATAGTTACAGTAAGTGGCAATAGATTTTCCAACAAAAAAAAATTGTATTAGGAAACTGTCAAACATACTTTTTGAACAACTCAAAATTAAGTCTCATCGAAATCTGCTTTTAAAGAAAATCAATCTTAAATAGTAAAAGAAAACTTCAGATCACAACAACAATACCCAGTACATTTTGTTATCTACCAAGAAAATCCGAGTATTCATACAAGATTATCAATATAATTTCTAAAACGTGAATTCGTTTTACTAAACAATAGTACCAATCCGTATTTATAATACCACTGTCTTCGAGAGTGAGATTCTAAATATTTTAATATTTCGTTTAAAATTTTATATACTAGTAATACCATGGTAAGTACTAAAGTAGGTGTACTTAGGGCAAGTTACTGTTTGTCTTTGTGCGACAGAGCGTGAGGGAGGATGTGCTCCGCGGGGAGCAAGGCAGACGGCTGGTGCGCGTAGTTCCTGATCTGGTGCAGCGATATCAGCTGGTTGGGGAAGGAGTTCGGCTGCTGCTTTCCTTGCTGGAAGTGCAGCGGGTCGTAGAGATACGGCCGCGTCGGCAGCGCGGTGTGGTGCGAGAGACCGTTTAAATGCGGAGCCATGGAGTTAATCGGTGTGAAGGCAGAGTTCCCAGCGGAAGACACGGGGGGCTGGATCCGGTCGTCCTGGCTCTCGTGCTGGGCAAACAGAGCTCTCTGCTGCTGCAGCTGGTGCTCGTGATGCTCTTCAGCTTCTCTCTGCTGGTGGTAGCCACCGTCGTCCGACATGTGAGCTGCAGAGTCTGGGCTTACTTTAGGCCAGTAAGGGTGGTCAAACGGCGCAGCAGTAGGAGCTGCGGCTCCGAGTGATCGATTCAATCCACTCAGTCCTAAAGCCGAAATTGGCGGCCGCTTATCCGCTCTTTCAGCGTGCTTATTCATGTGCTTACTTAAGTACGTCTCCTGCGTGTAGCTTTTGCCACAATATTGGCAAATGTGCGTTTTCAAATGCTTCGATTCTTTGTGTTTGGGGATATGTTCCAGCAGATCCTTCTCATGCGTGAAACATTTGTAGCAAGAGTTACATTTGAAGGGTTTATCGGTCTGGTGGCAGCGACTGTGGCTTTGGAGGTTCGAGAGCTGGGAGAAAGCCTTGGTGCAGCCGATCTGGGTGCATCTGTAGGGCTTGTCTCCTGTATGCGTACGAATGTGCTGCTGCAGGTGAGACAGTTGCGTGAACTTCCGTTGGCAGATCTCGCATCGGTACGGTTTGATTCCTAGATGGATGCGGGAGTGTTGCGCAAGATACGATGAGTTTGCAAATGCCTTGGGGCATTGCGTGCAGCGGTAGGGCTTTGCCTCGCGCAGGTGAATTTGGGTGTGGAGCTGCAGGTCCGCCTTAGACCCGAACACCTGAAATAAAGAAACATAACTATTAGTATCAAGGTCGAGTTCCAGACTATTCTAAAATGGAAGTCACTTAGACGACACGTGATTTGAATTGATTGTCTGCGATGCGAAAGCACCTGATCTGAATGAGACAGTAGCGCATGAATGGATTACGCAACTTATAAATTGGAATGTCTTTGAATACAGAGTGCACGCGAAAAAGAGATTCTTTATCGGTTAAATGAAATTGACGTTTGCCCTTGAACGACATCCGTGAGCAGCCGGAACAAATTATACATCGCTCTTAGCTCACTAACGTCTGTTTTTTTCCGCCAATAAAGGCAGGATGCCGACTTCACGGAGTTTTTCACGCGCTGTAAGCACTGTTGCTTCCTCAAATCTTACTTTTATGACTACTTAATCTAAGTTTTTTAAGCCTTTCAATACGCGTGCCAACAATACAGAGCTATTAGAGGACAGCGGCACTCTCAAAAGTTTCGGTACACCGTCGACACTCATTGTGATGCCTCAAATTAGTTTCCGAGCGAAAAGCGTCTCGTCATCCACGGCGATACGTTTTATTCACCCAACAATGAAACCACGGTCCTTCCAAAACCTACTGACGAAACACGACTCAATCGAACCAGACCCGATATTAATCTTAGAATCTAGGAGCATAAGACTCAGATTACATCATCATGAGGTTAACAATGTACATTAGAAAATGATTTCAGTGATGTTAATAATGCAGGCGACTTTAAACTCAAGTCGATGGTAGATAAAGGTGGTAATAGGGTAGCGAATGATGATGAAGTAGAAGCTGTAGGACACGGTAGCACGTCGCATGACTTGTGAGATCCGAGCACGAACGTGATTGGTCACAGTCAGAACATAATTAAAGTTTGTGGCACTATTTAATGGCACGACTAGAGGCAAAGCGAGTTTAATAGGACATCGTGAAGGATATCGAAGGCGTCCGTGGCAAATCGGAGCCGACGTAGAAATAATCTTCCGCTAGATGATGCAGCTTAAAATAACAGAAGAATTTAAGACACCTTAATCGATTACGGCAATACAAAAACTGTAGACGTAATCACGAACTTAATGCGAAAGGTTAACACTGATTTAAGACTTAATCACCACAACGAAAATAATAAACATCGACATGAGTAATTTAAAGGAGCAAAAAGTAAACGTCAAAACACAACAAAAGTTCGTCTAAAGATTCGTCTAACTAGCGATGAACCGACGCACAAAAGATCTTAATTGAGAAAGAAATAGACAAAAACATATGAAAAAAATTTGAATAATAATAAGTCTAGCCGGTAGAATAATGTTTGTGGAATATGCAAAATGCATTTTGGTACATAGCAACATAGTCTGGTGAATATTTGAAGGTCGCTTATAATTCTGGTTTATTTTTAAATTCACGTGCTAGACGAACTATCTAGCAAGATAAAATATGAGAAACAATGGCTTTGACTTGATATTTTAATATTCAGTCTGCTTGATTTAATTACCTATTTCAGATAATTAAAATAAGTTTACGGCTGACTAATTTCATAAATAGTTTTACATGAGAACAAGTTAATTTTTTTAATTCAGATGATTTAAATTTTTTTCTTATTGATAGAATAAAATGTATAAAACCGCATTTAATTTAGGAAGATAACTAACAATAAAATATGCATATTACATATTTAATGTTCAAGGACATGAAATAATAAAGTTCATATACCGTGAAAATAAAATAATGAAATCATTGCAATAGAAATAAGTACTTAATTCGAATACTATTTTGTGTTTCTTAAATATTAATGTACTGACATAATTATTGTTGTATATTTAAAACATAGTTTAAATTTAATTACGAATAGGTGTTGCACTAGAACAAGATTCAAAAACTCTGAAGAAATTTTAAGCCTCAAGTCCTCTACATTTCTACTTTTATAGCGTAATGTATGTTGTGTATGTACTCCCGTGTTGATTATAACTAAAAAGTGTCAAAACTACATTCAACTTCAACTTTTGTTTGTGGCTCTTGTAAAATTCTTAACAACTCCGCCAATATTACTTTAAATAGACCACCATTTGGCGAGACTTTGTACAGCTTAAAATTATTCTTGGACCGACAATATGCAAAACCACGTTAGTTTTTATAATATAACAGTGGGCTGTGGGCCCAAGGTTGAAGGCTTTATTTGACAGATCTAAACTAACTAAAAATAAATCTATTATAAATTAGACATCAATCCTACTACTACTCAACCTTTAATCCTTCCCACTGCTGGGATACAGTGGGCCTAGCACAACTTTGACGTAAAAATACGTAGCGAGTATTCGATAGAAAAGTGTACGCCATTTACACCCGTCAGGAGCACACTTGACAGTCGTAAATGGCGTACACTTTTCCATCGAAAACTCGCTACGTATTTTTACGTCAAAAATGTGCTAGCCCCACTAGTCTACCCTCGAAGGCTAATCAAGCCATATTCTACCACGCTAGCCAAGTGCGGATTGGTGAATTTACGTACGCCATTGAATTTTTTCTCCGGACGCATTCAGGTATCCTCACGATGTTTTCCTTCACCGGAAAGCCAGTGGTATGTAATATCGTACATAAGTACAAGATATTAATACTTTTAGAAAAATTAGACGTGTCAACTAAAGCCCGAACTTGGGCCTAATGTAACCAACATTACATTACTAGGGTAGAAAGTATTCATAGACAAGATTATCCCGCGAATCCACCTTTTGACAGCGGTTTTCCCAGATAACTGTCATTATAAAGCGCCGGTCAGCCTTAACGCCCGTTAAAGAAGGGGACTGAGACTTATTTGATGCAATTTTTAAGGGACGCTGTCGCTTCTGGCGAAGCAGCTTCGGGTCGTACCATTTGTTCTGTTTGTTCTGTTTGTTCTGCTAATAGAACAAGTAAGAAGAAAAATCTCGATCGTTCTACTAATAGATCAAACAGGAAAAATAATTTCTGATATGTTTTATGAAACTTGTACGATAAAATGTGTTTCGTGTAATCTGTAAGATGTTTGTTTGTAGTTATTTTTAGAGAGTTATTTAAAGATATAGGACTATGGTAAAACTAGTAAACTGAAATACGTTGTTTATTTTTTCGATAGAATTTAAATTCTATTACAAATAAACCTACTTAGTAATAGGTGATTCTAATTAAAGAAATCTGAAAATATCGTCTGAAATACATTTAAACGGGGGGTTCCCAACCAGTCACACCAAAACGAGTCACAGTGTGACTCGTTGGGAATTTTTTTCCCAACCAGTAACACTGTTACACGGGTGTTACTGGTTGGGAAAAAAAATCCCAACGAGTCACACTGTGACTCGTTTTGGTGTTACTCGTTGGGAACCCCTCATTTAAACAAAGACAGTTCAGCGGCCAGAATGCGCGAAAGCTAATTTTCTTAAAATCATAAAGGGATGACAAATCCGTCGCCGCAAAAACGTGGAGGTGGCAAAAAACGGCACCGCACTTCGCTGGATGTCGTTTTTGCCCCCTTTTTGCCGCCCTAAAATGATTATAAATCGCGGCCATACATCCCCTGTTTATCTAAGGGTTGTAGGGTTTGTCCTAAGGGTCTCTAATAAGGCATAGTTTTTGTGTCGAGGATTAATTTTACGAAAGCTTGGCGGGTGCGAAATGAAAGCTGTTTGTCATTTTTTTGTAGGTTTGGAGGAAAAATTGTGTTTGTCTTTTCAGACTTTTGCAGGGACAGAAAAGTTATAGCTCAGAAAAAAACCTAGAGTTATGATTTTAAATTTTGAATTGATTAATAATTTTGCTTGGACCAGACGTTTTAATTGGACTTACATTTAGACCAATGCAAGCTCAAGTTGGCTCACGACAGGCTATGTACATTATACACGAACCTTTATTTTTTTTAATAATTAAAAAAGTCTAGTCAAATGTCACTATGGTAAAATTAATCAATAATAATTATAGCTCGTTTAACAAAAACGAACATAATAATTTTTCACCTCTTTTAATTTTCTTAAAAATTAGAAATCCCAAAAACGTGCCTTTTATCTTATTTGTCTATAAATACCTGATCATCAAAAAAATAATCCATTGCAAGCATCGTGGAAATCAAAGTCGCCAACAAAAAATTTGTTAAAATTTTTGTCACTGACAAATTCGATACGTCTTTTTCACTAAAAAATACTGTAACACTGAACACATACAACCTTGTAAGCTGTCACAACCACAACTAACCAAATAATTGTGGAAAAGTAGCACAAAAATAATTATCTCATGCTCGGAAATAAACATAATTCATAACAACTTAAATGTACCAAAAACATCTCGTTATCACTTTTCTGCAAAAAATTGTTCATCTGGTTAACAACATAATTTTCTTATCTATAACGTAATTAGTGTTGTGTAAACCTTTCTTTTTAACTGTACTGATTCACTTTTCAGGGTTCCGTACCTAGTTAACTAAGGAACCTTTGTGTTTCGCTATTGTCGTATGTCAGTCCGTCAACCCGTTGTCAGTGAGTAGGTACTTGTGGACGACGCTTTTTTATTTTTATATTTTAACTCAATAGGGATGAAAAGTAGGAAAATTAAAGTTAAAAAAATTACATTTATCAACGAGAAAATTGTAAGAGCTTTCTTAGCGGTTGATATAATTTAATTATTGTAGGTAAATATGTAGGTACTGAGTTTATTGTTTAGTTTTTAGTTTAGTTGTTGGTTTCGATTAGAATTTAAAGTCATGACCATTTTTTTGAATAAGTAGGTAGAAAGTAGGTATTATTAAAGAAAAATAATATAAAGCGGCCATTTTCTCGGTTTCAGTGTGTATCGGTTAAGATTTATTTTTCTAGCATAGCTACGGAACCCTATAATGCGCGTGTCCAATCGACCAAATACACAGTTGACAGATTATTTCACGTATCTTTACCTACATTAACGAATTCTGACTTGAACAACATGAAATTTATTTGTTTATTAGTAATGTACAAAGTACATATTGATTGTGTGCGTTGTACCTATATACATAATAATTATGTATATATATTTATACGTTACGTCACGATTGCCCATAACAGGTCTGCGCCACCCAGAATTTTGAACCCGCAGAATTGACCCTGCGCGGCACAGTACTGCGCTCGTCACACTGAGATATAAGTTGTTTAATCTCCCATTTTCCCTGTAATTTCACTGTAATATAAATGTGTATGTGTCATTAATAGTCATTATGTTGCATTGTTGTTTTATTGTTGTTGCGTTATTTTTATCGCGAATTACTTCATTAACCCAGCGACCGTTTATCTTAATATATATAAATTACGTGTCACGTTGTTTGTCCGCTATAGACTCCTAAACTACTTAACGGATTTCAATCAAATTTGCACACCGTGTGCAGTTCGATCTAACTTAACAGATAGGATAGCTCACATCTCAATTTATAGTGTCTACCCGTGCGAAGCCGGGACGGGCCGCTAGTTATTGATATTTTTGCAAACTGCATCACATCTTATTCTGTGATATGAGTAAAATATAACTAAAGGTATATAAGTGGTTCTCGGGAGCTGTGCGACGTGTGAGGTCCATGCGCTAGCGTGGCTCGTTCTCGACTGAATTAACAATGGTGTGCATTTTTCCAATATGCTTGTGAGCATCGCGGAGTTGGTGACGTTTGAAGTTCTACCGTCAATTATTATAATCTATGTGTTCAGGAGTGAATTGGTTTCTTCAAAAAAGTGCACTCTATCATAGACCGCAACATTGCGCTCACCATCAAGCGAGATGGCGGTCAATTGCAACCCTAGGTCTGAATAAAAAACTGTACAAATGCATCGTATCATTCGGTATCGTAAGTACCTACTATATGGTTAATTTCAATCTTTATCAAAGTTCAAACAAACATAACTTTCTTCCAAAATATTTATAAACAATATTTCTTTACTACAAATATACGCTAACATCGAAAAGCCAATGAAAACATTTAATTAGTAGCTTCCGAATCGATTACAGCTTCCGATTTGTTCTCGATTTAACACTTTAACATGATAGAAGTAATTAGTAGATAGTTACTAATCAGTAATCGAATAAAGCTGCATCCTCAAAATAATCGATTTGCAACCGAAATTTTAATCAGGGGTAAGTGATACTTACCGTTCTTATTCAATGTCGATGTAAAGTATCGAAAATTAAAGGATTGTACATAAAAAATAAATTAAAAAAGAAGCATTTCGGTAATGCATTGTCATCGGAGTTCGGAGTTATAAAGGTAGGTAGGTATACTGAATTTCAGCTTAATCAGATACTAGAAAGTGGTTCTAAAGTATATCTACTAATATGTTAAGAAAAAGATAAAAGTTTGTAGCGTTAGTAACATTAATAAGTTCAATGTTACCATATCAATTTTATCGATTTTTAACACTTTTCTCGACTATAATCTGAAAATGAATATTATAAATACTTATAGCTATATTAATTTTGCTCATTATATTAAATATTTAATTTCCCATTTATTATGTAACGTAGTAAATGTTGTGAACTTTTTATTTTCTTAAACAAAATATGAGTGAACTTAATTTAAAAAAATCGTATCGTTTCTATTTTTATAAAACTTGCTTCATCGATGTCGCCGCAAAAACACACTGATCAGTGATTTTATGTTGGGGAAATAAAAACTGTATTTATAGTTTTAATAGTCTAAAAAAATAATTCACATGTTTTTATCTATTTGACTAACATTATCTTTCCAAGTCTATAAAAACGGTTTTTGAATTAATTTCTAGTGTCGCATTTCATTTCAAAAACAGTTTTTAATTTAAATTCCGCGTTTGTTTCAATAAATTAGTCTAAAAAAAGATGAATACATGTTTAGTATGATAAAGGTTATTTTTTTTAACATTTCTAATTTTAATGCAAATCCTAATGCATGGGAATTTTTTTTTAGTATTTTTATTTATAACTAGCTGTTTCCCTGCCACGCCTCGCTGTGGATAAAAAAATAGCCTATGTTACTTTGGGATAATGTAGCATTCGAATGATGAAAGAATTTTTGAAATCGGTCCAGTAGTTTTTGAGTTTATTCCACACAAACATACAAAAATACAAAAATACAAATCTTTCTCTTTATAATATTAGTATAGATTAAATTTCTAAAATTCTACTTTAGTGGATGCTTAGGCACCTACTTTTAAACTCTATCTCCAATTGTAATTATTTTTATTTCGTCTTATTTTCCATTCCAAGCCGAGATTAAGTCAGATTTAGTTATTAACGTACCTACCTCATTTCATTTTGCTCTATTCAATTTTATTTCGTTCAACAAAAGCCACGGATATCGTAAAAAAATCAATCACGTCTTCAATAGCTAACTGTTTCCATGTTTTTTCCACGTTTTATTATATCATTATGTCACTGAAAAATGTGTTGTATTGAAAAATGCTAGTTTTTCGTTTTTAGTCGACCTTAGCCGAGTCGGTTTTGGCGGCAAAAAGTTGATTCAGCGCCAATGTCACCGGCCATGCGTGAAATATTGGCGCAACCGTTGAGAAAAACCGCGTAATCTGGGTAAATAGCGAGAAATCAACTGGCAATGTTACCAAACTGCAGATATGATTGACGAATCGAATTAAAACGAAAACGGGGTTAATTTTGTGTGGAGCGAGACATGGAACGCAGCACTGCAAAGCATAGTTCGAATAGGTGTTTGGAACCGATCACCGATGTAAAGCAACGGACGACTCAGTCAGTTTTCGGATGGGTGTCCGCAAATGGCTGTCATAAGCTAGTGTTAATTTGAGTGTTAGCGTCGGTCGGATGACACGTTAAATTGTAGGCCTTCATTTTGTGTCCTATAACAACAATCGTCAAGGTCTTCTGATGGCCTTAAACTCTGACACCAGGGATAATGTATGCCAGTTACAGATACTTTTTAAATCGACGATAGACTTGCGGTTGACCGCTATCTGACCTGATAATTAAAGTAAGCAATGATGCGGTTTATGATGCAGCACGCTTGCCTAGAAGAAACCGATTCACTCGCGACTTGAAGACACCCAGATTATATCTATAGGGGCACACCCTAAGGCAGAGCAGGGAATTAGCACAAAGGTAAACGCACGCGCCGTATTGCCAAAATCCATAAATTAAACATAAATGACACACTAAATTGCTAAATTGTGATAACTAATCTTAGTGGTTATTCTAAATTCGGCGTGTTCAGTGCGTGCTGGAATAGGTGAACGAGTCGATCACCTTTTAGGACTAGATACGTGTCAGCTATGGCATAAGGCGCGAGCGGCGCGGGCGACAAAATTAACAGAATAAGTGTACTGAATTTACTGAATCTATACAAAAGATAATGTTTTCGAAAACGCAACAATCTAAGTCATACCTTATCTTGTTTTGACAGTACAGAATTTAGCGGGTAACGCTACTTATATATGTCTAAATACATAGTTGACTCGAACAGTTTATTATTTTATTCAACCTTTGGTTTGGTTCGACAGCATTGACTCAAAATTCCTATTGCTTAAATATATCTTAGGTTGACATGGTGATAGTTTCCTGAATTAGTAACATTTTTCAGAATTCATAACAGCCAAATCCTAAATCCAACCGGTTTTTCTAAACCCTAATACAACTGACATTATTCAAAAAATATTCCATTGTGACCAAACGACCACTTACCACTCTACTGCAAATTGGAATTTTGAGTGTTCTGAACGGTGAGGATGACATTTCATAAATTAATTAATTACACCATAATTATTTTTTTCACTTCATAGCATATAGTATTGCGTAACAAGGACACTTCGTCCAACATAAAAAAAAAATATACATCTCATAGAACCGTAAAGCTCTAGCCACATCACCGATTCAGAAAACGTATCCACAAAGAATTCAAGCACGCATTTTAAAGAATTAAAACACACATTTTTTTAACTTAGAATAATTTAGTGTCCTAATCTGGTTTCGATCGCATCGCGGCACACACTGAATATAAAAATTATCTAAAACTTCGACCATTCAAGATTCTAGACGAGTTATAATGTTTTAGTTTTGAATAATTTATTTTATCGCGCTATGCGGAAACTGGCAACGTAGGAATTCTTAAATATCTGTTGTGACATCTGAATTGACCAGTGGGTTGAACTAGATCAGTTAAGCAGATTAATAATACGTACTTGTTATAGAAAGGAATAAGTTTTTGTTAAATAATTCGAGGTAATGTAAAACAAAAAAGCATCATAAGAAAAAAAGAAAATACCTATTGTGTCGTCCGTATTTATTTAAAAACAGACACTTTACTTGCCGGTAGTCGCGTGAAAAAAGTTAAATCCGGATAAAACCTTATCGGAAACGTGATGCATAATAACTTTGAATTTCGAACTCAGCAGGAGCCCGCTCGTGCTAAATTGAAAACCGTTCCGGTGTCTAATTTTCTGAGCTTTGGCGTAAAGAAGCAGGCGTCCGAGACCCACTTTTTAACCCTCCACAGCAATTTGATCCTTATTCTAACGGCTTAAAAGTTTTATTAGTAGTTGTGGAATTTGTCGCCTTTTGTCAAACATCGAATAAAAAGTTGGAAATCGTGCTGGCTGGTAAAAAAACCATTTAATATTGGCATTGAAGGTTTGGTGCTGATTTGGGCGTGAAAATTTTGTACCATGATGTACTGAAATAGGTAGATGTTTTTAAAGTACGAAACTCAATAGGGAGTTATTTATTTTATGACACATTCAAAAAAAGTTATATTAAGTTGATGTTAGTACCTTTTTGTATATGTAATTTTGTATTTCTGTTAACATTTTGCAAAGTAATTATTAATTATTATTCCTATGTTCTTTAATTATTTTTTTATTCTTTCAGTGAAAAAAAAACCGTTACTATCGTATCGTATCGTATCGTTTTTGATCTTTTTTTGCTTAGTTTAATCAATAGAATTTTAGTGAAGAAAAGAAAAAACAGGAGAATTTGTAGTATCGATTGCATTGTATATTAAAACGAGTAAAATAACCATAACGATGTCATAAGTATGGCTATAAAATCGAAACACAAAAATGTCAAGATAATTTTTGGAATCAATAAATATGAAAACCAATACTCTTATTCAATAAAGTCCAGTTTAGACCAGAAACCAAGAAAATCCATTAAAATCTCGTTCGAACCGGAAATAAGCTAAAACATAAATTCTAAATTGTAAAAAATCAAGTTCAAAAGCTTTACGCACCGGAAGACAACATTAAATATATGTACTAATTACGACCTTCTGCGAATCACTGTTGACTGTTGACATTGATCCTATCACATATAAGTGTGCCCTCTACCAATAACACACTAGATACGCCATTCGGTTTCACCCTTATTATACGAGTTCTTCCCGAAAACAATGGATTAAAACATATTCAGAATGGTGATCCCAAAGTGGTCTCTTTAACAAATGTTATTCTTCAAAACGCTACTGAACTACATAAGATTTAGGTCTAGGATAAAGTCGAGAAAAAAGTGTTAGGACCAGTGATTATTATGAAGAGTATCGGTCGGTGTATGTCTGTCGTGATGGGGGGTTCCCAACCAGTCACACCAAAACGAGTCACAGTGTGACTGTTGTCTATATTAATTTAGATAGGTAGGTATTACATTTCAGAAATAAAAGACTGATTTAAACGACTTATGTCACAACAACGTCCATATCAACATGTAAGATGTGTTATGGTTAGAAAGTTACAAAACTACAATTAAAAGTTTCAAATTCATTTTAAAATTTATCGCAAAACGTATACTGCTTTTTAAATATTATCCAAAATAAACATCGATAAAACATGCACGTAATGTACCACGGTTTCGCTGTTCCCTCTGATCGGATTGCGCCTGCGCCGACATCGCCAGTGCAAATAGGCGCAAGTAATGACAGGTAGACTAGCAAATATGTAGAGCTGCCAAATATTCAAATGTGCCAAATATCGGAAAAGTTGGTAGCTTATTATTATTTTTTTGTTTGTCGCAAGAAAGGAGTTTTTAGAGAGTTATAGATGTTTTTTCGGTAGGTTTTTTAATTGTGAGAGTTAAGTATCGCAAATAAAGACAAAGTATTGTAGGAGAGTAGCATGGAGGTCTCCACAGGGGAAGTGTTACGTTTGAATAAAAAAAAAAAACATACTCGTAAGATTATAAATGTGAAAGCTTGTATGTTTGTTACTCAATCACGCAAAAATAGCTGAACGAATTTGTATACTAGTAAGAATATAATTTATATTCCAAGATTCCACGAGCTTAGGTATATTTATTTATCTCAGAAAAATTAACATCGGGTGAAACCGCAGGGAGCTACTAGCTTGCAAGTAAACGTAAAAAATCATGAAGCAAGTCTTGCCACATGAGAATTTAGCGCTTGGAGTTCCTATGGGTTTTTCATAGTAAGGATTATTTTAGTAGACACGTGTAAAGTAAGCATTTATATTCATATCAGTGGCCTTAGTAAATAATAAAATCACTGATTTCCAAACATTTTTAAATAATTTAGCATCAGTAAAATAATTCGTAATCTCGAACCTTACAGCTATTTTTATCTACATTTTAAGGACGTCCACTATTTTTAGCATGCTAATCATTTTAATCGAAATTTAGTTTAAAAATAGGTTTCTATTTATAACCAATCAACCACCATCTATCTATCTATCTATCAATAATCTTAATTTAATCTCTAAATTAAGTTTTATTTGCTTATGTATTTTTTTCTATTAAAAATGGTCGTTCTTTTATAGATAGTTTTTGCTCGTGTCATTTTGGAATAAGTTTAAAATGTTTGAGACGGAAATATTAATAAATTTATTTTTTTGGCTGTAGAATGTAGATCTTGGACTATACAGGGTTATACAGAAAGAGTGTGCTAAGCCGAAAAGGGCTTATAGTACTCATCATCATGAACAACTTTTACTATGGGACCAAACCAGAATTCGCGAAAAAAAAACAGCTGTTCCATAGAAAAATGTCAATAAACGTTATGGAAAAGGACTGTCTAAAATATTGCAAGCACTACGAAACTGGAGATCAATGGATCCCATCGTTAGTTCGGCTTCCAGGATCCATTAAGATTTCCGCCCTTCGCCGTGAGATGCTCCTGCGCATTTCAAACTTTACATTCCAAAATGATTTAACTGCCACTTCACATCAACAGCAAATTTCGATTCTTTGAACATCACGATAAGGTCCAATTTCGTTCGAAAGAGCAAAAGGTTGTATCACCATTTTTCATTGTCCTATTATTGAATAACAGTCTGTAATATTAGCGCAATAAGGATTTATTTCACTTTACCTGCTCTAAAATTACATCAGCTATAGCTGTAATATCCTTGCAGTTGAACTTTGGTGTTTAGGTCGTTAAGTTTAAAGTTGAAAGTCAAGTGAAGTTTACCAACAATTTCGCAGAAAAGGATGTTTTTTTGTTTTTATAGTAGTTTAAAGATAATGATATTGATTTAGGCGTACGGTGGTTGTATCAGTGCGAATCAGTAATGACTCTGATGGTACGTGGTGAAAGTTTGCGGTTCATACATTTTTGAAATTGGTATTTGACCGGTTACGGTGGCTGTGATAAAGGATGTATGGGGCGAATGGCTAGCAAAGGCTTATAAAAACTTTTAGGACGCCTAAAAGGCTATTGAAATATAATCTTTGTTCAAAGATTATCCCTTCACGATAAAATCAGGAGTTAGTTTTCGATCGACAAAATTGAAATTTTTGTCGTCTATAAAGTGAAAAAAAAAATGTTTTTTGTTGACGATAAATGTTAAATGATTATGTTGATTATTATACTGTAGTACTTGAACTGCAGTTACGAGTAAATAATATGGGTTTTTTATAATACGTTATTAGGTATTAGGTATGAGGTATGAAACATGATGTAGCAACAACGCGATGATTAAGGTAAATAAATATACACACACACAACAAAACAACAATAATACATACATAGGTTAATTCCCAAAAATAGCTAAAAAAATACCAGTTCGATTCAATCGATAGAAAACTCGCTAAAATCAATCAAATACCAATTATTATGCAATTTTATTCAATCTGTTTTCCGAAAATAAGTTTCCTTGAATATGAACCTTCGCCAACTTTGAATTTGTATTTTTCTATAATTATTTTCAAGATCAAGATTAATTTACAATACATTTGTATACTCGTTTGTATTATGTATTATTTACAATATAAGCTTTTTGTATGTAAGTTTGTTTGTGTCAAATCTTGCGACTGAATTTCAAACCACTTCCAGAAGACTGTTTGAGCTGAAAGGTACACCTGTGGGGTCATTCCCAGTTGACACCCTTTTCAAGGTTCCCAGTGGTCACAATCGGGAATCGTTCTTATGTGTAACTAGCTGCCCCCAGCGGTTTCGCCTGCTTTTTTTTACTTTTAAACCTTTCCTGAACTTATACAAATATATCAAGATCAAAATTAACGAAATCGGTCCAGCCGTTCTCGAGCTATAGCCAGCCAAACGAACAGCGATTCATTTTTATATAAAAGTAAATTCCAATGACAATGCAATAAAAGCTTGTTTTCAAAACGTTTTTTGAGTATTGGTTTGGCTGTTTTCATATAAATGCTGGCCAGTTGGCAGAGAAAGGACTTCCGAGAGCGGTTGATAAGCGTATGCGCAAAGAAGATAATGTGATGCAGCCAGAAATAGTAAAACCGGTTGATTGCGTCTAGAATTTTTTTCGCAAGTCGTTGTGACTCCGTTGCCTAAACGGGATGACGGATGATGTATTTAAGTGTGCGGAATACAGGGGATTGGGTGTCTCAAAATGTCACCTCGCTTAGAGCTGGCCAGCTCAAAGTGCTAGTCAATCAGGTAAGGTTGAATTGACATGTAAAATAAGTGCGATCTGTCAAAGGTTGTTACGGACTATGGATACGTAGCGTTCTAAAAAAAAACATTTTTAGGATTCTGAACTCCCTTCGGGGAAAAAACCTTTTAAAGTCAAGTAGGTACTAACTTGGACTAATTAAAGCCCTTTTTTTGCTTTTAATTGTTACCATGCATAGTTTTTTCTATGAAAAAAAGGACCGCTTCCCCCCTCCCCTTTATCTCCGAAGTTTCCAGACGAAAAAATCGGAATTAACTCTATTAGATAAGCACGTAAACAAGACAGTAAAAATATAGCGAAGTTATTAAACTTAATATTTTTTCCTTAAGTTATAGAAATATGAAAAATAAAAAGGGTATTGCTTTAATGGACTCAAATGATCTTGGTCATATCATCTGTTCCCTTAGTTTTTATCTTATCGTATTTATTCGTAATTGGTGTTGTCACTTTGCTATTATTAAGAAAGTTTTGTGGGGTGAAAAACCTATTTACTCGTAGCTAAATCACATTTCTAGCAAAACGTTTTTCGAGTTTCTCAAACGAAGCTCGGTCGCCTAGCTACTAAAACTTACACGTGTAAATTAAAATAAACCTTGCTTCGGTGGGCCGAAATTTTAAATATTGTGAAATAGTTCCCAGATGCGTCAAAAACTTTAAAAGATTTTGACCTCAAGCTACACGTGACATGTATCGCGAATTTAATATTCTGAAAAATACCTAATCTATTTATAAAAAAACATATTTTTATCTAAAAACGTTTTTCTATTATTAGCATTTGTATCTGCGCCTGCAATAAACAAATTTAAATATTTTGACAATTCATAAATTTTCATTGAAAAAACACGATCGTGAATTTATGAGAAAATAATTGTTACCTCTTTCTTGGCTATTATTTGTCTGGACTCTGGACTAAACTATTCGTTGAAATAATAATTTTATAAATTTATGCGAAAATAATTATGTCCGTCTGTTTCTTACTACTTACTACTCTATCCCGAAATAATTATGTGATTAGGTTTAATTTCTTCAATGATAATTAATTATTTTTATTTAATTTCTGTTCGACCTGTAATTATATTTACCAAGATAATAAATGAATTAGTTTCAAAGAAATTTGGCAAAAAATGTAGTATCATGAAAATTTATAATTGACCTTTATGTAAAAGCTACCTTCTGCCTATGTACAAAGGGTCTTAGTTTAACATAAAGTTTTCGTAAAGTTAAATGACATAAGTTAATTTTAAATGTCAAGTATCGTTTACAAATAATGTTAAAGACTTCAAATTTTTATCGGGATGCCATATCTACCGATGATTAGATCTATGACTTGATTATATTATTTTATTGATGTCTATGGTATTGGCATGGCATGTGCAAAGAGTAGAATCACACCAGAAGGATAACAGGTGATCCACGTCTGTCTAAAAAACGGAATTTAGGTTTTAACCGTTCGGAATAAGGTTTATAATCATGGTGAAAATTATTCCGTATCAGCTGACGTATAGGATATAGGATTTGTGACCGTAAGTGCATGGAATTAAAAGCTTTTATGTTAAAAGCCGCTTTACGTTATTTTTGAATAAATGTCACTTATGTCAAAATGTAGTACTGTCGGTAAAAAAAGAAGAAAATTAAAGACAGCAGAATTAGTTAAGCAAAGCCATTTTCTGTAAAACCAGTGTTAGGAAAGATAGAGAGACCATATAGAGTACACCATGGAGAGTGTGCACAAGAACTGCATGACCTTGTCTTGCCTTCGCCGTTCTTTTACAACAGCACCAGACGCACGAAAAAGAGGCACCCTCATACGGTGGAAATTCCATGTAACCGTACTAAGCGTTTTCATTCGTCTTTTTTAATCCGAACGGCAGAGGTATGGAACTCACTGCCCGCGTCTGTTTTTCCTAGAAAGTACAACCCGGGGGTGTTCAAAAATAGAGTGAATAGGTTTTTCCTAGGCAAGCGTGCTACATCTTCGACCACATCGTCACTTCCCATCAGGTGAGATTGCAGTCAAACGCATGCCTAGTCCGATGTAAAAAAAAAAAAAAAAAAAAAAAAAAGATAAAACCTGCATTTTATTTTTTGGACAGCACAAAATGAAAATATTTAATTTTAATACAAAGGCAAATGTAGATATTTATCTATTTTATTGTTGCACGCCTACATTATGAATAATTTATAAGCTGGAATTTATTATTTTATAACAAGTTAGAATAGCTAGATCAAAATGTTATTCAATAGATAAAAACTATTACAAATTATCACAATTTTATAAATATGTAAAATTATAAATTCGAAAGATCGTGAGAAAGTGATTCAGCCACCCGCGTGTTTGTAACTTCTTCACAGTTTTCAAATCTTGCATCTGAATTTTAAATTACGTTCCGATGTCCGAAGAATCTAAAACTTTATATATGTATGTGCAAATCTATTTTTTTTATTCATTAATAGCAATGCGGTCTACGATGGAGAATAAAAAATTAAGAAATTTATAAAATTATTGTACTTATTTATTATATTAAAAAATTAAGAAATTTATAAAATTATTATATTTATTATTATGAGAGTTAAAGTTTGAATCTAAAGCTGTGAACTTTATGAAATACGCTGTCTTATGAAAGCTTTTCAAATCTAGTAATATTTTAATAGGTATGAATCAAAAAATATAATTATTAAAATATTATTTTAATTGCTCTGTAGATTAAATGTGACCAAAATAGCATGTTATGTTAATTGACGAATAAAAAGCAATAAAGCTAATAATCGTAAAAAGAAATCGTTATAATCTGTATTAAAATTCGGTTTATTTGAACATTATATTATAACACAAAAAATACATCGGTCTTTAACAGGTGTGCAAAGTTTGAATTAAATCTGATCGTTCAAAGTAGGGCAAAATCGAGCTCAAAGGAGTCGGTTACATACATACAGGTGAAACTAATAAAATCGTGTTAAAAATGAACAAGAGCCACTTTAAAAATGCGTAATCGTTTATTAAGGCACTTGCTATATGGAAACAAAATTATATTTACATTGCGAAAAATAAATGAAAAAAACCAGAAACAATAAAAATTTATGACTTTTGATATTTTGGTATTTTCATATTTTTAAATTTGAAATATTGGTTAAATAAACAAAAAGGCGCTGTAAAAATGCTAAATTTTATTTACTTAGAAACATGTTTCAAATTAATTAATTTAATAAAAAGTTGTCACAAAATACTTAAAAAATTAAATATAGGTAGTTTTGATATCCAAAGTTACTGGGTTATAATAAACCGGCTTTATTATTATTAATCTTTATTCTTTTAAATTCTTTATTAATAACTTTACTTGTTGACTGTACCTACATATCGTATTACTTGCTTATTACGATGAGGCCAAGAACCCACAATTTCAATACATTGTCGTAAAATGACGGACTAACCACTGTGTATACGCAATGTTTTAAAATATTATATGAGACCTTGGCCATGACTTGTGAGACTTCAATTACTATTATATTGACTATTATTATTATTATTACTATTATTTGACGGCCTGTTTGGCTCAGCGGTAGTAATATCCGCCTTATAAGCCAGAGGTCCCGGGTTCGATTCCCGGTCGGGCAGATGTTTGAATGATGAATTTAAATATCTGTTCTGGGTCTGGGTGTTAGTTGTCCTTGTCTTTGTGTATGTTCCATGGCATCCCCGACACAGGAATTTATCCTAGTGGGGAGCTATGAGTGTGAAACGTTATTTATTTATTTATTTATTTATATCTAGATATAGTAGTATATAATTACAAGGTGTAACGGAAAGGTGTCCTAATATTTAACACTTTGACTGCGGAAAACACATACCTTGTGTTTTCCTTTTTACGCCAGGCGCGTAAAACACAACGCATTGACTATTAGCCGCACTTAAGGCAAGCGCATGTGATTATTAGCCGCAGTTAAAATGTTAAGGGTGTCCTTCTACACGTCAAAGTTAACTTTTAAGACACAAGTTTGCTAAATTCGAGAAAAAAAAAACGAGAAACCATAGGTACCTAAAATTTAGTCGCGTGATCAATTTTCTATTCTCTTTCTCGAATTTAGCAAACTTGTGTTCTAGAAGTTGTTCACTTTCACGTGTAGAAGAACAGCCTTAAGTATTACTACACCTTTCCGTTACACCTTGTATAGGTATATACCTAGGTATAATCACACAACATAGTTATAAGAAAAGGGTATGCGAAGTCGAAAAAGGCTTGCGCTCATCAATAGGAATAATTATACCTTATTATTTGTACTTATGCATTTTCTAACAAATTCAACCATCTACGGCTAAACCAATCATGATATGATAAACTTAGCCATAAAAATGGCGGAAAATCAATATCATCAAAAAAGTTCGGGAAAACCGTGAGGTACAACAAAATCCCGCCAATACAATTCTACTATGTATATTATATTATATCAAACGAATATTTATCGAAAGCGAAATAACAAAGGTCAACATCCACTATGTAACATATTTTAAAAGCACATGGAGTTACCACATTTTTTCCCAACCATGCTCATGCCACGATAAAAACTACGAAACAAAAACGCAACTTTTTACGAGTTATTTCCGAAGTTCACTCCTCTATTCACAAAAAACTCGGGCACTAGGCCTCGGTCGCAGCTGACCCATTCAATATCACCCCATAGTGCGAGCTTGAACAGTAAGGATGGTTCAGATAACCTCATATCTCATATTGATGTATGTTATGTTAAATTGATGCCAAATGTCTCGTGAGTACCTACATTGATGCCTCATGCTTTTTGGGTAGTGAGAGATAGTAACTATGGTTAAAAGTCTTGACTGGTTCATGATAAATTTCTTTTTGTCTTGTAAATTATGTTATTCTAGCGTTTGGATGGATTTAACTCGTTTAGGGTTTGTCACAATTGTTTTTAATAAATAAATAATCTTATAATCTCAGACGGACAAGTGTCTCCAGATCGTACCTACTATAATAGATGTTGTTCTTACAAAGTTCAGAATTTCAAAGTTTTTCTTAGAAAGCTCCATCCTTTGATCAAGTTTTGATCACTAAACCCAAATATACTTTTTTATTACGAATTCTATAATTAAATATTAAAATACATTTTTCTTTGGCTAGTTTATTCAAATTTAGTTGAAAGTAGTCGTAAAAACGTGACAAACAGACAAATAGAGACACTTACTCAGTCCAACTGAACATTAAATTTATCATATCTGAACGCGAAAGAATCCCACACCCAATGGTTACACAATACACAATGTCGAACCGCCCTTACTGCCTCAATCCATAGGTCAGCCGAGGTCACTGCACGGGGATGGCGCAAGGGGATGATCCGATGACCGTTACTGATGCTGGGGTGTGGAGTGTTGTTTGGGTGGTTTTGGATGTAAAGTTGGAATTGCGACGGAATGTATTGGATAGGTATCGAGAAATTACGATGTTTTTAAATATTTATAGTAGTTTTATTTATTTATAGTAGGTAGTTTAAAGTGTGAACTCATGAGGTGTTTTTAGCAGATAAAAAGTTACACGATAAGACAAGAATTCTTTTGTTAGACAAAAAAACTGTTATGAGTTTTTATTGACTCGTTATTTTAATTAAGATCGACCAGCTAAAGCCTTTGTTACAATATTTGTATATCAACAGTTTTCATAAAAAAAAAAAACATATTTTTACAGAATTTATGTAATACTAAACTTTGTAATTTGTCTACCAAGAAATTACGGACGTAAAAACTAATTATCTACTCAATGATGATGAATTGAATCAAAAAGTATAATGAATCAAAGATATACGATTTACAAATAATAATGAAATGAAAGATTTCACACGAAATGCAAAATCAGAAGTAAATAACAAGACAATGTTCAATCACTGCCCCACAATAACTTCAAAAGAAGCAAAAGATCGCATCAATACGACAAAAGAATCTCAAAATCTAAATAATCCCTAATATCCAAATAAATCTATTGCGCAATAAATACAGGAAACACAATGAATAGACGAAAAAAAGTTAAGAATTTCCTTAGTCGCGTAAAATTTCTTCCCACGGGATTTACTCTGTAGCCCGACGGAGGAAAACAGCCCTTATTTCGAAAGTGATTGAAGTCATATTGGGGTGTCATTGAATGTGCCATATGATATGGTAACCTACAGGGTCGTGAGACATGTAAGCATCCCTCTTTACAACATCCTGTATAAATAGAAATTCTGCACATCCTGTTTTGGGAATCGTGATGATTTGGTGTTTGAAAGAAATTGGTATGGAAGCGTAGCGCTCACTATCGAGCTCACGTCTTTCTCATATATGACAAGTACATAAAATATGTTCAACACTTCCAGAACTAGAATTATGTTTTTTGTTTATTTCTGTTAAATGGCCTACATATAACTGTCGGCTTATATTTCTTTCAATTGCAAATTAAAGTTAAGTTTATAAACATAAAACAAGACCTTTGAGTTTTTTATACGTTGCCGCGTTGATTGGTTGGTTTTCGTTGACCGGCATTTCACATTTTGAAACGAAAAAAAAAACAAAATCAAAATCGGTTCATCCGTTCGGGAGTTACGATGCCACAGACAGGTAGACATAGACATGTCAAACTTATAACACCCCGTCGTTTTCGCGTTGGAGTTTAAAATAACTAAATTCAGTCAGTGTAGTTTTAGCCAAACTAACTCAAAAATATCTCAGCGAAATATCCAGAGAAATCTAGAGAAAGCCAGATAAATCAGACAACCTCTTAGATAAGACGTGTCTTGCCACCCTTATCTAAGGGTTGCTACTATCTATGCTAATTAGGGGTTGGGGTAATAATTAATCTGTTTTTGACTTGACCTTTAGTGGTGCAACTATAAAATAGTCCGTAAAGACCATCGATGTTAACTCACGCTTATCCTTATGGGTTGATTAGGTACACGTTACGAGTACAGAGGCGAGACAGTCCCTCGCCGAGTACTCGGTTTGTATAAACAGTCTGACGAGGCGAGATAGTCACTAGAACCATGGTTTGTTTGCTCGGCCGAGTGTGCCCATTTACTGTCTCGCCACTGTACTCGTTACGAGTAATCAACCCATTGCGTCACGAAATATCTATTTACTATACCATGGTTATAAGTAAACTATATGGTGTGCCAAAAAGGGTCGTAGTTATGCTCATCATTAAAATAAATAAAATAAATAAATCTTTATTTAGGAACAAATTACAAAATAATAAAAATAACAAAGAGGAATCGATGACACCTACAAAAGTATTAAACTGCGTCGCAGGTGTCAACGCCCTCCTCCGAGAGTTTTACAGTAACATACGAGTAGTTCCAAATAAAGTAACATAGTATATACAATTTAGAGGCAAAAAAGGCGGGAATGGGATGTCTTGGGATTTGTATGAGGGGGTGTGTGGGTGTTGGTGTAAGAGTGTGTGTGTGTGTGTGTGTGTGTGTGTGTGTGTGTGTGTGTGTTTGTGTGTTTGTGTGTTTGTGTGTGTGTGTGTGTGTGTATAGTCTCTGCAATACACAAGTCCTTGAAAGGGTCCAGATTTGCAGAGACGATACGTGTATTTGTGTGTGAGGGGTAAGAGTATGTATGTGAAAAAGGTGTGTAAGTGAAGTGTGAGTGTCCATTATTTTAAAACTACCAAGAGGTCTTCTCTTCAGTATCTTGGTAAGACAACGACATAAGCCATTCCGAACATTATGAACAACTTTTAATAAGAGACCGACCGGGCGACGCAAAAGGTTAGTAAAGTAAATATTTTCTATCTCTGCTTCCATAATACTCGGACAGTAAAAAGCGTCCAACGCAACTAAACATGCAGTGGCATTACAGGGTTATAAAGAAAGGGTATGCTAAGCCGAAAAAGGCTCATAGTACCTACTCATCATAATCGCTAAAAAATAATTGGCTCTTCGATACTTTTTTCAAGTGTTTTTGACATTTTTCTTTGGAGCTGATTTTTTAGAGATTTCCATATTTGTCCCTTAGTAAAAGTTGTTCGCAATGTCATTAAATTAACACTTTTCGGCTTAGCATACCCTCTCCATATAACCCTGTAGATGTAAGAAAACTTACAAACTCCAAACAAAAGACCAAAAATGTGGTGTGAACACAAAACAACCAAAATGTAGGACACCATGTGACGTTCACAGGATGGTGCTAAACAGGTGTGGCAACATTGCGCACTCTCCCATAATAATTGGTAACTTCGACTACGGTGGTCCATATGACCTATATCGATGGAAGCCTTAGTGGGCTGGCTATCGGCAATTTGGCAAGAGTGTGATTCTGTACGATCACATGTGTTGGAAACTTTTGGTATCATATGTTTATCAGCGTTTGACTTTTAGAATTTTTACCGGTTTTTTTGGGAGTAATTAGGTTGCTACAACAATATTTTTTGTAACAGATGCGTCACAGTATGTTGTTGAAAGTTCTTTGAAGTTGAAGTCAATTGCAAAAAAGTAAAAAAATGCGCGGTTAATTTTTTTCATAAATTTATTTAAAGTTGTTTAGTTCCATTTTTTTCGGTCAGGGTAGAATCGGACTGCTTTCATAGTATGTTTGGTCCGTAACTAGCAATGCAACCCAAAAAACAAAGGCGCATTAGTTGACCTAAAGTTGCCTCGGAGAGATTGCTTTTAGCGATAAGGCCGCCAGTTGTTGCGCTAGTTTTTAATGTGTTATATCCTCTTGTTTGTTATTTGTAGTGTGAACAATAAAGAGTTTATTTATCTATCTATCTATCTACTGTCAAATTATTTTTAGAAAGAAAGCTAACTGCACATCATACACGCTACGTCTTGATGAAAAGGCCCCAAAATTAACATTATAAATTGCGCATTAGATCCTAAAACTATTAATTATTTTAACCCAAAACTAGCAAGTGCACGTCCAAAGTGGAAATTCCAAATTGTTGAGAAATCGCCAGTCATCATTCGAGGGGTTGAAATTTAACCCCTCGCCTTAATTTATTGGCTCTATGGTTTACGGTGTTTTAGGCGGTGAGCTTAAACATTTTCTGTCGGAATTTAAATCTATTAAGTACAATATTTTTATGGAACTACCTATTTTTGACATACATTATCGACCGACAAGTAGGTAAGTAGGTATAATATAAAGTACCTACTACAATAGTTTTACTAATTTGTCCAGAAACTACTCTAAGAAACAATCCATCTAAAGGGGAAAACTGAACTCTAACGTAAAGATCAACCATATTATTTTTGGATATTCCATTCTCGTCTCTCTCAATGCCTTTATTTTTACAACCTGTAAAACAATTTTGCTCATATTCGAACCTAAAAAATACGTTTGTTTTAACTACATACAGAAAAAGTTTTAAGATCCAAACAACATTACGTACGCTAGTATCACACATACAGATCCTTGCACACACAACACACACAAAACACAAACCCAACACTCATCCGGGCACGAACATAACATACACACGAACACTAATACCCCGACACACTCTTAACTTTAAGAGTTCCAGGAAATATCTTCAACAAAACTTAACTGTTCAAAATTTAATGAATTTAATAAATAAACTTAAAACGTTGATTACTGTAAAATAAAGGAAGTGGAAATAAACACTTAGTTATTTTTCACAGCAACAATAAAAAATAATGACAACCAAAGACTCCTCAGACTGTGCTATGATATTTTCATAATGTTAGAGTTTATCTCTCTCGTCCCCTTATTTGCTAAATAATAGTGTGAGAGAAAAAATGTCAAAACTCATTGCGAAGTTACAGTTCGATAGCTTTCGTCTCGAGAGAGAAATCGGATGGATAGGTTTTATATAAATACAAACGATATCCACCTCAATCCATTCTATAAGATTGTGAATATTTAGTTTTCACTGTTGAAAAGGAACCCCCTTTTAGAACTTGTTACCATTTTGTGACGAACGGAACTTCAAACTAAAACCAAAAAACAAACAACTTCTGTTGTTCCATATTCAATTTAAGCCATACCAAACAACAGACATACTTGGACATGTCTAAACAGAGACAAACAAGCTCAGAGAAATTCGCGGTCAATATCAATAATCAAAATAAAGAAGCCGAATCATAAATAACACATAAAAACAACGGCCGGTGTTACGTAACGGACGCAGAAGAAACGTTGACGTAAGAGTAGTGTGGATGCGCCGCGGAACTCGCGGGGTGCCCATTGTGCCGGGTAAAAGTCCCGATTTTTTGAGGTAATGTTTTTGGTATTTAAGTATGTATTTAATATTGCGTAAAGTTCAAAATCAAGCTAGAAATTCAAGGTTAAAGTTGAAGCTGTTTAAAATTATTCTTTATTTGTTTGTTGTTTCTTGTTTTACTATTATTTTTTGTGTTGACGTTAATTTGATAAATAGAAGGAATCTTTGTAATTAGATTAGTTTTTTGTATTTAGATCAGAGATTATGAAACAGATGTAAAAGATACATAAATAGAAAATGGAGTTTTGTTTGTTGTCGTGGCTTTTGTGCAGAAAGAAATACACGTAACAATCCTACAAATACATATTAGTAAAATAATGGTAATAATTTGATAAATAAATATTGCCTGAACTTTATTAGATTAATTTTAAGGGATCAGTTAAACTAGAATGTTAATAAATCAACATTCTATCCACTACAAAAATTAAACCTTATTTCGTAAAAGTGCCAAGCACCCGAGCAAAGCTTGCCACATGGCAACACTGCCCAATTCCGCTTGGCATTGAACAGATTCAAGGTCACACTAAAACTGACACGAGTGACGTCACCACGCCGCTTGCCAAGCCAGGCCCAGCGGTAGGTTTTCTAAACTTGGGGTAATTAGGCGATTGTAATTATGTTGCATTCGATGAATGAAGTTACAGAATAGGTCTTTTTGAGAGCTAGAAATTATGTTTTTTTTTGTACCTATTAACATTGCTTGGTTTTGATTGTCTAAAGTTTTCTATTTTCTTATTTTCGAAGTTGTATTTTGTTTAATGTTTTCTATTTGCACTGCATTGATTAAAAATACAAAAAAGTTTTTGTGTGTGTAAAATGATAATTCAGTGTAAATCCGACTCAAACTTATGTGTATTTTTTTTTAATTTTAATGTAGCTTCGTAACAGCTTCTATACGATAGTGACTGAGATTATTTGAAACAAATTAATACCTATTTAAAATTTACAACCAAATTTTTCTTTGAACGATTAAATAACAAAATTTAGATTTCGCACAACAAAAATTCACAATTTATTACTTTCGTTAACAATCTGCGACATTAATAAATGTTTTTTAAGTTAAACAATAATTTGCGTATGTATAAATTTTTCTGGTTACGAACCTACGATACGATACGATGATAGATGATATTTTGTTATGTTGGTACTATAACGTACGTAGGTTGCCAATGTTGCCATAGCAAAACCGGATTCATCTAATTATCCTTATTCTCTCGAGTGAATTAAATTAAAACATGTAAATTATTGCCGCTTCAATCAAAGCCTTTAATTACTACTTTATCAGATGAATTAAATTTAGTTTTTATAACATCTCATTAATATTTGAGAAAAATAATTTTGTACATTCAATTTTAGACTATGATTGACATGTAAGCGTCATTCTAGGATCATGATAAATAGCTTTATACCGGTTTTATGGGATTGTGTCGACCTGATTGACGTTTAACCGCAAAAATACTGAATCTAGTCGTATTCAAGCGTATAAAAATCAAAGATGAATACCAAATTATGGATATTAATAACGTAAATGGCAAAACATCCTTTGACAACACCTAGAAATTATTTAGTAAGAAAAAAAAATATTGCATTGATATTTACGAAATTCATAAACATATATTATGAATGCATCGACAATACCTTTTATTTCACTTAAACACAGAAACAAAAAATAAAACCCTATGAAAGCAACAAAAATGAAACCACTGTTTAAATTATGAATAAAACTTGAATATAAAACATTAAAACTCAATATCAATAATAATTAGGTATTCTTTTTTTTGTGGTGAATATTCCAATAGCTTATTGCCAAATTATGTATTGTTAAGACAGCTGTTTTAATTTACCCATAAGACCTATTAAGACACAATTTAACCGATATTATTCTGCATTGTATGTGTACAAAAGCTACTGTTTTACAGACAAAGTACTTCAAACAATGCCGGGACCGCGAGTAACATAATACAACATATGACATTTCGGTTGGACAAGAATTTCGTGCCGACCACAATGATTTATAGCTGGCAAACCGGTTCCAAACGAGAAATAGTCGATTTATTATCAGGAGAAGTGATAGTAGGAAATAGGAACTGACAACGAAAATAGACTTGAGAAATTAGGTGGCTATAACATAAAAATGATCGGCAATGACTCTGAAGAAAATGAAAATGAAGTTCTCAAATAGAATGATCTATTATGGTTCTTAAATCTAATACTAAAGAATTCTCTAGATGAGACTCATAACGTAAATGTTGTTGAAGTATGTTTGCTGATTAATTCTTTGGCAAACATATTAATTAGCTACTCAAGAGGAGTAGGCTAAGTGATCATCTACGGATTCTACGGCATAAATGCTACCCAAAATGTTTTGACAGAATAATATGATCACACGGTAAAACAAAAGAATTAGTGACAAAAAGGCAATAATAAAAAAAAAACTAATAAAAAGTGACTGAAAGTGAACCAAATGAAACCTGTATGAGGATGAAGGATGAAACACTAGTCTATATAACCTCAAGACGAGTAGGTATACAAAAAACATTTAAAGTAACCATTGAACCCGCGGTTAGCTGAGATTCAGACGAAGCATTTATCAAATTAAATAACGTAGAACTGCCTCAACGAGTTCGTGGCACGCAATGATATATAAGTACACCTGCCGAAAATGACTAATACGAAGTGTTAAAGCTTTATAATATGTTAACATATGGTTGAAATTGCAAAGTAAGAACTGATAAAGATAAATTTGCAAGCGAGAATTTAATACCAATAGAAATACAAGTACATGCTTGAGTGGATGCAGAATTGCAGACAGTAATAAAGCTTTTCTAAATGTTAATGGGAACTACTAAAACTTTTGCTTAGTAACAATGTTTGTAAATAAATATGAGCAATATTTTAGAAGTTTTGATTTCAACATAGCTAAATTTTAGTTTTTAAATCACACGAAGGAATACACTGAAAACTTTCCATTGATAAGACCTACGCAAAAAAGATTAAAAACAGAATTAAAATCGTAAAAACAACCTTAGTAAAGAGACCCCAGTAAAGAAGAGACAATAATTTTTGATAAAATTATCAAAATAGCGATAAGGCGCTATAATTGTGTTATTTCGTTAGCTATGTCTCTGTATTTGTTTCTATTAAGTTACAGGTGCTCGCCTAATGTCAATGGTAACTAAGCCAGCTTAAAAGGAAGAGATATTATCAACCTAGCCTCTATTATAGACATATACAAACAGGATGTCCACATAAAGTCATATATTATATATTTGACGTGTGTTTTCACAGTTTTTATGTTAAACATTGGTATAATTTCACTTTCATGGGCATTGGATATGTATGTGCCAAATGAGTTGGTGTTTTTTGTTTCCACGCTTTTTGTGTTTGCTTAAATTTATTAGCCTATCTACCGTCAGCTCTGTTTGCTATGCAGCTACTACTCAGTAGCAGGATAATTAAAATTAGCCTTTATGTTTGTTTATGGATTGCTTTTTTATTCTATTTTTGTCTGAAATGTGCGTTTCATGCATATTATTGTCTAGTTCACGTCATTTATCATAATATATTTCAATGTTTATGAATATTTCGATGCTTATACGGATTTTAATGAGAATAAGAAGGGACTTTTTAAGATATTTATTTGGTTACGTGTCTAAAGCATAATAGAACATGACAACAAGGACTATAATCTATCCAACAAGGAAATAATCTTCCTCAAAAATTCTGGTAACTACAAATTGAGGATCTGAGCAAAGAATGCAGACCGCAGCCTCCGGCGTCAAATTATATTACTCGGGGAGATAGACAAATCGCGTGTTAGAACAACTATTACAGTAATTTCGGCTATACCACGAATTATATCACTTGTTATGGTGTTTTGGTGATGGAGCTCATTTCCGCTAGCTTGTGTATGGCGGCGAATATAATATTCAATTCAATTTGATTTTTGATATTTACTTCCATTTAGCAGGATCTTACTTTGCCAAATCGCGACGAAATAAAACCACAAGCGGGGTTACTTTGACGTCTAGTCCAGCGAGTTGGAAAGGGACAGAATTTTTGTTCTTGCCTTCTCGCACGCGTTGAGCGGCTGTACTTATCGCTGGTAGTAAGGCTTCGCTTCCCATGCTAAAATTGTTTTTAATGCAATGAAGCTTAAGTCTCAATTTGCTTAAATGTCAGCTAAAACCTTCTGTGCTAGTACAATTTTTAGTAAAATTTTGAATTTTAGAAAAATTCTAGTACATAATATATAATAATTATATTTAAAGATATCTTTTTGATATCATTTTATGCGTTTTTTAACTTATACGTGTAATACAAATTGAAATTGCGTCAGACAATAGATTTTTTTAGATAAAGCAAAACATTGAAATTTTTGATAGCCAACAAATTATGTAACACAGTAATCTTAACAAAGCCTATATGCTACTGATAATGTTTTTTACATAATGTATTGACGTAAAACAATTGCGGGATGAAAAAACAACAATTAAAGAAATCACTGAGAAATATATTATTACTAAGTACTTAAGATAAATGTTTTAGTAATGTTTGATACTATATTTCGATACCAGCAAAGTGTAGTCGTGTAGATTTTTTGCCAAACGTGTACATGAGACAGTATTTAAATCCAAGCCAGTTCTTTTAAGCGAGTCTCAAAATGCATTTATGTAAGTTTAAATATGCCTAAATCGAAAAAACAATACTGCATTTCTTGGATACTCAGTTAATAATCGTATCTTCGTAAGAGTCTAGTAATGATTATGTTTAAATAAGGTTATTGGTAGACCTACCAACTTCCAACGTATGTCTAATTACCGACCTGACGTGTAATTTTGCACCACGGAGGTTGACTTATTTTGGCGTTTTTGCTCCCGCAGAGTTAATTACCGATGCCTTCACAAAGGAAGGACATTGTAAAGACGGTATATTCATTAACTCAAAATATTTGGATGCCACTATAAATTAAGGTAACAAATTATGCGACAGCTGGCAGCACTGAATAAACAACAGAATAAGTACCCGCAGTATCAACCGCGGTTTCCTGAATGTGTTTTCACGTCGCAATAAACAGTTTTCCTTTCTGACAGCGTATGTCATAATACTCATAACATTCAGTTTCAGCTATCGAAACTAGATGGCGTAGTAAACAACATCTATGAAATGTGACAGATGACTGTGGGTAACATCTGTCAAATTTGACAGATATTGCTAACAAATCGTCACGCCATCTAGTTCTAAACGTAATGACATAGGCTGTCTAAAAGAGAACAGATCATTTATTGGTTAGTTGCAACGGTTCGCAAAAATAATGCATTTTCAAATTTATGCAGATAAAATGAAATACTTTTTTTTACAAATAATTTTGTGTTCAAATTTGTATAACTAGATATAATTTAAAAAATATATATTTTACCCCTAAAAATCGAATAGTCGAAGTCAAATATTCAATGTCAAGATGAACCTGTAATGCGTACATGAAACAAAATACCATAAGAAAGACACATCGTAAAATAGCTTTTATGCTACTTGCAACAAAGTTTAAAATAGTGTCGGGACTTTTAGGCGGTAATCATTATTTCTATTTAGGTATACGGTGACGCAATACCTACTCAGCCGTAATGGTTGGTGTCAATCAAAATTACACACGAATAAATTCGGTCTTTGCGATCCTAAAGCTGTCTTTAACGCCATTATCGACCTTAACACCACACACTTAAGAATACGATTAAAACTTTTATTTTAGAAAATAGAAAAAAATCTACTTCTGAGAATAATGTTTAGAGCGAGATGCCTAAAGTTCGACAAATTATACCTTTGGTTAGTACTTGTGTATAATTATTTTGACTTTATTATAAAATACAAGTTTAAATGTATAGTGGCAATTAGTAACTTTGTTTTATACAGGGTTAAATTAAATTAAAATATTCATAATTTTTGTCTCTGTAAGAGTGCCGTAAATAACTTTAGCAAACCTATTGGAGAATAGAAAAAAAGTAATTTACTGGAATAAAAAAATAGTTTACTGGAATGATATCAAAATATGGACATACATACCTGCGTAATGTATGTAAATTAAATTATAATGATTACGGAACTGAATAAAATGTTATGTAGTGAAATATTATAATGTACAAATCATTTAAATACGACAGAAAACTCATAAAGAACGGAATGTGAGTAGGTGTTTAAACCATTTTACAAAATTACAAAAAATAATTTAAATTGTACATTTTAAGTGCTGTAACAGTTGAACCGATGGTATGGCGGTTAAACTCAAAAAATTACACAAAATATGCTATTGTGGGCATATCTCGGAACAATTTCCGGTTCCTGTAGGACAGTGCGGGTAGAATCGCAAAGCTCCGCTGGTCTTACAATTATTTTACTTTTAAATTTAATATGTTTTAGAATTATACACAATAGGAAGACCCGTGTCAGTGACCGAATACAAAATGAGGTTTTCTTAATTGTCGCATTTGTTATGCAAAAAATAGGCGTGGAGTATAATTAGTTTGAATAATTGTTACTTATGCTCTAGGCATTTACACTCTTAATATTCGATAATGATTTTATAAATACCATTTAGCTTGTTTTTTTAATTGTTAAGCAATTAACAATAATTATAAAAATTAAACTCGTGTGAGCAAAAATTAAATTTAATCAAATACTTCTATTGATTTTTGTAGAGATTTCAAATTAAAAATGTAAGCTAAGTAATTCTAGATGGCGCTGCGCTCGGTTGTTTCTAATGTTGTCAGCTTGACAGACATTTTCTACGAAATTTTAAAAATGGCTACGGTAGTTGGTTTTTAAAAAGTCTATTTCTAAATTTGAATATCTCATAAATTTTACGGTGCAGCCAAAGAAAACATATCCGTCATGCGCACTGGCCGGCGACATTGACAATGGATGCTTTGAAATTGGAATGCGGCCTTGAATCGAATTCGACGGAGCGCGGGCGATTTGCGCGGGAAACGAGATCGAGTTTTTTTTTTCGATAGATTAGAGTTGAGACGTGCAGAATAGATTCGATTCGATTAGCAACATAAATTTCGATACGACTCGATGTTGGAAGCAATGTTCTAACACTTAAAAAAACTTGTTAAAAGCCAATTTGCATCTATTGTGATCAAAATAAAAAGATGTTTTTAATTTAAGTACCGATTTAACGATCTAATGTGAACTAATTTTATTTTATGACTTTTTTAACTTATTTTTTAAATCGTAAATAGCATTTTACTAATAAAATGAAACAGTAGGTACCCATCAATATTTTTTTATTATTTTCAACACAGTTTTTCAAGGCTGTTCTCCAAATTGAAAGTCAAATTTCTTAAAATATTTTCGGGGTCAGACTTGAGATGAAAACTGAAAACTACATATGAAATAATGCTAAATTGCGGAATATTTCCAAAATAACGTGGAACCTTGGCCTCCGAACATGGATTTAAATGTAAGACGGCGTAATGTATGCAAATTTGTACTAAACCTTGTTTCACAAATCATGTAGGTAGGTACTATTTAGAAAAACCTAAATATTTTAGTGTAAATATACAATAATACTAGGTCCAAGTTTGAAGGCTTTAATTGACAGATCTAAATTTTCTAAAAGTATTGATGTCCTTGTCCAATAATAATAATAATAATGGTTTCAATGACAAAGACAGAAATATTTTTAGTTAGTTTAGATTTGTCAAATAAAGCCTTCAGACCTGGGCCCATTATAGGTCTTGTAAGGTAATTTAAAATTCGGTTGACGGAAAAATAAAATGTGGATCTGACAATTGACATAACTAAAGCCGAGGCAAACTTAACTGATACACACAGACGAACACCGAAGTCTCGCCTTAAGGGGTTCTTGCCCGAAGGAGGTTCGGAACCCTAATGAGTCTGATGCCATTAAAGTCTGTATGATTTTTTTCATTTTGTAATAAGAATATGCTTCAGAACATTGAATACAAAAATAAATATCATATTTTTGATTACAACGTACTAAATTGTACACCTAACACAGCCATGAACCATTTCTATATTTAGAAGAAATATAATCATATTATTTTTCTTACCTAAAAAAATTGTGGCATGCTATGATGCAATGACTTAGATAAATGCTCTAGTGCAAATATAAATAAAATAAGCATATTTTTCTAATAAAGCTTGCTGATAAGAGTCCACTTGAGGGGTCCTTATCAATGACCTTGTGTCGGTTAGGTTAGGAAGTCTAACTATACACAGACCTACTTATCGCTGTTCGTAAAATTTAAATGTTAAAAGTGCTTCAATTATTTAGTTATTAGTTACCTATTAAACTTATGTTATGCATTTAATGCCTATTTCGTTTTTATTTCCCGTAGATATTATACCATTACTCGTACAATACAAAAAATGTACTCAATATTTTTTTATAAAAAAGGCATAAAGAGAAATTACAGTTAACACAAATAAATAAAGAATCTGTTATAGCACAAAAACCCACATAAAAATCAAATCAAAGATCATAATATCGCCCGGAAAATGAAGCTTCGAAATACACTAAAATTCATTAATTCCGTACACGGGTCGTTATCTATGTAATTGCATAAAATAACACTGTTCAGACAATAGACTTCTCCCCGTCCTATACAACCTCTATACGACCATTGAACGACCCGGCTGCTCGACCTTGGTGAACGTCAAGGAACATCCGCACTCATCAAATGTCTAACTGCCGGCACTCAAGCTTTCGCGTCATGCAACCGAAATTGAAGCATTATAACTAATTTTCGTTGATGATCGGAAGTGTGAAAAAAATTGGCAATAATTGACACCGTTTTCTGAACATTTGACGGCGCTGGAATTATTAAGCCGGCGACTGACCTGAGCATTTTGCCGTAACGTAGCATTCGAAGCGAGCGTGAAGCGTGTGAGCGTGTGAGCGTGGGCGTGGTACCTAACGTTACGTTACGTTACGACGAAATGTTACAGGTCAGTCGCCGGCTTAAGTCTTTGTAAAATTTACCGCCATTGTCAGTCAAAAGAAACTGACAACATCATTTAGTTAAAAAATACTAAATAAATAAAATTTATGAGACTCTCAACAGTTGTGTTATTGTTGTTATCTTTGCAATTGTTTTTGACAAATTTACAATTTCATAAAACATCGTAAAAAATAACAAAAAATATTTTTTTACTGAAATCAATTTACAATCATGCGTGTAGATTGCATTGCTCTTTGATAAACTTTGAACAAGTGACTTCAACCAACAGTACTAATATTAAGAAGAAATTAATTAATATAACTGCACATTTTCTATCTGGCCTTTTATAAGATCTCAATATGAAAATCTTGGACAATAAATCATATAAGAAAAATTATATTTAGTAAAATAATTATATTAATGTTCCAAGTACCTAAATGACTATTTGCAATGAATTCAACATTAATAATAATTTAATTTTCGTTCAAATGCTCGCTGTTCTAAACGAGGAAGTATTAAAATGCTAAGCAAAAGTCCAATAAGAGATCGTTGTAAAGACAGTGCTTGTAACGTGTTCGGCAAGGTCTTACAGCACTTGAACTTGATTTGAATTATATGTACACACTTGAATATTATGTTGGCTAAAGCTTTTGAAGAATTTCGAGTAGTTCCTTATAATTCAATTGGAAATTCTGTCATATATTTATTACTATGCGAAGTGAAATATCAGAGTCTAGAAGAACAAAATCGCGCTTGTTTGTGTCTGCATGTTTATTGGACGATAACTCGAATACGGCTGATCCGATTTCTATAAAATTTTACAGGCAAGTAGTTGGTTTTAATGCAATTTTGAAGTTGTAATATGAGTAGAATTGGTTGAAGGGTATTTGAGATATAGGGGTTGCGAGATTTAGTTAACTGCCAACTAGCAGGAATAAAATAATGTCATTAGGGTTATCAGTTCTCTTCATGTCCTGCTCAATTTCGCGTTAGTTAAGGTTCATGTTATCACAACAAGTCCAAACGAAGGTCTTGAATCTTTGAACTTTTGCAAGTTAGATAATGAGTTTTTTTAATTAGCAAACAGCAGCAGTTAGCGCCATGGCCAGAGACACTGCGATAATACTAAACTAAGATAATACGATGATATAGAGTGAGCTTAATGATTTTGGTATTGGGACTGTAGCTAACAATGTCACGGACAAAAGAGTTACGGGTTCAAATGAAGCTACTTCTATATGTACAGATGGCAATGCAACAATATCTAAGATTAATAATCTTATACACGGAAAAGGCGTACGTCGTGATGTTATAATGATCACTCAACGAACAATGTGCTGAGCTGCCGAATTATACAACTCAATGACGTCAAACAGTTGAAGACTTCCGAAGTGCTCAAGGATTTTAAATTACCTGCCTACGATTCGTTTTCATATGTAATTGGTGAGCATCGCGCCATAACATTAAAAGATTTAGGCGTAGTTTATAAAATAACTTGGTTTACGAACGGTCTTCGCACGTAGTTTTTAAATTCATGTTATCTTCGTAACTTTGAAATATTAGAGACACAGGTATTTAAACAGACAAATCTTATACGAAAATGGCCTTGTAAAATAACATGCAAACTGGAATCATAATTCAAGTAGGCGTCATAAATTTTATTGCATACCTATTATATTAATTATAGAATCTTAGAGTCATCATGCGTATAAACTTACTAAGTTCGAGAAGTATTCGAATTGTATTTTAAAAGCAGTAAAATAAATAAAAAAGCTATCAAACCTTTTCTTCCTGCACGTTTTGCCCTCCATTTTCTGAGAGCGGCGTTGAGGGCGCACTATATCCCTTTGGTCCATCGTCTTGCGAATGAGGAGTCATTTGTCTATGAGCGTCGTTTTCCTGGTCATGTGATCTCACGTCCTGTATACTTTTGAACTCTGAAAGTCTTAGTACGGACGGCTTGATTTCTGGCATTTCATCTTGCATTTGTTCGTATCTTCTTAAGTCTAGGTTCGTTGCTAAGTGCCTATGCGGATCTAATGGAGGCGGGACTCCTATAGATCTTAGGTGTTCTATACTTCTGTGTATATGCGAGTAATTGTCTACATGTATTTCAGCCATTAGTGGCGAGTTGTGGTAGTCGAGACCGCCCCCGTCCGGTCTGTAGTCAATAGTCCTTCCTTCCATCATCTTGATATTTTTTATATGTCTATCTAAAATGTAAAAATTCTCTCTAATTTGGCACTGCCTTACAAAAATACTTGTCTTAATCCAGTAATTGTCATGGAATTATACCGAGATCTTCCGTTTTCATTGGGCTGGAAAGAGAGTTTTTATTTGTAGTTTCCGATAAATATGGGAGTCCAAAATGTTGCCGAATTTCTTTATAATTTAGATTTGAGAAACTTTCAACAGTTTTTAATCATCAGATAGAATCTCATCTATTTCAAGATTGAAAGGACAAAAAGTGGTAGTTTTTTTGCTACGAGCAGGTGACGAGTAGCTTCTGCGTAGGTTGTGTCAATGATCTAGCCCCTAGCCCACATGCCGGATCGAATAAGGCATCTATAATCACATTGCTGCGTCGTACACTCGACATCAATACCTCAACCTTTGCGTACTTTGTCTCATTAAGATTATCTATAACTTATTCAGTAGCAATATCTTTTTAGTAAGAAATTTATTGCAACATGGTTTTATAATGTTAAGGTGTAACTGTTGAGTACAACTTGCAACATGTGTTAACTGTTAATTACGATTTTATCTCGTAAATTGAAAACAACAATTGCTACTGGATATGTCAGAGTTTAAAATTGAGAATTTACTCTAACCATTAATTTTTAGTACCGATTAGCAATCTTATTTACCTATGATATAGGTATATATTGAGTTATGATTATTACAATTACCTTTACTATGTATCAATTAATTATTTTTTTAAATGTGGTCATTAGCAAACTACTTCTGTCACTGCCTGTACATGAGGAGACCGGCACACACGGCTGTCAAAGATATAATTGCGCGTATAGAAAAGAAAACAAAGTATCTTTGCGGTAACTATATCACCATCACAGACCAATTCATCTCTTATCATCTTTGTATTAAGGTTGAAGTTCCCAAATGGCTCCAGGTCGGTTATTTGGTGATGTAAATGTACAGGGCCTCATGGTTGATCGACTCAAAGATTTGTAATCATAATACTAGTTTGGTCCAGGGAAGTGGCTCGAGGCATGTAATTAGGTTTTTGTTATCTATTTGTGTTGAGTTAGGTGGTTCGTACTAATCATCTAGCCTTTAAATTTTATAAATGAATTATTTATTAAATTAAATTTGGAATTTTAAAGTTACATCAATAAATTTATGTGATCAATAATCGTAGAGAATTTTTCACTTCGCACGACTAGTTTATTATGCCAGATCGTACAACTTTAAAATTACGAGTTAAATTGGAATTTAGTACGTTACTTTAAACAATTGAATATTTACAATAATATATTTATTTAAACTAAATAAATAAAACGATTTATATTCAATAATACTTGAACAAAATTAATAAATTTCTTCACGCAGTCCTTTCAACGTAAGCTAACTGCAAACTCGTCAAAAGCCAAGAAGTTTTTTATTGTGATTTTTTTACTGTCTCAGACGCGTGGCCGCTTTTTCTAGTCTTTAGCTGTCGCTAAGTACTTGTCGTTTTTTTTACCCAGTTTGGTTTTTGTCGTTTTAGTTTTTAATACGGTTTGAGCAGTTATTGGAGATTTCTTGGTTACTGAAGCGTTAAGTACAAGGTTGCCTGACAGGTATTTGTCATCTGACAGCTTGGTTGTTTTATTTGTCGGTTTCTAAAATTTCATGATTTTTATTTCTTGGCTTAGTGCATAAAATAATTAAGCAAAAAAGTTATATCATTGCAATATTACATTGAAGCTAAATTACTTTAATTTTTTATTATTTTAAAAAATAGTTACTTTAATTTACTGCTAGATATAGTTTTAGTAAAACTAGAAGACTTGAGAAACTTCTAGACTTTTTTTTATTACTTCTTTTATTATGTAGATTTTATTGATAGCATACCACGTAATTACATGTAAAATATGACAGTTACCCATGCAAATGACAACACTGTTGCTAAAGCAGGTGTATTGGACGAGCAGTATGCAAAACGAGCTGGGGCGACCCGTTTCCTTTATAGATAGGTAGCAGTGTTTGACAAAGACAATTGACACAACCTACTTTATCACCTATTTTACACCTGCTTATTTTTTTAAATAATTAAAAATAAAATATGTAAAAAAAATCATTTGAAAATTTAAATTTAATATTTAAAAATTGCTTAAAAAATTCGTTCAACATTTTAGACGTATGATAAAAGAATCAAAAACGAAATTTAATTTGGAAGCGTGTCCACATTATGCTGTCGTCCGTAACCATTTGTTGTCAAACAGTCAGACAGATGTCAGTAACAAATTAAACCGACTCTAAATTAACGTCACGCATTGCGCTGTCCGAAAATATTTCCGTATATTTAGTCGGGAAATATTCAAGGTCGGCTTGACAGACAGTCGTGCGATTTATCCTCCAACTCGTGAATCTTACGTAAAGTGTTCTCAGTTCTCACCCCTCGGGGGTGAGAACTGAGAACTCCACCCCTATTCCGAGGGAGAACAGCACCCGCTTCCAAATTAATTAACAAAAATATCCAGAAAATCTCACCTGTTACTATCCAAAAATCTCCACAACCACCAACTATATCACCATAATAAAATCACAGTTTGTTCCTATTACTACAATGTCACTAAATATCACATAATATGGTAACACTACCGTCACAACACGTCCAAAAGGCAACAGTCCGAGGCGTTATCGCCAAAATTATTCAAAAAATCCACGTGCTTAAAAATAAACATTAAAAAAAATACCGGCGGATTTATTTCAGCGGAAAAAAAACGCCGAGCGTGCTCTTGACCCTGCGGTAAAGTTATGAATGCCAGCCGTCGTTACTAGGATCCGAATTACGAGATTTTTTTGTTCGTCAATATTTTAGTGTAGCTATATAATGTTGTTGTGCTGTGGGTAGTCCACACGTGAGGTTGCTGTCCCGCTCGCTCTAGGCGATTTGCGCGTGCACCGGCTGCAGTAGCGCTACTCGGCTAACACATGTGGTCGCACAAAAAGCCGGCGTCCCAGACTAAACGCACCTCTGATCAAGTACTACGGACAGACTCGCATCACAAAAATGCAATACAAAACGCCACCTCGCCCGCCTTTAGACCGACGCGGCAAAAACGAGACTGAATTTCAGATCTATAGTAGAAAAAGTGAACTACACCGCGCGACTCGCGCGAGGGGTACACTAACACATAAAAATGAAAAAAATCACATGGACACAAACATCTACAGCTGAGCTTAAAAAATCGGAGAGGGGAGTAGTGTTACCTGCTCGGTTGTATAGCCGCGTCCCGCTCCAGCGGCGTGAGGCGCACTCACACCAGCAAGCGGTGGTTAAGCGAAAAAAATGTGTACACATTTTTTTATTATTCACGATTTTTATGTGTGTAAGTGGGCAAGGAGCGAGGGAGAGGTCCGACGCCGGGCGCGCCTCACCCCACTAGAGGAAGAAAGACGGCGGAGCTCGCCACGTGCTCGTCCCCCGGTATTAAATAATAATTAAAATGGCTACAAGACCGCCGATACGAGATACTGTTCGGTAGACGATTTTTTGGCTGAGCTTTTGCCTTTTTTGCGAAGCTTTTTGCGGAATCGTCGAAAACGAGGTAAGACGTTCGCAAATGAAAAAACACAAACCGATTGACACATAATAAACGTAATGCGCGCAGAAAAAGTCGCGCCGGAAAAAAAACCAAGGACGCGCGAAAAAGAAGTTATTGATTAAAACAGGGCTGTCATTGACCAGACGTAAATGAGGGTGCTTAATTGTATGCAGCGGCGGAACCGGTGGGAATCGATCACCCTCGGAGGAAAGAATTTAGAATTGAAAGCGGATTCGATGCAAACAAAGTTTACATTGCTTCTAAAGCACAATTACTTGCATTGGGACAGTTTGCTGTTTTACTAAAAAAGTCTAGAAAGCAATCAACCGATATGTCTGTAGAAGTAGTTTATATTTCACTAAAAAGTAACCCTCTTGGTTTAGCTAATGTGTTTTAATAACTTTTTTAACTCACTTTAACGCATGACACTTCTTGTCAACGAGAAATTGACAGATAATTTAATATGTACTATAGAATAGCTTATCAAGCGTTCATGCATAAGAGATTAAAATTCAATATGAGACCCTTTTGACTATATTTAAAATTTATTTACCTTACTGACTACACCCAAAAGCAAATTAATTTTGGCAAATGTGGTAATAGTAAGGATTAAAAAAACAGTGTTAATGGTCAGTATGTTAATGATGATGATGATAACTTGGCTGACGAAGACGAAGATGATAATAAAGACCATAAAATTGTCACTCCTTTTAAAATACGAATTTGGTAAGTGTAACAAAAAGAGTCTTTAGATAGAAAGAAGAGTTACTGTTAAGCTTAATGTCGTCGTAGTATACTTCAAAGCGATTGAAGATAACACCAAGGATTAACACAAAGAGCTGTTAGCAGTACTTACCTATTTTCGTAGAAATGAAAAATTTGCTGTAGCATATTAAAATTCCAAAGATTACCAAAACCGTTTTAGATTTTCAAGTTCAAGTTCATGTTCAAGAATTAAATACATTATTAATGACAATTAGTTTTTATAACACGTCATTTTTGTAAAATAAACGCAACATTTGTGTTTTTTAATTATTTTTATGTCAGGTCAGGATCCATTTATTTATTTGAAAAATGTTTAAAAAAATATTTTAAAATTATTATTTGTTATAATATTACTAAATAGTATTTGTGATATTTTTAAGATTACAGATTAGACATACAGTGGTAGGTACTCTTTATTATTTAAACAAAATTGAGATCCTCTTATAGAAAAAAATGTGGAGTTTTGGCGGGAACGTGGAAGAGACATGTTGCTTCATTTTGTTATTTTATTAGACTTGTGTAATTTTAAGTGTTAATGTTTATTTTAAGTGGGGAAAAAAACCATTAAGTGCTTGATGACGTGCACGAGTGTGGGCAAATCATAAAATGCAGTGAATCGTGTCATTTCGTGTTGCTTCCAAAACTCCTTAGAAAAGCCTCTAGTAAAGTCTCCACTACTTTACTGAGGCATGTATCTACTCTAGTCTATCCACTTGACACTGGCTAAATTGTGGCAACCCCGCAGAAGCCATATACAAAAATTGAAGTTGAAGTTGAAAAAAATGTGTCATCATTTATGCAACTTAACATACAAAATTATCTCGCTCTGAAAGATTATTCAAAAAAAAAATCCCACGTTGAAAATCAATAAGCGTCTTTAGAATTCAATGAAAAATTAAAATTAAATGAAAATATACGTATTTTTTTGGCCACGTTGGTTCACAATTTAGACGATCCAGAGATTTTGACAAAGAGGGATTGGAGCAGATGCATCGGTTTCACAATGTGCTGGTCAGAGCTGTGATACTGGCCAGAGGGGTCAGATTTTTGTCATAAATCATAATGTATTCAACTTTGGATGTCATTTAAAAAATAATATTCCATACCTACATAATTTTACATAATTTGACGTTAATTTTTTCCGGTAAAAAAAAACTTGATACAGATTTTTATTATACGGAAGAAAATGGGAGAGACCTTTTCTCAGAAGTGAGACAGCATTGGTTAACAAGAAAATCCGAAAAAGCAGCAGTGGGTGAAACTGGATGATTCAATGATTTTTTTACCGCGTTTTTAAGTTTTTTTGTAAATAAATCTTATACGGCAACAAGTGTGTTTGGTATTCAGACAAATATTAATATTTAAGTGTAATAAAACGGTGTCAAACCCAAAATCGACAACATAATTACAATAATTTATTTATAACCGTGTTAGAAATATCGAGTTTATTCACGAACCAATTAATCACACATCGAAATGTACTTAATTATAATAATTAATACAAATAACGAAATACACAAACGAAGCCACTCACGAAATTGTAATATCGATAAAAATATAAGGTAATAACCAATTTTAGTATTTTTATTGGAGTCCAATATCCGAGTATATAATTTGGAAGTTTTGTGTTTGGTTGTCTAAACAAAAGAATAATAAAATGTCGGCAATGTTTGTATTTTTATGACATAATTACTGTCATAAAATTATCAGAACACTTTCCGTTTCCAGATCACGTTTTATGACAAAACGAGCAGGACCTAAGTAAAAATTTTATTATTATAACAAAAAGCTACAATTTAAATAACCTCCTTTTTTGAAGTCGATAAAAATAAATGGCTATTATGAGCTTTAGTTTTCAGCTAAGATTTTTTGTCAAAACATTTTTTTTTTCTGGAAAATAAACTTAAATGAGCTACTGACTGATTTTGTTTTTCTAAAGTTATGGTCATATTGTAATCTTTAGCTTCCAATCCTTTTGTTCTGACCATGAAAATGTGTTAACATCTGATTCCATTTTTTACCACTTTTTACTTCCTCATTTATTTGTTTATTTTCAAAGGGTTCACTTTTTACGATTTCGTTTTCATTCGGCCTTGATTTTTTTACTTTTTTATTATTGTATTCATTCATATGCGTCGTTTTTTGAGTACCTACTGGAAGGGTTGTCAATTGTATGAATAGCTTTTTTTCGTATTTTGATTTGAAATCACCTGTTTTGGTTTAAGGGTGCGGAAGTAGGATGTCGACGTATGGTATTGTCATTATGATTTTCAGGTGTATTATTATTCTATATGTATTATGCTTTGAATTTATATCATGTCTATTAAATGTAGGTGGATATTGTACGCAATACACGTATAAATAAAAATTCCATTGGGTCTAAAATAAAAAACCATTGACGAAAAATATTTTAACAAAAGTTGTTTGATGTAGTTATGCAAGTCTTAGCTCAATATGCAAATAAGACAAGAGTTTTGCTTTTTTATTTAAGAATTGATTTATAATTCAGGGTTAATAGATAACAATATCACTATCTATTGTTAACATATTGTTAAACAATAAAATTTGCAAGTTATCGCTGTTTGTAGTAAGAAAAATATCTAAAAAATCTGGCCACATCCAATCAACTCGACCTTGACAATGAATCGTTAATAAAACTGCATATCGAACATCTTTACGAGCCTAATCTCATTAACATGAATTATATCATTTTGAGATACTAAATTTATAATCCATAAACTTAAACTTGTAGATAACATAATGCATCTTACGTATTTCTTCACGGAACCTGTATTTTGGGAGCCCGCCATTTTGATCTACTCAATTTATAGCTCATCACTATAATGACCAGGTTTCAAAAATCACTACAGCCTTTAAAACTGACGCGCAATCTATCGCTAGTCTTGTTTTCGAAGACAAAGACGATGTTAAGGCCACAGCAGCATTGGTTGATGAAGCGAGAGATGTAACTGAGGAAGTTTGCCTTGGAGCGAGAAGTATTATAACGTAGTAGGTAGGATTACGTGTATAAGTGTCCGGTGATCCATCACGCCAATGCTCTAAACCGGATTGTAGACAGGTTCTGAGACCGAATGTTGAAGTATCTTCATTGCTTTTGATAACAAATAATGCTACTATAAATAAAAGTTATTGAGCTACTAGTTTTTAAGCTTTAAAAGCTTTGGAGCGAATTCGTTTTTTCGAGATTTTTCTGCAGACTTCTACTGGGGAAGTTGAGGTAAAAGTACAACTTGACTAAAATATAGAAGTGCTTGCTTACTTATTGTTTAAGCCGAGTGGGTGGGTGGTCCTAGTGGCAAACGCTTTAGATTCCAGCTGGGTCTAAAAAAATATATAATTATTATGCCTTGTAAACAAAATGATAGTAGCCCCAATTATGACCATGAAGCTAAATAACTTAAAGCAAAATATTTCACAGAATCTCAAATAACAAATCACCTTAAGTTCGAATGAGCTTACTAAAAAGTCTTATATTTTGCTACTTAAATCAAAGACAAAGATAAAGCTCAAATTCAAAAAACAATAAAAATCTAAGGAAGAAAAATAACTCCAAAAGATAACAGAAACAAATTGAAGGCGGCTAATCGGATTACGAAACAAAAAATATTGTACGAACTAATAATGAGAAAAATATTTGAAGAACACAATAGAGAACAATAAGGCGGTAACAACAAAGCAGCTATTATTGTAACTACTAGATATTATAAAGTAGTAAAGGTCCTCAATAAAACTAAACACGTTCATGATAAAACGCCGACACAAAGTTTTTAGACAAATACATAATTCAATTTCACTTTCTATTTTTAAATTGCACTTTTTGTTTCACGTCATAAAAGCTTCTTTTTAGCTACCGAAGCGAAAAAAACTTTTTGTACTCAAAATTGTTTTTTTTTTAAGCAAGGGGTGCGTTTCTCACTAAACAAATACTAAGGCTTTTTTGATTGGAATATAAAAACTGAAGGTTCTTATAATCCACCTGGTTCGATATTTTTTTACCTAGATTTCTAATGTTTATTATAATCAAATAAGTTCCTCTTCCTGTCGGAAGATGTGGGCGCCTATTTTTTGTTTCAAATATATCATAAAAAGTTCAGCCAGTATATTTTATTTTGAGCTTTTACAGGTTGCAATAAAGGTTATTTCTTGATGGTTTTTAGGTTTTATTCGGGCAATGTGTTCAATATAAGTTTTTTTATGGTGTTTGTCCAAGTAGATTGTTTTATGCAGATGTCATGGTATCTTTTAAAAGTTTTTTGATACGATTTCTGATTAAGGTAGGGTGTAGTGATGCCGACATGGATATTAATAAAAACCACAAAATGGTAATGCAAGTTTACCTAGGTAGCTATTTAGTTATTTATTTACTCAAACAATTTGTGAAAGATCGAAAAAGATCTTTCACAAACCATTACTAAAAATCACCAGGTCTATCATCATCATCCGCAGCATCTTTATCCCAGTACTGGGTGCTGGCTTCTCTTTTGTCGTGTAATCTGTCTCAGTTCTGTGCCTATCATTTACAAAGATTCAAAATGTATGTTCTATAAAATACTTAGCTACTGCTGATATTGACATTTGTAGCATATCTACATTTGCACAACTATCAAATAGGTTATCTTATCTTTGAATTTGACAGCAATTTATAAGAAAAATGCCATCACAAACAACTAAAACTCAAACTTTATTACCACCATCAGGTTTTAATTTATCAGCCGAAGCTGCAAGTGGTCGTATTCAATTAACAGTCTCAATGTTGCATTCGAAATCTTCACAAAAATCTAAAACTGCATCCGCAGGCCATCCGTCGCGCAGCGTGACGCCAACGCCGCCTTTTGTGTCTTAAATACGACCCTCATTTTTTCATCCATCCCTCAAACTGTTCGAATTTCTCTACCTGCATCATCCCTTTTACAACCACCCAGCATAAGTTTGTAATTCTTTTTATTCTATTGTCAACTTTATCACTGCTACTTCTGGTTCAGTTTTGATTATCAGTTACGATTTATACGTCGTTTTTATTTGTGATTGCATCTGCAACATCTTGAATAGCATCCCCTAAGACTTAATGACCGACAGAGTTATTTTCATCATTTGATTTTTCATCTTAGATTCTATTGAATAAGGGTGGGATTGGGTTGCGGTTTTTGAGGGTAGAATCATTAGCAAGTTGGCGTCGTTGGGAAGCAATTCTTAATTTTGCTACGGAGTTTACAAAAATGTGGATTTTACCGTAGCCTCGGAATTTATCGGCTGCATCCTGTGGAGTCTTATAGTTTTAAGATTTCTACAAACATTGGAACGGTCAGCAGATGTATTTTTAAATTTTAATCTTGCGAAGACGTACATGCATTTTGAGATCCGGAAGAATACACTTGGCTTTTGAATTTCGAAGAATTAAGATTGTAGCTGAAGTTTTGGAAAACACATGTGATATGTGTTTGTGCACGACTCCCTAAAGTTATAGTTTCGACTTTGGTATTGTTACAAGTTTAAAATTAGTTAACAGAAAATCTATGTATAAATATAAAATTTAAAAGCTCAATAAAATTTAATTTTGCACATAATTTTTGAATAATGAGTATCTTTAAGACATAGGTAGGTAAATATTAATTAAATATTAATTTAGTTATTCCCCTGAGTTTTGATTTTTGCTCTCACCCATAACTGAACTGGCGACGTTTTACAGAAAACGTATAAAAATTTACAATAATTCTTTACAGATCGCGCCTTCTTTATAAATCTTTTGATAAACTGACCCATTACAATATTTACAATCGAAGAAATCGAAGAAAAAACTTTGACAATGCGTAATTCTTGAATCTTCTGCATCACAATAATTCGCAATTTTAGCAAAGAATATGAACAATTTTTGACAATACTGTTCAATCAAAAGCAATAAAACTGCAGACAGACGTACCAACAAAGGTAAAAAGAGAAAAAACTGCGCTCCGTATCGTGGGAGATTTTTTTCCACTTTTTTTACGGGAACGTTTCTTTGTAGGGGATGGTAGGGTCAGGTGGTGAAGGATCCAAATGAATGGCATTGAATTTGCGATAAAAGGTATAAAATCACTTGATAGTCGTTGAAAGACTTTGCGAAAAAAATATTTAGTCTACCTAAATATTTTTTTGAAATTTTATGGCAGTTTTTGGCAATGGATTTAGTTCACTCATCTGGCTTCAAAATCATGTAAGTAGTCCAAAATTTAAGACTAGACCGATCACAAGAGCCAATTTCGAATTTAATGAAGCCGGAATCGAGCATCGGAGTAGCTAGTCGAAGCGCAAGGCGTGGGACAATAGTAATACCTAAGTAAGTATACTATTAATAATGCATACAATATTTGCGATTTATAAACCTTGCCAAAAAAAAAATGTAGATTTCTTTGAACCACGATAAAAAACTGTTTACATCCGTTTGCACAGTTCGTAGATACCCCCAAAAGGTATCTCTACCAATATAACGAAAATATCGCCACTTCTCATTTTTAGAACACATAAAAAAATATACAAAAATTAAATTATTATGATGTGGTAATACGGTGAGTAACTTAAAGTTTTTGTAAATATAAAAGGACTCTGACTCTCTCTCTCTCTCTCTCGGTCTCTGGTCTCTGACTCTTCTCTTTTTTTCCTTTCGACAACTCTACACTCTACACTTTTTATCCATGAAATATAAACTTCTATACCATCGCAGTCACGAATAAAACCACATACACAGCCAGTTTCATAAGTTAGAAGCAAATTTACGATTCAAGTTCAGTGTAGGTACTACATCAGTGATTCAATGTACAAAGACAAGTCAAGGCCATCAAGATTATGGAGGTACCGGCTTATTTTCAAGTTAGGTATCAAGACGGTATTTGAGACGATATAATTGTTATTCTTGGAAGGAAATTCTATTTGTTTTCTTGCATCTATTCTCGAATTGCAGCTAAATATTGCACACTTGTGGTTGACTACAATTTTACCAAACAAGTTTGCATCTGGTATTTGGATAGAAACGAAAAGGTACTTCGAAAAAGTACCTAAAAATGAGCAAATTCGTCACACAACCATTTTAACTCCTTTCATCGTTTTCCACACCACTTTCATTATTAATTAGTTTCATTACTATTTAAAAAAAATAGCTTGTGTTCATTTTGATTTTTGGATGTGGGCAAAATAAATCAGCTCTTAAACCTCGTCCACGTTATTTGGGGTTCCGTACCAAAATGTTAAAAATAAGCCTTATGGTGAGAGGCCGGTGTCTGTATGGCACAGCCAATTATTTCAGACACCATAAAAGCTTGCGCCCCAAATTAAAAAAAAAATTGGTCGACAGAGAACAAACACATACAGCCAACACGGCTGGTCGAAGAAATTTTAAATTTTGGAGGGTGTATTTGTTTTGATGCGCAGAGGTTTACTACGAAAGAAATTGAAATTAAGCCCCTAAAAGGGTAATAAAAATCCTTGAAATCTTAAAGATTATTATTTTAAAATAGCTGCGATTTTTTTAAGAGAGGAGGAGTAAGTAAGTTTGAGGAAAAGTGGCTAGTTTTGGTATTAGAGAGGGTGATAGGGAGAACGAGGCAAGATGGCGGCCAAACGCCAGCCATTGAATAAAATTAAAAAAATGCCACGGGTAGTAAATATTAGATACATTGTTTACTGTAAACTACGCGGGTGAAGCCACGCTCTTAACTAATAACTACACAAGAAGTATATACAAAACGTAGGTATATCTATGTACAAGCGTCAAGAGTATAGGATGTGAGCTGTAGGTACAGAACTATCAAGTAACTATTAGGCAATGACCATGACTCTAGTACGAACTACAAAAACTGGTCCGTGAGTGTGTGTGGGTCTTGATTGGGTGACGCATGCGAAAATGGAAGAGCTGTGGCTTCAATTTTAACCGACTGGGGAAAAAGAGGGTCGTGTTTGACTTGTATGTGTGTAGGTTTGTCCGTCGCTATGTCTCGTTGGAACGGCTGAACCAATTTTGAACAACGATATTGTGTCGTTTGTTTGATTCGTCTATTTTCAAAAAAGCACTACAAAAGCACAAAAGTCACTGGGTATATTAAACAAAAATGGCGGATTTGGCTTTAAAATTGTTATTTCATTCGTAGTCAAGGTAGAGTTTTTTTTAATTTTACTTGTTTTATTTAATTAGGTATTATTTAAATAATGTATTTAGTAAAAATAATAACTTAAGTCTCAGATAAAGTGAAGTAAGTCTTGAAGCGACTCCACAATTCGTGTACCGTGTAACATATCAACAATCCAGTGCGGGCTCCGTGAGTAATTACTTGTTACGTTCGGAGAGCTGTCGTTTATCTTGTACAAGGTGTACCGACTAGTTTTAGCGAAACTTTTAAGTTATTTTTACACTGAGAACATGGCCATCAAAATTCCGATGGATTTACCTAAAGTACGGAGCATACTGATAATCACCAAAAAATAAATCCATCGGAATTTTAATGGCCATTTTTCTCAGTGTATAGATCGGCAACACCGCCAAAAGAGTTAGTTTATCTATCATCTTGAAAATATGTAGTTGCACAGCTGAGGATCAAGCCAAGCTGGAACACGGAGGATGCTCTATTATCTTTATACTTAAGTTTTGGCGGCATTTCTATTTTTTGCTTGAAGTTTGCAAATATCTAGACTCTAGAGTATTGGATAACTTACAGTTTAAAATTTTCAATCTTATACTTAATCTGTATTTAAGTCAAGTTTTGCAAGAAAACTTTTTTTGTGGTTGTTTTCACACTGCGTATAGGTACGTGTTAGTGGATACGACGCTATACATCCATGAACATGTCATGATGTTCCATAAATGTTAGATGCGATAACACCTTACTCAAATCGTCCCCCGACTCCTTGCCTACATCAACTGATGCCCAACATACACTTGACAATGAAATTGGTTATACAACAACAAGCTAAACAAAATGGCGATAACGTACATAATATCTACTTAATGGGTAAATATAGGCTAGTAACAAGACAGGCTTTGGTTTCGTGCACCTCTAAGATCAGTAAAGTTATTCTGCGATGTATTGTATTACTTAAATGGACCTATACCCAGCAGTGGGATAACGAAGGCTGTAGACGATGACGATAATGATGATATAACTTTAGAACTATGATAAACGTACGGTCAAGGAATGGAACATACTGCTTCCTTGTTTCCCGAGAGATATTTGACTTTTCAAGGTCAGAGTGAATAGGTATCGTCTAAGTCTGCGTGCTTCATCTTCGGCCACATAGTCGCTCACCAACTAGCGAGATAGTGGTCAAATATTCGTGTAAAAAAAAATACCATACACTTTTACTTTAGGATAAACTTTAGGACTACTAAAGCAAAACGTGGAAAAGTAAGAACGAAATCGATGGAACAAAAAGAGGGAGCAGGTTTATGCCCTACTGTGATGCAGCTGATGAAAATAATAAGGTTTATAAGCATTTTATACACATGTCTAAACACTTACTTTACATAGATATGCTGTGGACAGAGGTATATATAATGACAACGGAAGTAAGTTCATAGAAGTGAGTTCTCCGAAACTGATGGTCCAATTTCTGAACTTACTGTACTAACGAAAGTTACGCTACATAATTATATTATTAGCCATCTGTTGTTCAATTTTATTCTGCCAGGTAGAGCCGCGACCTACATTATGCGGCTGGTAACAAATGGATGCGTGAGGCAGAATATCGTGCCATGTGGCATGTGGCGTTCTTTAGGAGAGGCCTATGTCCAGCAGTGGACAGGCATTAGATAGGCTGATGATGATTTTTGAAATTTATTAGCCTCAAGCTGGCTGGGCCAAATCTGCCGTCCTAAAACCAAGAGCGGTATCTAAAAAAACTGTTGTTTCATGCATTCTGATAGCTTGCAAAATTATGCATCCGATGCGTGAAAAACCATAAATCACCTTTTTTTTTGAGATACTGCTCTTGAGCTTAGGACGGCATAATTCTAAGTAGTGTCAGTACTGGGCAGTTTCGAATATCAGCTAGTACGAATATCACTATAGAGGTCTAAATATTGGAAACAACGGAAAATTTTGTAGTTTAAAAAAAACTATTTATGACTGCTATTGTAGCAAGTTTAACAAATTACCTATGAGCTATAAAAATACCCGTGAATGCGCTAAAAATAGATAAAATCATCATTTTTTGAGGTAAACAGTTTATTGTAGACAATTAGCAAATCGCCGTCAAAACAAGCTAGTTTTGTAGGAACTTAATGATGACAGCTCGAAAAAAGGGTAGGTATATGGTATGTTTATCGGGGGTATGTAGGTATAACAAATGTTTCTGTGTCTTGTGTCTTGTTGCATAAACGGCTTGACCGAATTTTGGATAGCGAGGTGTCGTTAAATTATGCTCAGCTTCGTCCTTCAGGATTAGAGATATAACTCGTAGTACCGCCTAGTGGCCCTAGTGGTACGCTTTCACGCACTGTACTACGAGTTATTATCTCTAATCCCTTCGGACGAAGCTCTCACATAATTATGATAGAACTTCACGTACAGGTAAGTTCGTTTAATCATTAATTATATTATTATGCCACGGGTGTCATATGTTTTTAAACGACTTCAAAAAAGGAGGAGGTTATTAATTCGACTGTATATTTTTTTTTTTAATTTTTTTTTTTTATGTTTGTTACCTCGTATATAACTTTTGACTGGGTGAATCGATTTTGATGATTCTTTTTTTTATTAGAAAGCTGACGCTTCCCATTTGGTCCCATTTCAGTTTAGTCCAGTTCTGATAATGGTATCCATGAGAAAACTATATAAGTCTTAAATTTGCATTACGTACGTGCGCGACAAATAGATGAATAACTCAATAGTCGGTCTTTTGAAGTCGGTTTTTGTTTTTTGTTTTGTAAAAATAATGTTCTTGTTCTTTAAATAATCATTTTATAACCATACTCGTACCTATACCTATTATATTATGTTTCTTACTTTGGCTTGGTCGCGTTTTAAAACACACAATCGAAGTACGAAAAGTAATAGCCTCCAGCTCGAAAAACTTTAATTTTTACCAAACTGTCTCAATTTTCGACTAAGTGATACAATCACTTTAAAAGCTTTATCCTAACAAAATATTAAGTACAAAAATTAAAAAATCCACAGAACTACATAATAAATAGTAGGTACCTACCTACCTACTTAGAATGGGATATCAAAATGCAAAATTACAAAACTCTTTACAAAGTAGAGCCGCAGCCTCAGACCCACATGTTAAAATCGTGAATTCCTGTTAAAATCTCGCAACTTGCCACATGCTAGATAAATCTGTAGTGTGTGTGCAATCCGACACTTGTGAGACGGGGTGCGTGTGTGGGGGTGCGTGTGTGAGGGTGTATGTGGGGTTGTGTGCGCGCGCGCATTGCATTGTTGCACGCCGTTCCCACCCCCGCTGGTTTCGAGATGAAGATGATACGATTTACAAGATTTGATACTTGAAATATTTTTGGTAACTACAGGGTTATAAAGACATGATTAGCCGAAAAGGGGTCATCGCTCATAGTACTCATCATTATGAACAACTTTTACTATGGGAAAACCCCTGAAATCACGAAAAAACAGATATTCCATGGAAAAATGTCAATGACACTCGACAAAATGTATGGAACATGATTTTTTTCGTGATTTCTGGGTTGGTCCCATAGTATGCGCCCGTTTCGGCTTGGCATACCTATTCTTATAACCCTTACAAGGGCGGCTTAAATGTAAATGTACCTAAAAATAATTTTAAGTTGCACTTGAAGAAAAATATCGGATAAATTAAGAAGTACAGTCCTAATCCAAATTCTAGGTAATAAGAAAAATTGTCGACGCTAAAAATAATAGCCACACAAGTAGTACAATAATTACTACAATAAGCAAAAGTAGCTGCGGCTAAAATCGTTTTCTTCATCAGGTATTCCAGTGAAACTAGAAATCTTTGTGAAATAAAACACCTGGTTCAAAGTATCAAAACCATTTCCTCCCACTCAGGGCTAACAAATCGTGGGCGAACATTCTAAGGGTGGGTCGCATAAAAGCAACCTTTTTTTTTCAAACATGAACCAAAGGTTTTTTCTACCTGCGAACCCAAATTTTACCTGCCAACGTGCCCGTGCGCAGATTCTAGCATTTTTGAATTTAGAATGAAAAAATAGTTTTTTTCCTTGTTACGTTGCAAAGGGGGTCGCGTGGTTTTTGCTAGATTTTTTACAGGAATTTCACTTGTCACGAAAAAGTAAGGTGGTTTTTGTGATGTTTACATTTTTTCATATATTTTACAGTTATTTGGTGTGAAATGGAACATTTTTTTCCACTACTTTATAATTATACCTCTACCTACAATAACTAGTATATCACTTTAACTAAAATAATTGTACTTATTCTAAAAAAAGTTACGAAAAAAAATATTATGTTCAATGTTAGCTTAAGATATTAAAAAAATACACTAAGTCAAAGAAATACGTACCTATGTATTTTTTTATGTACTTACATTTTTATCCATTACTTCTACAATTATCCATCACTGGTTTTTTCCCCCACTAAAGTTTTGTACTTATCGCATTTAAGCTTTGTTATAATAAAATTTTAAATTATTAAAAAAATAAACTAATGTATTTATATTAGTTAATTTCAAAAACAACACCTTTTAATACAAAATATTTTGACATTTTTTCATCAGTATAATCTCAAAAAAGTATCAGTTACGTATTTTTTTTTTTTTTTATGAGTTAATGGTGTTTCTATTATTTAATTTATCGGGTTACAACTGCTTGAACTGAATCCACACTCAAGACACGTATCATTAGTTCCAAATGAACAATACTAATAACACAATCATGTTTAGCCAAAACATCAAAAAAATCGCTCAAGGACTGGCCAAGACCTCTTGCCCTTCATAATTATTTTAATATTAATAGTAGATAACCCAATCTAGGTTATTTTTTCGCACAAACAAGTGTCTCGTCATCACAACCTAACCTCTCCTAACCTAACCTCATTTGATATGTCACATCTTTTTCGTTCTTATCCAATTCCTAACCTTCCCCAACATTATTGACACAAAAACAACAGAGCTAACAAAAAGCCAGTTTAAAATTCAAACACGTGCCAAGAAAAAGTCGATTCTTGTATTTGCAAAAACATTTATTCATTGTGGTCTTTTTTGTGTACCTTTTTGCCCCTGTTTGGAGGGAAAAAAAGGAAATTTTTTGACCGTTCCTCCTGAACCCGTTATGGGTTTTTGCCCTTTTAGGTGCTCTTTTGGTTTTTGTTGAGTTCCATTGCGTAACTCTCTGGGTCGAGAGTCACTTTTTTCGGTCGTTACTGTCGATTAGAAATCTTTTGGGGCGAGGTCGATAAAGGGTTAAGTTACAGCATTCGATACTATGACACTAAATGTACTTGTAGAGTGGTTAGAGTATATATAGAGCATATAAATATATAGAATTATTGAAAAAAAATACAAACTTGAATACTACCACTGAAGAGATAACATCAGTAGTAACCTACATTTCATTTACTAGTAAAACTTGAAGCATTTGTAAACGCACACTAATTTGCCTATAAGTCTACCGTATTATTCCGATCTTCTGTAACCCCATAAAGAATAACAAGAGGCCGAGGTTCCTCTTGTTACCCTTGACACTGCATCAACATCCTGGGTGCCACAAACTATTACTAACAACAAAACACCACAACTGGAATTACAGTAAGCATGTAGATATCGCTCAGAGTCAAATTGTTCGCATTCTCAATGAATGTACGCACAAGACTATTGCATACTTAGTCGTACATTGCGGAAGAAGAAGGATCCTCAATTTTATTTCAAATGATCTCTATCTATATATTTTATCTTTTAAACCGTTTTTAAATTACTTTGAACAGTATCAAGCAGAAGTTACTTTAAAAGCTTTAGTGGATTATTCTAATTATTATTCACCTAACAAAGATGCTGCCTCTAATTAAACCAAGATAAGATTTCATAACAATCAGTAAGTAAGTAATATAAACACGGAATAGTTTTCTGAATTCCTTTGTCTATTGTTAATTACTGACCTTGAATTATATAACGATATTACCTACAGTACATTAAGTTAATATCATTCGACTATAATTTGGCAGCACCCAACTTAATTCGTCTATCTAATTATAAAAATTATACACCGGCGTACATTTACGTATCTACTTCCTCGATGTGAATACTCACTTAGCAAGTGTAATTGTTTTTTTATTCCAATCTAGCCGTTAATTAATTCTATATTTGAATTTGACAGATGGTCTGCACAAGATGGCGCGTCGCGTAGCAACGGATGCGTGGGCGCAACAGGTGTTACGGATTTTTAGGGATAAAATCTAAGGGAGGCGATACGGTCTTTGAGGGGCGATGGGAAGATTTTTGGAAGGTTTTTTTAGACTCTTTTTTACGAAAAGGCAATCATGAGTATTATAGCGATTGGGTTTGTTTGAGAAGTAAAAGTAGGCTGAGTTGAAAGGTAGAGCATATTGAAAAATAGAGCCAAATCTTTCAAATTACATTGTTGATAGATTTTTCTTTCAAATCCTTAATTTTTCACTAGAGGGTTAGGTACTGACGCTACTTTCATTGTTTGGCTAGTCTTAATATATATAAATCTCGTGTCACAATGTTTGTCCTCAATGGACTCCTAAACCACTTAACCGATTATAATAAAATTCGCACACCATGTGCAGTTCGATCCAACTTGAGAGATAGGATAGTTTAAATCTCAAATTATAGTCGCAATTTTAATTTATTGCAAATTATATATATACTGATAATTTTTACTATAAATTGACAAGTTAGCATCAACATACTACGGTTGCTATAGTTACGCAATGGCTTTTGACAGGACAACGTCTGTCGAGTCAGCTAGTATGTATATAAGTATTTGATTTGGTAGTTTGACGTGGAAGTGTAAACACATGGGAGCTTTTTTAAAAAGAGAACAAATTGTGGGTACACAGAAATTACAACTATCAACTTGTTAGTAGAGTTGGCTAGATAGACACAGACCATTATAACGCACTGACAGGTCCTATCTGTATCTGTCCTATCACGAAAATATTACCCTCAGACCCGCAGAACCTATTGTTTGTAATTACGAGTACAATCCTTTTGCGGTAAGTTTTGGGGACATCCAATTTCAATCGCATGTGCACCTTACTTCGTTCCGCGATCAAGAAATTTGTCCAATGAAAATTATTTTTACTGTTTTTTTTTTAATAAAAAGAGCGGCAAACAAGCAGACGGTCAGCCCGATGGTAAGCGGACCGCCACCTATAGATGCCACACTGGCGGTATTGATGATGTTTTTATGGCCTGGAGAGGTATGTTTTATTGGTTTAATCAAAACATTTTTGAATTATGTTCAAGCTGGTTAATTAATATAAGTTTTAAAGTGATAGTGGGTAACAACTTTTGTCAATTAATTGATTATATGTTAGGTAACGCACCGCTCGCCAATTATTCTTGTCCATGATCGATTAGTTCGATTAAGCCGTAGTAAAATAAATCGGAATTCTTCAAATATCAAGATATGTTTGTAATTATTCGGACAGTGATTGATGACTTATTTGGTATTTCTTTCAATTTGATAAAGTTATTAATTGCCGTTTGCTTGTTTTAAGTTATGAGGATATGAACTATATGTATAGTTGCATGTTTTATAATCGGCAGAAATATAAATTAGTCGTGATAGAGCTCGTTATTCAATTGCCAACCAATCATTGATTTATTTTGAATCAAAGAATTTTTAAAGCTTTTATTTTACTTGTAATGTATGTACAAGTAATTTAGCTCGTTACCTTTGTTTGTTCGGGTGGAATCTTGCTACTCAATTTATACCCACTTCCCGATGTCATATTGAGCTGAAATTTGGTATACATACGTGTATATAACTTCGATGACAATGCGATAATAGTTTGTTTTTAAAAATTAATTAAAAATTTTAAAATTAAACTTATTTCTTTAGTATTATTACAGGGCATTGCACCGTTACATTTTCAGAGAGGCGAACGAACGAACCTAAATGGCCAAAAAGCGACAAACCAAACACGCCTCAGGTACCTATTGAAGGTGTCCATTGGAGGCTATTATCATCAGGTGGCCCGTTGCTTGTTTGCCACTTATTAAATAAGTTATTAATTTAAATATTTTTTTAAAGCATTTGAAAGCATCGTGCTACAAAATCATTTACAACATTCCAACATTTTCGGCGCAACTTAATAAAGTTCTTTGCTTTAAATAATAAACAACAATGACGTCCTTTCAGACATTTCTAAGCAAAACGCAACAGATTCTATAGTGTAGACATGTGCAGGACACTTGCCTAGTCGGCCTCTGTCTCTTATATTTCATTCATCGATCGTATGGAGAACTTAGTGTGGACATGTACGAGTATATCCTACTAAATATAATAAACGCGAAAGTTTGTAAGAATGTATGGATGTACGTTTGTTACTCTTTCACGCAAAAACAGCTAAACGGATTTACATGGAATTTGGAATGAAGGTTGTTCATGGTCTGGATTAACACATAGACTATTTTTTATCCCGGAAAACGTGAGTGAAACCGCAGGGCGCCGCTAGTTAGGTAAACCTTTTTTATAGGCAAACTAGCTGACTCGACAGACGTTGTCCTGTCAAAAGCCATTGCGTCAATTTTATGTCGAATGTCAAAAGTTACATTAAAAAAGTTTACATTGTCCAAAGCGCTAAAGTTAAATTATGGTTTAAAAATTTTTAAATTTTCTAATTTTTCATGTTTTTTTACTATAAATTGAGATATCTTGTATATTGGAAAATATGCCTTGTGCAAATAATTTATTGATTCTATTATGCTCTTACCCATAGGAACTGTTTTGACAGGCAACACGGATGATGACATTTGTAATATCTACTTAAAACGAAATGTAGCACGAATGTTCATGAAAATTGTTTTATGAAGTAAAAAATCTAAGTTAAGGAAAAAATAAATACCTGAATTTATGAAAATTAAAAGGCTTGTAAAGACAGCCGGAAGGCAGTGGATGATTCTGGTACAGGACCGGATAGAATTGCGCGCTGAAGAGTATACCTAAACTCAGCAGTGGGTGGAAAAAGGTTGGTGATAGAAAGGTATGTAATTGTAATTATCTATTGCAATCAATAATAATTACAGATCAAGATCTTTTTGTTATATATTTTTTATTGAATACGTCAACCTCGAAACTCAAACGTGTGTTAGCGGGTGCATTTTTTGTTAAATTTCATGTTTTAATTAATAATAACTCAAACGTGTGTTAGCGAGTGCATTTTTGTTAAATTTCATGTTTTAATTAATAATAAATAATTTTTAATTGTTTGTCTATAATTATTATTGTTAACTTATATGTGGCATTTTGTAATTGACCTTATTTATCTTAATATATATAAATCTCGTGTCACAATGTTTGTCCTCAATGGACTCCTAAACCACTTAACCGATTATAATAAAATTCGCACACCATGTGCAGTTCGATCCAACTTGAGAGATAGGATAGTTTAAATCTCAAATTATAGTCGCAATTTTAATTTATTGCAAATTATATATAATATACTGATAATTTTTACTATAAATTGACAAGTTAGCATCAACATACTACGGTTGCTATAGTTACGCAATGGCTTTTGACAGGACAACGTCTGTCGAGTCAGCTAGTGTATTAGTATAATAAACCTAGCAGTAAGATTCCCAGATCTGTTAAAAATATACTCGTATAAGACTGTCACTTCAAACATAACGTTTTTTGCTTCACACAATCAGCTTAAATTATTTATCAGCACTTTTGCTTCCGGGTACATACTACATGCGCATTTGCGCAACAGCATTAATGTGATACTAGGTCAAGAAACATTATTTAATTCTTAAAAATAAAATAATGACTGATTCCGATAATGAGACGGGCCTTGTAGTTTTTCCTTGAGGTTTTTTGTCCAGTTTGGTCGTCAATTGGTCTTCCTAGACCTTCGGTTACAGTTGTCGCGGATCACTGGGTAGTTAGGCGAAGGCGCCAGATTTCTTTTCCTGCCAACATTATCGTTTTGATCAGTGGTCACCAGTGGTGCTCAAAGTGTGGTGCGATGCACTCGTTTAACACCAACAGCAACGTGCAGATCGAAAATAGGTACTGTTCTGATTTTAATTACCTACATTATGAGATTTCCTTCCTGTATTTTTTAGAGAAAAAAGTCTAAGTTTAAGACTGCTTTTTGCTGACTAGCTTTTTCAAATCGAACTTTAATATGAAAGCTGTTTGTTTCTTGTTAGTAATCTTTATGTGCCACAACATGGTTTTCCGATTTTAAATAACTTTTAAATTCACTAATAGGTACGACTTTTTACTTATTTATCTATTACGCAATTAGTTTTTTTTGATAATAATGCGAAATATAGACTTTTCCAGAAGTAAGGATAAGTACCAACGTTTTCCAATTCAATGACCTTCCTCAAATTTTGAGCATCACTGCTTCAAAACCTCTGAAATACCTCGAGTTTCCGTCATTAAAAAAGAAGTTGCAATAGTAAAAAATTTAGATCAGTTTTTTGGCGTGTTGCTATCACAGTTAGAGACATTAATTTGCTCGTTTTGGCCAGAAAACGTGACAATCATGTTATTTTTAAGTGATTTTGGACTGAGGGAGATATCGTTACCTATTCTAATTTTATTTGTTGTCGGCCCACCAATGAGGAAGGAGATATTTGTTTATAGTTGATTACGGACCCGGTAACGCCCGCCCACTGCATACCGTTGTGGTGAACTTATGACTTTTGACGCAATGAGATAGCCCGGTACAAGTTTCTTTGTACCTACTTATGATTTAATTACTCCCTATATCCGTGGGGTATATTTTATTACATAATTCAGGGCCTTTATTTAAAAAAAATTAAGACAGTTTATGACATTTTTGCTGTACTTAACTCTCAAGCTTTTAAATAAAGTGTAGCCCTCGCTTGATTTTACGCGAAAGTATGGGCTTACTGAAGCCCATACCAACTTCTACTGTAGAAAACGTCGGATTACCCTCAACATAATCTTCATTTTACAAAATAATACGAGTGCATACTTAAAATAGAATGAACGGAATTATGCCTTTTTTGTACACCAAACCAGTTTACGATCAATACGAGGGCCTTATCTCCTAAAGCGATTTCTTCAATACACTACTAGATCCTGGTTGGTAAATCTGATCCTCATCCTTGTGTTGATAACGTATCAGTTTGCTAGTAACTGTACTTCGCACGAGATTGACGCATGCATGTTTAAAAATACATGACTTATCTATTAAGCGCTTCAGAAGGTCGCTTTGGGAATTGAACTTGAACTTTATTATAAATAGTTGCGCCCCGCGTTTTCACCCGCGTTACCCTGGATAAAAGCCCATATGTTAATCCATGGTATAAGCTAGCTTTATACTGCATTTTATCTTAACACGTTTAGGCATTTTTGCGTGATTGGGAAACAAACATCCAAAGAAAAAAAGCATTTAAACCCACAAACATTCAAACTTTGACATTCATAATATTGTAGGATAGGAGTCTAGATGTAAGATATAATAAGCTAGCTGAAACGTCAGCTCTAGTCCTTAATTAAGGTGAAACGATCACTGAAAAAGTAGGCTGGCCATACTGGCCATGGTGTCAGTGTTTAGGCCGTCTAAACGCGTCTCACATGGCATGACCGTTTAAGAAAACACACAATAACCGAAACCTACAATATAATGTGTCATTGGATTAAGTAGCGCTCTCTGGAAATGCCACTCGCGGTCACCCGTCCGACAACTGACCGTGTCCTCCATTGCTTAGCAATTCATATCAGAGCGATCACTCTGCTCAAGAGAGTGGATCTTTGCACCAAACAGTGTACCGCCCCCTACTAAAAAAATGCTCATATTTTTTGCATGTTGGACCTACTTACCTGACGCTTAATCGATCACCCCTCTCGCTCTATCCTAGGGCTGGCCCTGACTAGTCCCTGCGGTTGCACCTACTACCTAGCGAAAACTGCTAACTTTACCAGGATTAAAAGTAGTATGTGTTTCAATAGTTCATTTTCATGGTGGATGTTACCTTTAGTTCCTATTTCACTAATCCCCCTGAAACCTCTTTCCTTAGGGGTACATTAAGCTTCTAGAAGTCTAAAACCCTAAACCCTTTGAAGGGATAGGTAAATATAATTAAACTCAACGCCCAAAATTTTACTTCTAACAAGTACCTATTTGACTTCGTCTCAACGATATTTAGAAACACGTAGGTAATCGATTAAAATAACATTAATACGTTATATTTTTATTCTAATTTTAACATTAAATCATTTTACAAGTAATTTATTGCCTTTCTGTTAATATAATGATCTTATAACCTTGGAGTTTTTGCCGTCTTTGAACACACGAAATTACATATCGGACACGTTAATTTGAGCTTTGGTGTTATAAGTAATGAATTGATTCTTATGTGTTATTAGTTGAGTTGAAATAAAGATAATTTTGTTATAATTCCATTTATGTTTGTTCTGCACCGATCGAGCTGAAATTATAGCATGATATATAATCCGCATCAAGCAATGTTTTTTTTTTTATCCACAGCGAAGCGTGGCTCGGAACAGCTAACTATGATGCTAGCTTATTCTCTATTTCCCTAGCAACAGGTACTTAGCAGCAACAACCTTAGGTATTATTATGTGGCAGCTTACATAACGCGTATTTTATTAAGATGATGTCATGTATCGAATCTCGAGTTATGATGCTTATAATTTAAATGCTGTGAGTTTGCTATCTGGAAGTGTTTAGTACCTATAATAATTTTGCTATGCTTTGTTACACCGAAGTGTTACAGAGATTTAATAGAACATTCGTAAGGTTTTATTTATTGCTTTTGTCATCGTCTCATCGTTATTTTTGAAGGTTTTGGATTGTGAATTATATTGATATTATTATCAATGTTTTTAGTTACTTCGACCCCTTTCTCATTGAGACTATCGTGGGTAGTGGATGACCAAAAACTGTAATATGTTACATTATATATGATATTGTGGATTTTATAACAACTCTTTTTTTTACAATTTATAGGCTTAAGTAAGGTAATATATTATATACTAAGCAATAACCATGTATGTAAGTCCCTACTTATAACGCTGAACAACTTTTACTATGCGTTCCCAAATCCCAAAAATCATGTATTTCACAAAAAACTGTCTTTTAATCAAGATCAAGATTCCAGAATTGATCTCAAACATTTCTCGCCTAATTTCGGTTGGTCCTAATTTCATCGTTAATTAATCCTAGCACAAACAGTTACAGATCGGTATGACTGAGGCCCCGGTTGATGATGACAGATACTCGAAGCTCAAGAGTGTTATTTGGAGTTTTTCTTCGAGGATCGTGCGGTCGGCCCCGCGCTGTGTAGCCGAAAACCTGTTGATGTTGTGACCATCATCTTCCAGGACTTTAGTAGGCTTAACTAGTGGTTTTTGGCGTACTGAGGCCTCGTTATCTATAGGTATTAGAGACCGATTTTGTTTATATTTAAACATCGAAATAGAATTGAAACTCCTTGCTTGTGAAATTTCATGGAGATCGGATTAACCGTACTCAGGTCATCGACGGACAAATATACAAACATACAAACGTATAAACATATACATATAAACGTCACGTTGTTCCCCGAGACTATATACGAGTATGAGACCTACCTTTGCTCGGTCAATAAAGAGGTAAAGCTTGGATGTATGATCTATTATGATGTATGATCCGGTATTCTTACGAACTACCGATCTGATTTTTAAAACTATTTCACTAATGGAACGCTGCAATATCCCTGAAATGAAATAAAATGTTTTATTGCTGCAAACCAGCGAGCCCGAAAGCCAAACAACACCTGGTACAAAGTCCCGGTAATCAACTTGGCATTAATAAAAAGATAAGTAAAAATATTTTTAAATAACAAGATTTTATTGCTTTGTCATCGAGTTACTGTACCAAATCTCAGCTCAATCGGACATAGAGAAGTGGGTCTAATTTAACATCTAAGATTTGACCCACACTCACGAACACCGCAAGTTAAATAAAAGCTTGAAGCTTGTAAAAGCATGGTCACCACACAGCGGCTAGCTTGGAAGCACGTAACACCTAATGCTTGCACGTCAATCATCTTGATTGGTATGGCAAAAACATTCGATTGCTATACATGGATGTAATAATATTTATAGGTGTAGGTGATGGATAGAGGCTCGCTGGCTGACGGTTAGTCTGGGCAGGTTGGCAGGCTGCTTCTAGTTCTACTTAAAAAGCTTTGAAGCTCACTAGAAAATGAATGGAACGAGGGTTTGGGGCGGAGAAAATGGATGCTAGCTGTCTCTTTCGGATATTTATACATTTATTTGTGAGTAGGTGCATAAATAAATTACTAAGAAGGAAAAAAAATAGAATCAACAGATAAAATCATTAAGTACATGTTGTATTACATTTTTAATTTTCAGTGATTTAAACCAATTTTTTATTTAGATATCTTTATTATTAAAACATTTTATGTTCTCATAACATTCATAAATAAGAAATATACAAATGCATTGTAATGACATTTAAAATATCGAAACAAAGTTCGAGGTTTTGACATTGGAAATAACTCTCAACCAGTGACGTCTAAGGAACGTCACTGTTCTCAACATTGTAACCACTAGGTACTACTCACGATACTTTTAATCATCTCACTTCTAGGAAACCAGATACCTTGAAGGTTGATTAGGCAAAATTCGAACACGCTAGCCAAGTGCGGGTTGGACAATCATATGGTAACCACTAAAACGAAAATATCACACATGCGCTAATGTGTGCTTGAAGTGTACGTACACTTGCAGTAGGGTAGTTTTCTTGGCTTCACCTGGATCTAAGACAGCACTACATCTGCTTTCTACTTGATCTGAGTTACCATCCTACTTCTATATCTATACTAATATTATAAAGAGGAAAGATTTGTATTTTTGTATGTTTGTGTTGAATAAACTCAAAAACTACTGGACCGATTTCAAAAATTCTTTCACCATTCGAATGCTACATTATCCCAAAGTAACATAGGCTATATATGTATATACCTATATTTTTTTTATCCACAGCGAAGCGTGGTAGGGAACAGCTAGTATATTGTAAACGCGAAAGTTTGTATGTTTGTTGCTCTTTCACGCAAAAACGGCAGAACGGATTTACCTACATGAAATTTGGAATGAAGGTTGTTCATGGGCTGGATTAACATAGGCTACTTGTTATCACGGAAAACGCGGGTGAAACCGCTGGGCATAGCTAGTCCGGAATATTTTCAACATTAACTTATCAAATTTAACTTCACTTTGCAAGCCATTACTCGTTTCCTCACCACCACAAAATCACAAATCACCGAAAATAACACAATAAGCCAATCAAAGAAAACCATTCACTTTTTTTGGCGATCATTATTGTATTTTCCGAGGATGCTCAGCTCATTATAACCGATTTATCATTATATTCATCATCCTTGCAAATGACTTCAAATGTTAAATTACTTAAGTAATCACGATTTAATCATTTGTGACCTTGACGAGTTAGATTTGCTTCCTTAAATTTAATTAGTTTGTTGTCGATCCTTTTTGAAGAAACTTTTTGAGATTCTTGTCATTCTTGTCGAATGTGTGAGCTGAAAGGTCTGGCATTTATTTGGTGGAGAAAAAACAGTGTTTTGTATTTTCGTCTAAAAGAAATAATCTTCATACGATACGCGGCCAAAGTGACATCTGTACATAGTGACCAGGAATTTACCCAATGTACACAAGAATAAGATATACTCAGAGCTTAATTTTTTTTTAATTATTTCACGTTCATGAAACTTTCTCATAATTCTGTACCTATTCCCGGAAAAGTTTTGTTATAGAGGTACAATTGAGTGACGAGACCAGCAAATCGCTCGCCCGATGTCAAACGTTATCTACGTTTGCCCATAACAGGCATGCGCCACCTTGAATTTTGATCTTTTAGAAGACCCTCTCAAGACTCTGCGTGGTACAGGACTACGCTCGTCACCCTGAGATAAGATGTTTAATCTCCTATTTACTCTGAAATTTCGCTGGGAAGTATTTATAAGGATGTCTTCAAATCTGGAGTGAACAGATTCCTCCTAGGAAAGAGTAGATGGCCTATTCTAGACTGCACTGGGCCGAATATTACAAATAATACCTACTTATATCTAAATTCCTCAAATTTTTTTTCTGAAACACTTAAATTTAACTTAGAAAACAACTTGTTCTTGAACCAATAAAACACGTTCTAAAAACGACTGCAAAAAAGTGTAAAACGAAATTAAACAAAAAAACCTACCATAGACTCATAAAACTAAATACCTACCACTTCACTATAGGTAAACATCAAGTTTAAAAATAAAACAATCAGAATTCGTCAAAACGAAACAAAAACCCTAAACGTGTATTTAATTAAGCAATAACACGTAATAACGAATACATTAAACGGTCAATCGTGTAAATTATTGCATTTTAACAGTGAAAATGAGTCAGAACTGATAAATTTGAATAAAACAGAAGCAAACCTGTTAAAAAGGACAAATTGAAACACATTGACCCAGAATTTTTTAGAAAAAAAACTAAAGTAAAAACTCTATGGTTTTTTGTCGTCATAAAACGTTTTTTGGCGCGCATTTGAAACAAAAAACAAAATGGCGGATTAAGGCGTTCGGAAAGCGCTCATTGTACTCCGCTTGTTTTTCTATATATACCTACATACTCGTAGATGATAATGAAAGTAACTTTTTGTTGTTTATTAATAAAAGTTACGATTTGTGTGTAATTTGGTGGCATATTTTTTATTACTATCTTCACAAAAACACACATGATTATTTTTTTATTACTATATATTATAAAGTATTAACCGGAGCTCTTGTAGTATAAAACTATATCGACACCGTTCTATTTTCGAAAATAATATTTGCTGGTTTTATAAAAATGTAGTTTTTACAGTAGGTACCTAACTGTAAAAACTACATTTTGTATTGTAGAGTATCTAGGAGTTTCCTAATTCTCTAATAGAGTTACAGTTTTATTTCTTCTAACCTAGCTATACCTTATTCTTCTATACTAATATTATAAAGAGGAAAGATTTGTATTTTTGTATGTTTGTGTGGAATAAACTCAAAAACTACTGGACCGATTTCAAAAATTCTTTCACCATTCGAATGCTACATTATCCCAAAGTAACATAGGCTATTTATTTTTTTATTTTTTTTTTATCCACAGCAAAGCGTGGCAGGGAACAGCTAGTTGCTAATAAAAATCTTTAAAGAAACTTTAGACAAATATACAAACACAAACAACGACAAATATAATTCCACAGACGAATTTTAGTCAATGTTCATTTCTTGGGTGGGTTCCCAAAAAGTCGCACTTACTCATAAACGTATCACACACACTGAGTTTTTCTCGTAGGTTTATTCGTATTACTAGATGGTTTTCTTCACAGATGCATGTAATGATAATAATTATGTTGATCGCTTCGCAATAACTTAATTAAGATAAACTCAATTCTGCGTGTAAAATACGCTACTTTTTAGCGAATAAAACCAATGGAGTGGCTGGAGCTGGTATGCAAGAGACTTATGAATATTCCATTTGTTGGTAAAGGTATCAATTACATTTATGAACTTATATAAAATTAACATAACAAAATGGATTCCTACTAAAATTATTTTTATAAAAGTTTTTATGTTTAGATGGGTAGATGCATGTTTGACTTGCATGTTTGTACTCTATCACGCAAAAACTACTGATCCGATTTTGATGAAATTTAGGTCGGTGCTAGCTTATATCCTGAATTTATAGAAAAAATAATTTTTATCTCAAAAAATTAAGGGTTTCCGACGTTTCTGTAGGATGGCGGGTGAAACTGCGGGGCGCAACTGGTAACTTAATAAATTTTAAACTTGTTTTTTTCTTGACACATTTATCTTGGTATCAACATTATAATTTATATGTCAAGTGCTAATGGATACTATTTAATTATATGAATAATATAACTATTATAAATTTGGCGGAAATTGACATGATAAAAATCACTCAAAAGTGCTATGAATTAATTTGTATGGACGTGTCCATGCAAAAGACGTCACTGCAAAACTATAAAATAGCGTGTATTATATAGTATTTTATTTTTATTTTAGTATTTTAATGGGGCCAGCATTTTGGGAACAATTCCCGCAGGCAGCGGCCTTTTAGATTAGTTTAGTTTTTTAATTTAATTATATTGTAGGTAATATTCATTTGTAATTTCATACTGTATTTTAAGTGACTAAAAATTCAGGAACCTAAAGGTGTTAATAATTTATGAATAAATAAGTACTTGAAGTCAGAAAGAAAAGGCAGAAACTTTTTGATGTTTTATTCCAAATTATGCCTTCTTGAAATTTCCACTTGTGATAATTTTGAAATACAATTTTTATTTCATGTCGTAATTTTTTTGATTTTTCATTTTTGTTAGTCCTCTAAGATGTAACATTCTTACTGTTGCAGAACTCCTGTTACATCCAGCCAATACATAATTCATTGCCTACCTTCATGCAAGATCTTTACTACCTGTGTGGAATGATACTTAGCTGTGAACTAACAGTAGCCCAAACAAAAATCACGACATAAAAACCCGAAACAAAAATTATAGCACAGAATCATAAAGTAGGTATAATTTGTATTGCATCTAGGGGCTCTGAAAAAGAAAATTCAACACCAAACTGATAACACGGAAAGCCACAAGCGGAAAGGAAAAACCTGTAGGCAGCGATGTTTGATACCAAATCTCAATGCGCCTGAGCATTCACGCAAAACAAAAAAGCGCGAACTACCCTCAAAACTTCACACAAAACACGACCTTATTTGTGTTCACGTACGACTGAAAATGGTAGAGCGATGAAGCTGTGATGTAATGTGTCCGCCACAAGGTCAAGATAGACCGAAAATCAGGTTTCCCTCCCCCCACTTCCGCAGTGCGGCGGCTGCGCGTGAGTCGCGTCATAGAAACGTGTGCGTCAGTCCATCAGAAGTTTAAACCGACTGCCAAAAATGTTGGATGCCTTATGTTTCAGCATGAATAGCGTCTCTGTTTTTGTGGTTGTCATCATCATCATTATCATCAGCCTATTTTATGTTTGTCCACTGCTGGACATAAGTCTCTCCTAGAGAACGCCACAAGACACGATCTCTGTCTTACGCATCCACTTGCTACATGCCGCCTTACGCAGGTCGTCGCTCCACCTGGCCGCAGGGCGCCCTACTCTACGTTTGCCGATCCGTGGTCTCCACTCTAGAACCCGTCTACCCCAACGGTTGTCGGTTCTCCTACAGATATGGCCAGCCCATTGCCACTTCCGTTTGCTCCCCTAAGCTATATCAGTTACTTTATTTCTTTGTCGGATAATCTCATTCCTGATTCTCATGTTTTTGTGACTGTAGCAAATTTCAATTGAAAATGAATTGATTATAATGTAAGTGCGAAGTAAAGTTCAAAATGCAATAAGCACCTACCTAGGATACCTAGGATTGAATATTTGTAATAATTTGACATTCTTCTCAGACTTATTTAATATATTATAATTAAGGTAGATTTTTACAAGTTACCTACTCATTAAATTTGCGTATTTTGGACAAAATATAATTACAGATAATATATGTAAAACTACTAATTATAAAAATTAATGCAAAAGCTTGCGATGTGACCCAAAGAGTCAGTGTGAATGTATATTTGTATATGTACTTGTTATTTTTCATGCTGAAACGACTTCACTTCACGGGTTTGGATGAAATAGTGATAGGTACGCAAGTAGCTAAATACGATCTGCTCCTTATAACAGTATCGAAACGGCATAAAATATTATGACATTTTTTACAGGAGAGCAATTTAAAGTCAAAAGACCAAAATTAATAAATTAGAATGTGTAGTATCAATTTTATTGAACTTAAAACATTTAAAAATACAAAAGTTTTGCTAAAAGTATTCGTTTAATTGGTAAAATGAAAAAATCGGATTTGCAGTTTCGATTCGATAGTCTTCGTAGGACTTGCAGACTTCGTCTTGCAGTTTTAGTAGTGGTAGGGTTCTTTTGCAGAGCCCGCCTGGGGAAGTACCACACCTTTGCCAGTTATTCCACCGCCAAGCAGTAATGTGCAAACATTACTGTGTTCCGGTTGGAAGGGCATTGTTTCCAGTGAAATAACAGGGCAAATGGGAGATTAAACAACATATATCTCAGGGTGACGAGCGCAGTGCTGTGCCGCGCAGAGTCTTAAATTCTGCGATTTCAAGATTCTGGGTGGTGCAGACCTGTTATGGGCAAACGTGACGTTTAACATCAGGCGAGCGATTTGCTCGTCTCGTCACTCAATTACATAAAAAAAAAAATAACGAAAAGGCCATCCAACTAAATGTAGCTTTAAGGCTATCAAACTAGGCAATAAGATAACCGGACGTTTAAGTTAAATATAGACTAAAATAACTATTTTATAGCACAAATATGATACTGGTATCGTAAGTCATTATCTCGTGCGTTCTGGAAAAATTAGAATTAATTTGACCCTGATCTCAAGCGGATGAAATGGACTACTTAAACGTCTGATCAACAGTGAAATTATTTGAGTTCAATTGGGATCCGATCAAATTTTGTTTAGTGTAATTACTTTTTACTAAACTGAGTTTTGTATTTAGAAATCACTAATTAGATTTAAAATATATTTATATAAATTTTAAAGAAACTTTGGCCAACACCTTTGCTAGTTATTCCACCGCAAAGTAGTAATGTACAAACATTACTGTGTTCCGGTAGGCAGGGCATTGTTTTCAGTGAAACGGCAAATAGGGGATTTAACATCTTATATCTCAGGGTGACGAGCGCAGTGTTGTGCCGCGCAGGGTTTTGCATTCTAAAGATTCAAAATTCTGAGACGCGCAGACCTGTTACAGGCAAACGTGACGTTTAACATCACGTGAGCGATTTGCTCGTCTCGTTACTCAATAACATGAAAAAAGAACAAAAAATGTAACATGCCAACATTTTGATAACTTATTGAATGGGACTATAAAAAACAAGTGATGTAACAGCGATATAGCAAATACTTTTAGTTTTAGTTAGGTACTAGAGCCTACTATTACTGGGTTTATCATTACCGGGGTGAAAAGCTCAAGGTTGGAGGCAATGCACTCGATTTAATAACAAATTCAATGAGTAGTGGGTTCTAAATACTTTAGCAGTGAATTTTATTATCGTAAGTATAGAAAACTAAGACTATGACAGCATTTCTGTTGTAGTCTTTGCGCTAACACAACTTTTAGCACCAAGCTTAAATGTTTGACAGCCAATCATTCAAGACAGCCAACCTCGTTGGAGTCCTTAGTGTAGTAAACTTCACTAAGGAATCCAACGAGGTTTTGAAACATTTCACCGAAAGTGACCGAAATTAGTCGCAATAGACTTTACAACGTGAGTATCCCCGTGCTAATTATAACAAAATGTTTCAAACATCTTTTCAACAAAGTGAAAAAAGTCCTTAAGATTTTGTTCTGAAGCAATATTTTGTGGCTTTATAGAATGGGTTTCCAGTTTCCAAGCAGTAACACCAACCAAGTCACTGTTACTTGTCAGGAATTATTTTTTCCATCGTACTCGATCGGTTACTCGTTGGGAATCTTTAGCATGCTACTTAGGGTGGATTCGACCAAACTTGTATAAGTCTTAACCTGGGAATAAAATCACTAATTACTCTGGAGTAAGAGAACTTTTCGTTTTACCAAATCTTAATCCACAAATAACTGTCTATCCGAGAGTAAATCGTTACACCACCAAATTTCATGGAGTAAACAAGTTAATACCGGAGTATTATAATGGCGGCCGCTACGTTAACAGCTGTTTTCGTTTCGACCCTATATTGAAAAAGTAAAATATTAGGTTATTTCACAGTTGTGCGCTGCGTTTTATACCTATATAAGTACCAAACTTATTTTTGTATTAATTGTTAGAATCATAAAATTCCGTAAAATGCAGCGTTTACGAAACATGATAGAAGATTCTGACAGTGATGAAGATTATATTCCAAGGCGTTCATGATGGATTAAAGAAAGGAACAATAACTATGATGACCGTGACTTTGCCATGAGTTGTTTCATCGTTACACCATCGGTTTTTTTGTTTTCTATTATGCCGAAATGTTTTTCGACAAGTTCAGTTAGCAAATTTTTTTCTGCCACCAACCAATTTGGGCTACGTTTCGTTTTTGTATAGACATTTTATTTTACTTTAATCACCACGTGTCACAACAATGAAATCTCCGAACATCAAAACAAAGCAAACAAAAAAATCTAGCTATACTATCAGTCATACTACGAGTATGTCCAAAGAGAATTTATTTGAATTTAATACTTTCTAACTGTAATGAAATGAAATTAATATTTTGTCATTGACATTTGATGACAGATGGCAGTTAACACCATTATAACCCGGCAAAATTATACGCTTACTAAAATCTTGAGTTGTGTTATATCAACAATGACATTTCGATATTAGTCGGCTTACATATTCGTTCATCATTCATTCATTATCTTTTGAGTAACAATACCCAGTATTGGCTACTCTACACTTGCGATGGAAAAACGCAAATGAAGTTATCTGGGAGTAAGATCGAAGAGTAAATTTTTTCCAGGGTTAGTTACTCTGGAGTAATGAAGTATTTGGTCGAATCCACCCTAAGGCGCATAAAGTTTCTAAAATGATGATATGGGCTGGCTAGCTGTTCTTTGCGACTTGTGGCAACCCACCGCGTTTTAATAAAACGTGTAGGTAGTATTTCATAAGACAATTAAATTTTCTTTTTCATTTATTTATTAACAAAAAGGTAATCAAAGTAGTTTTGAGAACAAATAATTGGAGCCTAAATTTTAACATGACTGTGATCAGACCCATAGAACTCCGACTTCAATCTAATATTACATTTATTCTCAATCATTCAAGAATATATATTTTTTTAACTAACCATGGGCGCCGCCAGGATTACTTTCAGGGGGGTGCATCTGCATCTACACATTATGCTATTAACTAATTTAAAATATAGAATTATACGTGTAAATTAAGAAAATAAATGTAATGTCAAATTCAAATCGCGCGGGTATTTTAAATGGCGCCATCAAACTCGTCACCTAAAAAACATGTATTTTTTCTATGTATTTTCTTCCTAACAGGGGGTACAAGTGCACCCCCTTGCACCCTGCTGCCGGCGCCCATGTAACTAACAACTCTCCTTTTTTCTTCTTGCTTGTAATTTCTTGAGTGAACAATAAAGAATCTAACTTTTTTATTTAGGAATGGTTTGTAGCCCCGTCAGACTGAGGCACACCGTTTGTCCATGAGGAATTCGTCAAAATAGTCGACAGCCCACCACATGCCTCGCAAGTCGTTATTCACGGGATCACGATGCTGCAGTGGAATGCAGTGATGGACGTTCATACGATACAGGCTTTGCCGAGTTTGGAGTCCACAGATAAGTATACAAACTTTTTTTTTAAATCAAATCAAATTTTGCTACATACATAATATTATGCGATACTACTGTTAATTATAATATAACACAAAGATTTTATGAGAAAATAAATATATTTAATTTTCACTATGTCTCACAAAATTCTGTCTCAGGAGACAAGCAAGCTGACATGTTTGTCACTTCCCTAGCTATACAGATTCAAACGTCAAAACGTAAATAGTTAAAGGCCTTTAATTAGTTACCTAATTACTTATGACTTAGTGTTACTTGAGTGTTTTCTATGTCATAAATGTAATGTTTCCACAAAAATCAGCAATCCAAAAATTCTTTAGGAAACTATCATTAACACAAAATTTAAGTCTAAAAAATCACTACATTTTTTAGTACTGTTTCGAAGTCTATGTATAGATTACACCTATCTATTGTCAATGTGTGCGTGTCTACTCCGTTTGTGTTTATGTTTAGTTATTTATTTGGTAGATAAATACTGCGAAGAAAACAATTCTTTCCTTTATTTTTGGCCTTTTTAAATTCAATAAGAAAGTTTTTGTTATAATTATTAATATAAAATTATTCAATTATTAGCTATAAAAAAGTAAAATTTTTAATAGTATAATAGTAATCTATCATCCATAGAAAAATAACTAATAAAATAAAAGTAGGCGAGTGTATGAACATTTTCCTTAGCTACACCATTAGATTTATAATATCGATCTCATTTTCTCCTAACGCCATCTAGCGAAGATCTATGGAACTAAAATCGTAGTTAGCTATATTGCTCACAGATGTCGCTACGGGCAAGTGGTTTGTATTTTTCTGGATCTTTTTTCTGTACGGAAATTACAACAATTACAATATTTTATAATGGATGGTTACTTACGGAAGGTCCGAAGCATACATACCTGAAAAAATAAAAATAATGCTTATTATAAATTAATACAGGTAATAAAAATCATTGTGAAACATAAACTGCAAAATAAATTATAATATTATTTCGCAATAATAGGTATTACACATTTTAAATTAATTTTATAATTATTATTACTTTTAAATTATGATATCTACTGATCTAAGTAGGTGCCTACTTAAACGTATCAGATCAACATTTTTATTGACTTTTAACATAGCTTTTTTATATTGGTTTCATACAATTTGCTACTATTTTGATTATGTTGAATTAAATTCTAATGAACGCTGAATATAACTTCATAAATGTATTGAAAATCTGTGTAATAATTAATGATTTTCTTCTGTTTACAGAAAATAAAAATGGAATTTGGCTGTTGGGACATGGCCAGGGTCATCAAACAATGTCATAAACTCTTTGTATCGTTAAGAGTTTTTTAGTATTTTGAATTTTTGACATAAGATCACAACAGCTACCTATTTTGTCCGCATAACCTAAAGGGTAAAACACATCAGACATAATAGGTAAATCATCGATGTTTTACCGATGACATACCTACTTCGCCTACTGCACTTTTGTCAAAAGTGTTTTTTAAAGAAATCATCTTTCGCTCATAAACGGGTTGGTTCCCGCAAGAATCTTGCACAGAGTACTGATAGAATAGTCCGCCAAAAACATCATTAAGGGTCACAGTTTTTTACCTCATCCACCAACGGATTGTCACCACCCCAGAAAACGCCAGAACCTCCAGACGATTCCCACAAGACAGTCAAAAACTCACATCTGCATAGATTCATTAATTTCTTATTCATTTTTTCTTACCCCAAAAAAATAATAGATTTAACACAATAAGATGCTATTAAAATAAAAGATTAAGTACCATCAACAATTTGCATACGGAAATCTTGTGAGAACCGGTGTACCGCAAGGGTCCAAACTTGGGCCTTTCCTCTTTAATATATTCCTCTTTAATATGCACGATGGTAGACAATGCAAAAATTGTTTTTATGTCTATCACTCTCCCATACAAGCGGTTTTTTCTTCTATTTGTTTTTTACCTTCTCTTCGCACGGAGATTTGCATATCCAGTTTGCCCTTTTTAAATTCGCGTATTTTGCATATGATGTAAGACTGGAGTGTTTACTTTCAGCTTTATTTTAAGGACAGCGGAATTTTTAATTTCATTCACGTTTGTATTGTGGGGTCAGGTTTTTTCTTAAGTTATTGTAATTGCTTTGTCAGTTTCATTAGCGTTGCTTTTTGTGTCGTGTGAGACTTTTTTCGGTGGATCTTCCTGAATAATTGCTTGAGGAACAAGAAGTTTGTCCCCACAAATAATTTCCTTTTGTATTGTATTGAATTCAGGTTTTGATGCGCAGTCATCGTCTTTCTTGTTTGTTGAATAATTTAGCTTTTTTTCTATAGACTTTGATTACGCTTTTGATTTTTGGATGTGGAACAAAACATCTGCTGGGGTAGGTAATTAGAAAAAACGTGAGAATGTGGGGATGTCCGGGTTTGATTGTAATTATTGTATGTAATAAGCCAGTTTTTTGTGAGCGACGGTTATGACGGTTACAGTTTTATGTTTCATTCAAGAAATATCGTTGAATAGAATGACTGTTAATAAAATTCTACCCATCGAAGGAAATAACTATAATTACATTTTCAATAACTACATACAGGTAAGTAGGTATAATAAAATTGATAGATCCAATTATCGTTTTTATTATTTTATCTGTTAGTAAAAATAATTTATAGATACCAACTACTGTAATTGTTAAACAGAATTAAAATTTTGCAATTAATGCAAATTCATGGAAATTAATAATTGATTGTTATACGGAATGGATTCAATGCAAAAGTTGACTTTCCATACAAATACTGCTAAGAAATAAATATTAATTGTCATTTTTGCAGGTATTCAATTGAATAAACCTCATATTGGCACACGTATGATTGTGTTACAAAAGATCGTCTTGCACTAGTTTTACAATTGGATGATTGTAAAAATTACGATCAATATAGTTCAACCCTTAAAATATTAAATTACATGGGGTTATACAAGAATCATAACTGCTTATTGAGACATTTTCTATTGATCCATGAATCACAATGGTTGACATTGGCGCGTGCGCGATCGATAATGATCTACCTATAGATCAAAGAGTTATTCGTAATTTGATCGTTTTTATGATGACCGCAGACACGATTTCTTTTGAACTGTTATTGTTGTCGTGATCATTTCTGCTTTTTAAACGATTAACTATATTATATACTTGTTGGTACCGCTTGGCATGATAGACCTCATCCTATTCCTTGTCTAATTGTCTATCGGACCTAGTTGTCCAATAATCTAAATATATAAAAATTAATCTCTACTTCCTTTGGTCATCGACTCTTCGCATCACGCGTGAACGGATGGAACAATTTCGCGAATAATTTTTTTGTTGTGTTAAATATTTGTCAGGAGAAGGTTCATAAAAAAAAAAAGAAGTTGTGCGGAACATCAGAAAATTTTTCAGAAGCTAGTTATCAAATAAATTGAATATTTTTTATGGATTTAAGTGCGGCTTTGTCCCATTTGATCTCAGTGATCTTTTACATCTACAAAGATAAAAGGCTTACTACTTTTATATTGCCAGCAAAGATGGCGCTAGTGTTTATATAATAATACAATGAAATAGGATTTCGATATAAATATATCAGGGGGAATAGATAAAAGCTCTTTATACCGTCAACTTATTGTAGTAGTAGATCGGATATTATACACAACTAGGCCTTTTTTACGACCCATTTACGACTATTACTATTTCTTACGTCTAATCGGGAAAACTACGAGTATTCGGCGAAACTGATCACTCAACTCATGCCCCCGAATGAACTCATAAATTCGCAGCATTATAATTTTGATAAATATTTGATCCTGTCATTGTCTTTACAAAGCAGCTGTCACGCAAAATCTTCTTAACCCTTCAATACTTGATCAATTCACATTGTCGATGAAGGGTCTTTCAAGCCCCTATTATAAGATTATTGGCTATAGAGCCATTGTTGAGGGCGCGAAAAGGGCCAAGGTAAAAGGGTTAAAGACCTTGTTACCGATTGGAAGTACTTTATTGATCTCTTAGACCGAAATTTTCGATATTGAAAGGTTTGTTTGGTGTTGAGTTGGTTTGTGTGAAAGCGTGGGACAATAGGGGCGGGGTGGTGTGGGGTAAAATCATTTTGTAAAGCGGAGTGAGAGATATCCTGCCAATACTATCCTACAAAAAAAAATTGAAATTATATCAGTTTGGTAATAAATCCGCAACCATGTAAAACGGATCAACGGACTTAAATGAAATTTAAAGTGGAAATAGCTTTTACTCTGGATTCATACATAGGTTACTTCATCATCACCAGCGTTGTTAATTACCAACTCGGGTAAAATCCCCGCAACTGGTTGTTGTTTTCCAAATTCATATTGCATTTTTGCAAAAAAATTAAACAACTTCCATATAATTATTAATATTATGTACATTGAAAACGTTTGATACTAATTAATATCCAACGTCCAACATTATACAAATTGTATGCTCATCTCAAGAAACCCAAGCATTACCATTGTAACTCTCACCGTAGCTCCCACACTCATCTTATCATTTCTCATCACGTACTATTTTTCAAATAACGATCCAAAACCCAGTTCCCATACCACTAGGCCATGCAAATATCCATCACTTAATCCTTCGAATTTCCATAAAACACCATCTCATACAAAATTTGGCAATGACAAATTACTACTGATCATACTTAAGAAGTCTTCGAATCTTTCTCACATACAAAATTCTGGAGCAAACCATCTGCCCTTATTAGTGGATGTGTTATGCAGTAATAGACAAGTATTAGAATTCTTATGCAAAATAGATGCATTGTGATTGTGCATGTTGACATAATACCATCAATCTGTGTTTGATTTGTGAGGAGGGATGGCGAAAGTATCGACTATCGATAAAAATATGCGATCGTTTCATAAGTCATCGAATTTGAAAGTGGATCAATATAAAGCTATAAAACTGCGTTATTGTAATTATTACTTACATTTATCTTAGACATGACTAAGTTGGTATTCAGAGCTTTATGGTTGAGATATGACCCCTTTTATCAAAAATCTCATGTCACAGGTACAGTAGACATATGTCACAGTCCGTTATGATTTGCACCACTTTGGACATATCGATGCATTTCTTACAGAAGGTGACGCATAAATTGTCAAAGTAGGACCACTACGACATGTTTCCTTTGTCTTAGATTATAAAAAATACGTTTAATGGAAGATAACCCTTTTCATTTCGATTGCAAATAGTTTACTTTGCATTAAGTAAGTAAGTTCCATATATATTACATACATATTATCACGCCTCTTTCCCATTGGGGTAGGCAGAGACTACATCCCTCCACTTGCTACGATCCTGACATATGTCTTTCGCTTCTTCTACTTTCATAAGTGTTTTCATACAAGCTCGTCGGTTGCGGGTACTTTTTACGTGGCCTTTACTGAGAACGTCTTCGATTTGATCGTGATACGTTCGCCTACGTCGACCTCTACCAGCTTGTCCGTAAAGTAAAGTAAGTTCCAACGATGTAAAATTATACAGAAACGACATTTTTCCATCTCCCAATTCACAAAACCACTAAAGGTACTACTAGGCTTTCTTAAAAATATCGACAAATATCGACTACACCTAGTTCACAAACTACGTCCCTTCCCTAATTATTAAAATGACGGATTATCTAAAGACGCGTTCACAATAGCCATTCGCACCGCAACGCCTATTAGCGAACATTCGCATTGTCATTCAGATTTTGTGTTTAACCTGTGAATGCACCCTTAGATGCAAACTCCTTTTTACCTTTTCTAATGGGACATGCTTCGAATATAATTTGGAGTATTAGCACAGAATAAGTCATAGTACCTATGAGTAGTATTAGCATGGATTATGTTCTACGGTTTCCGGGAAGATGATAAAGGGTACGTGTTTTAAAAGAGATTGTGAGGATTTTTGTACAGGGTTTTGTATTGTCGATAAGATAGTGTTAATTTGTATGCATATTAGATTCTGGACAAGTTATTATTCTGGGTGGGCAGAATCCAGGCCAAACGAGATGAAGTAAACAATACAGTTGGTGAGCTAACAACACAAACAAACATTGACAAACAATTAAATTAAAAATTTAAAAGAACCCCGACAAGCTAGAGCTCCAACAAATTCTCATCAAATAAACCGGACGAATTGAATTTCCTTAGTCATGGTTTTTTCTTGTATTTTTTAGTGAGAAAAAAGCTAGTTAGTTTTGCATCAGTCGAACGATGTATTTTTTTAATAATAAAAAAATTAATCTATTATTATTATTTATTATTTATTTATTTATCCATTCTACATTATAACGGAAACACTAGTGAACCAACAAGAAAAACCGTCAAAGGTAGCTAATTGTAAACTCAATAGCTTCTCAACTCAATGCAATATTTTATTGCGATCACTATGTAATTACATGTAAGTCTTAGACAAAATATTTTAAATAAGGTCTAACATAATGACCCTGATTGGGTATGGCAACATTGTGCGGAGCGGGTTCATTACTTAGCTTCGTCAGTCAAAAATTCTTCAAGGATTTAATTTAAAAAAAAATGCTATTTTGTAATAATTCAATTTTCAATTATTACTAAGTATAATGTGTTAATTATTATGTTAAATGCTATTATATATAATATTTGTTTAAGCCCTTAAATGAATTTAAAATTGTCTTCGATAACGCTCACACGTAGTAGGTATTGCCAGTACCTAAGTACCACAACTCGCAGTATTTATTATTGCTCGTCCAGTTAATTAGCCTCTTGATAACATACAGCGTTTAACGGCCGTACGAATATAATTTAACGCGAATTCTGCACGCTCCGTAACCCGTGGTGTGGCCCTTAAAGTTAGCGGTTGTCCCTTTAAATCACTATTTAAATCAATAGACGCGTAAAACAAAAAAATGGTCGTAAGTAGGACCTACTAATATTATATGTAATTAAAAAAGTTTCTTAGTGTTTTTTTGTTGTTGTATGTATTGTATGTATTGTACGACAAAGATCGGATAAGTAACTCGTATTCAGCAAAACATTGTTGTGTACTATTTTATGATTTTACACATTATTGGTTTGTGGACTGTGATAGATGTATAAAGGTTTGTAAATCTGGAAGTAGTTAAAAAATGGTGTGAATGTTGTATGATATGTAATTTTGTTGAATCAAACTTCACGCTATGTTATGATGATATGTTATGATGGTGATAACCTACATTCAAGCTGTTGTGATGATGATGACGATGATGCCAAAGACACTTCATGCAATCCAGTGTTGACTGGTTTTTTTTTTATGATATTGAGAGACGAGACTAGCAAATCGCTCGCCTGATGTTACCCAGAATTTTGAATTCTTATAATTCAAGACCCTGCATGGCACAGCACTGCGCTCGTCACCCTGAGATATAAGATGTTTAATCTCTTATTTCCCTGTAATTTCTCTGAAAACAATGCCCTTCCAACCGAAACACAGTAATGTTTGCACATTACTGCTTGGCGGTGGAATAACTGGCAAAGGTGTGGTACTTCCCCAGGCGGGCTCTGCAACAGAGCCCTACCACTACAATGCTCCACAGTTTCGTTTTCCTGCACGAGTGTATACTAGTTGCTTTTTAACCCTCGACACAAAAACGACGGGATGCTATATTATAAGTTGACTATAGGTATGTGCCTGTCTGTGGCATCGTAGCTCTCGAACGGATGAACCAATTTCGATTTTGTTTTTTTTTTGTTTGAAAGGTGAATTTGTCAGGAGTGTTCTTAGCTATGTTTTGTCCGGTTTTTTTTTTTTTATATTTTTGGACCTCTAACTCCATAGCCACACAGTAATGATAGCTGCCCGTGTACTGTGACAAGTGCTGGCAACACGCACCGACCACCTACACCTGTCCGTGCGCATGCGACGCGACGCCTGTACGGAAGTGGCCGTAATTTCTTAAAACAGGCAAGATATCGTAAGGAATACTAATATGGAATAATTAGTTTGTAAATAACCATAGGGTTTTGCATTTGGTACCGATGCAGTATCAAATAAATAAATATACTCGTAAATAAACATTTCACACTCATAGCTGCTCATTAAAACAATATTTCAGATCTATTCCTACTAATTATTACAGGGTTATTCATAAAGGGTATGCTAAGCTGAAAAGGGCTCATAGTACCTACTCACCATTATGAACAACTTTTACTATTGGACCAACCCAGAATTTGCGGAAAAAGCTGTTCCATAATTACATTTACACTTACTTCCTATCCCAGAAAATGCGGATTAAACCGCTAGGCGCAGCAAATAATAATTAATAAAACAATATGTAAATGCAATCGACCTACGAGTACCTACGCTATGCTCAGGAGCTCACTTCAAATTGAATAAATCAGGTCTTTATAATTACTATAAAGTGATAAGTAACCGTTCTACCGCCCTCTACTTAAGCTTAAAGTTACGTTACGGTTATTAAGTTACCTCAAGCGCTGAGTAAATTTTTTTTAGAGATACAACTTACAAGGAAAATTTAGATTGTAGTGATGATCTCTTCGGTGATACAGATCACAGCTTATAGCGTTTGATGATGGATCGTGATAGAATAAAGCATACGATCAAAATACTGTGCCTAATTTCGTCGTGGTGGTGCGTGTATACTTTAGAAGTATTCAGTGCGACTTGTGAATTTTTATAAGCTTATAAATATGATTGTTACTAGCTTTAAACAGGTTTTAGGAAAATCGTATGCTAAGTTTATATTACTTTTCATTATTGACAAATTTTATTATAAGACCGTAATTGACACATTGTAAAACGGATCGTAATAAAGAGAGACAGATACGAAGTGCCGCAGGCTCTGACTCGCACCTAACTCGGTGCGTCTGTTCAAGGCATTCGTTTTGAGCGGTTGGAGGTATGTCTCTGTAGATTTTCTAATCAGTGCATGAGCATTTGACGTTGATGAGCTAGAATCTAGATTTAAACTTCCGATAGTTTTATTGAAGATATAAAAGCTAGTGTTAGGGAATGATTGTTTAATTATGGGGATTTTAATTGTTTTTATGGCGGGGAAAATGAATGAGTACCATAAAAATACTTGTAAACTTTTTAATTATAGTGATGTGAATCTGTGAGTTTGGTTAATTGGAATCGCGGTGGGTAGGAATAGAAAATCATATTTTTGTTTTAATCAGTTTTGAGGTCGCCTTTTGTAGCACTTTTATATTTTTACAAGAGGAGCAAAAGTGGGTACGGATAGTTTTACGTCTGCTTAATAAAAGTGAAATAAGAAATCTTTAAAATGAAATAAACTTGTGCTAAACTGTGTCGGTTAATAAGTGGTGTAAAATATTTTAGTTACAATAGTTTGTCCTAACGGACACAACAAAGACATCACACTATAACTGCTGCTAATAATCAGATGTTTTGTGCTTTAATAAACAATCAAATGCGTTGTGTTTTACGCGCCTGGCGTGTGTAGCTGCATTCGTGTTGCACAAAGGAAAACACAAGGTATGTGTTTTCTTCAGCTGTTCAAGTGTTAAATATCTACGAGATAAAATAATTTACATATTACGCCAATAGATATTTAAAAAGGAGTGTTAAAAGTGACATCCGCTCTTATCTGACTATCACAGGACCGGTAAAAATAAAGCACTGGAAAGGAAACTTACACCCACCGCCCACCAGTGGAATAAATGGAGATGATGATGATGTCGTTATTTACTTCCTCATCTGCCAATCTGGGAATCGAACCTGGGACCTCTTGCTCATGAAGATGACGTGCTACCGACGTGAACCGATCTGATGATGATAATAAACCTCCTTTAGTTATGATTTAACATTCAGAAATCCTTTATTCACGCACCGTCCATCCCCTAACTGTAGGTGACGCGAAGATTAATAGTATCAAACGAGTTCAAGGGTTCACCCTTCGCTGATATGGGAAGTGAGAAGTGGGTAGTGGTAGTCAAATTATTAGAGACTTCCTAGAGAGATGCGGGACGTATGAAGGGCTGTCAAATATTTGAGAATTCAAAACGGTTTTAATCAGTGTATAACTTGTTAAAAGGAGTTGTAACTGCGTTAACTATAAATATAACAACTGTGAAATATAGAGTAACAAGGAAAGGGTATGCTGAGCCGAAAAAGGCTCATAGTTCTCATCATTATGAACAACTTTTACAACAGGACCAACCTTGAAGTCGCGAAAAAAATCAGCTGCTCCATAAAACAATGTCCATGAACCTCGACAAACTGTATGGAACAGCTGTTTTTTTCGCGAATTCCGAGTTGGTCCCATGGTAAAAATTGTTCATAATGATGAGTACTAGCAGCCGTTCGGCTTAGCATACCCTTTCCTTGTAACCCTGTATTTCATAGTTGTTTTGAATAGAGCAAATGAAACCGCAACACTCAAACTTCAAACTTCAAATTTTCCATGTCCATACTTCAAATTTTGTTGTAACGAAGTAAAATTGGGTAAGGTGGGCCAACGTACCCAAACATCTTAACGTACGTATCTAAGTGTGTTGTATAACTAACTATATTCTGTTAGCCTTTTAACCTCAATTATTTTAAAACAAAAGCCTAGCCATGTTTCCGCAGCTACCCTCATAAGCTGTTTACGTGTGTTCGGAGACTTTCTGAGCTGACCGCAAGACGATCTGCGGCTTTAAGACGTTTGACTTGTTGTTTGTGTTTCGAGATTTCGTGAGATTTTCTTAGAAGTTTTGATGATGGTACTTTGTGTTCTACGTGTATTTTTACCGACTTCAAAACTGGTTAGCGATTTGATTCGTATGTGTGTATTATTTTTGAAACTGCGAAATAATCATATAATTATGTTAAGCTTTTAGGGTCTTTAAACAAGAATTTTCTTTTGTAGGTGTAGGTATGTACATAATATATTTTATGTATGTATGTTTAAAAAAAACTATTATATGTTATTTCACGCGCGAAAATATAGTTATTTTGCTCTACTTTTACCTACTCTATTTGTAGAACACTATTTTCGTGTAGATTTTATTTTACACTTCTTAAAAATCCAAATGGGGCTTTATTATTATGTAAATAGTTTCATAAGCTACCAGCAAATTAGTTGAAAATTGCATCTCTTTTAGCGATGTTTTTTTTTTTTAAATTCGGGTTGTGCTGGGTAACTTCTACCTACTATGTATAATACCTGCCCATACATTGTTTAAAAAAAAGAGGTCAAATGACATTCCACATAATTATTCTGTGACACTAACAAAAAAAAATTAAATCTATTTTACAATATTTGCCATTTTGTTACTATAATAAAATGACTAACCGCAAACAATAATAATTTACAGTTTCATCCACCAAAATTAATAATGCCTTTACCTTGATATCAAGGAATCATTTCGCACGAACAATGCGCGCTTTACCCCTCTTCCCCCTAATGACGTCATTAGCGGCAACAAAAACTATGTTTGGGCCAGTCGGGCAACTGCCGATAGCTATTGTTTGTATGTGGGTAAGTAGAAATGGATATTTGGATATGTTTAGTTGTAGTAATGATAATTTGGTAAGTGTTTCAGTGTACTAAAGCTTTGATTATATTTGAAATAGGTAGTCGAAAGTACATGGCTTTGAAATTGGGTAAGTATAGGTATAAAAAAAGGGTTTGTTATGGGCAAACGTGACGTTTCACATCAAGCGAGTGGTTTGGTCGTCTCGTCACTCAATTACATAAAAAAAAGTAAAACATACGGATGTATGGCATTTTTACGACATGTGTTTGTAAAACCATCTCGCATTTAGAGGTAGAAAAAAAAGGATGAGCTAAACCCAAAGTAAAGAAAAAATAACAATAACATTATTTTTACAAAACAAAAAACAAAAACCGACTTCAAAAGACCGACTATTGAGTTATTCATCTATTTGTCGCGCACGTACTTAATGCAAATTTAAGACTTATATGGTTTTCTCATGGATACCATTATCAGAACTGGACTAAATTGAAATGGGACCAAATGGGAAGCGTCAGCTTTCTAATAAAATAAAAGTAAATAAAATAAAATAAAATAAAATAAAAATAAAAGAATTATCAAAATCGATTCACCCAGTCAAAAGTTATGAGGTAACAAACATAAAAAAAAAAAAAAAACCTATAGACGAATTGATAACCTCCTCCTTTTTTGAAGTCGGTTAAAAATGTGGTAAACGTAAGATGTCGTACAAAAAAGTAAAAGAAATTGGCAAAAGGTCAGGAAAACGGGAGACTTATTCCAGAACCTCATTTGAGAAAGTTACGTAACTAATAATAAATAATTCAAGGCAATAAGTTATTCCACAGCCGATGCATGACCAAATTACCAAACAAAAATGAACCCTCACTAAAACTGAATCAGAAACTGGACACTAACGCGCTATATAAGTATTACATGAAAAATCGACACATATTAATGACGTCACGGATGTAAAAACTAAACTTACCCCACTATACCCTTATTTAACCAATTTGTACTGTATTACACAATGATAAGGTTCAAAATTGATCGACAACTTAGAAGAACTTGAAATTTTCGTCAACGCCATTCGCTTTGGTCAAGTTTAATCCTAAACCCATTGTTTTAAGGAATAAATTGGCTTGTTAAAACGGTGGTCAGTTTAGGGAAATGATAGGAATTTGTACAGTCGTTTGTGATATTGCGTGCATCGGGAAAAGAGAGAAATTGAGGGACATTATAGTAATGGTAGCGTCTTATGACAAGTGGAGAGTTGTGGTAATTCTTTGCATAGTCTGTCTTTTGCACAGCCTAGTCTGTATCACTTGCAAAATCTATCATTTTCTCAGTCTTGGTTTCTCGGTCTCGGTCTCAGTTTCTCGGTCTTCTCAGTCTTTTGGTTAGCCTACGTTTCTTGCATTGCTTGGCTTTTACACAGCCAATGTATTTCGCATGTCTAATTCTTTACAGAAACTCTTTTTTATGTCCCTAATACGAGTAGGTAAGTGGACCGAGGCAGATGGCACAGTGAGAGAGAGGCAACTTCAAAACCGGAGCATTGTTGATCCCTTACCCTGGATTTTATTCCCTTTTCGTTTAAAGCAGCCCTTATTAACTTGGAGGTAAAACCAAACGATGCAAGCTATATTTTCAAACAAACATAAGCACTGGTCCACATTTTAAAACTAATGTCTCTATTTTCTATTTCGGCTTAGAGACAAAAAATCTTTTATAGGTTTTTGAAGGATATTTTTTTCGAAATCAAGGACAAGGTTGCAAGCCTTTACAGTTACTAAAAACTTGATGACAAAACGTTTTTTTTTTTTAAATTCCATCATACCTTTCACGTTTCTAGGTATTTGGTGCAGTAATTAATTTATTTTATTCTTATTGCCGGCTGTCTGTGGTCGGCGTTATCAAACAAAAGGGTTTGTATCAGGGGTCGGCAACATTTTTGTTGCAATCAAATTATTTTTGACAATAGGCTTGCGTTTGTTCGCCATCTTGCCTACGCAATGAAGCAGTTGGCGATGGAATAAAAATTAAATTGTTATACTATGAAAACTAACGAGGTTTTGACACATTTTATTATAATCAACATGAGAATAAGTACTTAGTAAACGTAGTAAACGACTTATTTTTTACGTGAGTATTCCCGTGCAATTATGTGCAATAACAAAATGAATTCAAATTAGTTGTGCATATTTAGAAGACTGTTTAGAAGTATCAGAGACTCCCTTTAGAGACTGACATTTTGAATGTAACATCCATCATTGTTTGTTGTCGTTCAAAATAAATTGATTCCACACACATAAAACATAAACTTCTAAAACCACTTCTTTTTGGCGTCACTTTAGTCGGGTAATAATTAAAAGCTACACACAAAAAGTTGCGCACCCCTGACCCGGCGTCCGAAAAGGCATCGCGCCACCAGCCATCCGAAAATTTACACAAACAGCCAAAGTATTAAACGATTCAACTTTTTGTATGTCTGTTTGTCCTCTGTCTCAAGTCAAGAACGCGATGACATTCTTTCGCTCCCGTTTTTGATTAGAAAGCGGTCGAATCAGGATCACGTGGTTAATTTTGGATTTTTTAAGGTGAGCCCTTGTTTGGCGGTTTCTTTGATGGAAAAAGTTAGCGATCGCTGTTCAAATAAGGCGATTTTTAGGTACAAACTTGGCGTGCAAGCTTACTTATCATATTATAGTTAGACTAGCTATGCCACGCAGTTTCATCCGCAGTTTTAGAGAAGAAAATAATTAATAAATCTAGGGTGTGAGTCACTTTCATGCCAAATTCAATCTGAACCTGTACAGCTGTTTTTGCCTGATAGAGTAACAAACACACAAACTTTGACATTTATTATATTACTCGTAGTCTTCAATTCAATTCACTTATGAATGTCAACAACAAAATTATCAAAAATAGTATTGATAAAAATAAAATAGTTGATGCCCGGAATTACAAATTTGATCTGCCTTTGGCTTGCTTTGGGACTATTAAACAACCTATATAGGTATAGCATAACACAAGTGATCATTTAGCTTTCTAATATATATTTTTTTAATTAACTTAGTACGTGATGCGGTCCTGCTCTGCCTTTGATCGCTCAGAAATATTGCCCATAGCACTCAGTGATACCAGTGATATATATCCCTTATCATTTTTTTAAATAAAACCAGTAATAAACGGAGATTAAGTATCCTCTACGAACATACATTACCTCTTTACAATGTTAGTACAGAAGTACAGATAAGTAGGTATACTTAGAAGGTAAAATAAGCACAAATTGACAACTAAATCACGATAAGTTAGCAAATCCAATAATAATGCAAGATTAGACCAAAATGGGTGCATGCTAATTTGATTGTAGTTTAATTCTGAGACACTGGACGTTTGACGAGCAAAAACGGCAAATAGAGAATTAATTGCAAATTATTCATAAGTAGTAGCGTTAGCAGAAGAGACAACTGAGTAGGAACAAATCAGTAGGACTACCAAAGTAAGACAAATTGTTTTTTTTTTGTTTGTATGTTTGTCAGTATTTTACTCCCACACAGGTTAGAAGCGTTATACTCGTACAATTAACATTATTAGGTAACCACATTTTGTAATTGACAAAGAATTTTACTTTTCATAAATTTAGCAATTTATGTACCCTTTATACTTGATTAAAATATTAAATCGGTTATTAAAATACTAGTAACTATTTATTAGCTGTTTATTCTGTATTTTTATTCGTATTTATCCGCATTATTTAATAGTTTTACAGGAAATATAGTGGAGTGTGTGTTTCAGCTGCCTCACTTTATTTGGAGTGCACTAGTTCATATTTTAAATTATGCGTATGCACGCATGCAACCTTTCACCACATCGTTACTTATCAACAGCACGGCTTCAGACCGACAAAATCCTTGGCCCGGTAGTCAAGAAATAATAAACTAATGCATAAGCAAACACCGCTCAAAGTTTTGAAATAAAATAAAAATAAGTTTTTTTATGGCTTTCACTCAGAATCAAAAATAATACTGAACCGCTATACGATATTTAGTTCAACCAAAAACCTAAGCCTAAATAAAATAAGCATTTTGACGCTATTTAGTGAATTCAAACTTTAAATCCAACTGCAGAAAAATATCTAATTGGATTATTTTCTTGCTTTACATCAAATTATTATTCAAAATATTAAATGCGCAAAAAGATTATGAGTCAAAAACTAGTAGTGCTATTCGTCTTGATTTGCTGACCTTACTCGGTCGGTGTTGTCAGTTGACGAATTGAATTTTGATGGGTGCCAGCCACCGCTTATTATCATTTCGACATCCATACCTCTAGCGGCGAGATAGCTTGTCTGTTGCCATGCAACACAATTTTGACGTGAATTCGACGAAGATCGTACTAGTCGTACCTACTGGAGAATGTTCCAGAAAAAATGTAGTTTTCCGTGGTCCCAGTATTGATTGATTTGTTTTAAGGGGAACAGGACGGCCCTTGATATTTATTTCTAACTAGCTGACCCGGCAGACTTCGTACTGCCATACAGTACTTCTCTATGGTACTGCCTAATTAAATATAAACACTGCACAAAACACTATTTACAATTTTATACTTATAATATTATATTACAATTATAGGTACGAATTTGTTTCGTGTATCAGTTGACAAAAGCAAACTCATCCATGAAAAAAAAAACACTGACATTAACAGTTTGTTGTTGTTTCAACTTTTTTTTTAATTTGATATGAAACAAATGAATGAACTATTCGATTTTGTTTTCTTTTTTTTTGTTTTATCTGTGCTCCAACGCACACTGTTTTGATAGATGTGATTGAATTTGAACTTTGTACAGAGGTAATAATAAAGTGCAAATTGACTCTTGGACGTTAGGAACATACCTACATTGCTTAAACAACAGTGAGTGCTTGCAATTCAATATGAACTTTATACAATAGCAATAAAGCTCGTTTTAGTTAGAAAACGTTTGTATGGGAAAAAGAAAAGGGCTGTTTTTAGGGTTTTTCAATATTTCTGAGAGATTTTCTTAATATTTTTTTCCGTAAGAACCTTCTCCTAATAATAACAAATACAACAAAAAAAGAATTAGTGAAATCAGTCCAGCCATTCACGCGTGATGCCGTGACCAAGGAAAACGGGTTTCATTTTTATATATATAGATAGATTTTTAAAAATAAATTTCAGGACTGACCATTGAACTTGGCATCCATTTAGATCTCACTTCTTTTGTCGTCGAAGTCAACAATAAAACCATAAATATCATAATATTGAACTTCACTCTCATTTCACATTCAAGGTTTTGATGGGAATATATTTTATTAGTGTTAACTAACCACTAACAACTGATAACTACTGTCTCCATACCTGAGGGCACATTTTACAGTGGTACTTCCTGGCGTGCGCGTGCAGGGGCTGCAGCTTGGCAGGGCCCTTCCCGAGCGGCTGCGGCACCACCAGCAGCCCGCTGCCGGCGTTGCCTCCGACTGGGGATGATGATGACGACCCTGGAACGAGGGGAAGAGATGTTGAGCACTGGTAGAAGTTAAGTTCGTTACTTGTCTATACTAATATTATAAAGAGGAAAGATTTGTATTTTTGTATTTTTGGATGTTTGTGTGGAATAAACTCAAAAAGTACTGGACCGATTTCAAAAATTCTTTCACCATTCGAATGCTACATTATCCCAAAGAAACAGGCTATTTTTTTTTTTTAACCGACTTCAAAAAAGGAGGAGGTTATCAATTCGTCTGTATGTTTTTTTTATTTATTTTTATTATTTTTTTTTTTTTTTTATGTTTTACCTCATAACTTTTGACTGGGTGAATCGATTTTGATGATTCTTTTTTTATTAGAAAGCTGACGCTTCCCATTTGGTCCCATTTCAATTTAGTCCAGTTCTGATAATGGTATCCATGAGAAAACCATATAAGTCTTAAATTTGCATTAAGTACGTGCGCGACAAATAGATGAATAACTCAATAGTCGGTCTTTTGAAGTCGGTTTTTGTTTTTTGTTTTGTAAAAATAATGTTCTTGTTTTTTATCCACAGCAAAGCCTGGCAGGGAACAGCTAGTTAGAAAATAAAATAAATAAATAAACGTTTCACACTCATAGCTCCCCACTAGGATATCCTGTGTCGGCGATGCCACGGAACACACAAAGACAAAGACAACACTGACACCCAGATCCAGAACAGATATTTAAATTAAATTATTAAATTCATAATTCAAACATTTATTTGCCCGACCGGGCATCGAGCCGGGGACCTCTGGTTTACAAGATGGATATATACTACCGCTTAGCTAAACAGGTCGTCAATAGAAAATAAGTATGCTGGTTTTTTGGTTTCGTTTGTGTGTTCGTTGTGTTTTTGAGTGTCTTTGTGTATTCCATTACCCGATACAGGAGATTAGTGGTTAGATATGACTGTGAAACGTTTGCTTTAGCATAATACACCTCCTGTCTAATTGCATAATAAAGTCTTTTAAACTTTTGCGCTATTAGTAAATTTATGTTGTCGATCATTTATTTCCATTCCATTTTATCTTTCTTTAATATTTTTTCAGATTTTTTTAAAAGCAACGAAAACCTCACTATGCGATATCTTTATAGAGGACAATCGGTGATACGTACTCCACCGTAAAACTCATCATTGCTCACCATCAGGCAAGATGACGATCAAACGCAAGCCTATCATCGGATATTTCTTTTCACCATCGCGCATCATAGATCGCATCATTGCTCGCCATAAAGCAAAATGGCGGTCAAACAGGCCTATCATCAGATAAAAAATCTAAGAACGCTTACCCGACCGCCCCGGTCCCAGCCCAGCGCCGTAAAGCATCTGGCTCATAGACTGGTGATGGCCGAGCCTATCGTCCGCCTTCTGGTGACCACCCAGCGTGCCGTCTCCTGTACTCATCTTGGCCTGAAAATAAGGAAATATTGGTATTAGTAAGTTACAATGGAGTCGACATAAGATTAGTTTGAAGATGTATACAGGGTGGCGGGAAGGCAGGAATAAGAGCCAGAAACGTCCACTGCCTTCAGTGCCTCAGGCACAGAACGGAAAAGATAGCAGATTTAAGAGGAGATCTATATACAGATGAGGGTTGAAAATGGTAGTTGAGGATGATGATAAATAAGAAAATATCTATATTTTATTTAGTACTTTCTCAAATACTATTAAACAAGCAATATTTGTATGCGTAGATATAATTTATTTTAAGATTTCGAAAGCGCTGCTAACGATTTTTATGAAATTTCTCTAACAGTAGGTATTTTGTGAGGATACGAGTAGGTCTAATCTATGGAAAAACACGTTCTTGAGAGTTTTACAAAATGATTGAATATTATACAATGTCTCTAAAAGCATGATTACATTCTCCACATTCAACCGTCGGTTAGTTAACCCTACAATGCGCAATGCATGATTAATGTCGGAATTAAATTTCACATCTCGTCGGCAGAGGGCGCTATCTGTACTAAATTAATTTAACCAATACCGGGCCGGGTCAGATAGTTTGAATTTATAGTTGTTGTTACCTTTTGGGGATAGTTTGTGATTGTACGAATAAGTAAATGTACGAATTAAAGGTTAGTATTTGAATTATAATATAAATTTTAAAAAACCGACTTCAAAATTACTTGGTTGACTTAAAAAATATTGTTTCAAAACCAAAATAGGTACTGACCGATCCGATTTATTTTAAAAGAACAAACAAAATCTTAAAGTGTTTATTACCCTCGTTCGTGTCGTAATTATTTTTTTTGTTTTTTATAAAGTTTATAATACACCACAGTACGTTACCTCCACAGTCCGTGAGTTTTAACTATTACAATTTAATTTATTAAGTTTTACAAATTTTTACAATTTAATTTACTTTACTTATTTAGGCAGTGCGACAAGAAGAGGTAAGTACTTACAAAATTATTTTGATTGAATTGTTGTCGTATAAACAAATATTGATCTTTCTATCTTATCTTTTCAACACTGCAGAAACGTTGCCCTTTAGGTACCCGCTACCTCACAATCGGGTAAAAAATGGAAATATCACTTGAAAAGTTTCGGGGTGTGTTTTGAGATATTGCCTAATTATTATTTTAACCGATTTCAAAAACTAATGTTTTATGTTCGACTGTACCTATGCACTTAATTTTTCACCGATCAAAAAACAAAAGACAGATAGAGGTTAAGACTAGGGTGTCCAAAATGTAAATTACTTCCTCGCGGGAAGTCCGAGTTATCATTAATAACAGCCGATTGGTCCTGACCGCGTGGTCAGACTAAATCACGACTGTTGCCCTATGACAACGTTAAAATATTAGTTTTGGACAACCCTGAGTCGAAGTTTTGGGATTTGTATGGAGCTGTTGACACCAAAATAGGAAGCGGGATCATATTTTTAGTAAAAAAATGATCTATCTTGATTTTTTATAGGTTTGTTTAAGAGCTTATCCTGTCCGTTTGTTATAAAATTAAAAGTTAAGTTAAATTAAAATCACGAGTTAAAAAAGTGTTATTCGACACATTCTTGGTGATTAGTTACCTAGTAAGTTAAATTTAAGTTACATAGAAGCTAAGGTTAGATTGTAATTTTACTAAAAATGTTCTTTTTTGGCGCTTCTCAAATAAAACAAAAGTACTTTTAACTTGTTTTCATAGTGTATCAGTTTTAGGTACCATTTACTTAGTGCCTCTCCAAATGTAGGCAGTCAGCTTCCTAAAATGTTCTTTGTATCAAGGTTTTATCATCTCTCAGTAAATATCTGTAACACACAAAGTGACCGAGTGTCTCAAACCGACTCACCCACCTTATCTGGCAGTATTTAGCAAAGTGACCACCCTCGCGTTATTTATTATTTAGCTACGGGGTGATTTGTATTGTGGTTACGGGAATTATCGCGACTGGAGACTAGGGTAAAGGGTTGCGATCTTGGACGTGCTTGAGTTATTGTTGGTATGAATTAACTTGATTATCTTGGTCCTGAGATTTTGTATATCGTTTGCAATTTGTTTATAATGTTCGTTTTGTTCTCCAGTATTTATTTTACAGTATTTGTGCTTAGTGCGGTGTTATGGATTGATTACAGGTACCAAGTACAGTGGCGAGACAGTAATTGGGCACTCTCGGCCGACAAACAAACAAATCATGGTTCTAGTGCTTGTCTCGCCTCATCAAACTGTTTATATGGCCGATGGCACTGTCTCGCCATTGTACTCGTTACGTGTAATCAACCCAATAGTTTTTGGCCTTGCTAATTTAGGGCAACAACGTACAACACACAGCACAATATGGATTAGCACTCAGTGATAGTGCACCTTTCCACTAGATTTTTTTTTTAAATTCGGATAAGAGATTACAGATATTACCAAACCATATTAGAAGTCTTTCAGGCAGCCTGTAAACTTTGATAACAGGACTAGCCATTAAAGTTACAAGGAGTTATTATTTTAATGTTGTACAAGATGACTGAACGGCTATTCAAAACACATTTCCCAAGAATGTAAAATATTTAACATAAATCTATCAGACAGAAAGAACTATAAGTGTCACAAAATTTACCAAACTTAAAATGATTCATAGTCACAGACGACTTGACGCCAAATAAGAATTGAAATATTCACGTAACGACCTTACCAGCGTTATAAAATGGCAAGACCATTGCACATTCAAGTATTCCTTACAATAAATCTGTGTTGCCTCATAAAGCAGCACCATAGAAAACCTTTGCATCCATTTTTAGCTAAAACTTCTAGATTTATAATACACCGATAGTGGCGCAAGTAAAATAGGTCACAATATCCCAATTTCTTTATGTTTGTCGCCGTAAAGGAGAATATCTTGAGCGCGGCGTAATAGTTTTGGTATAGCGCCATCTATCGGGAGTAATGGTAGATTCTGACGTAAACTGCGACGGTGAATAACGACGGTGTTTTTTGACCTATTTACTTTAGGGTTAAGATTTGAAGTTTGCTTAACTTTAATTTTTAAATTTGAGGTCGTTGTTGGTTAAAAGTTTTGAAGCTGGACAATATAGGTGCAAGAGGTAAGTGGATAATATTGAAGTTCGGAAATTGTATTACAAAAGTAAAATGAGAATAACAGAGTTCCTTAATGTGTCAAGCTCACTTTAGCTTTAGCTATCATTTCTTGCACTCTATTAAAAAGTGACCACCGAGCGGAGTTTTAGACTTTACCTACTTATTGTTTTTTTTTTGTAAAATAGTGAACTACATTGAAAAACGGGAAACTAAGTTTACTCGATTTCTCATTAGATGACATAATACGACATATTGTGGAAACACAATACGTTTCTTTAAAATGTTTTGTCACTCAGCAAAACTACACTTCAGGACATAAGATGGTGTTGTTAAGTGTACCTAAACGGTCTCAGGTATTGGCAAAACGACAATTCAGTTAAAAAAGTAGGTAAGTAATTTTCAAAGTTACTTATCTTTTTCGCGTTTTTAACATACTAAATAATTTTTTCTGTTAGTTTTTAGTTCTTATCATAATGATTTTATATCTTCAAAAATGCGCGAAAGAGTATTAATGATAAAAGTGGTAATATTTTTTTTTTATAATATGAGTGATGTGGTGATGACCATTTATAATCTTTGGATGTCATCAACTCTCATTGTTACTTTTTGATTATTTGTTGTAATGTATGTTCCTAATAAATAGATTTATTAACAGTCATAACTTAGGTGAGTAACTTACTACAAAGACTTAGATCCCACATGCACTGAGCGTTCAAAACAGCGAATGTGGGCGTGCCCACTGCTGAGGACAGTTGCAAATGAACGCTCTTTGTCATCGGCCCTCGCCGGAGGGTGTGAGGTGCCGGAGATTTCCTGTCAAGTGGCGTCATGCCGTCTCTAATGCGTCTTTATTGATCATACTTGAGCGACCTTTGACGTTTATGAGACGTCTCATAACCAATTCGTTAAGCAACGGTCAATTCGGTCAGTCTTCGGATGGGTTAGCGCTGGTGGTATTTGCAACTAAGCGCTGGCGTGGTTCGGATGATGTTAAATTGAAGGCTTGAGTCGTTTGTTTTACGTAAATACCGCTAAACCATGTAAGATGTCTTCAAGTGGACTACAAATTCTGACTGCCACTCGGGCTAGACGAATTACTTATGTTTTACCTACCGTTTTCGACTTCAAATTGCACATTAGATATCCAAAATACTAATTTTATTTCAAGTTTTTATTTACCCACGATAATGGTGTTCTTAACTGTAAAATTACTTATTGAGAATATATTTTTATGTTAGTACAGTTTACGGCATTACTAAAGCTATTTTATAGTAAGCTACTAACAACACAACTAAACGCTACATTGACCACGCTACTAATTGCTACGCTGCTGGCAACACAACTTGCTACATTGACTAAACAACTAACTGCTACGCTGGCTACGCAACTATTTGCCACAAACACTGTACTACTAATATAATTGCTACGCTGTTGGCTATGCAACTTTTTTTTTAAATTCATAAATAGGCTTGCGTTTACCGCCATCTAGCCTGATGGAAAGCAATGATGCCCCTACGATGGAGCACGCTTGCCTAGAAGAAACGGATTCACTCTCGACTTGAAGACACCCATATTAGGTATATCCATCGGGGAACACCCATTCAGGCAGATCATTCCACACTCGTGCGGTTCGCAAAATAAAGCTATTTGCTACAAAGACTATACTACTTACTGCAACGTTGCTGGCAAAACAATATTGACTACACTACTCAGTGCTAAGTTGTTGTCTACAAAACTTATTGCTAAAATGATTTTTCTACTAATTACTACGCTGTTGGTTACGCTATTTAATTACTACGTTGAGTGTACACTACGTTGGCTCCCCTGCAACTGTTTAAAAGTTTTAATAGCTACGTTAGTCACATTATTTCATAATACCATTGTTACGTTCGTTGCGTGGTATTACAGAATTACTTTGCTGACATTACAGAAGCTACATAATTATTTACTATTATTTGCAACTACTTGCTATATTGACAACATTGGTCATTGCTGCGTTAACCATACTACGAAATTACAATTTTTACACTACATATACACAGGATGTGCTACCCCTCACCCCGTAGCCTTGCTTGATGGCCATGATACTCCGTAGCTGTACCCCAAAACTCATGAGTAATTTCTGTTGCACCGTTACCTACGCTACGAATTGCTACGACGGTTACTATACTATTTTTAATTGCTACGTCAACTACACTACACAGGGTTGCTAGTTGCTACCCCTCACCTCGTAGCCCTGCTTGATGACCATGATACCCCGTAGCCGTACCCCAAAACTTATGACTAATTTCTGTTGCACTACTACTTTTAATTGCTACGACAACATTGCTACGTCAACTAACTACACAGGGTTGCTACATCTCACCTCGTAGCCCTGCTTGATGGCCATGGTGCCCCGTGGCCGTGACCACGCGGCATATTCCAAGCCATCCTTCTGTTGGCAGTGCTGTTGGACAAAGAAGAACTATTTGAATTCATGAAGTTATGAGTTTACTATCTATGCTCCCTCAATTCAACCCATTTTAACGCTTATGTATATTGCCCAATCAATCATAAAGAAAAAGTTGTATCAATTATGTAATAGTATGATGTAATAATGTTTTTTGAATAACGTCTCCGACCTGTGTCGGAGGAGAATACTGACAAACATACAAAAAAAAAACCATTCCTAAAACAAACGTTAACTTTGTAGATTAACTTTTTTTACTGCTCATATGTCCATCTTAACTCGATTTAAAAATCCAAAGACTACAATAAACTCGTAGTAAACGACTATAAAAGCAAACAAAAATTCCAAACAAAACTTTTGAAAGCAAGCAACAAAGAATCATAAAGCGATTTATAAAACACACAATAATCTTTAAAATAACAGCGAGAAACGCTATTATTCTCTATTATTGAAGATTCCTAATGCTTTCCACGATGCTGTTACAGCTATACCTTACATTTATTGCTCTATCTATAGGTATAAAGTTAGGAAACGATTTTTATATCCATGACCCGGCCAACATATAAAATGTTAGTCCTAAACTTGTCTTCCTGCTCTCTCTAACTCGGCGCGTGTAAAAAAGAAGGAAAAATTCACGTGTGACGCAGGCAGACTTATACGTACGTGAAACGTGGAGGAAAAAAGCTCCGGGGGGAGTGGAGTCGGTACTGAGTGAAGATATATTTTGACAGGTGAGAACAAAGAAACTTGAACATATGGCAATTCCGAATTTTTAGTTTAGTTTTTACAAAACAACGGATAAAGTATCTGAAGTTTACTTATACTAATAGATACTTACATTTTAGAAAAAACGACAAACTAATTTAAACTCTTATTCTTTACAAAAAAAACCCAATTTAGCCCCCGGAACACTACAAGGAAACATTTGAAAAAAGAAATTGGGACATTACAACGGCTGTCAATAGTAGGTATATAAGATTGAATTAACAAAATAAAATCGTTACTACTCCATTACATTTTCTTTTCCACCAAAAACCTACTCCACACCACCTCTGTTCCGAAGAAAACCCGGCGACGCTAGTATTTTTCTTACCCTTCTATGTGTGTTACTCATACGTGTATGCTTCCATGTTTGTGTGTGTTATACATGTGTGTGTACACGTCTTGGGTAGTAAAATATTATGCTGTCGGGTCTAGAAATAACATTGTATAGATAATCAATAACATGAGCATTTACGATAGCTATAGGTCTGGGTTTTCAGGGCATGAGTATCGGTTTCAGGGGTTACTGTACTGAAGTTATTCATAATTAACTGGCTGAAGCTTGGACTTTGTTTCTAGCGCTGCTTGGCTTTCGCCCTGACAAGTTAGGGGCTTTAAAACATAGCCCAATAGCTTGGATAATGTAACTTTCCATTAGTGAAATAGTTTATGAAATCTGACAAGATGTGTCGGAGATTACTCTTTACAAACCTACACACAAACTTTTCTTCTGTATAATATGGGTGTGGATCTGTGGATGGAATGTCGGAAGAAATAACAAAGATGTGATAGCAAATCAAGCAATCTATCTCTCTTGCTGTAAGATTCTGATCTGGAGACAGACTCGACTTTCCTAGTTTTGATTTTGATCGGATTGCCAAGGCCAAGAAACAAGAAACAGGAAATAACGAAATGAAATAAAAGTACTATAAGTGATGCGGGTCGTATCTGGACAAGATTGGTACAGGATTGAGATGAGTGGTGAACAAGAAGAGAGGCCTATGCTCAGCGGTGGGCGATAACGGGCTGATGATGATGATGAAGTGAAGCCAACAAATAAAGTGTTAAAAGCTAATCTGCTCAATAAAATTCAACAACAGAGAACAATGCATAACAATTTTTTAGAGTTCTGTATAATTGGGTTTTTTTATTAAACTTTCTGCCTGTGATGATTTTACTTAAGAAAATGTTCCGTCGAGGTTTTTCAACTAAGAGGCCCGTTATAAATGTAAAACAGTTTTTGAAAAATCATTCCCTATTAACCCCCCTTAAGGGATTAAATTTTCAATAATAATTTATCAGCTACGTTTTTCTACGTTGTTTTATAGTTAGAGATGATAATTATGAGGCCGAAGAAGCTACCAAACACAAAGTCACACACCCAAGCATTAGCTACTACAAAAATAACGATTCAAAGGACAAGTCTAAAAGAAAGCGCAATGATTAAACGTTTAGCCGTCCAGCAAGCGAACTCAATTTGCGGCCGCGACCATTTGTCACGGTGAACCGACGACTTGTCGCGGCGCTGAGGGATTATCAGACAGACGTATGCATTCTACTCACCTATACAGCCTTATATATACAGCTGTAACAGGTTAAGAAAAGAACTTCTTAACTGTCGAAATCAAGAATTTAATTTTAGTTATACATTTGACAGTCATAGAAGATACAAGCTTAGAAAATAATGTTAGAAAACTGGACCTACCTAAGTATATATTCTTAATACCGTCAAAATCAAGGGTCTTGCTTATACTCGTATGTGCTGCTTCAGTACTTAAAATTATCATCTTGTTTTCGCACATGACGACGGACGACATGGTCTGTCTTTGGATGGGTGACCGCTTGTTACGTTTACAACTATATTGTGTGCCAGATTGTGTAGACCCCGATTGTAAGTGATCAAACGAACTTGCAAAGCGAAGTTCGATCATTATCAAACGGTGTCAAACGACAGAAATCAATTGACATTTTAAATAATACAATTTTTCTCTAAAAACGTGCAATTTTGCCTAAAGGTTAAATAAACTACCTATTTAAAACCAAATTGATATTATATCTTCAAATGAAGTGACGTAATATAATTGGTGTCATAACAAAAACAGCCAAGCCATGTCAGAAGCCCTCAGGCTTTCTAAAACTCTGGAACCAGAGCTGGCCACATGGTCTATACGAATTTACTTATGGCAATAGTTGTCTTTAAGAGATCGCTTTCAGCGATAAGAACACCACTTGTGCACTATTTTATTAGTATTTATTGTTTGAATTTTCATTTTTTTTAATGTGAAAAACAAAGAGTTTTCTATGTATTTATCTAAAGCACAGAATTTTTCCGAGATATAAATCTGAAAAGCGCTTCATACCTTTATTTCTCACTATGACAAATCCGCCCAACCTATGTCAGGGTTACTTACAAAATAACACCCTGTATTAACACATCAGGACCCTTCTTAATGCCAAGAGGCGTCACCCTGTGTGTGACGGTGACGGATGCGCCGTTCGTGATGCGGCTGTACCGATTTAAGAGACGTCAAGGGGAGAGGAGATTATCGGCATTAAAAGTTGGCTTGAAAATTTTGGGTAAATGTGGTCCAATCGTTATGGCTAGCCTAGCAGATTCTTGGATAAACCATCCTTTATGTATAATATTTTTTCCCCAAAACGAAATCACATACAAATGCGAAATTTTGAGTGTTTTTTTTAATAATCTACAGTGTTTGTATGTTTCGTAGTATTTATAGGTGAGTGAGTAAGTGCATGAGTAGATAATTCAGTATAAGTAAAGTAAGAGGGTGCGTCTGTGTGATTGTTACTTCTTCACGCAGAAACGGTACATAAGAATTGGATAGAATTTGGTATGGAGGCTCATATGTCTTGTTTTCGCACTTGACATTTCACGGTAGCTAGAAGTCGTTAGAGCATTTGAAATAGCGGTTAAGTTTAACCAGGGCTTATAGAAAAATAAAGATGAAGATGAACTTGCGCGAAGTAACACTTGATTCAGTAAATTAATCGAAATCAGTTATTTAAAAATAAAGCCATTAATGCCGGAAACCTTAAGCATTGTATTTCCTTATTTGTTTTCAGGTTCATAATCCATGATAGTCCATAATTTTGTTCTTTAAAAAGCACTAAACCGCGTGTAAATCACATTAATGTCACGTCTATCGGACGGAGCTCGCGCGTGTCGTGCGCGTGACGTTGACGGATTTTACCGGATTATACCGGATCGCGGGTAGTCGGAGAAAAGCCGAGCCGGGTCCCAGTTTTAAGTTATTTGGATGACTGGAGACTGAAGAATAAGTATTAACGAATTAAAACCATCAACGACTGCACCGATTTCGATAAAACATATATTATCTAAGAACCAAAGCTAGAAAACCTGGTTTGAAATAAATAAACACGCAATCAGTTCACCCGTTTAAATTAAAACTACAGACTTTTTTAGCTATTTTTATTATTGTATGGCTAGTTTATTGTGTTTTGTAATTATTTTTCTTCTTGGGTTATGGGCCTGCAATAAACCATTATTATTATTAGTACTAGCCCGGGGTTGTTTAGTGAATATGTACCTATTTCCTAGGCAAACGTGCTACATCTTCGACCACATCTACTTCTTAAGTATAGACATAGACTTAGACACCCAATTAGGCATTCATATGTCGGTACTTCAAAAGGACCGACAAAGAAACAATACCAGCCCAAAGACATGAAAGATCAAGGACACTACACCCATAACCGCACTAATGAAATAAACCCATCTCGCCATAGAATAAAGAGAGAAAAACAAACAGAACGTACAAAGATCATTAGCTCGCAGAAGCGCCACGACACAATGAGCAATCAATTGTTCAGAAAATGCTACCTAATAATTACCTACCGCCCTTCCAGCTCGGGCCCTTCGCTGCCGGTCTGCTACGACGAACTTCTTGGTAAATATTGACAGAGAAAAGAGCAACTAGCTTCGCTTTTGTTTTAAAGTTACTGGGTATGAGTATCGTGTTTTCTAGAGCTATTGTCGATAGGGCTCGACGCAGACAGACGGTTTTTAAAAATTTAACGTGTGTGCTGTTTGTTTCTGTCCTTCTAGCTATGATTCAAGATTTGTTCAGCTGTTCAAAGATTATACAGTTAGTTAGCTATTTCAAAAATTCAAATCTTTATAAGGAAAAAAATGGTATGCTCCGTGCAAGCCTCCAAAATGTGTCGAAAAGTGTAAGCATCTTTAGAACTCTTCTTTTCAAAATTCGTCGTAGCAAGCCGTCACGTAATCGGTACACCACCATCCATCTTAGGGCGTCGACAGACCGACTTCGGGCGGCGACTCATCTCGTTAATTTGGTTGTATGTACCCAGCCTTAAGTCGGTGACTCTAAATGAGGTTATCAGATTGGTTTGTCAAATACAAACATTTACTTTTGTCACTAGATACTTAGAATTACCTACATTTCTTGGTTTCATAAAAAAGTCATTAACTTTATAAAGGCCAAGTGGCTTACAGATATTTTAATCGATAAATTTTAGTTTCACTCCTTTTTTTTTCGTAGAAAAAAATGACACAAAAACGTTTTATTCTAATTTTAAAAATTACGTAACACAAAATATTCTTTTACAATTTTTTTTTTAAAGAAGACTTGAAAAAATACAGTTTTGATAACATTATTTTAATATTTGTTCATTATCTCTGTGTTAATACTTGACAAACTTCAAGCTACCACGTACTTCAAGCTGTAAACAAGTAACATCATAATCTCACTAAAACCCATTGACTACTGAAGCATCATAAAAAACTAAAAACTTGACAAAAACTAAGCTTCAAAATCTTCTTAAAGAATAGCGGAAAGGTGTCCCAGAGATAGTTAAGAACGATGACAAAAAGGACAAAGAAAAAAGAGAAAAAAAGTAAGATTCGCACATGTAGGTACAAAAAAATGTAGCGGTTAAAAGTTACCCTTCTGAATTTGACTTACTTTGTCAACGTGTACGAGTTAAATGATAGGACAGGTAATTTTACTGCGAACATTGATGTAAACAGTCTTGATGATTGCTTGAAAACATTAGAATTGAGATAAAATTTTAAAAATCAAAACTATTTAATGACCTTAATAACATTGACATTGACAGATAAGTGACGCTTACAAAAGTATTTCAGCGTTAAAGTAAAGCAAAACTCCACCAATGTTTGACAGATTGGTGATTTTCACCTTTTCCGTTCAAAGTACGACAGAAACATATTATAAGCTTTTGAATGCCATTTTATCTCACTAATAAAATCGTGAAATTATACAAAATATTCGCAAAATCAGTGTTAGTATTGTCAATTACTTTGTTTATAATTAGGTATGACGCCACAGATTTTTGTCAGTAACAATGTTATATTTCAAAATAAACTAGATTATAAGTCTGATTATGACTTGCGAAAGTATCAAGACATCTCCATCCGACACACCCTTAAGACGCCTCACCCCTTCCAAATCGTCAACAAAGTTACATAACCTCAATTTATGTCCCCAGTAATACGCACCTTTATAGACTCCTCATTGTATTACACTTCATAATATTGTATTGACATAATATTTATTAGATAATATATTATGTTTTTTAAATAGTGGCGATGAAAAACGTCTTTTTGCGATGATGTAAAGAAAGGAAAAATAAGTTATGTTAGAAAAAATATGAGACAATATTTGAGACCAAACATAAGCTCGGTTATATTGATCCATTCAGCCAGGAGCACAAGTCCTAGAAAGTCCTAATGTTTGCTGTTACATGTAAAGATCTATAGAATGATGATCAAATGAAAACAAATTCCAAGACTTCAGTCCTAAGGCCGTACCGCTAACTCTAACTCTTAACGCAAGCCTAAATTGGATCAGCTTTCGTTTCACTCTGTCAGCTAGAGAAAAGACAAAAGCCAACGCGATTCAGCTTATATTCGCGCGAGTCTGTGGGTCACATTACTTTAGCTTATAGGTTCAGTACGTAACAAGTACAGTAGCGAGACAGTAAATTGGCACACTCGGCCGAGCAAACAAATCATGGTTCTAGTGACTGTCTCGCCTCGTCAAACTGTTTATACAAACCGAGTACTCGGCAGAGGGCATTGTCTCGCTATTGTACTCGTTACGTGTAATGAGCCCATTAGAGATTGACCAACAGCGATGCCATTCTAAAATTAAAACAGTAGCTTTCAAATAAAGCCTTCATGAGCCCACCTCCCGACACCTCGCTTAACCTACGTATCTATAGTGTGGCCACAATTTTGACAGGCGGGAGACCGGTCCGAAGATTAATGGTGACTCTACTCATCGGCGTAATGACGCCCCCTCTCGGCCGTCTAATGACGTGTAGGGTGGGCACGGCTCGGGTATTGTGCCATTATCTGTGTTGTGCTTATACTAGAATTACTAGATTGTTGTTGCAATTAAAATTGTGCATATCGAACAATTGTTCGAACAGCAGAGGTGTGGAACTCATTGCCGGCGTCTGTCTTCCCGAAAAAGTACAACCCAGGGCTATTTAAAAGTACTGTGAATGAATAGGTATTTCCTAGGCAAGCGTGCTACATCTTCGACTACATCGTCGCTTCCCATCAGGTGAGATTGTGGTCAAACGTATGTATAGTTTGTTGTAAAAAAAAGTATTAGAGCCGCGTGAGGAACTTAGCAATGGTAAATGGTCACCGTTTATCATTATCATTAGCCATCTTGTTTGTCCACAGTTGGACATAGGCCTCTCCTAAAGAACGCCACAAGACACGATCTTCTGCCTTACGCATCCACTTGTTCCCTGCCGCCTTACGCAGATCGTTACTCCACCTGGCCGCAGGGCGTCCTGCTCTACGTTTGCCGATCCATGGTTTTCACTCTCGAACCCGTCTACCCTAACGGTTATCGGTTCTCTTACAGATAATGATAATGGTAAATATTGGTTTGCTGTAATGTATTTAATAAGTAATAGTATTTTAGGTAGACGATGTAGTCAAAATCGCGTGTTGAACGTGGACCGGTTAGCATGTGACAGAGGCAAATGGCATAATATGAGAGGGATCTCAAAAGAGCAGTAGATGAAGATGAGTATTTGCAATATTGCAATTTTCACACGAATTTCAGTTAAGCCTGGCCGTCTAAAAGTTTAAGCTATAACTTTCGAAGTTAATTCAAAAAGTACGTAAGCTGACCTAAAACTTATAAATTCTACGCCTAAGAGTGAAAAGGACGGTAGACAAGTTAGTGATAGACCAATTTCCAGCAACCTAAATAGGCCAGCCCGTCATATATTATTATGCGGTATTGATCCACGTGTATTTTAGAATCAGTCGACTTGGTTATTAAGCTTTAATTATAAACTAGTTGCGCTCCACGGTTTTACCCGCATTTCCCGGAATAAAAAGTTGCCTATATGTTAATAAAGGGTTTAACACGTTCGGTGCCACCGACTTGCCCGGAGAGTTCACGTACATCATATTCCAGTGCCGACGACTCGCATGGCGAGTTCAGTGCTTTTTAACCGTCAACCGTAAAATGTAGGCGGCATCCGAGAAGACATCATGAAAATCGTAGTGGTACTGAATGTGTTAAACTAGCTTCATACATCCTAACTCAGAAACATTCAAAATTTAATATTCATAAAATTAGCAGGAAAACTATTATTTTTATAGCAATTTATTAAAATGAAATTGATACTAACTTTAATATAGATTACGTATTTAGTCTCAGATCAGCACATTCTTTCAATTCAAATCACAATTTTTCTCATCTCTCCTGTCCCTGAATTTTCCAACCCATGGTCACCCCAAGCATCCTTGGTTAATGTCTTTGGCGTACGAAAAAAATTCTGGCATGTTTATCTTGTGGGGACGCGTCTCTGCGTATTGCTCCCCGAAACACGGACACCCTAATCGATTTTACTTCGGACAAGTCTAATTTGGCGGATTAATCGTGGACACCCTTGTTTATGGCTAATTTCTTCGTAGTGTATGATTAATACTTTGTTGTATTGTTTTTGTAATGTTATCTTTGAGGTATGTTTTGTTTAATGTTTTGTATTTGGGTGAAAGTTTCAGACAGAAGGCAATGGAAAGAGTTGGAGGCCTTTGCCGTAAAGCACACCGAAATAAGGGATATTTTGTAACAGGCAAAAGTGAAAACTGTAGCATTTTAGTTCATTTTTTAAATGACTTTTTAAGTTTTACTTTTCTAGTTATTTAAGCTGCCAAAATTGTAAAATATTTCAGAAAATAAAGGCTTTATTATTTGTTTAATGTTATTTGATAGTGCGGAGTTCAGCTTAGGTTGGTTATGCTTAAGTCAAAAATTTTGAATAGATCAGGAGGGTCAGTTAGTTGTATATCATCAAGTGAATACGCAAATACGAACAGCGAAGAGAAGTTCCATAATAAGTTCAAAGTTTTAGACAAAAATGTTTTTAGTGAATTCTTATTGCTCTCAGATGGCGACCGCGAGTGGCATTTACAGCTGAACTACCGTGGCCGTGACATGTTAACTTATAAATCCCGATTGTTTGTTCCAAATTCTATAGTTTGTGTTATAGAAACAACCGCCAAGTTATGGTAGAGGCCATGCAATGACCTAAATAAATAAAATGAAATAAATAAATAAACGTTTCACACTCATAGCTCCCCACTAGGATACCCTGTGTCGGGGATGCCATGGAACACACACAAAGACAAGGACAACTAACACCCAGACCCAGAGCAGACATTTAAATTCATCATTCAAACATCTGCTTCCAAATACTCTAACACTAGGGCAGCCACTCGGCCTACATGAAGTTACTCCATTGTGAATTCTGCTGAACTAATCTAGGTGAAGATCAAGTTTCATAAACATTGAGCAATTGTAAAAATTACCAGAACGATTAAAGTAAAAGGCAAAAAAAGGCTAAAATTGTTAGCACCGTGACCTGAAATCACGCTTAAGGCTATGAGGAAAGGGTATGCTAAGCCGAAAACAGCTCATAATTACGAGTATTCATTATTGAAAAACTTTTACTATGGAATCAATCCTGAAATAGCAAAAAAAAAACAGTTGCTCCATACTGTAGTCGGAGTATCTGACTCAATAGACTCTAATATATGAGTAAGTACTATCGTATTAATTATAACAAGATCAGTTCCTTACATTTTGTCGACTCGTCAACATCATCATCATTAGCCTGTGTTGACCCTCTGTTAGGATGAGCCTCTGATAGGATACTCACGTTTCCTTTTAGCCATCCTTTCTTATTCCATTTAGTCGAGTTTCATTGATATTTATCTATGTAATAGCTGCTAAGTACCTAAGTATAGAAAAAAAAATATTATGTTCGACGAACAAGGAAGAAAAGAAACCAAACTGTGCCTTCAGTAAAGTCTTAATAGTATAGGACCTCGCAAACATCCTTGCGGTACCCCGGAGTATTGTATACAGACCCTGTAAGAAACTTGTGAGTTGTGACAAACAGACCAATCGATATATTGCTAGCTCGACTATAAACCGACGGACAAACTTTTTTATTAGTATACTTCCAGGCATGAAGTTCCGGTACTATTTTCTTTGAGATTTACTAGTTTTTGGGATTTATTTTTCGTCTGTTGGGAAGTGGGAAACTGTTTTGGACTTCAGATGGATTAAATAGAGATCGTATATATTTCTAATTCTACCCATAGAGCTTAAAAAGGTAGAGGCGTAGAGGGTTATTATAAATTTAAAGTATAAGTGTACGTCTGTGACGTTGAATCTCACAAAACGGCTGAAGTTTGATTAAGTTTTATACTTTGAAAGACGACTTGATCTAACAGAAGACTTGAAACTATAAAAGCTTCTAAAAACCTACCTACCTTTTAAAAACTATCAGATAGGAACAAGAGATCGTGGTTAGCGACAAGGCCGCCAGTTGCACCATTAGTTTTTAACCGTGAACAAAAATATATTATTTATTTATCTAACAGCGGTTTCGATTACCAAACTGATGGCTTAATTAATATAAAAACTCATTATTATTAATGAATGAAAATAATGATATATTATTAATTATTGAGTGATTTAATAAAACGAAGTTAAAAACTAGTTGCGTTTAACATGACTCTGGCTTTGTGAATAGTTTACGAGTCGTAGAGATGTAGTAAGTATCGATAGTTTCTATCGATTGTTAGGTTATTTATACCTAAGGCTATTAAGTCAGCGAGTCGAATGTCGACGAAGCTGTCATGTCGTTTTGTTTGACATAATTATATGAAACTGTGTTGCGGGTGTAGAATAAAATTGCATTCCAATGTATGTAGTTTTTGATCATTTTCTTAAACCTTCTATTTCTTAGATAGGCCAGATTCTAAGCGTCAAAAGCTTTATTTTTGTAATATCTGCTTTTTTTTATTCTATAGGTGGCAGACAAGCAAACGGGCCGCCTAATGGTAAGCGATCACCGTCGCCTATGGATACCTGTAACATTGGAGATGTCACAGGTACGCTGCCGACATTTTGCCGACCGAGGGAGCTTGTTCCACATTTTGCAGGTGTGGAACGAACTCGGTTATAAGCTATTGTATAAAATAATCTAAAGTTTTGGTTTGGCTCGCGATTTTGACGATATTGCCTGTCCATTGTGCTGCCAGATAATCGACTCGGAGCCTATTTTACCAATATTAGTATCCAATAGTTCACAAACTGGTTGGTCTAATAGGCTGGTCCAAGTCGGTAGAAGCAATATATTAAAACAAAAATTTTCTTGTTTTACTTTACCCAGCCACAAGTTAAATTGATCTAGTAATAAACTATCTAGCTGGTGATGGGAAACATTATAACTGATCAAGTTAATCAATAAATTAGCTTTTTATACGTCTTAACTCTAAATCTAGTTAAAGTCTTGTCATACTTTTTGTGATTGATTCCATATTTATCGATATTTTATTCGATATCGTGACACAACTCTAAAGCAAATGCTCATTCATCCGTGAAAATCACGCACAAGTGTCAAAATTTTACCGGCACTGCAATGTTAACGTTTATGCAACGTAAAGCTGAATAACAGAGTTTAACACTTGTTTGTTTACGATAGCATGAAATGTTTAGGTATGTTGCAAAAGGGTATACATTGGGTATCACTTATAAACGCTGTCTTAACTTAATCACTGCTTAAAATGATTTGGTAGCTTTTCGTTGATGTGCAACGTCACGGGCAAAAACAAGATAGAATTTTAAACACTGAATAAGTTTAGGCAGCGTTTATAGGAAAGATACAGTGACCAAGAGTCTTACTTATAATCCTACTACTATTATAAAGGCGAAAGTTTGTATGTATGTATGGATGTTTGTTACTCTTTCACGCAAAAACGGCTGAACGGATTTACATGAAATTTGGAATGAAGGTTGTTCATGGTCTGGATTAACACATAGGCTACTTTTTATCCCGGAAAACGCGGGTGAAGCCGCGGGGCGCAGCTAGTAATATATAAAAAAACATCAATCAGTCAGTCTTCAGTCAGTCAGTCAGCCAGTTCAGTCGGTCAGTCTTCTTAGTCTTTATACTCCACTTTCATCTATCTTCGAAATCGTCGTTCAGAAGCTCACGCTCTTTTTTATCCACTTTTTTTTCTCTTGTGAAAAATAGTTATTCAAATGATGAATAGTTAAAAATTAATAAAGACATCTGTGCAAGAATTAATAGCCTCCAACCAAGCTTTAGCCAGAAGGGCGTGAATATTCAAAAACGATTCTTAAAGAGAATTAGACACACCTGGTTCAGAAATAACTAATACACTTTGAAAGGAACTAATTCTTGCTAAATCAAGCATAAAAATCTTCGATTCAACCCTTTGAGACGATTTAAAGGAAACTTCTACGTACATTGCTGCTTCAAAACTTTGGCGACGAAAAGTACTAGCTACGTAGACAGCAATGGTGCATGAAATGTGCTATTGTAAGGGGGAATAAATGTAAGGTAAGGACAACAGCAGACCTTGTTTCAAAGATAATGCCCTAAAGCGATTTTGACAAATGATTTGAGATTCATCTTATTCAAAACGGTTATTGCATAATTGATTTAGACGTAGCGTAATTAAAATGTTATAGATATTTAACGGTAGGTTAAGTTCTTTGTGGAAACAGTCGATTTTGTCGCTTGAATGATTTGCCGATTAATATATTCCTGTGAGAACTCAATTACTAATTGTATGTTTGATAAATGTTGCGTTCAGTTTGATGATGATTAAATACTGATGGATCCGTCCGGTATTCTTTACATCCATCTTTGTATTTATATGAGAATTTGGTTTTAATTTAAAATTATGAGAACCACAAAATGATAAAATGTTGATGCCAAACTTTAAACATGACATTTTGTAAGACAATAATTTTGTCAGCGTTTTTCAAAATGGCATGGTTTACTAAAAAGTTCTACTGAACGCTTGGTAAATTTTAATTTACACAACAAGGTAAAACAATTTACCATTTGGGTACAAATTGATTTGATAACATTCAAAGGAGATTTTCTTTTGTAACTCAATATTTATTTCATTTAAAATGTTACCAATTGACACAATAATCTATATTATTATGGTATCAAAAATAGCAATTAGATGCCATTTCAAAATAAATCAGGGAAATTAAAACCCAAATCGAAATTTCACACAGCATTCGATTATTTCTCCGCCGCCATTTTTTTGTGCTCGAAATCCCAACTTTGCTCCACCGGGGCTCGCACAGAAGTCTTGAGACGTTTTTTGTCTTTTATTATTTCATTATAACACGAAGCACACAAGTCATCAAAATATCGTTAGTAGGGTCCCGTATATTGTGTTATTGGCAATTTTTTTGCAGTAACTCAAAAATTGACTTCTGCTGACGCCTGTATCATTCCTTATTGTATTTCAACACGGTGCGCCATTGTTGTTTTATTTATTGTAACATTTTTTTACGCTGTAACATTTTTTTGGGAACGTTGTATTTTTTTTTACATTTTGCTAGTGTGAAACTGTGTATTGTTCAAATAGAATATTACTTTATAGAATAGAATAGTAGAATACGACAATTAACTACTTTTTGAGATTGTGTCAGGAGGTTACGTTAGACGTGTTTATAAGAAGTGACATAACTTAGAATAGTATTGTTAATGCTACTTTATTGTTATTTAAGGTTTGTAATACTGTCGTTACAAACATATAAATATAATATAGGATGCATCTAACGCTGCAATTTATAAATTGGAAAATAAATTCAGAAAGAACTACCTGTCTCCTTGTTTGTTACCTTTTACGACAGTAATCCTACTAATAAAATAAATGTCAAAGTTTAAATGTTTGGTTTTAATAAAATTTAGTATAGAGTTAGCTAAGTACTCTCTAGATTCTTTGAATATTTCCCCTCGATTTAAAATATTTGTCATTCCGGAAAACCACCAATTCATGTATGATAGCTTGTAGTACCTAAACTAAAATGCACAGCCAGTAATTTTTTCATGAACTTAATTCATTAGTATTTCAACTGCCATTACACAAAACCGTCAATTATCTCTTAAACACCAAACACAAAATATAACAATTAAAATTTGCGTTCACGGTTGCGCCCGCGCATACCTCGAGCGTGAAACTCGCGTGTCCGCAGTTGGCTGTCGACTCTCGATCTGATAAGACGTGCGACGGTGCGACAGGTTGATTGTATGGATTAATGCAATGCATTTTACATTAAATTGCATTATACTTATAAAAAAGTTAAACTTACAATGTATTGTAATTATTGTGGGTTTGCGATTTTTTTGCAGAAAAATATGAATTATGGAGTTGTTTTGTTTAATGCTTTTATTTTAAATGTCAAAAGGGTGGACTATAATTAAATTATTTGTTATGGTTTTGGAGATACGAAGTTATTGCAAGAATAAATAAATGTAATTATCAAAATCAATAAACCTATAGTTAAAAATATTCGTTTGTTTAATTTAGTATAACGTAGTAGGTAGGTGTACCTACATGTGGATTGCGTTGCGTGTGAGCTTCTTAGTTAACCTACGATTTTATTCCTGCACTAACTAGTGAATTTAGATTTAGAGCCATGCTTTCATCAAACCATTTCACCATTTTCATTTTCAATCTTTAATCCTCCCAACTACTGGGATACAGAATAAAAGAGATACATAAATATGCATATAATATTAGTACAGATCAGATACATTTAACAAACAACAAGGAACAGATTCCTGTCGAAATGATCTTATTTGCATCATGGGTCATGGGACTGTTAAAATTTTCCCATCCAAAAGAAGTATTAAAATATGAAGATCCAAAGTATTTATGCAAAAATATCACTATAATCATCCATGAGAACAATTTGACTATTCAATGTAAGACCTCAAGAAATATAGGAAATAATTAATCAAAGTCCCTCTAAATAGTTGAGGATCCCAAGTAATTTGCTTAATCCGTCATTCCTTTTAAAATTGCTACGTATTTCAAAACTAACTCGGCAAAAAATCTTTCAAGGCAAAATAAACTTTATTTTTCAAAGATTAAAAACCTTTTTGGAATAATTGGTATAGGGTCCAAAATATTTGCATACGTTTGTAACGCTGCGGGCGTCAAAATTGCCATTGAATCGAGTACTTTGTGAAAACCAAAGGGTTGAAATAGTGATGCAATTTTGAAAATACAATTTAGACCCTATTTTAATAGTGATAAGAGTTTTGTAAGGTGAATGGGACTGTAAAGTTAAGATAGTTGTAACATTTGTTAATGATGCGTTAGGAATGGCTAAACAGGTTCTGTCTATTTCGTATACGATGCGCGATTTTCTCCTATTCTGTTTGTCTACATGATCTAATTTTATGATTACAATATGCAAATTTAACTTTCGTGAGAAAAAACGATGTCTTTAGTAACGTTTTTTGACTGTGTAAAAGGAGCAGCTGAATAATTGTTTACAATATCGATTAAACTTCTTAAAAATTAGAATAATTACTTCAATGTATTGTTTTATTTCATGTTAGTACTAGAGTGATTTTGAAATTGATTCATGGTTTTCCATGATTTATTTTATCTAGGTTAAGATTTATTTCACAATGACATGAATCAATATATACAGGTACTTTACATTACTTTGGCCTTTGTTTTAAAGTTTCAATGAATGTACTAGCAACAATGTCATTAAAACGTTATTTTTAATTACTAGATGCCTTATAAGTCCTCATAACTATGTTGACATAAATTATCTACTTTTCAATACCTCAAATAGTTTATCCAACTAAAAACTCCTAGTTAAAAATTTTGAACTTTAGCTACATAAATGTAATGTGTAAGTTTTCTTAGTATCTATCCTTTATTTTGAACTCAGTCCTCATTAACAACTATTCCGTCATATTCAGCACGTTAAACTTACCTGACATTTCAAAAAAACTGTTAAAAAGAATTTTCTATTCGAAATACAATTCACTAGACGTACTAACTAGCGAATATTTCACAAGAAAATTTAATTAAACGAATAACCCATCTGAGAAAAAATAAAAGGTCAAAATCGCACAGTGGGAGAACTATCGCTTTTAACTGGTAATGTTAGCGTCTAATTAAAAATGTTAACAAAAATTTCAAACAGCAAAAAGTCGAAAACGAAATTCACCACCTAATTGTGTTCCAAAGGTGTGAATTTACTTGTACAAAGTGAAATATAGAAGTCGCGTGTAATGTTAAACAAGAAGGAATTTGATGTTAAAATACTTCGCGAGTCGAGTGCAAATAATTGCTACTATTTAACAAATATATTTGCATAACTTGACTGATACTCGACCGAGTCGGCAGTTAAGTGCAGAAAGGGTTGTTACTGTGCAGTTCTTAATGAGAGAGAAGTTATTTGAGTAATGCTATGTTCTGAATGTTTAGTTTTGGTCAGATGAGCTTTTGATGATGGAATTAAATAATAAGGTTTTTTTGTGACGTAGGTGGCAAACAAGAAAACGGACTGGATGGTAAATGATACCTGAAACACTGGAGACTAAAAGAGTAGAAAATAACGTCAGGATGAATCTATAGAATGCTGTAAAGGTATACTTTTTGTGTATATGTAATAGTAATAGATTGGTACTATAAGTATTCGTTTAGCTGTTTATCGTATTGTGTCACTAGACGGATAGGCTGGCCAACAAAAACTGGACGACATCAAGTTTCCTCAAAACTTCGAATTTCCAAGAAAAGTAGTACATTTCTAAGGAAATAAGGGTAGTTACTCATTTCCTACTACAGGACTACTTCAGACTCATTTTAGCATTAAAAATTCTCGACGGCGACCTGCCAAGTATTGAATCCGTGGACTTACGATACCTAAGCTACTTAAAATATAAACAGGACAATGACTTAACTTTCAAATACGTACTGAAGAGTCTAGTAAGTTTAGAATTGTATCATCGCGGCCTCGTGGTTTACATTTAATTTTCTTAAAAATTCTATGATAGGCTTGCGTTTGACCGCCATCTTGCTTGATGGTAAGCAATTATGCGGTCTACGACGGAGCACGCTTGCCTAGAAGATACCGATTCACTCTCGACTTGAAGACACCCATATTATAACCATCGGAGAACACCCACTCAGACAGAACATTTCACACTCTGGCAGTTCGCATAATAAATGTGTCAAAGCGTTTTGTTCAGATTTTTGGTATGTCGAACATAAACCGATATCACTTTTTGTGCTTATGTGTATCATGACCATTATACTGGCTGAGTGTTTGGTTATAATGACTAATAAGTAAAAAAGGCGTCGCTTCTCTATAAAACGTTAAACCGTCCTGATGCAGCTTTAGACGTAGTTTGTTTAAATTTCTTCTAGGCAAGCGTGCTCCTTCGTCTGCATCATTGCTCACCATCAGACGAGATGGCGTTCAAACGCAAACCTCTCAGTAAATAAAAAAAAGTAAACATAAACTGAAAATAAGAAGTGTTTAACTTACTGTAGTCTCACTGCTTTTTAAGTCGTATCATTAAAATAAGTATAAAATGACTCACATCAACGCCTCCATTGTTCCACGGTGGTAGCGCGTAGTGGGAGGGGTCGTGGTGCCCTCCCCCCATGTGCTCCGCCATCACCGACATCCAGTGCACCAGGCCCTGGGCCCCGCCGCCGCCTGATGTTCCTGGGATTTGGAGAACACAGTTAGAGGAGCACTAAGAAGAGCTTGATGGGATCAATCAAATGCTTAACCAGATCGATCTTAAATAGCTTGTAACTCTTATAGATGAAAGATAATGAAAAAACTAACGTATTACTATAACGTCTTTAGAAGTAAGAGTAAAGTCTGATACAGTGAAAGAGTAATCCAAAATGCAGAAAAAAATCTAAAATGGATGGACATCGCAACGAGTATGACGGTCATAGAATAGCATAGAAACGCGCCGTTTCAATCTCACGTAGTAGAAGCAGGGTGGGAAAATGATGCCTAAGACTAAGAAGACGATAAGATCAGCAAAAGGTAGCTTATGAACTAATGAGCCACCTCGAGGTAAGCCATCACCGTCGTCTATGGAAATCAGAAATCAGAAATATTTATTGACCTTAAATAACAAATAATGTCACAGGTAAGTCACATATTTATGGATATCTATGGATGCCTGTACCATCGGAGGCGTCACGAAAGCGTTGATGACTGTGGTTAAAATGTATGAGTGGCAGGTAGTAGAGGTAGACATAGACAATGGCAGTGTAAAGTGATAGTTACCAGTAGGCACGGCGGCGGGCTGCGCAGACGCCTGCTCCTGCCCCCCTCCCCCGCCGCTCCACACGAACGCAGACGACGCACCCGCCTTCTGGAACAACAGCTAGGTGTTAGTACTGGTAATAGTTTGAACTTATAAATAAGGGTACAAGATAAGGGTGTAACTGTAAATGAATGCTGTCAATTTCAATACAAATATGTACGCTAGATTTGGGAAACTTAATAGGGTGGTTAAAGTTGGTTGTTAATTGGCTAAAATAGTTGATATCGATATTTATAAGTTTCTGCACGAGTTACGATAAAAAAGCTAATATATTTGAAAATGAAACATTTTATGCTCCTATGGGGTAAATTATAATAGGTTTCGATAAAATCTGCTGTATTCATGACATACCTATCACATCATTTACTTACAAGCTTGTGGTTAATTGCAAATGTTTCACGCGAACTTTAATATAACTTTTTATTTTAAAAAACAAGTCACAAGCCACAGTCAAAACAATCACAATAACATTTACCTCATCAGGAGAATCCGTCATCCTATCCCCGTTCTCATCATCCGACGCATCCATCCCGAAGTTATTCCTCGGAAACAACATATTCCTCGGATACAAAGAATAGCAGTCTGCAACATTTCTCCTTCTTTTCCCGAGATTGGCTAAGAAGTTCTTATACAGCTGCGTTGGCAGCAAAAATGGAGAATCTTTAAAGCTCAAATTTTGATTCCGAAATGGATTTGTAAAGTTTAGATCGGGTAGGAACTCTTTTTTTATAAAATCTGATACAGGATGCAAATTCAACGTATTATCAGTATAATCTAAGGCTGCGTTATTCGATTCTTCATTATGATTATCTAGATCACTTATATCTGAGTTAGCATCACTAGAATTATTGCTATCATTCTTGTTTTCATTCTCTGTATACTCTTCGAATTCTCGCTTCATTTGCATGTTCATGTTTTTTATAAATATATTTGAATTGGTCAAGGTTACTGACATCCTTTGGCACTGTTCACTTACAAATATCTTTTCACTAATCACTAATGTCTATGTTATATTGAAATAAAAATATATATAATATCTTTGTAATAATTGTGTAGGTAATTTTAGGAACTATCGTTGGGTAGGAGGTGACTGGACCTTTACTAAAACATGAAGAATTTTGTTATATTTGTTTTAAAGTTTTATTTGCATGTTCTTAGCCCGATTCGTTGTAACTTGTAATTTTGAGCTAGTTTGAATTCTGTCTTATTAGATTGCGGATCTACTCGTATATTGGTTTCTTATAGGATCTATTTTATTGGTAGCGTATTTGATTTTCTTCTTTATTGTATTTGTTTAGGTTGTGTTTTTGTCCCAGTAACTAAACTGTAGCAGGTCTACTTGTAATTAGCGCCGTATCACTATGATAATCCACCATTTTTTTTTGTTAAAAATTGTTAGTGATTCAGTTTAAAAGTTTATTTTCCTTTTATTCTTTGTTCTCTATTATACAAATTCACTAGCTGACTCGACAGACGTTGTCCTGTCAAAAGCCATTGCGTAACTATAGCAACCGTAGTATGTTGATGCTAACTTGTCAATTTATAGTAAAAATTATCAGTATATATATAATTTGCAATAAATTAAAATTGCAACTATAATTTGAGATTTAAACTATCCTATCTCTCAAGTTGGATCGAACTGCACATGGTGTGCGAATTTTATTATAATCGGTTAAGTGGTTTAGGAGTCCATTGAGGACAAACATTGTGACACGAGATTTATATATATTAAGATATTCAAGAATGAGAAACTATTGATTATGCTGAACTCAAAAATAGTTACGTCTTCTTAAGAAGACCTAAAAATATCAACAATATTTAGTTTATACAAAATTATAATGTAAAATTCAATGGCAATCAAAATGGATGATGATGATCAACTCAAAAGACCTTACCTATTTATAAAGTTTTCGTAAAGGTAAGTGACATTTGTCGTACAAGTTAAATGATATTTTTCAATCTAAGCAACAGCTAAGCATCGTTTAAAAGAAGACTTGAAAATAAAGCACTGCTAATGGATTGATTACACCTAACGAGTACAGTAGCGAGACAGTAAATGGGCATACTCAGCCGATCAAACAAATCATGGTTGTAGAGACTGCCTCGCCTCGTCAACTGGTTACACAAACCGAGTCAGCCGAGGGCACTGTCTCACCACTGTACTCTTTACGTGTAATCAAAGTCAAATTATGTGCATCATATACCTATCTTAATATATATAAATCTCGTGTCACAATGTTTGTCCTCAATGGACTCCTAAACCACTTAACCGATTATAATAAAATTCGCACACCATGTGCAGTTCGATCCAACTTGCTCAGATAGGATAGTTTAAATCTCAAATTATAGTCGCAATTTTAATTTATTGCAAATTATATTTATACTGATAATTTTTACTATAAATTGACAAGTTAGCATCAACATACTACGGTTGCTATAGTTACGCAATGGCTTTTGACAGGACAACGTCTGTCGAGTCAGCTAGTACCTATATAAAATAAGCCCAAATATTATAAGTGAGGCCCAAATAGATTTGTCTCTTTTAAAAGCTCCCAAAATATCTGCCATTTACCTAGCTCCAGAAGCGACTAAAACCAGCATCGATCCGTCTAGATATATTCGGATGTGGGTCAGAAGTAAAAATATTTTCGTGGAGCTCTCATATTTTAAGGCAGGGCTGCAGGTTTGACCTGGATCTAGAGTTTTATCTTGAGGATTTTACGAGTATGCTTCAGGTTTTATACCTGAATTTTTATGTTTTTGGTGGTAAAGATTACACTGGATAGGTATTTACAAATTTACAGGTAATAGTAGTAAATAGGTATTGTAGTATATGTTACGTAGGTTCATTGCAAATTCAGACAAAACGTTAATTGAAAAAAATTAACTTACCAAATTTTACTTTGGCATCGGAGTTACACACGTATACCAAATTTCAGTTTAATTGGACATCGGGAAATGGTTCAAAATCTGAATTTGTTCTTACGTTTAATTAACCGAAACTACTATTTTATTGAGTCGGATACTTAATTGTAGTTTCGATATCTGGGGATCTTTTTCAAGGAGTAATTAACCGTGACCGTGACGCCTGCGACCATGCTTTGTCTTGCAAAAAAACATAACGTGATAAATCGTCTTGTATTAAACTTAATTAGTCCCATATAATTAAAACAAAATATATCAAAATTATAAAACCACCCAAGATTTTGCAATAAAAGTAGATTTCTATCTTGTTTACAAAGATTCTACCCCTGCTTTTCTCTTTTTGCTATTATTGAAATTGTACAAACCGTTTAAGACTACACTCGAAATTTATTCCCACAGACATTTCACCCTGCTTTCAATTCTCGATCCAACCCACATATTTGCAAAGTGTAACAACCCTATACTTACCCTTAAAACCTAGATTCCCTAACAAAGCCCTCGAACCTTATTCTGTGGCGCTCGAGATTACCTCGGTCACTCTCACTGTCATGCCGTTTCTAATAAGAGCGACAGAGACCGAGATAATACCTCACTTGCTAGAATTAGGCCCTGGACTGAATTTTACCGAAATACCCTTAAGAAGTTCGTACTGACCTATATTTTAGAACAAAGCATTATGTCACTAGACAAAAAAGTTGGAAGATATTTTTGATAATATTTTAGGAAATTGATTTCTTAGAGTTTAATTTAATTAAAAATATTTTTGTTATAGAATTTGTTCTACTCAAATTATACATTTTTAAAACGGTTACAAAATTATATTTACAGTACTTTATTTACTGCACATTCTTTTGAGGAACAAAATTAAATGCTTTTACTAGGCGACTAAAAAAATCTTATAAGAAATATATCTTATAACAATCTTATTGTTAAGAATTCTAACAAGACTGAAAGTAAATATGAAAATAAGCCTCACAGGTAAAATAAAACCGTTAAAAATAAGCTTTTATGCATTGTCATCGGAGTTACACGGAAATTCCAAATTTCAGCCCAATCGGATATCGAGACTGAACCAACCAACCGATAGAAAAAACTGTATTACATAGCAACTTAAATAAAATCATGTGAAAGGTCATCACATGGACTACTTACTTGTTAACAAAAAAAGTCGTAAATTAGTACTAATTATCTAACGAGCTGCCGTGTTCGACTAGCGCAGCCTGTCTTATCTATGCTGTACTAAGTGCTAACTATTCTATGGCAGCTTGTTTGTAAACCTGCTCTTGACACGGTTAAACTTAATCAGGCTAGACCTAATTAGATGAAACTATTTTGTGTGGAATTCTTTCACGAACTTTGACGTGTATTTTTTATAATCTTAAGCTATGTATCTATGAGACGTAACAGTACTAAAGAATCCGAAAAATAAAGTCAAGAAATTTCATGTTATGAGTAAAACTGATTTAACGAACAATAAAGCAAAAAGTGCCAAAAACTTTTTTGTAGGTAATAATCATGAATTCTCAAAAGAATTCTTATGTGCCAATAAAAGAACACCACATTGTAAAAAGGATAATCCACAGCGTTAGGGGGGCTACTCACTTCTTTTACGTTTCAAACTCGCCTATAGACCAGTCGCCCCCCTTCAAAAACGGTAGGGGTTGACGCCTTGAATATCAACGGTTATAGCGGTGGAGTCGAGAAATAAAGTCAAAATAAACTGCAGGAAAAACGACGTGAATAGAAAAGGGGTGAAATAAAATATGAAAAGGAGAAACCGAAAATGAATCATTAAAAACTCATGACTCTACATAATTAGGATAAAAAAAGAAGATGAGGATAATGTCAAAAAATTAAACAATAGTTAAAATTAATCAAAATAATACAATACCACTCTAAACTCTATTCTTAACACAAACGTTTAAAATACGTTAAACAAAAAAAAAAACATCCATTCACAATTAATAAATAAAGACCACTGTCATGGACGTGACACATTAAAAATATAATAACTTGTTCCAACAAGACGGTTGAACAACGGTTACTTCCAGTTAGAAAATAAATAAGAATTAAGCGTCCGTGTCGGCAGCGAAATTATCCGCAAATTGCCACGTTTATGCGCATAATTTTAAACAAAGTCACATAATTACTGGCCAGTCATAATCGGACTTAAATAGCGCGAAATGTCCTAACGTAAATGCTATCGGGCATCTTTACGGACAAAGACAACACTACCCACGCACACAAGCACAACTCATTAACACATTTACATCACTAATGCGACCACGTGTCTCTAACTGCAATCAGAACTTTCAATTTAAGAACCTCTTTGAGTTTTCAACTTTTTAAAGCCGACGTTTTTTGTTTTTCGCGCGGTTTTGTTCGTTTTTTCAGATTTGGAATGCGTTTTTTTACGAAACGGGCTAAGAACTTCGTTTAAATTGCCGCCGTCGCCGATCGATTTGTAAAGACATTTTTTAAATGGAATTTTAGTTGTTTTGATATTTTTTTCCCGTTTTTTGTGAGTTTAAAATTTTTAAGTGAACGAGCAGTCTTTACCGCGAGGTTTTCGCTATGGAACTCTTCCCGTGAGGTTGCTGCAAGGAAAAGCATTTTCCCAACACATGCAAACTTTTCTTCAGATTCGTACGTGTGTGAGTGTTCACGTATAGTCTACGTGTCGTCGTGTCGAGACGCGAGGCGATATGTGCATGTGTGTATCGATTGCTGTGTGGGTATTTTATGACTCTGAGTGCATCCCTTTCGAACTGCATGCAATTTATATGTGTGCGCTTTATTTTTTTTCTAAACGGGCGCGCTCTCTGTATGCGAAGTTTTCGTGTAGGGGTGTACTGTTTTTTCATGTGTGATCGTGCGATTTTGGTCTTTGACGCTTAGATAATAAAGGCTATATTTGTGTGCATGAAATAAATGTATTTTTCAGTTTTATATCGACGATATGAGAATCGCGGATAGCAAAGAAAATGTAAGACGAGTAAAAAAAGCATGCATCGTATATTTTCAGGTAGACACATTTTTCTTTAACCCATTTATAGTGTGGCTTGTGTGTATGTGTGATGCATCTGGGGGGTGGGTGGTTTTTAAAGGGTTGGGAGGGGGGACATATATAAAAATGATAACGCATCGCAAGACGGGCTGCTTTTATGGTTTTTCTTTATTTTTTAATATTTTTTTTATTGAAGCGCTGTTTCAGACAGACGACCGTTTCGGTTTTATTTTCGTACCTAGGTCTAGGAAATTCTTTTAAATTTTTTATAGTTTAAAAATACAGGATCAGAAAAGGCTTCTTCTTATTTAAGAAGTACCTACTAATATAAAAAAATATATTTCTATAATAGCTTTGTTGAAGTCCTAAGAGATATGAATAAAAAAATACCGAAATTAGAAACATACAAAAAAAACATGCAGTCGAATTGAGAACCTCCTCCTTTTTTTAAGTCGGTTAAAAAGTATTTCGTCTCTTAATTATTATGAATTACCTAGGTACTAATGCATACTTAGTGTTACCTACGTGCGGTCCCTATACTGACCTAATAATGTCTCTAAAACAATTAGCAACCTTAAGACACACAAAATAAATTCTCTTTTTGGTAAGTAAGGAGCTCACAACTTCTCTGAATGGACAATAGAGTCAAATAAGTGTTTCGAATTACATCGCGTTTGATTCATTTAGCCAGTAAATAAATTACACTTATACATTTTATGCTAAATTTGATGAAACGGCTGAACGGTTTTTAGAAAAACTAAAATTAGAAATAGCATAAATAGCGTGAATTAGCATAGCCTACATTTTATCCGAATAAATTTTTGTAGTAAGATGGCGAATGTAAACGCAGTTTATTGGTAGAAACAAGGTACGAGTATATTGTGGGTTAAGTAGTAATTATTCAAATCGAAAATTGGTAAAAAATATAAAAAAGAAAGTTTTATTATCATCCCAGTTTGGAAGAGGATAAAAATTTATGCCCCGGGTGAGGATCGAACTCACGACCTTAAGATTATGAGACTTACGCGCTGCCTACTGCGCCACCGAGGCTCTATTATGAAGCTTGAATTTAGGTAAGTGATTGAATTTATTAATTCTTTTTAGTTTATAGGAAAGACAATAATACTTTGTTTTATCAAGTGGCAGTGAGCTGTGGTTTTACTTTGTTCGGCAAAAAAAGTATTCTTTGTCCAAACATTGTGTAAATTATCTACATAATATCTATGTTGGGTTGGGTATAATACCTATACATGAATTATGTGCCTATGCATATCTACTTCAGTTAGTGCCGCTTTTTTCTTCTGCTTACTCAAATTAATCGAATTCGTGAATATCTGGCTTGATAAGATTTATAGATTTTTTTTTCAGTCTATACCGAATGAAGTTTAGAAAACTTACGAGCAAATGAAAATCAACTTTCTTTCAGGAAGTTAAACCTTTTTTGATGTCAACCTCAAATTAAAAAGATCGATTAAAAAGTAGATATAAAAACCTTTTTTAATCATAAAAAACAAAGGAATAAAGAAAAATTTCAGCGACTCACACCTACTCTATGGTGAAGAAAAGGTAAAAGAAAATAGAATGTCTCCAAAGACGAACTTAAATACAGAAAGGCTGAACAAAGTCTTAGGAAAGTCCGTCTACCTGTAATCTGTCACACAATAGACCTGCCCACTCAATTTTCTACGAGAACATAAAAAAATAAAATAAAATCCTGCACCACGCGAAACGAAATATTACCTACCTAGGTGCACAATATATCACGACGGTTCGTATATATAGGAAAAATATAAAATACGACGAGGAAAAAATACATAAAAGCAACAAAAATATGTTATTCTCAAGACTAGCACACAGGTGAGGGTAGTTGTGTGAGAGGGTGAGGTGGTGTGTGTGTTAGTTTTAAAAGGCATGGAGACGGTTTAAAATAAACTATACATTTTTTTTAAACCTATGTGTATTAAATTATTATAGTTATATCAGCCCAATTACCCCATTATTGGGAAAAGGCTAGTCTTTGCATTCTAAGCCTCTTTTTTGACCGCTATTGGTAGGTCAACTCAAGTAAAAAATCAAAGCAAATGACGACTCATTAAGTCCAGCAATTTTAAACTATTTATCGATTAATCGTTTTTTTTTTTGTTAATTATTATTATTATTTAAATACTACTAAAACTATTTGACTGTGTACATATTGAATGCCCGATGTGGGTGAACTGACAATTTCAACTAATGCACTAACATCTAGCTTATAAATTACAATGTATCAGTTGTTCAATAAATATTTGAATCTGAATCTGATTGTCAATAACATTTTACCATGAGACAGCTGACTCTGTAGCGATTCCAGAATTGATCCTATTGTAGAAAATACAGTAACATAGGTTGAACACTGAACATTTAGTACTATAAATCTTTTTCGGCTTGACATACATTTTTTTATAACCCTGTTAACATTTAATTCTATTAATGACTTATGTAAGACAGTTACAGGAAATATTATTCTAAAAATATTTATTTCTACCTTTCGCTACTTTCATTTTCTAAGAGCAGTAAATCCTATACTTAGAAACTCCTTAACCTTTATCTTCTAGGTAAGTAAACTCTTGTTAAAATTTAAATTAAACCATTATTTTACCATAAAAAAGCAATCAGAATTTTATTACGTCATAAAATGTTAACGATCAAAAGTTTTTAAATTTAAGGCGTCTCCATAGGTTTCTTAGTCATGTGGACTATCAGTGCATAGGTGACGCTGTGAGTGTGTGCGTATGCACCAAACGTGGAAACATGGACGGTAGAAAGGAATACTAAACTGGAAGGGATGGATTTAACCCCCGACATAAATAGAAAGGTGTTATAAGTTTAGCTTGACATTTAGGTATTTTGAAAAGCTCTATTGTGATTCCGAGATAATTATTTTTATTTGTAATTACAGACATTTTCTGGCAGCATTACTTTTTCACTAAGCTAGCTGATTGCTTTGTAATCGTGCTGTACTTGGTACTTCAATCTTTTCAAAAAATTACAGAAAATCTATTGTTGTTTTGTTGATTTTGTGTATTCCAAAATATGTTGTTAAAATTAATGAATCGAAAGTTACTCAGGCACTATGGAAATGCAGAATTTCTACAACTGCAGCTACATGATAGTAAGTATCGATAGCGATCACAAAGTTACTAAGGTTCGCTGATACCTAGATTGAACTCAAAATTTATAAAACCCTGAACGTTGAAACAGCTGTACCGATTTTAATAAAACATGTCGAAGAACACTTTACCGGTTTAAAAGCTACGGTGCCACAAACACACATGGCGTTCAAACTTATAGCACCCCTCTTTTTGCGTCGGCGGTTAAAAATATAGCCAGTTCTAGGAAATCTAAGCCTGCACGCACACAAGCACGAAATGCACATGTGTTGTACACGCCGAACCGAACTCATATCGTACATACGCCCTTTATACGGCGAATGCTTGAGAATACATTTCGCGGTCATAAAATGGCAGATCTAAAAAATATCAAATTAAAAAACACTTTGCACCACTCATTTAAGATTGAGTCAAATTCTCGGACAAAAGTTTCTATTATAAATTACAAATCAAGAAGTCAAACTGCGACCGCGCCAAATGTTCATACAGTGAAATGGTAATTGTTTGGTAAAGTGTTGTTTGGATCCTTATAACAATTTTTGGATTATAAAGGACCTTGGGTACTTTTGTATGAATGTTGGCCCTTCGTTTGATAGTGATGAAACTTATGTTTGTTTTAGAAACAGTGACAAACAAGTAGATGATCATCCTGATAACCACCACCACCACCTGGACACCTGCACCATTACAGCAGTATTGTCAACGTTTTGCCAGCCCGGAGGTAGATATAGTACTTGTACTCATCATTATAAACAACTTTTATTACGAGATCAACCCAGAATTTGCGAAAAAAAAATCATCTGTTGCATTTTGTCGAGTGTCATTGATATTTGTCTATGGAACAGCTGATTTTTATTTTGCGAATTTCAGGCTGGTCCCATAGTAAAAGTTGTTCACAACGATGAGTACTATAAGCCCTTTTTGGCTTAGCATACCCTTTATGTATAACCCTGTATTAGTAGACACGTTTTTGAAAAGTCCCATGTTGTACCTACTATAACTCGAAAAGTATTCGACGTCCTGCAGGTCCGCGGAAGCAAAGAGCTGGTAAACCGATAATATTCCTAACATCCTAAGATGTGGGGTGAGCCTTTTGACGTACCTATGTCATAATTGTCATAACATAATCCCGTGCTAATTATTGCCAAAATGTGTCAAAATTATGTTAGTTTTCATAGCATAGTTAATGACTTCTTGCACTAAGCCGACGACATACAGAATTTACAATCGCAGCAATGCAAGCAACAATTCATATCGATCGTTGAATTAATCAATTGATAATCCACTAATTTAAAGACTAAACGGTACAAGTTTTTGCTAGCGTTGATAAAACAGCGTCAAACGTTTAAAGTATAAACTTTCGATTCTGCGCACACGCACGCCTAAATATAAATCGACACAGAGTCGGTGATTGCTACAGAGAGTTGGTTACACGTGCTTGTTTGCGACTTAAGAATTAATAACAACACCACTACGATAATTAGGTTAGGTTTTCTAAACGATACGTGCATAAAGGCCTGGACGGTGCTGGCCTAAGACCGGCAGGTATAGAAGAAATTGGGGGAGACCTTTGCCCAGCAGTGGGACATTACAGGTTAACAAAAAAAAAATGTGCATAAATTCCTAATTAGCATTAAACCAATTTTCAAACTGCAAAGTCTGAAAATAATCTATTTTAACTTTAAATCAAAAACGACGAAGCTCGGCAGTAATATTTTTCATCTCGTATCTCTGTAGATGTTCTACTCGGTGCTAGCGTGTTATCAATGTCATTAACATTAAACAGATAATGATAAGATAACGAATAGCTGGTCTGAAAGCGAAGTGCGAGCTGTTGAAACTTTCATATAACTATTACTTTACTCTTTTATAGTGTTGATTGACAGGTATCAATATTTGATGTAGTTTTTGTGCTGATAGATACACCCCGGTTTCACCCACTAAGTATCATGGAAGAATCGTTAGTTTTTGCGATATAAAAAGCAGCCAGTGTGTTAATCCAAAGTCTACGCTACCTCTATGCTAAATTTCACCTTAAATCGTAAAGCCGTTTCAGTGTGAAGAAGTTACAAAAAACACAAATCTACTGACACTACATATTTTCGTATTAATAATATTTGTTAAGATAATATAATATAGCCGTGGTAGCTCAGTGGGATAACAGCCGCTTCGAATTCTTGAAGTAGTGGGTTCAGACCCCGACTCATACCAATGAGTTCTTTCGAGCTTATGTACGAATTTACATAGCACTGGCTTTTCGGTGAAGGAAAATTTTGTGACGAAATCTGCATACGTCCGGAGAAGAAATTCAATGGTGTATGGAATCCACAACACAGCACTTGGCCAGCGTGGTGGAATACGGCCTGATCACCCTTCGAGGGTAGACCTGTATCTCAGCAGTGGGAGGATTAAAGGTTGAGAATAAGAATGATGTTGATAATGTTGATACAGCGGAGTTACGCCTGTGGTACCAGCCTGTGGTAGGTAAGTATTTTTATACGTTTTGAACTACTTTCCGAAGTTAGATTGTACTGAAATTTGGTATACGTGGTAAGCTCAGATGACAATGAAATAAAAGCTTGTTTTAAAATATTAAAACAAATATATTTAGATTTTCCTTTCTTAAAATTCATAAGTGTCACTAATCTTGTCCTGAACTGCAAACGAAAAGCCTCGTACGGTCAGAAAACACATAAAATATTCTATGAATTTATTTCAAAAGGTTTTTCACTGAAATTGCAAAACCGAATGCATCACAAATTTTTTGTTTGACTTTTTATATTTCATCTTGTACCGAGGAATATTTTTAGAAAGCTATGACGGTAAGCTCTGAGAAATAACTAGCGCACCACAGCTTTGCTTGTATTTCATCTTCGATAGAACTTACATTATATAAGAGCTTAAGTTTATGTAAATAACTTTTCATTGAAAGACGTTTTTGTTTGACCTCAATCGAATAAGCGATATTTTGGTACAACATGAGCTTGTTGATCCAAATGGTAGACAAGTTTATACTGGTTTCGAAGATACTCGTAGTTATCTTAAATATAAAATTCTCGTGTCACAATGTTCGTTCCCGTACTCCTCCGAAACGGCTTGACCGATTTTTATGAAATTTTATTATATTCAGTAGGTTTGAGAATCGGCTACTATCTATTTTTCATACTCCTAAGTGATAAGGGTTGTCCACCCTTAAAATTATTTTTTTATTTTTTGGACATAATTTTTATTTTTTTTAATGTGGCATTAAAAATACATACAACCCTAAATTTTCACCCTTCTATCACCAACCCCTATTTTTTAATAGTCACTAGAAACAATTTTATTTTATGGCAAAACAACGTTTGCCGGGTCAGCTACTTAGTAAGATTATAATATTATGCGTTACTTAGGTTAGTTTGGTAGTCATCATGATCATCATCCATTTTCCACCTACTGCTGAGAATAGGTCTCCTCTTTAACGTACCTTCTCTTAAATTGTGGATGGCGCAGACCTGTTATGGGCAAACGTGACGTTACACGTTACACATCAGACGAGCGCTTTGCTCGTCTCGTCACTCAATTGCCTATAAAAACATTTGACTAGCGAGCTGAAGGCTGAAGGGTCGCTGTCTTTCCGCGTTAGATTTTCTTTCTATTAGAATAATTGTTTTTGTTTTCATTTTCTTAGGAGCTAAACTCTTGTCGGTATGTAATTTTCCAGGCTTGGTGGTATTTTGCTAGTGCTTCTGTCTCCTTGTACGACATGACATCTGCCTTTTCTTTTATCTGTGGTGCAAGTGCGAAACTATAGTCAATCTAGACTGAAATAAATCAATAGAGTCTTATTCAGATTATAGACAAAATGATGATATTTACAATTTAATCGAGTTCAAGCTTATTTTCCATAATTGCTCTGCATGGTCTCAGAATAAATTATGATTTTAATTTAATTTTATTATATTTTTTACTTTTTCTGATTTGCTAACAGTACAGCCACTATCTCACGCTATAACTTATAGTTTCGGATAATGCATTAGAGAAGTTCTTTATAGCGAAGAATATTCTCATACATATATGATTATGTTTTATATTTATAACTTTTATGTGGCTCTTATTGCAGTAGTTTAAAAAATGCAATAACTTGCAATACCTAGTAAATTGAATTTAATAACTTAGAATATCATATTACCAAATCTATGGCAAGCTAGATCTATAATATTTTTCAACCGACTACGCCGAGGCCAAAAGGAAAGGTTAAAATATAAATTCAAAGATTCAAAATGAATTTATTTCAGGTTAAATGTACCCATAATCAGAAACAAAACTCAAACTCAAAAGGTTATGTTTTAACATGAAGTTTTAAGATTGATTGATTATTATCACTAGCTGCGCCCCGCTGTTTCACCCGCGATTTCCGGGATAAAAGTAACTTATGTGTTAATCCAGACCATGAACAACCTTCATTCCAAATTTCATGTGAATCCGAAGCCGTTTTTGCGTGAAAGAGTAACAATTACATCCATACATTCTTCCACACTTTCGCTTTTATAATATTTAGTAGAAAGGATAGTAGTATAGGATAGTTGGATAGTAGTAAGTAGGATAGTAGGATTTATCAATTTCAGGCAACCTATAAACTCTGACAACGGGGCCACTCGGCCTGAATATACAAACTTACGTACTTTATTTAATCTTTAATTATCATCATTTACCTTCATCACTTTTAGTAAGTATAAAGATTTCGTCCGTAATCGATGTTTACCGACGTGAATCGATTCAAAACCGATCATTTACCAAGCGGCGGGATCAATCGCATCGTAACATGAACTTCCGAGCAATTTTTGAGCAGTTTAATCATTTAAATTGGATATTGAACTTTATAAGGATGTTTTAATCGTAATGATATTTTGTTACTTGCCGTAAAATAATGTAAGAGGAAGGAAGTACGTAAGTAGGTACTAGTGGCCAGCCCATTTAGCAAGAGTTTTGATGTCAAATGTATTTAGTCACAAATTGCATCCTGTAGAGGGTTATAAGAAAAGGGTATGCTAAGCCAAAAGGGCGCATAGTACTCATAATTATGACCAACTTTTACTAATAGTGCCAACCCGAAAATCGCTGAAAAAAAAATCAGCTGTTAATTAGATCAGTAGACTAAACTTCTTGCGATCCCAAGCTGTGCTTTTCAAATGCTGATAACTCAGTCCGGTCCACTTCTTAATGTCGTCCAGCCATTTCCGTCTCTGTCATCCTGGACGCCTCTTCCCCGGAATTAAAATTTAATGAGTACAGTTGCGAGATAGTAAATGGGCATACTAGGCCTAGCTAATAAAACATGGTTCCATTGTCTCTCTCTCTCTGATTCTATACTTGTGACGTGTAATCAACCCATAACCTAAAGTTCTAACCTTCCTCAATACCAAGTCAAACAGACAATCATTCGGTCACGGATAGTTGCCTCAAAACCATCCAAAACCAGCCGTTTGAGAGCTTATTTCCAATCTGTAAACCAACATCGTTAGCGGTTACAGAGGCACGTCCGGTCATTACGCGGTCAGCGGAGCTACTGGAGCTTCGCTGATGATTTGGGTGAAACTTTGTGGACAATGTTATTGGTGTAGTCGGGGTAATTACTATGCTTCAGTTTAAAATCAAAATATACCAGGTAAGAAGACCTGTTTTTCTAAGTCGTAGTATATCCGCCTTTTAAGCCAGAGGTCCCGGGATCGATTCCCAGCCGGGCAGATGCTTGAATGATGAATTTAAATATCTGCTCTGCGTCTGGGTGTTAGTTGTCCGTCTTTGTCTTTGTGTGTTCCATGGCATCCCCGACACAGGGTATTCTAGTGGGGGAGCTATGAATGTGAACACTTTATTAAAAAAAAAGTAAAAATTGAAAACAAAACTTTGCGAGGTATTTTGCATTCTGGACTCTAATCATAAAATTACCCTATTATTTATATTATTCTAGATACTATTTATTCTAGATAAGTAGAGTTTTTCTTATAAACACTGCTTAAGCTCACTGTTTAAAATGCTATGATAAATTGACTAGACTATTTGCGCCCCGCGATTATATTCGCTATCCTGATAATTATTACTTATAAAGGAACTGATAATTTTTCCGAAATAAAAAAGGTATGTACAAATCCAGGACCTCCATCAGTATGGTAAATAAAAATTATCATTATATATATATATATATATATTATATAGTATCATTATAAGTACTATTTAATGGTACCACGGCGAACGAACGTTCATATCACATTACAACTCATTCTGAAGTTTTTGCATGAGTAACAAAAACATACACATACCACACCTACAAATACTTACAAATATACACACATACAAACTTCCACATTTATAATTATTAGTAAGACGACTATGCCAACGCGACGTTTTCACTAGGAACTAACGGACATTTTTTGCCAAAATGCATTATCGGTGCCAGACAATTCAATATACCAGCGATAGTGCATAAAGATTGCAAGACGTTTCTTGCACTTGGTTTTTAGATATAACAGACTGAATCAAAATGTCACTTATACTCGTCAAAAACAGATTTGAGATCAAATAACGGGGTGATATAAATTACTGACTTATTGAACTTAATTTTCTTATGTTTCGAATGTGTTTTTGAATGTAATGTTATTCGGTAAATATACTTGATGACTGTTTTAGAGAAGTTAAAGATATTGCTACCTATTCTTAGGTATAAAATTAGGTCGCTGTTAGTGAAAAGGACATCAGTTATTGCACTAATTTTGAAGCCTTATTGCAGCCAATTCTGAACGCTTTAGGTGACCGATCTAAACTTACTACAAATAAGGACCAGAACGGTCTATTAGACAAGGACATCACATTTTAAGTTAATTTAGATCTGTATACCAAGTCCTACAGAATTGGCTGTCATGTCCTTTCGATAATAATTTCTAGTGCGAACTTTTATCTTCTTAGGTAGGTAGGTATATATTTTTTACATTCGTCCATCAAACTCAGGTTTTTTAACTTTCCACGGCTTTAGATTAAAACGAAGCAAATTATAATAAAATAGAGACATAAATTAAACAATAAGACATTACCCCAACGACATAATCAAACTAATGTACCTCAGAAAACAAATAACAACTAATAAAGATCATCACAAAAATAAGATACTATAATATAAGTAAAAAAAAGTAATGATACCCTCATTCGTTCCGCGCGCCGCGATACAGCTTCCGCTCACAAATTCAAATTTAGAACTCTTTTTTCCTTTTTTCAGGGTTCAGTGGGAGATCAAGCGGGTCTTGATCTTTTTATTTTTTGCGGATGGCGCTTCGGCTTTGTTGTGTTGCGATATTGGAAGAAGACAAATTACTTAAGACTTGGTTGTGGACGAAAGGTATAATACAATTTTATCAAAGACTTGGCCAGCATAATCTAAAATCTGGTATTGACGAGTTTGCTTTTTACAATTTATTTATTCTAATTGGTAATTGGTGTGCTAAAAAGAGTCTGAGTCGAATAATTTTATTGGTATTAGAGTGCAGTGCAAAGTTACAAATTGAAGTAGTCTCTTTGAATTATTCATTCAATGATTTCATATAGACAAAATAACAAACATTTAAGTACTAGATATAAACTAGATTACTAGTTAACTAGGTAGGTTATTAAACCACGGAACCCCCGTCCTACAAACATCGCCACACTTGACCAACTTTTTCCTCTACAACGCTTTTTCGTTTTGTTTTTCCTCCGATCCGTAATGGTTTTAGATTTTTTTCCTCTTTTTTTCCGAAAGATATTATTGTTTTTCGGTACTTTTGTTCTTTAATAATGATGATCGCGTAATTCGGAGGCCTCTAATGAATCGCGAATCAATTTCGTTGTAAAATAAGAGAGTTTGATGATTTATTACCCTGATTAGATTAGGGGAGTTTGTCTGTTGGGTAAAGATTTTTGGAACAATCGTGATTCCTGGAATATGGTACAGTAAGATTAGTAGTTATGGGTGACTGCAAACTCATTAGTAACTGATAACTGATTAGTAGTTATGCAGGTGGACTAAAACGTTAACGGATTAGTGACCGTGTATCAGTAAACGAAGCGTCGGTCGACCTCCAGCTCGTTGGGTCGACGATACAACAAAAATCGCTTGTCGAACCTGGACAAGATTGGCACAGGACCGAGATGAGTGGTGTACAATAGAGGCCTATGTTCAGCAGTGGGCGATAACGGGCTGATGATGATGATGGTGATGTGAGTTCTACTTTGCCTGGTGAAGTGGTGACAGACGGATGGAGAGCGGAGTCTTAGTAATAGGGTCCCGTTTTACCTTTTGGATACGAAACTCTAAAAATAACATACTTTGTCATGCAAAACCTTCAAATAATCTCACCTTTAAAATTGCGTCAATTCTCACGCATTGCTTCACTTGCGTGAAGGCAGTAAAATCATTCTTCCGAGAAAAACGTTAATTTATTTTTACTCTTTCATAAAATCCATCAGATACAATAAGATATTTGTTTAAATTGTAAAATGCAGTTAAATGCAACGAGAGTCCGCCTACCGAGAGTTGTGGTTTCATATAGGTACAGTGAGAGGCATAAGATTTCAGTGTATTTTTTAAATGAGTATTTTTGGAGTTGATTAATTTTTCAGCTTAATAATTAGTTGATAATACTTACCTAATAATTAATTAGTTAATAATTTCAGCTATTTTATTATCATTTTTGGTACGTATTGGTGAATAATGATAATGACTGAATTAAGTATTTTTGTATATTTGTTAATTTTATGTTAAAAATATGATTTTCTCTTTCTTTCTTTATCTCTCTCTAAAATATGCCAGAGGACTTATAGAGGTAAGACCGGTCTTAAGGCTAGTCTAATACTCCTCTTGTCCAATCGCAGTTGATCCAGTCGCATTTTAATTCGTAAATAGTCCAAGAGTCAGTCACTGCTTACGTCGCTGAGTGTACCAGTTTACGACACACGCCGAGACGCCTCGCAGACACCGACGCGCGAGAGACGTACAATGAATAGACATACTGATTTTACACCGAATTTTATCGGCGTGGGTATAGGCCTGCCGATTTTACGACGGTTTTTTTATCGCCTGCCGATTTTAGTAATATCGGTAGCCGCTTTTTAGCCGTTCTATGAGACTGGCGAGTTTATGACTATGTTTTTATCCGCAAAAGTACTAATCATCAAATGTTTTCGCTGCTACCGACTTGGCATACGTCTACTGTCTCTTGCATAGATACGTATATGACCGTATACGTTTGAGACAGACGATTTAAGCTGCTTCTATGGCATATTATGAACAACGTCATTGGAGGCTGTATGGACCAAAAAGGGATGCGTTTTCTAACGATTGTACCTACTAATACATAGTCATATCTATACTAATATTATAAAGAGGAAAGATTTGTATTTTTGTATTTTTGGATGTTTGTGTGGAATAAACTCAAAAACTACTGGACTGATTTCAAAAATTCTTTCACCTTTCGAATGCTACATTATCCCAAAGTAACATAGGCTATTTTTTTTTATCCACAGCAAAGCGTGGCAGGGAACAGCTAGTATTATTATAATATGATTTGAGGTAAAATTTCTTACAGGCAGAGCTTAGTCTAAAAGTGAAATGTTTTGGTAATAAGTTGGAAATTGGACAAGCTTCTTCAATAAACGTTCGAGTTCGTGTAGTAGATTTTTGTATAAAATCAGCTCAAAATAGTTTATTATTCGAATAAAAGAGATCCATTGAGTGAATAAGTGTCTACTCACTTATTGTATTTGTTTAGTTTTCCTGCAGCGGCAGACGGTGGATAAAAAGCATCTATTGTGTCTAGGACCTGTATTTATTACAAAGCAAATAGTACGTTCAAAATGTTTTGTAAAGAAGGTGATAGTAGCTGAAAAAATATTTAGAACGTTAGTATACGTTTCATAAGTTGTAGGCAGGTTGTATGGGTACGGCGGGTCGAACCTGCAGGCTGATTCAGCTATCAGAACATCGAATGTATTCGTCGATTATCTTCGAAATGTCTTCCGACTTCAATGTCAAATCTTTCCGAGGTTTGACATATTCTTTCCGAAGTCGGAAGACTTAATCGTCGGATACATTCGATGTTCGGATAGCCGAATCAGTTTGCAGGGTACCTAACATTGGCACAGGGAAGGAAGGACCCATGCATGAGTGTAGCACAAGCAGAGAGGAACTATACCATATCATAATCTAAGATGTAAGACACTGAATCTTGCGACACAGGGCTCTCCTAGTGCAAGATTCAGGGTTCATACTGTTGGACGCGATCACCGCTCATTACTGTAGGTATAAATTTTTTTGAAAGATAATATTTTATTGTTTTTATTAACCATTTTTTAAATTTACAAGCAGATCATAGTTACCTAGCATAATTGTTGTATGTAGGTTAGCCTGATGAAATAATGATATCGATCGTATATTTTACGGAACGGTAATTTTAATACGTAGGTACCGATATTAGTTAATTGTATTGTGTGTGTTCAAATAAATCTTTATTGTTTTACAATTCTACGGATGCTATCCGTTAGCTCAAATTAAGTTATTATTGATAATAAGTTTATGAAGTCTATAGTACCCACATCCATAACCTCTTATATCATGACGGCACAATTCTAGCATGAAGGCGTTAACCCATAAAATCCTTGTATATAAGAGTCCAGTGGAAATCAGAAACATAGCTTCGTAGATTCGGACATTATGCCCTGAAAAACTCTTACAATACAATATCTACAGTATTTTTTTATTGTACCCTAAAACTACATAACTATCCCACACATCACACACGTCATTTCAATGATTTTATATTGCTGTCAGCCATAAGACCACCTTTTGTATAAATCACTTTATTTATGTTTGTTTTTATGGTTAGATTTTTTCTGTTTGTTTTTTCGTTTGTGGTATCAATAAAGTGTCATTGTATTATATGTTAAAAAATAGCTTTCTTATCATTTCAAAACATGGAAAAAGGATCCCACATTTTTTGAGCCGTTTTTGGTTGGGATATTAACGTCAACACAGAATCGTTAACAAACGTTGCAAACTATCGATTGGGTCACTAGAGGAGAAGAAAAGACGAATGCAGAAGAATTAAAAAGAAGAGAAGGAGATAATTCAAAACCAAACAAGACAATTAACTGTAACAAAGTACACTGCACCCCTACAATACAAAGATATAAAACAAGCAGTTATGACCTGTAAAAATCCAGTTCATTTATTAGCAATAAATAATTTTAACAACTTTGCCCGTGGGAGAGAATAAATAAATATTATTCGTTTGTACATTGTATCAATTGGGGATGTTTGTGTTTGGGTGGTCACTGGTCATTGGTCACTTGATCAGGCCTGATTTTGAGTCACCAGATGACCACTGGGACTTTTTGAGGCATTGAGAACCAATGCCTTAAAAACCAATCCGAACATACTATAAACTTTCGTATTTATAATATTGGTAGGTGGTAGGATTTTATACTAATTCTTTGAGTATAAGATTTTTTTTTACCATAATAATAAATCTATTAACACCTCATTGAAAATAACATTGTGTAGTTTTGGGTGGAACGAACTTACTTAAATTGGTAATACATTCACATAATATTGTAAGTTGCATTAAATGGGTTTTGACTTGCTTGAAATAAATGAATTTTATTTCTTTAATACACTTCTAAAAATTACCCTGCCGTAAAATCTATTCTTTGATTGAATATTTGTGTTTTCCGATTTAAAAATTTGTAAACACAATATACTAAAAATTCAGATACGAAATGATGAAAATAGAAATAGCAGTCTTGAATTCTAAGAATTGAAAATTCTGGGTGGACCTGTTATGGGCAAACGTGACGTTTAACATTAGGCAAGCGATTTCCTCGTCTCGTCACTCATAGCATAAAAGAAACTCAAAAACTAATTGAAAAATAAATACCTATTTGAAGATAAACTTCCGCAAACTAACGCCTGACTCAACAAACTATCACCCCTCGTTTTGCCGCAGTCGGTACAGTTCCAACATCCCGGTAACGCCATCTACCAAGTTCCGCCGACATTGCTTAGGATTCCTAGACACGACTTGGCAAAAACTGGAAGCTCTAAGAGAACTGTTCGGGTTCGTTTTTCAAAAATTACACCCTTATAAATTTTGTTCCTTGTTTTCTGCGAAACAGTACAATATTTGCCACATATTTTATTAACAGCATTCACATTAATTTATAAAACTTGCTTTCAAACATATTACAAATTGGTTTCTAATCAGGATTAGAATTCTAAATATGGGTAGTAAATATGGTGGATTTTATACAAATTCCAATTTCGAAAAACAAACACTTGTTAAAATGTTATTATTTTTATAACTTGAGCCAGTGGTATACGTTAGGGTGCAGAACACTTTTAATAATTAACAAGTCATTATTTTTTTAAGTTGGATTTATCGGGATTCCTAGATTTTTTGTTACTTAAGTTTTTGTAATTTTCTTTGCAGAATCATTTGGGGTACAGATTAATTTGTTTTACTCAAATACCATAAATGATATCATACTTTACCTATTTTGAGAAGTAGATGAAAAAACATATTATAACGCTGTATTGTACTTACTCGATTTTACCTTACTAATAAATTACTTCAAATTTTTTAACCGACATAATAAAACATAATTTTATTGTTGTGTAATTTTAACAACAACGCTCAGGTTTTACTAAGAATACGGCAGTAAAAAAATCATTACTATAGAGTAGGTACTTAAGTTATGGAAATTAACAACAGGTGGTCATCGTGTGTCACTACCCTTACTTTACATAGGTATGAGTCTTCAATCATTCTAAATATTCACTTACTTACTACCATTATCTTGACATAGGTATACCTTTTAGATACGTTAATTACAATAGTTATAATTATATTCAAACACGTACTTATAAAAATACGCTAGTCTAAAAAAATCAGTCCCCATCCTGAACGCCTCTACCGAAAGTACCCATTAAACTTGCAGCATTTAAAAATTATAAAGTTATAATTTAAAAAAAAATTACACTAAATTAAGTAAAGTTCTAAATTTTAATTTAAAAACTTACACAATTTTTATTGGCGTTTTACTACCAGTGTGCATTATCTAAAAGGTTATAAACCGTTTTTAACGAACTCACCGAATTCACATCTTCGTAGCTGTAATACTCAATGTTACAATGTTGTCCCGCAGCCTCCGGAATCATGTTCGAAAAAAGAACACATTTCAAACCGCCACTTTCCCACCAAAACTAACCAAAACACTTCGTGTAACAACACAACACACGCACACACGCATGCAACACTAAAATAAACGCGTTCTATATTCAAATCTATCAAAAAAGCACCAGTTTTCACTCAGAACGCTGCAAAAACAGTACTTCTGCTGAGTCTCACAGGCAAATTAAGTCGATACGTAATTAAAGCTGGCACCAACTCACACATACAAAGGATCGACATAAAAATGCTGGAGAGGAAAAAAAAGTATAGGTTTAAAATTTACCCGGTATAAATTTGTGTTTTTTTCCTTCCCCTACTTATGTATGGAGGCATGCGCACTAAAGGGTTAAAAGTTTCTAATCCGACCAATTTGGAAAGACTTTCAGAACCCTATTTTCCTAACGATTTTGAGCTTTTGCATTTGGTAGGGTTAACATTTGTAATTAGTTTGCGCGTTTTCCGCAATACTCGTAGCGCTGTAGGCACCGTCGGAACTATTCTGAACTCAGTCGATAAATTGGAATATTCTAATTAGATAGACTTTTACTTGATGCTTAACATTTTTACCTGTCTGATGTCTGATTTTGTTTTTGGAATTTTATATGTCTGCACCATGTTGGATGTTCTATAAGCCAAAATAAAAAAGTAGTAGACGTCATAAACTGGCACTGGCATAGTAAGTTACTTACCCTTCATGTTATCTTTTTACGACCTTTGGCCACAAAGTCTTGCTCCAATGAGTACTAACTGGGTCTATTAAAACTTACTCCACATACTTAGTACATTACCTTTCCACTCAAGCAACTTTTCTAAAACTTACCAATAATAACCCGTACTCAAAAATAGATAAAATTATTCTCGTAATTTTCGATTTTAAAAGTACATTTTAAATCCCAGTGGTTTCTCCAATAACATTAACAGCCAGGCCATGTCAGACGCCTGGTGGTCAGGTGAATCGGTTTCTTCTAGACAAGCGTGCTTCATCGCAGACCTCATCGTTGCTTGCCATCAGGCGAGATGGCAGTCAAACACTATCATCGGATAAAAAAATAAAAGGTAGTCTAAAAACTCTGACACAAGAACAGGTGTCAGTTTTTAACACTTACTTTTTAGTTTCAAAGTGACTCAAGCTTTTATCATGATGTGACAAAGTTTTCACCCTGTTAATACGAATATCGAGTGATCTGTGAATAGTTCCCCGATTCATCCTAACCTCACCCTCTTTGCTGTTGCAATCTCATCCCTATTTATCTCGTTGTTTAATGGAAAATTGAGAATCACATCGTGTTTTTCACAAAAATATGGCTTAAAACTAAAAATATTTGAATGTTCCTGTTGGAATCTTGTTAGAAACATGTGTAAATAATGTGAAATGGGAAAATTAGTGACGTGACAAATAAATTAAAATGTTGTGAAAAGTAACCTCATCAGTGAAAATAAATAGGCTTTTGATTTAGTTTTCAGAAGGGTTTATATATAAATGTCAAAATATGAAGAAAACTAAACTGATATACCTATTGTTAGACTGCAACTGAAAGCATCGAAAAACACCTTTGTTCTCTGCTGTAAAACCTTTTTAAATGTGTATGGAACTGTAGTCCAATACATTAACAAGCTAGAGCGTGAAATGATTCTACGTGAATGGGTCTTCCCCGATATATATAATCTGGGTGTCTTCAAATCGCGAGTGAATCGGTTTCCTCTAGAAAAGCGTGCTCCATCGTTGACTGGATTATTTCTCACCATCGGGCGAGATGGCGGTCAAACGCAAGCCCATCAAAAATAATGAAACCTAATTACCAAAATGCTAAAATTAAAGTCAAAGGTATCCTTGATCGAAGACGATAGATATAATTTATGGCCACTGGTACCTAGTGGATGTATTTTGGATGAGAGAAGCCGAGAATTGAGCTAAGTAGTGTATCTGGAAAGAAGCTTTTGTCCAGCTATGGACTGAGCTGATAATGATAACAATATAAATAATACGAAAAAAAAGGTTTTACGCAGACATTTCTGAGATTATTTCTCTAGCAAAACGAACTTTTGCATGTCAAATGTTAATTTTACTAAAGTTTGTTGATATTACATTATTCTTCGTGTTCTATTATCTGCCGTTCATTTTGTTGTCTTACATTTTTAATTGAGTAAAAACCACGAGCCACTTTTTAGATAAAAGTTACTAACAAACTATTACAAATTCCAGGCATGAATGAAGCCGCCCAAACGTCTCTAGCAACCAAAAAAGCCAAGAAAACTCAATGGAATTCCACAACCAGACCCTTCTAACAAGGTAAACCAAAAAATTACATCTAAAAAGTTCCTAACAAAAACTACAGTTTCATTCATCCGACAACTAGCGCCATCTAGTTCGTGTGAACTGAAGCTGTTTTTGTTAGGGATTTTTTAGACGCAGAGAAGGGTGGAAAAAATAGCAAGAGGGCGCATGTATTGGGTTTTTCTACTTTTCAAGGGTTTTCCTCGTTGTGACGTATTGGGATCGATTTGGAGCAAGTGTTGGAAAGCTGCCTTCATTTGGAAGCTGTTTTATTAAGAAAGGAAGAATTAAAGGACAATAATCTTTGCTATTGAATTAAGATGCTGTAACCATGAAAACCCATGGATATAGCTGTGAGGTAAATATTAATAGCTAATAATTTCATACAGAAAACGTTTAACAGTTTTCTAAGTTTAGTACTTTGTGCAATTTCTTATAGGTACCTAATCAAGAAATTTAATGTTTTTGTTTGTACGTTTTAATTAATTTTGATTTTAATTTTATTAAGTAAAAGTACTATGGATTTTCTATTATTATCCGAAATAAAACATATTAAAATTTTATTCTAATTGTAATTATAAAATTCCAGAAAAGCTCACTAGTCCTAGGTACTAGGTAAAGGTCTCCACAAAAGTACATTCTAACTGCAAATGAAGAAAAAAATATCTGTAGCATGAGTGCTCAATAAAAACCCTTATTAGGTATTAACTAAGCTTAATTTTTCTCTACTTTTAGATATTCAAGCAGACTTAATAAAAAATCAGATCCATTTTGATGCGCATTAATTTATATCTGACGTTATTTTTGCTCCATACAATCTCACACCCGTTGCCATAGCAAAGCTTCTCAAAGCAATAAACGATTTTCATCCAACCTAAATCGTCTTCACACATCCGTGACACACCAGCTTGATGATAAAATAATAAATGGCCGCAAAATCCCACGACACATAGGTACACATCTACACCCCACACAAATATACACATACGTATAGTCAAGCAAAAAAGCGGAAAAACGATTTTTCACGATCATCCTACATGTCGCCGGCGGGTCGATCTGCTCTGATAGTTAGCGCATCAAAGTCTCTGATTGTTCTTTGGAATCTATTTTATTTATCAGCCGGTTTTGAAGATCAGGGATCGGCTTCCGATAATTATTTTAATACAAACATTTTTGTTATTGTTTTATACTAAATATTATGAGTGATGCTAATGAGCATGAATAGATAGGTATACAGATAAACTCTTTTTCACACCAGAAATTACAATACTACAACTACAACATATTATATGGTAACACTTACAATTAAAAAAAAAAAAAATTGTGCTTTACTAAAAAATCTCGATCATCTAACTACCTACGTCAAACCGTTTTAGCGTGAAGGAGTAACAAATAGTTCCACTTTCCACTAACTTTTCCATTAATAATATTATAGCGAACCTCTTTTAATTTTCTTGATTTTTCAGAATAAATAAAACAAAATAACGTTTCACTCTCATAGTTACACTTGGATGCCGTGTGTCGAGAATACCAAGAAACAAGCCCAAAAACAAAAACAACTAACACCCAGACCCAGAGCAAATATTTTAATACGTCAGTTCTGCCCGGCTGCGCCGGGAATTGAACCCAAGACCTCTTGCTCATAAAGCGGGCGTACTACCACTGAGCTAAATCTCATAAATTAAACTTTCCTACCTAAGCCTACATAAAACAGAACTTGCAAACAACATTTCACTTTATTCCTTTTAAATTATTTAAAATTCAACTTGTTTTAAAATTCAACAACAAAGTTTTTTTGATAGGTTCCTAAACAGTCACACCCAAACATATCACAGTGTGACTCGGTCGGTTTTTTTGCAATTTTTCCAAACCAGTATCAACACGAACCTAAGCCCCGTTTCACACGATCGATATTCCCTTAAACAAACTTCCCAAGATGTCACAGCCCTATAAGTGCACATACTAATGATCTAAGCGTGCGGTTGAAAGAACAGCGTTCGTCTTTTAAATTAATTGTTTGCGAGTGTGCGCCCGCCCTTAGGGTGAGCTTATGTGAGTGACGGCGACAGTCACTGTAAGTAAGGTAAATATGGTTTTGTTTCAAAGCGTAAAATTAAAATTGCAGGATAAAGTTCAACGAAATTTTCTAAGTCACTTTAATTTTCATGACTTTTTTTAAAAGAGAAACATTGACTAAAATAATATCGTACGCACCAGAACAAGGTCCGGGGCCCCTATTCTGGCAAATGAGATATTACCTCGGTCACTATCGCCCTCATTAGGAATTGAGATAATCTCGAACACCTCAGAATATTCCCATGGGGCCTGGGTCTGGGCCTGGACTGAGCTTGTATCGTCAACTCTTATCGCGAGCCTTAACTGAATCAAGGTCTTTATACGGCCTAACTACCCCAAATAGCCAGAGGCAGCCATTCGGCCTATACTACAGCCTACACGTACTTTTACCACACTTGCGCGGTCGCTTACCTTGCAAAATATGCACATAGCTCTGCCATCAGCGCTAGGTTAGGACTGAGGACCCAGATTAAGACAAAGACGCGATGATACTCCCAAACGAGCGGCGAAGTAATGACGTTTTAGGTAGTGACGTCATTAATCAACCTATCAGAGGGAGGCTAGTGAGGTGATGTGGATGACGGTATGTGACATAACTTTATCAGTGCAGGGGCAGCTCTGTAATATGAGTTTTTAGCGCTAGCCTAAAGACCGCCGTTTATCTCGCTCTCTTAGATAGAAAAAAAGTGAGACAAAATCCAACAAAACTCAGTTCAGACTACGGTATTTATCACACATATTAACTACTAGCTGTGCCTTGTGCTTTCCCTGGCAGAGATGATGAAAAGTAGTCCATTTGTTAATACATGGCATATAAACTATCTGTATTCCAAATAGTATCCAAATCCAAATAGTTTAGGCGTAAAATTACCAATTCTCAAAATGGCTTAATGAGTATTAAAATAACTCATTCTCAAAATAACCAATTTCTTATCTAAAACTCGGTTCAGTGGTTCAGTGGAGATACAGATACAAACATTCATACACGCACAACACACAAAAAAAAATTGAATTTTTAAAATTAGTAGAATACCTCCCCTCTCTCTTTCTCTCTCTTTCTCTCTCTCTCTGTATATTTTATTCTCGTTTTATTTTGTTGTGTAAACATCGACAGTTTAAGTTAAGACCTAAAAAATTTAGCACGCTTCCAACAAGTAGTTTAAACCACTTTAAACTTATGAATGAAACACTTTACTTGGCTAAATACCACTCAGATCAAATTAAATTACCAACTAAATACCTAAATTATCACAGACATAAAACGACTAGTTTTTGTACCAGCACGCGCTAGCGTTTACCGGCACGGGTTTAGTTGTTAAAATACTATGTTTTATTTAAATACATAAATTGTAACTGAAACCCGGTTTAAGCTGAATTAATCGGTTAAAAGTTGTTAACATGTCTTAATAAATAATTGTGAATCGAGAAACGACAAGGAACTGTCAATTTGCTCGTTATTTTGTTTAAAATGAGGAAAAAAGTTTAAAAGGAGGGTTGTTTATTATATTTCAGTAAGTATTTGGAAATTTTCTAGAAAATTAAATTTCAACACTATACGTGAAATAGTTTTGTGCAGCTGCATTTAGTTTTTCAGTGTTGCAAATTGTGCGGTCAGACAATTCAACGTTTTGTTGAATTGGTAAGTAATTCACTTATATAATAATACAGTCAAAAGAGAAATTTAATATCCTGTTTTTTTTTAATCTATTGACTTGACAGCAAACTTTCATCTTATTTTTGTAAGACTAGACAATATTCGCTGGTCAGTCTGTGTCCTTACATTCTGTTTATTATTTTCATTTAAACAAGATGGCGTACCCACTGCAAACAATACGTGGCAAATATGACCGAATGTTTTTATTATCATCTGCCAAAATTTGACAAAATTAAAAATATAATAATAAAAAGTCATTTATTTCAGATATTATTTATTTCATAACTTGCATACAATGCAAGTTATATTGCCTGATGCAAAACATACTGCAATCCTGTAATAAATTAAAAAAATAATGTTTTCAAATGGCGAGGCTTAACACAAAAGAAACTAAACGTAAAAATACCTTCTCCGTTTCATCGTGGGTAAGACATAATGATAGTCAAAAAGAAAAACAGTTACAAACTGACATTCCAACTTAAACATTAAAAAAATCTTTAAAAAGAATAATGTTTATGAAAAATAGCTCAATCACAAACTGACATTCTCACTTAACCATCCAAAATTAATAAAAAGGAAAAATGTTCATGAAAAAGAAATTCGTGAAAAATGCCACATACCCCGCCCTCTTTTACTCCAGCGAGCAACTCACGTCGTATCGCCATCGCTTCGGTAATTTGGTGAAACAGTGCCCACAAGCGGAGTACCTATCCATTATCTATTTCATTTGACAACTACCGAGCTAAGTGGGCATTTCCACGAGTGATTGCATTTGTTGACATTATAATATTGGTTTCATGACGTGAAATATCTAAAGTTTCCATAGCGGAAAGCAATTAATAAAATTACTATAACAAAATCAGGGGATATTTACAGTTTGGTGTTGCAGCTACATCAAAATTTTATTACATCTCTCGATAGCTAAAGCATCAAAGAATTCATTGACATGTCATGGATTATGCTCAAAGGAAATAATATTACCCATAACGTACACGTATTCACGTAAACACACAGCCACACCCCGATTGATTTATTTATTTATTATTAAGTAACAAGACACTTAAGTAACACTTAAGTTTTACAGACTGTATCTAACCTAATATTTTGTACTTAAACGTAACTTGGAAAGGGTTTCTAAAAACGGTATTTGTTTGGAATACAAAATATAAATTTCATTAAAAAATAAATACCATTGATATTTGAATGTGTTATGATAATATTAGGTCGGGTAAAAAGTCTTTTCGCATTATAGTATGTATGAACTCGTCGTCTCAGTGCTTGTTTGGTCTATCTACCATTGGCTACTTTCTACAGCAGACGAGTTTCTTTCTCTATTTTAAAAAAGAAGCTAAGCTAGCTCTTTTAAAATAGAGAAAGAAACTCGTCTACTGTAAAAAACAACCAATGGCAGATAGACCAAACAAGCACTGAGACGACGAACTTGTAATAAAATATCTTTGGCTATACTATTTGTATCGGGCTGGTTTTGGTATCATTGAAAGTTTAAATTTTAAAGAACATAATTCCAAATTCAAATTAGGAAAATGTGTGATTTTCATTTTTTTTTCGTACTGTCAAGATGAACTAATCTAATGAAAAAATTCGATACATTTTAAAATTTTACTACAAAAAAGGTAAAAATGCAATGCAAGCCGCGAAAAAAATTTGCGATGTTTATGGACCTAGTGCAGTGTCTGTGAGAGTAGCACAAATTTGGATTAAGCGTTTTCAATCCGGAAATTTTGATGTCAAATATGCACGTCGCTCTGGTCGCCCTATTACGGATAAAATGGATGCCATTTTTGAAAAAGTGGAGCAAGATCGGCATATCAGTAGTTACGACGTAGCTGAAGAACTGGGAATTGACCACAAAACAGTTTTGGCGCATTTGAACAAAACTGGGTACACAAAAAAGATCGATATTTGGGTACCTCACGAGCCCACTTCAGCCCACTGAAAGAAACCTAATGAACCGTGTACTCATTTGTGATTCTTTATTACGAAGTAATGAAACCGAACCATTTTTGAAGAAGCTGATAACTGGTGATGAAAAGTGGATCACGTACGACAAGAACGTGCGAAAAAGGTCGTGGTCAAAGGCCGGTCAGGCTTCACAGACTGTGGTGAAACCCGGGTTAGCTCGCAACAAGGTGATGCTGTGTGTGTGGTGGGATTGGAAGGACATTATTCATTATGAGCTGTTACCACCAGGCAGGACCATCGATTCTGAACTCTACTGCAAACAACTGATGAGATTAAAGCAAGAAGTTGAGAGAAACCGGCCGGAATTAATCAACAGAAGGGGTGTGGATTTTCATCATGATAACGCTAGACCTCACACATCTTTAGCCACTCAGCAAAAATTAAGAGAGTTTAGCTGGGAGGTGTTAATGCATCCGCCGTATAGTCCTGACCTTGCACCTTCAGATTTCCACCTGTTTCGGTCTCTTCAGAATTCTTTAGGTAGTGTCAGGTTAACATCACGAGAGGACTGCCAAAACCACTTGTCGCGGTATTTTGATCAGAAGTCCCAAAATTTCTATAGCAATGAGATCATGTCCCTACCTACAAGATGGCAAAAAGTTATCGAACAAAATGGTACCTACATACTTTAGTTAAATGTAAATAAACTATTTTAAAAAATGTTTTGAATTTTCTCAAAAAATGCGAAGGAACTTTTAACCCGACCTATTATTTTATTTGTTTCAGTCAACTATATAGTCAACACAAAATAAGAGGCCCGTTTCGACACTTGAGAAAGACCCTAGAATGTAACTTGGAACGCTTTTCGCGCACACTTTATAGTAGATAGCATGCAATGACTTATTATAACGAAACTGTCAAAAACAGTTACGTTCTCAGTCTTCTTTTTTCAAATATTAGTGTTGTAACCAATTAATTACTGAATTTCACCAGCTTCATTCGATTTTAATAGTAATTAAATATTGATCAGCTGGATCAGCCGGGAGAGGTTTTGTGAATGATGCCTTTCTAATTCGAGTCTAAAAGTACAAAAGAATATCACGAAGAAATGGAATCAATTAAATTCACAGAGTGGCTAACTAAATTTGGCTTTTTCTTGTGATTGAGTGAATGTTATTGTAACTAAAAATATTAAATTAAAGACAAATTGACATTTCGTACCACTGCACTGTATCATTTCAAAATACTTACAATATTATAGTTGTAGTTAAATTTTCTAATCACAATCTTAATCCAATGAACCTACAATACATAATCAAATCGATCAAATACTCATGCAAACTTGTATCGATTTATCGTGAGTATCGAAAACCGAGTCGTATGATAACATCACTAGTTAGGTCGCGATGACAAATGTCAAAACGGGCCTCTTATTTTGTATTGACTATAGGCCCATACTAAAGCCGGCGACTGACCTGTAACATTTCGTCGTAACGTAACGTTACGTTACGACGAAATGTTGCAGGTCAGTACAGCGAGCCGATCCGCTCGCTGGGAGCGCCGCGTGCTCCACCACGCTCGCTTCGAATGCTACGTTACGGCAAAATGCTCAGGTCAGTCGCCGGCTTAATAGATTTCTTTATACCTATTTTTAATTCCCGATGCAAACATGACATGGTCTTAAATAAGTTTGACGTCTGTGGCATTATAACTCCCAAACGGATGAACCTATTTTTGATATGCTATGTTTGATGAAAATCAGTTCAGCCGTTTCAACGTCACGTTTTTTAAATTTTAAATTTAATCTTGTAAAATCGATCACCCATCCATATTACCAGCCGGTCCAAACATTCAACTTTCTGATCTTCTCACTACGACTGCACCGAGCACGCGTCACCGATTCATCTGCGATCACGCGACAGTCCCTCTCTGTAGGTTGATTAATGACGTCACCGACCTCTACGTCATCATTGGGGCACGCGGTCGAAATGGAACGATTGGTTGACTTAACGCGGGATTGTGGATTGAAATCTCAGTTATCTAGAAGATTCTGAGGCGTTAGACATATAGCTAACCAGCCTTATTCTAGTAGCGCTCGTAGCGTACTTTGACTATGTCCAATCATCAAAGTTAAGGTGAAACGTTTCAGCCGTGGCGCGAAATTTAGATTTGAAGCTGTCATTTCGTTTGTAGAACTAAACCGGGTTACTATAATAAATTAAGTTATGATGAAATTTGGGATTTTTTACGATATTTTGTAGAAAAGTAAAGTAGTTGTAGTAATAAGTAAACAGTAATGCACCTGATTACTCAAATCTGTCAATATGATCTTCGATCTTCGTTAATCTTAAAGTTTTACGGTTAATTGGCTTATTTGTGAATTCTCGTGCATTACTGTTTATTACATCTACAAAATATCGTAAGGATCCTCAACAATTATCGCTAACTGTATTATTACTTAATTTAGTTACCCGGTCTAGCTCCAAAAACAAAAAACCAACAACCGCCAAGCTAAATCGGAGGCTTTTTTTAATCAGCAATAGGCTTGCATTTGACCGCCATCTCGCCTGATGGTAAGCAACGATGCGGTCTATGATGCAGCATGCTTGCCTAAAAGAAACCGATTCACTCGCGACTTGAATACACCCCGATTAAATCTAGGGCTTTTTGGGCGACCTATAAAACTCTGACACCAGGGATAGCCACTAACCACTAAAACTAGTGAGTCTCGGTTTGACCGATTGAGAACTTACCAGTTTTACAAAGAGATTACAAAATACCTCACGAAATCTCACCATTTAGTTGCAAATCGAGTACACGCGACAAATCGTTTGACATTAGAAGTATGTTAGCAATGCGCGTGCGCAACTAAACAAGAATGTATAGTGCATATCAACTTGTGGTATTTTGTAGTGTTGAGCTAGCTAGCAATCGAAAACTAGTTACCAATGCATGTAACTATGAGTTTTGGCGAACCCGGGGTGATTTAAAAAGTAAATGAATAGGTAATTCGTAGGCAAGTGCTGTATCTTTGAACACATCGTCTTTTTCCATCAGGTGAGATTTTGGTCAAAGTCATGCCTAGTTTGATGTTAAAAAACACTAAGGAGTTAAAGTACCAACCCTAGCTTGTCCTCGACATGATCGCATCATTATCGAGATCATTTTTTTATTAGTTACCTACCTAGCTCAAATATTGGATATAGATTCAGAAATATTTAATGAGCAACTGATACATTGAACAAATTAAAATTCAGTAGAGTTCAGAGTTTACAAAAAAAGAATCCGAAGAGTTTTAAAAAACTTAAACCGTTCTATTACCTATTCTAAATCAAGCGGTTAAGAAGAAATTACACTTGAAAAATATCGACAAATTAATTCATTAGAATCACAAAAAAACAATACCCAATTTAGCTTATAGAATTGGCAGGCAACAAAATAATATTTTGAGCGAAATTGTGTCTCTACAACTACATTTGTGTAGATATTTCCAAAAAATACTAGGTAATTATATTTTGTTAGTCTTTCTTTTCTAAGGATAATAGCGCTATGTCCATAGTTTTAAAGCTATCAATAATAAAAAAAATGCTAAAGATCTTCAACGCTCAGATCCATAAGATCCGTGCTCTAAGGAGGAATTATAAAAGCTCCGCGGATCACCACGCTGCCGGCGACGTTGATGTATGAGACGAGCCGCTCATCGCATAGAATGCTGCATTTTGTTGGATTTTCGCGCTTTCAGAAGCGACAAAGGAAGTATCAGTTGGATGTATTTAGTTTCGCCTTGTTCCAGTCGTGATTTCCCAGATTTGTTCCATTTATTTTAATTTACTACCGAACACCGAAGTCTAGATCGATGCTACCGAATGAAATTCTACTTGGTCTTAGTTTTTACTTGTAACTTTGTTTCAAAAATAAAGTCAAAATCTTGTTCGTTTTTATAGTAAAATATAGTCGAATGCATTTAGTACAGAAGATTTTCCTTCCCAATGCTTCAGTTTCAGTAAAAATAGACCAAAGATAACTACACCAAAGAACTATAAAAGTTTATAATTTTAAAAACAGCACGCGAGCATGTTGATTCAACAAAATTTAGTTATAATACGACAAAAAAGAATAATTTTAGATTAGTTTCTATTTGTTTAGTTTAGTTTTATTTAGCGATTTTAATACTATTTAATTTAATTTTATCCAATAAAGTAACAGACTACCTACCTGATCATCATAATCTCTCAAATTAAAAATAAAATATGACAGTAGGTGCAGTACTTTAATTCTATACCTCCTGTGCAAAATAATGCAACTCGGACCGCATTGTATCATTTTGCACAGGAGACATAGAATTGTGAAGTTGAAAAAAGACACAAGTAACTAGGTACTTAGGTATCCCGATGTTATTGACACCACCACCATTGACCGCTCATGAATGAACCGACTGCAGGTTCCAAAGTCAACAGTTAGCCACCTGATTACCCACGTACCGGCGACGTGCCGGTTTTTACTGCCGGTAGGAAGTTGGAGAGAAATAGAATAAAACGTTGAAGGTGCTGATGCTGTGCGAGTTGAAATCAGTGACCGAGGTTCTGGACAAATGGTTGGTAAAGGTAAAGGTTGGTTTTTAAATAGTGTTATTTCCAACACAGAAGATTTTCATTTAACCCGTGATGCAAAACGAGACACCCTCTTTTTAACCCGCGACGCAAAAGAGGGGTGTTATAAGTTTGACGTGTCTGTTTGTCTGTCTGTCTGTCTGTCTGTCTGTCTGTCTGTCTGTCTGTCTGTCTGTCTGTCTGTCTGTCTATCTGTCTGTCTGTCTGTCTGTCTGTCTGTCTGTCTGTCTGTCTGTGGCATCATAGCGCCCGAACCACTGAACCGATTTCAGTTTAGTTTTTTTTGGATGAAAGGAGACTTAATCGAGAGTGTTCTTAGCTATGTTTTATAAAAATCGATTGTATTATAAGTTTCTTTCTTTCTTTTTTATTTCTTATATTGTTGGGCCGCTATTTTCGTGGCACTAATTTGGATTTGTTATTTTTTTGAAAGTAAGTTTTTCTAGCAGTGGTTACGAATAAGATTTCCTTTGCTTAATTAATAGTGTTTTACTGGATATTGAGAATTTATCAACCAACTTCATGTTTCGTTTTCAAGTTAATCAAACTAGGTGGAGTTTTCGATAATATTCTATATATTTATTTATGTACCTACTTACATTTAACCTTTTTTAAAACAATAAGTGTCCATATTTTGAAACCAGAATATCCACGACAAATACTTGTATGTAATCCTAACTAATGTTATAAATTTCAGGAATAAAGAAAAGGACATAGGCTACTTCTCATCATCTTCAACACAGCGAGAGTGATGTTGCTGCTTCTTCTCGTTGAAACGGCTCAACGGATTTGAGTAAAATTTAAAATGAAAACACTTACTTTGAAGTTAATACTTATTAAAGTAGTTAGTTGGTACTTAGTTCGAAGATTCTTAGATAGCTAAATTATTTTTTTTTGGTTTTTTATTTGGGAAAAAAATTGCAGTTCCTTTGTAGGATAGCAAGTAAAACTGCGAAGAACAGCTACTTTCTTAGATATTAAACTGATCGATATGAGGGATTCAAATGGAACGAGCGAAGTTCCGATAGCTATTGCATGTTTCAAGGAATCGTTCAATTCCATGTCATTAGTTATTCATTATATTCAGGCATTCAGCTAATTATTGAGAACATGCTTGAAAATGCAGCTAGAGGTTTTTATGATGATCTATTGATACAAAGTTGTGGTCTGAAACCTTAATTATTGCTATATCTGGCTGACCTGATCGTGTCTTGGAGGCATGTTTCTATCTCGTTCAGCACCAGTTTATATGATGACAACTACGAGTATCATAAGCTGGTGCTATTCATCGTACTTTTTGGTGATGTCAGTATGCTCCGTACTTTAAGTGAATTACAAAAGTGAAGTTTAAGTGAAGTACTATAGTGATTCTCAGTGTATAGTCTAGAGCGAGATAGTGAGATGTCAGGAGCTGGCTGACAAAAAACGTATCAACCAAGAGTGTGTTTTGAAAAGGTTGGGCATTATGCATGCAATTAGGAAACATTTTCAGATGAACTGACATAATCTTAATATTCTTTGTACATGACACCATTGTTGACTATCAGATCTGTGCCCCGCAGATATACCCGCGCTATGACGAAAAGTGGTCATAACGAAAAGAACTTTTGATTGAAATGAAACTTTGTATTTGCGATGCTGCGCTGAGTTTCGTTCCCGAGTTATAAATCTGGGAGACCGAAAGACCTTCTAAAATTCTAGTCCTTTATCAAGTCCTGTAAAAGAAACATTTTTCCTCACAAAAGACCAAGTTTGTAATCTTGCGGATCCCCAAAGCTCCAGACTCGATCGACGCGACGCCAAAGCGTATAAAATCACGACCGTTCGTGCGTGACGATTTTAGAATAACACAAACAGGTTGATATTTTTTTGTTTTTTTTAACCGACTTCAGTAATGCTTAGCACGGGATCTGGTGGTCGAAAGCGGATAATTCGAGCAAGTCGCTCTAATTGCTGTGGCACGAGCAGAGCGGGAAGACTTGGGTTATGGTCTGGTTCACAGATGTAAGTTCTGACTATCTACTTGAAAATGATAGTTAGTAGCCCAGCCGAATTGTTATTTTACCCAGGAAAAATTATAAGTAGAATTTTTCCTTCGGAATTCGTTAAAGGGGGTCACTGGGAGTCTACATTTCGTTTTTCGAATTCCCAGTGGTATTGCATTTTCCGCCATCTTGATTTTAAGGGTTGTTTTTTGTTTTCTAAATAACTCGTTTATTTTTAATTTTACACAAAAAATGGTTTTAACCAAAGTTGTTTGAAATTGAATTTCCTACAATTTCTGTCCTAATCAATTTTTTCTTGGGATCGATATTTTTTCATTTAACACCCGGAAAAGAGGTGAGGCATGCATCGAAATATTTTATTTATTTTTTTTTTATTTTTTTACAACTTACATTCCAATTTTGAATGCTCTAATGTCCCTACCATACGACCACTCTGTCGAAACAACAATTTATTTTAAAATATTGCAAATTTCAATGATAATGCGCTAATACAATTCCACCCCCTCGATCGAAAAATATCGATCCTACGAAAAAATTGATGAGGACAGAAATTGTAGGACATTCAATTTCAAACAACTTTGGTTCTAACCATTTTTCGTGTAAAATTAAAAATATACGAGTTATTTAAAAAACCACCCTTAAAATCAAGATGGCGGAAAATGCAAGACCACTGGGAATTCGAAAAACGAAATGTAGACTCCCAGTAACCCCCTCTAACGAATTCCGAAGGAAAAATTCTACTTATAATTTTTCCTGGGTTTGGTTCGGTTCTCGTCTAATTCGGCTGGGCTATAGGTATGACTTTTACTATTTGCAAATATAGATAGATAGATAAACTCTTTATTGTTCCTACCAGAACATAAAGATTCAGAACAGAACCAGAATAGGTAGGTATACCTATATATATTTTTAAGACTTATGCTCTGTTTTTTATTTGTGATTTTCCATTATTATGCCTATTTATGTAATCTTCTGTAATTGTATTTTTTATTAGTTGTAATGTCAAATAGGTAGGTAGTTGAAGTATTTATCGACAGTACTGTGGTGGATGCATGAAGAGATGAAAACGATAATTCCACAACTTATAATTAGCCAAGAATAATTCTGAACCACGTATTATAACGTTTTACTGTTTGTTTATTATATGCGTTTTATGGTCCATTTATTGTAAGTGAAATAAGCGGAGCTGTGATGCCTGTTATGGGCAAACGTGACGTTTAACATTTTTAGGCGAGCGATTTGCTAAAACTTGAAATTAAATTGCTAATAAGTACTATTTTTCCTATTTTTTTATACAGTCTGCGTTTGACCGCCATCTCGCCTGATGGTAAGCAATGATGCGGTCTACGACGGAACACGCCTAGAAGAAACCCATTCACTGTCGCCTTGAAAGCACATCATAAAATAAATAATGTACAGTACATTACATACCTACCTATTTTTATGTAACTCATAATAAATACTTCTTGAAGCAAACAAGAACATAATTCGTAATGCCACGAGTCACGAGTAATATAGGAAAATCACTCGTGCAGCTGTCACAGCCCATTCATAAGTTATCACCCGTTTGCATACATTAATTTATATTGTACAATTAATATAACGTAACTGATTCTAAAGTAATTGCAAATTGTAAATTCTTGACATGGATTCATTTTGAAATCGATTGGTAGAGCATAGTATGCCCCCAGATAAACATATAGCGAAAGATGAAGCACTGCGTTAGGTTTAAGTGATGTCAAGTACTCCTTCTTTCGCGCGTACGTGCCCAAGCTCTACAGTGCCACGAGTAGGAGAGTATTGATATGTCAATGTGTGCGTCTTGTGTACAGTCACAAGCAATAATATCTCATACATTGCCACAGTTTCAGGAATATCTAACTTCTACCATTCAAGAAATAAGTGTACAACAATAATTATGTTCCTAAATTACATAACCATCCAACTGTATCAACTGTTAACAAACTGTATACTTACGAGTATTTCTAGAAGGTGAGAAATTGAATGTTTTTTGAAAATGTGACAATGTAAAATATTATTGCTCGTTACTGCACGTACGCGCGAAAGCAGAGGAGTTCTTGGCTTCACCCGAATCTATCTCAGAGCTCTATCTTTCTCTAGTTTTATCTGAGAGTATGCCTAACATGTTGGGTAAGTGGTAACAGTACATTTCTAAGTTGTTTTAAGTCACTTACCGTAACCTAACCATATTAAAGCGGCAGTTAAGTTTAAACACGTTTAGAGGTAAGTAACTAAAAGATAAGTTAATTAACAGCTGTAGGTAATTACATTATCTTGTTACCTTTTTATGTTTTTAGGGTTAGATTCCAAAAGCATAAAGAGAAACTCTTATGGTGAGAGTCCGATGTTTGTATGTTTTTAGTTATGGTTTTTGTTCACTATTTTTTCTGTTACAAAATAATATTTGGTAATTCAAAACTGATCGTAGTGATGCGCCAGGTCAGTGTAAAAGATGTTAGTTTTTTTATTCAGTTATTATTAGCACGTGTTACTTTTACTGCTAGTTTTAGCACATTGATGTAAGGTCATACTTTGCTACAAAACATTGTAAAAATTGGTCCTGTTTTCAGTTCAAAACAGTTTCTGAACGATGAAGCAAAAGTATTGCTAAAATTAAATCAAATAATCAAACACGCTACCAAATTGGTTTATCTGATTCATTTCATTAACAAAAAAATTTGGTAGCTGTAATTTATTTCATATTTTTACTCTTTGTGGTAAAACAATGTTGGAATTAATTACTACATTGAATTGATAGATATCTAATGATAGTAGGACTTTTGTACATATAAATTCAAATAACTGTTCTCAAATGTATTTCTAGTGTATTTCCGCCTTCAAATCGGATCAAGTATACCTAATCAAGAAATTTTGAGATTTACTAATAAATAAGGTGCATTTCAAGACAGTTATTTGAAGATGAACTTCTGCAAACTAACGTTCATATTACTTACTTACCTACAGTACCTAATAAAAAAAATTCAATAAAAACTTTACCTTAATCGGAGGTGCATAGTCAACTGCCATCATACAGTCGCTATTGACGCCCGCCTCAGTCTTGATCATAGGTGGCGCGTGGTGGTACAGCTGCCCCATCTGGTGGTGGTGCATGCCGCCCTCCCCCCGGCTGTACCACGTGGTATACATGCCGTAGTCGCACTCGTTCATATATACCACATTATCACTTGGTTTAGAGTTAAATAGCTGTGACCGAATCACAGGGCATCACAAAACACGTTTTAGTTAGCACTTCTCGTTCATTTTGTGGGGGAAATTTTAGCAGTTAGCACTTCATTGTCGTTTTGTTGGGGGTGAAATTTTAGCAGTTAGCACTTCACTGACATTTTTAATGTTGGTTTAATTGTAGTTAACACATCACTGTAGTTTTATTGTCGTGGTTTTTAGCAATCACAAATTCATTGTTGTATTTTTTCACATCACTACAGTTTGGGCACTTTGGATGATTGCGACTATTGTTTTAGAACCATTGTATTAACATTTATGGTTTTCGTTAATTGAATATTAACGCTTTGATTTAATTTAGTAGCTTATGCAAAATCATGCTATTGGAATTAGCATTGCTATTGGTGATAGCGTATTATAATTAGCATTACAACGTTATTTTGTGAACTCGTTGTGACTTGCTAATAGCGCCTGCTAATTTATTTGCTAATAATTAAACTGCTATAACGTCCGTTTCATCTTTGAGATTTATTTTTCGTATACATTGGTTTTCTGATATTCAATCACAGAATTTATTTATTGCTTATTTTGAATTTTAACAAAAGTACCAAAAATTAGAACAAGTTTGATTCAAAATCAAATAAAATAGTTTTGTTATTTTACTGCACCACTACATTTTAAACTTTAATAATATTTATTAATTATTTTCTTATTACTTTCTGGGAAACATCTGAAACAAATAAAAATATGGTTAGTATTGATGACTGTTTCAATTTGATTATGATTTTTTTTTACAGTATTTTTTATAGATCATCATCATCATCATCATAGTCAGCCTGTATCCACCCACTGCTGGGTATAGGCCTCCTCTCCCTTGTGCCATTCTTCCCTGTGTTGGGCCAATCTCATCCACGGATGACCCGCGATGGGCCTGATGTCGTCGACCCATCGGGCTGAGATGGTCTGCCAACGGAACGTTTTATAGATTTTTTATAGATACCTACTTATTTTACTTATGACTTTTATTTATTTATGACACAGTTTTTTGCCAATATTGCACACCCCGTTTTTCTATTTATTTTATCTATCCTCTCCATCTTCAGATTGCCTGGAAGAGATTTCTCTTAGCGATAACGCCACCAGTTGTTGCACTGGTTTTTAAGTGTTATTGTCCTTTTGTTTGTAATTTCTGGTGTGAGTTTATTTGTCTATCTATTTACAGTAGTTAGCATTTGTAAATATTTAGTTAGGTACCTAATAGTAAATGGGAATATTTTCAGTTCACTGACTTTTCAGTGGTGACTTTGCATTATTTAAAAGCGTGTTTTAAACCGACTTCAAAAAAGGAGGAGGTTATCAATTCGACTGTATGTTTTTTTTTTTATGTTTGTTACCTCATAACTTTTGACTGGGTGAATCGATTTTGATGATTCTTTTTTTATTAGAAAGCTGACGCTTCCCGTGTGGTCCCATTTCAATTTAGTCCAGTTCTGATAATGGTATCCATGAGAAAACCATATAAGTCTTAAATTTGCATTAAGTACGTGCGCGACAAATAGATGAATTCAATAGTCAGTCTTTTGAAGTCGGTTTTTGTTTTGTAAAAATAATTATTTAACCAACTGCTCTATGGAAAGTAAAGATTTTTGATACAAAGAAAGTTAGGAAAATTAGAGTAAGTAGTTCAGTCCTAGTGTCATAGTCTTAAACCAAAAATTTCTGTTTTGAAAACTGTTCTATGTACCTCATGTACTAATTACTTTTGTTTGTTATTTATATATTCCTAAGAAGATTTGGCTGCCTCATTGCCAATATTTATCTGTACCTAATAAAGTAGAAAAACTAGAAAATCTCTTAATTGTATACACAAGAACTGCCAAAAAAAAGCATAACAACACTTAAAACGTAGCGCATAAACTGGCCGCCTTATCGCAAAAAACGATCTCTACCAGGCAACCTTAGAACGAATAGATAGTGTCTACCCGACCCATCTCTGATAAAGTTGCCAACCATCTAAAAATACCATCACCTCACGTAATACCCCATAACCATATTGTATCTAATAGAATTGCTAATAAGGTATACCATCTATGGGTACACATAGCAATGGGTATATACCTATATATAAGTCTGAGCTATGTGTGAGGTCAATGGCCTTTAGACCACGCCTCCTACCACGCCTGCTCGAAGCCCCGCCCACTCGCGTTTTGGCCTGGTGACGTCATTAAGTTTTGGTTAGGATTTATAGTTAACTGTATAGTTTGTTAGCTGTCTTAAGACAACATAATATTACGTGTGGAGGAAAAGTCAGCTCTCTTCTGCTTGGAGTAGAGTTGGAAGTAATTTTTTTAAGAATTATAATTACCACATCTTTTTTATTACAAATCCTGGTACATAGGTACCTACTAATAGATTTTTTCATCATGAGCTACTCGTACATGATTATACTAGAAATTAAAATAACTACGACTTCAAAATATCTTCAACAAACAACGATAAATACCTACTCTTCTTCAAACGACTGAACAAATTTTGAATCATACTCGTACTCATAGCTAAGAACTCTCTCGATCACACACTTTTCAAACAAAACAATAATCAGGAAATTGAAAATGGTTCAGCCATTTGAGATGTTAATGGCCATCGACCGACAAACTCGACGGTTTGGCAAAATTAGTTTTTGTCACTGAAAAATGCCAAAGATGACGTGTATAATTGGCAAAACAGAATTTGTCAACAGCAAATGCCAATCAATAAATACTGTACTTTCGCTACTGTTTGAACTACAGGTATAACCACTTTGGCAGGCTAGGTCTTACCATAACCTAAGTGTTCTGAGCGCTCAGGTTTCGGTCAATTTTCCAGGTATCCATTTTTTTCGTACCATTGGGTAGTTACAAAGTTACAATACGTGTAGCCTATCTTGATCTTAATAACTAAGTATTGCTTAAAAATCTATGCAGCAAAAATAGAAAATATACTAATATATTAGATTTAATCGTGCGAGTTTGTCTTTATGTTCGTTACCCCTTCACGTTAAAATTTGGACCCTAGACGGATTTCGATTAAATTTGGACTCCAACATAGAAGCTTACATTTTGAATTAACAAGAGCTTTTCGTTTGATTTGTTTGAAAAATTCACGGTTGCTGTAAAACAGAGAGTACCGCAAAACGTATCTTTTGATTATAAAACCAACTGTATTATTTAGAAACTGAAAAGTTAGTGACTATCGCATTGAAAACTCAAAATAAACGATAAATTACAAAAAAAAATCGTAGAGACCAAGCGGCCCTGGTGTCAGTAATAATTTGTTACACATCAGAACAATACAACGCATGCTTTATATGCTTATTATGTTATTACCGCGCAAACGTAACGATTACCATACCAAATAAACTAATTACGAATAACTAGCGAATAGGCATGCGAAATTGCGAATCAATCGATTAAAATATCAAAATCATATCAATTATTCGATTTATAGCTGGCCGTTGACGTTGACAGTTGACAGATGACAGTTGATGGTTTGACGTAGCCGTCGCGTCGTCAAGTTACATGCTATGATATTCGCTCACGTGGCGCCATTTTGGCATTTTCGAACATCGGCCATCTAGAAAAGTCACTTGCAAACTTGTAAGACCTTTATAGACATTGTTGCGTATATTTTGTAAAATATTGAACTGTAATTATACCTATCAAAGTGATAAAACGTGGGGTAAGAGAGACAGCAATAAAACAATCTGTTGTTGAGTACAATGGCGTACCTTTGGAGCAAATTAAATTTGTTGAAAGAATTTAAATTAGAACTATTAACCGTCAATGCGAGACGCTAACGACTTTACAAAGTGCAGGAGAAAAGAAGAAGAAAAGAAAAACGCTGCAGGATATTAGATCCCAATTTTACTCGATAAGGCAGTTAAAGAAAAAAACATTGATTCAGTATCCCGAATACTGAATCAATGTTTTTTTCTTCCTCAAGTTCGAAATAATGTTAATCGGAATTCCAAACGCTTTAGTTGGAGGAATTTGTTCATCTAAGGTACCTACTTAAAATTCCCGTATTTTTACTTGACTACAGCAAAGCCAGAAGAAGGGTTATATTTTTAGCACTCTGTGTATGTATGTTTGTGTACCGCCTCAAGTAGCCCTCAGATTTTGATAATTGAGGTGTCAATCGATTCTTTATTATGGTTAGGATGACATAGTTTCATTAAAGGACCCGGAAAAAGTTTTTTTAACTTATGACTTGTTTCCGAATGATTTTTAATTCTCAGTTTGATTCTGCAAGTCATTATTTTTCCTACTTTTCCCATCCCTATCCACCGGCAGCTTTTTCACTAAACTTATTCGAATGTGTTTTATTCTCGATTTACTTCAAAATAATCGATTTTCCAGCCTTTTCCCATCACTATTCACCGACCAGACTTATTAACATTGGCACTGAATGGTAACCATTTTTTCATCGTCTTATCTAACTATGCAAACTAGTGAGGAGAAAAACTACACGCGGTGTACCGTTCTCTTGATAATTTCAATGCTAAATGATAAGAAACGTGCTTATACTTGAGAGTAAAGTGAATTCATTGCAGGTAAAGACGCCAGCAATTAGCCAAATGTTATTAATTTTTACTATGTAGTTTATTTTTAACCCTAAACGCAAACCCGGGTTGTATTAAAAGAAAAGAAAATCTGTTAATTTTCTAATTTTTTTTAAATCATACGTATATAGGTACGTTATGTTGATGTTAAAACGTTTTGAGAATACCTAGAAATTTCTTTATGCGAGGCCGAAAGCCGAGCCTCAGGTCCGAGGCCCAAACCAACGAGGGCAAAAACTGGGCAACACTGAACTGGGTACGTACTATCATAGCATTTTTGAGGTACTACGAGTACCCAGATACCAGCTATCCCAGATATCACCTAGTCAAACAAAAAAATGAACCATACCCTATTGTAATAACCTTTTGGTTTATTTTTAGTAGTATCAGGCTGGACGCGACCTCAAGTGCGTCACGCTTGTAATCTCTTTGATAAAGATCACCGAATCCAATCGACCATCGAAACTAGTCGGGGTAAGCGACTCAATGAAAGTGTTCCCGTGTTAATTTTATCAAAATGTCACAAAATCAATCAGAGTTTTTTTATGCACAAATACCTACCTATGTTATGTAAAAAAAAATCTAGTTTTAAAATGAATGCCCCCCCCCCCCCCCCCGCTCAACAATACTTCACTTGTGTATCTACCGGTGACTTAACGACCACTTACTATGAACAATTTGTGTATTGTGTTTTTTGTGTACATCTACGAGTACTTTACAAGTAAGTGTAAACACAATGGAGGGGCGTGCAGTTTTAAACTAGACGATCTCTACTTGCGTGGATGAGATTGACCTGAGACAGGAAAAAATTAAACAAGACAGATTGGGTCAATACGGGCTGACAATAATGATGATGATGTCTCTACTGGATTTTAGATAAAACCTAGCTTTAGCTAGCCTAAATAATAAGTACCATCCATTTAGGTTTCAAAGGTTTTTACTTTAATGTCTAAAATACTATTAAACGGCAGGTAACTACCAAACTAACACTAAAATTTAATTAATTCAATTAATTTACTAACCATTTCAAAAGCTAACCGCATTAAGCGAGGCATCTAAAATAATCAGTAAATTAGCTATTAAATTTTAATCTGCCGGTTAAAATTAACAGTTAACCGTTAAATAGCCGTGAACTTACGATTGTGTACGGCAGTAACAATTAAATATATTTAGGGTTGTGCGTAGTGTGTTATGCCGAATGACTTGTGGTAGGCACAATTTTGTGAAATAATTTTGACGGATAGTTTTTGAATCGAATAGGTTAATTTTTATAGGAAAGAAAATAAAAAAGCTTAAACCGTGAGAATTAGAAAGAGGGTAAATCTTTGCCCAGTTGGAGGGTGAAACTGGATAAAAAAATAATAATTTAGCAATAGTAAGAGGGGTATTGCATTAGCGTTGAGACATCTTATATTTATTTTAGTTAAAAGTGAATCTATTCTCATTGATCGTAAATATTAATATAATCATGTTTTTAATTTCATCATATTACTATACATAAGTGGTTGATTTCATATTTTTAAGCAAAAGTTACTTTAATTACTTACTTTTTCAAGCATACAATTTTAAACAGCGACTTATTATACTTATTTATGTATCTGATAAAAAATATTTTTTAACTACTAATGATATCATAACTAAATGGTCGGAAAAACCAAACTCTTTTGCCGGATAGCGTCACATCTCTATATTCGGCCTCCGCAACTCAAGTAACGAGTCGATATAATAATCGTTTAATTTTAATCGATAAGTAGTTGTATATCGGTACTTTAGTGTGTTTTTTTCGAGAATTCCAGAATATGCCTCCGAGATACGTTACGAGAAGAGAATTTGCTACTAGCTACGCCCCGCGATTTCTCCCGCTATCTTATAAATTAACCACTAATTTTTTTCGCGTCAAAAAATAGCCTATGTATTAATTTAAGGTACGAGCTATCTCCACACCACATTTAAATCTGTTTAACCGTTTTTGAGAGATAGTTAAAGACATCTTAATTCCTTATATAAAATCTATCACATTTAAAATACATGTATAAATTAGCACAAAATTGAGTACTAATCTTATTTTTGCCACGGTTTTGTCAACTCGTTTTTTTTTGTCTTTTCATTTGTCTAACCTTTTGTAATAGGTTTTAAACTACTTTCCCTATCAGCTAGAAGCTTGAAGCCTTAAACATAGGTGTATCATCGAAATGGTTGGCAATGCAATAAACGTGGTAGTTTAAAGTTTTTTAATTGTACGTAAAATTATTCGACTTGATCGGTATTGCTCTACCATGTTAATCGAAGGACCATGTTACTCGAAGGACCATGTTTTCAGATGGCTTTTCCATAATTATAATTGTTTTTACTCGATTCGCCACGCGATTCCATCCACCCGTGTGGTGATGATGATTATGATGAAATGGGCAATGGCCATGTCTGTCTTTTTCTGTACCCCTGACGTTCACGTTTGTATGCAAAATTTCATAATGATCAGTTCAGTAATTAAGACGTGAAAGCGTAAAAGACATACAAACTGACTTTCGAATTTATAATATTTCTAAGTAAGTAAGCAGTAGTAATACGTTCAGTGTTTTTTTTACTTGAAAAAGTTATTGACTTCAATTTTGTTCTTTACTTTAATTAAATTTGACAGCTCGACATTTGCTGCCATCCCTTTCACATATTTCAGAAAGAAAAGAGATGGTATTAATTTTAATGCTTTCATTTGTAGTAGTTTTGTCAGGAGTACAACAGAATTGACACCTAGGTATATCTCTATTATTTGTTATCTAAGTCCTCAGCTATGCTGAAAAACCTGCCTCGTTAAAAATCTTTGATCTGTAGAGAAAACTGCAAGAGAAACCGTTCTAAGAAACCTAATTTTACAGACATACAAACATATTTAGCCTGTATTATTATGTTCTTAAATGTTATCTTATCACTAATTAAAGTAATCAACAACAAAAATTACCTCAACACAAAAAAAAAAACACAACAATCACAACACAACACGTAACACCGCAAAAAACGAGCAAGCGAGAGGAAAGCAATCACTCTCTCATATCACCACTTTTACTACCAATAGTTCAAAAAACCGTTTAAAAAAAGAATTTAAACTTTTTCACTGCTTTTTTTTAATTTTTTCGCGCTCGGACCGTTAACCCGTGCGACGTCTTTGAGACTACTAAAAACTGTATTCTGAAAATGCGGAGGCGGTATGGAAGGAAGCGAGAGGGCAGTATACTTTTGTTTAGGTTAGAGAGGGATGGAAGGTTAAGGTGTAGGCGTGTTAAGGGGGGAGTGGCCTAAGTTTGCATAAGTAATAGGCTGGTCCAAGTCGGTAGAAGCAATATATTAAGCGGCCTTACAAGTTTTTGCGTCGAGTGCATTGTCTTAGCATTTTTTTTTGAGGATGAACTATGAAATGTGGTGTTTGGCTTCAATTTTCTTGGCTTGCGGTAGGTTAGGGAGTAGGTTCGATTGGAAATGTTGGCTAATTTGTTGAGAAAAATAAAACAAAAATAGTTTAAAAAAAAAAAAATCTTTTGGTTTTTTAAGACATTGTTTTTAGCAAAGATGTTACGTAGCTAAGCTGTCGGATGTTTGTATCAAAGCGATGTTCAGCAGTGGATGGTTGGGTCAATTCGAATGAGTGACCGCGAGTGGCATTTGCAAGTTTTAGATCCCGCTAAGAAATTGGGCGTGATTTGGGCTTCTAAGATAAATTTATTGAATTAAAAAATTAACCTTTTTTTCAGTATAATAGTTTTCCGTTTGACCGCCATCTCCCTAATGGTAAACAATGATGCGGTCTACGATGGAGTAGGTAGGTACGCTTGCCTAGAAGAAACTGATTCTCTCGCGACTTGAAGACATCCAGATTATATCTATCAGAAAACACCCACTCGGACAGAGCGTTCCACACTAGCGGTTCGCACAATAAAGGTGGAATCAAAGCGTTTCGTATGATTTTTGATATATCTGTCACAGTCAACTAACTTAACTAACCGTTTAGTTAACAGCCTAGCCATTTTATTAAACAGCGCCATTCAACTATACAAGGTGTAACAGAAAAGGGTATCAATACTTAAGGTGTTCTTCTTTCTACACGTTAAAGTGAATAACTTTAGTGACGAAAGTTTGCTAAATTCGAGAAAATATAAAGTTTCCATATAAAATATTTATTCTCGTAGGTAATCAATTTTCTATGGAGATTCAATATTTTCATTCAAGCATTTTGCAACTTTTGTTCTAGAAGTTGTTCACTTTGACGTGTAGAAGAACACTCTTAAATATTACTACACTTTGTATAGCTTGTTGAGTGACGAATGAATGATTTAGCTATTTAATCAAACAGCTAGGCAAATTACTTCAACGATAAACTACTTGCCTAGCCTAGTCATTAAAATTGAGTACGCAGAGTGGATCGGAGCCTCTGGACATGAAAATAACGTCTGAAATTCAACTATAAATAATGTCTTTGTTTGCCTTTGGTAGTCCGGTAGTAGACCGGGTCAGAGGGAATTAGATCAAGCAGATCAGAAGCACACTCTCCGAAATGTATTCTATTAGGTACTTTTTTTATTAATCGTTCTACTAGCTGTGCGGTTTCGCCCACTATCCTAGAGGAACTGTTACATTTACCGGGGTTAAATAATAATAATCATCATTTATTTCAGACCAAGCCTATATTACACACATATTTTCAGATTATTATAAATTAAATTCAAAATTATGTCAAGATTAGAGCAAAAAAAAATTAAATTTCAATTACTTATACAAATTGGTACCTACATGTCAAAATTAGAAATAAGTAAATCAATATAAATGTCATTGAAATAGTGAAATAATTTATCATGAGTTATTTGACTTCTCACTAATATTATACCTACATGAGAAAATTGTGAATGACTGTGAGTGTGTATATACATATGTTTGTTTCTTCTTTACGATGAAATGGCTCATCAGATTTGGATGAACTCTTGCAGGTTTGTAAGTAGCTGTATGTCCTGGATTAACTCCTAGACTATTTTTAATTTAATTTAATTTTTTTTTTTGCAGAATGCTTTCTTTCTGATTCCAAAAAAAGTTGGAATTCGCCAAACTTCTTAACGGCCAGCATTTATTTCATGCTATGCTTAAAATTGCAAATATCGAATCCGTTCGGCTTCCAATTTTCAAATTTGAACTTGGAACGTCCAGTTCGGATGACGAACAAAAACTGACCACGCAATGCCGGCGTCATCTGCGCGGAACAGCCGAAGGAATAGAGTAGTTACCTTATCTCACTAGAAAATTATTTCGATCCAAAAATAATATAATTATATGCTAGAGTTTATAATAGTGAAGTATGGTCCATTATTATTGTTCATATGAAAAAATAATCTAAGAGCACTAAGAAAAGCATCAGCTAGTTAAAATTAGTTTCCACTAAAACATATTTTATAACAGGTTGATAATTTCTTAACAACCAGATATAAGTATATTAATTGAGTAATAGTGTCTAATTGTAGCGTTACCTGGCATTCATCATAATTTTTTTTTACTCGATGATAATGCTTGCGTTTGACCGCCATCTTGCCTGATGAGAAACAAAGATGCAATCTACGATGGAGCACGCGCGCCTAGAAGATTTATAGATTTTATATGCACTCAATGACAATGAAAACAGGGCACCAACTTGTCCGTGGAGCTGAATTGGGGAACCAAAATCGTACATAAATTAAACCTACACAAAAAGATGGGCCGACGACATTTTCAAGGTCGTGGGAGTCTCTCCCATTTACGATAAAATGTCAGTTAATATTTCGTTCTCATTTTCAGTCAAAAGATATAGTCAGTCGCTCCGTGATCGCTATGGGATATGTCATCAGCTTTTTCTCTAGCTTTCTTTGCTTGCCTTCTGGGCCAAGATCTCAGCTCCGGTATTTCAAGACGCTGTATTGAGTGGATTGGCTCGTGTGGCGCCTGTGCAGTGGGCCTAAAATTTTTTTTGACATAAAATACGTAGCGCGTATTATATAGTTAAATGTATGCAAAGTGGGACAGTGTCAGGCGTGAATGGAAACTGCATTTCTTCATACATTTTACTATCGAATACTCGCTACGTAATTTACGTCAAAAATTGTGCTATGTTCACTAGACGTAACATATCTCGTAGCATATCTCCTATGTTGAACTAGAATAAGAAAACTACTTCCATCATCAAACAGTAAAACAATAAATAAATAAAAAAAGACGTGTGGCACTCGGGGACTGCCGCGGTAAAGCTATTGCATAGCATTTAATCAACTTATGCAATTATAATTATTTATTTATTTTATATAAGTTATTTATTTATATCTTCCTTTTTTGTATAAATATTGCAAGGCCTATTTTTCAAAAAAGTATCCAAATGAATTTCTGTAATAATTATCAATAATTTTCAAAATAAAATAAAATTGGCGAAAAGTCAACGAAACCTTACACTCGACACCTAGAGGCGAGTTGCTGAACTAAAGAGACAAGCGTGATATTTCAAAAAGTCATTAAAAGTTCTGCTATTCATCGATAGATGGCAAAACTAAAAAGTATCACCGCTGTGCCGGTCGGAGTGGGGTGTGTTAGATTATTTTCGTTACGGAATTACTGGATTCGGTCTCCACGCTCAAAGCCCGCGATAGAAGCTATGCAATAGCTTAATAAAAATTAAGGTTTTGTGTTATGTTAGTCTTTAAGATATTTATTACTGTGGGCATAGTTGCCTGAAATAAATAAATTATTATTATTATTCCACATTTTTTTTCTTAGATTTAATTTTTTACAATATTTTTGTATAAAAACCTAAACTAAACTAAACCTAACCTTGTTATCTTAATATAAATATATAAATTACGTGTCACGTTGTTTGTCCGCTATAAATAGACTCCTAAACTACTTAACCGATTTCAATCAAATTTGCACACCGTGTGCAGTTCGATCTAACTTAGGAGATAGGATAGCTCACATCTCAATTTATAGTAAAAAACATGAAAAATTTGAAAATTTAAAAATACTTAAACCATAATTTAACTTTAGCGCTTTGGACAATGTAAACTTTTTTAATGTAACTTTTGACATTTGACATAGAATTGACGCAATGGCTTTTTACCAATTCGAATTAAATAGTCATCGTTAAGACAGGACAACGTCTGTCGAGTCAGCTAGTTATTATTAAATCTATCATCTTAAAACCATTTTAGTACAAGTCGTCTCCCAGCCTCTCCGTAGTCCACGCAAATATGCCGCCTACCCCTGCAGACTTGCAAAAACAGTGTCCTTAGCAAACGCTCGTTTTATCACATACGTGGCGCGGGGGAGGGAGACGGGGCACTGCTGTCCTGCTCTTCACATCGTGATTCGAAATATTTTATGCGTGTAAAAAAAAGTATCTATTTTGTATTTTGTACTGACTTTTCTAGAACTGTGTCGAGAACTTCAATGACTTGGCTATACATTCCAGCAGAATAAGTATGGGATTTTTTGATCGATAATTGAAAATGAAATCGTGAAAATTTCATTTTGCCTAGAGTACAAAGAAAATTGCAGACAGTGCAGCGGAGTGTTGCAGTTGTAGTGGACATAAATACAATAGGCTGATTATGATGATGACGAAGAAAATTGTAAAATGCTAATGATTTTGTTAAGTCCAAACAACTAAACATCAGTTTATCGATGTACGAAGTCGCACTACTGACAAATATAGAAACAAATATAACTAAAATTAAATACCATAATATAGAGCAAAAAATTATATAAATACACCTATTTTTGTGTCGCATTTTTAATTTAATAAAAAAAAACATTTTGGATTGTAACATAAAAACTTCGAAGCCTAGAAAAGCCTTTTGTGAAATTAGAGTGGGACGCGTTTTAGTAGATTTGACGTCATAAATTAAGAAATTACAAACACATACCTACCATTTACCTGGCTTACAAACTTACAAAGGACACAGTTTCATGCAATACTCAATACTCAATACTCAATACTCAATACTCAATACTTTATTGCAAAACATTATGGTTTTGTATGTAGGTCTTAAATAACATATATATTATGTTTAAAAGTCACACATAATGACCCTGATAGGGTATAAGCAATGTTGTGCGGAGCGGGTTCATTGCATAATAGCTTCGTCAGAAAGAAATTCCTCTAGTTCATAATAAGATTTGTTTAATAGTATTTCCTTTAGAGTTTTTACGAATTTAGAATTGTCTTCTATGTCTTTCAATTTTGTGGGAAGTTTATTATATATTTTAACGGCCATAGGGTTAGGGCCCGAGCTGTGCATAGCTAGCCTAGAGGTAGGTAGAATTAGTTTGTGTTTATAGTCAGGTCTTATTAGATAGGTACGCTTGTCAGTCAGTTTTATGAAAAATTGTGGGTATTTTCTTACGAACTTACATGTTTCTAAAATGTACAGAGATATAATTGTCAGGATTTTAAATTGTAAATTGTAATACATTTTTACTTTACTTTACTTAATTGTTCGTATCTAATTGATCTCTAATGTTAAGTAACGGGAAATACAGTTTAAGACTTATTCATTAACGGTGCTTAACAGTTGTTTAGTTGTTTATAAGGGACTATGTTTTTAATTTTATATGATCTGTTTCACCTACATTGTGCCCAAGTTTCAAGGCATAAGTTGACAGATCTATTTTTCTAAAAGTATTGATGTCCTTGTCTAATAGGTTGCAATGAAAAAGACAGATATAATAGGCTATTTGACTGATTTTGAAAAACTGTTTTAAATTATTCGTTGGCATATTATTATGATTAATACACCACATGTATATTTCTGCGAAATTTGCAGTATTTTTCGTAAAATACTGTGTTAAAATTTAAATTACAATATTCGCGCTAAAAACGCTGTTTCGGTAATGGCGGACGACATGTGATTTGGGTGACGTCACAGGCAAGTAAACAAACTTTATTCTTTGACAAACGCAAACTTGTACCAAAGTGTACATTATAAAATCACACAAAGTGTCTTAGCATTAAACAATGTTTACCTGCGTGTGACGTCACGCGAGGCGTAGCCAATCACAGAGCGTTCTTGTGGCTGAAGAATTTTAAAAAATAATTTGAATTTGTTTTGTTTATTTTGAAAAATCTATAAATATTTTTGGATAAAACAGAGATAAATATGTTTTTTTTATGTTATTACCTAATAGAATGACCACATTTCGTAGCATATTTTTAATAGTGTCAAATAGCCTATTTTAGTTAGTTTAGATCTGTCAAATAAAGCTCTCAAACTTGGGCCCATTCAGCAAATTAAATCATGGATTGTGAATATTAGATTGACAAAATATCGTTTAACTTGTTCGCAATACAAAATGTATTGTGCAGTACTAAGCAATGTCGCTTAACTTCAACAAATCTTTAATACTAAGGCCCTGTCTTCAAATAGGTGACCGCACACGGCATTTGCAACGGAGCTCTACTATGCTGTAACAAGTAAATCTATTCCCTCCAACTATTTACAAGTATTAAAAACAAACGTTTCACACTTCTTTCACACATAACTCCCCACTAGGATTCCCTGTGTCGGGGATGCCATGGAACATACACAAAGACAAGTATAACCAACGCCCAGACCCAGAACAGATATTTAAATTCATCATTTAAACATCTGTTCGGCCGAGAATCGAACCCGGGACCTCTGGCTTATATGGCGGACTACCGCTGAGCCAGACAGGTCGTCATGCTTCAAATGGCTTCAGGCGGCCTAAAATTAAGCCACTCGCCTATGCAACCTTACCTCTTTACATACAAAAACAGACATAGAACGTAATTAGTCTATGTAAATGCGTAACAGCAAAAACTCTATAACTTCAGACGTAGTAGGTAAGTGCGTACATTGTGCTGAGAAAAATGACAAGTCAACATAATCAAACGTACCTACTTAGATTAAATAATTACTGTAGAGACTGGCAACTTACAGGCTGATTCATTTACTTTTTGCCTTTTCTGTTTGTCACTAATAATACTATTTCGTAGAAAATTTTCAAAGAAATTCAATAGAAATTAATCAGGTGGAAAAAAATAGTTTAGGAATCTTTAATTGTATTAAGACATGATCTATCTTTGGAAAGTATGTCTTTCGCATATTTTTAAAATATTTTGGGATAAAAATCCCCAAATGTGAATTTTAAAAATAAAGAAATTGATAATGATCTGGGGCTTCAAAATATGGTAGTTTACCAGAAAGGGATAAAATGCAAATACGAGTAAGCTACTTATCAGTGTGCAGAAGGATATATTATGTACATTTGGAATTATCACCATCACCATAAGCCTAAAATCACCCACTGCTGAGTAGGCCTCTCTTGGTCGCCACTCATTCCGGTCCTGTGCCAATCCAGTGAAATTTCAGGGCAAATAAGAATTTTATTAAGCATCTTATATCTCAGGCACAGGGTGACGAGCGCAGTGTTGTGCCGCGCAGGGTCTTGAATTCCAAGAGTTCAAAATTCTGAGCTGCGCAGATCTGTTATAGGCAAACGTGACGTTTCAGATCAGGCGAGCGGTTTGCCCGTCTCTCGTCACTCAATAGAATGAAAAAAACTTGTTCAAGCTCGATCTGCAATTTTGGTTGTATCGTTGATTTGGCAAGCTAGTAGATATGACCGACGCGGCGACGGGGCAACGCGGATGCCGCGCTTACCTATACGCGCGCTTTAGTCCACCTGCCAATACTCTGCCTGGCAATAATTATATCCTACCCAATTCAATTTTAGGGTTAAGTTAACCAGCCCGTAACCAGGTTTAAGTTTCGTAACAAGCAATCTCGCGAATTTCAGTTTGACGCCGGATCTCGAGCATTTTTCAGTTGGTTTTGTGATTTGATGCAGAGCAAGGCGCGCTCTATGGCTCTCTGTACCTACTAAGTAGAGATAACCCAATCTTAAAATTAATATACTTTACTTGTGTTTACTTTACTGCTGGTAACTGAACGCGAGTGACTGATAATGACGAACAATTTAGGTATATATTGCGTCTATAAAACACCTGCTTTCCATTTGAGCACAGACACATTGCTGGCATTACGTTCAGTTTTAGACTATACCTACATATTATAGACGATATTGCATATTAAAACGGATTGATCGATTTTTTTTTTTTACATCGGTCTAGGCATGCGTTTGACTGCAATCTCACCTGATGGGAAGCGACGATGTGGTCGAAGATGTAGCACGCTTGCCTAGGAAAAACCTATTCACTCTATTTTTGAACATCCCCGGGTTGTAGTTTCTAGGAAAAACAGACGCGGGCAGTGAGTTCCATACCTCTGCCGTTCGGATTAAAAAAGACGAATGAAAACGCTTAGTACGGTTACATGGAATTTCCACCGTATGAGGGTGCCTCTTTTTCGTGCGTCTGGTGCTGTTGTAAAAGAACGGCGAAGGCAAGACAAGGTCATGCAGTTCTTGTGCACACTCTCCATGGTGTATTCTATAGAACACCGACAGAACAGACTGGCCACTTCACGTCGGTGCGAAAGGCTCAGGAGCTTAGATTTCACCAAAGAATCGTTATTGAGTCGTGATTTCATATATTTTGTTGTTTTCGCTCTAACACACGGGTGGTGAAAGAATAAAAAGTGAGTAAAACCGCAAGATGCAGCTAGTATTAATATATTTGGAATCATCATCATCAGCCTATCTAATGTGTGTCCACTGCTGGACATAGACCTCTACTAAAGAAAGCCACAAGGCACGATTTTCTGCCTTACGCATCCACTTGCTCCCTGCCGCCTTACGCAGGTCGGCGCTCCACCTGGAATTTACTGCATATTGGGAATCATACTGTACGAAATTCAACTGATGTAGGTTGACAAGAAATCGCGTTGTTGCGTTGTTACAACAGCGCTCCAGTTGATTGTATCTGGCGAAAGTCTGCCTCGGGTGGGAATCGAAGCTTTTTGTTGAGCCATTGTTGATGAGATTGCGTGGGAAGAGGCCTAGGTTTGGCGGGATCTGGACGAATGGGTAAATTTAGTTGTTTACGACTGTTGTTACGACTGAGCGCTGCCGTAGTTCTGGTGACATGAAAATGGTAGGCCTCGGTTTGTGCTAAAAGAACTGTCAAGACATGTCAAGTCTATAGGCCTTTCCCTGAGAAAAAGGATCATCTAAATTCCGCTAAAAGAATGATGAATTCTATTAAAGTACGAAGCATACTGATATTACGAAACAGTACGATGATTAGCACCAGTTTATATTATAGTCGTCACCGTAAAAAGTAGTGCTAATCATCGTATTTTACACTACTACGTAAATATAACCGATACCGATACCGATTGCTAAATGATAACGACCGATAGGCGTTAACATTTAGCAATCGATTATTCATTCATTCATTCGTAGTAGACGTCAAAATTTGTCCTAATAATAGTAATAGTACCAGGTAGGTATACAGGTTCCCTATTTTGTTTAACTTATAAAAATCTTACTAATCCGGGACAAATTAGACCAAAAAATAGGAGTAACCTTACATTAATTCCCACCCAGCTGAAAGCACACTCATTTATTATTTTTTTGTTTATTTGTATGACTGTCAAACTTTTTTGTATGGCGGCTATATTTTTTTATCATTTCTCCAGAAAGGTCCGTTTGATCTATATTTCAAAAGCCGGATGTACCCCTCTATCTCTTCATCAATTTGTCATCATTTATCCAATTTCAACCACAAGGAGTCATTTTTTAAAGTGTTTCTTGAGATTGTCGGATTTAGCGATGTTGAAAACTTCGGGAAAGCTCATTTACAAACTTGTGATGTGATCTACTGCTCACCGAGGCCTCTTAAGAAAAAATGTCATATTTTTGGCCTGGTCTGAAATGAATATTAACATATCTCGAAAACCATAAGTCCTATCAACATGCATTTTAAGCAATATTGTAGAAAATGTTATAGAGAATACACATGTCTTGAACAGTTTCCTCGTAGCTCGAAGAAGAGAAGAAGACGAAGCTCTGAGAAAATCGCGAAAAATCCGGAGTAAAAATTTCTGCACGTATCGGATCGATGAGGACTTTTTAGGTTTCATTTATGATGGTGTTCTGAACAATCTTACCAATTTTCAGCTGGGTGGGAATTACTGTACACTCTGATGTCTAAATTGACCAGGCTGTACCTACGTAGTATTTTCATTATCTTTGCATAAAAAGGCATGTACTCATACTGCCCTCTGTCAATCAAAAAGGCTCGCCACTGAAAAGCTTTTAGTGCTAGTCCTCACAAAATAGGTTATCCCAAACAACTAGGATGCAACCTCTTTTGTAGATGCAGGGTTTAATGGATAGAAGGAATTAATAAAGAGTGGGTTTTAGAAGATTTCCCTCGTTACTAAAATAATAGATATGGCTACACAATAGCCTGATCTTAGAAGTAATGGCCGTATAAATAAACCGCTCTCTTAGTGTCTTCAGGAGGTAAGAAAAGGGTCACTTTCTGCAACGGTCAACGTCCACAACGAACTTAAAAAAAAAAACATTTTCCTACTAAGTAATCATGTTATTAAATAGGTATTTCTAACCGCTGAGGCATATCAGTACAGAACCTGTATCGAAACCGTTGGACACTACCAACTTATCTGCTAATCTGTCAAAATGAAAGAACTAAAATTTTCAGTTGATTGCTTTCAGTTCGGTATTGGAAATGTGATAGTGGCTCCCTCAATCAACTGTGTAGATAAGTTGGTTATTACCACGTGCCGGTCGACCACACCTGACCTTTGGCGATAGAAAAGCACCTGTTTTTTTGCAATATCAACGGAAAGAAGCACATAACTTTTATAATGTAGAAATGTCAACGTTTCCGCTTTGTGATGGCCTTATAACGGACAGAGAAAGGTGTGGGGCGGGTGCAGTCATCATCATAATCGTTCATGCTATAATTACGTAGTGTAGAATAGTAAGCTGGTGTACTGAATGTCTTGTCACTGTCTTTCTCATTGGAAATGCTGTGACAGCGAAAGTGACTGAAATTATATTGAGATAAACAAAACCCCTTGGTTCAACCTATCGGAAATTTTCTTATAATACTAAGTAATCCAATGTAAATAGTTTTTCTTTTTTGCTTTATCATAATCTAATAAATAATTAATAAAAACCCACAACGTTGAAAATTCTGAACCCACCTCGATTAAACATGTCTAAGAACAACAGTTAGAAACCCTGCATTCAAATATAATAACCGCATTCAAATCGGTTCAGCTGTAATGTCAAGAACTACGATACAATAGACAGACACACAAACACGCGCATATAGTAGTCAAAACTATAACAGCCCTCTTTTAGCGTCAAGGTTAAAAAAATATAAAAAGCAATAAGGAAATAAAAATAATAACCCACTCCATGCCATTTCTAAAAGTCAAGCCTATATCTTCCACGGTTCATAACCAAGACGTCTGATCACGCTATGAGGTAATTACTACTGCTATTAAACACTAGTTGTACTACAGTATTATACGAAGGGATATTGCTGCCCAGGTGTGGGCGAGTGGGCAGTGGGCATGCGAAAACTTTGGAATAGGTTGCTGGTAATAAAGATAGAAATGAACTTCGGGCTGTGTTGTAGTGTGATAGAGATAACAGGCACCTGCAAGCTAGATTACAGAAGTCGAGCAGTAAATGACCTCTGATAGTATTTTTCGAATAAATATTCGAATAATATCTTGCGTGGAAAATAAAGTGGTTCTTTTTGGCGAGACGCGACCGCGAGCGCGTCACGTTTGTTATCTCAACTTATCTCCTGATGCGAAACTAGTCATAATAAACGACTTAATTTTGCGTGAGTATTCCCGTGTAACTTATAACAAAATATAATGCATAACCAAACCAGTCATCTGTAAAATTCTCCAGATGACAAGACGACATATCGCTAAGAGCAATATCTTCTGGATCTAGACTACAAGTACGGTAGTACGGAAGTGCAAAACTAAGTAGAGAGATAGTAGTTAAAATAAACACATTGTTGTCAAACTAAATTTTTTGCCCCTCTCCATCGCATCCTATCTAATTACGAACAAAACAACAGTACTAGGTACTATAACTTTTTTTTTCATTAACTGGCAACATTTCTAAACATTGTGTGCTGTGCATGTAGGATCGAGTCAACCGTATCTTATGGCCAGATCTACGTAATTGTGAGTAATTAAAAAATCGCTGCTCTGCTCACTTAGCTAGGTAATTCGAATAGTCGAGAATTGAATTATTCGATTGGGAATGAAATTTGTTCGAATGTGAAAACGAAGTGGAGTAGCTGGAAGATTCTTTGGTTTGATAGTGTTTTGATATCATAAGTGATTTTTTAGTTAAATAATTGGGTACTCACGTCACTACCAAACTAAATTACTTAGGTACCTACTGATAGGTAAAATATTTTTTATATTTCTGATATCTAAATAGTATTAGGTATCTACATTGAATATTTTCAGAAAGTTATTTATTCAGCAGAAATAGAGTAAGTATAGGCTAAATTAATAAATAAATAAACTAGCAGTGCAACAAATTCCAACCTCCTTCAAAAATATCAACTTCAATTCGTAGTCATACGACACTTGATTCGAATAACGAACAAATTATTCGAATCATTACTGAATCATTCGAATGATTCAACATCTATTTCTGAACAATCATCCGTAATTTAAGTCCCTCACTCACGACTGTAGGCGGGAAAATGAAGAAAATAATTTCTATTTCTACTTTGTATGATTTATTTGAAAATCAGTCATAAAATAGAATGTTTATATGGCAGTTAGACTGCTCATTGTGGATTATTAATGTTGTAATAGTAAATACGTGAGTTGGATATTTTAATTTATATAACTTTAACTATATTGAGTATGGTTTTTACAAAGAGCTGAAAACGTAGACGGTCAGCTTGTTGGTAGGTAATTCAGATAAACTTAGAGTGAAAGATGGAGCACTGTGTTAGATTTGGGTGAAACTAAGAACTCCTGTTCTTTTGTTTACAATTGTAAATAATAATAAATAATAATGAGGAGGCCTTAACCACCGGTATGCTTGGGCCCTGCCCCGCTGCCGGTGGAACTCTAGTTTTTAAGTTTTTTATAATATAATTATTATTTTTTTATTCTATATTGTAAAAAAATTAAAAATTAAGAAAATAAATAAATAATAATAAATAGTCTTCAATCAACTTTTGCGTGCCATACAAGACGCACACATTGTCATATTAGGTACTCCTCTACTCGCGGCACTGCAGAGCTTGTGTACGTACGCGCGAAAGTAGAGGAGATCTTGGCTTCACCCAAATCTAACGCAGTGCATCTTTCTCTTTAAGTTTATTTGAGGTTGGATTTTGAAGACGATGAACTTGAGTGTGAACGGGTATAGCTGTAGAGGACGACCAAAGAAAGTATGGATGAACTGTGTGAAAGATGATATGAAAAGGAAGGGAGTGTGTTCAGATATGACGAGTGAAAGAGATGAATGGAAGAAGTGTACATACTGTACCGACCCCACGTAGGTGGGATAATTGTAGGCAGAAGATGATGAAGCAAACCTCGGCCTGGACACCTTCATTGTTGATATTTTGCCAGCCCGGAGAGGTGTTTGTAGATATTTTTATAACGCCTCATATTGAAGCTCGATGAGAAGAACTTTGGGTAGTTTTTTTTTTAAGTTTTACAGAACTTTGGCAGTTTGCAGCTTAGTGTTTTTAGGCTCTACCTATTACTATAGGTATACCTACTTACCCATATGTTACAGAGTATGCTGATATTATTTGTACAGATTGTTCAGACTCTGTGATGTAACCTATGTTAACCTTCAAGGTAAAAAGTTACGGTAACAATCTGTGATAAATGTCACTAGTACACTACTTGTATGCGAATATTATACAGGGTTATTCATAAAGGGTATGCTAAGCCGAAAAGGGCTCATAGTACTCGTCTTTGTGAAAAACTTTTACTATGGGACCAGACCGAAATTCGCGAAAAAAAATCAGCTGTTCCATATATTTTGTCGAGTGTCATTGACATTTTTCTATGGAACAGTTGATTTTTTTTCGCGAATTTCGGGTTTGTCTCATAGAAAAAGTTGTTCATAATAATGAGTACTATGAGCCATTTTCGTCTTAGCATACCCTTTGTGAATAACCCTATATCAAATACACATAAAGGAAATAAATTTAAGAACTGAATAGTCGTGATCAGATCACGCTAGGAATCGTCAGAGATGGATGCAAATCATTAAGTTGAGAGCATCAAACTTACAGCAAGTAAAGAGAGAGTAAAAAATAAATGTTGAATTTTAACGTAACCATTGAGACATCGTCATAACAAAATAAGTAGGTAGGTACGTAGTACGTAGGTACGCCCACTTGATATTTTTTATGTGAAAACCCTTTTTTAGTAAAGAAAATCATCATTCATCAAACCAAGATAAAACCACAGCCAAAAAGCCACATAATATTTTATTTATTTAATAAATGTCATATTTTATTTCGTAATAGAGTTCACTCACGAAGAGATTTCTCAAATTCCATTCTAAATTTCTACGATTTTGACGTGTCTTAAACATAACTCTTTGCTGGAACAGCAATTGATTTGAATAACATTTAAAATAGAAGCTTTTAACTCTGGATTAAGACTTAAGCTACTTTGATTTCAGTAAAACCAACTATTTGTTTAGAATATCGAGTGAAAACGCGCGGCACAGCTAGTAGCAAATAATGCGAAAACTTCACGAGTCATGAAACGTCGTTATTTTTGTAATAGCCGTAGCGCGCATGTCTGATAGTAGGGTTGGTTTACACGAAGACAGTAGCTGGGCAGTTATGAAGTAGGAGGATAGTGAAGTGGTCGTGTTGTTTGCGTTTCGTTAGAATAAAAAATCGTCACTTACTAAAGAAACTTGGTGTGGTATTAACTGTCAGTAGTAACACAGAGATAGTATTTAATTGTCATTCTTAATAAATAAAAACAAAGAATAACAATTAACAGCGCTTGATAACTAGTACAAAAACTGGGTTGATCTCGTCCCGGCAAAACTATGGAGATAGATTTTGTCATCTTCCTTGATTTGTTGACATCTCCCAAAAAATTGATTTATAGATCGTAAACATGACGAAGGCATCGTGTTATAAATTTGTTTTTGTCTCCAGCTTGTTCCAGCTAAATACCAATAGGATTCATAGGGATTTTTTTAGTGCCGATTGATAATAATTAAGAATAATGGTGTTACTTTATGATTATTTTGCAGATTTGTCCAAGTCCAAGCACAGCGTTTAAGGAATGTAAACAGACGGAATGGACAGCAAACTCGCACGCCAACTCTCCCAGTGTAAACAGGCCATTAGATCCAAGATACACTTTAATGAAAGTTTAACGTGCTATCGTTGTTTGTGGTCGGTATTTGCATTTTTGAACGGCTCTTAAACTTGTTTGTATGATAATTAATAAGTGGGTAATTATTTATTGTAATAAAGAAGTGTTCTGGACTTATTGAACTGAGTGCTTTGTTTGACACCGGCCTTAGTAGGTTACTCAAAGAGATATTATTATGATTATTCGTCCAAGGTTTTCAAGGTCTAAGGTTTTTTAATTTTATGTGAACTGGCCCAAGACCGGCAGTTATGGAAGAACTTGGGGGAGACCTTTGCCCAGCAGTGGGACATTACAGGTTAACTAAAAAAAAAAAAAAAATGTGAACGTTTGTTATTATGCACTTCTTAACGTTTCAATATGGATTTGAAATTAGATGCAATTTGGTACTTTCTATCAAAGAATATTCAACGATTTTACAGATACTTCGCCATAGAAAATGAAATGCAAAAAAAAATGAAAAAAAAACTAGTATTCTTTTAGTTAGTACCTGTACCGTATACCTGTATTTTATTTTATTATTATTATTTTATTATTTTATTTAATTTATTATTATTTTATACCTGTACCGTAAATAAAATTGGTAGTCTGGCTAACGAAAGTTGATACTGACACTTACTCACTTTGATACTTTACTTTACTTTAGTGAGTGAGTTAAAGTGAGTTGTTCCAACTTTCCTTTTCAGGTTAGGGCTGCCATGCTGAAATTCTTTAAATTTGCCGCGCTTTGACAAGTTTGACAGTATCAACTTTGGTTAGCCAGACTATTAAAAAATATAATCTATATATATAATATAGATCATATAATATATCAGAGATCATATTATATTAATATGTCGGCGCTCTGAGCCAATCTTTATTTAGAGTGGTAAAGAAACGTAACTGACAGTGACAGCTGCTGAGCTGCTGACGTTTACCACTCTGGCACGACTACGATCCGTAAGGCGGGAAACGATACTTTGGGAATCTCGAGCAGAGCCACAAGGGCAAGGGTTGATATTGCTATTTGATACGTAGAAAGCTGATTACAATAGTTGCAATTTGTTAATAATGTAATTATGTAGTTGTGAACGCAACCATTCATTCGACTGTGTTAATAATGTAATTATGTAGTTGTGAACGCAACCATTCATTCGACTGTCACTTTTGACAGCACAACATCTGCCCTTCTTGTCTTGTAATAACTCTCGCTTGTAACGCTGTGTAAAAATAGAACCGATTCACATAAATATTACTCACTAGTTTTATTTATCATACAAAACCCACCACAAATCTAACATGGTAGCAGAGCGTGGTTGGGTTTCAGTTGTCTGTAATTTGTGATCGTAAATCTACCGAAAAGTAAAAAGTACCGAAAAGTACCGGCCGGCGCGGCGTGGGCGCATGTGGACGACGCCATTTGACCCCAACTTAACCTCAACCATTTTTATTCCTGAAAATGACGTCGACTGCACCGAATTCGGCGTTCAACATCGAAAAACTCGCTGGCCGATCCAACTATGCGAGTTGGAAATTTGCTGTGAAATCGTATTTGCAACATGAAGATTTGTGGACGTGTATCGAGCCCGCGACCGGCATGGCCATAGATCCTGCCAAAGACACGAAAGCGAGAACAAAAATCATTTTGCTCCTGGATCCGATGAATTATGTTCATATTCAGGATGCGAAGACTGCGAGAGAAACTTGGGAGAAGCTCGAGAAAGCATTCGACGACAATGGATTGACAAGGAAAGTGGGATTGCTACGCGATCTTGTGACCACATCGCTTGATAGTTGTAGTTCTATTGAAGAGTACGTGAACAAGATTATGAGCACAGCCCATAAGTTAAGGGGCATCGGCTTCAGTGTAGAAGATCAGTGGATTGGTGTATTAATGCTCGCAGGTCTGCCCGACATATACAAACCGATGATAATGGGTTTAGAAAGCTCCGGGATAGCGATTACGGCAGATTCTATAAAGACGAAGCTCATACAAGAGGTTAAAAGTGAAAATCCCTCTGCCTTTTACTCGAACAAGAAGCCAATGAAGTCAAAGAATTCCTCAAACAAGTCGATTCAATCCTCCGGTCCCCGGTGTTTTAATTGTAATCAGCATGGGCATATAGCCAAGTACTGCAAGGCACCGAAAAAGGCAAAACAAGTGCGAGATAACTCTGGTTTTGTTGCAGCTTTTTCAGCATTCAATGAGCTTAATGAAGATCAGTGGTATCTGGACTCCGGTGCAGCCATGCATATGACTAAGAGAAGCGATTGGTTGTATGATGTCCAGAGGGCTCCGGTTACAAACGTTACAGTAGCAAACAAGTCTCCAATGCCTGTTCAGAGTGCTGGTAATGTTAATATAGCCCTAAATGGCTCCGAAAAAATACAGGTAAGAGATGTATTGTTTGTACCAAGTATTGCCGTAAATTTGCTCTCAGTAAGTGCCATGAGCAAAAATGGTTGTAAATTAATATTTGATAACCAAGGATGTGATGTTTACAATGCTCAGGGTGTACACATATGTTCAGCAAGCATGGTAAACAATCTGTACAGATTGAATATTGATACAGAGATCACTGCTAATATGATTTCTACTGGGATTACAGATGACTCCGTGTTATGGCACCGACGCATGGGCCATTTAAACTTTGCTGATGTACAGAAGCTTCCTCAATGTGCCGAAGGTCTATCTCTGCCTGTGAGTACTAATAAAGCCAATATAACATGTGAAACATGTCTTAAGGGAAAGCATACTAGGACACCATTTCCAAAAGAAGGTTCCAGAGCTACTCAGCCCTTAGAAATTTTACACTCTGACTTGTGTGGCCCCATGGAGACCCCGTCATTGGGAGGTAAGAAGTATTTTATAACATTCATAGACGATTACACAAGAAAAGTGTTTGTCTACTTTCTTACAAACAAACTAGACATAATTGAAGTTTTCAAAGATTTTCAAAAGAAAGTAGAGAATGAACTGAGTTATAAAATCAAATGTGTGCGAACTGATAGAGGCACAGAGTATTGTAATAAATATTTTGAAAAATATCTGAAAGATTGTGGAATAGTCCATCAGACAACGGCTCCGTATACACCACAACAGAATGGACTTTCAGAAAGAATGAATAGGACTTTGGTGGAACGTGCAAGGTGTATGATCTTTGATGCTAGTTTAAGCAAAGGTTACTGGGCTGAAGCAGTTGCTGCAGCTGCTTACATAATCAACAGATCTCCAACACAATCACTAGGTGGCAAAACACCATATGAAATGTGGAGTAGGAAAAAGCCAGACTTGTCACACCTCAGAATTTTCGGCTCTGAAGCAATGGTGCATACGCCGAAAGAGCAACGCCGAAAATGGGATGCCAAGTCCAGTAAATTCATATTCACAGGGTACTGTGAAAACTCAAAAGCTTACAGATTAATGGACTTCAGATCACATAAAGTTATAGTGAGCAGAGATGTCACTTTTCTAGAGAAAAAACAAGAGTTAGGTATTAATGTACCAACTGGAGTTTCAGGCCAGCAGACATCTCCCGAGAAGAATGACAGTGGCATCAGCAGCCATGACATGACACTCACGCCTGGTTCAGAGTATAGGAGAGGATCAGCTGCACAAGTACCTCTCACAACCAGTAAAGTCACAGAAAAGGCTATAACTGACAACAGCAGTGAGTATGATACAGGGGATAGCGATAATAATACCTCAGATACCCCTCGCAGGCCTCAGATATCACCAGCTTCACGTGATAAGGTAACAATAAGGAATTATAAACAAAATCAGTCAGAGGAAGATGAAGACTTGGATCCGGCAAGCTATCTATGTTACAGTAATCTAAATGATCCGCAGACAGAGGAAGAGGCTCTTTCTTCAGAGAATGCTGCACACTGGAGAAGGGCAATGGATGAAGAGTATGAGTCTTTAGCCAAAAATCAAACGTGGAGTTTGACTGAAAAGCCTTCAGATAAAAGAGTCATTCCATGTAAGTGGGTTTTTAAAACTAAAACAGATCAGAAAGGTAACATAGTACGTTTCAAGGCAAGATTGGTGATAAAAGGATGTATACAGAAGAAGGGACTAGAATTTGATGAAGTTTACTCACCTGTGGTACGTTATACATCTATGAGATACCTACTGGCTCTGGCAGTGAAATATAATTTAGAAATCGACCAAATGGACGCCGTTTCTGCATTTCTTCAAGGAGATATTGACAGGGAGATATACATGGAGCAGCCTCCAACATATGAGGAAGGAACAAAAGTATGTAAACTACACAAGTCTATTTATGGACTCCGACAAGCAAGCAGGCTGTGGAATTTAAAATTGGACACTGTTCTACAGGAAATTGGCTTGAAGCGCTCACAGGTAGATCCTTGTGTATATTATAATAAGAAAGAAATGATATATATTGCAGTATGGGTTGATGACCTCATAATCCTAACTTCCAAGAAAGAGACTACAATTATGATTAAAGAAAAACTAAAGTTAAATTTTAGTATGAAAGATCTTGGAGAAGTTAAACAATGTATTGGCTTAAATATAACAAGAAACAGAGGCACAGGAGAGCTTTTCATAGACCAAGAGAAGTACATCAGATCGATTTTAGACAAATTTGGTATGTCAGAATGTAAACCAGTTAGAACACCAATAGAAGTTGGTATAAAATTTGTAAAAAACAATGAAAGAGCAAAGGTAGATTTCCCTTATCAACAGGCAATTGGGTGCTTGATATATTTAGCACAAGCTACAAGACCTGATATTGCTTTTGCAGTGAATACTTTGAGCAGATATAATAATAATCCACATCCAGACCACTGGCTCGCTGTAAAAAGGATTTTAAGATATCTTCAAGGGACCCGAGGATTAAAATTGAGATATCACCAAGATGGTACCCAGAACATAATGGCATATTGTGATGCAGACTGGGGAGGCGATCTAGAAACCAGAAAGAGTTGCTCCGGTTACATTTTTATGTTTCAGGGCGGAGGGATTTCCTGGAATTCGCGTAGACAACAAACCACAGCATTGTCGACTACAGAATCAGAGTACATGGCGATGAGTTCTGCTGTGCAGGAAGCCCTATGGTTCCGGCAGCTCCTGATTGAGCTAGGTCATCAGGACTCTGGTGATATAATTTCGATACATTGTGACAATCAAAGTGCTATCAAACTGTCATTGAGTGATAGTTATAAGCCTAGAACTAAGCATATTGATATAAGGTTTCATTTTATCAAAGACTATGTAAATAAATCATATATAAAGTTTACATTTGTAAAAAGTGCAGATATGGTCGCTGATATTTTAACAAAAGGCACTTCAATTGAAAAACATGTTTATTGTACTTTAAATATGGGTCTGCGTTCAGGAGAGGATGTTAATAATGTAATTATGTAGTTGTGAACGCAACCATTCATTCGACTGTGTTAATAATGTAATTATGTAGTTGTGAACGCAACCATTCATTCGACTGTCACTTTTGACAGCACAACATCTGCCCTTCTTGTCTTGTAATAACTCTCGCTTGTAACGCTGTGTAAAAATAGAACCGATTCACATAAATATTACTCACTAGTTTTATTTATCATACAAAACCCACCACAAATCTAACACAATTACATCTGGAATTACAGTGGTGGCCATAGAATCTTATTGTATCGTGTACCTATGCGCATTACGTGATCGGCGGAGTGCCTGTTTGAGTTGTATTGTGAATACTTGGAATATCCATTGGAGATCATAGTAGAACGGATCATTGTAACATTAATGTACTGACATCATTCAAGATTATAATCTACGTGTGTTGCAAGTAATGGTTTTATTCCTCTCGCCCGATTATCCACGCCTGTTTGTCTAATAGAACCTAACTACATGCCCACATTATGAACAGAACCGCTTGACAATACCTAACTTCTGATAATTGGCAACACCTCAACCTAAGAGTGCCTTTATCAGAAGTGGGATACGAAGGGCAAAGATCAGAGGATAAAACCAGCAGCTACAAAACATCGCCATGCTAAACTTTTTGCTACATGTAAAGTCGTCGAGATTTTTGGCTAGCACTTAACCTCAAAACTACAAACAACAGAATATGAAAGGAGCAGAATATGAAAGTACAGAAGCCGATGTTTGAAAATTTTACATGGTGACAGAGATTTCAATATCAATAACTGATAGGAAGAACGATAGTAAATTTGAGGTCAAGGAACTTGACAATGTTGTCAGTGTCACTACCCTTCCACGGGTAGGTACTTGTGATACCCGTGAACTATTAGTGAATCGTCCAGTGAACTATCAGGAGGCCGTGATGGCGTTAAGACATGTAGATCGATTCTAGGTCTCTTTCTAGATCAAATCCAGTTGAAACACTCTCAGTAGTCGCTCTGATCCTGAGACAGAACAAACAACAAAACAAAAGAAAAAAAATTGCAAAGAAGGCAATAGAACTGATCTAATTTGATCCTGAGGTGCTGGAGCAGAAGTATAAAGCAATGAGAAAATATTACTGCCACATAGAAGACATCCAACCAAGCGTTGATGTCAATAAGTTTAGATAAAGCGAGACTAACAAAGAACGCAATGCAACTGATCTTATTTGATCCTGAGATGCCGGAGCACAATTATAAAGATTTGAGAAGATATTTCTGCTGCATAGAAGACAGCGAACCAAACGTTGGTGTCAATGAGTCTAGATAAAGCAAGACTAATTACTGAGCTTGTGCGCAGAAAGACATGACATGTTGCAACAGTGTGTCCAGATGGACACGGAGAGATCGACCGAGCAGCGGCTTGTAAAGGTTCACTCCGTGAACTTAGACCATCCTCATGTTGCTTGAACACAATATCCGGTGAGCTTGTTCCTTTACTGTCTTTGATTGTTGGTCACATATGTGAAATTGTGAATGTAATGATCAATAGAATCATTCTAGTTTGTTCATATTAAGAGATGATGATGATGATCAGTAGAATTGTTGGAGCTGGTTCACATATGCGAGCATAATCATTAGATAATTTGTTCTACTGAATATTTGTTTTATGTGTAAACCCTGTGTACTGTCTGTGGTCATTCTCATATTAACTGCATGCTGGCCTTTTTTTGGGAATAGTGACTGTGTTGTGTAGAGGCCGACAATACTGGCTGGGGAGCATCGGATGTCCCCATGTACGATATTGATGTGTGCAGCTAGTGGGAGGTCTAAGGAGCTGGCTTATGCAGGTCAATGTTCCGGATCAGACCACTAGGCTGGTTTGGGGTGGCATTTGGAGAGCTGGTCGAAGGGACGCTTATGGGTTGTCCGGTCCATGTCATCATGAGAAATGATGACTGGTCGAAAGGACGCCTGGGTCGAGTTGTCCGGTCCATGTCATCATGAGAAATGATGACTGGTCGAAAGGACGCTCATTGGTTGTCCGGTCCATGTCATCATGAGAAATGATGACTGGTCGAAGGGACGCCTGAGTACAGTTGTCCGGTCCAGTGTTTGTGGTTGTAACTTGTATGTGGAAAGTTTCTATTCGGTGGGTGACAAATAGAGATGTGTCAGTGATGGACGAGCTTCCATAGAATAGTTTACCAGGTGTGTTTTGTCTTTGCAGATCAAATGGAAGATTAACACTGGATAAGTGTTGACGAGCTTGGTGGAGTATCAGAGATGCTATGGAGAAGCAGTTACATGAAGACTTGCTGGGTTCAGAGATGCTATGGAGAGGGATTGCTGGAAGACCACGAGAAGAAGGCGCACGAGGACGTGCGATAGTCAGGAGAGGCCGTGTCGGCGCTCTGAGCCAATCTTTATTTAGAGTGGTAAAGAAACGTAACTGACAGTGACAGCTGCTGAGCTGCTGACGTTTACCACTCTGGCACGACTACGATCCGTAAGGCGGGAAACGATACTTTGGGAATCTCGAGCAGAGCCACAAGGGCAAGGGTTGATATTGCTATTTGATACGTAGAAAGCTGATTACAATAGTTGCAATTACATCTGGAATTACAGTGGTGGCCATAGAATCTTATTGTATCGTGTACCTATGCGCATTACGTGATCGGCGGAGTGCCTGTTTGAGTTGTATTGTGAATACTTGGAATATCCATTGGAGATCATAGTAGAACGGATCATTGTAACATTAATGTACTGACATCATTCAAGATTATAATCTACGTGTGTTGCAAGTAATGGTTTTATTCCTCTCGCCCGATTATCCACGCCTGTTTGTCTAATAGAACCTAACTACATGCCCACATTATGAACAGAACCGCTTGACAATACCTAACTTCTGATAATTGGCAACACCTCAACCTAAGAGTGCCTTTAAATAGATAAATGATGTTGATGTTGTTTGTTGTTGTTGTTGTTGTTGTTGATGTTGATGATGTTGTTGTTGATGTTGATAAATGATGATGATGATGTTATATGATTAGATCATATTATATGATATTGATCTATATATATATATATGGTATTCTATATATAATATATATTAGTTGTATTTTTTGTCTCGAAAAAAATTCTCAATCTCTTAGTCACACATGTCAGTACTCTGGGCGTGGCAGTGCACCGCCAGCCCGCAATAGTTGTGAAACTAATCACTGCATATCGATCGGGAGTGGGTGCTGCAGCCGTTAATTACCAAGTTTCTCGGAAAGTGGCTCTCATGGTTTCTAGTAGTTATGGTGGCCATTGTTCTTAATATATGTGACAATAGAGTGACCATAAGTCAGTGAGTGGTTGCGATTTTTGTTGGACTTATTTTATTTTCATGCCATGGGTAGTGTACTGTTACACAAGTGCACACTTCGGTGCACAAGTGTGACTCGTTGGGAACAAAAACCCAACGAGTAACGCTGGGACTCGTTTTGGTGTGACTCGTTGGGATTTCCTCGGTGTCGACTATATGTTTTTTTTTGCCCGTCTTAATTACAACAAAAGATGTCACCTATATTTTACTGTTTATGTTGTCAATAGAGTGTCAGTACCTATAAAATACATTATTCAAACAATGGCCTAGCCGGGATTCGAACGCACGATCTCCCATTCTGAAGTCAAGTGCATTACTAACTCAGCCACACTGTCATGTCGGTCAGTCTGTGTGTCTGTCGGTCGTAGATAAATACGTTTAGAGAAATCCTCTGTCCTCAAAAGTTCAAGAGCTTTATCTTAAAAAAATACTTTTTTTTTCATGCATCTGACAGCATGAAAAATTACGCATCTAATGCATGAAAAAACAGAACTCAGTTTTTTATATACCGTTCTTGGGCTTATGAGGGCAGTCTTGATAATTTCCAAAACTTGGTCACCCTACCCGTCACTTTAGATTAGCACACAAGAGTTTACTGTTGATTAATAGTCGAGTCGAGTCGAGTCACAGGAAATTCAATCGAATCAAAGTAATCATATTGAAATTATACAATGATTCTCATTATTCTCACTGTGATTAATTATGGAATTAATGAGAATTGTTATTTACGGAAATAATTTTACGTTATCCGTTGGTGTGGATTTTACCTATAAATGATAAGGAAAGGATAATGCTAAGCCCAAAGTTATCTCATTATTATGAACAATTTTTATTATGGGACCAACCCAGAATTAACGAAACAAAAATCCGCTGTTCCATAGAATGTCAATGACACGACACTCGACAAAATATATACAACAATGATTAACTTTTCGTGATTTCAGAATTGGTTACATAGTAAAAGTGAGTCCTAGATATTCCAGAATATGCCATTATATTATAGATACACTGAGAAAAATTTCACCTACGGACACGGAGCACACTGACAATCACCAAATAGTACGATGATTAGCACCAGTTTTTACGATGACAACTATCGTAATATATTGTTCTCACCCTAGAAACTGGTGTTAGTACTAGTTTTTACGGTTTGTCACCGTAAAAACTGGTGCCAATCATCGTACTTTTTGGTGATTGTCAGTATGTCCGTACTTTAGGTGAATTCATCGGAATTTTGATTGCCATTTTTCTCAGTGTGGGTACTTAGGTAAATAAAAACACACTCTCAGCTTCACACACTCTCCACTCACTCATCCTCGGCCACACTATCGCGTGTTTCGCTTATCACAAAGAATACAGTAACTGGGTTTTTTAACTGTTTTTTTATCGGCCATGTACGTAGTTTTCATTCCGCACGGCCGCTTTTTCAAGACTCAGGGGCGCTCAGTTTTTTACTCACTTTTTATATTATTATTTTACACGTTTTTTCAGTTTTTCTTTATTTTGATAATGTGTAGTTTTTGAAGTTTTTGTATGGTGCTTTAAATTTAATTGTGTTTACATTTTTTGTCGCGGTTATGAAATTTAAATTATTGTTGGTTGGTTTTGAATTATTTATTTACTTTTATTTGTATTGTTTTCATTATGTTCGTGTGTAGAATTACATTAAGATCATTAAAGATCGTCGGACAAACATACACACTTTTATATATAATACAAGCGCCAAATTCTCCCTCTAGACTCAGAGACTCACTTCGATTACTAAAAAAAAAATACCAGCAATAAGTCGACCTTATTTTTTAATTCATTTAAAAATTTTATTAACAAATCTGCTAACTTTTGTATGTTTTACTGCCTGCAATATTTTTTGTGAACTAAGAAACCAACTTCGTTGTAGATTTTTTTTTCTCAAAAAGTTCACAACCCCTGGATTATTTCAATTCAAACATCGTTCAGTAGTTTTCCAACGAATAGCTAGTCTATTAAAATCATCGCTTTAATTAACTTAGCAAAAAACTGAAGAGCATTTTGAACTTGTACCATTTTGAACTCTAATGCTAAATGGTAAAAACTAAAATAACGCAATGCAGTTATCACTAAACTTATGACTTTATGTGAACCATTTATGGGAAAACATTAGGGCAGTGGTATTTGAAGTTTAATTTTTTAGTTCTAAGACTAAAACAACGAAGAAATACATTTTGATTATCAAATTCAAAGTGATAAGTAACGCTTGGGTTAGCAAGAACATATTGCAATTTAATTTTTTTTTTATTCAGTCATAGGCTTGCGTTTAACCGCCATCTCGCCTGGTGGTAAGCAATGATGCGGTCTACGATTGAGCACGCTTGCCAAGAAGGAACCGTCACTCACGACTTGAAGACACCCAAATTATACCTATCTATCGGGAAACACCCACTCGGGCAGTATTCCACACTCTGGCAGCTCGCAAGTGTGCAAGTGGCAGTGTAATTGACTTGCAGCAAGTTTCCAATCTCGCCATTTCAAAAGTCAGTTGCATAGTTAATTTCCTTAAAGCCCTTTATAGGTATTATTTTACCTATCTTATTTACATTACACATGGAATTTAAGTTGTGATCAAAATTACAGTACCTACCTACAAGGTAAGAATGGAAAAAGCTACTGCGAGAGGTTTTGCGATAATTCAAAAGCACCTGTTTAATTGCTCTTATTTAGTAGATCGGCTATATAGGGCTATTCGTAAAGGGTATGCTAAGCCGAAAAGGGCTCATAGTAGGTACTCATCATTATGAACAACTTTTACTATGGGACCAACCCGAAATTCGAAAATCAGCTGTTCCATACATTTTTGTCAATGGCTGATATTTTTTTCGCGAATTTAGGGTTGGTTAGATAGTAAAAGTTGTTCATAATGATGAGTAATGAGCCCTTTTCGGCTAAGCATACCCTTTATGAATAACCCTGTATTTAGGTATCCATGATGCCACCAGTTACAGATATCCATAGGCCAGGGTGACCGCTTACTATCAGGCCAGGCGACCCGTCTGCTTATCATTCATGAGTTAAAAAGATCACATAAAAATGAAAAACGAGAGCATTGTCGTAAGTTCTCATAAAAGTGCCAACAAAAAAGTGCAAAATTAAAAAATTCCGCATCCTTTTTTCACTATCACTTAATTATCATTTTTATCATTGCAATTAAAAGTAAACGTGTTTTTTTCACCATTAAAGTAGTATCGGAAGTCTCGCGTGCAAGTATCAGATAAAAAGTGCTTTGCAAGTTGCGAGGATCGCTGGCAAGGAAACACGCGTTCCGTTATTTTTGAATAACGTAAGGTGCCTACATTTTATAAGTAGGTAGGTAACTTACCTTGCTAGATAATGTGTACCTACCGATATTAGTATGTATTCTTGCATGTTATTGCTCGTGACAGAGATAAATGGAAGAAACTAGAGAAGACCTATGTCGAAAGACAACCTAACAAACAAAGTGGTTGCTAAAGTCGATTTTATTTAGCAAACAATGGAATTAGATTTAAAATAGTACCTAATAGTTAGATAAATTAAAACTATACTTATCTAGTGTAATTTGGTTAGTGAATAAAGGCGTTTATTATTATTATATTGCTTGTTATTGTAGTATCGTTTACTATTCAACGAGGTAACGTCGCCAGCCTTTTGGGTACTTTACACGCGGATCTGAAATACGAATTAAGTAAACTTGTGTCCGAAAAGTGGTTCACTATGACGTGTAGAACACTCTTAAGTATTACTACAGCTTTTCTTAACACCTCGTATGGTAGGCACATTATAATAATATGGAGAATTCTGTGAGTAGGGAGGAGAAATAGCAACCCTAAAACCTGTTGGCACCTCATATCAAGTAGAAAGGCACTTTTCTACTTGATCTGTGCCAACCACAGAATCTGTCCCTTAGATATGATATTTTTGTCCACTCGGCCTATCAATGTTACTTGGGTAACTTAGTTGAATATCTAACGTAATTTAATGATATTTTAATCATTTATTGCAGGCGTCAAAAAATAATAGGACAAAATTAAATTAGGTACAGTTAAAAATAAAAGTTAATATCTAAAAATACTTAAAATTAAAAATAATTATGAAGGCCGGATTAGCCTCCTAATTTTATGTAATCGTCAAAGTCCTTTTCCATAATTATCTAGGTATTTTAATAAAAAGTATATACCTACGTAGCCAAAATTTGTTTAGCAGCGTTATTTTTAGCAGCCAGTAAAAATGGAGTATTTTTTATTTACGTTATATTAATAGTATAGTGTACCTAGTCTTCCAAAATTGAATTAGTGTTCAATTTAATTGAAGTCAAATTAGTTGGTCTATTCGTTAAAAAATGTACCGTTACGTTTTTGTATTGAAAAATTATTAGTTTTGGTTAAAACGCCATCTATTGTCATTTGCGAGCAACGTGATCTATTGTGTAAACATTGCGCATATATTATCACAAGTCACAATGCAAAGGTCACCCTTGTTAGTTAGTGAGAAATGCAATAGATGGCGCAAATCGCAATATTCTCTCATTCAAAATGGTCGAGATGGCGCATTAGCGTCGTTACACTGCATTGAAACTAGTTTGAGACATATTACATAGATGGCAATTTTTTAAAGATTTTAAAAACATCATTCATTTGAACCAGTTCGAGTTCTAATGCCTAGATGGCATTAAACTAAATTCAAAAAATATTTCTACTTTTTTACTATTTCGTGTATTTATAACTACTTGAAAAGTAGCTATTTCTGATACCTATTAGTACTTTAAAGTAAGTAAAAATACATTTAAGTTATGATTCTATTACTTTATTTTATTTTCGTACATGACACACGAATTCACACGATCATTTTTCACCCCTACGAAAGGTGCAAAATAAAATAGCTTGAATTCAGTTAGTTCTTCTACTCAACGCTAGATGGCGCAATAATAAAGTCTAAAATTGGAAGAATTGTGAGATAATGTTATCGAATTAGTTCAACTGGGCGAACAGATACGAGTATAATTGAACATAATATTGGAGTAGACGTGTTTAATATAATAAATACATCTACACTTCTACACTAATATTATAAAGAGGAAAGATTTGTATTTTTGTATTTTCAGATGTAGGTAGGTATGTAACGAATAAACTCAAAAACTACTGCACCAATTTAAAAAATTATTTCACCTATATAATATACCCATATGCTACATCATCATGCTAGTAACATAGACTATATTTCATACCCGGGCGAAGCCGGGGCAGGTCGCTAACGACTTTATAATTACTTACTTGATGTTTTTTCTGTTATTTTGATTTAAAAACCAAACTAATAAACCGATTTTAATGCAATTCATAAAGGAACTTCTATTTCGATATAATAATAATCAGTCTGTTTATAGTTAGTACAGTATGTAAATAAATATTAAATGCCTGCTATTTTTTTCTGCGGCAGTGAAAAATCAGGAAAATAAGGAACCATCAAAATGAAAAACTAATTTATGAATCATCCATTTTATTTTTTAAAATAATTATAGCTAACCGTTTCGGCAATAGTTACTATCTCAATAATGACACAATAAGCATTTTCCGTTGTTAAAAATAATAATAATTCTCATCTCTAATAATAACTAAATTGGGTTAATTTGTTCAATAAATTGTAATAAAAATAATTGCTAACATAAATCAACACTAAAACTTAACTAACTAATAATTACATAGGCTCGTTTACGTCCAGTAAGTATGTATACAAAAAAATATAACTTTTATAAAAAATATATTTCACTAAACACATCATCAAATCTAAATAATTAAAACATGGCATCGTTTTATGTTATAAAAATTAAAAAGCTTAATTAAATTATACAAGGTTAATTCTAATATAAATAAAATTATAATAATAATAAAAACAAGGTTATTTTGTCGTGAACACTCGTGATTTCTTATATAAATGAAGTTCTACGTAATTAGAATTAATTAGTTAATTCTCCAACGCGTGGGGATGTCTAAACACCGAGTAGGTACAATATTCACTTCACATCCCTAATTTTTATATACATTTATTATTTTTAGTGTAGTACAAGAACATGCCAAACGCGAATTTCGACTTCTACCTAATCGTAATTCTCTAAAGTCTAAACGAATTCAATTTTACAATTTCTCATTATGCCGAAATACAACAATTTTGAATTTACAATTATTTTTTCATTTACAATTTCACTTTACACTTTTGTTTAGTTTCCAAACGTCACGCTTTGTTCATGTAAACCACGACAGTTCAACAATTCGATTATAAGGATATTGCATAAACAAGACTAGAAATACACCAATTTGAGAATTAAACATTTATTGTTTAAACAAATTGTAAGGCTTTTTTTGAACAAAACAGTAATTAACAACGTGAATGTCAAAGTGACATTAAGAGGCTAGGCGTACAATAAGTAGACAAAAATGGAATGCGCTGTCAGTGCATTTCAAAGACATTTTTACTATACAAAAATTGTTTTTTTGGTTTTCCAATATAACTGCTCTATATCTTAGTAAAGTACTAAACATGACTTGTCGTTATTTCGACGCTTTTGCAGTTTTTTTTCAAATATTTTTTAGTGATTTTTTTAGTTTTGTAATATTTTAATTTTGATTTAACACATTTTTCCTATAGTTTCATTTCAAAATGGACACGACGGTTATTCGGGACACTGTAACTTCAGTATTAACACCGATAATAAGTATCAACTATGACATTTAATTTTAAGTACACGGATTTTTTTGTATTTATGTATTTTTATTTCGTTGTTTACTACATCCGGAACACAAAGCAAGCACTTTCAACTCCTTCCGACTTAGTGCTTACTTTGTGTTAAATTTATGGCCATTTATAAATATATAGATCATATATTTTTATAAATGACTCTTTGGAATTACATTACATTGTTGATTATGCTAACTTATTTTTAAGAATACATGACTACTACTATGTGAGAGTATGAATTGAAAACCTGGCTATCCTGTCTACGACTTAATGCTAAGAGTAAGAAACGTGTATATTTAGCTAAATATTTCATAAAAACAAGCTGAATTACTATAACAGAAAACATGAAGCATTAAATAAAAACTTGAACAGACAATTAGGATGTGTAATAGAAAACAATTGCAAGTCATTAATAAAAACTTAACAACCAAAAAATATTGTGAAACTCGTTTATGGTCTATCTGAATTTAGCTTATTTTTCACAGTTTTACTAATATAAATGTTATCCCAAAAATATGTTTATCTAAATTGTAAATTTGGAACGCATTTCACAATATTTTTTATTAATAGAAAAATAAATAATGTAATGTAATCGCAAGTTGGCGTTAGCGATTTGTATTCATTTAAATTTTAACGTTAACATTTACGTTTTTGTTCAACATCATTTAATCACAATATTTGAACAACAACAAAGTCAATGTCAACTATGTTGATAACGCAATTGTGTATAACGAGAAAACAATCATGTAAAACAATAATTTTAACTTCAAATATGCCAATAAAACTAGATTGAGTACGTCGTATCCATTTCTAACAAAATTATAACTGACAGCGCATTTTAAAAATGATTCATGTGGTGTCCCATTTTACCACACGAATAATATCAACTGAAACCAGTGCTATTGAAACTAACACCATTGTGCAATAATAATAACACACATGTTATATTTAAACAAAATGAACACACGTGTTACATTTAAATAAAATGAACAAACGTGTTATATTTAAATAAAATGAACAAACGTGTTATATTTATTGCACATTGGTCAAAAGCGATACAAGACATCGCTTGTACACAAGTAGGTAATTAGGCTTTTAATAACATTAAATGTACACACAGCTTAACTACGGAATTCTTCATCATAAAATAAATGTAGAAAATCATTCATCTTTTTCATTTTTTTAACATTAAAAAATTTATCCATCAAAAACTTAAAAGTAACCTCGGATAACCTGCAGACACGATCTGTTTTTATAACTATTCCATTCGATGATCACAGAGAATTTGAGGTCTACATTTTTGTGGAGCGTATTTTTGAGCCTAACCACTAATTTTAGCCTATTTTTGAGTATTTTTGTCGTATGAAAAACTTCTATCAAGTTTTGCGATTACCAAATACAATTTCAATATTTTAGATACAAATTTATTTTTCCTTTTTACAAAAATGGGGGCGACACAAAAATGTAGACTGCAGTGACATGAACACTTTCTTGGAAACGTAAGTTTTGATCTAAAAATCTAATGTTAGGATTCATGATCCGTGCTTTTTCATTTGTACAACTCGACAGCTTCGAGTTCAGTTCCTAACACGATGTTAATTATAACTTTAAAAATACCAAACGTCCATAAATTTTTCCTTCTACTAAGACCTAAATTTAAAACAATACCATTTATACAATATTCATAGGAACTTCTTTTGTTGTTATATTTAATTTATTTATATATTAAATTTATGAGGACACATTTTTACATAAATAGCGATCCATTCACTTTGAATTTTTTTCATTAATCGTATAGTTTTTTGTTTTTCTTCAGTCAAAAATTATGTTTTTGTCGTCTAATAGGTAATTTTTTCACGTTCCCTTGAAACCATTATCATTATCGGTAAATCTTCGCGTCTCGTTGGTACTTTTCTAACTCTCCAAATAATAATAAAAATCGGCCGAAAAGTTTTGTATTTTAAAATTAAATAATTAATCAGGAAAAAAACATTCATGGAAAATAATCTCATCCATAACCAAACTCGACACAAATTAGAAATGATTTTCTGGGCTATTGCATTGTGTTTTTTCTATGTATACATTGATACTATAACCACAGTAGTATTTTATGTTATATACTTATGAAATACTACTGGTGCAAATACATCAATATTAATTCAAGAATGAAATTATTACGTACATTAAAATCAGCTTACTAGTACCTTACCTATTACGATTATATGTAGATTATTCCAATTCATATAAACAAATGAACAACAAAAGAAGACGTTCAATTGTTTACACAAATTGTCACTTATCTATAATACATGAAGATAATATTAAAAGAATTAATATTCGGCAACACTTGACATTCTCTTAGAATTAAAACTGCAAAAAAACCCTAGCTTTAACAAAATTTGAAGAATGGGCTTTTTTGCAGTTTCGTTGAACTATAAATCTATTGATCGGCAACTGTAAAGCATTTTACATGCTTGTTGAATGGTTTAAAAGCAAAAATGCTTTTTTCAACCATTTTGTAAATTATTTCGGGCTATTGTAGTTAGTTAGTAAGATAATGAAATTAAAATAAGTATTTGTAATTATTCGGGCTATTGAGTTAACATTCATGTTGAAGAAGAATGTCTCGTGTTTCTTTCATATATGGTTATGTATCGAAGAGTTTTTTTTAATTATTTTATTTCCTCTGCTTCGATTTTTAATTTAATTTTTAAGTTGTTATTGTCTCGTCTATGTTATCAGTGAAAAATCGCTATTTCATATTTAATTATATCGATAAAAATCAATTTGTTTATTTACACAAAAAGTAACGGCAGTCTTCTGAAAAAAAATATAACTCAGTGATTCTATATACAATTATTATACATAATAGTACTTTGTAAATAATTCCTTTTTTGTAAAATAATATTCTCGTATAGTAAAATAAAAATGTTTTATGTATATTATATCAAAACAAAAGAGTTAACAGTTTACGTAACAGGCCTAAGGTATTTACAATTTTATTAACTAGTATGGCAATAATAATAAAAATTAAAATGAAATCGAAAAAATATTGAAAATAAAATTTATAATATAATTTAGAATTTCAGTTATAAAATAGAATTTTTATATTTTGTGCGTTCAAAACGTGACTAGCATAAGACGTGTTATTGCGTGAAAGATAATAAATCAATGACAAGTAATAATGTTACAATAATATCCTATGGAAACTTAATAATGCATGTAATCATAATAAAAATTATAATTATTATTGCAATAAAATTCGCTAAATGCGATAAAACGTGCTTAAAACAGTTTGGCACATCCAAAAGTTTTCACTAAGCTAATAAATACAATGCTTGTGCTATAGCTAAAAAAATAAATATATTTTAATATAATAATAATAACGAAACAAATGACAAAATTGAAGATTGCACAGAATTATTATTTGTCAATAGTTTCTACTCCTAATTTTGTTCGGGCGAGTTTTTGTTCCATTTTTTTTTACTTTCAACTAATCTAAGTACTTCCTTTTGAATTTATATACAGTTTTCGTTTCCGCTAAAATTTTCTTATATACAACAGTTTAGTACTATCTAAAACGTAGTGTTAATTATTCATTGTATACTTTTTCACTGGCTATATTATTTGAAACTCAAAAGTCCTGTTTGTAGAAAAAGAATTACTAACCGGAGGCGATTTCACGTCGCTCGAAAACAAATTTTCCATAAAAATGTCTAGAATCATTACAATTTTGCTATCACGAACCTAGTTTTTGACGATCACGTAGAAATCGCATCGAATTAGTAATAGCTGAATTTTCATGGTTGAGGGTTTTGCTGGAGGTGGACAGCTTGCTGAGCCGCTTGTTGGGCGGCCTGTTGGGCAGCCTGGGCAGCCTGGGCAGCCTGGGCAGCCTGGGCCGCGTGCACGGCTTGTTGCTGCATGTGTTGTTGCTGGGCTGCCTGCTGGGCCGCGTGCTGGGCGGCTTGAGCGGCTTGAGCGGCTTGCTGCGCGACTTGCTGTGCAGCTTGTTGCGCAGCTTGCTGAGCTGCCGCTTGTTGAGCGGCCACGGCCTGCTGCGCCACCTGTTGAGCCTGTGACGGCAGATTGAAACCCAACATCCTCGGGTCGTGCAGTCTCAGCGCCTGCTCAAGCCTTTGCTCTTGCGCGATTCTAAAAGCCTCAACTAGTTCCGGTGACAGCTGTCCACTGGCGTCATTGGGTTGCGGAGGGAACCCTCCGTTGTGTCTCAGCGGGCTGACGGCTTCGTTCTGAGCGGCCGCAGCTTGGGAGACGGCTAATCTCAAAGCTTCAGCCTGACTTCGCAGCAGCGCTTCCGCTTGTTGGATTCTTAAGGCTGCTTCAGATGGAGCGGGTGGCGTTTCCGGTGGCGGTTGAGGTGGAGGTTCTCTCGCCATCTGCTGTCTCATGGCAGAAACTAAGTTTGCTGCGGCAACTTGCACAGCGTTAGCCCCTTCGCCAGGCTGAGCCATCATGTTGGCTGCGGCGGCTGCGATTGCCGCGACTCTCTCATCGGGGTATGCTTGGTGTCCATTGTTCGCTGATCGGAGTAAATCACTCAGTTTGTTGACCGCTGCACCTGCTTCGGAGCCTGCTGAGGAGGAAAGTCTACCGTTGGAGGACGAGTCGGAGTGCGCTGGAGAAGGTGGTGCAAGGTTCAAAAGGCCTGATCCTCCAGCAGACACAGCCGCCATGAGGTCCCGCTCTCGTCGCTCAGCTGCGGCTCGGGACAGGACGTACTGCGCAGCGAACTGGTGCTTTGGTTCCATTCTCATATGTTCCATATGAGACAGGAGTCCTGAAAATCAAAAGTGATAATTTATTGATGGTAACAAAAATATACGAGTATACATCTTGCTCTCGTATACATCTTGCTGTGATGGAGTCACCAGAAAAAACATATTTATAACAATTTATGTGTTATTGTTCAGTGATAAATATATTGTCAATCTAATTAATTATTAATTATTTAATATGTAGCAGACCGCTGTACTGATATAAGCACATGGAGATTCTTAAAATCTCTGTCTTTCATCATATTGTCTTTTCTAATGCCTTTAATTCTGAAACAATTTTGGTCTAAAAACCACCACTTACCACTTTCATGCGTAAACACAGCCTGGCAGACTGAACAAGGCCACATCCTCAAACTGCTGGTGAGCTGTGTCTCTGGATGGCAAGCGAGATGCTTTCGCAGGGAACCTTCATTGACATAGTGCTTTCCGCAAACCGGGCAGGGATGGTTGGCGGTCCTCCGCTTCGCTATATAAGGATCAGTAGGTTTAGCTTGCGCTGGGTATGGTGACGTGGCAGGAGGACCTTCACGTCACCAGGAGTGGGCAGGTTAGTGGGTTAGGAGGGAAGGAAAAAAAAACATAAGGTTAGTACTGTTGCATTGTTAGTTTTGGAGATAGAAGACGTTTGAGGTCTGGTACTGATGACAGTTTCTCATCGTTGATGATGATGTTGTAAATATTTGTCATTTGGATGAGCTTGGAACAACGGATAGTACCAGATATTTCCAAAAGTCTTCTATAATCTTAGAACTAATTGATTATTGTTGATATAAGAAATGAAACTAAAGTGAAGGAGATAACTAAAATGAAATCAATTAAGATAAAACTAGAGAACATAATATCAACGAAAAACCAAAACATAGACCAATTAACGGAACACGAAACGTTAACAAAAACTTCCATAGAAATAGGAAAGTGACTATTAGATACATAAACAAAATATGTTATGATAATACCGCCGCAACGCCATCCGAAGAATGTAATGGACAAGAAATGTTTGCAAAACACTACCCTTCCAATAACTTTAAAACAATAACATCCATTCCCTCGAAATGCGTTACAGACGGAGCTTATTTATTAAGTTAGCTTAGATTTATGGAGACGATACGTTTTTGTTTTACCGTTGATTTCGCAAAACCAACACCCCTTATGGCTTTGTGCCAACTGGAAGCTTTTATAGAGCAAAATATGGTTGCGAAATGGGTTTTTACAGCACGGCTATTATAACGATGATGACCGGCAAAAATTTTATCTACAAACTTCCAGTGGCAGAACTTATGAGCTAATAAATCTCTCCTGTAACAGCATTGTGTTTATTCAGCTTTGGAACTTTATTATACAACCACTCATAAAAACTACAACACCGCTGGCCACGGGAGAGATATTCCTAAATCTAATAATTGCAAAAAAGAATACTGCAACATATCTTTTTTCTGTGACGAAAAAAATAACGTAATAATCTTCTTCTTTGCTTTTTAATATAAAAACTAAAACGAAAAAGCTACCCTGTAATGTATTTTTTTAACAAATCTAATAAAAACCACTAAAAAAATACATTTGAGAGTAATTTTCTGCCAATCACAGAACCCAAAACCGAGCGTTCGGTGAAACTTACTGGCAACGCCGGACGCATTGGGATCTTTATGGGTGTTCTTCATGTGTTCGACCAGGGCTTCGCCCCCGAATACGACTTTGTGGCATATTGGGCAAGGGGTGGCGGTGGCTCCACCTATCATGAGCGCCGCGTGTTGCTGCAAAACACCAAGGTGCAGCTGAAGCTCCTGTGTCCGCCGGCGAGCGAGGGCATAGTATTCAAGATTAGCAAAGGTATAAAAACACATAAACATAGAAACAATCAAATACAGTCGAAATGGAATTTTGAAATCATAAGCGGCCGAAAGGGAGTTTTGTAAAGTTATGAACAATTTTGTCAATTTTGAACAAAATAGTTATTAAACAAAACCAATAAAAAACCAAAACAATACTGCAAGTATTGCTAAAACAAAAAAAGAAAAATCAATTAAATTTTATAAATCAATTTCTCAAAATATTATGCCAAGTTAAGAGTTCTTGGTAAATTAAAATAAAATAAAACTAATTCGAAAATACTTGGATTCTGATAATTTTATGTTTTTAATTTCAACATACTAAATTTCAGATGGAGCACGATAAATTCACAATTAAAAATTGACAGAGCACAGTCAATAAATAAAATGCGTTTGGAGCCACAGGATGATGTAGAAAACCCGCCGTGGCCTGTTACAATCATCATCGCCCCAGAATCACCAGAAAAACGCTTTGAAAACCTGGAAAGATTCCATAGCCTGTCCTTTTCCCAACGGTTTCCAGTTTTTATACATTTTTTAGACAATAAGTACCTATCAATATTTATATCCTATATTCCTGCTGATTTTCATCACGAGCAAAATTTCAATCCTTGACTGACGTGATGACCAATTGACTAGATAACTACTGAAAAGAGTTGAAAGAAGAAGACGTAGGCACATTAGATCTATACCTATGTGCCTATAGCACATTATAGTACTGACCCCACACGAGGGAGATACAACACATTATCAGCACCAGAAATTGAAAAAACTAACACAGTACTTTTTTTTCAATTCTATGATAAGCATGCGTTTGACCGCTAAGTCTTAGTTTTTTTTTTGTATTTTATTTGGTGTACAATGAAGGTCAATTGTCTTCATATTGTATTCATGTTTATTTATTAGCATCCACAATGCGACTTGTAAAGGCTAAGGATAAAATGTTCTTGTTTTGTGACTTGCATTGGTCGGAAAAAGACTGTGACTAGTGTGAGTCTGTGACTATGACTAGATACTGACCTTGGCGGTATGAGTCCTGAGACTGCTCTCAGTCGCAAAGCCCTTGCCACATATGTTGCAGTGGAAGGGCCTGTTCTTCGCGCGCTCAACCTGGGCGTCGTGGTTGCGGAGGTGCTGCTGCAGGTTGGACAGTTGGATGAAGGCGCGCCCGCACTCTGGTAGGTGGCATTTGTAGGGGCGCTCCCCTGAAAAGTTTCCTTTCGTTAGGCAACTGCCAATGATCATGATATATTATATCTACTCGTATGAGTGAAAAATGGTTTTCTTCTAATCAAGAAAAAATGGTGCGGTTGTGCCATTGCGCGACTACTTTGATACTTCCTGATGTAAATTATAATTTTTATAAAATGTTTTGAAATATTATTTGTTCGTGAATATTATTTTTAATAGTGATCTTGAGGACAAGCTAATGGAAATTTTGATTATTGAGACTTATTAATAATAATTAAAGGAAATTAAAATGAGAACTGAATTTATGTTCTAATTATTATTTTAAATAAGTAGGTTATTGAAAATAAATAAATTAGTACTATATTTGTACTTTTGCTATTAGGTATTAAGTAAATAATATTACAAATTGTTTCCGATAATGGTAACTTAAATGTAATTTTAAACTTATTAAAAAAATCCTATAAGAAACCCGTAACAATCACATAACATATTCCAATTCGATTACTGAAAAAAGACACCCATTCAAAATAAGAACAAAACCGTTCCAAGTTCGAAAGCGTAACGGTAACCCGGTAACAGCGGTCAGGCAACCAGTTCCGCCGAATCACTTTTCGCGCCAAATCCCGACCTAACCCAACGGAAGAAACCGATGACCGGAGCTCCATTTTTAAAATAAGACCATAAAACGAACGCATACTTTTAGCCTGTACTCCGGCAAATGCATAGGTCATTGACTGTACACGCACACAGAGACACCCACGCACACACGCGTGTCTTGCGGCGAAATGTAGAAACAGTAAGGGTAGTATCGCATATGATGTCATTTAATTTTGTACAATTGACAATACTAATGTGCAATTATTGTAAATTGTATTACAATATTACTCCTTGATTCGTAAATAAAATATTTGAATTTGAATTTGATGTCTAAAATTCATCTATTAATCTCTGAAGTTATATGGATGTAACCTCGATGAACTCCAGCCTAAGAATGCGCCTTTTATTACGCATACACAAATCTAGGCTTCGCCGTCGAGTTCACTACAGATTTTAGTCCATGGCTACGAAAAAAAAATTGCCTCTCTCGCTCCTGCAGAGACGAATTAGAAGAAACGTAAGAAAAGTAATGTAAAGAAATAGCAGACACTCTGTGTATACTTCAACAAGAAAGAGTGAGAGAAAAAACCCACCGCTACTTTATTAAATTTTTTTTTTCGTAAAAAGTATCATATGTGTCTATCTATATCTACCTACTTTACAAAGGGAAAGGATATCGAATCCTAGAATTTACAGCTGTTAGTTGTCTTTATAAAAGTCTAAACAGTCGCCTTAGTCCGTTGTCTATGGCCATTCTGCCCTTACTGTCTATAAATCTCTCTTGTGGTCCTGTAGCGCTGTGTTAGTGATTTTGCATGTTTGAGAAGAATGCGTTCGTGTACGTTGCGTTTGTACAAAGATATTGTAGAATTATTTCCTAGATGCAACCAGATATATGGTACATGTTTGACGTGGCTAAATGAATAGATGTACTGCGTCGTATCTTTGTGTTTATAATCTATGGTAGCGTTCGTTGGTTGGCCATCAGAGAATTAAGGGATCGTTGACCCAGTCACGATTTAGTTGCGTTAGAATATTTTATTGTTAAGTAAGCAAAAATAAAATAAAAAAGGAATTATAGTCAATAGGATAGTTGCTTTTGAAAAATAATAGAATTTGAAAAATAAAAATTCTAAGGAAGAATTTTAGGCTAGTTTTAAAATTTTGGTTAATTAAATTTGCATGTGGACTTTTATAAGCTTAGTTCGATTTATCAATCTCAAATTAATTATTATACATACGTTATGATCATTTTGAGTTGTAAATTACCTACATAGTTTTAGAAAGCTGTAAGAATGCGGATGACGTTTTTCAATAGTTCTTATAAGATAACTAGCTGACTCGACAGACGTTGTCCTGTCAAAAGCCATTGCGTAACTATAGCACCGTAGTATGTTGATGCAAACTTGTCAATTTATAGTAAAAATTATCAGTATAATATACATAATTTGCAATAAATTAAAATTGCGACTATAATTTGAGATTTAAACTATCCTATCTCTCAAGTTGGATCGAACTGCACATGGTGTGCGAATTTTATTATAATCGGTTAAGTGGTTTAGGAGTCCATTGAGGACAAACATTGTGACACGAGATTTATATATATTAAGATGGCGTGTTATAAGTACCGAGGGCACGGATACTCTTATTCATAGTCTGTATCTATGTTTCAAATGGTCTAATCTACAATTCTAATGGCTTTTGTCTAATTTAAAACATGTAATTATCTCTATCTTTAACTAAAATAAAGTGTACATAATTATACACTGAGAAAAATGTCCATCTAAAAGAATGATGAATTCACTTCACACAATTCATCAAAATTCCGATGAATTCACCTAAAGTACGGACCATACTGATATCACCAAAAAGTACGATGATTAGCACCAGTTTTTACGGTGACAACTATATTTATGATATTATGGTTGTCACCGTAAAAACTAGTAGGGACTAGCACCAGTTTTTAGGGTGACAATCATATTATATATGATGGTTGTCACCGTAAAAACGTAACGGAATTACGGAATTTTGATGGCCATTTTTCTTAGTGTAGGTACCTATATTATGTCTAATATAGAGTCGGCTCTGTTTAGAAGTGATGGAACAAGTTTCGTTGCAATAACTCTATCATACTAGCAGACTACTACTACTAGGACACAAGATTTAACAGTTCCATGACGTCACAGGCTTTAATAGGCTTAAACCGAATGGAAATTACTGCTATGTAATATACTATAGCGTGACGTCATCAAGTGTATATTGTGAGAAGAAATGAATGTAGTTGATTAGCTGCTGAAGTATGTATGTATTGCTCTTAGCCATAATGCCGCCAGTTGCTCTAGTTTTTAAACGGTTCATTTCTACTCTGAAAAATAAAGAGACCATCTATCTATTAATTCCATTTTTATTGTCTACTAGCGGCCCGTCCCGGCTTCGCACGGGTAGACATTCATTTTTTAAATATTTTGGGATAAACGTAGAGTAAATGTTTCTTTATGCGGGAAATAGGTAGATTTTTTTTATTTCTATTTATATTTATTTTAAATTTTTTATCTATAAACCTATTTTTGTTCTCAAAGTTCTCAATAAATTTTCTAACTTTTGGCGATTTTTTTTTATTTTTTTTTTCGTAAGAACCTTCTCCTGACAATAACAAACACAACAAATGCGTGAACGGCTGGACCGATTTCACTTTTTATTTTTTTTGTTGAGGGAAATAGGGATTCATATTTATATATATAGAAGATTTTTGCTAATATCAAAAATTGGTAAAATTTGTATGGACAGTGCGTATGTTTGTAGAGGGTTAACTCCGAAATTAGGTTTTATTTTTTGCCATAGCTTTGAATCCATTTTTTTTAAATCTTCCATAAATTTCGGAATATCACCTCTGCGAACATACCAAACTACAAAACTAATACAATATGTTACTCGTAGTAATAAATACTTCATAATTTTAAATTTAGTTTGGTGTCCAGTCTATAGTCTGCACCTATGTCTAATCCACAGTCCGATTCCGTCTAATCTGCCTCTAACGGTTCCATAAGCTTATTTATAGGCTATAAACTTTATACCTAAGCTAAGTTTATTAGGTTCCCTTTGTAGATAAAAGTGTGGGTAAAATATTGTGTTATTTAATATGTTTTATGCGCTGGCGCAGGGTACTTTACGGTTGTTCGGTGCAATATTTGAACTTAGAATGGTAACTGGCTGGAATGAGTTATTGATTGTATAAAATTGATATACCTAGAGTGTGATTTTAGACAAACAATAAAGAGAGTGAAAGAGAGAGAACATATTAATAATAACTTTTTTAGAAATTCTTTGCCGCAGAAATCGCATCGCAGAAATTTGCGTCGTGCGTGCTCGCAGATTTTTGCGATGCGACGTCGCACCGCAGTTTTGTGTACAAGCTCTAAGACAAGTCTTTGAGAAGTCTTATTTTCTAGTAAGACTTATTACAATTCAATTTATTTCCATTTTTCATTTCCAATTAGAAGACCAATTAATAATAATAGGTACAACAGAGTTTGTTTGATTGTTACGCTCTAACTAAAGAACCGATCGTCATGAAATTTTGCATACGCGGTGTCAATGGTACAGGAAAAGACATGGACTACTTTTCATCATCATCATCATCATCACGTAGAGCGTAGGTAAAAACGACGGTTGCACCTAATTTTCTAATAAAGCAATCAAACATATTCCTTCTCCACAAAGTAGGCACTTATTTTCGAAATCCGATTATAAAGTACGATCTCTAAGTCCTACTAAATCTCAAAATCACCATAACTTAGTCACAGATAATATAGAATTAACAAATCTGTAATAAATTCAAATTCAGAATCTAAGATAGCATCCTTCGCATCGTTCGCCCAAAGTGTGCTAAGGCGAACGCCTTTCCCTTGCCTATTTATTCATAGAGGAACAAAAATATCCATAGACAACCGACCAGAGACCGTAGACCTCTTTCGTACAGTGAGACTGCGCTGATTTTGTTGCAACATTTTAAACTAATATTTATTATTATGTGAATATCAAAAGATAAATATGATAATGATATAATAATAATGATATAATGATATGATTATATGATATGTTATGTGATATGTGATATTATATTTATCATTGTAAATGTAAATTAATATACTTAAATGCGAGAGTGTAAAATTTGGTCAATTTGTTCCTTTTTATATAGTTTGGTATATAGGTATTTATTAAAGTAAATAGTTGGGTAAGGAAGCTTAATTTATTTTATATTTATTTTGAGCTAGTACCTACCTACTGTCACTGTTGGAATGCAAAATTAGTAACCTAAATAAGAATGTTTCTCGAAACGGTTTTTGATTTCGATACAATATTTGTCAAATTGTGATTAAATGACCATAGCAAAAAAAATATGAACTGTGTTTTACTTAGCTTCTAAAAAGACTTTATCTGCCTATTCATTTTAGTTCAAGAAAAAAAATCGTGTCATAGAAATTTCTATTTAATCATTAGTATTGTGTAAAATCAGGCAATACAATTTTTATTTCATTCGTTGAATTGGCAACATAGACTTTTGAACGTTACGGGGCTAGGACCACGGTCACATACCTATATGTTTAGACTCAAGAAATATATACGTAAATCTAATTAATAACGACTACATCTTAAAAATATAGCAAGATTTCTTTCACACAGACATCTCTAGACCGTTATAATAAGTTAACTGGGGTCAAACCAGCCTGGACGTAAAACGCGTAGGTTGAATCGTTGAAAAATGGCGGCGCGGCACAATGGCATACGAACACCGAACCCGGAAGAACTTGCAATAGACAAGATAAATCTATGGTTTATGTGAGTTGCAGATTAAAAATTATGATAGAACATTATTGTTGGACAAAATAAATATTGTTGTGTATTAATGTATAATGGGTAATTGCAAAAATTTAGGTAGAGACAACATGCGTTGAAAAGAGTGTGCCTAAAAAGTTTATTAAACTGATGATAATTATGTAAGTTTGCTTCTGATCCTGATAGAAAATAACAAAATATAATTTTTTGACCCATATGTGTCATTTTTGAGTGTGTGTGCAATTTAAACGTGTTTTGAGCAAATAAATTATCTCTAGCTTCAAATGAAGAAATTCAATGGCGTATGTGAATCCACCAACCCGTACTTGCCCAGCGTGGTGGAATATGACCTAATCACCCTTCGAGGGTAGACCTGTATCCCAGCAGTGGGAGGATTAAAGTTTGCGTATGATGATGATGAGCTTTTTCATTATCTATGATTAAGATTAAATTTCATGTTAGTTTTCAAAAGTAGGTAGTCTAATATTGTCACAAGCAAATAGTGTTCATTGTTCAATCATTAAAAATACTTAAACACAAAACTGACCCCATCCTTAAATTTTAACACAAATATACCTTATCTCAAAAATTTATGTAATATTAATAAATTATAATAAATGTAATATTACCCTATTATTATAGTTATTCTAAAACCCGCCACTAACAATGCCTAGGCAACATGGCCGAAGCCTACGCACTCAATTTACATACAAAAGTACTTCCCTCTAGCGCTACAAGCACCTTTGACTGGCATCGCGTAGGCATAAAACATTCCTGCCTTTGCCTGAAAGTACTTTGAGATTTAAAAAAAATTGGTCATAGACAATTTTTGCTCTCCATTTTTTTTTGGGGGGTGAGAAACGTTACATAATTGTGGACATTTAAAAGATGTACAATATAAGTTATAAATTACTATTGTTAGTCAAAAAAACTTATTGTACAAACACGTTCATAAGAAGTTTATCTATCGCAAATGTTAGCAAAGACCAATTAGAAATTCAAACATTCGAATATTAAAATTTCCGTAACCGTGACGTTCTTTCGATTATAAAACACGACAGGCCGACAGCGCGTGCGTGTTGCGAATTTATTTTTGAATATGGAACGCAGACTTTGCGCCATTCTGCATTCGAATAATCTCGATTTTTGCCTGTCATTAATTTCATATTGCGAACGGGATGCGAACTCTTTCATGTTATCTACCTTTTTTTTTTCTTTTTTTGGAAAGTCTTTTAGGCCTTGACATCATTTGGGTCTTAAAAAAATATCGTTTCGCCATTTTTGTCATTTTTTATAGCGTCGTTAAGAAAACTGAAAACGTGATTCTGAGGAAAGAGACCTTTTTCATCTAAAAATGCCTCGACTTTTATATTGCTGTAGTTTGAAACCTGTTTATTAAGATGATCAATAATATAAATGTGAAATGTGAAAAATGAAATAAAAAAGAAGGGAATGAATTCAGATATGACGAGTAATAGAGACGAATGGAAGAAGTGGACATACTGTACCGACCCCACGTACGAGTAGGTAGGATAAAGGTAAGAAGATAATGATAAATAAGTACATTTAAAAAACACACAGAAAAAGTTAAAATTAGGTAACTATGAACCAAACAAAGAGTAGGTCCATTTTTAAAAGATTTTAGAATTTAGGTACATTTGAAAAAAGATCCCCTAACCTCTAAGCTACAAAGGGCCACATAAACTATACGCGCCTAGCTTCAGCACGTACAGTATAGTGTAAATTTGCACAGTGAAGTGATATACGGGTTACACGTTTGCATCTCTACCCCACAGACTTACAATACATACCTACCTACATTCCTACCTAAGCATATCTATCTATAGGTACATGCGTCTGGCTAGATAGTAAGGGGGTAGTGGATATGACTAGGGTCTAGGAATAAAAGCTTCATTTATAACGACCACCCGTTTATATCGACGTATGAGTAATACAATATACCTACTCACTACCATGCACAAAATTATATTAGATTTCATAAAATATGAAGAAAAACCTATTCTTTAATTAAACGCCCGGTTTGCAAATCGTAGAATTAGATAGCGTGGTCATCATCGAATTAAAAAAATAGAGGTACTTTGGCTCAACCAGACTGATCTATTTAGCCAATGTCAAAAAGGTATATTGGTTGTGATGTTAGAGTCAAGAAGGTGTGTTTTGCAGTACTTACTTATTTTGTTTTATCTAGGTACAAGTATAAATCGACAGTTAGGTAGATAGATATCGTGTCACGCATGAATATACATAGTTAGACAGTAACCCAAATAAAGATATTGACTTTTCATAACTTTGAGTAGGTAGTAAAATACAGCCAAGAAAATATCAAAAACATTGATTCTATCAACGAAAATATTGCCTAAGGGGCGTAATATAAACAACTTTGTTGTATTATAATTATTTAAAAGCATTACCTTTGTAAATTATTATCTATGGTCGAGAGCTGCATACTTAAATTAATACTGCGTTAATCATAGCTGTTCGAAATTTAAATTATTGGGCATGAATTTGCGTGCACACATGGTAGTGCAATACTCGCGGGGGAGGGGGAGAGGGGTCCACCCTAAAAGGGTGGCGGGAGGGGTCACGCACACCTACCCAACTATAGCCCACCCTCTCACCCCAACTATTTTGGGGTGGCCAGCAAGCATGAAAAAAAATATAATAGTATTCCACCTGCGTTCGACGGGCGGAATTTGTATTGACGCACGTTAAATATGGATATTGGTCCGCCATTTTGTTTTCATACTCGATAAAATATTCCGCTTCGAAATTCGAAATTTTCGTGAAATGAGTTTTAAGTTCAACCTTTAACGGTTGAAAAGAGTCGAAAGAAAAGCAATAAAAAGTATCTCCAGAGGTCTTAACCCCTCGAAGAAAGTTTTATCCCGACTGGATGCCGTTATTTTTTTTTTACTTTTTTAATTTTCACCGCGGCGCGTCGCTATCTCGCGAATGCTTCAGTGGTCAAATAAAAACTTAAGGAGTTTTCTATGAACAGAGACTTTCTTGGAGACGACTTTTGTTTTATTTTTTTGAACGTTCGGAATTCAAACCAGACTTTATTGTTCTTCTTTAAGATTATACAGTAATCTGATCAAAGAGTAGGTATACAACACAACTAAAACAGACGACCATATTTCTACATTAATCGAAAACCACACCAAACATTACCCGTAACCCGTAACGTACAGGTCATGTATAACACAGAGTCATGTCCATGACACAGCCACACCCTGATTTTTAGTTTTACAAGCTTTTATTGAACTTGCCATGTTAGTAAATTATAAGTTCGTGATTTTAAGATGTTACACAACTGTGTTTTGCTGAAGAATGTATCCTACCTTTACAGGAGAAGTACTGAACACACAAAAAAAATGTGTCCGTGTAGGCCAAATTTTTAAGTTAAGGGTAAATCAAAACCACATTCTGACGTCCAATTCAGCTGCAACTTGGTATAGATACCTCCGACTCTGACGAAAAAGCAATATTTTTTTTTATTAATATTTTTTAGAAACCACTGATAGTCTATTTTTAGCCCGCGTAAACGTAGACATAATCCCAGGAAGGGTAAAGGACATTTTCTCAGTCGAGTTAGCAGCGCGTAACCCATAAATAGTGTTACTAAATTAGTTATACGCCTTCCTCTGCTGCGATCGATAGAATGAATATTGAATATGGTGAGGTATGAGTTTCGTCTGGCTTAATTGGTTTAACGCATTCTCAGGCCGAGGTTGGCCGTTTGACGCGGTGACATTTTGGCCGTTTTTTGCTGGCATTTACGTCAAAGAAACAAAAGAAGTTGTTTAAACAGTTAGGTTTTTGAGCTTTGGTCTAAGTTCAAATTCAGATACTGATCCGGCTAAGGTGTACTTACTACTTCTTTTATATATTTTATATCGATACTAGCTGTACGCGGTTTAACCCGCGTGGTGATGAAAAACGGCGAGAATGAAATGTAGGTACCTACGTAGTAGGTATGTCCATTTCTGTATCGCTGACGGTGTGCAAAATTGTATGATGATCGGTTGAGCAGTTGTGGCCTGAAACCTTAAAGTGTAACTAACAAAGAAACTCACTTTTGCACCTAAAATATGAATTACCTTAAACAAACTTTTTCAAAAAAATAAAACAAGAATGGCGTCTCCACATTTTTTCTTTTCCAAAGCAGTCAACTCAAGAAAGATAGCCAACTCCTGAAAAGGGTACAACGTTTTCAACAGAGTAAAAAGATTCAAACCAAGCGCGAGGAAAACGAGGAAACGAAAAAAAAAACGGTTAAAACGGGTAAAAATGCAAAAAGAGCAAAACTTATAGTTGGCAAGTTTTCCCCAAGTTGGAGCGTCTGGGTTTACGCTAGGGCTGCCGCTAACGACTTTTCCTGTTTGTTTAAACTTTTATCTTAATGTTTGTGTAGTTTTCTGGGACTGTAATTTAAGTTAGGCTTTTTCTGATGGTTATATTTTGTGTGGAAATGCAGCGGTAAGAATGAATTTTATATTGCAAATGTAAAACTCAAATGACAAAAATAACAATGGACAATGACAGTAAGATTACTTTATGGAGTAGAAAACCTTTACAACGAATCTTTGACGCATAATGTTCGAAAAGCTAGTTTGTCACTTAATAAATATTTCTTCTTTTCTTGTGATAAGTACTTTGTTAAGCTATGTTAAACGTCACGTTTGCCCATTACAGGTCTGCGTCACCTAGAATTTTGAACTGGCGGTGGAATAACTGGCAACGGACTTCCCTAGGCGGGCTCTGCAAAAGAGCTCTACCACTACAAACTTCACTCCATCACGTCAGCGACAAATTGACAGAGATAATTTTATATGCAACAAAATATGAGACAATTTTTTTACAGACGTCCCGCCTTCATTTGCCTACTAATTATGTTGATATAATAATGACACGTGACGTCATCCTAGTCAACATTTTTGTGACAGCCCTACGCCTCAATGATCGTGTGAATAGTAGTAAGAGGTCGCAGTCCCTGGACAATTATTTTTATTCATCTCCAGTTCTAGACTGAGATTTGTAGAAAATTCTTTTCGATTGGACTCGTTTGAAAATGGAATCATTTAATAAGTATTCATTCCGATTGGACTGGTTTAAAATTGGAAGCGTTTATTTTAGGTTAGTTTAGTCGGTAATTTAGGGTTGTACCTGGACTTATGTTAAAAGTTAGCTAATGTATAATAGATAGAGAAGTTTATTTAGAATGTTGTAATTAAGACAAGCCGTGTCAAACTGCAACGTTAGATTTTTGATGCCGGTTGGGTTAAAAAGATTTTTTTGTTTGTGCAAAAATTATGCGAATAATTTCATCAGGCATTCTTTTTTGTCTGCGTGTTTGCCGCCAACATTATAGGAATGGATTGACCGTTTTTATGAAAACAAAACAGAATAAGAACTCGTTCACAAATCTCCTTCACGTCATTATCCTTTTGAATCCGTTCGAAATTTAAAATCAACCCTTTTAATAACCTTTTTTTCTAATCCAGTAGTTATTATTCAATCTAACCCTTTGATACCTGTTATTGTTTTTTGTCACAGTCCAAGAGAAGGGTCCGGTGTGACAATCTCTGTATTATTAGTTTTTTCTTGAAATGTGACCCTTTTAATTATTATTTCAACGTTGGTGTTTTGTTAATTTGATGCTCGGATGCTTAGGTCGGATGCCGATTACTTTTATATTTCAATATTAACTGTTGGTATTTTTATTATGTAACCTATATTGCTCGTTAAAAATAGAACAAGACAAATTAATTAATTGAAATTATGATTGGAACTTGTTTTCCTGTTTTGCACGCGATATTTAGGTACCTACCGAATAAATTGATTCTTGGTGGATGAGATCATTTACTATTTTCCAGGCGCCAGTATTTTCTTAGAGAAAAAAATGAATTCCAATTCTAAAAGATAAAACACCATAGACAAGTAAAATATGCAGTGGAGACATTATTATACTCGTAACATACTCATTTAAATACCTACTGTTGAAAACGACCACCACAAAATGCGTAGACAATGTAATAGTCAGATTAATGCCAATTTACAATTCAGGAAACTCTTAGCAAAATTAGTAATAGGTACATAATTATTTTTAGTAATAATAATATGTACCAATACTATAATTCTTCTCTAGAACGTTCCTGAATTGTTATTAATGCTTAATTTTGATTGTTCATAATTTTGATGGAACAAAAATCGGAAGATTCAACAATAAACAGAATATTATTGTTAAAACTTCCGCATATAAAACCAAAGGTCCACGACCTCATGATCGCACATTGTTATCGCCAAATACCGATGCTCAGAAAGAATAAAAAAGTGGCCGGCAGCTGCTGGACATAATAGGCATTTGTTGTCCGAAATAATAGTGCAAAATACATTATTATGCAAATTTCGGGAACGTACGCTATTATTTTATTATTTTTACTCACAGGTATAAAAAGGCGAGGTATCTTCCGGGCGGTCCTATTGTCCATCCGACCCTATGTTTGTCGTTATTTTTAACGTCGCAGATGGGTTAAAGGTTTTGTCTGACCACGGGGTGACTAATTTGATGAATTGTGGTGCATATGTCGCTTTATAAGTTCACTTACGGGCACAATATGTTAGCTTATCATTTACTAAATCGAAATTATTCATTAATCGTATTTATACCATGACCTCTAAATTTAACTCTCTGAAAACTGACATAATTATTTAGCCGGAAAAATATTGTTCACGTTGAAAACCACAGAACGCATTAAGCGTGAAATAAGTCAAGAAGCAATTGATTAGCCAGTTTTTTTTTTATCCTTATTACTTGATAATCTAAGCAGGAAGTTTTTTTTCCTCACCGGCCAGTGACCGAACCTATTTAAACATTTTAAAATCCGAACACCAAATCCATAGATAATTGCCGCAATTATTCATCCAATTAAAATGCACCGCGTCAAAGCTAACACATTGGTGATTGTTCCGAAATTGAATTTTAATCACCGATTCTTCTTACAATGGCCTTTCGAAATTCGAATTTAGAACCCCGCCTCCTTGAAGAATGCCAAAAAATAGGGAAAATGAATGAAGATTTGCTCCCGTTCGGTTCGATTTATGCTATTGAAAGAGAGCAATTAACTCGAGTATCCTTTTGAGTTTAAATTAAGTGAAAAAAATAGCCAAAGTCTTTGGAATAGGTTTGAATGGTTTAACTTTCTTTAGGTACAATTGATAACGTAATTTTCTACATTTTAACTAAGCATTCAATCTAAGGGATTTCTAAATTTGCCTAGTTTTTTCCATAGATTAAACTAATAAAGATTAGCGCCAATAGAAAATAGCTTTGTTTTAGTGAAATTTTCAGAATAAAACCATCAATTTATTATCCAAAGAGTCATTTTTCAACATACAAAATCAACAAAGAAACGGTTTCTAAAATACATACTAGCACAAAATAAGAGCTACTAAAAAAAAAACACTCAAGCAAATATCCAAACGTCATTTTAAAATGCAGCCAACGCTCATAATTCGAATTTCGAAAACCATAAACATGTTAACCCCAAACTAAAAAGGTCAGAAACGGCCGCACGCAACGAAGCCTACAACCTACATTTTTAGATAGAACACTTACATGGTAAGTATGTATATTTTCGCTAAACAGAACCAGTTTCAGTGCCGTATTGCGCCTACGGTCCCGTTACTTCGCATCGCACTGATGCAACTTTTGATGCATATAATAACATAATAGTGCACTTATCCGACACCGATGGAAAATGAAGCATAATGAACTGCCATTATTTCAGTGTTAACATGGGAAAGAAAAAATGCTTTATGGATGTTACGACGTGAGCCAAAAAAAGTAGAGCTGTTGACTTGGTGCGACTTTGACATCTGTCGATCAAAGAAGTTTGTAATTAAAGTCAAACTTTTTTCTGTTTTTGATTGTGTTCCAATTTTGCAAAGAGTAAATGATTTCACGCATAAAAAACTGTTTTGTTCTGTTTCAATTCCAATCAAAAGAAAAGAACAAAAATTTGCATGTCATAATTTGTAAATGGAACGCATTATTACCATTGTCTTTGTCGAGTGCCAGTAATTAAATTAAAAAAGTAAAAGCAACACGCAATCCTATTCTTTGTCACTAATTAAAGAAACGGCTGAGGGAGAATGAAAGAAACGGCTAAGTAGCAAGTTAGTTGCAAAAGAAACAAAAGCTGGCATAGGGATTTAAAAACAGAATGAGAGCGAGTTTGCATGTTCGCGTCAGTTTGTGGGATTCCATTTTTAAATTATTTTGCGCGGACTGTGTCACGAGTTTTAATTTCTTTTGTCTTTTTAGCGGTCTTTTGTTTATGATTTGTTTAGATGTTTTGAATTTGGAATGAAATCCTGTCTTATCCTGTTGATATATTTTTGTAGAGTTGGAGAAAGTTAAGATGGTCGATTTTTAAATACAGAATCGATACAATAAATCGATTAAGAATAAAAAGCGGGTAACAGCTGTTGATTGTCGATACCGTCATAAAGTCCGTTTCTTGAACGAAATTTCCAGAAAGCCGGAACTCTCTCATCAATAAGTAACGTTGGTGAGATTTTTTACCGGGATTTTTGGGAACATGTGGACGCAACAGATGGGGAATAAGAGATTTTGGAGCGAATCGATTTGTTTAAAGTACCGCTTCACCGGCCGAGTACATCTCTATATTACTTACACAAATTGCTCTACCTTCAACATTATATTATAGAATTCGAATTTATTTTCTCTTTTAAAATAAGAACTCGTTAGAAATGAGAGATGAGAAAACAGAATTTTTAATAAGAACTTTTTACAATTAGGGCGCGTTTAAATATATTTCGAGTTTGAAATCAGAATGTAAATATAAGGCTAAGTAATATTTTTAAAAGGTTTCTAAATTCAAAATGTTGAATACCTAACTTTCAGGTTTTAGTTTCTAAGCGTTAGTTATGCAATAATGTTACCACTCTATCACAATACAAGTAAACGAAAGTCCTTGAGATTTCTAAAGAATTTCCTCAACGCGTACTGCGACATGGTTCTTAAATATTCACATAGTAAGTATGCTAGAAGAATAAAGTTTCATTTCAATACACATTTCAAAAGCAGGAACCTGTTTTTCTTTGAATATTGTTTCGCTCGTGTCTATTGAATGCGTTGTTAATTGTGATGTTAAAATCCGCCATCTTTGTTTTACAAATTGTGCCCTCCATTCGCAATAGACGAGGATTTTCTTCGTAATGTTAAGAAAATATCTGTAAAGATTTCCTAAAAATTTACAAACTTCACTGCTATATATTTTTATTTTAACTAATACCTAGAATCCAAAACTGTGATATTTGTACTAGGTACTTTGTAATAGGGTATAATAATTCACGTCTTATATTCTTATATCTCCCGTTGACAGTTATTTTAATTTATTAGGTGATGTGTTCTTGAACGAACAAAAGAAAAAAAAACTAAAAAATATCTTATCATTGTGAATAGTTGCGACACAAGACTCGAGTACATTCACACTCGTACTGGCTTTAAAAAAATCCAATTGTAATAAAAACCGTGCAAAACCTTGAAGCCAACACCACAATAAAAAAGTAAAAGTCTATGGTCTCCCTTGACTAAACGCTCAATGCCGACCAAGGACAAGGAATCTCGTCCCTAAAGCATATGGCGCGCAATACGAATCATCAGGGGTCAAAAACAAAAGAGCGTAAGAAAAGAAAAAACAAAAAACGTTATAATTAATACTGGCAATTAATTCTACGCTTTGTTAAAAGTAGAACGTAATAAAAATGATGTAAGAATTCTTTTCTTAAATTTTGACGAACGCTTTTGTTTTTTTTTTTTCGTTAATTATAAAATTGGTTCTACCACTTTTGTGATTTTACGGTTCGTTCGACATATTGTTTTCGAATATAAAATAATTGTTTACGTGTAGTCATAGTTTTAATTAAGTATCAACTTGTAACTTAACGTTGACCTAAAAACGAATTTAAAAAACCGTTACCTACCAAAAATGTATTTAAAAAAAAAGTAAAACCATCGAGAGACATTCAAAAGTATTCCAATCCACAGCATAGACAACAGTAGCTAACAGAGGTCACGATTAAAAAAGTTTCCAACAAAATCCTACAATTAAAAACAAAGTCCGATTTAATAACCGAACGACACCTAAGAAGAAGGAAGAAATGAAAAAAGAAAGTGAAAAGAGGAACGAAGAAGAGAGGTCCAATATAATTTCCTAATCACCGGGCCGAACGTCCGTTTCCGCCAGAAAAAACTGAGATAGGGATGAAGAATAAAATATCGTCCTGTCAAAATTGGAGTAATGTAGATAAGACGTTTGATTTTAACCTCATTTGTGTTTTGTGTGGTTTGCTATGATGGTATTGATTATGCGTGCAATTTTCTAGCTTATTGTTCAGGAAAATCGTATAGCATTTGATTTAAATCTGCTTTGTGATTGTGTGATTTTGAGATCGATTTTTTAGCTTTTTATTCAAGAAAATAGCTAAAACATAAGCATATCGTGACAGTTTGAATATTGTATTGTATTTTTAATTATTCATTTATTTATTTTACGTTTTAATACAATTTAGTTTATTAGAAATGTTCTATTTTCTAATTCCACGCTTGATAACAAAACCAGGTATATCCACACCATTCTTTCATTCCAGAGCCAATATTTACTCGGTTAAAAGAAGGCGGCAAAAAATAAATTAGGCAAAAGCTCATTTTGGCTCAAAAATCGTCGCGACGACATCTGCGACCTCGGGGAGGGGGGGAAGAAGGGGGGAGGGGATGTGATTTCTTTCCCATTACTATTTGAGTGCTTGAGGGATGCGAATTGGGGTGGGTTTTCTATGAGTGATTGGGTAGGGTAGGTATTTTTATGTTAGACGGTTTTTTTTTTGTGAATGTACGTAGAGTTATGTAGTGTGATTATTTTAGGTGTAATGGTAATATTATGTTTGAACAAATTTTAAAGAGAGTTTTTCTAATAGAAAAGAAAAGGTTAGCACTATAATTTATTCTTAGAAATCATCTTGTATTAGTTTTAATGTAATTACCAACTACTAAAATAATACTATTAAATTTATGAAAAGAAAATGACGCAGTACAAACGAAGTAGGTATTCTAATTTTGGGTCAGAAAAAACAATTTTCTTTTTCAAATAAAAATCCTCGTTTATTTCATTACAAAAATCTTATTTTACACAAGAGCCCTTTATATTAATTGAAAGATAACTTTGCGGATTCTTTTCTTTCTGAAAAGCAAGGGTAACCTCTGTTTACTTTAAATTTGGAAACTTTATGAACTTTCCTGACCTTTTGCAAATTCGTTACTTTTTTCAGGTGTTTTTGTTGTAAATTGTTTTAATTTTTTAAACGGCTTGGCTGCGTGTTAGCATTTCTATTTGACGAGGTAAATGTTTTATTTCACTAGCGGATTGTTATTTGCGCTGTGTTATTTTATCTCTAATATTTTATTTCTGTTTTAAGTTTTTTTTTTTCGAAATGAAAAAACGGTTCTACCTATAATCACGTGAGTTACTTCCTCTATGATTGAAAATCTACAACCGCAAATGAAACAATAAAACCTCGTTCCCTTTCTTATAAAAGAACAAAAATATCACAAATTATCTTTAAAAGACGATAAAAATGTAAAAACAAAGATAAACAGAGGTACCGAAGCATCCTAATTTGGTCGCAAACATCGCACGAATCAAATAAAAACCGATCGCGCGGAACAACCTTTTTTCCATCTCGGCATCTGCAAATAGGCTTCTGAGTACTAGGGCGACGCTTCTTGATACTTAACGATGGTGTTAGACTTTTTTGTAGAAGAAAGATGTGTACAGTAAACATTTTTCGTTTTTGAAATGTAATTAATTCCTCATATTTGACCGTAACTGTCAAATGTAAGATTTTAAATGTTTTAATTTGCGCTTATATTTTTCCTAATTAAATATGACAGGAAATTTTCGTTGCTGATAATTTTCAATATTATTTATTTTAAATTTTACGTGTTATGAGACTGTTATCGATGTTATAAAATGAGCTTTATAACCGCTTGCTAACAAAAAGTTTAAATATCTATGAATGATGTAGACATTTTTAACTACATTTGTCAGTATTTTATTATCTATTGTGTGTTTTTTTCGATCCAAGCAAAAATACTTGTACCTATATATCCATCCATTTTATCTACTTAAAAGAATTAGTAGGTACTCGTAAGTATCGAAGTTAGTAAAAATTGGGCTCCCAAATTTTTTATCACAAGTATCAAAACTGCTCGTGCCTTATACACTTTGCCCTCTTTTCTAGAGGGTGGCACAAAGACGTGAAGGAAAATGAAAAAAAAAACGATAAAAAAAAGATAACTGGATCCTCGAGTTGGACCAATCATGGAAATTACGCCTTCATTGGCCAAGAGTTTTCTTTATTTAGCTGTTTTGAATAAATATTTTTCTTTGTTCAGTATTTAACATTGTTTTAAACGTTTTCCAGAGATTTGAATTTAGCAAGCAAAATACACAGCCATATTTTTAAGGTGAAATAAACATAAAAGAAACCTTTTCACTTTGTCTCGAATGGATACTAACCGCCGACTCTTCCATTTGTTAAACTAAATAATATATTCACTTTATTAACTACAAAGCTTTTAACACATTTTTATCTCTGAAATAGTTAAAAAAAGGCGTATTAACGAACCAAAACGCATTCCAAAGATCACAATCTCCACAGTGCTTAATTTTCAGAGAATAACGCCCCAAAATTTTATGAAACCCAGTCGCGTTCGCAATGACCACGGAAATCTGAGCCATATTTTAGCAAATACTAAAATGAAGAGAGGCATTTTAGCAAATTGTCTATGTATAGACCGCAACATTGCGGTGGTCAGCTCAAATGCGTTACACTAAAATTAAACTAATGCATATTATTTGATAGTCGAATTATATCGATTCTAAATTCAGCAAATTTGTAATTGGAAAATTAACGTACTAAATTTGGTACTTAAACAGGAATAGATTGCGAGTACATTTTATTGTGAATATTATTTGTAGACTTGTTATGTGAAAACAATAAGTTCTTTACCTTAACTTTGTACATAATTAGAATTATGTCATGTATGTCATAATTATTAATAGGCCAATAACAACATTCTTAAGAAAAATCTTACACAAAACAATAAATACATATACACAAACAATAAATGTTGCAAGAATAAATTTTAAAATTATATTTGCTTTTTAAAAAACTAAGTTAAATTGTACGATATTTGTAAAAAAGTTTTATCACATAAAATTATTGTTAATTTACTTTGTGAAAACACTTACGATTATTTGCTTGGTAATAATTACATTGGTTTCGATTATATTTGTGGTAGAAGTAGATAATATCAACCTTAGAAAACTAGAGTAAAACCTATCCTTCTTTCAGGTCTAAAAGAGGTTAGGTCCTCACAAAAAGCATAGAAGGTTAAACAGATCTAGCTGTAAATAATATTACCAACAAATCATAAAAATGTAACCGCCATCTTTAATCCCAACGCTCTCATTCTCAGTACCTCAAAAACTCTTTTAAAAACCTCAAGAAGGGGAGAAACCTTTGGGAATACTGTAATTCGAGCATGTAATCCATCTTATCATTTTACGAAAAAATCGTAATGGAAATTTTTGTCCGCCTAAAAGAAAGCTTCGTCCCACTGGGGTTGGCTTGAGGGGTGATTTATGTGGTATTTTTAATATTTTACACGAGTAATTTTTAATGTGTTACATAAATAGCAACATCAGGCGAGATGGTGGTCAAACGCAAGCCTATAATTGAATTAAAAAAAATAAAAAAACAAACTTTTTTTTAAATTAAAAATTAAAAAACTTTTAAGAAAAAACTCGAAGGAACAGCAAACAATTTAATAAAAGGTGGTACGAGGGTTCGTCGTCATCTAGTCTTTATTAATAACTGAATTGATCTAAATAAGGAAGTGTGCCTACGTAGAGAAGTATAATAAACGGTATTTTTAGATTTTCTTAGAAGGTTTTAGAAATCCTGACAATGTAAATTTTAATAAACAAACAACAATTCTCTCAAACTCAACTCGACCTCAAAATCTCTTCTATGAGCTAAAAGGAAAATCACTACGTTTCTTCCATAAGTCTTAAGTTACTAGGTTCTTAATTTCGTAGTTAAGCAAAAAGGTTTAGTGACGTTCAAGTCAGGATGCTTTCAAAATTACCTAACAAACCGCTCTTAAACTTGGGACAATTTTTTTACCATTTGTCGTGTCACTCTTACTACGAATGCACTCAACTATAAATGTTACTCGCGGTCACACATCTTGAAACTATTTTTTTAAATTTTTGAGTACATTTTGCTTTTTGTGCTTTGCGTGCTTGTGATTTTTCGTTGTATCTACTAGTACATTTATTTTTATTTTGAAGAGGAAATTACGAAGGTGACGTCAAAATATTTTGTCTAGAACATTAAGTAGAAACAGTATAATATAATACTTAAAAGAAATAAAATTGTATAGAGTGTCTAACCTTGGTCTTGGCGTTTTTAGACCACCTGAAAGCCTCTGACATGTCTAATAACTACGTAATACATCCCTACCTACATAGATATGAGAAACAGTACAATAAAAAGTAAGCAAAATCGTATATAGACCGAGTGGTTGGCTGATCTCGTCGTTTTTAGACTAGAAAGCCACTAACATGGCTACACATACCTATCTACATAATATTTGTTCCAAAATAGCAAACTAACAACCGAAATTCAAACTGAAAATATTCCAGCCGATCCAGCCAGACATGATTCCAAAACTTCGCTCACCGTCCGCGCTTTTCGAATATGTTGCATACTTTCCTAGAAATCATCCGACGTGCAGCGGCGCAATGATTCTATCGATTTTCGCCCACCCCATCCCTCCTCACGGGAGATGTAGGGGGTATGTACAAAGTATATGGTGTCAATAATCGTAGGGCGTAGACCCCTGGCTGCTGGTAATGTTATGTAACAGTGAGTTTAAACTGCGCTATGAATTGGTCCATCTATAGGTTTAAAGATCATTGTATCTGGGAGTGTGAAAATAATACTGATTTATTAACTACAGGTTTAAAGATCAGTCAAATACTTTACTAAAACATTGGGTCTTGTGAACACTGCTTACAAAAAGATGTCAAGTTGTTGTGTTAACAAGGTTTTAGTGCTTCGTCGACTTTTTGTTGACGTATTTTTAACAAAATAAGCAGTAAGATGGACTACTAGATGGTAAGTGGTCACTGCCGGGAACGTGAAAAGTCCGTGGAAACCAGACGATTATGTTTGATTCAATCATAAACTATTATTTTCTATAGTAAGTCGGGCGTTATACTATCGGATGTTTGTCTTATAACAAGCCATGTCTGAGGCCTAAAGGCGGCCTAAAAAATCTATCACAAGTTTATCTGTCCACATTCGGTCTATACCAGCTTACATAACTTTCTACCGTATTTCACTACTTTTAGCAGTTATCATAAAACAAGCAAGCTGAAAGTTACTCTTTTGATTGTGTTGGCCATTGGTGACACCAAGATGTTTGAATTGAGCGAGTCAAGTGAACATCAAAGCTTGCATCATTACAAAGCCATGGCTTCTTCACAGAGTTTTTCTTTGCATTAGCCTACTGAAAAAACGATCTACTACGATCGTGATTTGAATCCAAATCTTACACGACATGACGTTTTACCATATTATTATCCACTAACCAATCATTGCCTCAAAACGTCAGAAATTACTATCACTGTACCACAAGATCATAAAACTAAATACGAAGTCAAGAAAAGCTTGTCTTTCCAACTTCCATCGACAAAAAGCAACGAGTCCCAACTTTTTCTTTGATAAAAAAGCACAGGTGTACGGCAAAGTTGTTCCTTTCTTTCCGCTCTACGGCGCGAAAACTCAATATTAAACTAAAAGTTAACAGTTAAGTGAAAAATTCTCAAAGAACAAAGACGCCTTGTCCGAGTCGAGTCGAAAGTTTTGCACTGAAATATTTAAATAATTTTTTGAATACGGCCTTTTTTCGTTGGAGTTTTTGTGGAATAAAATGTTCAAATGAATGGACTTTAGCATTACTGGTTCTGGGTTTATCTAGATATATCTTCAGTTATCTAGATACTTAGGTATAATAAATAGCAAGTATAACCCTGGATAGGTTGAAGAAGTGGGTTCTCAGGCAAATTGGATAACGATAACTTTGATAAAACATGGTTAAACCGATCTTCATGAAATTTTGGTGGCAAAAAATTCATTTTATTTTTAAAAAAAAGTTATAATTAAAATCACATCGGTTGTACCCCTAGAGATATGGGGATCGCGTGGTTATAGTTCATAGTGAACAGCTAGTATAACCTACTTAATAAAAATATTTCGATCATTTGGCACTCGAGGTTGTACTATTATAAATTCTCTGATTAGCTTTTGTATGATCACTAATAAAAAAAACCTAAAAACCTTAAACCTCAGATGAAATACCTTTCCTAAACCAAACCAAACCATATTCACAAACCAGTATTGCTACCATTCTTCTTGCTCTTATTTCAGTGTACCTGCACGTCAATTACTTTCAAAACATCAATTAAAAAAACAAAAGAAATTCGATATCTCGTCTTGCCAAGCAAAACAAAAGAAGTGAAGTAGACGAAGATAAATAATTAAGAATTCTCGATACACGCTACAAAAGAAACGAAACGGACTTTGTCGCAGAATTGAACCAACGCCATTGCATAAACGCCCTTTTTATGAAACGTTTTAGAAGAGACCTTAAATAACAAAAGAAGTTTTTCTTTTACATTTTTGCTTATTATTGTTTTGTATTGTAACTCTATGGTTACACCGTAAAAAAAATTATTTCAATTTGAAATCCCGCAACATTTGCACATTGTTTAGCAATTAAAATAACCCTATCATCATAATCATCATCAGCCTGTAATCGCCCACTGCTTAGCACTCTCTCATCCCGGTCCTGTGCCAATCTTGTCTTATACGCAAATTTTTCCGATGTTTAATTCTAGCTTCACAAATTGAAAATAGGCCAACAATTTCTTCGAGCCCGAGATGACGTCACTCTGGTCTTCAACTTTCAACTTTATGAAGCTTTTTTAACCCTAGATCACTAACCATACGTAAAAATTACGACGCGTGCCTGGCGCATTTAGTGTTTCGGAAAGTTCCAGCGCCCCGCCGCCCCGCTCTCTTCTAGTACCTTCCTAATTCGCATCGTTAGTGACCCGTAAGGACTCATTGCGGACGGATGTGTATTAGGTCAGGATATATCGTGTGATCGACGTAAAAATTACGAAAGGTTAGTATCTACGTAACTTTTTTTCGATATTTTGCATTTTCTTATCTGGCTAATAAAATCAATAATATTTATAAAAACCTTATATTTATGTTATTATAATACTTGATAACTACATTACTTTATTTTTATAGTTATAGATAATGTTGTTCGGTAGTTTTAGGTTATTTTGTGGAAGTTTTGTTTTTTTTTAGATTCGCAATTTATTTAGTTTATTATTTCAGATGGATTTGAGGAGGCAAAATGAAAAGATTATACAATGGTTAGAAGAAGCGGACACGGAGTCGATCCCTGACAATCAATCACAATCATCGGAATCAGAGGAAGATAATAATTTAGAGACGGAAAGCCAGCCGAAAGACCAACCGATGGCCGCTGTGCTTGTTCTACAACATCATAAATCTGACATTAGTAAATGCATATGTCATCCACGTCTCCAATGCGATCCGGAATGGAACAAAACCAATGAAAAGAAGGACTTTTGCATTACAAATGGCAGATGAACTTATGAAGCCTTGGCTGCAAGACAGATTTCAAACTGTAACTTTGCAACGAAATCTGAAGCTCATCATCGCAGAGATTTTGAAACTTGATGATCCCCAGGAAGGTTCTAGTCATGAAGTACCCAAAACCCGTAAAACTTGCAATATCTGTCCTGCAAAAAAACGTCGTATGACGACGACATTCTGCAAGGGATGCAAAAAACTGATTTGTAGGGAGTATGTGGTATCGATGTGCAATGATTGTTCAGTTTAGATATTTTATAAAACAAATTATTTAATTTCATTAAGAAAGAACCAAGACTGTTAATTAAAGTCATTTTGTGCCATTAATAAAGTTGATTAAATAAATATTGGTGTTTTAATTTGTCGTAAAAATTACGAATGGTTAGTGATGACGTTGCTCGAAAATAAGGTTAGTGAGCTAGGGTTAAAGCCGAATGAGTAAACTAAATTGTGTTTGGACATAAAAACTCATTTTGATTTTTTAAGTTCTAAACTCAATCTTCGATAAAGAATTGACCGAGCGAAGTGACATTTTAGAATCTAGAGACACAAATCGGCGTTGGTATGTTTATTTGTCTGACGACAACTTGAGAATTGTTACTCCGATCTTGCTGAACTTTTGCAGGTAAGTTATTAATTTAGACAAAATTTTGAATTTCGGATATGAACAAAATCGGCTGAAAGGTATTGAAATTAGCCGAAAACTTGTAATAATCAGTTGCGATCAGCAATTTTAATTGTTAATCCCTACAAACCTATTTATTGCGTGACTTGTTTTTTGGCACGTGTTTGGTGGCTGAATGCGATCGACGACCGAAGCCAATATAATTCAAAAGGTCCTATTTTGTTAGATGAAACGAGTTAGCACGTGTAACTTCTTACGTACCTACATACATGGTGTAAATTAGTTCTGGCCATTGAGCTACTGGATATGTACATAGGTACAAGAGTCACCGCATTTCGATTCCAATTCGGTAACACTGCCAAATATAGGTAATTTTAGGGAAAACAGTAAATAATTCTTCAGCTTTAAATAACTTTCTTTAAAAATAATACTGTCTCTAAAATGTATGAATTGTATGGATGAACAATTTTTAGGGCGTCACCTCCTAAGTTGTTTTCTTAATGCGTCAATAGACAACTGAGAACAATGTGAAACTTTCATGTTTTCTTCAAAGAAGGCCGAGCTTTTGTTTTTTGAGTTTTTCATGTGTTTTTAATGAAAATAAATCTGAGAAACAGTCAAAATTTTATCAAAACGTTGTTACAAAATTTTGGGCAAATAAGTATTACGTAGTCCAGTTAGCGGAGGTAAATTATGTGCAAATAGCCACCATAGTAATTTGTTACCACTTTTTACCGTATAAAATTATGTGTTGTTACCTAAATTTCTATTACCTAATAATAAAATATAAAGCAAATAAAAAATAGAAATGAACTATTAAAATAACATTTCAAACAAACCTTTACCGTGGATGTATACGAAACGCTTTATGATTTCACTTTTATTTTGCGCACTGCTAGAGTGTGGAATACTTTTCCCGAGTGAGTGTTTCTCGATAGATATGACTAGCTGACCCTTGCCCACTTCGTTGGGCATAATGTTAATTAAACCCGAAGCAATCGCGCGCCGTCCGGACCGTTTTTTCTCCGATTCACTTTGCAAAACGGACTACCACGTAAAAGCCTTTTTATTTTTCGGTTTTTTATATTAACCTATGACACTCAGCAATAATGTGGCTTTCTATTGGTGAAAGAATTTTTAAAATCGGTTCAGTAGATCCCGAGATTACCCCTTACAATTTAACAAATATACAAACACACAAACTTTACTTCTTTATAATATTAGTATAGATTTAGGCGTCTTCAAGTCGTGAGTGAATCGGTTCCCTATAAGCGCGCGTGTTCCATCGTAAACTGAAATATCGTAAAAAAAAAATGATTAATATTATTTTGACCGTTACGCATTTATTGTGTTTGCTCCGTTTGTTCTTTGAACAAAAAGGTTTATTCTTCTGTTTCTTCTAGGCAAGCGTTCTCCATCGTAGACCGCATCATTGCTTACCATCAGGCGAGATGGTGGGCAAACGCAACCCTATAATTGGGTAAAAAAAAAATTATACAAGTGGGTGATCTTTAACAAACGAATTATTTTTGCTAAGAGTTTGAAAGTGTATTTATTGTATATGTACTCATATGAGTGTATTGTTGAACTATATATGTATAGATGGCCTGACCTGAGACATTATAAGACCAATTTAACCATCAATGTCAAACTCTTCGATCGATATAATAGAGTGCTTTCACAACCACATGTCTGCTGCATTTAGAACATACGTAACTACGTCATAATACGGTAGAAATGTGCATTCTACGTATACTAATATACACGAGTAAATGTTGTATGTATGTCTGTTTATAGAGGGTAGTCTTCGAAACTATTAGTATGATTTCAAAAAATAGTTCACCAGTGGAAGGTAGGTTAGGTTAGGTTTTATTTTGTAGCTCACTGGCTAAGCCATCCAGTACAGCATCACCGGGCACAAAGTCTCGATTATCAGCTAGTGACAGCTAGTCAGAAATGTTTTTTTTTTATAGGATTGCGTTTTACCGCCATCTCGCCTGATGGTAAGCAATGATACGAGCACTTGCATAGAAGGAACCGAAGAAGAAACCTTTTTGTCCAAAGAACAAACGGAGTAAATACAATAAATGCATAACGGTCGTAATAGTGTTTAATTATTTCATTCATTACTTATTTTGGAGTTCTGTAAAAGTAAACTTAACTTCATATAATTTAATTTTCTAATTATATATTTTTTTGTAAACGTGACTTACCCTAACATACAATGTTAATTAAGGTCATTAAATATTTCTGATTTTTGACGAACTCAATCGCGAGTCGCGACTTGAAGACTCACGTTGCAGCATCGATTAAGTATAACCCGACTTCGGTGCGTTGTCGCTAAACATGCCTGCTACGACACATTCCTGCCGTATTATAATCTTAATCTTAAATATCTATATCTATACTAATATTATAATTATAAAGAGGAAAGATTTGTATTTTTGTATTTTTGGATGTTTGTGTGGAATAAACTCAAAAACTACTGGACCGATTTCAAAAATTATTTTACCATTCGAATGCTACATTATCCCAAAGTAACAAAGGCTACTTTTTTTTTTAATTTTATTATTATTATTTTTTTATCCACAGCAAAGCGTGGCAGGGAACAGCTAGTATTATATAAATTACGTGTCACGTTGTTTGTCCGGTATATACTCCTAAACTACTTAACCGATTTCAATCAAATTTGCACATCGTGTGCAGTTCGATCTAACTTAGGAGATAGGATATCTCACATCTCAATTTATAGTAAAAAAACATGAAAAATTAGAAAATTTAAAAATACTTATACCATAATAGCGCTTTGGACAATGTAAACTTTTTTAATGTAACTTTTGACATTTGACATAGTATAATAATTGACGCAATGGCTTTTTTTACCAGTTCGAATTAAATAGTCATCGTTAAGACAGGACAACGTGTCGAGTCAGCTAGTACCTTATAAAATATTAACAAAACACCAGTTAGTAGAAATAGCATCGAATTTTAGTATTATTTTCTAGTAGCCAGAGCTAGTCATTTCCTATAATTGCCTTGAAGGGCTCAGAATGCTTATGTGCGGATAATGACGGGAAATTATACAGTAAAAGGTATACGGTGAAAGTATACCGTGAATTTGTGAGGTGTACGGTTATTTTTCATGGGGTGGAAATAAGTGGGCAGTTTTTCCCTCGTTTGTGTGAATTGTTAATGCTGATTGTTTGTAATTGGTGACATTTTCTAATGAGTGTTCAATGCTAAGTATAGGGTGTTGGGGAAAGCAACAGACATATATTTATATATTTGTAAAACTAAGTTTTCCAACCTTTTGAATGACGTGGCTACCTTAATATGAAATGGTATTTCGCTATCCCTCGCTGTTAACTTTTGATTGACGTTCTTGGATACAATTATTTGAACTGGGATGTTTTATATTTCACTAAGTTTAGCTTCCAGTCCAGCCTAGCTTGATCTAAGATTTAAAACAAAAAAAAAAAAAGTAAAGTTGAGGTAGGTAAACTACATATTTTTCAGAGGCAGGAAATAATTCTTGATCTGTGAAATTATTATTTTATTAGTGCCGTTTGCCTGTTTGGTTTTGGTTTTCTAGGAAATACTAATTCAAATAATAAAACTGTTTTCCGTATTCAATAATTATTATTTTATCTTGCCTCGTATGGGTAATTTTTAAAAACATATTTTTTAGGTATACTCGCATACTTCCTTTTCAGGTATGACCGATAAACGAGAGTAGCTGCAGGTAATAGGTACATTTAGCATATGGAAATGCAAACTAACTTTGCAATCTTAAGTGTCGATTCATTCTCATAATAGTCAACTACAAAACCTTCCCAACGTCTTCATTACTAAACTATTACAGACAATCTTAGCTAATAAATCTAATCAGTTAAACAACACGCTAAAAATGTGCATTATAATACAGGAACGCCGTCGTCCATTGGCTAGTTCGAACGTGGAAAAACACGTGAATTTTTTTCTAATTCACGTAGAGCGGACCGTACGTTGCGTAGCGCTGCGCTGTGATTGGTCGACAGGCTTACCGCCAACGACCATTGGGCACATTTTTTTCTACGCTTTTCACGTATACGGCGCGTCTATTTTTTTCTGTGGAAATGCCGACCAATAGTGGCGGGACGGCCTGCGTTTTAATTATAAAAGTTGTTCCATTTTTTCGACGCTGGCCGGCGGACTTGGAATGTTTTAGTTTTTGCGGGGGCGTTCGAATTTTAAATTGGTCGTTAGTTTTTGTTTAAAAGTACATATTTGGCGGATTATATTGACGTTTTTAGTTTTACTCCAAATAGGACAAAAACCTTTTTGGAGTCAATACCTACTTAAAAACGTTCTTCAAGAGTTTCAGAGTAGCTTTTAGATTATTTTAGTAAGTTGTATTAAGATTGTAATTGTTTTAAGATCTGTTATCATCTATACAATATGTCCGGTTACAGATATCCGATACTTTAAGGGGTTAAAATGCAATTAATTTTATCGACAAATCACGGATTTTTTTTTATTTTTCTCCATCAATAAAAAAATGGCAGGACTTTAAAAAAATTGTTAGCGAAGCATAGGTGCTTGTATTAATTTAACAATATCTACCCAAGTAGAAGACTTACAAACACAAAAGTGGTCTCAAATGTTAGGTAATAGTGTAGACAATAAATCTAGATTCAAATTTTAATTTTTTAATGTTTCAGTATTATTAAAAATAATTTTTGAAAAAAATAAATTGGACAACAAATTGATGTTTTTTTCAGATTATTAGTTTTAGAAAAAAAAACCAATGTGTTAACCAATTTTATTTCAATTTTATTATTTATTTTTTTAATAATACAGGATATTTGCTATAAATGTACATTTAAATCTTAACTGTGAGTTAGATAGTTTAGGAGCTATGACAGTGTAAACACACGTACTTGAAAAGCGCGCATATGAAATAAAACAAAAAAAATTAAATAAGAGATAATGAGAAAAATAAAAAAAAATCCGTGATTTGTCGATAAAATTAATTGCATTTTAACCCCTTAAAGTATCGGACATCGGAAACCGGACATATTGTATAATATTTTAATACCAATAACTGAGCTCTAATTAAAACACAAGAGTTTTTTTTGTTATAACACTGTACCTATTAAAAAAAATAAAATAAAAAAAGGTAAAATAAATTACGTTTCACACTCATAGCAGGATAACCTAAAAGCACTTATTAAAACTAACCTGTATGCAGCCGCGTATGCTGCTGAACATGGCTGAGCTGCTTGAATCTTCGATCGCAGTAGGAGCACTTATACGGCTTCTCTCCTGTATGCACTCTGATATGCTGCACCAGCTGGTGGTTGGAGCTGAACGACTTGAGGCACTGCTGGCACTGGTGCGGCTTCACTTCCCCGCCGAGACCGCGCTGGAGCTCGCGGGCGTGCATCTGCATTGCGTTCTTGTGCATGAAGATCTGGAAAAAAGAGAGTGTTGAAAGTGGGATTGTGCTAAGAACATTAGGGGCTGGTAAAAACCTACTTAGAGATTGGAGAGTGTGGGCGTGCATGAAGATCTAAAAGAGCGTCAAAAGAGGCGCTAGGTTGTAGAGGTTGGAAATGGTTTGATAGAAACCTTCATGAACAGGTTTAAATACTTCTTTTGCATTGCGTTCTAGCGCATGAAGGTTTGGAAAGTGTAGAGTTGAAAGAAGAGTGTGATGGGAGTTTAGAGGCTTTTGATAGAAACCTATACTTATAGAGATTAGAGAGATATCATTAACCGACTTCAAAAAGGGAGGAGGTTATCAATTCGACTGTAAATGTTTTTTTTTTTTTTTTTTTTTTTTTGTTTGTTACCTCTTATCTTTTGACTGGGTGAATCGATTTTGATGATTCTTTTTTTATTAGAAAGCTGACGCTTCCCATTTGGTCCCATTTCAGTTCTGATAATGGTATCCATGAGAAAACCATATAAGTCTTAAATTTGCATTAAGTACGTGCGCGACAAATAGATGAATAACTCAATAGTCGGTCTTTTGAAGTCGGTTTTTGTTTTGTAAAAATAATGTTCTTGTTTTTTGTATACTTTGCAGGATTTTGGAGTTCTAAATTTTGGGCAGTAACTGTAATTATATTTTTGCTATCATATGTGTTCCATAAGGTGAACTACAAATATATTTGGTGGCAAAAGAAACGAGAAACGAAACTTTTATTTTTGGGAAAATGTCTAAACCCGGTTTAATTTTGTAAATAAGCGTATTAAGAAAGTTTAAACGTACATAACAATAGATAACGATAGAAACGTTCATTTGGTAAGACGCAGCTAAAAGGTTTGTTGTCAATCAGGCACATCCAGAGATAGTCCTATACCTAGCAGTTGAACAAAATAGTTAAAAAAAAACTAAAATACACGCATTGTCATCGGTCTTTGACAAGTGTGCAAAGTTTGAATTAAATCTGATCGTTTAAAGTAGGGCAAAATCTAATCCAAAAGGGTCGGCTACAGACATACAGGTGAAACTAAAAAAAGCGTGTTAAAACCGGCTGTGAATAATGATGAATGAAAACTAAGCCTTTCCAAAGGCTCAATTACAAAAATACCCACAAACCATGGTGCTTTGCAACAAATTAATGACAATAAATAATACAAAGTCGGTATAATTTCGCTTTATCGGATAACGGAGTCGCGATACCTCCAAAGAGGCATTATCACACGCCATGCATGTAACTAACACCCCGCTTTGTAATAAAATACAGAAAAACTATATTACGGATTGAGTTTTGTAATATGAAACCTAAACACTTTTAAAGCTGGAAGTAGACTATGATATGAATGGTTTTAAAGTTAGTAGGTTGTTGGATATCATATATTTATTTGTAACTAAGATTTAATAAGTTTGACCGTGAGAATTAACGTGGTTTTGACATATCTTCCTAATATTATAATATATAATTATGTGAAGGTTTGTCAGTTTGTTTGTCATTTTTCCACACTGAAACGATTTGACCAATTTAGATAAAATTTGAAATATCGATAGCTGATAATCTAAATTCTTTTTTATCGACAAAATTAACGGTTTCCATAAAACAGCGGTTTACCACTGGTCAAAACCTGGACCCGATTGACGCAAGACCAGATGGCCCAAAAACCTAAGCAAGATAAAAAAAGAAGGCAAAAAATAGGCATCCGACACTAGGATAAAAAAGAACGCATGATAATATTGCTTTCACCCTCATCAAGCAAGCAAGCAAGTTTTATCAATACCGGTTGTCAAGCCGAACTGTTGTAATCTCAACCCAATCTTGAACCGTATATCGTATCTAACATTTATACGTTGCTTTATAAGGCTATACGTACGTTCCGTATATTTATTGAAAACCCTTCGTTTGTGCGATTGCAAAGAAACGACTTGGCACACGCAACGGTCGAGGCAGTGCAGGCCGGTGGGAAAGGCACTCTTTAAAAATGACTAACATTTTGTGGTACTTTTTTGTCTTTCTAATTTGATAGAAGTAGGGATGAAAAAAGAAGATGATGTAAGAAAATTATTTATTTATTTAACAGCAATTATTTAGAATTTTCTTCTTAATTATTTTGTGTAAAATGAGTAAAAATTTAAACTTAAGCTTAAACAAGCTATTAGACTTCATTATTCTCAATTTTATCTTTATAATAAATAGTCCACATAATATCGGTTCAATATTTTTTTGTACTATTGTGTAAGTTGTTTGTTAGTAGTAATTATTTTATTTAAGAAAAATGATTGTTATTTTAGTTTGTTAGTTTTTATAGCATCATTATTATCACGCAAGTTTAAAAAAAAAAAAACAGAAAATGCCTCACCTCAAACATGACATCGGCATTTCGATAGTCCCACATTTTGACACTAACTTACAAAAAAAACTAGATCATTTGACAAAACCGGACCAAACCGCTCCTCTCCGGCTTAAAGATGGTACTAAATTTAATTGGACCCGTTTTTCTACATTAAGAAGGAAAAACCAATCGAAAATATACCTATAACAATACTTATTATAAACGCTTGGTTACCATAAAAATATTTTTAATTATTACGCTTTATTTTATAACATTGTTTTGTCCTTATTCCTGCTCTGGGTAGTGATTTACTTTACTGGAGCAGGAAAAAAACCAACGATTTTATATCGGTTTAATGGTCATAGCTATTTTTGTTCAGACATGATAATAATACGACATATACGGATTTATAACTGTACTAGCTGACCCGGCAGACTTCGTACTGCCATACAGTACTTCTCTATGGTACTGCCTAATTAAATATAAACACTGCACAAAACACTATTTACAATTTTATACTTATAATATATTACAATTATAGGTACGAATTTGTTTCGTGTATCAGTTGACAAAAGCAAACTCATCCATGAAAAAAAAAACACTGACATTGACAGTTTGTTGTTGTTTCAACTTTTTTTTTAATTTGATATGACTTGGAGTCAAATCCTTCGAAATTTTAAAACAAATGAATGAACTATTCGATTTCGTTTTCTTTTTTTTGTTTTATCTGTGCTCCAACGCACACTGTTTTGATAGATATGATTGAATTTGAACTTTGTACAGAGGTAATAAAGTGCAAATTGACTCTTGGACTTTAGGAACATACCTACATTGCTTAAACAACAGTGAGTGCTTGCAAAAGCTAGTTTTAGTTAGAAAACGTTTGTATGGGAAAAAGAAAAGGGCTGTTTTTAGGGTTTTTCAATATTTTTGAGAGATTTTCTTAATATTTTTTTCCGTAAGAACCTTCTCCTAATAATAACAAATACAACAAAAAAAGAATTAGTGAAATCGGTCCAGCCATTCACGCGTGAGGCCGTGACCAAGGAAAACGGGTTTCATTTTTATATATATAGATATACAGTTTGTAAATTAATAAATACGTCAAAAGATGAGAAAATTCACGTAAAATTATTTTAGGTACGGTATTAATTTAATTTATTTTGTTATTTAACCAAATTATTAAAATATGTTCAACAAAATTGAAATATAGCCAGCTGTAAAGTTTATATTACTAATATTTTAAAATAAATAGGGAAATGCCCAAAATTCAAAATGTGGTTTCACTCTGACTATGATGATAATGTAAAGCTATTGTAAAAATCATGAAACTTGGTTCAGTAATCACGGTTTTAGTTACAGTTGTAGTAACTAGTAACGCAAGCCTATCATGGAATAAAAGAAACAAACACAAGTGTTTGTTTTATTTTGTATGTTGCAACATATCCACATAAACTTTTACATTTATAATATCTATTAGCAGGATAGTATTGTATATGGACTTGATAGACCAAAACTTTTATACTTTTAATTTTATACAAGGTGTGCCATAACTTTGAACGGCACTGTAAAGTTTTCACGCGTGTTAGAAAGTAGAACTAACGTCGGCACGCAACTGAATCGCAAAGAATTTACGATTTGACGCGATATGACGAGGTCTAAGTTCCCCGGAAGCGTTGGAAGATTTGTGGATATTGGCTGCGAGATTTCTAGATACTTTCTCGGTGTTTGTGAGAATACCGAGAATAATCTTACACAAAATACATTATAATACTTTTAAAATGGCGTTTCGTAGATTTGAAAAGATTTTTATGTTCTTCATGATTCGCTCTTGCTTTGTTTCATAAAAACGAAGTTGCATAGAAAAGTGTTAGTTTTCACTCCGTTTTTGAGATTTTAGTTTTAACTCAATAGTTAAAGTTGATAATTAACTTACAGATGTTTTCTGTTTTCAGATTTATACATCCTAAGTCTATTTAAATCCTATTACATTATAACACTGTGAAATATGACAAAATATGATAAATCATGTATTTGTAATAAAGTCAAATATTAAAATAAAAAGATAACTTTACAAAACTAATGCACTAAATAAAACAAAACACCGCTTACCTCCGGGAATTGTATTTTTAATTTTAGCAAAGTAAATCGTCAAACCGTTACAAAAATCTCACATTAACACGTCAAACGCCTACACGGAAAAATTGACATTCCACGCCGGTTTCTCAGTTAACCGGACAACCCCTCGGGGGGTAATTAGCAACATAAAAAATTGAGTGCTTTCAACGCGTAAAAAATTAAAAGTACGCTCCACTTTGCACTAAATTGTTCCGGAAAGCTCGTATTAGAGGGCTATTAAGAAAAATTGCTACTGTTACCCCTTTCATTGAGGTAACGAGATTTGAAAAAAAAAGAAAAAGTGGTTTATTTTTGTTTGCATTCTGTATAGAGTTAGAATAATGTTAGTAGTCGTTAAATAAGTGTTTTTTTCTGATATATTTTTCATTATTTTATTTCTGAAGATAAACAAAATGCTAATTAGTACGTGTAACCCTAAAGCCTATAATTATTTTAACATCAGAAATATTGTGAAAAATCAATTAAAAGCAATACCTATTATATCATTTGTATCGGTTTAAACTAAACCAATGCTGAAAATATACGAGACAACATTCTCTGAAAATCGTTAAAAACAAAACAAAGATTCGTCGAAAAAAAGAGAGTCATCCTCATCGTTCTTTATTTATAAACTCGACCCAGAAAAAATTGAGTCAAGTTCGAAAAAACTGAGTCACTCGGTCACTCACGAGTGGGTTAAAAAGAAAAAAGCGAACAAAAAGGTCCTCATTGTGAAGGTTTTATGTTTTATTTTGACAAAAAATATCACGTAAGTGAAAATGATGCGCGGAACCAATTTATTGGTCACTAACTGAGCTCGGCGGTTTTACTCGTGGACGATGAAACAGAAACCGTTCATTTACAGGAAAAGTATCTTGTCTATTTAATTAATGACACATAATAGTATTTAAAAAAAATAAAAAAAAATAAAAGCTTTTAACATGAAACAGCATTTCATCCAGCACTGGTATACATACTAACAAAATTGTATCATCATCATCCTTTTTCCACCACTGCTAAGTACAATTATCTTTAACGCTAATCCATTTTGGCTCTTTTAGATTTATAATTTAATACTAAGCTACTATTAATACAAGACTAATAATTTAATACTAAGCTATTATTAATACTAGACAATTTCCAATTTCGTATAAAATTACAAGCCATTTCTTGGACGCCACAAAAATACCCGCCAATTACGAATTCACTAACATCGATTATACTGCATCGATTTAATAATTCAAGCGACAACTCCCGGCAGTCACAGTATGCTCTATGAATAGTTAATTAAGAATGGTCAACAGTGACGGTTTCCCACGCCACCGCAACTGCCGAAGGATGGTAGAAGTATGACGGCGGAAGGTAGATTTCTGGAGAGCGCGAGGCGCGAGTGTAGTGTTTTTTTTTTTTGATAGGCTTAGGTTTGGCTGCTATATCGCCTGATGGTAAGCAATGATGAGGTCTACGATGGAGCACGCTTGCCAAGAAGTAACGGATTCACTAAGGACTTGAAGACACTCCTAAGCGACCGCATCCGGAGCGTTTTTTTAGGCAAGCGTGCTAAATTGTAAGCAACACAGGCGAGATGGCGGTCAAATGTTAACCTATCTTGAAATTAAAAAAACGCGCATTTACGACTCCTGGGAGTAGAATGTGGATTGTATAGAATGCTCTGTCTGAGTGAGTATTTCCTATTAGGTAGGTACAATACGGGTGTCTTCAAGTCGAGGTTGAATCGGTTTCTTCAGGCCAAGCGTGCTTCATCGTAGGCCGCATCACTGCTTAGCATCAGCCGAGATGACCGTTAAGATAAGTTCACTATCCATTAGATAAATCGTAACATAACTACTAGACTTTATAAAATTTCCACCCGCATAACGCTTCTAAGGCCCACGAGGATTTTTAGCACGTCCCACTGAAATCTACTCCCGCGCACGAATATTTTATAACACGTGGTGTCAAGCGAGTAACACAGGGTGCTTGTAGGTGTAAATATCGCAATTATCGACTTGTCACTTCCTACAGCGGTAGGGATAGCATTCCCGTTGAACTTTGAAGGGTTCAAAAGAGGCGATATGTGGGAAATCGACACGTCAATATCTTTTAAGGTTGTGATAACTATTTGTATGAAAGACGTTTTTGAATTTAAATACTTGGAGATAAATCGCGCTATTATATTATATAACTGCTCTACTAACAACCCACTCTTCTGCAGAAACTGTTATTCTTTTCAGTTACCAGAACAGAAAGTTGCTTATCCTTAAAATGTATAATATCAATAGGAATTAATTTGTACGAGTAAATGGCCTGGGTTTAAAATGAATGAGCGGTAAAATATACAAAAAGAAAGAATAAGATTGTTCCTTTTTTGCCTATACCTAATAAAATTTCCACAACATACTACCTAGGTACTCCATTTTACTTTCTAATCAAGAAAACCAATTTTTTCTGCAACTTTAATTTCTAAATTTTCGATACTTTTATTTTATAGAGTGGACACTACAACTGGACACTGTTTCTGCAAACCGTACCATTCACAAATAGGGGGCAACTTAAAAACCAGTAAACCTGTAATTAAAAAGTCAGCGCGAAACAACTGAACGTGTAATCATCGAGTAATTAAGTAAACGCAATTGTTTTAAAAACTGCTTTGTTGAAAGCCTAATAAGTGGTTTGGCGACCGTTATTGAAGTGTTGTTTGATTGGTTACTAAGCCATGACGTCATTTCTCACGTTAGTTTGTTATTGTGACGTGTAAAAACCAGGTGTTTAAAAAATGGTTTACAAACAAGCTTTTATTAGCTAGCTGACATGAGTAACGTTGTCCTGTCTGAACTATGAATATTGAATGCGAATTGTTTTAAATTTTCTAATGTTTCGTACAACTTCCTTAATTTTTTTCTTTCGTAAAAATCTTCTCTTGACAATAATTAACACAACAAAAAATAATTAGCGAAATTGTTCCATCCATTCACGCGTGATCCGATGACTAAGGGAAATAGAGATTCATTTTTATAAACATTTATTTATAATGATATAATATAGATTATTCAATAGCAAGATTTGACCCATCCTAAAAAGGCAAAATAAAAAAGTTTGTTACAATTACAAGTAAAGGTCGATTCACACATATCAGTGAAGCCACAGTTCCGTCACAGTACCGGCACAGTGCGAAATATTCTTTCATACATTCTCTATGAACGCATTGAGAGCACTGTGTCGTCATTGACACTGACAAGTGGGGATGTGTTCATAGAGAATGTAGGTATGAAAGAATATTTCACACTGTGCCGGTACTGTGTTGGAACTGTGGCCTCACTGATATGTGTGAATCGACCTTAAAACGTTTAAAACTATAACCTAACGACGAAAAAGATATTTAGATTAAAACTTGTCATTTTGACACTTTTGACTAAACACTTTGTGTCGAATTAAAATCGATTCCGATTGCCAATCACTTAGACAAAAACACCGCAAGCTGCTGAAACTTAAAACTATTCATCATCGTTAAAAAAATCACCTCATCAACTTCCAAAAATAGGTCAAAACATTAATTACAACTTTCATTTACTAATTATAACAACTCATATTTATAAAAACGTAAGTACAAAACAAAACTGTTATGATATAAGTAGGTACTCGTAAGTAAGCTCATATAGCCAAGTTGAGATATGAAAGTAATGATAATATCATACAGGGTTGAAAGGAAAGGGTATGTTAAGCTGAAAAGGGCTCATAGTACTCATCATTATAAACAATGTTTACTATGGAATCAACACATAAATCGCGAAAAATAATCCTTACATTTTATCGAGTGCCTTTGACATTTTTCTATGGGACAGCTGATTTATATTTGCGATTTTAGCGTTGGTCTCAAAGTAAAATATGGAGAAGTAGTTAGAGTCCTTTTTGGCTTAGCATACCCTTTCTCTATAACCCTGTATACGTATGTTATTATGATATAAAAGAAATTATTTATCGGGACAGCACTATCGACCCAAGAAAGGCCATTAGTCATCGGTATCACACGTCCAGTCTTTTTATATACGGCCTTGAAACGAACAATAAAAAGTTACGGCCGAGTTGAATTTTTAATATAAATAAATGATAAGTTATATTTTCTTGATGGTTACGGGAACGGGCTATCTCTGTATGCCTACTCTATCTAAATAAATAAATAACGTTTCACATTCATAGCTCCCTAGGTTTCCCTGTGTCGGGGATGCTATGGAACACACAAAGACAAGGACAACTAGCACCCAGACCTAGATGAGTTAAATTCATCATTCAAACATCTGCTAGGCGGGGAATCGAACCCGAGACCTTATAAGGCAGATACTACCGCTGAGCTAAACAGGTAGATAAAATAAAGGTCAAATATTAGTTAAAACCAATTTTATTAATGATCACTACTCGGTAATAGGTACAGAATATCTATCTGAGAACCAGTGGACACCGGTGGAGTGGTTTTTTATCGGATACATTTTGGGGAACGAGCATTTGATCTGCATGATCTAATTCCTTCTAGCCCATTCTACTATCGGACTACCAAGGGCACAAATAGCGACATCGTTTTATGGCTGATATACCATAAACTCGTACGAAACGCTCTGATTCCACCTTTATTGTGTAAACTGCTAATGTAACCCACTCTGCCCGAGTGGGTGTTTCCCGATAAATATAATCTGGATGTCTTCAAGTCGCGAGTGAATCGGTTTCTTCTAGGCGCGCGTGCTCCATTCATCGTAGACCGCATCATTGCTTACCATCAGGCGAGATGGCGGTCAAACGCAACCCTATTACTAAATAAAAATAAATGAAAAGTTTCATATCAAAAACAGTACGATTTTTTCTTTTCTAGGCAGTTGGGTATGAAGAAAGCTAGTAGCTAACTATACCTACCAACGTAGCTATATTAGAAAGTTATTATGAAAAACCTTGTGGCAGCGACGTAGACACACATTTATCGATCCTTGTTTATACTGATGATGGTCTACATATTAGATTGCATTAAACTATTATTTCACAGGGTCAACTCTGAAACCCTGAAGACGTTTTGCAGGCGGCTTCAATGCATCGATCCAAGACACTTTCGTTCGACGAATTTAGAAAATACACAAAAAGAATCTATTTCATTTTGTCTAATGGTGAATGAACATTTTATATGGAACATGTGTTTATTTTTTTTGTACGGTTTGTTGTGTTTTTTGCGTTTTCTATGATGTGTTAATCTATCGCATCTATCTCTATTCCAAATATCAAAATCAGTGTAGTAGTTAGGGAGATCCGTTGAAACAAACATTCACACATATACTCTCTCATTTATTTTAATATTAGTAGAATTTATTAAACTACTTACAAAATTAATAATAGAAGCAAATTGAAATTATAATCGTAATAGAAATCTTCAACAGCATTGTAAAGCTGGACTGCATCGGATGTGGTTTTAACGAATGGGCACAGCATTCTTAGGATGCTTTACGATAGCCAATCGGGGCTTAGTTCAGATCTAGGCCTAATCTGGTCCGAACGGGGCCTTTCTCTGAATATCTAGAAGTATGCACTAAGAGGAGTACTTAATAGTAAGTAGTAACTTCTACGATTATTACGAAATGACGATATTTTTGTAGTGGATAAACGGACTGTTAAAAGATTAAAAAATATATATTATATATTACTATTTCAATAACACTCTTTAAACTCACTCTGAAATTTCAACTCAATCGGTTTTTAATAATATTTGGCGGCACTCATTTCGAAATTGCAAATTATTTTTTTTACATGAGAGCAATAAAGTCAAAATTAGACCAAAATTAGAAAAATAAAATGTGAATCTCATTTTATTCGATTTAAAAAAAAAAACAATTTATTATCAAATTATTTGTTTTCCTAAAAGCATATTAAATATTCGTACAATTGGTACAATGAAAAAAATCGTAATTTTGCAGATTTGAGTTCGTAGCAGCAGTCGATTTTACATTAGAACGTTCTCTGCAATTTTTTACGCGTCGATCAAACGTACGTCCACGTCCACGTCCCTTCAGTCAAACATGACTATACCTACTTATTTATGCAATATATGACAAGATAACTCTCTGGTTGCACAATAAAAACTCGTAGCATGAGACTCATTCCGACACTGACCCGTGTCACAGATAACGTGGCAGTTAGTACCTACGAGCCCATGTCAACAAACGGAGCGGTGGTGTGTGCGTGTCCGGACAAGGAAATGAGGGGAGAGTACATTGTTGAAAAAATTATGGCAAAAACAAAAAAATATTGGAAGAGAGATATTTTTGTACAAACAAAGAAATGTCTTTTTTTACATTTTTGCATAATTTTTGCAAGTCAACTATACGAGTAACTCATTCTAAAAATTATATGAAAAATGTTTTTTATAATAACCATATTATTATTTTTTCTAGTTTCATTAGGGAATACCTAAGAGAAAATGCGCGAGAGGAGTGAAAAGATCACGTAACATACGAGAAAGTCTAAGATCAATAAATGCTTTCACATAAAAAGTAGGTTTTCTACAGTTTTTCAGTGGAGTGTTGCCAAACGTAACGGCAGCCGTTCGAAGCCAAAAAGAAACAAATTCTTAATTTTTAAATTACCTGTTGATGTTCACGTCATTTCTTGATGTACAAGGTTCATTAAATATAAATAGGTATATTATTTATATCAAAGAAAAACGTGTGTAATACAGTTCTGGCACTGACCTAAGTCAACAAGCGGCGTATTGTGTACTTGTGTACCAGAACAGCGTAATATATAGAGACGATTTCAAATTTTAAATTTTATAACCTTTTTATAATCAACAATTTTTAACAAAATAATTGTATAAGCTTAGGTGCCAGCTCACCTATCAAGAATGTAACCCATGGGCGAGTTAACTACTGTCCTATTTTCAAAATGGTGCTTTCACCCTCTAGGTGAGTTGAATTGATAGAAGAGGCGAAGTAACTACTCTACTAAATTTTAAAGGAGTCAATTCACCTAAGAAAAAAAAAAAAATCCAAAAAGTTTTTTATAAAAAATGTGAGGAAAAGATAAAAAAAGAAAAAAGCGCATAAAGGCAGGTGCACTGACCTGCACCAACAGTTTATGCGTGTGCGTCAGTAGCAGACAGCGAAATGCCTATTTATAAATTCAGGGTTAAAAAGTTCAGTAAATGTACGAATGAAAATTCGAGAAATTTTCATGAACTATACGAACTGCGCTTTATTTTTGATGCGTCATTTCGTACAGTAGTCTTCAAGTATGGAAAAGTTTGAGCTAGAAATTAGCTATAGTCTTCAATTGTCAGTTTGGCAATCCCGTGATTGAAGCCACCTCTAAAATGTAGGTTATAATGTATGTGATATGTATGGATTGTATGGGTGTAATGCATGCCTATAGTATTTCAACTATGTAGAGCAAATCGTCCTAGTATTTTTTAATTCAACGACAAGCTTAGGTTTACTACCAGTAGGAACTTTGTTTACACTGAGTACCTAGTACTAATTTAGTAGTCGTTATTTAGAACTAATACGACTCTAGATGTATCTCAACAAACTAGTCGTGCAACTACAATACAGATTTATCGATTGACAATTTGACTTTTTAAAAAAGAAAAGAAACTATTTTGTCGACATCAAAATGTTTGATAGGTCAATTTAATGTTTTTATTTTATTTTAATCGATTGATTAATCGATTAGTAATTATCAATTAGTATCAATTAGTAACTTATAGCTACTCTTATTTGCTAATGGAAGTAAACAACAAACAAACGGAAAGCGGAAACTTTTTACATTTCATTCGTTGTGAAGTTCTATCGACTACTAACCACAGACAATGACAACAGCACGAGATAACCTCATTTCTTTCCACGATATCACACATACATCGAGATACGCACACTAACATGTGAAAGGAGTCTTAAATTAGTGTACAGGAAGATGCAGTTTAGAATTTGAAATAGGAATATTATGTTTTTTTTTTTCGTTTGGCTTGAAATTATCGGCTTCTGTTTCTGGTTATTGTTATTGACGCAGAGAAGCAAAGATCTCTGACCGAGTTTGTTTTTTATTAATTAATGATGTATTTCATTGCTGTGATCTAATTGCTTTCAATATTTTATAAAGATCGTTGGTTTCGTTTGTAAGTTATCATTTTTAAAGATAAAAATAGATAATATACCTACTTAATTACCAATACATACCTCCCGATGTTTCCCAGTAGCGTCGTAGATTGAGATATCTACGCTTTGTATACCATTTTTAGACAGAAAGCAGTCTGTATAAAGAGGAAAATATCATTACGTTTAATTTCTCAGAAATAAAAACGCTTATAAATATGAAAAGCAAACTGACTACCCAAAAACAAGTCCGCATTAAACTTTGGTCGTTCCCAGAGCTACATCGTTTCAATTTAGCGACAAACAAAATACAACGCATCACTTTTATGCAACATGATATTTCACACTAGGAAGAATTTCGCACACATTAACACCTCTGTAAAAATGCTTTATATGTGTGTTTTACTACTCCATAGACGTCTGTGTGAGTACGGTGATGCAATGCCTAATCGTGTTTATCGGAGAAATGACGACGTGCAATGTTTTTTCATTACGATTATGTAATATCGAGTGTGATATATTTTTTAATAACTACAGGACTGTTGGTAAAGGGTATGCTAAAGCCAAAATGGCTTATAATCATACTTTTCATTATTATAAACCATTTTTACTGCAGGACCAATCCCAAAATCGCGAAAGAAATCACCTGTTCTATAAACGGGAGTTATTGACATTTTTTAATGAAACGACTGTTTTTTTTAATTGAAAATAAGTAGATTTTTTTTTTTTTTTTTTATGCCATAGGTGGCAGACAAGCAAACGGGCCGCCTGATGGTAAGCGATCAGATGGCGATGGTGGTGGTGGTGGTGGTGGTTAGATACTTGAAAGTGAAATAAACTCTACATCTAAATAATGTACTAACTTGGATCGATCGCCAAAGTACATAAAAAGTCGTAGACAAACTTGTTCAAGTTTAAAACTCAATGGGGCGTTAAAAAAGTTGGTAAAACGAGCATCGACAGTTTATAAAATCTTCAGTTTTCTAAAGCCAAGTTATAGCTTTTTATTTTTTTGTTATTTTTAAACTTCAGCGCGGCTTTTAACGTCGTTTATCAAGATGTTTTAAAAAACTAAGTGAATTATAAAATAAATGTAAGTACTTTTTGTTTTTTATATATTACTAGCTGACCCTTGCCCACTTCGTTGGGCATAATGTTAATTAAACCCGAAGCCATCGCGCGCCGTCCGGACCGTTTTTTCTCCGATTCACTTTGCAAAACGGACTACCACGTAAAAGCCTTTTTATTTTTCGGTTTTTTATATAACCTATGACACTCAGCAATAATGTGGCTTTCTATTGGTGAAAGAATTTTTAAAATCGGTTCAGTAGATCCCGAGATTACCCCTTACAATTTAACAAATATACACACACACAAACTTTACTTCTTTATAATATTAGTATAGATGTACGTTTAAAGTGTATCTATCAACAAAATTAATAAAGAATATGTCGGAAAATTATTTTTCCTATGATTTAATTTTTTTTCATAAGCTTCTACAAATTTACATAATAGTTTAAATGCATGGTAGGTGAGTAATGTTGTAACTATACTTGCACTTTTGTATAAATTAAATATCATAAAGGTTAATCCGGGGTCAAATGATTTGATTATTGAATTTGTAATTTAAGAATGCAAACTTAATACAAAAAGAAATTTAAATTATAGACTTTACACCGACCTTTCTCAATATTGTTGTTCGTAAAACGAATCACAAAAGATTATAATAGTTTTATTTGTTTTAATGAAAGTTTTAATTTTACTTTTTCTCTAATAGCAGGTTACTATGGTACTGTTAACAAAACATGAAAAAAAAAACTAAAATCTAAAGAAAATTAAGAAAACAGAACAAACCAACCCGGAACTGTAAAACTTTGACCTTTTAAAACAATTAAAATTATCTTAAACTTCACCCGAAGAATTCTCAAGTCGAAAACAAGGTAAAATAAAATAAAACAAAAATACCCTCTTTCGAAGCTCTCTTTTACGTAAACAGTAATGAATAACTTTTAAACGCAATAAATATAATAAAAGTGAAGTTAATGTCTTAAGTCTTAAAAAGTAGGGCCAACGTACCTTCAGGGTTGCTAGATAAGAAAACAAAGGCCCTATCAGTAGGTATTTTTACCTACTCGGTGGGGTAATGAACTCGAGGACCTTGATTTTTATCAAAGGAACTCCTATTACGACCATGTGGCAGTGGGCTGTTGTTTTACTGATAAAAAAAATAAGACTGTAATAAATTTGTAATTTGTGGTTCGATATTGATATCATTTCAAAAAATAGATTTGTATTTTATTTTGTGTTTCAAACCTATGATAATTATTAAACTCTAAATTTTTTAATTTTTATAATAATTATATTATGCATTTTTTTGTTTGTTTTTTTTACCATACTCTAATTTTTATTTCAACTTAATAACGGAATTTTTACAGGGATTTGTTGGAAAAAAATATTGTGTTTGCAATATCTATAGAAATATTACGAGAAGGTGGAACCTAGAGTTTTTTTTTTAAACAAACACCTATTTCTGGTTTATAAGTGAAATAAACTCTACATCTAAATAATGTACTAACTTGGATCGATCGCCAAAGTACATAAAAAGTCGTAGACAAACTTGTTCAAGTTTAAAACTCAATGGGGCGTTAAAAAAGTTGGTAAAACGAGCATCGACAGTTTATAAAATCTTCAGTTTTCTAAAGCCAAGTTATAGCTTTTTCTTTTTTTGTTATTTTTAAACTTCAGCGCGGCTTTTAACAAAGCTTCTACAAATTAAAAAATGTCCGATTAAAAATATTTAATGCCGATGATTTTTAAAGAAAAAAAAAATTTACTACCAAAAACCATAGAATAAATAAACAGCTAACTAATAAGGAATCCTAACTGAACTTTTTTCCCAGAAACTCACATAAACCACCCAGAAAATCACGTAATGTTCATTGAAAAAGGCGTTAACTCATACAACATTCATGCGCGGACGCAGGTCACGATCAGGGACGTCGAACCTGCATTTTTAAATCGATTACCACAATGGCGGCGGAATCGATTCCATTTTTAAACTTCCGATTGTATTCGGAATCGGATTGTGTGTAAATAGACATTTACTTTTTTAATATGTAAATTGGCTTTTACTTGTTGTCAAGGTGAAGGGTTTAGTTGTGATCACAATTTAACTTATGTAATGTGTATGAATGAATGGATTGTTACTGATATTATATCTAACAATTTATTGCAATTACGAACTGCGGTAGGCAGTTTTACCTACCTAATTTTTATTGGAACATTTTTTTTTATAAAAATTATTTGAATCATTTTTGTTACATACTCCATGAGTTATAAATCTATGTTGTTGGCATACAGGAAGGGTCATCAAATATTTGCAATTATAATATCAGCCACAGTTATTTATGTCTACATCTGAATTTGAAAAAATCAGTAGGTATCTAAATAAATAAAAACATAAGTTTAAAGATACAAAAAATATATACTTTTTTTTTTTAAATCTACTTCCATACAACCAGAAGAGGAAGGCAACGCAATAAAATCTCCGTATCTGCCTACCACGTGTTTCTCCACAATAAAAATAAAGTATCTGCAACCAGAGAGTTCGATCACCTCCCTAACCTAAGACAAGAGTTGTGTACGAATACACGCACACACACGCGTTTGTAGGTCGCAGGGATGCACACAGGCGCACAACCCACACATGCGCAGGCAGCGCGTGCGCCGAACAAGTTTAGACAAACGGAAGAAATATTATTCTCTTTTTAGGTACGCAGTTTGCTGGACTTATTCCTGATGTATGTGGAATTGTGGATGTTAGCTCGGTGTTTTTTTTTGTTGCATTAAAAAGGGTAGTCTAGTTTCTGATTCTAGTCTTTAAAGAGGTTGCTGTTTTTAACACGTCACTTTACTTTGTTGCATTAAATAAGGGTTAGTCTACGTTTTGCTTCGTCTAGTCTATAGGTGGTGGTAAATTGCTTTTAGACGTCTTGCTTCTTCTATTCTTTAAGTTTAAGATGGCACACGAGGAAATTTTTTGAATGAAATTTACTCGTAAGTTTTTGATTTGAAGGTAAAATAGAGAGAATTAAAATGAGAGATAAGAAAATATTTTTATGAAATTAAAAGTGTAATAATTAATAGAGATAATAAATATTTTCGTCTCCAGCAAATTAATCAAAAAGTTTGCAGCTCGTTTTGAGATCGCAATAAAATTAACGTGAAGTAAAAAAATAAAATTAATTAAAATTGGCTTTGAAAGATTCAAAGACAATTATAACGGATTCCTACCCACATTTTTATTTTCAGCTAAAAACTCTAGATAATTACTTACAGCTGGAAATTTAAGAAAATAATCATATTTTCGTTCTATTTAAACAACTTCTATTGCAAAACAAATTCTTCACAAGCATTATTAAAATTTTACGAAAAACGCTAAATTCGCAAAAAACCGATACCGTATTCAGCGTACGTTGCACTTCGAATTTAAAAAGTGCGCATGTGTGCGTGGAATCTTGACCTACGGCAACACACGTATGTTGGCGCAGGTCGCATGTGTGCGTCACATTTTTTCATTCAGCAACGGAGCATAATTACCAATTATAAATAAATGGAATCGACCTGGATTGCACAATGTGTTTATTGCTGATGCCAAAAAAAAAGTTTCTTGCTAGAACTGCTTATACTTATTTTTTAAAATATGATAACTATAATCATACATAACCATTATTGTAGAGCATGATCCACACGGTGTTATAATGAATTTGAGTGTGACATATTGGGTTTTTTCCCAATGTGTCACACTGTTACACTGAGTGTTACTCGTCGGAAAACTTTTTGGAAAAATAGTTGCAACCATACCAGCTTAACTCGATGGGAAAAAAGTCCCGAATAGTAACTGTGACTCGTTTGATGAAACTGGTTGTATCCACCATATATTTGACTAAATTAACCTCTTAACAGTGTATTTAAACTTATCTGACCCTCCTTCAAATTGTTCGTGTCTTTTCAAATTTCAAACTGTAAAAACATGCCATTTCAATTGTGGCATAACAAAAGAGAGGCTTCTTTCTATAGTGGTAGAGAAAAGGCTGTAGAAGATGCTGGCCAGAAATTATTGAATGTTAGAAGTGCAGTACAGTCATACTTAGAAACGTTTTTGCTTGACTTTAGATTTGATTTAACACTACAGAATAAACCCAATCTTAAGATGGTGATGGTGTTGATAAAAAGTAACTTTTTGTCCTTTTTTGTGCGTCTGACAATGTGTATGCAAAATTTCATGATCGGTTGAGCGCAATCATCATCATCGGCCTGTTATCGCCCACTGCTGAACATAGGCCTCTCTTGTACGCCACTCATCCCGGTCCTGTGCCAATCTACCAGATTCGACCCACGATTTTATTAGTGAAGGCGTACTATCAAAGAAACAAACGAACTCACATTCTAATAATTTTTAATATTTTATTTATTTACTACAGTAGATATATTTTTCAACAGTAATTTATAAAACCCAGTCGGATTTGTTTAGGAAATAATAATAGGTTCTCATAAAAATGTGTACAATTACTATTGGTTAGTGCAAAAGTCCATAGAAAAGGTTATAAATGTTTTATGAGTCAAGTTATCAGGCATCTGCGCCGGTTTCACCTACGTGATACCTACAACCAGACCTTTTGTGCCAAAACAGAATTACACAGATTTTCCTGATAAAAAACTGCACGTTATTCTCGAGTGAAATCATAATTATCTTCGTGCAAAGCCAGGAGTCATACTAGTTCGGGAGGTGACGCACAGTTTAAGGAATATAATTTGTAATGAAAACGGGTATACTCATGTAAATATTATGTGATTATACTACGTTAGTACGTTGTAATAACACATTGTAATAACATTTTAGTTTATAGTAAAAGCTGCCGTTAGTTTTACTAGACTTTTTTCCGTCGTCTAATCAGATGGTACTTTTGATATATTTTTTGTGAATTTATTTATAAAAAATGTTTTTCCGTGATTTGACAAAAAAGCTATGGAAATAATGAAACTAGAACAAACCCCGTCTACTTTCTGAGAGGTTCAGAAACGCTCAACATCTTTGAGCTAGGATCCATCCTATGACGATGTCTAAGTAATAACTTTTTTACATTGGTTTTATGAAAACATCACGCTATAACATTCTTATTCCTAAACTTCTTGTTTACTTTTTTTTTTTAGTTTATTCATCTTATACCTAGTTCAGCCTTACTTTCCTCTGTCGTCCTTTCTTCCTTTCTTTTAATAGCTTTATGAAAGCATTGTACTCAAAACAAACGCCGTCTCCGCGACTATACGCCTTCGAGTCGGACAAAAGAGTTTATTTTTAAGATCTGTCACGGACACAGTACGTTTGAAAGCTGGATAAGACTTGAAATAAGTAATTAAGATTTACTTTGTCAAGTTGTGAGGACTGGGAAAGTTGAGGTGCTTTGCTTTTAAAAGGAATGCGATAATATTTAATTTGGTAGGCTATTCGATTTTAATGGGACAGTTTTTTACAATACTTAGTAAAGAAAATAGTTTAGATTATACTACATGAAACTATCTTTTTGCACTTCTCAATCGGTTACGGAAACTCTGTTGAGACTAAATTGAAATGACCAATGAGCTCATGCTATATATTATTATAAATAACTTTTAGTACTTTTAAAAAATATCAAAATTAAAAAAAAAATGCAAATCAAATTTTTAAATATTATTTTTTTATAAAAAGTATTTATGTAATAAGTAAATACTTACATAATTAATGGAATTAGTAAATTTATTTCTTGCCGTAGCTTTTTTGTATAAGTCTAAAATTTTGTTATCGTATGTACGAGTACCTACCTAAGTATGTTTCAAACTTTTAAAATGTCATCTTTCAAGCAGATCTATATCTTTACTTTAATCCAATCCACTTAAAAAAAAAACAAGCTAAATACCAATGAGCAAAGAGCAAGATAGATCTATTCCAAGTGTTTCGTTTATTTAGCAACTTAGTGTTCGTCTGGTGAAAGTGACCCGAGCTAAGTTGTAAAAGTAAACCTAAGTTATGTACCTAAGTTGTAAAAGTCGACGGCATTTAGGTTTTTTAACGAGCGTTTACGTAAGGGTTAATTACGGGCCCTTCTGGTAGTTTTGAAAAAATAGTAAAACACTCAATAATGAATTGAAATTCAATTATAGACTGAGAATTATTTATTGATTTTTTTCTGGATGATTGATTATTTTATTATACTTTCAAATATGGTTTCACAATAAAAAATTAAACAATTGAAAACTTTGAGAATATTTTTTATTGAGCTATGGTTTGTTAATTTAGTACCTATTTGATAACAAACACAAAAAATAGTAATTTTTGACGAAAAAAAAGCAAACATATCCTGAACCAATCCCATATTTGGTTTTTACTTTTCTCGAAAGCAGCTATGATCACTGAAATGTCGCGATAATTATGAACAAATATGCTCATATTTGAGAAAAGCCAAAAAAATTGTTTAATTATTCTCCTTCAAATATCTTTGTCAATAATTAATTTAATTTTATAAATATAAACGTTTAAATCTCTAAAGCTTTAGTTACTTTAAAATATCTAGGAAAGAAACTTGGATTTAAAACTTCATTCTTAAGAAATGCCAAGAATGGGCTAGCTTCCGCGTTTTACACAAACTAGTTAGGTATATGTAATAGTGCACACACATACAGACATACAATAGACCTTAAGCTCAGACCCCGGACACGTAGTAACTATTATTATTCTGTGCTCCAAGCTGCAGTAAGCTCCACGTAGTGCATTACAACACTTCATAAGCAAAATAAAAAGAAAATAAATACCTGCATCGAAACTTTTTCGAACAAAATCCTTTGAAAACTCTTTCGAGGTCTCGCATCTCACTTGAAACGTCAAAACACCGCACTGGCACTTCGAAAAAGAAAAATAAAACGCGGGAACTCCTCCTATTACGTCACCTCGAAATTTGAAATCACAGTCTCCGAAAACAAAACATAGATTAATAATTTTGATAGTTTATTATTTTTTCTTTTTTATTTAATTTTTTGTCGCCAGCGTATGTCTGTTTACGTCAAAATGTATTTTTCAAATGTGTGCGGCAAAAAATCGCTGTGCTCTCGGGCCGGGGCCGTAGGCGTTCTCCTCATACACATAGCTATAGTATACGACAAGGCATCGTAATGCACTTACGTGTAGGTACTTGCTTGCTAAGTTTTTTATTATAGTCAGTTGTATCCACGCTGTTTCTTAGTTCGAGGCTTGCGTGCTGTTCGAAGCGAGTTGGTGCTTTCTTACGTAACTTTTTATATTGAGCTTAAGTTTTTTAACTAGTATAAAATTTACATACCTACCTTTAGAATTTTATATAAAACGCATTATTTTACTTGGTAAAGTGTCCGTTAAAGGACTACATAAGTAAAAATGTAGCATTGTAATATGTTTGAAGCACTCAATTTATTTACTGTTTTTTTGTCGTGTTACATTTGCCGTAAATAAATATTTATCTACGTCTTATTAGTTTAATATCATTAAATATACGGATATTTCTTAATCTTTCATTTCCAGTTTTGTAGCATTTCGAGATGAAATATTTAAAATGTCACAAAATACCCAAGTAAAGTTAAAAAACAAATTACAACTCACAATAAATAGCTTCTATCAATACAAAAAAAAATCGTAATAATTTTAATCTATCTTCCCACAAAAAATTACGCAACCTCGCAAAAGTATCAAAACCACATCCTCCTAGTAAGCGATAGTACGTGCAAAAGAGACAGCAGTATGCTGTTTTTCATCGCACTCGCTGTAACTATTATTTAATCTGCGGCATTGCTTCGACGCCAGTTTTTTCCAAGATAAAAGTTTTTATATCCATGCCATATTCGTCTTTATGTATGATTTTTTTTAACCCTGTTGGTGGTCTCGTCGAATTTTTTATTGAGCTTCAAATTCAGTTGCTTGCTAAAAATGGTCGGTGCTTCAAGAATTAAGTACTTTAATGGTTGTGAATGTCAGATTTTATTTAAAAATGCCCGTTTCGTGTATTTTTTAAAGCTGATAATTTTTATGAGAAATTTGAGTATTTTATTGTCATTTTACTGTAACGTTCACCTGATGATCTAACTATGTTTTAATCAAGCCACCCAGTTTTTGGTCATGACGTGCAAAGCTTCCAAAATATTAACACGTTCACTGCACTACCAATAAAATAGTGGTTGACTTTATGAGCCGAGAAATATATCAGTATTATCTAATTTTTTAATATCTTTGCAAAAAAATAATAATTATTGATTTCGTTAATAATTATGTGACGAAACAAGAAAGTCATAGACAAAACGTTAAAGTATTCCTTATAAAATCACTGAACAAATCTTCGCCCCGCGGTTTCACCCACGTCCTGATCCGTGATGGTGATAGTAAAAGTTAGCCAATGTATTAATCCATAGTGCTATCTCCAATGTATTTAAATTTAAATTTTATCCATTTCAACTTGAAGAAGTAACAAACATACACCCATACTTTCGTTAACACTACAGCTGTGATAAAAAAATATCCTGCAACCATTTAAGATACTCGACAAACCGTAACATGTGTTATTTTTATAATTGGTGTGCTAACAATGTTAACAAAACGTATGTCATTACAATCTTCAATAAAGAAATGTCAACTGTAGACGTAGGGATGTTATGGATATGAAATTAGTGATCTGGATACGAATACAGATTATAAGAATATTAAGAATAACCGGTATAGTACCGGTTTTAGACACGGTTACGGAGTTGAAACTATTTCTAAATATCTGCTAGTTTCTGATACGGATATTAATTTTTAAATGATTTAAAAAATAAAAAACAAGCAAAATGAGTACAGTCAGTCAGCCAGGTAAAAAGAAAAGGCTGGCACGTATCATCTACATAATAAATACCCCAATTCGAAATGATCCGAAACTTTTATATCGGTTACGGTTACGAATTGATTGATCTTGGATATCCGATAGTTTATGCAAACACACTTCTTACAATTATAGATCAGGTAAGCAACTTATTTTTTTTATAAGCTTTTTTATGTTTATGTCTCGTAATTTTTTATTTTTTTTGTACATACATACTCATTTTTTTTTTCCGAATACAGTTAGTTAAGTTCCATAACATCCTTGCGCTAGAGCCCTGTCTTTAGTCTGTCGATACTTTTCTAGATACTTAGGCCTCAACGGAGCGTTGAATGTGTGGAACAACTAAATTGACGGTTGCGGTAACGACAGGTTGTCGCCATTATAATTTGGATTGTTGTCGGTATCCTGTCAACTTGTTGACAAGTTTCGAAGAATTGGCTAGGACAATATTTTTTGCATAATATATATTATATATTTTTTTTTTATTTGACTTAACGTGTTCGTGCAAAAGTGATACCATATACTTACCTAAATAAATGAAATCTAATTTTGATTTGTTTTTTTGTTTGTTTAAATGGTGATTTGATCGAAAATCAGTGAGAAATCGAGTGAAAAGTTTGTCTGTTTGAGTTTGAAATTGTTTCAGAGTGCGATGATGATGATGGCTGATATAAAAAAATACATACATACAGTCGAATTGAGAACCGTCTCCTTTTTGAAAGTCGGTTAAAAGTAGCCTATTTTATTTTCTGTATTGTATTTTTTTATTTTTATTTTTTTAACGTGTTTGCTACATCTCATGGTGATCGGTCGAGTAGGTAGTTACGGTGTAAAAGACAAACAAATAAACTCAACTTCGTATTTTACAGGGTTATGAGTAAAAGGAATGCTAAGCCGAAAAGGTCTTATAGTACTCATCATTATAAACAACTTTTACTATAGGACCAACCCGGAAGGCACGAAAAAAAAAATCAACTGTCACATAAAAAAATGTCAGTGACACTCGACGAAATGAATGGAACAGCTGCTTTTTTTCGCATTATGACTACTATGAGCCCTTTTCGGCTTAGCATCGAGCTGAAAATAGCCCCGTATACCTATACCTACCTATAATAAGTTAGGCAGAAAGAAATAATAAATAATTTTAGATTTTATTAGATAGAGCAAAAACAAAAACCTACTTTCGCATTTATTAGTAATAACTAATTTGAATCATAATTACACCCATTGTACTGGCCATCTAGAATGAGGTCGCAAACAAAAAATAATTTCCCGAAGGAAATAAACTAAGATATTATAAGAGAAACGTCTCGAATGGTCTTCGTTAGCCTGTTTTAATTTCAGCTAATTTTTATCTTGCCGGCGCCGAGTCTTTTTTACTGTAGCACGGGCCATTAGCTGCGGGAAGGGAGCGGTTGGTCTTGATACTTGGAAATTGATGTAAAATAAAATTTAAAACTAAAAAATATCAAAAAGTCTGTTAACAAAATACTAATTTGTATTTCAACATCTTTTCACGTTGACTTTAGACAGTATTTTGTCAGAGAATCATAATGAAGTATTTTATACTTAGTGCACATTTGAATCATCACAAAAAAAAAGTACAAAAGAGTGTTATTTATTTTAATTATTATTTAAAAATAACATGTTTTCAAGGTTCACGTTTGGTCAAAGTTTTGGATTTGAGTTAGGCATTTAATCAAAAAGCTTGTATTAATTTAAATGTGCAAGGCATGACAACTTTCAATTTATGCATTGACTTGCCTAATTTGGACCTATAATATTGCATAATAACTTAATTTTACTATTAAACAATCCACAAACATTTTCCATAATATCTTATTCAAGTATCAAAACACCTTTCCCCGTCTACAATACCGAAGAAATCTAATTTTTGTCCAGTTTTTCTCTTTCTACCCCCAAGAGGGCACCCTCTCGCCAATTTGTATGTGTTTGTGAAAATTTAACCTTTAAACTGTTGCCATGTTTATGCTACCGTTAATTTGGTACATTTGTAGGTTGTTTTTTACTTTTTTCGCTGCATGCTGAGGGTTAATGTGTGTTTTAATACGTTGGGGTGGAGCTGTCGAACCCTTTGGGAAAGTTACTTTTAAACCTATTTTTAGGAAAATAAAAATGGATATGATTTTTATGACAACTTTTGTCATACTTACACTTTATAATAGGCAGTATTATGTAATACAAATAGATAATAATTTATTTAATTGTAGGTCCCGGTTGTTTGTCCTTAACAACCGCCAAACCATGTCCTATGTCTAAAAAGGTAACGAGCGCTTGTAACTATGTAAGTGCATAATTCAGGTTTGTATTAAAACTGACTAGTCAAAGGTACCTTTTGATACAAGTACCTTTGTATTTATGTACCTCGTTATTAATGTTTAAGAAACGTAAATCTAAACAACATTGTTTAACAACTAAATTTTTTTTTGAATAAAATTTTATTACAAAACTTTTTTTTATTAACCCTAAAATAAAACTCGAAACTTTCTTCAAACAAGAAACATGGTTCCTGGCTATAAAATTGTTTATCCCAATGCAATATTCAAGGCAACACCTGAGATGGGGGTAGACGAAAAATTTTCGTATTTTTTACGATCCATTACGAACTTTCTTAATAATGTCTCGAGTTGAGAGTGTCCTACCACTAATTGCGAGATAAATTTCCCCGTTTCGCGGGAAAAAGTATGAGTTATAACGGGGTGCGGGGAAAAAACGATTACGTGGCGATAGGGTTACCACAATAAAAATCTTTGAACAACAAAATGTTGATAAAAAGATATTCGCATTTTTATCGGATTCATTTCTGCCGTTTTCTTCTTATTTCTTTTAGATATTGTATCGTACAAGGCAGTGGAGTGACTATCTTCTGCCAGAATTGAATTGTAAGCCTGTAGAATTGTACTTAGATATATTTTAATTGAGGACTTATTTTGTTTTCAAATAATCAAATAAATCAATTGATTCAGTTACCTTATTTTGCTTTATTTTCTTATTGTTTTATTCTCGACTCTACATCTTTCGGTCTTTGGCAAAAATTGATTTCAAAACTTCAGAAAATCCTCCGTAGACACAATACTCATGGAAACACCAACGAACGAGGTGAACGAAGAAAAATGTCCCGAAACGAAGACATTTGTGTTACAGAATAAGCACTAGTTACTTCGTCTCATTTTGGCCACTTGGCTTGTTTTCAGCCAGTACTAGATTTATTTTAGCGGGACACGAAAGCAATTTAAAAGACGTTTAGTGGAATTAAAGAACGGAGTAAAACAACCGAGTTGGCGAATGAGAAACAAAAGAAAACGTAGTAATTGTACCTGCACTGATTTTTTGTAACAACGTTTTGAACCTTTGTTGCCTTTACTGTACTAAAATATGTCAAAAGTCGTCATTATAAAAATTGCGAATGACTCAGTCGCCATCAAAATGAAGAAAGATAATTGGGATTATTCGAAGTTATGAAAGGTATACGAAAGGCAGAGTGACTCTGAAAATAAAAGCCTAAAATCGGGGTCAGTGGCGTGTGTGAAGTCTGTCCAGTGGACAGACATTGCGTGGATGATTTTTTCCTATTATAATTATTTTATTCATTGTTTTGTTTAGTATATTTTTGGAAAATAAACTCATGAAATTTCCTACCAATTAGTTTTATCCTAATTTTATTTTATTCGTTTGGTTTTTGGATTGTGCTATTTTGCAGTGTGAAGTGCCACACTATTTAATCAATCTGCCAAACTCTAACGAAAGAGCCAAGAAACATTTTTCTGCCACCTCGCAGTTCGTGTCTACAAAGAACTCGCCAGCTATCGTTGTCATTAGAGGAAAAACCACGTCCTAAGACTATCGAGACAATCTTTCCAAACCTATTAACTTTAAAAGCCTTTTGGTCATTAAACCACTTTTTTTAAACGTCCTCACTCCGCGCAATTTTTCCTCCCTTCTTGGACACTTTTCATAATTACCGTCGCCCCCGTCTTCCTCCGCCTGATACTTGTTAAAAGATGTTACAGTCAAACTCGTTCGAAAAAACAATTTCATTATCGAACTTTTTTCTGAATTAGCGGTTTAAAGATTTCGAATACTGGCCGAAAATTTTGCTTGAATAAAAAAAATGTGTTTTCTGGCGGTTTTATTTTTATTTTATACTAGCTGACCCGGCAGACTTCGTACTGCCATACAGTACTTCTCTATGGTACTGCCTAATTAAATATAAACACTGCACAAAACTATTTACAATTTTATACTTAAAATATATTACAAATATGGTTCCAAATTTGTTTCGTGTATCAGTTGACAAAAGCAAACTCATCCATGAAAAAAAATCACTAACATTGACAGTTTGTTGTTGTTTCAACTTTTTTTTAATTTGATAGATAGATTGATTTGATAGATTGATTGAGTCAAATCCTTCGAAATTTTAAAATTCCTTGGTTTTGATAGATATGATTGAATTTGAACTTTGTACGGAGGTAATAAAGTGCAAATTGACTCTTGGACGTTAGGAACATACCTACATTGCTTAAACAACAGTGAGTGCTTGCAATTTAATAGGAACTTTATACAATAGCAATAAAGCTCGTTTTAGTTAGAAAACGTTTGTATGGGAAAAAGAAAAGGGCTGTTTTTAGGGGTTTTCAATATTTCTGAGAAATTTTCTTAATATTTTTTTCCGTAAGAACCTTCTCCTAATAATAACAAATACAACAAAAAAAGAATTAGTGAAATCGGTCCAGCCATTCACGCGTAATGCCGTGACCAAGGAAAACGGGTTTCATTTTTATATATATAGATGACCGCTGAAAAGCTGGAAATAATAGTGTAATAGTTTAAGAAGTGGCGGCTTCGTCTATATTCATAAATATTATTTTCAAAACAATAATTTAATTTCTTTAATTCTCTGTAGAGAGGCCGACGCAAAAAGCTCGAATTGATTTACTATGGCCGATATAAAAAAGTAAAATTTAAAAAATAAAACGGTACAGTCGAGCAGACAAAAGGTGAAAAAAGTAAAACACATGTCCGGGACGGACGGCGGACGTCAAAATCGTCTCAATTTCGGCTCGAAAAACAATTGCAATTTGAATTTTAAATGTGGAACTCGGTCATTTTCGGTGTGTTTTTTCGGAAAGCGGCGGGATAATAAATCTCACGGCAATAACGATAAATTCATTGCGGATCGACATGCAAATGTTGCCGATTTTTTTCGACAACGTACATCAAGTGCTTTTGTTTTTGGAGAATAAAAATATGTAGAGTCGGTAATTTAAGCAAGTTTGTGTTGCGTTTAATTAACTGTACTTTTAATTGCAATCATTATTGTGTTCATCTGTCTCCGTTTTAGCGTAAATACTGATTGGTTAAAAAAATAAAATTATGTAATTTCATTACACTTTAAGTGCAAAAAACAGGACAAATTGTACGTTCTTTTAAAAAGTACTTTCCGACTTCAATAAGCCACAGGGTAAGGGCAGTGATACATTTTTAACACAAATATTCTAGGCCTATTCCAAAAAAGACCAAAACTTTGACAAAGAAAAATTATTTATCTTGAAAGACGACTCCATCCCACTCCTGTTCTAAAACCCGCCCACCTCAAAAGATCAAGTAAGTACTCGGTACAGTTTTTATCCCGACTGTACTTTTCCGTTCCGACACAGTTCGGCCCGTTTTTTTCTGTCCCTTCTTTTTTCCTGCACCTGTGCTTTCGGCTTGTTCCATGCTTGATGTTTCGTGATTTTTTAGTTGGGCCGAGTTATAAAAAGTTTTTAAAAGAAAGTAGTGCTGTAAAGACTTTTTTGTTTTTGATTCTGCTATATTTTTAATCATAGACAATAATTTTATAAACTGAAGCCATTTTAGGTGTTGTCTATTAGCTTAAGTAAATATTATTTTCAATGTCATAGGAAAGAATGTCCTGTGATGTGTTATTTATTGTAAAAACCCTACACTATAAAATGCAGTTAAATTTAATTTTCGCGAATGTTAGGGATCATGAAATAAGAATTATCATTTAGTCTAATTAAAATGTAAACGTCTCAAAAAAGTAGTGTAATTTAGACCAAAGCAATATCTTGCTATTTCTTTTGGTTTTTTTTTAGATCTACGTACAGGGAGTTGGAAGTGTTATTTTTACACCTGATGGTAGATAATGTTGCCATCTGCGTTAAAGGTGGTGTATGACCAGGAAGTGGCAACACCACGGGATGTACCGATGTACTTAACATCTGCATTCGGTGTTGCTGTGTTTTTTGTTTATTTTTATTTTGGATATTGCGATGGGAGTAAATGCAATACTATTTTAGTAAAAAACAGTATCTCATATTAGTGAGTTGCTTTTTTAATACGAGATAAAAAAAAAGTTGAGAAATTTTCACGGTACAGATAGCATTTAGCCATAAATTAAGCTCCCAATTTGTAAATAATGCTATAATTAGGAATTAAATTTGACAAATTTAGTTAAAAACGAACCCCCGCCGTATTAAGTATTAGGGTGCATTTTAATTCTAAAATAATTTTAAAAACAACTAAAAAGATGTGAATATTTTGCAACAATATTTTTTGAGACGTGCTCATTTTGAAAAGTGCTCGCTCATCTAACCTAACCCAATCAACATAGAAATAAAAAGCTACTACGAAAATTCACTTACTCGTAAGAAATCTCGATAGCAAATCGTTATACGTTACGGCCCGCGGCCACGGCTGCGTTTTGTATCTTGATCTATTTTTAACGTTTTTACAAGTATATATTACTAATGAATATGCTAATACGATGACTAGATACTTAATAGTTCCTGTAAATATTTTATAACGGATGCTAGTAGGGGAGAAGATCAAAACAAAGAAAAGTTGGTTAGTTAAAGTTAAAGTTAAAATTTTGTTGTGCGTTTCTTTTGCTATAAATTCCTAATATTCCGCTTTCCTAATAATAAAAAGCTCCCTTTCAACACAGAATAGAATTCAATAGAAACCTTTTAGTAAAAATATCGGAGTGTTAGCTAGATCTAAATAGAATAGTGACTGGTAAACCAATCAATACCCCGTGAGGTAAACGCCGAGGCAGTTGCGATGCGACTTTTATAAACCTTTTTTGTGAAATAGGTTTCAATATAAAAAAAAATTAAAAAGAAAACAAACAAATATAGATCAACTGAAAAGACATTCATTGTCGATTTACTAAAAATTTAAATGGATAGGAAATCAAAAAGGTCAAAATTATTCACAACTATTAAACTGAACCAAATCAAGAAAAGTTATTTAAAAATAAGAATAAATAGTTGAAAATCAAGAAATTCTCAGATATTTGTGGCTTTATTAGAAAAAGAAAAGAAATAAAAATTGAAAACGCGCATGACAGCCGCCTCAGCGCGTCCCCTACTCTTGGAAGATCACAATACGCATTGAAACAGGTGCCAACTCACTCGCTGTAGAGTAGACCAGCACTCCTCCAGCGTCCGCTCGCTGATGCTCTGCCCCGAGCGCGCCTGCTGCTGTAGAAATAAAATCGAATTAGAATAATAATAAACGTTTCACACTCATAGCTCCCCATTAGGATACCCTGTGTCGGGGATGCTGTAAACACACACAAAGACAAAGACAACTAACATCCAGACGCAGAACAGATATTTTAAACATCTTCAAACACCTGCCCGGCCGGGAATCGAACCCGGGACCTCTGGCTTATAAAGCGAATAATACTGCTGAGCCAAACAGGTCGTCAAAAGAATCGATTGTTATCGAGTAAAAATGAAATGCTTGCGAAATACGTGGTGACAGTTAAAGCTATTTGGCAACATTCTCCGGCTTTGTGACATGCTTAAAATATGGCAAAGAGCTGCATACTATACCTACAGGGTATACAGAACGGGTATGCTAAGCCGATAAAGGCTCATAGTATTGATGATTACGAACAACTTTTACGAAGAGACCAACCCGGAATTCGCGAACACAGTCAGTCGACAGTCATTGACATTTTTCTGTGGAACAAAAGACTTTTTTTTTGTGAATTCCGGGTTGGTCCCTTAGTAAAAGGTATCAAATGATGAGTACTATGAGCCCTTTTCGGCTTAGCATACCCTTTCAGTATTATAAACCTGTAGTGGTAACTGCTGCTTAATATTTTTTTTGGTTCTTACACGATCGAGTCGAGTTTCATGAGTTAGCAACATCGAGTCAAGAATTTTGGAAAAATAATAAAATAGAATTGAGCATTTCACAAAGGTAAAATGCATTCATTCATTTCTGATAGTGTTCGAAAACATTTTTATATTTAACATTTTCCACAGTGAAACTATTCTGTTTTTGCTATTTCATTTCTGGTGGAAAATGACTGAAGCTGCAATAAATGATATATAAGAACTATAAAATTGTTATCTAACGATAATAAATAGCACTTTTACAAAATAAAGTCAAAAGTACTCGGCCCAAAATCACGAAAATAGTATAACGACAAAATGAAAGCATGATAAAGTAGGAATTATAAAATATGAAGATTTGAAGCAGTGAGTCAGCAGCCAATTTTTTTAATTCATAGGAATAAAAAATAATTCCATTAAATTATTTATTACTCCTACGATATAGCTTAGTCTAATTTTGAATTTGGCAACATCGAGCTCTATCTAAAAACCTTCAAAATTCGATCAAATAAAAAACTAAATTACTAAAAGTTTTGTTAATTACATTTTAAAGTTTGAAAGCAAAGAGATAGAGCTCAATATTCCATAGCAAGCGTGTTGAGGAACCACGGAAACTCATTGAAATTGTGTTCACGCCCTATAATTCTACGAAATTGACTAAACGAAGCGATTTCTTCGAACGAATTTCCCCAGGATCGAGTTTTGTTGGATACAGCATGTGTTTTGGCATTTTATTACTGAACTTAGGACTTTTAAAGACTGTTATGGCAACTTTTTTTAATGATAACTAATAATATGGAAGGGCTTTTGTGTAGTTAGAGACAAGAGTGCCAATTCAGTTATTGGAATGTATTTTTATTTCAGTATTTTATAAAGAGACATCAATGGATAAAATATTATAAAGCAATACTGGTATTGTCTTTGTTAATCTTCGTCCATCGTAGACCGCATCATTGCTGCATCAGGCAATATGACGGTCAAACGCAAGCCTAACATTGTATAAAAACAAAAAAAGTGTGAAAAAGCCAAAATCACTTTCCTTTTAAACAACCCGGTGTTTTCTTGTTTAGATAGACAGACACAGGTCTGGTAACTAACAAGGTTTTTTAATTTGATAGGTTTTCGTTTGACCGCTATTTCACCTGATGGTAAGCAATGACGCGGTCTACGATGGAGCACGCTTGCCTAGAAGAAACCGATTCACTCGCGACTTGACGACACCCAAATTATATCTTTCGAGAAACACCCACTCAAGCAGCGCGTTCTACACTTCTACTGTAATTACCTTATAGTAAAATAAAGTAAACGTTTTACACTCATAGCTCCCCACTAGGATACCCTGTGTCGGGGATGCCATGGAACACACAAAGACAAGGACAACTAACACCCAGACCCAGAACTGATATTGTCAATAACTTTATGATTATCCCAATGAGTTTCCGCGCCCAAAGTAGTGAAGTGAAAGAAATAAAAATAATTACATCGATATTGAGGCTATTCAGGAAATTTACCAGTGCGAAAGGCAGCATGGCGTTCCGGTCGCCGACGGCGCCCTCGCCCACTGGGGACTGCTGTTGTGGCTGTAGAGAAAAAATAGGTTAATACCATCCATAGACTATAGACCAAAAACATTTAAAAAGGTCAATGGCACTCTACAAAATGTCAAAAACAAAACAAGAAAATAGAGAAAAAAAATGAGAGAAAAAGTATAGTTATCAAATTAATTTAATAAACTAAGGAATTTAGCATATAACCTAGGTAGGTATATTAAAAAAGATAAACAGTGAACTGTGTCGCATAACTATGTTTGAACTTAAACACCCAGAAAACTGACTACAATATAAATGTCCAAATTCAGGATTCAGGATCAAAAATACTTTGATAAATTAATTTAGCAAAACATTCTTGCAAGCCAGAAATAAAACAAAACATCTAACCACACTTGCAACACTAAACGTGCGCACGTGCTGGTGCGAAATAAAAAAATAAAAACGGAATTCAAAAATGGAACGTTTTAAAATTAGTCATCAAAGAAGTGCAATAAAAAAGCTAAGCGGTTCGTTAGGGAGAACGAAGAAATCGCATAAAGCACAAATAAAAAAAAAAGTTAGAATAAGTATTATACAGAACAGTTTTATTTCGTCTGAAAGTTACTTACCTACTTACTTCTTTCAATATATTAGTAATTGTAGGTATATTTTAGCAAATATTAAACATGAGAAAGCGTTACTTTGTTTTTATTTTGTTAGGAATACTCTATATACATTTTTTTTAACTTCAAAACAAAACGATTGAGCCAATTTCTGTGAAATTTAATAAAAAATATTCTGCATTATGAAGACAGAATAAGTATAGTACTTCTGAGTTCAATTAAATAGTAGTTCAATTCTGATAGCATTCATTTATAATTGGTATTCAAATGACTGAAGCAAAAATATTAAAACAATAAATAATTATGTAAAAATTAATTAGTATCTAAACCACTAAAACCTGACCTTTTTTGATAAAAATAAAATTATCATCAATACTTAAGTACCTAAACGACTAAAACTATGACTAGTTTAATAAAAATATTTCAAATAAAGAATCATAAATTACCAATGCAAACGGCACAAGGGATCGTTCGCTCATCGTAGAGTCTGCTGATGGAGACTGCTGTTGTTGCTGTCCCGTTTCAACGTACGATGGGGCGGCGTGAAAGAAAGAGACAGCGAGATCAGTTTGATGTTCGAAAACTTGTTATTGTAGAATTAGGTCTAAAAGTCATCTAAAACTACAAATAAATATGAAATACTTAGTGCATTTTCGTCGCCGACTAAAAAATGGTAAAAAATGTAGGTAGATGCGAAACCGAGGCCGACATAATGTAAATCTATCAATGTTTTAAAGCCACAGAGGTTATTTTATTTTCGAATATCGAAAATATTCGCAAAATACTTACCTAAAATAAAAAATCTAATAAATATAAAAAAGAAGGTCCGAATAAAATTTGAACGGTTGAAATTAAATTATTATTATTATCTACTCAATTATTATTAACTTATGATTTTACCAAAGTTGAAGTCTTTGTCCAAAAAAATTGTACGAGAATCACCAAAAACCGCGTAACACAAGTGTAACTCCATTATTTTGACATTTGAAAGCTCATAACATGAATTAAGTCATTATTTTATAACTAAGTTAGAAACAACTAAGTATTTAGTAAATTCAATTATATATTATAACTCAGTTATTAGAAATAATAAATCAACTGATCGTGCATTTGTATTTTATTTAAATTATTTTGGCTTATGTTTCAAAGTTTTAAAAGTGAAAAGACGGCAATTGAAAAAAAATAAAATCTCACCAAAAAATAATATCTTTAAAAACATTTTATTAATTTAGATAGGTTTGCTTTTGATCAAATAAAATACCTATTTGAATAAATTAATTTTGCAGAATTTCGACATTATTATTCTATCAAATGTTATTAAAATATAGAATTATTTTACCTTCAAATAATTTTATATGCTTAGGTTTGCTATAACTTTCTAAACGGAACTATTTATTAAGACTAATATAAGTACCTCTGATTTTAGTTAAGTCGATAAAAAAAACTGTTACCTGGAAATATGTAAAAATGATTGATTATTGTATGGATTTGGTTGTACTATTATCAAAACTAAACCAAAAACTATTTTATTTTTGAACAAACTCTTTTGACCGTAACAAAACTATTTGCAAGGCATTTAGGTAACAAAAATGTTACAATTAAATAAGATATATTTTATTTAGGTATCTTCTTAAGACTTAGTTTTATTTCCTGTTTTGGTGTAAGTTAAGCCGTTTACTTTTTTATATTTATTACGAAAAAAATCCAATTGCATTATATTTTTAAAAATATACCTACTTATTCAATGTTTTGATAACCAACCCTTGACGCATACTCAAGGGTTTCTGTTGCAATAGAAAAATATTAATAAATCAAATTTTAATTAACCATTGACGAGAAAAAAGTAAACCACAAAAGAGCAAGCACTCACCGCGTCGAGCCGTTAAATTTTCATTTACAAGAAAAAAACAATGAATACGAACAGGATGTCAAACCGGTTCTATATTCAAACAAAATCTAAAAACAAAAAATTCGAAACTCGAACAGATTTGCAGTAACAAATAACTGTCAACACCCCTTCGTGAAACAAAGCGCGGTAAAAAAATTAAAAATGAAATCAACGTACCCCTAATCCAGCGTACCGTGGGAAATAGACAAATGCAAGGTGAGCGTATTCGAAATTCGAAACTAATTTAAAATGTAATATTCTTTCCGCTTTTGTTTTTAATTTCATTTTACTCCGCGATTGCGCGAGTTTCTTTTTCTTTTTCTGTCTGCTGTATCCATTTTTAATTTTCGAACAGTTACAAGCGACCTTTTTGGAATTACACGCTATCCGAACGGAAAACAAATACTGGCAGGAAATAAAAATAAACGCGCCAACCGCGACGTCAACGAAATCATAAGCCATATGCTCAAAACAAACATTACAAAAAGAAGTTTAGTATCGTCGACAAGTTGATCAGATGCTCTAATATCAAAATAATGGAATTATCACAGATTATTGTAATTTACATATCCCTTTTGTGTTACCGGATGCGGAATAAGGACAAAAACGACTTAATAATAAGTTTGACGCGAGGACCTTAACCCTTTCTTTGTAACGCTTCACAATATGTTGCCTTGGCGGTGTCTTCTTTTTTTACTTTTGAGGAAGGGATCATTCAAATTTGGAACGAGTTTTGTGAGACCCGCGGTTGCCCTAGGGTCAGTTGTGCATGGGTCTTTGAACACGGTAGACGTTGAATTTAATTTTGTTATTTTCCGTTAAAAGTATTTTCGGTAATGATTTTAATTCTATCAAGTCTAATTTTTAATTTATGTGTGAAGTGAAAATTATGAAAATGTAATTTTTTTTCAAAGTTTTCTTCGATATTTTTTGTTATAATTTGCAAAAATAATATAACCTAAATAATGCTTAAATCAATAAATAACTACGCGTAAATAGTTCTTCAAAAGGTAAGTCCTGAATTTCAGGCGACATTGCCGTCGGCGTAAGAAAAACAGCTGAAGTTTACGTAAGAATTTTCACTTTCGTATTTAACGCGAAATGTTAACTAAATATTGGTTTTTACTTTAAAAATTGTGTTGCGTTTATATCTGTTTTTTTTTTTTAAATTATGAAAAATATTATCCTTAATTTTTTTATTATCAAATAAAAAATTGCAAACCTGTTTTCACTCTACCACATGGATTTTTTGCACTTTTACTGTATTTTAAAAATAAACCAATTTTATATTCACTCATAAATTTTACCAATGCAATTTAAATTTCGTTTGTCGTATTTGACAAAAAATATTGGCTGTTTTTATTTTTATTTGTTGACAAACACTGAAGACAGCGAAAAATTTAAGAAACTTATTTTCCGAAAACTCTTTCCACTAAATTAATAATCAAAAACAAACTCACCTGAATTTCATTCACTAGCTTCTCAGCCATGATCTTGTGGTCTGGTGTGGCTGGCGGCTGCGGAGTGGGAGGCGCAGGCCCGGGCTGCTCCTGCGAGGGAGACTCCGGCCGGCTCCGGGACCAGAAGTCCTGCATCTTGAAGCGCTGGGCCTCCGCTGCCGCCGCCGCCTGCTGCAGCGCTGGTATCTGAAGACTCAGCGGCGCGGCTCTCAGGTCTAAAGCGCTGCCGGCCGCTGACGGCTCGTTGCCGTCCGCTGCGGTCATCTTGAAGGAGTTCTGGAGCCAGGAAGCCACGAAGCTGTCCTCCTCTTTCGGCGGCTCCAGGAGACGAGGGTACGGCGGCGCGGCGCTAGTCTCATACGCGCCACCGCCGCCGACCTGCTCGCTCTCCTCCGCTATTTTCGGTATTTTAGCCTCCCTCGGTGACCCTTCCTCTACCGCTTCCGTCTTCCGATACTCATGGAGGTCCCTGTACCTCTCCTGCAGCGCTAGGGATATATTCTCATTGAAGTATTTCAACATTAATTCCAACTTCGGACGTATCGTCACAGAGATGACATGCGAGTCGCGCGCCCCGATCTGTAAACCGAAGACCGGTTTGAGAATTCAGCGAGTACGGAAAAGGAAAAGTTTTTCTCGCGGCGGCGGAAACCGGAAAAGCGTGGAAAGCGGAAACGAGACCTCCTTGAGACGCGGGTGGGCGACGACTAACTTCTTGGTGGTAAAGTTGAGCGTCGCGACGGTTTCTTGCGGGGCGGGGAGCGCGCGCGTCTGCCGAAGACGTCGGCCCAACTAGCAAGACGCGGGTCCGCCCCCGCCGCCTTAGACGTAGCCAAGAACATCCCCACCGTCGTCGGGCGCACGCGCCCCGCGTTTTTTCCGCGGAAAAATGCGTCCGGCCAAGGAAAAGACGACGCGACGGCGGCGGAGCGGCCGCCGTGTGGCGTCCCGCCGACCCCGCTCTCGCACCGCGTCCCGCACACATATCCCCAAAAACGTATGACGGACCGTTCGGACCACGGCCCAAATAAGAACTATTAAAAAGGGCGCTAAGGACGCGTAAGGGTGGTCTCGCCTCTCGCTCGCCCGACCCTATTTCCATCCCACCCCTGCGCGCTAGAGCGAGATAGTTAGCGCTCCCCATTTTTTTCTAAGCCGCTATTAGTGAGGGAGGAAATGAAAAAGAATGGGCTTCTTTGTGATTTTTTCTTAATGACGTTTCTCTCGCTCGCACTCGTGGTTGGGGTATATTTCTGTCTCGCGAAAACTTTTTGAGGATTTCTTTTCGACGCCTCTTTAGCTATTCAAGTTTTTTTCGTGTTTTTATTATCAGGCGGGGCTTATGGGGTTAGCCGGCGGCTTTTGGTGTGATTCGTGTTTTTCCGCGTTTACCTAAAACGAGGAAATGAGTTTTTCAACTTTTTTCCTGTTGTAGCGACCAATCGCACATCCGGGATTTTTCTGCCCTAACTTTTTCTACGATTTAATACTACATATGTAGAAGCCAGATTTTTCGCAGTTTACTAAAATAGTTTTCTTTTTTCAGGTACTGACCACGAAGAATCATACCACCAGGAATTCTAAATTTATCGCCGAACGTATTTTGTAACCCAAGACGCAGAAATTAAACCATGGTTCTTACATAAGTCTTGAGTAGTTTATCTTGACCCTGAAAGCTTTCTTGGCGCTGCTTTCGCTACCCTGCGGTAGATGGCGTACGGCGTTAGAACGCTCATCGATATCTAACACACTAAATAATTTTAGGAGTAGGAGTTAAATATTATTATTAAAATAGTTTTTGCAACGATAATAACATTTCAGTGCCTCCCGGTAAATAGCCTGTTTTTGTATCTATTAATTTTTATCCTATATGCTATCATTAAAATAGGCATAGCATAGGCTAAAATTGCTTGTACAAAATTGAAACGGTAGCCTCCAAACAAAATATGGCTATAGGATATGTTTCTAAAATATTTAATGTATGCCTTAATGTCAAAATTTTAAGCAGTCTGAAAAGTTACTGACATTGAATCATCATTAGATATTCTGTAGCCCAAAATATGAAAAATATAACACCGATTTATTCACAAAATTTAACATGTTAACCACGGGTATCACGGGCTCACGGGTATCTCGGTTATAAATAAACCGTCACCGAAGACTGCCCGTTTCGTTAGCCACATCACTGATCTGTTAAGATCGGCCAATCGAGCTACGCCTTGAGCGCTACGTTGAGAACTAAGACAATTTTCACCCTCTACAAGATGGCGCTACAGGTCTACGAGTTTTAGACAAGTACCTAGAATTGTTTAAAGTACTTATATTTTATAGAAATAACTTATTAATTTTAAAACTCAGTTTATAGGTAATAAATTAAGAGAGACTTAGACGAAATGTGTCAAAACATCTTGTTATAATTAAACGTTAGTTTTTATCAGTATGAGAGTTTATTTCAACTAGGGATACAAGACTTTTATAACATCGCTAAAACATAGTCTCAACAAAATTCAATCAATCGTTTTGACCAAACGGAAGGTTTAGACAGTTTTTGGGATGGGTGACCGCGAGCGGCTTTCACAGCAGACTAGATTCGAAAATTCAAATTATTAGAAGACTCGATTATTACTAAGCTACATTTTGGTACAAAAAACACAACATCCCAAGGTGATAGTGCCGTTCGTATCGTCCTTACATAAAATTAGAAGTCATGTCAAACTTCTTCGGTCATATCAAACACCACGCTCGGCCAAAGTAGTTTTGACGCACTTTGTTTTGTTTTGCTGTCTATTCAGTTGATACTAACATACAGTCGGACAAACATAGGAATGTACTTTTATGGCTGTATCTTTATACCACGTTGTACAACTTCAGGAATAGATACCTAATTAGGTAAAAACTGTTAGTATTTTACAAAACATACGTAACAATGTTTTAAAGTAGGATCTTGATGAAGTATAGCCGGAATAAAGATACTATAATAGAAGTCTTTCACGAAAGTTCCATTGGATTTTGTAATTCGTATTTGGCTTATCATACAGAGAGCTGACAAGACGAAAAGCTTACAAAAAGGTACTTGATAGAGTCAAAACCGTTTTGTTGATGTGTTTTTTATCATATTTGCGTGACATTTTCGCCTACTTTTTAACCGACTTCAAAAAAGGAGGAGGTTATCAATTCGACTGTATGTTTATTTTATTTTATTTTTTTATGTTTATTACCTCGTAACTTTTGACTGGGTGAATCAATTTTGATGATTCTTTTTTTATTAGAAAGCTGACGCTTCCCATTTGGTCCCATTTCAATTTAGTCCAGTACTGATAATGGTATCCATGAGAAAACCATTTAAGTCTTAAATTTGCATTAAGTACGTGCGCGACAAATAGATGAATAACTCAATAGTCTTTTGAAGTCGGTTTTTGTTTTTTGTTTTGTAAAAATAATGTTCTTGTAACAGCACAATAAAAAAATATCAACTTTCAAAATCAAAGCGACTGTTCAAAACAAGCGATTTAATTATTCAAAACGCCACTTCAAGTTATACTTTACTCTGACACTTATACTTGTGGCATTATACGTCAAGACATGTCAAAACATAGAACATTGTCTTCAAAACACATGACTAAACATTAAAGCCTAGACTCAGGCCATAGAATAAGACCTAAAATCGCAGAGCGTGACAATGGCACTCGTTATCGCCCAATCATGCTATGTACTAACAGTCACGTTATATAAATACTGTTGTTAGTACTGAGTTGTGGTTGGAGAGCTGGCGGTCAGTTTAAGTAAGATGCTTGGAGTAACGTATAAAAATTACTATAGTCTTCACCCGCTATGCTAAAGGAACCGATCCATTTTTAAGCCTTAAAAAAATTGGCAGCTGTGCCTTTCACTCACTATTTTATAGAAACTGTTTCTTTTTCCGGGTAAAAATAGCCTTAAAATATAAACATCAATTTATATTAAATTTACATACGTTAAGCTGCTTTAGCGTGAAGAAGTAACAAATATATTCACCCCATTTTTGTTATAATTAAACACGGGAAAAACCCAAAAAACCAAAACTGTCATAATTACTATATTCATAATAACGTGACTGGCCAATGCTAAGAACGCTTATAAGGCTGTCTAGTGTCTACTGCTGCTGTACTGCTGCTGTAGGATGTGTTTGTACTTTGTACGCTGCTCGACCTTCGGCACCGAAAATTCGAAATAAGCTCGTCAAAAAATTTCCAGTTTCATAAATACACCTTACTCAAACCAGCCACCACCTCTCTCCCCATCTAACAAACTCCTAAGACAATTGCAAGCTAGGTATAATGAAGAGGTGTGGTCACATGGGAGTGACTTTGTTCTTTTCCACGGTGTGTGAACACGGCCTTATTAAATAGATCGTTATAGATACAGAACGACTGTTTTTGATTGACTTTGTAATGATATCTGTAATGGCGATCGTGAGTGGTAGAAAATAAAAATAAATTTATTACGTACTTTGGAGACTGTAGAGTAAGTTCGTATACAGGGTTATACAGAAAGGGTATGCTAGATTTTAAAGGGCTCATAGTTCTTATTATTATGAACAACTTTTACTACGGGACCAACTCGGAAATCGCGAAAAAATCAGGTATTCTATAGAAAAATGTGAATAGCACTCGACAAATTGTATGGAACAGCTGATACTTTTTCGTGATTTCCGAGTTGGTCTCATTGTAAAAGTTGTTCATAATGATGAGTACTATGAGCCATTTTTAGCTTAACCATACCCTTTTATTATAACCCCGTAGATACGAGTAGAGTGGCTAGCTCTGGAGTCGAAGTTTTTAGGCCACCTGAAGGCCTCTTCCTGACTTGGCGTGGCGGATATTGTTAAATTAGCAAGAACATTTTTGTTCTTTTTGTTTCTGCTCAACGTTTATGTAATGTATTTATAGGTAAATATCGAACGTATCAAGCCAGAGAAACATTTATAAATTTCCTATTTTTTAGTGTCAAAAAAACTGTCTGTCTTACAAAAACTTTCAAATTTCTTACTCGTATCCAACTGATATTTTAAAATTAAATAAACCGATCCGATATCGCCTTTCAATGTTGGTGGAACCACTTTATTCTGATATTTAATTTGTATTCCGATCTAATACCGATTTTAAAATGATTAAAGAAATAACTTCTACAAGAACCAAGGTAAAAACCAGAGGTTTAATTTGACTTCTAATCGAACCCAAACTGGTTTAGGGCGGCAAAGGTAAGATGAAAATGTCAATGCTTACTTCTATATGAACCCAAACTAGAAAAGGGTTCGTATCGTAGTAAGGGTTGTCTTTCTGGCGAGCAACGTTTTTAACAAAACTGTGTAGGTACGTAAAATTTTATATTTTCGTGTTTTATTCATCTAAAAGTTGCCTAGTTGTGTTTGCCGTCAGTCATAAGGCCGCTAGTTGTTGCGTTAACCTTTTGTAATTGCAAATGTGAACAATAAATATTTTTCTTTCCATCTCTTTGAAAACAATATCATCTAAAAACTAGTTGTAATCCAACACTCAAATAAAACATTTCGTCAATCTTCCGTTAACCCTTAAATGCACACAATGGGCCTATTTGACCCCATAAAAATTATGCAAATTTTCGTACCTGGGCCTTTTACAAGGGGTCTAATAATGTCACTTTTTTGTCTTACAGAATAAAACAAATGATTGATATGGAACTGGTTTGTTTTTTGCTGGCCACTTTTGTTGTCTATGGGAACGGCAGACGAGATGCAAAGATAAAAGGGTAGAATTTTGATAGAGTTTGAATGAAGTGCTGTGTGAGAAAACGTTGCCACTCGACCTGGTGACAAAAAATGCTGACAATGGCAACAAGTTTCATGTGAATGTGATCTAGAAAATTGACTTTATTTTGTATCCTCTAGATTTTTTATAATCCCAATATCAGTGATAAGTTTTTGGTTGATTTTATTGCTAACGAACTGTTGCACTATTTTACCGTTTTTATTCATTTTCTTGAAATTTCTGGGGCGAACAAAAAAAACATACCTACATTTATCTATCTATTAGAATTGACATGACTGTGAGCTATGCTATGTTGTATAAGCTAAACGGTTATTTTAAATCGCAAATAAATTCACGTGTGACCACCACCTCATTGTTAGGTTAACGACAACGACAATGTAGTTCAAAACGTTTTGATGATTTTCAAATCTTTTTATCCAAAAAAAAATATATCATATTCTGTGGACTAAACTAAAATTACATACAAGCCTAATGTTTAACGAAATTATTGAGGCAAATGAATGCTAAATTGTACTTTGGAGAATTCAATCAATTAAAAACGAATTTAGTTCACCAATAAAGAATATTTTCTTCACAAAAGGTACAAACGTCACGGAAGTGTAGTAAAATGAAAAAGTTATAACAGAGGGCTCTAATGACCCGTCGTGCACGCACCGCGACCTATTTTTAATCATTTTTAGTAGTCGAAGGGTTAAGGTAGACAGGTGTGGAGACGGCTTTGTTTCCGTCTTGTTACATTAAGGGAGAAAATTTACCTGCTTTTGCTACAGACTGTTATTCTTGTAAAATCTACTAACTTACTCTATGCAATGAAATTGAATATGCCCAAGGTAATAATATTAAAAGTATTAAAAAAAATGTAAAATTGAAAAAAAATCCATGCCTAAAAGTAAACCAAAACTGCTTTTGTAATAATATGTGCATCTAGCTATTGCAAGTTAAGATAAATATTGCTAAATGAATATACCAGTATTTCTTATCTAAAATGTATTTTTTGTAACCCTACCTTGGATCCTTAAAATATCCCAAGACACTTCGTCAATTTCGAGATTAAAATAAATGTCATTTATCATAACCATAGTTTTAACCATTGATTTAAGTTGATCTGACCTTAGCATTTTTGCTTTGTGGAGAGAAAATTACGCTCTCAACATTTTTTCAAGACAAAAAAAGTAATGTATAAAAAATAAAAAGCCCAAAGTCCGTCTCCACACTATCCGATACGCTATCCGTGAACCGTTATTGATGGTACGATTCCGTGACAACTGGGTCCCGCTTGCTTATTGTTTGTATGATCGATAATAAGTATGGAGAAAACATTTTTAAACTCACTACTAGTCGTTTCGAATATTTTTTGACCGAGCGAAGCGAAGATATCAAGGTGTATGGGAATAAATTGGTGCTTGTATGTATGTTTGTCCTGAGATAACTGGAGTAGGTACGGTTAATCCGATCTTTGTTTAAATATTGCAAGAAAATATCTACAACAGTTTTTTCTAATGCAATTTTATTTTTTTAAATTCGAATACGAGCAAAGAGGGTATAATAGTTGTTTTTTTTAAACGGATGGAAAACTTAAAGAGTGTTAAAAAGTAAGTAATTTTATTCAAAACTGTTATTACCATCTTTATAAAGATTAATCAATTCAAAACTTAAGTCCAGTTCAAATATCAAAGATCCATTACTGGTATTGGTTTTAAAATTGTTTAACACCATAAAAACACCCTCCCCAAACTCACTCAATCAAATCGACCGTTAAACAGTAGCCAAACGCTGAGTCCACAAAAAAAGAAAAAAGAAAAAAAGCACCCTGTCCAAACATCCCGCACCTAAGCCCACTAAACGCAAAACAACCAATAAAAAAAATAAAAAAGTGACGAACTTGACACATCTGTTAGAAAAAAGTAGAAGAAAAAACGCCCCTAGCTATTACAGGAACCTCACACGAACCAATAAAAAAACGACTGAATTCAAAAAGCGTTCTTAAAAAAACGACTTAATTGGTGTGTGCGTGGCCAGCCCACTTTTTTCTTTTCCGTGACACGGGCCGGCGTCCCCATTCAACCTATATTTTTTTTTTGAGGGGTGCATTTTTTGTGGCAATTACAGGCTACGTTATACAGCCGTCAAAATGTATTAAGATTATAGCTTTTAAACGTTTAGCGCTGCATAATTTCTATGTGTTAACAAGTTTTTTTATGTAATAATGACGTGTAAGGCCGTTTTTATCGTCATTTTTTGTTGTACTTCCGTTTAATACGTTTTTTGTTTCAAAGAAAATTAATAAGTGTTAAAGAATGTTTGTTATATGCGCCGTTCAAAAAAATATCATAAAAACATATTTTATTACATGAATAATTTCACAAAATCTCATCCAATTTTTTTTACAACCAAAACAGAAAAAAACAACCTTGAAGTGTAGTTCAACTTAAAAAGGTGCTAAGTAAATTATTTTTGGTCACTTTTTATAGACACTTGAACTCGACGCTGAATGTGCTCTACAAAAATTGCGTCTTTATTTTATTACACGCACTTTTAAAGATACACACAATTCAAAACATTATTCCAGAACATTAGTTTAGCTGCAATGCTATTTGACTTTTTCTAAAACCATTTGCCAAAAAAGTTTAAAAAAAGAACACAAAACTTATTGCGCAAGAGTGGAAAATTTTGTACCTTCTTTGTGCGAAAAATACAGCCGCCCCGCGCACTGGCTTCTTGTAAAATTTCCGTTTAAAACACACATTATTACTATCATTTTTCTAACGAAAAAATGCATTTTTCACTGACTTTATTGCCACAAAAACCTTCAGCATTTACTGCATTTTAGACTCTAAATTTAATGTGATAAAAAATTAAATTGATTGCACGCGAATTCGTTTTAAGACATTCAGGAACAACGCAGTTGGTTCCTTGGTCTACTTTATTGGATAGGGCTGGGGTAAAACTACTTCAAGGTTCAGTCGATAATTTTAATTGAATAAATCGATAACTTGAATATGTATTGCTTATACTTTTACTGCTTTTGATTCCCAGACCTAAATGTTTTGTAGTATAATATTTCGTATTGGATTTTTATCATCCACAAGCATAGCGGTTTCAACAACTATTTTTTAGACATTAATTTTATTGTACTTGAATAAAAAACTTATGATTTAGGGTAGGTTTTTTTAAGTCAGACATATTCTAACTAGAAAAATGTAGAGTCCGTCCTTTCGCAGATATTTAACATTTTAATGTAAATTGGAAAATTAAGAACAAATTTTTACACACATTCGTAAAACTAGTAAAATATAAATTTATATTAAAATTAAAAAATAAATAATTTAAAATTAAAAATTATAAATTTTTAATTAATTTTCTTTTATTTAATTTAAAAAAATTAAAAATTAAATTATTGGTATTTAAAATTTCATATCGAAATTGCTCACATTTTAAACACAGAAAAAAAACTGACTTTAAACTCACATTTTTAGCTATCTACAGGATAATAACCTACTCTGTGCTGTTTAAGTATTATAACCACTTAATAAAATACATCGTTTTAGACTGAAATAAGAGCAATCACATTATTGATTATAGGCAATTAGATAAATTTGTAATTTAAAAAAAAGAAACAAAAAAATGTGTTTAAAAAATTGGTCGTTCAAAAGTCAATATTGCAACATTTTTCATTTTACCACAGACTATATTATCAATCGATCGATTTCATGAAGCGACTCGTCTCTTCTCTAGCTACGCTTGTGTGCGTGTTATCTTTAGAGCAGTAGATAAAATTTTGAAAAATCTACGACTTTTCCAAGATAACCTCGCCACGTACCGAGCGGAAAAAAAGCTTTTTGGTACAATTCATAGACCTTACTCCTAGAGTTTTGGTACCGAGAGGTATACCGTTTTGGGAAGTTCGCGTTCTGAACATCACGCCATTCAGGGTTTAGGAGAAGAGAAGAAAGAGATATTGAAGTAAATTATATAGTTACAGAATATCCTACTAAGGACCTTAGACTTACAAAAGCTAGTAAAATTAAGTAACTTGATTAAATGTTTAAAAAAAGTTACCAACAGACGTAATCGATCCTATTCCCCTTTTCCTCTCCCTTTGTATTGCTAACTCGATAACCTAAACATGGATACTTGAATGTATAACACTATAACCTCGTTTCATTATATCAACCAGACTATAACTACGGCCCATCTTATAAATAAACTACTTTATCGGGCTCTCGAACTAAGTTTTATACGTATTTTATAATTTTATATACAGTTATGATAGTGTTTCTTTGTGCGAGTCTAGATAAAGAAATAGTACTTCTAGGTATAGACTAGATAGTTATATCTAGGTAGTTATACAAATAAAGTGTTGTGTGTTTATATGCATAATATCTAGCGAGTTGTAGAGCTGTTATAGTATACTGCCGTCATAAGGAAAAAAGGCGCATCTAACATTTTTGTCAAAATTGAGTTACATACATATTCGGGATCGGTAAAAAAAGACGCATCTGCCAGTATTTTTAAACTTACCTAAAAACCAAGCAGAACCCAGTTTCTAACATTCAAATAAGACTCATTTGTGATTTTATTTACATATTACTTATTAAGAAAGACATTTGTGATATACACTACGTAGAAAAAACACATCTGAATAGAAGCGTCTAATTTATTAAAAAAATATGTTCTCGGTCTTAAAGCGAAAAGACGTTTTTGATTACGTAGAAAAAGAATAGCCGGTTCTGCACAGAAATGCCTTTTCATTATCAAAAGTAACAAAATAATATGACGTAAGTGGCAGTACCGTCTTTATTACTTAGTATCGCTAGATGTGAGGGGTGAAGCGGGGTCCGTGGTTGTGAGACTCTAGTGATCAGTTGCGTCCTCGCAGTCGGAAACATGGTAGGTATTTGAGAACTCCTAAGTAGGTATTCATTTGCCTACATACTCGTACCTATCCATTATTAATCTTTGTAAATAGGTATCACACTTACTCGTAGGCTCATATTTCAGTACTACTAGTATTACTACTTAATTTTATAGTTTAAAAATTTAATCTTATAGTAACATTTATTTTAATAATAACAATAAAAAGTTGTCAATTTGTTTCTTTTTACATACAATTCGAGGCAATGTACTAGTAGAAGCTCAAAAATAATGTCAATAGTGCTATCAACCATTTCCCGTTTTTCGCATAATCCTGATGTCGACGAAGTGCCTTCATCATCTACAAGTATAATAACTAACCAAAATAACCTTCATGACACATCTAACAGTGATCTAGATTTTGATTCAGATGATTCTCTTTTTGATAAGGATTATGTACCCTCGAGCTTAGAGCAGGCAGAAAACTCAGATTCATCTATGGATATGATTCCCAACTCGCAGCCACTTAACGTAAACGTTACTATTCAAGAGTCACCTGAAGTTTCTGAAGATAAAGAAAACACGCCACAAATTCTTACAAAAAAAAGAGAAATCAGAAAACGTAAGAAGTATGATCAATCACCAGCACAGAGAAAAGAAATGAAGAAACTGAGAGATATGGAATGCAAATACAATCTAAAGCCAGGATGTATTGATACATGTAAAAAAAAGAGTGTGTGTACGTACACGCGTTAGAAGTTATACTTCTTTGGCGTATGGAAAAATAAATTAAACATACCGACAATTAACCTCAAATCTATAAATGCACTCAAAACAGTTTATTCAAATCATTTATATCACTAATATTCAATATATATAGATATATACTAATAAATTATTGGTAAATACTATCACCGTCGTATATGAAATTGATTTAATAAAAACACCAAAATAATATTTATTTATTCGCACTGTTTAATTGTACTCTTACGAAACACGTGTTCTAAGTATAAAAATACTAGAATATACAACTTGAACATAGTTATCAATTTTCATGCCACCTAGAACTAACTTCACGATGTTAAATTTAGGTGTCGCGCATCGTAAAAATTCACTCTCATCATTTTTCTCTATCGCGCCAAAAGAAGTATAACTCAAAAAAATGCCACACACATTTATCTGAAACTGTACGGAAAAATATCAATCGTCACTTTAGGAATCTGTCTTGGAAAGAGCAACAGTATTTTATTATTAATAACACTTCAAAACAACAGAAAAAGAGAAACACTGTTATGCAAAATAGAAAACTGGATAGAAACATTACCGTGACATATTTTCTGAAGAATGATACAGGAACAAAAATACCGGTTTGCAAAGTATTTTTTTAGAAACACTTGGTCATCATCGAAAAAAACGATAAACCGGTTCGAAATGCATTAAGTGTGACGGCAAGTTCTCCTGTCCCAGTGGATAGACGAGGAACTAATGCTAATCTAAAGAAAATTGACGAAACAAAAATCATAGAACACAAATTCATTCCATCCTTCGATATCTCACTATAGAAGAGAACACGCCCCAAATAGAAAATATCTGCCATCGGACCTCACTGTGACTGCAATGTACGAAGATTTTTGCCAGAAACAAAGTATGAACAGCCTGCCTGCTGGTGACCAGATTTCCTATGACCTTTACAGAAAAATATTAAAGAAGTTAAAGATAAGTTTTACAAAACTTGGTAATGAGGAATGTGATATGTGTGCTAAATATTTTTTCCACAATCCGTAGTAGAACCTAATAATGTAGAACCTAACCGATAAATATAATACAAACTTGAGTAAGAGTCCTTTGAACGCAAAAAGGGCCGATGAACGGCCTAATTGCGGAAAAGAGCCCGCTCACCAAGTAAGAGTCCTTTGATTGTTGTTTCTATAGAGTTTAAAACGCTATGTTGCAAAGAAATATAGTATTAACTATTACCTAAGTGTTGATTTCCTAAGAATATAGAAGTCTGATTCTCATAGTTTGCGTTTTATTTAAAATATTTTGTAATAAATACAGGCTTATCTGTGTTTTTTTAGAATTTTAGAGGTTTAATACTAAGTAGAAAAGCATCTAATGGTTAGTAACGCCCATTTTTTTTCGTTAACACAGACATGGCAAAATATTGTCACTAAGATGAAAAGGCGTTTCTAAAAATACTAAGTTGAAGGGACATATCTAGCCAGAAACGTCTTTTCATTGTAGTATCGCATATTTCTTTTGCTTTTTTTTACTAGAAAGAAAAAGAAAAGGTTATTTAATTATTATTAAACACAAATTAATATATTATTTAGATATACATACTGATAGCTCAAACTCTAATGAACACAGTTTCATTACAAAATTAGTGACTTATTCATTTTATTTGGCTCAGAAAAATGATTAAATTATAAACATACAAAATATTTATTTTATCCATTTTGATGTTTAGCTATAAACGTCCTTTTTCCTTATCACGGCAGTATAGTATAAGTACAGTAAGTCAGTTTGTATATATTATGTTGAGTCGGTAGTCGTAGTGCCTACAACTAGTGGACTATAGACTTTTTATTTAAGCAACTTTTGGTGCGGTTAATTTTTGGATGGGTGACCGCGATTAGCAGTTAGCTAGTTTCAAGGGTTCGTTGAGTTCAAGCAGCTCTTTTCTAGTCAAGGTTTGGTTATATTACAAACTTTGCTGTTCAAAATTTAGTATGAAAATCACGAAGAGAATAAATTGGTATTTTCTAGGCAAGCGTGCTTCATCGTAGACCGCATCATTGCTTGCCATCAGGTGAGTGAGATAGTGGTCATAAATGAATCTCTATCTCTTTCTTTCTCTTTTACCGGCGATATTATCTCACATAGTGGTAGGGACCAAACTTTATCGAAAAAAAAAATATTGAATTCGTACTTATATGCGAGATATTAACGCAAGAACCATTAATAATTTATTCTATTAATTCTAATAACTCACAACATATAAACACAGGAATACCTAATCAAATCAATCTAAATATTTCATGCAATTAGTGTTGCCAGCGTAAAAGGCAACTTTACAACGCGCTAAAAATCGATTTCGTTTTAAATCTCTAACGCTGTCTAGAACATCTCTAATAAATCGAACCTTGCCCATTATGTAAAACTTGTACTAATAGGGATGGGATTTGAAATTGTCGATAGATTTGCAAGTCGCAAGAAAATGTAAAGGTGCTTTTGTCTCTATCTTTTTTATAATCTAATAAGTAGAAATTTCTTATTGGAGAATAGTTAAATTTTATAAGAGTATATAAAATGAAGAAATATTCAAGTGGATGGACAAACCAGAACACAGTAATCTCAATTGAAAACAAGTTCCTAAGCCAAGCTATTTCTATATTGTGGATAGGTAAACTCTTTATTATGTATTTGTATCGTTTTTTAACCACTTTAACGTCTCCTACACCTAACCTGACAATAATAAAAACCACAATAAAACAAACCAATACTTTGACATTTTTGTTATAATTAAACACGGGAATACTCACGTAAAAATTAAGTCGTCTACTACGACTAGTTTCGCCAAACGAGACGCAACCGCGAGCGCGTCACGTTTGTAAACTCGCCTGATGAAGGTTACCGAATGTGACCGAAACTAGTCGTAGTAGACGACTTAATTTTTACGTGAGTATTCCCGTGTTTAATTATAACAAAAATGTGTGAAAACCACGTTAGTTTCCATTATAATACTTTGACGTGAAAATAAATTTAACATTTTGATGAGTTTTGTTCATTTTATGATTTATTGTTATTTTTTAGTTTATTACGTTTAATTTTTTTGTATCGAACGTCGAACGTCTATTTTTCTTTCTAAAAAATAACACTTCTAAACCCAGAAAAAAAGATATCGATAAAGTCGATATCCATAAACCAGCCCATCCCTACTGCACCGTTGTTGCGCTCGCGCATAAGATAAATCTTTTTACGGCCCCATTGATTAGAAAATACCTTTATTAATTGAGCTGGCTAATTAGACTGATTTCGTTTAGCTTCCTTGATGTAAAATTGTGTTTAAATGATTTTGTGAGAAATCATATTGTGTTTTAGTAGGTATTTGATAAATGATTTAGATATTGCGGGAAGTTAATAAACGGATTATGAATTGCATTGTTGGAATTGTTATTTTTATAGGTGTGCATGACTGGACAAGATAATTATATGTACCTACTTGATAATGTGTGTAATAATTGACCACATCATCACTTACTGACAAGCGAGTTGGTGGCCGAATGTGGATAATATAGTAATAAGTATTTGTGTAAAAAAATAAATTATTTTAAGAACAAAAATACAACGTGATGATAAATTCTTGGTTATTTAATAGGCGAATACTGTATAAACTAGTTTAAAATTAAATCAAGGCTTAGTTTTTATAGGGCCCAGGCTGGGTAATATAAGTTTCTATTAGAATACGAGTATAGACTAGTGTAGGTACATCACTTGTAAAAATACTATAGGAGTGGTTGAAACACTATCCTCGAAATCGACGTACCGAAAAGTTTCAAGTCTCACAGAGTATCTTGTTTTTCAAGAGCATTTTTCTATTCAATTTTATAGTCTGGTGGGATTTGACTCAGGCTCTGAGCATTGGTCAATCGATACAAGTAGTCTGTTTAGCAGAATGTGTTTGTTAATTCTAGTTAGAAAATTTTTAGTCGAAGATTACGACTTGCCTGAGTTAGCTTGTGACAGCTAATGTTCAGTTTCTTGCATCATAACCAGATGACATTGATGTTTATAACCAGTATCTATCAAATTAAAAAGATATTGCTAACGATTATGTCAACTTTGACAGATAGGTATTGTACATACTTACGAATTACTACGCCATCTAGTATATGAAAGAACTGAATGTTATTAAATGAACGGTCAACTCAAGCTGACAGCTGACCTCTCACAAGACAAAATCAGCAATTTAAAGCAAGGAACGAATCGTAAAGAAATAAACTTTGAAAATAGTGTCAATTTATTTGCAAATAAAAAACCAACAAAGATAAATCTCAACCCAAGCTCGATATAAAACGCAAAGAGCGTACCAACAAAACAGAGCAAAACTAACTTCTAAGAAATACCATACCAACATTAGAATTTAAAAAGGAACCATAAAATCCTTTCGCGTTAGAAAACCGACTAAGATATCCCGAGAAAAATAAATCTACGACCTACGCACGCGACCTAGGGCCACACACACGGACCAAAAAAAAAAGAAAAAATATAGCAAAGACTCACCAACCAACTTATAAATACAGTTGAGCGGGAAAGCCACCTTCGTACTTTCTTCTACAAAAGGAACAGGCTGGCTGAAAATTTTTAGTTCCTTATTTTCTCCAACTGTACAAATAAGTTGGTCGAACTGTAAGCGAATATATCCGAGGTGAATGCCTCGCGAAAAATAAGACGAAAACGCGCGCGCGGGCACATGTGCGTTCCGCCATTTTTTTCACGCTGTCCCTGTCTCGCGCCAAAAAAGGTTGGTGAAGTGTACGGGTACGAGTGAGAAGGTTGCAAAAGAAAGTTTGAAAGAGTGCGGTTCGCGCTCCGGTTTAGTTGCGACCATTGCCGCTAGGGGCGCTGTTGCCGGGAAAATGTTCTTCCTGTTTTGAGCGAGTTTATTTTTTAGTTTCTTTAGTGAGATACGGTTTTAGATTTGTGATTTATTTTGCTCTATTATTTATTTGAGCATAGAAAAAATATGAGCTGGCTTTTCTCATAAAAATAATTAAGGTAAGTATAAGCTAGGAATGTTATTGATGGAGTGAATGTGCTTTTTGAGCTTTTTAAGAAGGAGAGGTGTTAAATGAGTGGATTGGATCCTTAGCACATTGTGCTTGTTTAAGTCTTCAGGGCTGCTAAAATCTAAATGCGACCAAAGTAGCTCGTGTTTTGGTTCTTGCTTGAACTAAGATTAAATAAATTCAACTTGCTTCAAAAATTCTTCATAACTGGGTAGTGAAAAGCCAAAAACTCTAAAAGGAATGAAAGAGATTGGTATACATTTCAATGGTACGTTCTGTAGAGAAATGTAAGTATTTACTCAGCTAAATACATCGTTAGCATTGATAATGATCTATTTTAAAGATTTCATACCACAATTGTAAGCAGGAGCCCTTATGAAGACTCCGGTGGCTGTCCGTCCTACCTTCCGTCCGTCTGTACATGTCGCGGCCAATCATTCACTTCATCAAAGACACTCACAATTCTAGACTATTATTCTTATTTATTATATTATTATTAACTTATAGAAGTAGTAACTTATCTCAAAAGAAATATAATAACACTGCGGACCTACGGAGCCGTAGCGCTGCAGGACCAACCTGTTTTTTATACTACGCATCAAGTTACTATAACTTAGACATTAAGGCCATGCTACACTGCTACCTAGCTATAGAAATTACTAGAAAAACTGACTTTAGCTAGCTATCAATGAGACATCACTACACTGTCAGAAATAGAAATAGATCTGGCCTACCTAATCACAGTTAGTCCATTGAAAATTACATTTTTTGGGCTTAGCGTGTCAGGGGACGCAATTTTATTATTTGGAAATCAAGGAGGGTCAGTGTAAAGTTAAATTCAAATTAATTTAAGTTTCTTTGTAAAGAGGATATGTTGAAAATTATAACTGAAATCACGATTTTCTGGGGACAATAATGACAATAGTGTTATGATCAGATCAATTCCTTCATAAAATAGGATAGGATCTATCCTGACTAAAACCGAAACATCGAAATTTTAGTCTTACGTCGCTCAATTTAAAGTCGAATTTACTGAATGAAATTCTAACGACTGGCTTATAGACAACTCTTAAGGGTTATATTATTAACTCGTACACGTTACGAGTACAGTGTCGATACAGTAATTTGGGCACACTCGGAAGAGCAAACAAATCGTGGTTTTACTGACTGTTTCACCCCGTCCAACTGTTAATATAATACAAACCGAGAAATCGGCTGAGGGTACTGTCTCGCCATTGTACTCGTTACGTGTAATCAACCTATTAGACTCAACTGGCGAGTGGAGTGTCTAGAAGCATGACATTTAGCAGAAATTCCTTATAGAACGTAGGTGAGCACTAAGAAAGGGTTTTTGAAAAATCATCCTCGCCTCATAATCCACAGGCTTCTCTTTTCCACTGCTGGGTACAAGCCATGAGTGACGGAGTAAGTCAGGGATGGAGTGGTGGCCGAGGCAAGGCAGCCGAGCGTTGGTCGTCCGGCGACGAGACGCGTCGACGACGTAGTCAGAGTCGCAGGTCAAACCTGCCACCCTAGCCAAATTGCAATTCTACAATCGAAACGCTATAGAAAACTAGGACAATGTATGACAATGATAATTCTATAATACATTTATAGATTCTATGTTTTATGACAGATGTCATTCCCATCATAATATTGTCTAAGTTTTTTTTTGTTCAGCTATTATAGGATTGCCTTTGACTGCCATCTTGCCTGATAGTAGGCAATGATGCGGTCTACGACGGAGCACGCTTGTCTAGAAGGAACCGATGTAAATTTTGCGTTTGGATTTGCAACTTGGTTAGGGAGGGGCTGGACCCAATTGGAATGTCACTGAGGCAGATGGCACAACGGAAAAGAGGCCTGTCATCCTCTAAAGAGGTGAAATAGAAGAAATGCGAGCTCAAAGTCCGAGTTACACTACGTGTGAAGTTGCTGACAACGGCTAGTTTCGAATGATTAACTAACGCGTCGAGTTATTGCACAAGGGACACGCAAAATAATGTGGAAATAGCTAGCTAGTTGCTTAGCGTTTAAAGTTTAGGCAGTTGCTTAGATATATCCAAGAAATCTGTTAAAGTCCATCCTGGAAACGATTCTAGATCGGCTTTTGGGGATAAAGTTTTCAAGCTTCAATTCAGGGTTAAAGGGAAATTATATATTTAGCCGAAGAAGGCTCATAGTAGTCATTATTATGAACAACTTTTACTATGGGACCAACCCGGAATTCACGAAATAAAATCAGCTGTTGCATAGAAAAATGCCAATGAAACTGAACAAAATATATGGAACAGCTGATTTTTTTCATGAATTTCGGGATGGTTCTGTATTATTACAGAAAGTTGCTCATAATCATAAGTCCTATGAGACCTTTTCGGCTACCCATAACCCTGTGGTTAACATAGTTTTGTTCATAATTTCAGGTGTGAACGAAACAGAATCATCTGTCAGTCGGTCGTTCGGTCATAAGTCAAATGCTTATAAAAGAATAACCAGACACACCTTTAGAACATTTCGTTCTATGAGCCTGGCAACACGCTAGGCTGCAGGCGCTAAGCAAACCTGCAAATTCATTCAGCCTAAGTCATTAGAAAATTTACTATAATCGACTAGGTTTAAGACTCACTTTCCTTTGTTTTCAGTTTAGCCGGTTTGCCGTTCCCAAGACAACATGAAGCAGTATAAATCTACCTTTATAAGGCGTTATTGTAAATTTTGTGCAGTTTTAGAAGTAAAGTGGCTTTGTGTGAAAATATTATCACGAATAAGCTATAAATTGAATTTAATGTTATTATTAATTAAAGATATTGTATTTTTATCAGCACCTTTAATACTTAAAGGTTTACTACTTTTCTAAAATTCAAATTTACTGCATTGGATTTCTGTTTAGATAGATAGGTACTTTAAAAGATATTTACTTCGTTTCGATTTTTATGGAAAACTAGGTATTTGACCACAGCTCGCCTGATGTTATAAGACCGTGTCATCAAGTCTGGAAAGCTAAGCCTTAGCCTTCAATAAAAACTGTCTGGTTTCATGATGTGGGCAATATCATGCACAGCATACGCGTGATCCACGCATGGTCCACGCTTAGTCCACGCATTCAATACATATCTGACTTCTAGGTAGCTAGCTGGATGAGAATTAGAAAGTTCCATCATGCCACAGAATAAAAATAGTAGGTACGCACATGTGTAGCTTCTACATACTTTTTTATAGAGTTCCCAATCGGGAACACCAAACGGGTTCTCCACGCTGTTCCTCTTTGAAAATTTTTATTCCCATCGAGTTACACTGTTACTCGTTGGAAGTAGTTTTTCAAAAACATTTAAGGGAAAAAAATCCAAACCAGTCATTACAAATTCCTGTAGAATTCCTGGTTTGATCCCCTCGCCTGTTCCATCATCATAAAAACTCAACTCATTGTTGGTATTTGAACCCACGCCCTGTTTCATAACCAACCACATCAACCACTGATCCATCATCGTTTTATGATTTGGACAACTGCATAAAATTGCACAAAATGCATGAGTATTTTTAAGCCCCGTCAAACGTATTTTTCCTCAAGAGTCAAGAGACATGTTGCAATATTTTTCCTTACGTCACACCGCTCACTTGGAATACCTACTACATGATAGGTATTGGCTTCAGAAGGGTGACCTTAAGTTCTGTGGTTCTTGGATTTTCTTTACTATTTCTTAAAAGAAGGAATTGACTTGGTATAATTTTTTTTAATGTCAATCAAGTTTTTAATCAATTTTGAATAGGAATCTTCTTGACTATTTAGTATTTAGTTATTTAATTTTTGTTTCAATTATTTTCTATTGTTTATTTTCTTTTTAGGAAAAAATGCAAGCATTAAACTTATGGTATGAAACTGTCACACGGATTTTTTTTTTGATTTTGTATAAAAAAATGTGGGTACTTCTACAAACTTCGGTGATTTCAAACAAGGAGTTTTCTTCTCCTGTATGTACTCGTATGAGTTTCTAACACAAGCAGACCTCAACAACCACTTTTAAGTATATAAACAAAAATCTACTAAAGCCAACTCTAGTAGCTTTGTAAACAAAATGATCCACCAAACCCTCACCTCATGGCACCACTACCCACATAGAACAGGCATCCCCACTCCGTGAGTCAGGCTGCGCGGGCGCCGTGTCGCAACCGAAATTCTACCAGTCCCAGACAATAGCATTATTAGGCGGAACGACGCCATTTTGATTTTAAACTGAGCTAGGTTTTAGAAATTGTTTATGAAGATAATCGTAAGACGAAATCGATGATTCAGAAAGACTATAGATAGGTTCGAATTGAAGCGAAGGCCAAAGTTGTACTTGTTAACCAGACGTAAGGAGTTATAAGCGGAATTCATAGTAAACATACCTACTATTACAAGAAAGGAAAAAATAGAAAAACAATGACTTTATTACTATTATCACTACTATTTTATCAGCTTATTGCCTCTTATTAAAAAAAAAAAAAAAAGACCGACTTGAGTTATTCATCTATTTGTCGCGCACGTACTTAATGCAAATTTAAGACTTATATGATTTTCTCATGGATACCATTATCAGAACTGGACTATTGAATTGAAATGGGACCAAATGGGAAGCGTCAGCTTTCTAATAAAAAAAGAATCAGCAAAATCGATTCACCCAGTCAAAAGTTATGAGGTAACAAACATAAAAAAAAGCATACAGTCGAATTGATAACCTCCTCCTTTTTTGAAGTCGGTTAAAAACGGATGTTCCCGTGATGCAACTGACTCTTTGTAATCATCATTGTGATTAGCTTGTTTCTAAATTAAAAAGAAATCTAATGAAACTTAAAAACTCGACTACTAGTTGAAAATGGCATCTCAGGTATAAACGCTAATGTATTTAAAAAAATTCTGGACTACACAATTTTCTCTCTTGGTTTCTGATTTAGTTTACTTACGAGTAGCTAAGATATTTGGTTTTCAATGGTATCTTTTTCAATGAAAAAACAGTGATGGATTTCATCATAATTATTTTACTTTTATAATTTAAAATCACCATCATTTCATCGCCATTTTCAAAGTCTAGAACAAACATCTAATCCATTCTCGAACGAAACCATAAACACACACACGTAAAAAGATTTACAATCCACACACACAACCAATCCCAACATCAAACGTTCGAACGAACTTCTTGTAAACATTTCTTTATATATTACGATCATCCATTAGGCAGCTAGCTATATGTACGGAAACGTCTAGGTATATAGGCAATCGGATCGGCACGGGTAAATACTGTTGTTTGCCAAAAGCATAAAAGAAAAAAAAACTATGAAAACTAACGAGTTTTTTTTTCACCGAATGTGATCGAAACTGGTCGGTGTAACGAACAAAATAGTACGCGAGAATTCCCGTTTCAATTTTAACAAAAAATATAAAAATAAAATCTTATTAAAAACAAGCTTTTGCATATAGGTAGTTATTGGAGTTACTAAGAAATTTGGTACTTGTACACAGATAAACCAAAGTTCAGCTCAATTGGACATCAGGAAGTTATTCAAAATTCAGTTTACATACTAACATGGCAAGTTGAACAGAGGCTTGTCATGACAGAATAACTGTAGACTGCAACTGCCAGCAATTTTTTTATTCAACAATAGGCTTGCGTTTGACCGCCTTCTCGCCTGATGGCAAGCAATGATGCGGATTACGATGGAGCAGGCGCGCCTAGAAGGAACCGATTCACTCGCGAGGAAGACACCCAGATTATACCTACCGTGAAACACTTACCTATTTGGATAATGTCGATTGTCAAACGCATTCAGGTGGCCCAAAAACTCTGAAACCAGGACAAGCAACTCGGCTTATACGATAAACTCATAAAGGCAGAGAGTAGAGAGACTTAGTATAAAATAAATTCTTGGAAAATAGTCAACCTAGAGCAGAGAGACTCTGGAAAAGAAATTCTGGGAAAATAGTGAACCTAGGTTGTTTCTTGTGAGTTTTGTCTACCTATCAAGGCTGCTCAACCAATATTGAGGGTGGGCCAGTTTTGGATAATAATCAAGTACATGATGCTTTAGTTGTATTCAACTTTAATAAAAAATAAAAGAAAAAGGAATTTGTTAAGAGGTGCCAAAAATAACTTGTGAGCATTTTGAAATCTTAAAAATGAAGGACCTATGACTAGAGAAAGCTGACAAGGCCGAGCGTTCAAATATAATTATATCTAGTGTGAGTTCTTCATTCAATTAGCCAATAAGGAAAAAGAAAGAAGCAGATAGATTTTGTAGACTGCAAATCGCAAACTTCGATTTTTAAAACTCACAACAGAACATGAAAAAAAAAGCCTAAAACACCAAAAAACACAAGCCATTCCAGCCAGCACTATTACACATACGAGCACTGTATAAAAATATACCTAAGTATGCATGTACAATGTGCAAAATGTATTCGAAGGATTTGGTAAGCTACGAGTAAGTACCTAGGTATTTCACGAAATGCGAAAGTTCGATTTTTAATATCTAACGAAACTTTAAAAAAAGAACCTAAAACACCAAAAAACACAACTCATCCCAGCACTATTACGCACACACGGACACTGTGTAAACATATAAGTACGCGTGTATTGCAGAGTGCATTCGAAAGAGCTGGTAAATATCGCACATGTTTATTTTAGTTGACTGAAAGAAGGCAATCTGGCGGTTGTAAGGCGGAGTGCAGGAGAGGCGTTACGTAATGCAATATTGAGGTACAGGTAGAATATTATTGAGTGTCGAGACGAGCAAATCGCTCGCCTGATGTTAAACGTCACGTTTGCCCATAACACGTCTACGCCACCCAGAATTTTGTTTTTCTGTTTTTTTTTTTTTATTGTGTACCTATTTTTGTGAATGTGGTGGGGGTTTACTAGGATTTCTTTGACTTCCTTTGTCAGTAAGAGTATAATTTTGAAACTGAATTTTGAACCCTTTCTCGATGTCTGATTGAGCTAAACTTTGGTATATAAGTAACATAAATGTGTCAGGTCAGGTAGCTCCTATGACAAAACTTTTGTTTGTTTTTAAAAATATTTGTTCATGTTATTTCCAAAAAAATAAATGTAAAATATTAGCAAAACCAAAACAAGTTTGACCTTAACAACTTGGCAAAAAAATGTTCTGCAGCGTTATTTTTAATTAATAACTATAAAACAAGCCTATCATTATTTTTACAGGATAAAGTAAAAAGAAACAAACTCAAAAGAGATGGCAGTCGAACGCCATCTTCTATTTTATTATGTACCTACTAAAAAAAACTATTTCAATAATACTGGCAGCCTTTTCACTAAGAGCGATCTATACCAGCTCTCACATCTGATTTGTATGACATGCTCGATTGTTATTCACGAGTCCATCGAGGAAGCTCTCACTTCCGCCATAGCAACGTAATGTGCACTAACTTTAATGGCAAATTCTATTTTTACACGAATGCAATTTTATGCGCAAATCCTGCGTCGTGATCGGGAGATCAAGTAGGTACTTATTAATTAACACAAGTACCTATTCAATAAAGGCTCAAGTAAGTTTGTATGGTTAATTCTCGACCGAATACTTTTTTTATCACGATCAGGAACAAAAGAAGTCACAATGTTACTAATAAGTCAAGTGGTTTTTAGGCTATGCTAGGGGGTCTCTGATATAGCTTGGCGGTTGTTGTTTAAGAACAAGCATTGTGCCTCCCATCAGGCAAGATGGCGGTCAAACGCAAGCCTAGCTTAAATTCAGGGCTTTTCATAAAGGGTATGCTTAGCCGAAAAGGGCTCATAGTACTCATCATTATGAACAACTTTTACTATGGGACCAACCAAGAATTCGCGAAAAACAACAGCTGTTCCAAACATTTTGTCGAGTGCCATTGACATCTATGGAACAGCTGATTTTTTTTTTCGCGAATTCCGGGTTGGTCCCATAGTAAAAGTTGTTCATAATGATGAGTACTATGAGCCCTTTTCGGCTTAGCATACCCTTTATGAATAACCCTGTATAATTGAATTAAAAAAAGCGATAAAGTCATACAACATATGACATAATATCTACATGTCATATAGCTTAGTTACACTAAAAATCAAAAGGCAAAAGTATGTCAAAATGTAGTCGTGTAGACTTTAAGATCAAAAAGTGAGTTGGAATTATTTTTCTGCATTAGTTGTATAATATGGACTTTGGTACTGTTAGACTGAAAACCAGTACTTAGGCAGGTACCTAATAAAGGCTGTAAATTGAGTAATATTAAGGTTTAACAATTTATTCAGCACTTACTACGTTAATTGTAAAAAAACTCAACCCAAAAATAACTGCGAGGCAGAGAATAACATCCCTTGTAATAGGAAACAACAAGCATAAAGTTAACGTGAAACCGTTTTTTTATTTGTTTGAAAACAAACCCTACTAAGTTTCAATTCGGACAAAAATAGGCACAAGTAAGCAATCTCTTACTTCCGCCATTTTCCAATAGTTGTGCACTATGCTCTAGCGCATTCTATTTTTAAATGGATCGGGTAATGCGCACGATGCAGTTTTATGCACAAATTCACGCCGCGGCCGGATGGGCGGCCATTTTTAACGTTTATAACTAGCTTTAGGTGTTGGCAGCATTGACGGTATAGGTACCAACGACAAGAAAAAAGAAACATGTTTTTCAGTGGTAGACAAAAAAGATTTCTTTATTATTTTTAAGAACGGTATTTTTTTTACAAAATTTGTGTAACATTTCCTTTCATAAACGTTTAACAACTTGACTCCTTCAATCTAGGTATATTTTTTGTGTCAACAAACTAGGTATACGCCAACACGAGTCATACTTAATCCGAGAGTGGGTGAGCCATGAGTCATTAATAAAATATTGCATTAAAATAGATGTTCAAAAAAGTTATTTTAATTTAATTTAAAATAGGTGTTACGTTTTGGAAAGCTTTATACACAAAGTTGCAAAACTCCAACGAATTTCACATTTAAAATTGCGCGACAAAGTGCTGGCAGCACACAACATTTTAAATTCAAATTTAGAATCGAACATATTCTATTTTCGAAATTATTTATCCGCCTATGTGTGTGTCAGTTAGGCCACTCCTATATCTATGAATGGGGCGATTAAAATAACGCCACGTCTGATTCATGACAGGCAAGTTTTTTTTCTCTGTTGATTCAAACATAGAACGCCGGTGATTGGTTGGTTTTTTTGGTGATGTAATAACAGCGCATGGCTGTAGGCGGCCGTCTATTATCTATTCTTTGTGTTAGACATTACTGCTTACTAAATAGTTATTTAACAGTTTTTTCTTAGACTTAACCAACATAGCATCACCATTCACCACATGAGAAGGTTATCAGGATCCTACGAGTTTAATCGGATGCTCTATCAAAGTTATTTTGAATATAATTAGGCACTTGGTAGTTGATTTTTAGGTAAGTGTTTATTTTGCTTTAAAAATACACGTATCGTCATTTTTCACCAAGGTTAATTGTTTAATTTAGTAATTTTTTTTAACAGACGCCGAACTCTTATTTTGAGATCCATAGCCAATTATAAATACCTACAGAATAAAAAATTATTATGGCCATAGAAAAACAAAGAATAGGACATCGGAAACTTCACTTTGCTCACAAAGTCTCTGATGAGACATTTTCACATAATATTTTTCTATCGAATACGTAGGTACCACATTTATTAGACAGTTTTTGTGCTACTGGTCGGAAATTAAAGACGTCCAGCTTTAAAATGAAAGTGGCTATCAAACAGCAAATACTGAATTAAACGAACATCTTACTTATAAAAACTAATAAAACCGAATGCACTGATTCGGCGATGCATCAGGGAATGCACGCGTTATTTTTGCCAGATTTCAACCTTGAATTTTGTCGGTATTTTTGTGTGCACCTACTGCACTTGGCTCGCTTCACGTCGGAAAAATAAACGAAATGGACGCTCAAGGTGGCCGGACTGAAACAGATTTTAATTTCGGGAAGTACCTACTTATTCCAACTGCTTGCAACGGTTTCTTACATTGTCTCGTGTAAAAATAAATGAGTCCGTGAATCTCTTTGACTGCGTGGTGGAATGCGGCCTAATCACCCTTCGAGGGTAGATATGGTATGCCAGAATAAAAGATTCCCAAAGAATAGCGAATAAGTAGGTATATCGAGTTGGGAAAAATAATTCCCAGCGAGTTAGGCACTGTGGGACTCGTTCGGAACGCACCTATGTCATCAGTGGGATGATTACAACATGTTGACTTATATTACTACACATCTTTATGTGAAACATAACAACATATACCTATATGACGACCTGTTGGGCTCAGTGGTAACATAACCGCCTTATAAGCCAGAGGTCCCGGGTTCGATTTCCGGCCGGGCAGATTAATTTAAATATCTGTTCTGGGTCTGGGTGTTAGTTTTCCTTGTCGTTGTGTGTGTTCCATGGCATCCCCGACACAGGATTTATCCTAGTGGGGAGCTATGAGTACTGAAACGTTTATTATTATTAACATAAATGTAACAAAGATCAAAACAAAATGAGTCAAATCGCCATCTGTTTTCATAGCAGACAGAATACCTATGTCATACTTACTAAATTTGTTTTTTTTTTTCAGAATCGTCAATAAGATTTCAGTAGTTTAAATCTGCAAACGGTACGTAACTAAATAAAAAAAAAACAATAAAACTCATAGTAAAAAAAAACAATTGTAAAAAAAAATTCAATTAATACAAACTTATAAACTCTGAAAACGTACCTACGGAACTTTCCCTTCCAACAAACGATTCTAATTTGTTTTGTCACATTGTATATGAGAAATACTACCAACAAGCACGATACGTTATGTAGTGGATAGCTTTTCAGTAATACCAAACTTAAGTTAGCTCTAACTAAACTTTAAATTAAAAAAAATATCTCGCCGTTTTACACTTTTTTTTTTAAACTGTAAGAGGGATAATCATCAATTTGCAAGTTTTTGCAAGACTAATGCGTGGCGATTGATTTTATATAGGTATTTAGTGGCTACAAACTTTTTATATTTTAAAACCTACTTGGTATTAGATTTTTTTTTCTAAAATGGCTGTTAAATATTTTAACGTTTATTCTAAAATTCATAACTAGTTTTTTGAAACATAAAACTGTCCATTTTCTTGAACAATCACCAAAAATAGGTAAATAACTAGATAAATCTTAACCAGTTTATTCCACCAATAAACATCTATTCACACAAGCAATAAAACACACTAGTAAAAATTTCGTCTAAGGCCACACACACACTGACAACTTGCCTGTGATTGGCGGCCGACACGTCGCTTGCGCAGCGCAGATTTCAAAATGTTCGAGTATTGCACATTTTTCGACGTTCTATTTTTGAATTCGTAAGTTTTTATCCCTTTCAAATAGCGTCTAAGCAGGTTTGATCCTTTTGCCAACTTGTGTGACATTTATTTTGTTTATGACGCAATGAATTTAGTTCGGTTTAACTTGGTGGCATTGTCCTACTGATATATTATTTATTATTAGACAAATCATATGTCAAAGTTTGGATGTTCGCTGCAAACACGCAAAAACGTCTGAACAGATTTGGTATAAAGGCAGCATAAACCCTGCATTGACACTTAGTCTAGTTTTATATTCGTAAAATGTGGATGGAACCGCAGGCTCAGCAAGTGTTTAGTAATAATTAATGATCAAACGAACTTACCAAGTGAAGTTCGATCACAATTATGTGAACGGCTTCATTCGACGCGATTTTGTTTTTGTTTACATATTGTAGTTGTGTCTCACGTACTGGCCCTCAACACGGATTGTTTAGAGATTTTATTCCCCGCTTTCAAAGTTTTTTATTCTGGTAACACTAGAGATCGTCCATAGTCGTTAAGTTCGTTACTATCGTACCCCCACCTCACTTCAGAGCCCAGAGGGGAGCCATCGGCCGGTCGAACTTCATTCTGTTTAGAGCAATAGTTTTACTACAGTCCGGCAAGTATAACTTGGCGCGGCTGTGCGCCACTGTGTACTTTTATAACTGCTTCTCTTGTACCACTTTTTATCACTTTAGGCATGATGATAGCACAGTAGCAAATATAATAGTAGCAAAAATATTCGCAACGATGTTTACTATGAACTCGGAAGTGTCAAAGTAAATTTTCAAGATTGCCGATTTAGTTCCTCAAATCGCCACCGCCAACTTAAACTTGTGGCACTGTAACTACTTATTTTGTGACCGGTAATGGAAAAAATTACCCATAAATTGATTATGATTACCAATTATCAATTTCACATTTCATTATTAGGGTTAGGGCATTTATATACATTGTATATAAGTACTAAGTAGGTTACTTAGCTAAGCTATTTATGGGAGGGTGTATATATTAATCGCGTCGAATGAAGCCGTTCACATAATTGTGATCGAACTTCACTTGGTAAGTTCGTTTGATCATTAATTATGTTTCACGGCTTCATTCGACGCGATTTTGTTTTTGTTTACATATTGTAGGATGTTCAGAGAAAATTAGTGAAATGTGAAACAAATTTTTCACAAAATACAAATACATAATTATGTATATCCTTTTATATGATGTTTATAACCGAATCGATCCCGCCACAGACTGTTGGCATGTTGTGAACATTTAGCTTAAAATGTTCTGAGCATCCATCCCAGCATGTCAGTTTTGAAATAAATTTCGAACCGTTAGATTTTTTATACTACGCTAACAAAATATGATAACTTATTTAAGAGCTGGATCTGTATCTATGCTGCTTCTTCTACCTATATAGGTACATAAAATCATAATGTATGATGATACAATATTCCCAGAAGACATTCCCAGTGTAGGTGCTGGACGATACTGCGACATGTCGCCAGCACGAGAAAACTCCAACTAATGAAGAACTAATAAGATAAATATTATTTTATTGGATTTAGTGGTGGAGTCCGTCTATCGTTAGATACGGTTAGGTTTACAGTCTATTTAAAAAAGTTATTAATACTAATATTGAAAAACTTAATAAAATTAATAATCAAAAGCCTCTCCCACTAATAGCATTAAAAAATAATTGTAATTCTGGCTGATAACTGTGACTATGTGTCATATCAGAAAATGTAATCCAAGATTTAGTACATAATAATCAGTTATTGTATTGTATTAGTGACATTATTTCTGTAAAATCAACGAAATGGGTCCTTGGCTAACCAACTACGTTGTTTGAGTCATATAAACCAATGTATGGGTGTGCAGAGTTCGTGTGATAAGACATCAGCAAGGACATTCAAGCTGGTAGAAATTGAAGTTAAAACTTACAATGTCAAAAAAAATAAATAAATCACAAAAAAAAAAGAAATATAATGCTTACATGCACTAGGATAAATTCTTTTTGTCTTTTAGCATTATTCATAATATTTTGCGAGTATATCACATTACTGAAAAAACTCAAGGGATCTTTAATCTAAAAATAATGAATTGCTTAATGTTTAAGCCAAGTTTTTGTACATATAATTGTTTAATTATTGAAGTTAACTTGATATTATTTGACTGAATAAATGACGATATCAGCATTTGACAGTGACATTAATGATCCATCAATGAGTTTTAAGTTAAGTAAACATTGTGTAGGTACTTTGATTTTTTCAAACAAAATCCAACATTTATTTTTCTTGAATTCTTAAGCCTTAATTATATTACTAGCTCGCATTACTAATATCGATTTCTGGTTGTCATCATGGCGATACTTTATCATAACTTACATATCTTCTTGGAGTCTCTATTTAAGTAAATTAAATTTCAGCTACGATAAAAATAAAAACAAAAAACATTTTTGCAATTAGGATGAGGCACCCGGTCTACAAGAATTTGCGCAAATTCTACTCCTCTCAGTAGCCGCAACTGTCACACGGCGGTGGCAGTGATGGTTCTATTTTCTACTGCTAACAAACTGTGCTCCTCCAACCTGGTGGCGCGGGCGTCTACCAATGTTCAAAGGTAACTCTCCTAATATAAAGCCGTCGCCTAGTGAGAGCGGCTGTCACACCAAATTATGAAGTGAATCGATTAATCGGACCAAGTGTATTTGCATTTTTGTAACTCTGCTTATCTCTGTTTTACTTAATGTGTATCAGCAATGAATAATTGAAAATGTGACATTTACCATTTACTTAAGAAACCCATCGTGATAGACGTTTCTCGTCGTATAAGAATACATAGAGTAGCATACAGCGTAAAAAACTAACCATGTGACAAAATATGTGTCCTTGTATGATCTGAACTCAGGAATAAATTTTTATATAATATACATAATATATTTTTTCTTGTGTTACCCTTCTTTAACTTAATAAAGTATGGTATAAGACTGAAGTGTCAGTGACACATTACTTTACTTTTGAAAAATTTGTATCCAGCAGTTTCCTAACTTGAAAATAATAGTAACATATAGCTCGGTGCTCGGTGGTATTTTGAATCATACGGACAATCCTCCTAAAGATATTGATAACGAAATTATCAAAAATAATGTGTTAAAATAATGATCAATAGGTATATCAATTTATGTGGCAAACGCACACAGTTATGGTTTTGTAGAAACTGTTTGTTCATATAATAACTAATAACTAGAGGTATAAATGTACCTAAAAATAAAATAAATTAAGGAGTAAAAATAACAATTGCTGACTTGGAGAAGTATAGCACAATGTAAACTGTTTGCCCAACTTTTGCATAGTACCTATAATGCGGTGTAAGACACCCATATCGTATTTAGCAGAAAAAAACGTGTCAAAACTTCGTTAATTTTCATAGCGACACACATCGTAGAATACTGCATCCCACAAAAGTTACATAAAACGTAGTGTAATTCAGACTTATTTATTTATTGATTTTTGTTACTTTTAAGTCCTATGGATGTGATAATCCTAAATAAACGTATACTTATTGATATGAATTTTTATTTAATAATTGTGTGTCGCATCCCGTAGAACACTGTACTGCATCAACTAGTGAGGTTATGCATAGTATAAAACAACATAAACACGGCGCGTCTCGTAGGATACTGTTCTGCAGCAACTTAAAGAAGTATATTGCACAGTAATACTGTATAGCATAAACTAGAATGTTCGTTCTAGAATTATAATGCACAGTAAACACGTCGTATCTCGTAGAATACTGTATTGCCTCAAATTAAAGAAGTGTATTACACAGTAATAATACCTACTAGGTATATGTATAGCATAAACTAGAATGTTATTCTAGAATTATAATGTAAGAACATGTTCGTAATGTGAAAAATACTTTAAAAACAAGAGCAAAGCAAAAGCTTTGCAAGGCTTAGCATAGTAGAATGTGTTGTATAAGCACATAATAATTATATTTATACTCTTGTCATGTCCCTGCATCTACTAGCTGTTTATAACATAATTTTTAGACAATATATTAGCCCGAGTGTAGCGTAAGCTATGATTAAGCAAAAATAACGTTAATATTTCATAAAGGTTTAAATAGCCCAACTTGAAGTCAAAATTACAGAAGTACAGCCACAACAGTAAATAAAAATAAAGTAAGTAAGTGTAATAAGTATATTTAAGGTGGTTTGAGCACATAATATACACTTCCTGTAATAATTAGCGTACACTGCACAAAATATAACTAGTCAGTTTTCCGTTTGGATATGCAACTTGTAACACTTTGCAACTAACCAAGGCTAAGCTAAGCTGTAGCTTAGTAAAAAACTCAGGGTTCTTGATGTGAAAGTATCAGCACAGACGTAACGGTGACGCATTTCTTTACCCAAGGCAAGAAAATGCGAACTACCCTACTTTTCAGAAAGTTTCGTTTAGTCAGAGGTTTTGCGTATGATGCATGTTAACATGTGTGACAGTATCTGCTCCGATGCTCCGATGCGACAGTATCAGCTCCGATGAGATGGTATCTGCTCCAATGCGACGGTATCTGCTCCGATGCGACGATATCTGCTCCGATGCTCTGCTCCGATGTTGCAGCGACGCATTTTCTCACAAGCAAGAAGACGCGGACCAGCCCTTCTTTTCTTAAAGCAGGCATAGTCACACTGTGTAAACACACACGCGTCACTTCTTCGTCATTTTGATGCGACGGGATCAGGTCCGATGCGACGGTATCCGCAAGACCCATGTAAAAGGGGGGTACAGTGCAGAGTGAGGCTGCGACCCAAAGGGTACACTTAAGCCATTGTGTAAAGACCCAATGTAGAAAGGGTGCAGTACAGAGGTTGTCATTTTTATGCGACAGTATCCGCAAGACCCATGTAAAAATGGGAACAGTACGGTGGACAGTATCCGCAAGACCCGTGTAAAAACGGGAACAGTACGGTGCAGATTGAGGCTGCGATCCAATGTAGAAAGGGCTCGCTGTCAGATGAGACTTCGATGATTTCTCGACGCGCCAATCCTTTATTTCTTTGTCGCTTTTTTCCGCTACCCGCTACCCGCTTTCGGTTTCTCCATTGCAACTTGTTTTAGTTTGCGTGCGAAGGCCTCGGCACGGAAACACGGAATGAAGTTCGACCGGCCGATGGCTCCCCTCTGGGCTCTGAAGTGAGGTGGGGGTACGATAGTAACGAACTTAACGACTATGGACGATCTCTAGTGTTACCAGAATAAAAAACTTTGAAAGCGGGGAATAAAATCTCTAAACAATCCGTGTTGAGGGCCAGTACGTGAGACACAACTACAATATGTAAACAAAAACAAAATCGCGTCGAATGAAGCCGTGAAACATAATAAAAGTGCTGTGATGCTATGTTTTACTATATTTTTTTTTCCTTTGCACAAATAATAAAATTATGTAAACAAATCTGAATTTTAGATCAAGTATAACATGTTCGTAAGAAACTGGTTGCATGTTTAATACTTCTATTAATAAATATGATTTCTTGGAATCTTCATTGGTAATATACGTTAGCTCTTAAAAAATCAGTACAATCTACAAAAATGTTTTATACAGTAAAGTTTTTTAAACCTTTAATTTCTAAGTTTAAATAAGTGTTTAAATAACGCAAGGAACTATATATAATTATTATTTTAATTTGTAGAAGGTACAGTGGTAATTCTAAAGCTTGCATTCATACGCAAGCTCTTTTTGGTTACATGATTTTTCGATTTAATTTGTATAGTTGTTGTTTTGTACGAGTTTAAATTGCTTGAGACTGTTGAAACATTTTTTGTTTTTAAATTTTAATTTCTTAAAATCGTTTTACTAGCCAAAGGAGAATATTTATCTTCGCTAACGTTGGTAAGTTTAAGTATATTTACTATGTGTTAATTAATGTATCAGTTAGTACCAACCATTTATATTAATATAATTCATGTGAATAATTAGATAAAACTCTGACAAGAAGAACTGGCAAGCGTCTGGTTTCAACATATCTGTGTATTGACGTTCAGATTTTTAATTGGCTTGCATGCTCTTGTCATTTCAGGTTTAGTACTCAAGTCAACTAGGCTTATGTTTGTAGATGTTTTTCTATACATAGTAGAGACATATGACACTGTTACGGAATGTCAATATCAACTGCGGAACTGTCTAATCTGATTCAGGTTATTTATTTGTCAGAACATGGTAGGTATGTACACAAGTATACAAAGTACTAATAATAGTAGTAGTTACTTAATTTTGCCTAATATTACCTACATATATCTATATAATATATAAAAGAAAGTCGTGTTAGTTACACTACTTATAACTCAAGAACGGCTTTACCGTTAAGGCTGAAAATTGGTGAGGAGGTAGCTTAGAGCCAGGAAACGCACATAGGATACTATTTATTCCTATTATACTATTTATTTCTATTAAATAAATTCGATAGCATTCAAGTGTGAATTGACATAAAACATCAGTCACTATAAAACGAGGTATAACAAAAAAGAATCAGACTTGGAATAACAAAACGACTTATTATACTCTTTGCGCAAATGACAGCTATGTAATGGACGTATGGATGACAATTTGATTTAACAATTTAACAGCTAAACAGATTTTGACGAAATTTGGTATGAAGGTAGCTTAAGCCCTAGGTAATATGTAGATTACTTTTTACCCCAGAAAATTGAACGGCTTTCCGCTATTCTTGCAGGACAGCGGGTGAAACCGCGGGGCGCAGCTAGTTATGAACAATTTATACTTAGGTAACATAAAAAGTACCAAAGTATCAAACTCACTCGATCCGTTCCGATCTCCTTTGTGTTTTTTGGCACGGCAGCCAAACATCGGTTTATGTGATGCATCGCGCATCTTTGTGTGCGTTCGAAAAATACACAGAATGTTACCTATGTGTTAGTGTGTTAGGAAAACAAACTGTCTTTCAGGATAATAGGAAACTTGCTGGTCATTAGCGAAATGAAGGACACGTAAACCTAGAAGACCTAGAAGAGATGGCTCTTAGCGATAAGGCTGAGTGTACAATTAAGTTTCTACACAAATACAATTAATTATTAGAAATTCAGCGCGGGAATGCAGCCAGCGTTTTTGGTGCCTTTTGATTTTACATACAGAATAAATATGCATAAACAAAAAATAAATACATCTTAGATTAAAAATAAGCTAAAATAACAAACTAAAACATAGAAATTTACGAAACTAAAAATCAAAAAGTAGGTGTTGCCTGTGTGGCAAGGTACCAAGAACCGCAGACACCACGGTCCATGTTTATATTTTAACATTATAATGTTAACTTTCACGTGAGTGTTCCCGTTTTAATTTTATCAAAAATAAAATTTGTAAAATTATGTCATAACAAAAGCTGAAGTGTGCTAGTTCTAGTATCTAACAGTAGAAGTAGGTACCTTGAATTCGTATTTACAAACTAGAGCCTATCCAATCGCCATTGTGACGTTTTTCCCGCAAAGCTGCCGTTTTACCAGCTTATTATCTAAACACTGACCATTGTTTTATTCTTGTCTATCAAGTACTCAAGATTATATTTAGAAATCAGCTTGGTTTGTGTAGAAATGAACTACACTTACCTATGAAAACTATCCGGTCGTCATAAGCCCAAGAGCGGTATCTCAAAAGTAATTGATTTATTTTTATGTTCGCATCATCTGCGTAAGTTTTCAAGCTGTAAAATAAAATAAAAATAAATAACATACGTAAACGTTTCACACTCATAGCTCCCTACTAGGATACCTAGTGTCGGGGATGCCATGGAACACAAAGACAAGGACAACTAACACCCAGACCCAGAGCAGATATTAAAATTCATCATTCAATAACCTGGCCGGAAACCGAAACCGAACCCCTTGTATAAAAAACAAAAAAAATTTTTTTTTGAGATACCGTTCCTTGCTTTGTGAGGGCAGTATCGTGGTTTTGACACATTTTGCTAGAGTAATCTTATTCAATAATACATGAGTTGAATACCTACTCCTGTATCCATTGTAACTAAACAAGCTGTGCCCCGCGGTTTCACCGGCGTGGAAAAATATTATGATTGTTTTTTGATTCCAAATGATGTTTTTTTTTCGTTCTAAAGCTATTTTAAAAAGTTTAATAAACATGTATACTATCCCGTGCTTCCTTCCTTGTGACAAAATTCTGGTTGCATAAAAACATAGTCTTATTATTACTTAGGTGAAAATTACTTTCGGACGGCAAAGGGCAAAGACTCGTCCAAAATGTGGCGAGAAAACCGGAGGCTATTGTCCTACAAGTATATTCTGTAATAACCGTTTTTTTGACACGAGTTGCAAGAAAAACTGAAATTTGGAATGAAGGTTGTCCATGGTCTGGATTAACATATAGGCTACTTTTTATCCCGGAAAACGTGGGTATAACCGCGGGCTGCAGCTAGTTTATATTATTTTTACAACTACAAATAAATTGTGTGTTTTAATTTCTTATCTATTCACCTATTCCTTATGTCCAGCCTATAGAAATACTAAGTAAACTTTTTACAATTCCATAGCGGTTTAGCACTTAAAATTCCAAGCAGAGGCGCTGTTACGCCGATATCAGAGTTCAGATCTAGGCAATACAGTTAGGTAGTGGGCGCATTAGAAAAATGGCCTAGTAGGAGGTATCTAGGAAGTTAGGTGTTGGTTCTTAAGCTGGAGGGACCTATAAAGGGTTATTAGAAAAAGGTATGATATGATTGAATTGGCTCATAGTACCTAGGTAGGTACTCAACATTATGAACAACATTTTGCTATGGGACGAAAACGCAATTCGCGAAAAAAAAAACAGCCGTTCCATAGAAAAATGTCCATGAAACTTGACAAGATGTATGGAGCTGATATTTTTGTCTCGATTTCAGGGTCAGCCCCATAGTAAGTTGCTCATAATGATGAGTACTAAGAGCCCTTTTCGGCTTAGCATACCCTTTCTTGATAATCTTGTTTACTGTTGCTGGGCTACTAAGACGTCCTCGCATGGCTAGCATTCCTAATTTTAGCTGTAAACGTTCTGAAACAGATCTTTTTTTTAATATTGGCTACTAACTGTTCTTGTGACCGTTATATTTTACATAGAAATATAACAAGAAATATACAATAAAACTGTTTACTCCACTGACACAGCGGTTATCTGGCCATTCTATCGAGGAATCTCGGTTCGATTCCCGGTAAGTAACTTCTTTTTTCCGACTTAGTATCGGCAAGCTAGTTTTATTGAAATGTATGTAAATTTCTTTATAGATTGAGTGAGGCGATCCAATGATGTGCGTTTCCATTGTTTTTGTGATTCCGGGACGATAATTTTTAAAATCGAATCTGTCCGGTTTTTTGGACGTTTGAAGTTTGTGAATTTTAAGAGAATGAGAATGACGCCAAGAGACTTCACTTACCAAATTATAATCATTACTATAACTACAGAACCACGACAGTAGGAGGTGGTGTCTCGTTATATATACATAAAAATCGAAATCATGAGTTCCTGGCTGACCATTCAGAAGACTTTAACCACTATCTTTGGGTCCATCTGAAAAATCTTTCTCTGGATATTGGAGTTGTATATAAACAGCCGTCGTCTAATGTAAAGGATTTTCTAAATACACTTAGCCTCCAACTGGCAAGAAGAAAAAGAACTATTATGTTTGGTGACCTGAACCTGAATTTACTAAGCAAAGAAAACTCTATAAAAGAATATAAGATTGTTCTAAAAGAGAATGATTTAAGAGTTTTAAATAGGATTGATAAAGAATACTGTACACGTAAAACTGATACCAGTGCGACTATTCTAGACCACGTTTGCACTTCTCTAAAAGACAATACTTTTCATATGGCTATCATTGAAACATCCTTCTCAGATCACAGACAAATTTACCTAGAAGTGAAGCGAGTCAAACTAGAACCAGTTAAACGAATACAATACGAAGCAGTAAATTACAATAACTTGTTGCAAACGGTTAAAGACTCTCTTATGACTAATCTGAATAATAAATACACATTACTAGAAACTACTTTGTTGAAAGCGATCTCGCAAAACAAGGTTACTAAGACCAAACTACAAAATCCACCTAGAAAAGATTGGATAAAGAAAGACTTACTTAATTTGATAAATAAAAGAAATATTCTATGGCATAAAACTAAGCAATTTCCTGACGATGATGAGTTAAAACGTAAATTTTTGCAACAAAAAAAGGCAACATATATAGCCATTCAAAAAACTAAGAATCAGTATTACCATAACGCTTTTAAAAACTGTGAGAAAAATCCTTTAAAAATGTGGCTTCTTATAAATAACTTATCAAATAACAAAATAAAAAACCAAACAACTCTCTTAAAATTAAATACGCCTACCGGTCAGATTACAGATACAAAGGAAATTTGTGAATGTTTCAACTCTTTTTTCTCAAATATAGGTGCCGAGCTTGCAAATCAAATACCAAAAAAATATCACACTATCCCAGAACCTGATAATAACTCTGAATCTCAATGTAATAAGCCGATTCTCATGGATTTAAAACCCGCTACTGTAGATGAGGTATTAAGAATAATCACAAACTTTGACTCTAACACAAGTGCTGGTATAGATGGCGTGACAACAAAAATGCTCAAATGTGTTAAAAATCCAATAGCCGAAAGTCTAACGCAGTGTATAAATAAGTGTTTAGCTGCTGGTGAATTTCCAGACTCCTTGAAAATAGCTCGAGTAAGTCCCATTTACAAGGCAGGAAGTAAAATGGACCCTGGAAATTACCGACCGATTTCTGTCCTACCTATCCTATCAAAAGTGTTTGAAAAAATCTTACATAACCGGCTTAGTGAATATCTCGAATCTAACAATTTTTTATTTAAAAAGCAATATGGTTTTCGGCCAAAATCTAATACCGTTACGGCAACTATTGATCTAGTCACATCCATAAAACAGAATATTGATAAAAAACTTATAAACTTAGGGATCTTCATTGACCTAAAAAAAGCGTTTGACACAGTCAGCCATAAAAAGCTTCTAGCGAAGTTAAAGAGCATAGGATTAATTGGCTCGGCCTTCAAGATTTTTCAATCGTATCTTTTAAACCGGTATCAGATTACCAAAATAGACGGAATCGAGAGCTTACCCCAAATGATTACTTATGGCGTTCCCCAAGGTTCTATTCTCGGGCCTCTGCTGTTTCTTATCTACATTAACGATATACACACAATTGGATTGTATGGCGATATAACTCTATATGCCGATGACACTAGTCTCTTTTACGCTGGTACCTCCATAGTTCACATTATAGATAAAGCGCAACATGATCTTGACCTACTAAACACTTGGCTACAATCTAACTTACTTACTATTAATACATCTAAAACAAATTATATCATATTCGCTGCTAAAAATAAAAAAATTACCAATTTCAATCCATTGACCATCAGTGGCAAAATAATAAACGAAATTAATAAAGAAAAGTATTTAGGCTTAATTCTGGATAGTCAACTCACTTGGAAACCACATTTAGAATATATTAGAAGCAAGCTTACTTCATTAACGGGGGCGCTTCGTGGCATGGCACGATGTCTTCCTAAAAGAGTACGATATACGATCTACAATTCGATGGTTAAACCTCACATAGATTACTTGATCGAAGTTTGGGGAACAGCGGCTAAAACAAATTTGGAAATTTTACAAACAGGCCAAAATAAAATCATAAAAGCTCTATTTCGATATGACTACCTAACGCCTACTACTAAAATTTTCGCAGAAACTAAACTTATGAATATACCTCAAATATACAAATATAATACATGTATTTTAATAAGAAAAGTTCTTACAAAAGACATACATACTCAACTAACATTTACAAAAAAGATAAATGTACAAAAAATTTTAACGAGACAAGCCAATAATATATGCTTAGCTAAAAAACCTAGAACAAACTACGGACTAAAAAATATTATGTTTGAGGGAGCTTATCTATACAATAAATTACCAAAAGAAATTAAACAATCGAAGTCACTATATGTTTTTAAAAAACTATTAAAGCTACACGTATTAAAGGATTTTTCATTTGTAAATATTAATAACTAGCCTACGCTAGTTACACACTAACCTGCACAATAATTTCATTCATATGCCATCCATATTTCTTTTCCTTATCACTTCAAATATTAGTTAAATTTGTTTATATTGTTTAAAACTTTAAATCTTATTGGGGCTCACTGCCAATGTGACGCCACCTTTAGCGCGTCGCTCGCGAGTCGCCTATTGTTCTCCGGGCGCAGCACGTAAACACCGAACTGAGTTCTGGCAAATATTTAACTACCTCACAAAAAAAAAAAAAAAAAAAAAAAAAAAAGTTCATTTTACTATTTTTAAGTCCGTTGTGCTTAGCAGCACTAGCATTGTATACAACGTAAAATGTAATCTCAATAAGCTAATCACTGTATTATTATGAGATTAATAAAATTCTTTAACCACAAGAGGTGTTAAAATAAAGGTGTAAATTTTTTTTGATTGTATAATATTGTACCTATTTACTCTAAGTAAGTACTCCATTTACATAATAGGTACATACATTGGTCTTCTCCAGTTAAGGTGAGAAGAGAAATTGTATTTTTGCTTACTAAAATTACTGAGTATAAAATAAAAAATTACTAAATAAATAATAACTCAAGTTCTCTTTAAAGTGTTTTTGTCCGAAAAACTTATATAACGAGAAAATTTTAGTTTCAGAAATAATTCTTCGTGGTTTTAACTAACAAAAAGTTAGTTTTTCAAGCAATTTGTATACAATATTTACAGTTTTTTTCTATCTGAATGCTACCAACAATATGATAGTGTAATTTTTCATTTCTTATTTTTTATTTTTTTTTTCTACGACCAGAAAACGAAAAAAAAATAGCATTGACTTCCGCATCAGTCTTTTCTCCCACAACGGACACGCACCATCCACGCACGTATGCATAGCAGACACCCTGCACAACTTATTGCTGTTACGTAACTACACACATGTAAATAACATGTATGTGTGTGTGTGAAGTTATACATGTGTGTGTCACTTGATGCATTTTTCATTGTGCCGTTAAATTTTTCCATGTAAAACGTTGTTTATGATGTAAAAATGCGAAACGTGTGTTGTGATTGCTCATTGTGTTTTGTTTGTTGTTGTTACATAACATAACATAGATCCGTACAAAACATTTTTTTTAATGGCACGGTGTAATCATCTTGCATTTTGCCCCTACAATATTTTCAATATTATAAACGTAAAAGTTCGGATGTTTGTGTGTTCGGATGTTCGGATGTTCGGATATTTGTTGTTCAATCACATAAAAACAGCTGAACGTATTTTAATGTTTGGTAAAGCGGCCTAAGCTTACTTTTATGCTTGGGAAAGATGGTTACTAAGAAATAAAATTTGTAAACTGATTTTATATTTAAGATAATTATTTCACCAAAACACAAACAAAATACAAATGACAAAACTTAAGGCTTAAAAACTACGGAAAATCGAAAGTACATAAAATTGAATTAATAAATTATGAAGGTAGCTTAACTCTAGCTTAATTATAATAGGCTACTTTTTATTCGAAAAAACACGGGTGATACCGCTTAGCGCAAATAGGATTTTATTTGAGAAACAGATCAATGAATAATATATTTTATTGTTCATTGTTGGCTACGCAGGCGAACCCACGCGCAGAAGCTAGTACCTAATAGATAAAACCTTTAAACTTAGAATCAAGAAAATAAATTACAAATACGCTACCTTACAATGATTTATATTAAACTAGCCGACCCGACAGACGTTGTCTTGTCTTAACTATGAAAATTGAATTTGAATAGTCTCAATTTTCTAATGTTCCGGTCAACTTCTTTAATTTTTTATGTCATAAGAACCTTCTCTTGACTGTAATTAACACAACAAAAGAAGAATTAGTGAAATCGGTCCAGCCGTTCACGCGTGATGCCGTGACCAAGGAAAACGGGTTTCATTTTTATATATATAGATTTGTAGCACACTTCCTGAACTTTGGCCACAGCCTTCGAGAAACTGTTTGCAAAACTCTACCGCGAGAAGAGAATTCCAATGAATTCACAATTCAAAAAGTTTATAGTATTTTTCTCACTCACTCGGATCTTTTTATTCTAAAAGTAATTATATTTCCAATTTATTTATAAATCGTCTACAAAAAATATAGAAAGATATTTTAGCTTTCACATTTTCATTTTCTATAAAAAAAAAATTGATGCAGAAATATTTTTATTATTATATTTGTTGCGCTCTATGGTTTTAACCGCATTTTCCGAGTTAAAAAGTAGCTTATATTAATGTTAATCCAGGATATAAGCTAGCTTTGTACAAAATTTCATTTAAATTCGTTCTGCCGTTTTTGCATAATTGAGCAACAAACATACAACCATGCAAACATCTAAACTTTGATATTTATAATTTAAAGTAAGATAGTATACGATTCAATCTAATTTTAAGAATAGCTAATAATATTTCTATTTTTATTTTTAACTTATTTTCTTTTTTTTTCGTGATTTGCTTATTTACCCTTTTCATAAAACACAAATAAAATAAAGTCTTAGGTATAATTTTCCACATTAATATAGTAGAGCACTGCTCTTTTCAGTGAATTAATTTCCTTACTAGCCAAGTTACAATTCCATAATCGAAACGCTATAGAAAACTATAAATATAAGACAATGTATGGGATGACATCGACAATCGACATGACATTTCTGTGAAAAATTTATAAATTCTATTTTCTATTGTAGAAATGTCATTCCTATACGATACATTATCCTAGTTTTTAAAAGCATTTGTTATGTATGCTCAGATCAAGTAGAAAGGAAGATATAGTGCTGCCTTTGATCTAGGTGAAGCCAAAAACCCGACTGCCCGTGAACATATACTTCAAGTCTATATTGATGCATTAAAACTAGTGTAGTAGACTGCATAAAGAAAATCAGAGCTATGTAATTGAAGTATGAAGTGTCAAAAAATGTGTAGAAATGCCTATCTAGGTATATTGGTGCAACCCATAGGTTTGGGGTGAAATAAGATTTTCAACTTTTTTAAACATTCTAGGTAGTGTAGTCTAGTCTATAATTCAAAATTCAAATTCAAAATTCAAAATAATTTATTCAAATATGGGTACATCAATGTACACTTATGAATGTCAAATACAATTTTTACGAATAAATTAATACACAATAAATTAAATGTCAAAGAAAATAATATTATTAGAATGTCAAAAATTATATAAAATAATTGCAATGTCAAAATATCAATGTATAAAATAACTACAATAGTAGGTATAATCAGTCAAGTATTATTATTACAGTCTAAATACAATTTACGTAAAGAGACTTTATCACAGATGAAGTCTTCAATTTTGTAGTAAGCCTTTTCAATTAATTACGATTGATCTTCATTTTTTGTATGCCAAAGTAATATCGATTATGTGTTCATTGATAAATAATATAGTTTTTTTTAATACTTATAATTTTGACTGCCATGGTGTCGTTTTTAACTATCCGGCGTCCCCCCACATTCAAGAGAATATAATGGTTATAAGGCAAGGAAGGTTATAATGGTTCCTTTTAACCATTTTCTTCTCCTCATTATTTTATTTCATATTTCTCCTCCAGATAATAAAATTATTAACAAGTCTTCATTAATTCTAAATAGAAACATGTAATATCTGTACATAAAACCATGCCAGAACTAAGCATATAACTGGTTAGGTATTTTAAATACTTGTCTAACACTTTACATACTTTTAATATAACTTTTATGCTAAATATTTATTATTCGAATAAATTTAAAGGTCGCTATTTACCTTTGGCATTTATTAAGCTAACCTATTAATTGGAAATCGAGTAAATAAGATAAGGAAAAATAAATAGCACAGCTTCTTCAAGATTATGATCGTAAAATATAATTTGTAATGAGGTAAGGTTTACGATAGTTATAGGAAGGTAAGTGGTTAACTATTGTTGGTACAATAAGCAATTATGTCTTGATTTTTATAGCGAAAAAGTTCGCGTTTGAAAAACTGTGGTTTGGAAGATCTGTTCAATTGTAGGCTGGTATTTGTTGGCTTGACAGTGGTTTGACGGTTGATTTGTCTTAAAACAACACTGTTATATTTTCAGTTTTTTAACCGACTTCAAAAAAGGAGGAGGTTATCAATTCGTCTGTATGTTTTTTTTTTTTTTATGTTTGTTATTTTATTAGAAAGCTGACGCTTCCCATTTGGTCCCATTTCAATTTAGTCCAGTTCTGTTAATGGTATCCATGAGAAAACCAAGTCTTAAATTTGCATTAAGTACGTGCGCGACAAATAGATGAATAACTCAATAGTCGGTCTTTTGAAGTCGGTTTTTGTTTTTTGTTTTGTAAAAATAATGTTCTTGTTGTTGTTTTTGTTTTCTGTGAAACTAATAATTTAGATATTAAAGCAATGTGAATATTAAAACCCGATCAAGACGGTGGAGCAACTGTTCCGACTTGCGCTGGACAAAGAAAATTTCAAGAAGCTGACTGCCGTTCTTCATTAGTGGAGAGGCACTTGGAGAAGAAGAATAATTTTTAAATTGGTTAATTAAAAAAAAACCTGCCATTCCATGTCAGAGGCCTACAGGCGGCCTTACAACTTGGACACTAGAGCTAGCCGACTGGAGTTGTTAGGCCTTGTTAGGCCTACAAAAACTTTCTTACCTACATAGTCCATAGTGGAGTGACCAACTCGCCTGTTGGTAAACGACGTTGTGTCGAAGTCGAAGATTACCAATTAAGATTTTCTTCGCATTTTTTCATCCACTCAGAAATATTATATTGTTTTTTGGGTATTTATCTTTGCCTGTAACGTTTATTAGACATGTCGGCGCCGTCAAATATTTTCATTTTAATTTGGCTATATTTTGCCGCCATTAAATCATTTAGTACTTTTTGTCTTAGAAAAATTAAAAACGGCTTAATAAAAATAAAAAATAAATAAATTAACTAAAATCCGGGACTTTCGTGTTTGTGCCATAGCTTTGGGTAGTCCCAAACCTAACCTCAGCGATATTATAGCTTTTAATCAGTAAAAGTTTTTTGTTTTATACATACTGGTGGTTTCCAAGATTGCCCCCAGAAAGAAACAACTAAAATTTGACCTCTTTGTAAATATTAGATACTTAAAAAAAAACTTAAAAAATAAGAAATATTGGATGTGTGAGCAATACTGCTTCAACCGAATCTTAAATTTTTTGATTTAGATTTTTTTGAAATCTCAACAAAAGCATTAGTACCTAACTTTAAGTAAATCGCAAAAAGTTTAGCAATTTATTACTTTCCGATATTCGTTTAATTATAAAGAATTTCAGAAAAAATCAAAGATTTAATAAAATAAATATATATTGATGATTATAATAATCATCAAGTATTGATTATATTTATTTATCAAAGTTTTAATAAAATGGTTGAACCTGAATTATATTTGTAAATTATTTAGAAACGAAACACACGAACGTGCTTTCTTGACACAATTTTATTAATTATGTACTTTCTAAAAATATTTTGAACTACAAATTCTTCTAATATATAAATAATTTGTGAAAATAAAAAAATATTTAATATAACCTATAGAAGTAAAGGCAGTTTTTTTGGTCGAGCACGTAAAATCCTATAACCTTTCATATTTTTCTAAATATTAATTTTTAAATAAATCCAGCTAAACCAAAATTATTTTTAGCAATTCATTTCAATGGGAATTTATAATTATTTGGTAGATACATTAAGTAACTATCATATATTATGATAGTTAAAAAGAAACCTCAAAATAACGTTTCCGATAAAACCTCATGAAATAAACTTTTATTATTTGCTAAAAGCATCGCGCTAATTGGTTGAAAAACAAATCGTGAAAGAACGAGAGAAACGCTAAAGAAATTTTATTAAACCCAGTTTCCTTTTATGGTCACTATTAAAGGAAAGCTTTGATATAAATAACGAAGCCTTTCTTTTATAGTGAGTAACATATTTGCAGTAAAATAGCATCTATCTATATTTTCAAAGAACTCAGGGAAGTTCAAAAGAAGAAACTTTTAACAAATTTAAAATTAGAACAGTTGAAAAGATTAAAAAAAAAACATAACCAACCTTTAATAATTTCCGGCACTTCACTACAATGTCCTTTCACTAAATTTAAAAATCGAAAAGTTTTTGTTTCTTATTCTCAGACTGGCAGTCAAACCGCGCGCCTAAAAACTTCTTGCTAGATTTTTTCTTATTGCGCAACTCATAACATTTTTATTTTCCAATTTCACAGTTTACTGGCCGCAAAATTTGTTTTTTAATTCCGAAGCAACACTTTTAAAAATCGAATTCTTTTTTATAATCGACCAGTGTTTGCCACGTTCCCGAACCACGGCTCCGACGTTAACCAAAAAGTATTCTAAAACGAGTTCACATTATGCTATTTTTTGAATTTCGAAAAATAATTCGTTTTCATTGTTGTCCGGGCTAGTGTTGCGCGCACATGTTGTTTCAACACATTATGATCTAACACTGGCCAGCTATTGCAGAACATACTTATTCTAAGTCAACTTACATTCGTTCATATTTGCCTGCAGGCATAGGGCTGCGCTAGGAGGTTAGAATCTAGCTCTTTAATGGACCTTTATCTCGCTGTCGTTCGTTTTTGTATCGAGAAATGTTAATAAAAAATGAAGCGGTAGATTTTTAGTGCCAGTTCATAAAAGCGTTTTTATTATATAAAATTTCCGATGTTAGTTTTGCAAAATTTGTGAACTCCGTTGCAAAATGGTCAAACAAAAAATAGTAAACGAAAATGAAACTACAAAACAAAAGTTCGGTTGCTCTTTGAATATTTTTAATCAATATTTAAAAATCATACATTTTCTCCATCTATAGCAACTTAATATAAAAATATGAAACAAAGAAAATTTATAGAATACAAAAAATATAAAAGCATAAAATTTTAACCTACTTATAAAAAATTAAAAAGCAAAACCTGCTATAAAATTAACGCATTAGAACCAAATGAGAGTAATTTGCACTGAAAGCTTCGTTTCAAATCAATAGCTCGGTTCCTAATCATCGATAACTTAGAACAACCCTAGATTTAGCGTAGTACAAGAAACGTCTTGCATATAATAATATATTTTAGCCTATATTGAGCGCTTACAGGCATAGACCTAGCCTGCTCTCGCTTACTTGAATAACGGGTTAAGATGCTAACTCGCGGTAATGCTAATGCTATTGGTTATTCCACTGCTATGCGCTATAGCAGTTAATTTTTAACATGAAAAAATTTTAAAAACAATAAATTGTAAAGAATTAAAAATGTAAAATAGAAGTATGTAAATCTATTTAAAAACAAAACTAATTGCCTAAAGTTTTCGAATGAAACGCATTTTATTTATTTATACAATATCTTATGATTTTGGCATGGTGTAAGAAGTGCATCAAGATTTATTTTGGCAGATAAAGAAATCTGTAATTTATTTTATCATACTGGTATTACGTAACAAACTAGTAAAATAAATAAATAGTCAAAAAAATATATAGGTAAAGTATTATAAGAGATCGGAAACTATTTCATAAAGCTCTACAATTTTTCATCTTATGAAACACAAAAACTTAAAAAGTCTGACACTAAGGATAGCCATTTGGCCCATATGATCTTACTTACTTTTATTGCGAACTTGTATCCAGCTAAAACACGTTTAGCTCAAACGCAAGGTTTAAAATTAGCAGTTCAACAATAGCTGCTAAAAGCATCGACAGCCCCTCTCTAAAAGCAGTTATTGCAAAATTCCCAACACTAGTTAGTTGTATGCATCGTGCAATGGCCTGCAGTGCCTCGATCAAACTTTTTAAAACGACCTAACTCCTTTCTAACCGCATTCCAAATTCAATTCTAACTTTTTAAAATCGAAGCGTTATTTTAAGTTGCCAGTAATTTGGTAGTAATATTGTTTCTATGTGGTAGTTTTTTAGAAGCTAGGTTCTTATGCTTATTTTACTATGAATTTTAGGTAGGTATAGGGGTTTGGTATAGAAAGAAATGGTTAGAGTGGGCGTAGTTCGTTTCTAGGACAGCGCAAATGTTAGAAATCTTCGCCGTTAGTTGGAAGTATAATTATTAGGATGCTTTATTCGAATGGTTTTGAGATGGAATTAATTTTAGTTGCTGATTAAAGTTGGTTGTTTCGTAAGAGTAATCTCGTGGGTGTAATTGAGGAATGGGATTCTTATACAACGCGTTATAGTTGTTTTGATACATTGGTTTTAGCTTTTTTTGATGCTTTACTTTACGCGTACAGTGACTGTTTTTTATTTGTAATATTTTATTTATGTAGTTGTTATTAAATAAAGTTTACTTTTTTTGAATAATTATTTTGATTTAAAGTAAAGGTTTGTCTGTTTGTTCATTAACGAAAAAATGCCTTGACTGTTTTTTTTACCATAATTTTACTGAAACTGAAAAATAAACCGTTGTGGTAACCATTGTAATTTAAATAGTAAAATACCCAGATCTCTAAATAATGTATGAAATTCATAATCTCGTAATAATCTCAATCTAAAAATAAACAATTACATAATTATTGTTGTACTAAATATAGTCACATATTAAAAAAAACAAAAAACACACCCAAAAAAAAAAGTACGAATTAGTTAAACAATGTTCCTAACAATAGTTAAATACTATTTACTTGATCTGCAGTTTTCGAGTAAAACAAAATATTTGACTAGACTAAGCTATTAGGGCAAAGGCCTCGAGTTGAACTGAAGATAATAAGAATGTGCTTAATTAAAGCAGGAACACAACCTGAATTAACCGCAGCCGTTAGGTTGGTACTTCTGTTGTACGGCTTACTAACAGTAGGACAAGTTCTTACAAGTTTATTTTCTTGCAACCTTTTAATAAACTTGGAATGTAAGTACATATTTAAGGCTGGTTTACATGATGCAAGTTTCTTGCCTGTTGCATACAATAAAATTGAAGCAATAAATTACCTGCATGGTCTAAACAGTACGTAACATTTTGATCTTTTGCGCAAGTTTTGCTTGCCAAAATTTTCTTGGTGTAAACAGCACATACAAAAATTTCTTAGGCAATTCTTGCAAAAAAAATTTCTTGAAAAATTTGACAACGCAAATACGTGCAATACTTGAAGCAACCCGTCAATATGGTACACGCATATATACAACCTCTCTATTTAGACAAGTCAAAACTTGAAAGCAATAATCTCCTAAACATTATTGTATTGGTCTAAACAGAAGACATTTGCAACTATTTTTTGTCAAGACTTGCATTCAATAATTGCGTTCAATTTTTTTACTTGTATCCACGTGTAAACAGTTGCGTACAATTCTTGAAGGGCAATTAACGCACTTGATTTATTGCATTCAATAATTGCACTTGAATGTACAAGAAACTTGCATCATGTAAACCAGCCTTAGTTTGATTAGGTCAAATCTTGTAGGTACTGGAATTATGAACCACTTTTCGATACCTGCATTGAGCTGAAAAGTTTATTCGTGGAACTGGATGGAACAGCAATGAAATAAAAGCTTGTTAATTTTTATTTACCTTTATGTTACTAGTTTTTTTACATTGGTTTTGAGCATTGCACTTTTTCATTGTCAGTATTTGGCTGTATAATAAATTTTTCAGATTTTAGCGATGATGTCGACTTAGATAAGTAAACTTGGCGACCTTCAAAATTTGGCAATGTTTAAATGAGCGTCACTTGATTAGGAATATAACAAAAAAAGCTTGTCATAATATGCGTGTCTCAACCACCGAAGTCGGATTATACTAGATCGATGGTCTCAACACGGTTTTGATTCCTTATTATTAGGCTGAGGATGTTCAAAAAAACTTCCTGATACATAAAACATGAGGTTATCGTGTACCTAAGTGAGTTTAACATTAACTTGCAAAACAGAAGGAGAAATGTTAAGATCACGCTGTGATTCGCTATTCTATCTAATTGCAATTCGTTAGAGTCGGTTGTAAGGTTTTTTTTAATGTCACTCGACATATTGAAAGTCGGTTGTATGAGGATTTTTTATTCGTACTCGAAATATCCGTGTTGAGTCCATACTGCGATTCAACTTTGCTGTTTCATTACGGTAATACGAAATAAATAGAGATTACCGTCGGTTACAATGTAAGGATTGCTTTACTTGCAACTTTTATGTAGAAAGATATTATTTGAAATGGCTAAAGCTCGTATTAGAAGTTAATGTGATTTTTATATTCTAACTCCAGCTTGGCAAGATCTAAAGCTATCTATAAATCTATCTATAGGCAAGATGGCAGCTGCAGCTCTATCAGCTATAATTTTCGAAGTTCGAGAATCAAACTTCAGGTTGTCGTCGAAATTAGTACATATTTGTCAAAACGCACGATTTAGTTCGCTCATCCGGCTACAAAATCAAGATGTTTAAAAAATTGATGAGAAGGTGTTCGAAATTGAAGGTCAGAGTAACGTCACCTCGGCTTGGGCTTGAAAAAGGCAGATGATCGATTTTAAATTTCATGAAGCTACAATCGAATAGAAAAGAGTTAAAAGCACCATCGCCGGATTAGTTATCTAATTCTGTGTAACACTAATAATCCAAATCGCTCACAAATCACATAGTATTTTTTGTGGCAAGAAGTAAAAATCATTCCAAAACTAGCACCAATAGAAATCAATAAAAATAGGCAATGAAAAATGCCACTTGTAAAATTTTCTGCTAATTTTTGCACAAGCAGCAGTCTTTTAAGTCCATTCATTGAAGATGCGTATTTTGGACCAAATCTCAGTACCCTTGATATGACTTACAGAACTCAGAATCATATTTTCAAACTATCTTTCATCTTACAAAGTGCAGATCAGTTTCAACAGCATAAAAACCGGCTGGTCACACAAATCACGGCGCCGTTGTCAGTGGTAGCCGGAACGAAACTGCTCACGACACTTCTATAGAATATCGATACGAATGCACGCAAAACATCAGAACGACGTGACGTATATGCAGTGGGTAAGCTTGGCTGTTATTGAGACTCCTTCGTTTTACCAAGGACAAGACCAAATAAAAGCTACATGCAAAGAACAGAGAATGTAATTTTTTTATGCTATTTAATGATGAGACTAGCAAATCACTCGCCTGGTGTTAAACGTCACGTTTGCCCATAACAGATCTGCACCATTTACAATTTTGAACTCATCAAATTTAAAACTCTGCGCGGTACAGCACCCTGAGATGTTTAATCTCCTATGCTGTTTATATCTTTGTCTATGGTTCTTTAATTGGCAATTAGTTTTCTATGAAATGGTGTCACTGTTTTGTGCCCTGGGTGATCCGAGAGTAAAACGAGCCAGAGTAAATCAGATCACATACAACTCAGAATCATATACTCCGAAATGCACCAGAAAAATAACCGACAAATTTAGCAACGTTGCACTGATGATCGAGACTCTGTAGACTTTACTTTTAAATGCTGCGCTACCAGGCGCAGCCAGCTTTCCACAATAACGGATAAAAGGTAAAATATTGGCGATGGTAACCAGAACGATGATTTGAAAATAATACTTTTTAAATTAGGTTTTATTGCTTTCTCGAGATTTGATTTTAGTTCAAGCTCAAGTACTGTCAGCCTCTTCGACGCACTTACGGTGTCCGGTCCGTAATGCAATAAGATGCATTTTTCGTTGACAAAAACCTGCGTCCGCAGTTGATGGTGTCGGAAAATTGACGCGATATTACTGGTATGGGTTACTGTGGGTAAGATGCTCCACGTAAAGACATAGATAGATTTGTTTGCTAGAAAGATAGAGTTTTATTGTTATCATCAGAACATCGAAACAAAAGATACTAAGGCTAGAAAACTAGCGCAAAAACAGCCACTGAGAAAGGAATTTAAATGAATAAAATAAATATGTATGTAATAAAGTATGAATAAAAATTAGAATAGAATATAGCTAAGTAGCTAGCTTGCTAGCTTTTTGTTGCTTAAAAACTATTGTGCACATTTTGGGGAGCGGGGAGTGCTAATTCTGAGAAGTGCTCTTCCACAAAATTAAAGGGCTCATTGTAAGAAATGCTCGTTTTAGGAAGTTTGCGTTCTCAACACACCACAATTGACATTACTAAAACAAAATCATATTAAATTTATTGATAAATTTCTTAGCAGCCCTTAGGAAATTACAAAACTATGGAGCTCAACTCAAAACAGAACTATTTTGGTCTAACTTCAAAGACTCCTTTGCAAATAATCGCAGCAAGCCCTCGCAGAGCCACTTCAGCGCACAACCTACGCACTTTTTACAATGCATTCTTCGCGCTCGCCGCGTACTCGTGCGAGTACGCAAATGTTGGCTCAGGCTCTGTGACGTGCCGACACCGACACCGACACCGACGACCGGTCAACTGTCTCCTACTCGTGTGTCAGTAAATATATATTATTAGGTAGGTATGTCAGTTAACTTTGATTTTGAGTCTATATACAGGGTTATTCATAAAGGGTATGCTAAGACGAAAAGGGCTCATAGTACTCATCGATATGAACAACTTTTACTATGGGACCAACCTGGAATTCGCGAAAATAAACAGCTGTTCCATACATTTTGTCGAGTGTCATTGACATTTTTCTATGGAACAGCTGATTTTGTTTTCACGAATTTCGGGTTGGTCCCATAGTAAAAGTTGCTCATAATGATGAGTACTATGAGCCCTTTTCGGCTTAGCATTCCCTTTATGAATAACCCTATATTAGTCGTAACACTACTATGTCAATTCAATATACAAGGGCTTAGGTTTTGTCTGTACCGTAGCTGTAGATATCAAAATGTGACATAGCGGCGCATATTTTTTTTAAAACTTCTTTTTCAAATAATTAAGTACTACTATCAGTCGATTCCCGGCCGGCTAGCTGTTTGAATGATGAATTTAAATATCTGTTCTGGGTCTGGGTGTTAGTTGTCTTTGTGTGTGTTTCATGGCATCCCCGACACAGGATTTATTCCTATGGAGAGCTGTGAGTGTGAAACGTTTATTAATTTATCTTTGAAATTTTGGCTTAGGCTCTGTGACGTGCCGACAGGTCAACTGTCTACTACTCGTGTGTCAGTTAGCTTTGAGTATAGTCATATTATTATGTCAGTAAACTATTATGTCAATTTAGATGAGCTTAGGTTTTGTCCATATCTGCTGTAATTATAGGTGAGCCCAAAATGCGGAATTATGATGCGAATTTTTTTAGCTTACTTTTTTGATTATTCTGTCTTATCAATGTTGGCTCAGGCTCTGTGACGTGCCGACACTGACAGGTCAACTGCCTACTACTCATGTGTCAGTTAGCTTTGATTATAGTAATTAGGTATGTCAGTAAACTTTGAAGCTATTTTGTCAAGTTAAATGGGCTTAAGTTTTGGCTGTGTCTATAGGTATCTGAGGTATCTGTTTAAAGGTGAGCCCAAAATACGGAACTACGATGCGAATTTATTATAGCTTAGGTACATTTTTTTTATATATCTACAAGGGTATAAGTTTTATTTGAATAGACTATAGCTGTATTCAAGCCAACTTGTGAAATTTTGATGCATATTTTAATGTGTACCTATAGTTTTTTTATATTATTATCTATCTCTTAGCAATGTTGGCTCAGGATCTGCGACGTGCCGACACGTCAACTGATTCTACTACTTGTATCTCAGTCAGCTTTGAGTCTACTAGTCATTATGTCTATTTACAAGGGCTTAGGTTTTGTTTGTACCTATGTCAGTTATTCAACTGCCAAGCAGTACCTAATGTGCAAACATTACTGTGTTCCGGATTGAAAGCCAGTGTTTTCAGAGAAATTTCAGGGTAAATAGGAGATTAAACATCTTATATCTCAGGGTGACGAGCGCAGTGCTGTGCCGCGCAGGATCTTGAATTGTAATTTTAGATTGGGCAGACCTTACCATCAGGCAGGATGGTGGTCAAACGCAAGCCTATAATTGAATAAAAAAAACCTGTAATTTAATATGTTTTTTTTTTGCGCGAGAAATAAGCACCACCAATAATAAGCGCTCTTTTCTCCAGCGGCATTGACTAAACGAGGTGTTTGTTTGACTAATGAAACATATCCTATTTAATTCTCAATTTCTCATAATAACCAATTCACTTCAGCACGCCATCTTTTCCAGTCATATGCCAGTCTCATCTACCTTCTGCGCGTTTATATTATCATCCAACCAGCGAGCTCAATCCCTATCCGGTGGTCTTCAAACTATTTTCTAATACTTCTATGCACCGTAACAAAAACGTCTTAATCAGAAAGCTGTATCCACAAAGAACTCGTTTCAAAAGACATCACAAGATTCATAAAGATTCCAATACCGATGGCTGTTTAAAGAAAAACCCCCTCTTTTTACCTACCATCATTACCTCCAACGATAATGCGATTTCGAATTAAATATCTTTGTGACATGTTAGAAAAAGATAATCATCTTATTGATAGTTATGCCGCTCTTTACCGCGGTATGCAGGTATGCAGGTATTACGCGGTGAAGCAAAAAGTTTTTAATTTTACTTACGAGTAACTGATTACTAGGGAACGGATAAAAAGCTTGAGATATGCATGCAAATATGCATAAAAACTGCGTAAAATATGCATGAAAAATTTGTAAAATATGCAACATAATTGATCAGTTTTAGAAAAGTAAAAGGAAAAAGGTGCTATATTTTTTTATTGTTTTTTATTTCTAAATCAGTATAAAACGTAAACATTTTAAAATTTTAGACACTATCACTATCACTAGATTTTAGAGAAAATGTATCCGCTGAAAATGGGATAAATATGCAATTCCATAATTAATTATGCAAATGCATATAATCTGGTCGCTACTGATTACTTTATCGCGTTCAAACGAGGCATCTTTTCTTTATCAAACTATAGGCTTGCGTTTGACCGCCATCTCGCCTGGTGGTAAGCAATGATGCGGTCTACGATGGAGCACGCTTGCCTAGAAGGAACCGATTCACTCGCGACTTGAAAACTCCCAGATTATACCTATCAGGAAACACCCACTCGGGCAAAGCATGCGACACTCTTTCAGTGCGCAAAATGAAAGAGGAATCAAAGCGTATTTTTGGATCGCAAATACTTAGGTCACGTTGCGCCCAATTTTGAAGGCAGTCAAGAACTTTAGGCCTAGCGAAAAACTTTAGGCCCAGCGCCATTTGCGCTCGCCAAACACCCGGTACGCTGAAGCGACCTCAGTGAGTGGCCAACAGCATTTAGTAATTCCAAAAAAAAAAAAATCGTTTGAAGGCAGTTTGACAGGTCAAGGTTTTTTTTTAGCTGACAGTATAAATAAACTCTTTATTGTTCACACCAGAAATTACAAACAAAAGATAATAAACAACACTAGAAACTATTGCAACAACTGCCAGATCTATTTTTTCTAAAAGTATTGATGTCTTTGTCTAATAGGTTGCAATGACAAAGACAGAATAAAGTATTCAAACTTGGGCCCATTATCGTTGGAAGTTATACTATAACCAGCTCGTTGGGTCTGATGTATGAGCCTTTTTCGGCTTAGCATACCCTTTCCTTATAACCCTATATAGTTTACCTACTAACTGTGCTGCGCAGTTTGGTTCGCTACCTTATAGATACCGGTACTTCGGGATAAAAAGTAGTCCATTGAACTAATCCGTTCAGCCGTTTTATCCTGAAGAAACAAGAAACATCTTATCTCTAACAAACTTTCCCAGTCATACAATAAGTCTAAATCATCTACCTCTATATTCCAAAAGACGCTGAATACTCTGACACTAAGACTCCCAATTCGTAATAAAAAAAATATTAGATATCAGTTCAATCCACCCTCATCACTTGAAATTTTACAATACCCTACCCTATATAAAACATGGACGACTTAATGCAACATCTACTCACGCTCTCAACTTTTTTAAATTAAAATTACCTTCAAATTCAAAATCATTTCCCAAAAACCAGCGCATCCAATGGCCATCCATATCTGCAAGGACCTTAATTAAATATCTCATCGTTATTGCATCCCGTCATAAATTTCGCGAACGGGGCGTAACCGATAGAATTTAATACAAAATCAGGCGAAATACGCCATATTGATGTGTATATTTTTTTTCTCCCTCACCACCCTCCTCCCTACATAATTGAACATTCTGAAAACTATCACGGTGGTAAATGACTCCCCCCGCAACCCCCGCAGTTTTCCAACATGGCCGCGATCAATAATTTGGCTGGGCAATGACTGTGATGACTTGGGCATGCGCACTGGGCGCATTCCGAGTCATCGGCAAAACCTGAACTTGACTTGGCGAAAACGAAAGTTGGGCGAATGTTTCTACTACATTCTTGGCATTCGGTGCTACTCTATGTTTGTACAAACTTATGCTACAACTTGGTCGTGGTGTTTTTTTTTAATTTGAAGATTTTAAAGAAAATAGATATATTTTAAAACCTGTCTAAGACAATAATCTGGAAGAAGCTGAAGAAACAAAAGACACTGACGAGAGAAAAAGAAACGATGAAAGAACAAATTTATATAACAAATTGAATTCTGACGCCGTTTCAATCGAGCGAGTAGTGATTTTGGTGAGAGCGAGCGAGACAAACAGAATTCCATTTTGTGATAATGACGCCGCGTCGACATTTTTCGTACGCTCTCGTGAGCACGGGCAAATGAACTCGAATATTCTAGAACATTTCAAGTTTTCGGAACTGAAAATGGAACCTATCGTTGATTAAGGGTTTAATATTATTATAGTTGCTCTAATTGATACTATTTCTTTTAGCGTATATTAGATCAATACGATTTAAATTATTCTTGACAAGTTAAAACATATTTAGCACGATCGTCTCAGGAAGGTCTCGATATGGGGTGTAAATTTTAACTTGTGAATTCACAATTTGAATGACTTCATATTTAGAAACCTAAAACACAAAATTAATATAACACACACAATTTAGACACTCTGCTTGATTATGGATATTTTTTCACTGAAACAAACATTTTTAAATAATTTAGTAGAAATTTAGTGTATCAAGCTTATAAAGAAATTCTTACCAGTTTGTCTTCCTTGATGGTATTTGTGTCGATCTGGTTCTGGAAACTTGCTGTTTCCTTTGTCTCTATCTCTATCTTCTTTAAATTCCCTGTCTCTGTTTTCTTTCGAGATGTTGTCTGAATTGTAGTCAGTTTGATTGTTTTTCTGATTACTTGTTGTTATTTGATTGTCTTCTTCTACGTCTTCTCCAAGTATTGTCTTATGTGTCTAATCCTCTTCAAGCCCGTTAATTAGATACGTACTCATATAAAAACGTTTAGGTATAGAAATAACGGAAATATTTAACTAAGTCTTATAATTAATTTTTAATTGTAATTTTGTACTATCAAACAAATGTAGAAGTTGTTTCAACAGGTAGGTAAACTCGGTAAATTTAGGATTTTTTAAACTTTTTTTCAGTAATTTATCTTACCTTTTTACTTATAATTTAAGGCCAATTTAAGGCACAATTTAATTTGGTTTGCTTTATTTTGTTTTTCACCTCCCATATAATCAGGAACGGTCGATGAAAAATTGGTCGAAATTCTTCCAAAATCACTTATTTGCCAAAAGTTTCAAATATCACTTAGCCTTAAAGAGTAGTCCAGAGTCTTTCACTAATTTACTTTTACTAATAATATATAGAGAGTCTGTATGTAAAAATCAATGTAACTCAAATCGAAAAGTTCCAAAAATAACCAGGTTGTTTAAATGTACTCAAAAAACTGAAGACTTTAAAATTCTCTTTTCTATTGTTTCCTTGTAATAACGGTTGATATAAACATAAAACTTGTTCTATTGCGAAAAAACGTGTTTCTTTATCGTCAAATGGCGGTAGTTGTTATTTGTTGGTTCCTATCTTCCCCTCGGTTACGAAATCTTGGGGATTTTAGGTTTCTTGCGCATTTAACTTATGGGTATCCGCATTTATGATGCCATGGTATTCTGAGCGGTCCTCCCATGTATTTTTTCCTCCTTCTCTTCTTTATTGTTTCAGGATTCCCTTCCCGGATGATCGCGGATGTTTCTGTAGCCCTGTAGCGACGGATCCGAGCAGGAATTCCTCCAGTTGCCTTATCACTAGTTTACAGTTTGTAGAAATTAAACCGGTTTTAAATCTATTGTGAGAGTTCAAGTGTTGCAGAATACTATTGTTACTATTACAAATCACTTAAAAACTATTTGGTTATATTGTGAGTAAAATGAATGTCTGTCTATTGCATAAAACTATCGCGTGAATGTGACGGCGGGCGTTAGATGGACGCATGCGCGGCTAATTTTGAATTTCGAACCAAATTATTGGTATATAGAATTCGTTTATTTGAAATTTAGGCCGTTGAGTTTGTTTTTAAAATGTTTTTGAAAGTCTTTTGTTTTTTAAGTTTTTTGCGCGTTGCGTAGATGGAAAACACGCGGCGTGTCGGGCCTCGCCGGTCACACTGACTCCGGATGGCCGGTATGCTGCAGCAATGGGCAGTTTGGGGGCATTACAGTGGGATGGGGCACCCCACGGCCCTGCACCACCCCACCCGTCCCAATGATTCGCGTCTACCTCGGAATCATCAAATAATGATTTCATGTGTTTATTATAAAAAGCCCACGCACACATGCAACTGCGCTAGGAATTTCCTGAGTATGCGTGCGTGTGAGTGCTCCGTTTGTTTGTTATTTGAGGCCATTAGAATAAACTATTTAGTTGATATTAATTTTCATGGGTTGGTTTATTAAAATGGATCGATCGAGGTGCATTCAATACATTATGGATCGTCGGTCGCCTACCCTTCCGGACTTCCGGGGTGGCGCGAATATACATATCAATACTTATATTATAACTTACCTATAATATAGAAACAAGCAGTTAAGTATACGCACATACCTAGAATATAAATAAGCTGTAATGAGCTCGAGTTTTACGTGAAGGAAAATATATTATTGTTTTATTTTGCAGCGACGGTAAAGCAGGTTCGCTTGTAGTAACTATCTAACTACCCTCAAATGCTGAAGGAAATTATTTTTACTATGGATACTGACGTGGTTTTGATTTGACACACAACGTTTTACGTGGTCTTCGTTTACGTGGTTTTGGTTTTCTATGCGGTTTAAGTTTTACGTGAGTACATTTAATCTTTTGAGTTAAAGATCGATCTTCGAAAGTTTGGTCATTTGATTTAGTTTTGTAACTAACACGGGAGGGAATAGATGATGGTGATGAGATGATGATGATGAATCATCATCATCAGCTCATCACTAGCTATAATGCTATAGCTAGTACCTACTCTACACTGCACAATGTACCTGTATAGGTACGCTGCGTAATCTGCCAGATTAAAGGGTATGCAAAATTCTATATGTCATTATTAACTGCACAGCCGTGGAGCGCTCAACGCGTGCGTGTTAAATATTTAACGAAACTAGCGGTTTGCTGCTGCTTTGCTTGTAAAAAGTGCGTAGATTTTTCTAAATATCGTTCTAATAAATAAAATTAATATCGTCGTTAATGGGTTGATTACAACAACCCATTAGTAACAGTGGCGAGATAATGGCATATTCAGCCGAGTGAACAAGTCATGGTTTTAGTGACTGTCTCGCCTCGTCAAAAAGTTTAAACAAACCGAGGGCACTGACTCGCCACTGTACTCGTTACGTGTAATCAACCTATTAGTTCAAGTCGTCAACTGGCAAGAGACAGTAGACTGAGATCAACGGCTTTTTCATTGGCACAGAATCTGAACGGCTAGACGAGAGTGCTCTTAGCGGTAAGACCACCAGTTGTTGCACTAGTTATATGTGTAAATTCTTATTATTATCTTTTTATTTTTAATTTCTGGTGTGCACAATAAAGAGTTTATCATTCTGAACGGTTTTTCGCAGCCGATGATTATGGTTTTTTTTATGAACTCTATAACAAAAATGAAATGCAAGTGACACCACGGGACAGGACTAGTGAAACAGCACACGTATTAACATAAAAGTCACAAACCAAGTTTTCATATACGTACGTGAAGTCCGCTGTAGCGTCAGCAACAAAAGCTTTTTAATTATTTATGTGAAATGGTAGTGGAATCGAGATTAGCGTGTCAGTCATCCACGATGGGGTAGGACGTGCGGAAAGGTTAGCAGAGTAGGATTCAACTAACATTTTAGTGCGTATGCCATCAGAGGGTGCCGCTGGCGGGCGTAGAATGCATAGGTACATTTTTTTATACCTCTAAAATACTTGCTACGCACGTTCCGTCAGAGCTTACTTGGTGAGCGGGCTCTTTTCCGCAACTAGGCCGTAAGTCGGCCCTTTTTGCGTGACCAGGTGACGGCGGCTACTCCAGCCACCCGATGTCCTCCAGGAAGTCCAGCAGCTTGCGTGTCACGCTGCAGGCCTCCCGTAGGGTTCCCGGTTTTCCCAGGAACTTCGCTCTTTGGGACGCCACGCTTTCGCACTCCATGAGCACGTGCTTGGCCGTTTCTTCCGCCTCCATGCATCCTCTGCACAGGGGGCTATCTGTGACACCTATAGTGAATCCGACAGAGCTTATGGTAGGCCTAACTATATTGCCCGTCGGGGCTGCGAGTAGATGTTACCGCGGCCTCGGCGTCACAAGGGCGTAGAAGGAACATGGGTGGTTTTTGGTCAGTAGAAGTCTGACACTCCCTTCCGCTCTGCCCAAGAGTGGGAGGGGTCATTTGATGATTTCCCACCCCCCAAAAAAAAAAAAAAGGCCTAACTATATTATATACCTCATATTATAAAGTAAAGTTTGCTTTTGTGTAAGCAATTATTTTATTGTAGAATACTAATACTTACGAAATATAACTAATTAATAATAAAATAATTACTTAGGTAATTTAAATAACCTTCGATTTAGAAAGTAAATTAAAGAATTAATGAGATGTCAAAGTAATGATCGGTGCATTTGTAAATTCTGGTATAAAGACTGAAGTTTATTTTTCTCTGTTTCTATGTATTTAGAAAGTCATGTATTATTATAGAAAAATAAAACTATTACGAGTAGATGCGAGTAAGGAAGTATCTATGTATGCTTATTACTTCTTTTCTGAAACGGCTGAACAGAATTACTTAGGTTGTTTAATATGGAAGCTTACAGCCCTAGTATCAGAATTTGAAGGCCGCCTTAAAGACTATAAAGAGCGATGGCAACGAGCTTTTTTGATATCAAATACAATTTAACCTAGTTTTAGTTTGAGATAGTAATACAATTTATTTATATTTGGTGTCCAATCAAGGAGTTCTGTATTGTATACAAAAAACAAATTACATATCGATACCTTAATTTGCAAACCTAATAACTCCATTTTTTCACGAAAATTACATTTTGATAGCGGCAGAAACTAGAAAAAATGTAGTTTCTAAAAAAAAAAAAGTGGAGTTATTAGGTTTTTGCAAATTAAGATATCGATTTGTAATTAATTGATTGTCCGAAAACAAAGATCTGTTTGGATTAGATTGCTAGATAATTATTTTTTTTCGATTTTCTTTTGTCATATTTTTATTTGTCAACGGTACAACTCCTGTCACGGCCATAAGCCTACCGAAAATGCGAACGCACCGTAAAAATGATCAGAAATTAATATATTGGACGCCTGGCTTACACTGCAGAGCCTGGCTTCGGCCCGCGGATTTACTCGAATCATTGTAATGGCCGATGGTAATATGAACAAATAATTAAGTAGCCTTAATGAGTTCGAAAGCTAAAGTTTTCAGGTGCATTAACTGAACAGGCGCGATAATCGTAATGTAGAGTTATAGAAATAAAAAAATAAATAAACTACAATAAGTATCTATCTATTATAAACTATTAATAACCAGCGTTAATTTTTTGTGTTTCTTTTTTATTATAAATTAAAAAAACAATTTTGAGGTTTTGATTTTAAGGTCTCACTCATCTATGAACCCTGCTCAAAATTTGTCACTGGCTTCGCCCGTGATGTTCACGAGAACTGGTCCAGACCATTTTAAACAGTGATTAACTGTAAGTAGTGTTTATAAGTAAACCTAGAACTATAAAGAATCACTTGCTAAAACATTTGGTCATGCTCATAGATATATTTCAGTAATTGTACAAAAGAAAATGTAGTTTTCATTACAAAGTTGTCCAACGCGTTTCGAAAACCGTATCGGTCATACATCAATAAGGCTTAATACAGGCGATTCGCGATGAAACTACTTGTATTAATCACACGAAAGCGACCAATTTATCTATATCGCTGGCCAAATAGAACAACTAAAATTTTTCAACAAATGACTGTCGATTTTGTTCGGGAACTGCAATGGTGGCGGTTCAACGAACTGCATCTATAAGTTTGTCGGGGTGTATAGTGCGAGCGGCGATAGCTTTTATAGGTCTAGATAGAGTTTTATCTTGCGTCTCTTTCTGGCTACAGTGTAGACTATCATCGTCATGATGATTCCCCCTAAAGGGGGGTTTCTCCCCTTTCCCCCACGTCAATACACACCAAACAAGGCCTCGTAGATAAAATAAACGCACACATCTACATGCCCACTTAAATCTACTCACACTACAATGATTTTATACAAAATTGAGTAGAGATAATTACATTAACAGAATATATGGACGGTGTTATGTACTGGGGGGGTATGTGCTATGTACTGTTATGTAAGAAAGGGGGATGTTTTTCGGGGTTTTTTGAAATTTCGACGCTGCCTGTCGCTCGTGCAAATTTAATGGATTTTCGAAGTGCTCGCTGTTGGATTTGCAATTGCCTTTTTGAAATGGATTTATTGGACGGGCGACAAATTTTTAGTGCTTGTGAGGGGACAGTCTGTCTGTCTATATCTTTGTTTTTTATAGATTGAAAACAAGTTAAGAGTATCTATAGTATCTTTCTTTGATTGAAAGCACTTTTAGTATCGGAATCATTGTGTTACCTCAGTAGAAAGATTTTATGCCAGAACTATTTCTAAAAAGTATTAAGAACTAAGAACACACCTGCATACGAATCAAAGTCTAATTTATTCTTGATCTGCTAGACAATGAGCCAGGTTCACAGACAAAGATTTTAGTGTTCATTCTGTTGCATCATATCCTAAACTAAAGTAGATTTGGCATACCTATCTAAAATTGTTTCATCCATTTCGCTCGAATTAAAATAAAAATAAAAGTTGATAATTTTGATCATGTTAGATTAATTTCAGTTTTTTTGTTCTATGATAGGCTTGCGTTTGGCCGCCATCTTGCCTGATGGTAAGCAACGGTCTACGATAGACGCTTGCCTAGAAGAAATCGATTCACTCGCTACAGTTACAGTTGTCAGTTTTGCCTTCTGACATCTTCGACCGCCCGACGAACACTATCGAAACTGCAAATGGTAATTTTTGCAGGAGAGCAATTTAAAGTCAAAAAACCTAAATAAATAGGTTAAAAATTTAAAATAAATGTGTAGTATCAATTTTGTTCTATTTATAATACACGTTTTTTTTTTCAGAATTTCATGTTTTCCTGAAAGTATAGTAAATACTAGTATAATAAATTATTAGTACAATGAAAAAATCGTGATTTTGCAGTTTCGATATCTCTGTTAGTGGTTTTGACATAAAAAAATGTTTTGACTAACATGACGGCAACCTGATAATAGTAATGATGGTCGATAATGAACTTCAAAAATTAGCCGATAAGGCTGGTCTAACATTCAGGCAATAGGCGTAGGTATGACTACATTCCAGTCATCTAACTCGCTGCTTCCGAACCAGCGAAATGCCTGTTACGTTCTATAGAGTCCTGGATACCTACCTACTATACAGGGTAATTAGTAAAGGGTATGCTAAGATTTTTAAGTCGAAAAGAGCTCATAGTAGGTCTCATAATTTTGAATGAAAAACAAAAAAAGACATTTAGAAATCGCGAAATTAAAATCCGCTGTTAAGTATAATTTGTTGAGTATCATTACATTTCGCTGTCCCCGGAGAACAAAATGACAATCGCCATTGTCTTGTTGTTAATGTTATGCTTTATTTGACTTTAGTGAAGCTTAATACATCTATACAATTTTTTTCATATTTTTCTTGCGGTTATTTGTAAAGTTGTAAAACAATGTAATAATATTCGAAGTTTTTTATAACATATAAAATTACACGAATAAAATTACCAGACCACATTGGTCAACATTTCTCAACAATTATCAAAATGATAAAATCATTTGCCATAATACTCCCGTACAAAGAAGTCTGTAAAATAGCATAATGTATATTGTCATTTTATTCGCGAAAAATATGTCTTCGTTCTATTCTACTATGTTCGGTTGATACACATCGTTTATTTAATAATTAACGGCGAAACATAATGCTATCTCCTCTGTCACAATTATAACAATCACGCTAGAGAGTGATAGCACCATACAACATTATATGTGTGCTCCTTGGCGCGTGGCAATCTTTTCATTACCATTATTTTCATTATTTGAGCCCTTAGTAATCATAGAATAAAATTATAAGACAATGTTGCAATATTTATCCGCGCTTGGACAAACTGAGAATAAAAGGATAAGAGACAATAAAAATATTGACCCAGATGAATTTTTGCATATTATCTTATTTTGTTAGTATCTATTTAATTGCTAATGTTATTAATCATCTACAAAGACGAAAAGAATACTTAAAAAATTAACTTTAATCTGAATTATCTTACTGCTAATAATGTCCAATGATTCAGAAGCAAATAACAAAATTCGGTTTTTGATTTTTCCTGGAAAGTTGACTTTTTGCAATTGTCATTTTGTTCTCCGGGGACAGCGATTTTCCCATGGAAAAGATTTTTTTTTTCGATTTCAGTGTTGATCTCATAGTAAAAATTGTTCATAATGATGCGCACTATGACCCCTTTTCGGCTTCGCCTACTCTTTCCTTATAACCCTGTAGAATACGTCATGAATACCTACCTATAGTAGGTACTAATAGTATGCTAGCGTAACTGCGTTTCGCCTAGTTTTCCTATTATCATTTTGGACTTTCACCCATTGCAATAAGGGTGGTTTTAACTTTGGATTTCGGTTCTAAAATAACGTTAGAGTCAATATTGAACGTAAGTTCTCTCCATTCAATGGTTACAAGAAGAGATCACTCGTAGCGATAAGGCCGCCATTTATGGCACTATAGTTGGCAAAGTGTTTTCTCTATTTGTAATTTAAATTTAATTTTTTAGGAGACGATAGAAACACATTTGATGACCCAAAAATAAATACTACTTACCACAATTATTTAATAAAATTTTAATATCCTACTCAAAATCAAGTTGTAGTCATCCCACAGCTGGGACAGCAAGTTGGGTGTACTTGATGATTGGTTAAAATTAAAAAAAAATAGATACATAATAGTTAGATCAAGAAAATTAATTAGGTACATTTTTTGAAACTTTCCTTTTTTTTAATAAAAATATCGCTAAGTTGTCATCTCAAAATTTTCAGGTTCGTATTAGTGTGTGAACCCACTCCCACACGGGTCCGTGAGTGAGGTCAGTGTACACCCCGGGCAGTCCTCGCCCGCAGCCGAACCCGAACGAGCAGAGTCCTACCAGCTGCCCTGATGAGGAGACGGCTGCTCCGCCGCTGTCACCCTGGATCAATGGAAATTGCCTTAGAAAACATTTTATCGCTGGAAATCGTGGTGTTTTTTCAGATTGAAATGGATGAATCTTTGGCTATTTCTTTTGACCATTTTCAAAATTTTGAAGATTATAAAATCACTGAGTGGGAATAAAATAAGTACTAGACAACAACCGGAATTTAAAAAATCAACATTTGTGTTGTAAGCAAATTTTCGTTATTATTTCAGCACATGTTTTTAAATTTTTTTGGTGAGTGGGGATGATTAAAAAAGGGTTGTTTGATTAATATAAAAAAAAAATAAAAAAAAAAATATACCTTATCAATTGATCATCTAATTTAAAGTTTAACAAAACCTTTTAATAAAATATTAAAACTATACCTACTCCTAATAGGCGTGACGAAAGATTTTAAAATCCTCTTCCATAATGTGAGTACACATTTACTATTTACAAAAAAGCCTTTATTTCGGTAATAAACTTAAGTTTAACGAAGTTTGAAGCCATTTTTCACATATTTTTTCAACAGTGCCCGAAAACAGCTTGCTTGTGTCATGGCGTCGATTTGACGTCACAGCATTGTGTCATGTCATTGTGTCTATGCGTGATGAGCGGCGGATGACCTGAGTTTACTTAGGCATGACGTCATACGCTGTGATCGTTGTTTCTGACAAGATGGCCGATTGCTGTATTTTAATGTTTTAATTTATTGAAAATCTTAATAATCTGTTTTTTAAAAATAAAACTAAACATGTGTTTTAAATTTTTTTAATCTGGCTAGTCCCCTGAAAGCATTGAATCGGCGATTTTTTGATACTGTCGTCATGCCTATTATAGCATTAGGAAGGAACTATTTAATTATTACTCGTAGTTATCTTTAATACTCTGAAGTTGAAAATTTGTCTCCAAGCGCCTATTTGTATGATCGGGGTAGCGGCACTTAAAAATAGTTTTCATTCCAGCCAGGCGTTGTACCTATTAGCGACTCTGCCAGCTACTGTAACCTAACTGTTTATGTGCAAGACTATTTTTATATCACTAAAACTAAAACTCAAGTAGATGGCTTCCCTACACCCTACATCACGCATACCTAAAAAAAAGTAGTACCTACTTATTATGATTGGTTTAGCCGTCTCTTTTCTCCACAGAAATTTTATTTCTTGAATTACAGCTGTAGATAAACATTTGAACTATAAACATCTTCAAATGAGAATGTAAAACTTCGGAGCTAACACTTGAACCTAAAGTAAATAATACATAATTTTACTAAGCAACTAATTCAGTTTTATTAGATATCCAGTTTTTTTGGAATGTCATATGTTATGGACCCAAAAATGCTCATGTATGAAGTGGGCAAGTTCCTGTACGAGATTTTAAATAATAATTCCAAAAATAGCCCTGAAAATACACTAACCTTAGTATTTAGTGCCTCAGAATACAATCATAAAAAAGCCGATATTTTTCAAAATTTCAGCAATCACCTGGCAAGCATCCTTCCCATAACCCCCAGCACAGAACATGCTAGAAGTAAGGGTGTGGTTGTACCAGGGCCGCTGAACTTCCTGGCACTCTTCCATTGGAACCACGTGGACTTCGGTTCTTCTCAGGACATCGTTGTATTCTCCCTAAAAATGTCAATATTACTCAATCTTAATTGATAAAGATCTGGTGAGATGGCGATAAAACTCAAGTCTATGCTCATCATCAGCCCGTTGAGTCACTGCTGAGTATAGGCCTCTCTTCTTGTACGGCACTCATCCCGGTCCTGTGCCAATCTTGACCAAATTCGACCCGCGATTTTGGTTATATCGTCGACCCAACGAGCTGGAAGTCGTCCGAAGCCTCGCTCAAGCCTATCACAGAATTAAAAAAAAGAAACTTTATTTCTATTTGATAATATTAAAGATAGTAGAAGAATGGTACCCTTTTTTTTATACAACCGAGAAACTGATTATCACTTACTACAAAAAGATTTTAAACTCAATAATATTGAAATATTCTCCACCATAAAATACCTTACTGAAAAAACTTACTTTCTCCTCAGAAAACCCCCAACCGAACACTCTCAGCGTCCCACCACAGCCCCCACCACAGATCTCTGCTTTCCCCACCAGTTCCCCAAAATAAAGTCCTCGGTAAAGCCTCAGGAGCTGGACGTCATAGTCGAACTCATGACGAAGTTGGTAGTCAGGATGGATGAGATGGGATTGGACTTGCACCTTTCTGCCTTTGAAACGGTGACGGCTGCCGACCCTTATGAAGGTTCCATCTCTGAAAGTTTCATAAGTAAACAAAATAATTGGCTGTGACATACAGACAGACACCGGAGTCTAGTCTTAAGGGTTCTTTTCCGAAGGAAGTTCAGATCCCTAAAAAATAAGAAGTAAAGGACTATGCAATAGAAAATCAGCTTTTTCATAGAAAAATTTCAATGACTGTCGACCAAATGTATGGAAGTCAGCTCGACTTTTTTTCGTGATTTTCGGGTAAAAGATTTCGGGATTTCCCTAGTAAAAGTTGTTCATAATGATGACTACTATCAACCCTTATCCACTTAGCATACACTTTCCTGATAACCCTGTAGTATTGACGCATCACTAACCCACAGTGCGCACAAGTCAGCGCCCACTTCTTCCCCACCAGCACAGCTCCACATTTATCAGCATAGTTCACTTGGTACGGAACTTCTGATGTCTCCACATCTTCACCTCCTAAAATGCTAAAAAATAAGTTGGTATAGAATAGACCAAGTGCCTTTCGGTGTAGGAAACCATCGTGAAGGGTTCCTTCACATATACATTATATCCGAAGAAGAAATTTCAATGACGTATGAGAATCTACCAATCCGCCCTTGGCCAGTGTAGTGGAATACGGCCTGATAACCCTTTAGAATAGATCTGGTATCCCAGCTGTGGGAAAATTAAAGGTTGAGTTCAGTGGCCAGCGCTAAGCATCAGACAATTTTGCCGATGAGAAACCTCTTCATAGAATGCTCTCTTCTATATAAAAGATTGTATTACACCTAAACATAACAGATACAACTATATCAATTGACTGTCATATCATTGCAGACTTGACGCTACAAAACCTACGCTAGCTTTTTTAAATCGGAACCTAAAAACTTATAACTAAACCGTACTTACTTCTTTATAATATTAGTAAAAACTATAGAAGTAGATAATGTGTATAATACCTATAAGAAAGTAAAATACTTCCCAGAAATATTAAATTCTAAACGAAAATATTTGAAATGCAAACTCATTTACCCGTACACGACAATAAATTTAATCTTGACGATAAAAAGTAAAAAATACAGCGCCATTGTTATAGGTAAGTGTAATTTTTATCGAAGGTTTTTATTGTTTGAAACAAAATAGCAGTTTTCTTTTTTCAGGCATACGTCACACCGTCACACTAGAGTCAAACGTCATACAAGTCAACCATAAAATAAATATTGATTAATCAAATTTTAATAGTGAGTAAGAAAGGAAGTTTATCAGGCTAAGCATTGCCATTTTCTGCAGAAAAAATATGACACTAAACACTTATTCTTCTTTTATTCATAACAAAATATTCACAGCGTATGTTTCCTTAATTATTTCACTATTTTCTTCATTACTAAATTACTATCATGTTCAGAATTTGTAATTTCATCTAAAAAGAGTAGTAGCTACGTTTAAAAAAAGTTTTATCCTACATCTCTCATACACTTCCGTTAGTCTACAATCACTATAGTCTTCAACTAGTCTAGCTTCAGTCCTGTGACTTCTTCTATCCAAGGCCTGACTTTCGCCACTTTGCTGTAGACACCGAAAGAGCCAGGAGTTGCGCAGCCATAGCCAAAAGAGACCATGCCTAGAAGACGGTCGTAGGCAACAGCTGGTCCTCCAGAATCACCCTGGAAAGAAAATTACTTTAGTTGACGAAAAAAACGTCTGAGAGTTTTTTTGGGAGCAATGATGCAGTCTACGATGGAGCACGTTTGCAAGAAGAAATCGATTCACTCTCGACTTGAAGACACCCGTATTATGTCTAACGGGGAACACCCACTCACTTAGGCAGAGCATTTCACACTCTGGCCGTTCGGGCATAAAAGATGGCGAGGTGTTTCGTGCGGGTTTTGGTATGTCTAAATAATTGTAAATTGTTGGCCAACCTACAACCTTTTTGGAGTGGTGTCTCTAACATCGGCAACCCAATTTTTTGTTTTTTTTATAACTAGAAGATTATTCGGACTAATACGAGTAAAACCTGCAATTGAATATGATTAGTATGTCATTAAGTCATGGTAGAGACATAGACTGATATTTAGGCCTCCCAAAGTCTGTACAACAAACCTAAAAAAAAAAACTATTAATTCTAAGTACTGCTGCAAATAAAAATAAAAACCTGGCAAGCATCTTTTTTTCCTTCAGAGAAGCCAGCGCAGAACATCCTGGCAGTGAGGCCTCCTCGGAAGTAAGGGAACGGCACGTGTTGGCAGTTCTCTTTGGAAATGATGGGCACGCGGACTGCTCGGAGCACGGAAGAGTATGGACCCTGAAAGGTATGTAAGGCAGAATCGTATAAGTCAAGTGAATATATTCTTAGTGTCAGAAAAGTAACAAGTCATATTAGAATTTCCAGATACTTATTACAATTTAAAAAATAATAGAAAATAAAGATGAGCATGACCATGGATTGATGAATAGAAAACAGCCGAAACATCTACTGAAACACTGCTTCAAGAATACATCCCTAGTAAAAGAATGAAATCAGATAGTGTGACTGTTGACAGACCACAAACTATAGAAATAGAAGAAAATTAAATTGAATAAATAAATAAATTAAAAAAATAATTTAAATAAATTGCTCAGAGGAAATGGTTACAAAATTATTTCGAGACAATAGAAACAATCTTCATCTTTAGTGCAATAGAAAAGACGACACGCGAATAAAAAAATTGTAAGTTATTAAAGACTTAATAAAACTAGCACTGTAGTAAAAATGAAGCAATCCAAGCCAGTGAGACGGTTCGTTCTTCATATTTATTTTAAGTTTTGCAAAATGACGGGACATATTTTTTACCTGCGACACAACCCGATCTATAGGTAAAAGTGTTTGCATCTAATTCTAGTATTGTTAGAATTTGTCAATAAAATTTTGCATTCAATGCTATTCTTTAAATATCCATATATTATTATATTATTTTTTATATATTTATTCTTTAAATTTTTTATTATTTTCCTACTTTTGAACTTACATTTTCTTTAGTATTTCCCCATCCTGTAACAGTAACCACTTTCCCAATGACCATGTCTTCTATATGCGCTATTTGGATTGGCTGTATATTGTCTCCGAATTTCAGATGCTCGTCTAGCTCCAAGAGTTGAAAGTCAAAGTCGAAGGGGTGTTCCTTAGACTTGGCTGGCCAGTTAGGGTGGATGTAGCAGTGTTTGACCGTGATCTTTTGGCCTTGGTTCATGTATTTGGATCCCGCTCTGATGTATGGCTTCTTGCTTTGGAAGATACTTTTTAGGTTAACATGATTTGAACAGGCGTTTACAACAAAATTCATATTTCTAAAGAACCTATTTTGTATTATTAAAGCATGAAATCGAGCAAACATGGTAGAATGACCTAAATCTGGTATCTACTTGACTGTGCTCATTTATAAATTGATCATTATCAAAATTAAGTAACTTTCTTTAAGGGTTCAACTTAAAATATACTTTTATAAAATCTCTTAAGCATTTTCTTATTTTTGAAAATAACAAAAATCATGCTATAGTTATAATTTTCTAATTTCTTCAATGTTAATACTCTAAGGTTTTACTTAATGTGTTTCTAATTTTTTCGCAATATTAACGCACAAAGATTTTTTTTTTTCAGTTTAAATAAATACAACGATATTAACATACCCACAATGTCCAGCAGTAATTACCCATTTCTTATCAATTATCGCTCCACCACAATTCGTTCCATAAGCCACGTGATAAGGGTACAAATTGATATCCACTTCTTGTCCACCGACGATTTTATTCTCTCCATAGTTCGACTCATAATCATAAGACGTTGGCATATCGTATTGATCTCCTCTATTATTATCATCATCTTCATCATCAGTGTTATGTTTAAACCTATTTTTAGCAGGCGCACTTCTGCCAACTAAATATCTTATAATATCGTTTTTATTTAAGTCTGAGGTACCTTTACTTCTGAATTTGCTGTCTCCTGTTTTTAAATCATCGTAATTGTCGATTTCAGGTAGTTCAGTGGGCTCATCGTACATCTCTATGTCGATTCTATCAGAGTTTTTTTGATGGTTCTTGTAACTTCGAGATTTTATTGGTAGTGGTTTCTGGTAGTTTGTTCTTGGTTCATTCGAGTATGGTATAATTATAATGTTGTAGTCTGGAAATCAAATAGAAAATAAAGTATTATAGTCATAGCATTAACATAAAAGCTATTTTCATACATTAGCAGTTTAACATCCCGTTTTACCCTTTAGGGGTTCAATAACAAAAAAATGTTTTTCTTGATGCGCGCCTTGATCATGCCAAATGCGTTTTGGCTTTCGTGCTCTAGGCTGGAGGTATTACATTAATTTTGTTTGTCAGTTAGGACTTGGGACGCATTTAATTATATAGACATATACAGGACTATAAGGAAAGGGTATGCTAAGCCGAAAAGGGCTTGTAGTACTCATAATTATGAACAACTTTTACTATGGGGCCTTTTTTTTACTTATAACCTAAAATAGAAAATGAAAATAAAATATACTTACTGTCTAGAGGCTCTGGCATAATATAACCTAATAATAATAACGTAACAATGCTACTGTAATACATAATCAAATCTTGTACCAAAACTACTTATTAACACTGCATAGACAAGACAGTCTTTTCTTAAATGCGGTGCTTAACAGTACCAACTAAGATTGATAAAAAATGTCATTTAACTTGCGCGCAATACAAAAACGGAGTGCCCAGTTAAGTACTACACAATATCACTTAACTTTGACAAAACTTTATAAGTAAGAGCCTTCAACAACATTAAAATATAACTAACGTCAATTCCAAAAAACAATGGTTTTTCGATTGCCGAGTTAATTTAGCGTGAAATTAAAATACCTACTAAAAGGTTATGTAATTCAGAAACTCGAGTTGAAATTGATTTAATCATAAAGTACAAGAAATTATTCTGGAAATGTGGCTGTTCAATAATTGAGCGATTTGCTCGTGTAGTCTCAAACGCAAAAATAAATTGTTACTAAGGTAAACTCTCTATGATTTAGTGTTTTGGTATTTTTTACACTCTTCGATAATGACTTTCTATGACCCAAAATAAATGGGAATACCCAAAACAGTAGGTATTTATAACTAGATAATATTTAGGTAACTGTTTTGAAAGTCATGACGGAAATTTAAAAAAACATTTAATTTTTCAGGACTTGTGAATGATAATTTTGTTACTTTACCTACTTACTTTTTCAAAGAGGTTTCTAAATTGTATTCATCATCCAAAGTTCCTAACAGCGAATTTGTGAAATACAAGTACAGTGCTGCCACCTATTTGATTTTGGAGTGAATGGTAAACTAGGTTGTTGAGTTTAGTGACATCTAGCGGTAGCGAGATGAAGGGCGAATTATTCATTATTTTTAATGTCGATAATGAATTTATATAGTAACCATACTGGGCTATGTTGTATGAATATAAGTTGAGATATGAATATTAAATTATTAGCTTAATAACAACGTGAATGTAAAAAAGAAAAGTAATTTTTTTATTAACGATGTGGACGGTATCCGCCACCTAGCGGTGAGTAGCAATACTAAAATGGAACGTCTTGAGCATTCTCTGAGATTGAACTAAAAAATATAATGTCATCGGCATTATCCTCAGCCGAGAGACTGCGGAAATGTACAGCTGGCATAATGATTCCAGTAGGTACCTACATATGACATTTTTTGTTCACAGGATTCCTAATTTGAATTGATTTTAATTACTAAACTATACGATCGGCTATATTTATCCATGATGCCCCAATATTGCAGTAGGCCCAGCGTAACATCTGACGTAAAACACGCCGCCAGTATTTGATAGAAAAGTGTACGCCATTTACGCCTGTCAAGGGCACTCCTGACAGACGTAAATGGCGTGCTCTTTTCTATCGAAAACTCGCTACGAATACGTCAGAGGTAATGCTACGTCCACAAGTTTAATATCCATAAGCTACAGTGATCGCTTACCATCTGATGGCACATTTGTTTGTTTACCAGATATGATAAAAAGTAGACGGTCACACTGGTAAAAGGTACTTCTTCAGCTAAGATTGACCTGAGAATTAATTCCGAACTTGCACTACTAAGTACTTAATACGTAGATAGGTACGTTTTGATCAAGCATAGCGCTGACTAGCTATCAGACCAATGACTTGCTGCTGTCGTAATTTGAAAACGCACACTGAGAAAAATGGCCATCTAAATTTCGCTAAAAGAATACCTAATGAATTCACTTAAAGTACGGAACATAGGTAGGTACTTACTGATACTACTAAAAAGTACGATGATTAGCACCAGTTTTTACGGTGACAACTATCATCAACCCCAGTTGGCGGCATTTCATGAAATTATTACAAAAGATCAGAAAAAGACATACAAAAAATTTTTTTTTACTATTTTAGCACGGAACCCTAAAAATGAGTGGAATTATGATTTCTGTCAAAGTGAGGCTTTGAAATTTAATAAATATTCTCTCGTATAAGGATGTAAACAAATAACGACAACTAAGTCAATTTCAAAATAATTTATTTCATTTATTGCATTGTGTATTGTGTAGGCATACATACAATGACAATGTATAACGGAAAGGTGTAGTAATACTTAAGGGTGTTCTTCTACACGTCAAAGTGAACTGCTTCTAGAACACAAGTTTGCTAAATTCGAGAAAGAAAATATCGAATCTCCATAGAAAGTTGGTCATGTGACTAATATTATTTATAGGGAGACTCGCTATTTTTTTTTCTCGAATTTAGTAAACTTATATCACATAAGTTGTTCACTTTGACGTGTCGAAGAACACCCTTAAATATTACTACACCTTTCCGTGACATCTTGTTTATTAAGTGTACATGTACAATAGTAGGTAATTATTAGATAGGGTACATAATAAGTACATGCCCTATTAAAAAGTTACAAATAAAGTTAACAAACCAGCCAAGTGCGAGTCGAACTAGAGACAGACAGACGGACTGACAGCGGAGTCTTAGTAATAGGGTCCCGATTTACCCTTAAGGTACGAAACCCTAAAAACGAAACGTTACTACTTACAACTTTTAAGGTTTCCATACAGATTTTATATTAAGTACATTTTTTTGGGAAACGCCGGAAAAATACAATTATCTTCATTAAACTACCTACAATTTAGCCTCAGGCTAATAAGTAATTTAAATCTAACTTATGAAGCCTGCTCAAAGTTAATCATCGCTTAAAGTTCCGTCTTGTTTTCGCGCGTGAAATTTAACGTCAGTGAGAAGTTGTCTAAATATTTTAAGCAGTGGCTAACTTTAAGCAGGCTTTATAAGTAAGAACCCTAGAATCTAGGCTGTTTAATAACTTGAACCTTGGAACTTTTAATAACCTTTCCTCATCTTCTTTAAGGGGCCATCCATAAATTACGTCACACGTCGACTAAGTGTGACGTTGTGTGACAAGAGAGTGGGAGAGGTTCTAAGTTTTGTGACGTCATATTTAGAATTTAAAATATCTAAGTATTAAAAGCGAAATTTAAAAAAATGTACCTACATGTTAAACTTAAAAAATATACTCATATACCCTGAGAAAAATGTCCATCTAAATTTCGCTAAAAGAATGATGAATTCACTTAAAGTACGGAGCATACTGATATCACCAAGAAGTACGATGATTAGTACCAGTTTTTACGGTGACAACTATTATGATAAATGGTTGTCACCGTAAAAACGAGCTAATCATCGTACTTTTTGGTGAATTCATCATTCTTTTAGTGGAATTTAAATGGCCAGTTTTCTTAGTGTATATGGCGTCCTGCCAGGGAGGAAGAGTCTCACAAATCTGACCAGCTGTGACAAGGACGGGGGGAGGAAGGGGTTGAAAAATTATGAAATTAGTGTGACGTAATAATATTTGGATGGCCCCTAAGGCGAAGATAAAATGTTCACTTCCAAAATGAGCCTTAATTATAAACAGTTTAGTGACATATTAATACTGCGCAGTGCGCACTACATTTTTGTATTGAAATACAGACAAATGTAAAAGTATGGCTTTCTGATTTATTACTCTTTTAAAATAAAGCGGCTGAACTGAATTGAAAGATATTTAGAGTAGAGATAGCTTATACCCTGGATTAACATATAAACACATCATCATCATCACATCAAATAACGGGACACACCAAAAATAAACACAAACATAAAATTAAAATACTTCGGCAAGAATCATTCATAGTTTTTTTTTAAATAAAACTTTACATTCTACATCATACTTAACTAATAAATAATCTTTTTAACCAAAAAATAATATAATGAGAAAATAATAATAATTAACTTAGTAAAAAGGGGAATAAAAATAATATGAAAAACGTATTTGTTTATAAGGTTTATTAGTGCTCTTGCGAGCCCTGCATTAAGAATGAAAACTTGTGTCGCATAACAACCAACATAATTATTTAAAACGAATCAACGTTCAAAGCTTGCTAAACGAAGTTTCGTTGGCATTCCGCTCCGCTGTCCCCCGTGAAATTTAGTGAACATTCTGCCGTATAGAATCAGAACAAATGACCGAAGCTAAGCGCGGGGGGTTTACGACAATGCCTATAAGAAAGCGGGCGGCGCGTTATAAAATTTGCATTCGGTGGCGGCGGCGATGCAGGCGGGGGGCGGCTGGCCTAGCGTGGAGACGGCTTCTTATCTATATATTTCTTGCCATAATACATTAATGCCCATCATGTAACTACCGGTAAACTGGCAATGGTTTCAACAACTCAATTGCTTGATGTACCTAAAGAAGAACGTTGCGTAATAGTCGAACACGATGCAATGACAGCAGCAGCGGACGCACGCGGCGGTGACCGCAGCGCTCTGCCGCGAGTACCGCTAGAGAGTACCACAAAAAAGAGACATCGTTTTATGGTTGATTTATGTAGGTACCACCCCCTGGCCAGTGGCCACCTGCTTAGGATGACAAGAAAGCATACCTTGGAGTTGCAAGTGGCTACAGACCCGTCGGCCGGCCCAGATACCGCTGGATTGACGCCGAGCGATCCGACCTTTGCGAACTCCAAGCCGACGACTGGCAGGACACAGCACAAGATCAGGATCTATGGTGTTCCCTGGTGTCGGAGGCCAAGACCCACTTTGGGTCGCTGCGCCAGAGGAGTAAAGTGAGTAAAGTGAAGTGAGCCCTAAAGATTCCACGAGCTAGTTATGAAACTAAACGCTTCGCTCGTGTGAGATAATTCTTGCGAGGGAAATAAAAAGCGTTTGAAGACTTCTTACAAGAATATAGTTCCAATTGGAAATTACACTAATTGCGTGCACATTCTAATGAGTATGGGCCCAGTTCTGTAGTATTGTCGTCATTCTTACTATCTGAACAGACCGAAACCGAGGAAAAAATACGTAAGTATTTGTTTGGTTCAGTGGTATAATTATCCGCCTTATAAGCCAGTGGTAGTGGGTTCAATTCCCGGCCGGGCCGGTTTGAATGACGAATTTAAATATCTGTTCAGGGTCGGGGTGCTAGTCCTTGTCTTTGTGTGTTTCATGGCACAGGTTATCCTAGTGGGGAGCTATGAGTATGAAGCGGTTTTTTTTTATATACTTCTATCGTAGTAATGAGATTGATAAGCCATTTCCATACCAACCTAGCTTTCAAGGGGGGTTGTCCAACCTCTTTGCGAGGCGAAAAAGGGGGGTGGTAGAGTACAGGAAAAAGGAGGGTAGCAAAATTTCCATTTTCTTACGTCTTTCGCTCTCTATGCAGCAGTTTTTGATTAACGGACGAAATTTCATTATGTATTCATCCCCTTGGAGGCTTATTTACTTCACCAACCCCCTTTCCACCCCTTTATTGTTTAGGTTATGTTTAAAGGCTTTTTGAAAGAATAGACGCTTTGGGGTGAATTTGGGGGTTTGTGAGAGAAATAGGTACTTATTTTGTTTAATGAAACTGTAAAAGAAAAACTGACTTCTGCAAGTTCTTTGTTCGCATGAAATTTTGAATCGACTATGGAGTTTATTCTGTTGTCCCTTTAGCTAAACTAAACTAATAATGGCATTACTAAAATTAGATGTATCTTTTTCTTTTCACATGTGAGAAACGGATGATAACAATTTGAGAGCTGCAAAATTTAGTTTTGTTTAAGATATCGTACAACCGAATCAACACCATTGGCATGTTTCAAGAAGCAGTAATTTAAGAAATTACCTACCGCATCTTTGCCAGATATTCCGTCTAGCTGTAGGTATAAAGAAGTTACTGTATATAGAAGAGATTTAAATAGGGGGGCTATGAGTTGAATTAATAGATTTAAGATTGCGAGAAAACGAATACCAGTATCAACGGTTAACTTTTTCTTTTCCAGCCAGCGCGCCACCATGGAGGTTAGCAAGCTGTGGTGAGGTTGGTCACCACAGTAGTGTGCAAACTCATTACTGTCTTCCAAATCAAAGGACACTCTTTCTAGTGTAAATAGAAAATAGTTATAATAAAACCTAAACAAACTATTATCCTAAAAAGATTGATCATTAGCAGATTCGCCTTTTCTACATAACACCGATATATATAGGTTAATCTATTCACCAGTAACTGGCTGGTTATAATAATACTGCAGTGTCAAAAAAGAAAAAGAAAACCCTCATTCCAAATTCAAATCGCAATTATTACAAAGAGTAGACATAACAGAGAGTACATTTTTGAACATACCTGCTTCGCTGCAAGATAAGTGTAATAAAAGTTTGCCTAATGTAGAAACTTGGTAATGTTATCGGTATACGTGATCTCACCGGCTTTTCGGGTTGGCGGGAACGCGTGCCAACTAACGTTTTTCGATTTGAATTTGGAACGGCAAAAAGTGTAATTAGGCTAGAGATGCTCGGTTTGAACTTAGGTTGGTACTATGGTTTTACGAACGTAAAAAAGAACAAATTATAACACCACACTACCACGATTTTGTTGAATCAAAAGTAGATGTATCCCAGTTTCTATTAGAAGCTGGTAAAGTTATCATACATTGTATGGATACAATTTAACTTTTAATCATTTCACTGCTGGGATACAGGCCTACCGTCAGGCCTTCCCCTACACTGGTCAAGTGCGGGTTGGTGGATATCTAGTGTAGAAAAATACTACTACCATAGATAGCTTTACATGTTACCAAAGATCATAAAAATATATAAATACAAGGCAAAAAGAAACATCGTTTCATGGTTGACATACTTATCTAAAAAATAATCCGAACGAAACGCTTAAAATTAATACCGTGAAAGCCAGAATGCTCTCAGAATGTGTGGAATGCTCTTGCTGAATGAGTGTTTACCAGATTGATATAAGAAAAATACAGATGTTTTCAAGTCGAAAGTGAATCGGATTGTTGTGTTCCATCGTTCTCTAAAAATGAGCGAAAGCTTAAAAAGACGGATAAAATCAAAGTTTTATTTTCGACAATATGTTTTTTTAACTTCAATTTCATCCGTTTTTTTAGTTTGTTCTTTGTTTGTTTTAGTTTTTACTTTTAACAAATGCTACCCATCCACTACGACAATCGTTAAACAGTTGAATCACTCCTAAGTGCTAACCCTGTTCCATTTTCGGATCGACTTTCGGCCCAACAGTATCCCCCGCCGCTACCTCGTAGGTTTCTTTCAGTCGTTACAGTCGAGTTTTAATCGACTTTACGGGCCTCTACATTATTACTGCACGCTTTATAATATTAGTAGGTAATCCTTTATATTACTATGTAATAAGTTATGCGAAAGTAATGAAAAAATAATAATAATGACGAAAAATTGTTTATTTCCATTTTTGGTTTTTACCTACCATGTATTTTGTAAGTTTTCTGTTACATTACAAATGTTCTTTTTTTTTCAAATAAATCTGTTTTTGTGTTCTAATTCGCCTGTTAGTATGCGGTGTGGTTGAAAATGAAGCACGCATACTGTCACGTGTGCTAATATACCCACCTAATAATTATTAAGTCTACAATAAAAAAAAATATTTATTGTCCAAACCAGAAAGTCCAAACTAACAGATATAATTACGCCTAAAATAGTGCAACAATAAGTCTTCGCTAAAAGTGATCTTTTCATCATTATCATTTTTCTACCCATAGGTACCTACATGTTTGTGGTTGGTGGTATGAATACGTTTTATTCATATCTATCAGGCAACCTTGACAGTTTCGCAAAAAAAGGTTTTATAAAGAAGTTCTGATTATGAATACTGACGTGGTGGTATAAGGTTCGGTTTTTAAATTCAATTTAAAAACAGAATGCCCAGACACCGCTCCTTATTTTCATTAAGTTTTCCTATCGCGATTTGATACCGTCACTTCGGCAAAGCTCGTAGATTAAACCCTGAATGAAAGCTTACATTTGCATAGAAATTAAAATTTACCTGGACGGAGTAGTGGACCCAAGTGGAATTCCTTTGCGCAACTATGGGCGGGAAATTCGAATTTGGAACGAAGAAACCAGTTTGAATTTTGAGCGGCGATTGACTTTTTAATTTTGTGACTTGGTGAAGTGGTTTCAATCAGCCTCAAATTGAATTTAGATACTTACACTGGTATGTATTCTAATATTATAGATTGGTAAAGTTTGTATATTTTTAGAGCGTAGGTAATTTCGGAAAGTGATCATCAATATCCGTTGATTCATAAAAAAAAAGAGTGAAAACGTATCAACAAATACACAAACTCATTTTGAAATTACTGCATTACTATTTACCAAAATAAAGTCGCTTTATTTCCTTGACATAAGTTTTAGAAAATAAGTTTTAATTGTAGATAGATAGATCACATGTCGTTTTCAACAGAAAAATAATTATATTGCAACAAATACTAATTTCAACGTAAATACCTAGCCTACCGAACAACAATATAAAATCCATAATTTAAGCAAATGCTTAAATAACCGTCTAAAAATACAAAAATAAACCTAAAACTTAACACCCCGAAATAATACGGCGAATTCGCGAGACCGAGTTTACACCTAAAACGTATAAATATTACCAAAGAAAATTATATCTGAAGTTCAACTGAGGTATTCTCGAAAAGATATTTGGTAGAATTAAAACAACACTTCGCCGAGAGAAAAGTGGTTCCCCCTGTCCCCACCCACCCCGCCGGGGGTGGGGTGTGCCCAATCCCAAGATGGCTTCTTTTAAATGGGGTGGACTGTGCCCCTCAAGAATAAAAGTATGCCGTACCTTCCGCGCTAAGGTGGGGCTGGGGAGCGCGCTTCGATTACGCGCCTCCAAATTGCTTTTTGAAATTCGAATCGTCCTTGTTCTTTGTTCGAATTTGAATTTTTAATTTATTTTATGTTGATTTGGCTTCTGCGATGAATTGTTGTTACAGTTTTTACAATGTATACCTAATTAAAAATTACGGTGACATTTATTAGAGATTTTATAGAAGTCGATATTCGAAGTCGTAACTATGGCTTTAATCTTTTTGTATTATTACGAATAGTATAAGGAGCGAGTTGCCTTTAGATAAGTAAAGTTTGGTTTTATAAACTTTTGTTTTTCCTTGTCTTTTTTGTAGATACAATATTGAATCAAATTTCAAAACTACACTACAAACAATAATTTTCAGAACAAGAGGTACCTATGGTGCCTTCTTTTAAGTATTATTAAAACTAAATTTATATCCTTATTTACCTTCTATTTGAAACTTAAATGATCCAATATAAGTTCATCCCTCCAAACTTTCTAATTCAAGTTTCATATGCCAATATTTTACTATTTACACCAATATCAACTTTAATTTAAAGCCAACAAAAGCTTATTTCCTCTAATCAAGGGCTGAAGGTCTTTAACCTTTACATATTCGTTAGTGGGTCAACGTATGAGAACGTATGTTTTGATTGAAGGCTGTAGTAGGTATTTAGGTCGCGACGCGGTGAGAAGTGGCGTATCTGGGATTAGCTGTTTAATCTTTGTGGATTCTTTTTTTAAACGTTAAGCTTACTTCTTTTTAAAATTTAAAAGTGATTTTATTTTGTAGTTTTTAACTTCTAATTTCTCCGTAACGTAACTTGTCATTTAGATTCTAAATTAAATAAATTTTTGTACCTAGAGTTCTTTCATGACAGTTTTTTTTTTATATTTGATTTGACTGAATTTGTATTTGTAACTGTTTTTTGCCTCATTATAGTTTAAATTAATGTTCGAACATATTTTGTCCAACATAAGTATAATTTCATATTTTCAACATCTTAACAATGTTCTTAGAATATTTATAGAACTATAGAGATTAAACTTCATATTAGGTAGTTATATTGAACTAAAAACAAATTTCATTTCCAGCAAAAATAATTCCTTATCCAAATTATTAAATTACAGCCTCTAGACCGCTTCTGCTACCTTCATTAAAACCTAAACTTTTTAATTTACGTTCCAAATTTGAACCGACGTCATCTGCGCAAAATGCCTCTACTTTTTTCTTGCACAATAATTTTGAAAGCATAATTAATCGAGCCGCCGGGCGCGCTTCTTAATTGAATCTCTCCCCACCCCCTAACGTCCCCTAGGAAAAACAACCCTTTCTTATTTTTCCACTCTTTCCCCCTTGCAAGACGATAAATCCTTGCTAGAGACAGTGGGGAGATCTCTTACCAACATGACAACACTTTGCAAACAACAACCACAACTAAATTACACCTTATTGTTACTTACATAGAGGTTATAATCGTAGAAGGTTGCAGTGTGAAGCGAAAGTAAACGTGGTGATTTGAAACAAGAAAAAGCCTACGCGATCCGTCATTGGAATTCCGCGGGCGAGTTTGAAAGCGGCTCCATTTTCAAACTTTGCGAGGTTTTGAATTTGGAATCGATTTGGTGCGTTGCGCTGTGATTATGGTTTCTTTTTTATTTCAGCGAGTTCTTTAAATAAATAAAAAATGTTATAAAACCGAATAACCGAGTATTAACAGTCGTTATATTGTGAGATTTTGGACGCTGTCGCTACATATAATATTGGCATTGATTTATGATCAATCTAATCCACTACAATATCTTAAACCGTACCTACTACTAAATTGAAACGCTATGCTACAAAAAATGACTACAATATAACTGTTATTAATGGTAGATAAAACAATTAATACAAAATATTCACCTTCCTATAATTTCAAAACAATTAGAATATTTAACATAAAATTTAGGTACCTACCTATCTACGAGTAGGTACTCGTAGATAGGTAGGTACCTAAAGTGATGTAATAATTTATTTAATGGGTATTGCTACCTACGTGTTTTTTAACAGTTATTTTTCTTAACTTAAAAAAAATACAATTCACTAACTATCATCTTTCATATAAGCCACAAATCCATAAAGATAAAAAAAAATAATAAAAAATACTTCATAAAAGAAAAACCTTCTTAATTTAAATTACCTACCATAAACTTTTTGGTACGAACCTTCATGTTCTCATTCTTCACCCTTCCCGTGCAACGTTAAAACTAATTTTTCTCCCCCCGAAATAAGAATAACCGGAGGGTCTCGGGGGGTGAAAAGAAGGAATAAAACCCCCGCTTCAAATTGCTAAGACGCGGGCTGTTTTTGTTTATTTTGTTTACGCGCCATGTACCTACTGAGTTCTTTCCATTCTTCAATGTTTCTTAAAGAGTAGGTAAGATGTTTTCTATTGTTCGTAGACGATGTTTCTAGAAATTACGAGATATTTTTGTATAAGTAATTACACGGACTATTAGCCGTGGTAGCTCAGTGGGAGAACAGCCGCTTCGCATTCTTGAGGTGGCGGGTTCAAACCGCGACTCGTAACAATGAGTTCTTTAAGACTTATGTACGAATTTATATACCACTGGCTTTTCGGTGAAGAAAAACATCGTGAGGAAACCTGCATACGCCCGAAGAAGAAATTCAAAGGCATATGTGAATCCACCAACCCGTACTTGGCTAGCGTGGTGGAATACGGCCTAATCACCTTTCGAGGGTAGACCTATATCCCAGCAGTGCGGGATTAAAGGTTGCATATGACACGGACTATTTACGTATTTTTTTTAATAATTAATGCGGGAATACTCACGCAAAAATTAAGTCGTTTACTGCGACTAGTTTCGGTATTCGGTTTTGCGTGAGTATTCCCGTATTAATTATTATAACAAGCGTGTCAAAACCTTAGTTTCCATAGTATTTAGGTATTGGGTCGGTTAATAAAACTACTAAACGTAATGAGATTTATTTATCTGCCTTTTTGGAGTTCTCAAATTAAGATTTTAGTTATTTTAGTTGTTTTTTTATGGTAAATTCAACATAGATTTTCTATCTATCTATAAGAAAGCTCACTTTACACATAATATAGGTACATAGGTTTAATAGAAGATTAATTTCTTTCTACTGTGTGTGTAACATTATCTAATTTTATGTATTCTTTCACCTAAACGACTTTACTGATTTTTGATCGCGAGTTGCCTTTAGATATGCGCAATTAGCAGTTTCTCTGTTTTAACTAAAAGTTTTAAAATAGAATGTAATTCTATCCCATACCTGACCAAGCTACAGTTTACAGTTTTAAACGCTTCGGCAATTATAAAAAACTAACGTGGTTTTGACACATTGTTTACTATAGTTAACACGTGAGTTTATCCATGTTAATTATAATCAAAATGTTTTTATGTGATCTTCCGGCTTCGCGGCTTTAGTAATATCATTAATTTCCGAAAAAATTTCAATACAAAAAGTGTAAAGACAAATAAATAACCTACAAATTAAAAAAAAAAAGGATTGTGAGTTGCTATTAAATATGCACATTGCACACTAAAGAATTCCTCGCTATCTAAACTAATAGGAAGTTTTTAAATATACTATTAGTTTTTTTAATTTAATACAGGGTGTGCGACGTTAGAAGCATAAAACTAAATTGAACTCTTAAAACGCAGTTAAAGTTCTAAACGCTCGCAATTATAAACGATATTCGTCTAGGACTGGCACCAATTGCTTTCTTTGGGGAAAATGGTACATAGATGTAGAGAATAGGGAAGTGTCAAAAATTATACAAATATTATCATAATTTTCAAAGTTTGAGTGTTGTTTGGATGTTTTTTTTTCTCAATCACTTGAAAACGACATTTCAGGGCTAATAAGAGATTAAACATCTTATATGTACTTATCTCAGGGTGATGAGCGCAAGGCTGTGCCGCGCAGGTTCTTGAATTCATACATCTATATCTATATATATATAAAAATGAAACCCGTTTTCCTTGGTCACGGCCTCACGCGTGAATGGCTGGACCGATTTCACTAATTCTTTTTTTGTTGTATTTGTTATTATTAGGAGAAGGTTATAACGGAAAAAAATATTAAGAAAATCTCTCAGAAATATTGAAAAACCTTAAAAACAGCCCTTTTATTTTTCCCATACGTTTTCTAACTAAAACGAGCTTTATTGCTATTGTATAAAGTTCATATTGAATTGCAAGCACTCACTGTTGTTTAAGCAATGTAGGTATGTTCCTAACGTCCAAGAGTCAATTTGCACTTTATTACCTCTGTACAAAGTTCAAATTCAATCATATCTATCAAAACAGTGTGCGTTTTATACTGATAATTTTTACTATAAATTGACAAGTTAGCATCAACAAACTACGGTTGCTATAGTTACGCAATAGCATGAGAATAGAGGTTATAACAAAGAGTTCCTATAATTATTCTCAACACCTTTGGTCACGCCATCACGCGTGAACGACTGGACCGATTTCAATTTACTCTACGTTTATCCCAAAGTCTACCCGTGCGAAGCCGGGACGGGCCGCTAGTATTCTATAAAAGTTCAAAATTCGGCGTGGTGCAGATCTGTTTTGGGCAAACGTGACGTTTAACATCAGGCGAGCGATTTGCTCGTCTCGTCACTCAAGAGCATAATAATGGCTTCGAGAAAACGAATTTGGATGATGTTTGACGTGATCAGGTAGTTAAACCCCACAAACTACGCTGCTAATAATAATAATATTTTTTTCCAAAAAGTACAACAAGAAAATAAAAAAGCTGTACTCCTTGAACAAAACGAAACGCTTACACTCTGGGTTTCAATTATAAATATTTTCGAAGATAACCGTAAAAGCCGAGATAAATTAAAACCTCAAAACTATAGTGATTGCAAAATAATTAAATTGAGAGTAACCAAAAACAGGAGACAAAATTAAGCTTGTCATCTCTACGTACACGTAAGCTGATGATTTTCAGAACTAATTTATTTTACCACAAAATACATTAAAACGGAAACATTTTATGGGCCAAATGCCTAAATTTTTTGGCCTTAGAAGTAATCAATAAATACGTTGGCCATTAAATTGTTTTATGGTGCGCTTGTGATTTTCTCCGACCTTGTACTCAATTGTATTTTGTATTTTATTGTATTTTCAATGAATCACTTCTAGCTAAAACAAAACAGTTTCTTTGTAAGAAAAATAAGAGGGTTGAAGAAGGGTCTTTAAAATGTCAAAAGAAGGCGAATTTCCCTCAGGGAGTTCGACCCCCTTAATTATATCTTTTAAAGGGATGTCTGAGTGCATTTTTACCCCCTTAGTATATAAGGGGAAGAAAAAGGGGAAGAAAGAGGGTGCTTGGGGATCGGAATAAAATTAATAATGAAATGTGGGTGGCGGACAAATATGTCTGCCGATACTGTTATAGAATGGTTTGTTTTATGATAGTAGATACATTATACGAGTAAAAGTATAGCCATAAGGAATAGTAGATTTAAAAACATGTTATCAAAATGATTCAGTCTTTAAATGTTGCCGTAATTTACGATTGATTTTCACAGGCAAATAAATTAATAGCATTGTCTCAAAGATTATGCCAATTATAGCTCAAACGGAGAGTTGTCTAGCATTAGGACGACAAAATAAAAATACCAGAGAGATACTCAGAGCTGAACAAAACGGTTATATAACAAAAACCGAAACTACCGTTTAATCTCACTGAAAATAATCCTTAAATTAGACGTACAAAACCTCCTTTAATTTAGAAAAAAGTCTGTATCCGAAATTGGCGGGTAAATTTCCCGCGTCACCGAAGAGGGACGTGTCACCAAAAAAACGGTTAAAAGGCGGGAAAAATAAGGAAAAAAGAAAGAACCGGGTATTATCCTTGTTAATTCCCGGTCTAATTTAATTCACGCTTAATTCTATTTGCTGAGCAAAACGGGGAGGTGATAATTGTGGGACGCCATTTTTGTGACAGCAAAGAAGGGGAAAAAACGTTTTTTTGCGTCTATTTTTAAGGCGTGGGAAATAAAAGCATCTGACGTCATGACTTGAAAGAATTTTAACAGGTAAGTGAAGCGAATTTTAATTAAAATAACATTGTGAGTTGTCACCGTTTGATGCATTTTAAGTTCAAAAGTTTAGGTGTTAAAGCGAGGTATTTGAGCACTTTATGTTGGCACTTAAACATTTACCTACAATTATTTTAAACTATTAAGCTACGATATGCTTGGTGAAATATAGTTCTCATCAATTCACTTCACTATGTTAAACAACACCACAATATTACCAAAATTGAATAAATTGTTAACAATAATTTTATAACTTTGTTTATAGTGATTAGGTTTTAAACTAAAACTATTTAACACAGTTTCTCAAACAGCTTCTAATACTGTTACTTCACTACTGCACGTCACAAAACTAATGCCAAACTGACCATTAGTTTTCTATCCTTAAAAAATTAACAATACCCAAAACGCAGCCCTTTGAAAAAATACCGGTTCGCACAGAAAGCGCGATATTGACCGGACCCGCAAGGGTCACTACTAGGACCATTGTTCTTTTGTCTATTTATGAATAGGACCGGTCAATCTGGTTTGCTGACCCTTTCTTATCCTTTTTAACATTTTGTCAGGATTAGAGGCAGCTGTTACCGGAACTGGTTTGGCGACAAAGCATTTTTTGGTGTTGTTCGCATTTCCGTTGATGGAATAGGTAAACGAATACTTTGCTGTGAATTTTAAATTGGATATTTTATTATCGTAATTTCATTGACTTGCGATATTCTTAATTTAGTGGAGTTAATGTTAGTTAATTATAGATAGGTTGAATAATATTTTATAGTGCTGATGATAGTATTTTAGCAACAGTATCAGTAAGTAAGAGTAGTAATGTATAGGCAGTATGAGTGCTGTGCAAAGTCTTCGGTTTTATTAGTCTAAACAGTTTTATGCTATGCTAACGCATTGTCTAGAAAAGTATAACGTTTACATTAAATGTAATTTCAATATCAATCTACCTACTAACCTCTTTGATACTAATAATCTATAACCGTTTCAGACCAACGTTTAAATCTGACTGAATTCTTCGCCACGAAACTTTTCTTGCTGCGCCAAGTTTCAATTATTAAAATTCCGTCCCAATTTTAAAGCACGACATTGCACGGAACGCTACAAAATGCGTGGTTTATGTCAACTCCAGTTGTTTATGGAAAGAGTAAACGTTAAAACTGTTTATAATAAAATGTACAGTTTATAAGAGCCGCCTATCTGGCTGTAGACGGCTATTACCTATATGGCATTGCGTATTTCTGAAGCTTTGCTGGGGTGGAGTTAGGTATGGTTACTTAAGAATCATGTATAGATTCTACGTGTCAGACGATTTGGCTAATGGTTGTGTGTAATAGGAGAGGGCAAGACAAGACGTAGCAGCACGAGTGTCACAGCGTAATAACTCCTATGAAAAATGTTAAGCGATATGGTCGAAACTACGGCACGTCTAACCTGCACTGAGAATTGTAAGCTTTGAGCTAATAGAAAGATTTTAATTTTTTGTTTTAAGTGTAATTTGATTTTTAAGTTTTTTAGTTTAGCCAAGCGCTAAAGTTACTTGCTTTCTTCTTCTATTTTTCTAAATTTTTTAATTTTTTTGGTTTTGATAGTCATTAATTGATTTTTATGTTTTTTTTTAATTTAGTCAAACGCTTTATAGCGCTACTTTACTTTCTTTTCCTATTTTGTAATATTCTCCAAAAATATTTTTAAATATTTTGTCGAACCGGAGCCCGATTGGCGTGTGACCGAGGCAGATGGCACAACAGGAGAGAGGCCTATACCCATATACACCCTACATTAGCACCTTGACAACTTTATACCTTTTTACTTGTGTAAACTCTTTATAATCCTGGTCCTAAGATCCCTCCCTGCGCAACTCCAGTACAAAAGCCGCCGTCATCACGCGAACGCTCTATAAAATTTCAATCAAACGAACTGCGGAGGTTTTTCATCGATTGTTTTATCCGAATCGGCTGGTACGTGCGGTACCATTTCAATCTCACTGCTTTTTATGTGAAAATTGTCTTTGGATTGTTAAATTTTTATTGGGTTATTTTATTCCGGTTTGGTTTAATATGTAGCTGTTAGTGGTCAATTTAGATGGTTTTATTTCATTCGTAATTATCTTATCTTAATATATACAGGGTTATTCATAAAGGGTATACTAAGCCGAAAAGGACTTGTACTCATCATTATGAACAACTTTTACTATGGGACCAACCCGAAATTCGCGAAAAAAAAATCAGCTGTTCCATAGAAAAATGTCAATGACACTCGACAAAATGTATGTAATGTTCATAATGATGAGTACTATGAGTCCTTTTCGGCTTAGCATACCCTTTATGAATAATAACCCTATATAAATTACGTTACGTGTCACGTTGTTTGTCCGCTAAAGACTCCTAAACTACTTAACCGATTTCAATCAAATTTGCACACGCACCGTGTGCAGTTCGATCTAACTTGGGAGATAGGATAGCTCACATCTCAATTTATAGTAAAAAAACATGAAAAATTTGAAAATTTAAAAATACTTAAACTATAATTTAACTTTAGCGCTTTGGACAATGTAAACTTTTTTAATGTAACTTTTGACTTTTGACATAGAATTGACGCAATGGCTTTTTTTACCTATTCGAATTAAATAGTCATCGTTAAGACAGGACAACGTCTGTCGAGTCAGCTAATTTTTAATATGATGTCTTTTTTTATAAAGCTGTAGGAATTATTTTTTGTTAGGAGTGAGGTAATTTTTGCACAATGCAAACATCCCATACCTAATCCCAACTTATTAAATTTTTCAAGCTTTGTTTTATAAATAATTCCCATTTTTACAAGATTTTATTGAAATACCCTTGTTAGTAAGGGTCAAATTCAAAATGCTATTTGAGCTTAAATTAGGTATAGCTATGTAACTCCAATGTCAATAAAATAAAAGCTTATTTTAAAGTAAGAACATAGATCTCTTCAAAACGCTTGTCCATAAAATATTAAATCAATAAAAACTTACAACCCCATAATAATAAACAAACAAGCCTTTTTATAGATAAACCATCATTATTAACCCTTTTCACCATATGGTGGATGACCATAACCGTTCTATGCGACTTAAAAAAAGATATTTCGTCATAAACAAAAGTAGGTACGTGCCTGTTCCGCTGGTCATTGACTATTGACGACAAGAAAAAAAGAGTATTGCATAGACAAGCGTTGGGTATTGTTAAAGTATTTTTATTGTTAATCTTCGATGCGTTTGTAAGGGTTGGTCAGTTAAATTAGGGTGACCATTTGTTGCTGATATTTTGAACTTTCATAATAGTGGTTTTAAATTCTTAAATGATATTAGCGTTTTTTTATAAGAAATATAGAGCATAAAATAAAAACGGTATTTAAAATTTTTATATACCTTTTTTTTGTTTATATTAGCCGGTTTTTACTGAAATTATTCAAGTAGTACTTATTCTCATTATTCGTTATTTTTATTAACTTATTTTGATTAATTCTTAAAATTCTATCACTTAAAAAAAAAATTGTTTTAAAATTAAAACGATAGTCTCCCATATAGTATAGTTAAAATAAAATGAAACTCAGATATTTTTGATTTGAATGTACCTATGGTCACCACCACAATATTGTCCGCCGAAAACCGGTAGGACCGGCACGGGCCGGCTAGATCCGGTCTGTCCAGCGAGTGACCCTTTCTTGAACTATTGTTCGGGACTTTTTGGCCATTGTGACGATAAGGGTTGAGGGTTAAAAGGTCAGGCAGATGTTCAGAAATGCATATTGTTAAACACGTCCCAAAATAGCATATTGTTGGACACGTAGCGATTTTAATCATAGACAAAAAAAAATAAAACCGTCAAGTTAGCTAGTATTTTAACGTCAAATTTTAGATCGTAGACAAAATACGAGTATTATAAATATACTGGTACATTATTAAAACGTGAAAAATTGAATTTGATGAAAATTTGAAACAAACTTTTTTTATATTTTTAACATTTGCTGCAGTTGGCAAAGTATTTTTAATTTAGTTAGGGATAAAGCTAGTGCCAGTGTCATTTTATTTATCGCAATGAAATTTGTAAGATAAAAAAAAATAGTTTTGTCGATTCTAAGCGTTACATTTAACGTTTTTTTGTCGTTTAACCCTACTTTTACAAACAAATTTTGTCGTTTTTAATTTCATATTGGTCGACCGACAAGCACAATTATTTGCTAGTCGTTTTTCCTGGTAAATAAACCAAAGACTCGCCGTATTCAAAAGTAGTCCAATAAAGTAAAACCGCACCAAAATCCTGTAATTTCTACTTCCTTAGCACAAACTCGGAACAATATAACCGCATACCTAAAACCGGTAAATATTCAGGTGAGACGCGCACTAGTGGGAAATTTTTAGTGTGACTGGCATCCGGACATCCGGCCCGGTCCCGGATAACCGGTGTAAATCTAACATTTGTACCCGGGAGTAGAGGCGCAGGTTATTGAGGACTAATTCAAAATAAGAGCGCCTAAAAAGTGAGGAGGGAAGAACGTTAAGGGTTTATAGATAGAGCGTGCTTACATCAGACATTTTAACTCCTTTTAATTCGTTTTGACGCTATGGTCAAAATAGCTTCTTGTCTGCAGGCTCTGCAGCCCTAATGGCTTGAAGACCAGAGTTACGTGGCCTCGGGTTTGAGGAGAGCGTTTTGAGGGTTAGATTGGCTCGTATTGAATTTCATGAAGCCAAAATCGAACATCATAGAAGTTACTGATCTATCTTTGCAACAAGGTCAATTGTTGCACAAGTTTATGTACACAAGTAAAGTGTATATGGTTTTATTTCTCATTTCTGTTGTGAGGCATTTATAAAATGATCTATTATTATATTATTGATTTATCTATAAGTAGGTATACTGAGACGATGATGATGATGATGAGGTATACTGAGACAGGTGAAACTAAATAAAACCTTGTAATAACACAAAATACTTCCAAGCAAGTGCCACAAGTTGCGGCTTCTTCCAGGCAACCGTTGAATAGCGAGTTCCAGTTCCACCAGCGCCGGTGCCACATATCACAGCGGAAGGCGGCAATAATTCGCGGTTGTTTTCGCGAATTCTTCCCGCGCTCGGCGACGGCGTTTCCGGCCGCGTGCCGTGACACTTCTCTACCTTTGTTTAGTCTATGCTATTTTGTAGTCTATGGTTGTGTTTAGTTTTCTCAAACGACTCAAATATGAATACAATGGGCCCGAGTTTGAAGGCATTGTTTGACAGATTTAAAATAACTAAAATATATCTGTCTTCTTCTTATTATGTTGGAGACATAGACAAGGACGTCAATAATTTTAGAAAATTTATATCTGTCATAAAAAGCTTTCTTTGGGCCCACTGCCGTGTTTTTAATATCCCGATATCGATACCTCTGTTTAAGAAAGTATTTATTTTATTTTTGATAAAGATTTTTTTTTTAGTTTAGTAAGGAAACATTTGAATCGTAGGTAAAAACATGATAAAATATAGTTTTTAGTTGTATTAAAATAACACATGCGTGTTGAAATGCGACCTACCCAAATATTAACTGACTGACTCTGACTACATACGTAATTATATTTATCTTACTTGCCTATTTACTAATTGACTACTAGTCAATTTTTTTTTGTGCTATAAATAATTTAAAACAAAAAAAAAACCTTGATTAGCACAGTCTTACTCTAATCAAAATAATAAAATATTGCACCCAAATCTCATAAAACATCACCAAAAAAACGTAACGTAAATTCTTCCCAACAGGTGAACAATCTGTCACCCAAAAAACCAAAACCATAGAAAGTGAAACATCATAAACATAAAGATATCCAAAAAACACAAACAAACAAACAAATATCTCGCTCTATGATTTGAACCTTATTTAAATCAATTTAGGTTGTATTTTGAAAGGCATTGAAAGTAAAACAGTAACTGTGTTCACAACAGGTGACGGCCAGTTGGACAGTCAACACATGGTAGTGATGACGTGTGGTCACGCCTTTACGGCAAAGATGTGACGGGCAGATGAGACGACTGAGAGCGACGACGATAAATGTACCCTAATCAGAGTTTTATCAAGAAACTCAGATGCAGTTAATACGAGAAAAACAAAATATATAGGTAATTTTTTTTATACAGCGTTGTAGATACTATTTTTACAGCATGTTTAAAAAATTGAATTGTACATAACATTTTACGCATTTCTTTTCTTTTTTGTTACTGAAGGTTTCAGTTTTCTGATTGTTTGGCAACACCATCGGGTTATTTTTTTTGACTACCGAGACAACGCCGAAAAAAAACACTTATTTCACTTGAATTCAAAAAACATTACACTCCTTTTTTTGGACCCTCATCAATGATGGTTCTACTGCAGGAGTAGGTAATTTTACTACAAATCCATAGATGTCCAAAATTACTATCTGTCGCCTCTACCGTTCCCTATTCTTTGCCCTCACTAACAAGGTGTCGAACATTTATTTATTGAAAGTCAACATTTATATTGAATTTTAAAATGGGATACTTCCTTCGAAAATTCCTATAAACCAACATAACTTTACACCTGTAAACCGAAATAAAATTCAAAATTGAACCTTATTGCCTTGACTGAAGAGTGAAGAGAAAAAAGAATGGGCGTATTGAAACGTGGTAAGATTAAGGTGAGGACACATGTCATGACAGCTTTTAGAAATTGAAAGTGGAGGTCAGGAACGATTTCGATTTTATAGGTTTTTTGATAAAGTACCGGATGGATAAATTCGTTCGAGAGAGAACGCGTAATTTTGGTAAATCTTTTTATGATTATTAAATCGGTTATTTATTAAATAAAGTTTTTTAAAGCTTGTGGTGCAAATAAATGTACGATTGTATGGTTTTTAGGATATTGTCATGATTAAGATAGGTTTTTGGGGTAAATTTTTTTTTATGAATTGTGTGAGTTTGTAAGTAGAAACTAAATAATTTAAGTTTCAGTCAGTCTTTGGATGGGTTACCGTGACTGGCATTTTAAGAACTGAATACTTTTACTTAGCCACTTTATTTGTACAAACATACTTTGCCCAAAAAAGACATGAAATGAAGAGCAAAGTTACGCAGATATAAAAACACATAAAATAAATAAATATAATTTTATTTATATTTATTTATTTTAAATTTTATATTATTTTAAAATTATATCGCCATTTAAATAAATTCAAAAGCAATACACTAAAACAACTTTTTCTCGATTAAAACTTTCACAAAGTCGATTGAAAATTCAGTCCTTAACCCTTGAAAACTGAAATTCAAGACGTCACTTTCGAAAACAACAAATTTTACAACAATGGTAGAATTTGATCCGACCATGGTTTTACCATGAACCAAGGAGATCAAATGGACGAATTTTAGACATTGCTTCAGATTAACAAAGGTCTTTAAACTTTTGGGCAATCCAAAAAAAAATACCAATTACAAAATACAAAACAGCGCAGGTCACAGTGAATACGTAGGTCAGAGTCAATCCTGTAAACCCAGAATTTATATATTTTTTCAAATGAAACTCCTCCTCAGTTGTCGCACTAGTTTTAGGTGCTATAATCCTTTTGTTTGTAATTTATGGTGTGAACAATAAAGAGTTTATCTATCTATCTATCTCCTCTTCCTGGAATCGCTCTTAGAATTAAGGCCGCCAGTTGTTGCACTAGTTTTAAGTGTTATTATTATCCTTTTGTTTGTAATTTCTGGTCTAGAAAAATAAAGAGTTTATCTACCTATAGTTTAAATTCTATCTTAATATATATAAATCTCGTGTCACAATGTTTGTCCTCAATGAACTCCTAAACCACTTAACCGATTATAATAAAATTCGCACACCATGTGCAGTTCGATCCAACTTGAGAGATAGGATAGTTTAAATCTCAAATTATATTCGCAATTTTAATTTATTGCAAATTATCTACATTATACTGATAATTTTTACTATAAATTGACAAGTTAGCATCAACATACTACGGTTGCTATAGTTACGCAATATTTGACATAGAATTGACGCAATGGCTTTTGACAGGACAACGTCTGTCGAGTCAGCTAGTAGTATATAATAGTTTATTGGACGTGGTTTCACCCTTTTTACAGGTGAAACTATTTTAAGTATTTTAGATTTTAACTTTATTTTTTTACTGTAAGCTTAATTTCTTTTTCCTATGGGTTTTTTACGCCTGAAATAAACGATTTTTATTTATTACTTATTTATTATCTATCTATTGCCTCAAATCATGTTCCTCATGTCCGAGGGTCGTGACCACCTTCTTCAAGTAGTCTTTCTCACGATGTTGTGCCAACGCTTCCTGTCTTCAGCATTATGAAGAACTTCGTATACTGAGGTGTCGAGTGGTGCGAATCTGATCGGAACAACGTATTGGACTGCTTAACCTCTTGCAGTAATTTTTTTTTAGTATTTTCAGCTTTTCAAGGTTATCATCTTGTTTCCTGGCAATGTGGCCGAATTACTCAAGGACAGCTTAGAGACAGATGGTCAAGATGTGACTTTAAATAAGCAACTAGCTTCAGATCATTGACATGAATTGCGTCATAGACTATGTCTAGACTGATGCGAATTTTATCGGACCAACCACGTATCGAGTTGCGAACCCATCGCGTCTTTGCCATCGAATTTTTATTATTATGAGCCTGTCATGTCCCAATGTTGGGCAAAGACCTCCCTACCCTCCTTCCATATGTCACTATCCATATGCTATAATTCGCCATTCGTCCCGATATTTATCAGTACTGTCATTGGAGACATTTCCACTGTGACTTTTTCCTAGGTTCCTTTAACTTTCTTCTTAAAGTAAAACATTAAACATAATTCAAACAAAGTACAGAACCCTCAATCATTTATCTTCCACCAACAAAATTGTCCTCAATCGATCTTTGAGTCTCAACGCCCCAAAGACTCAACTTCAAACACCCTCTAGTATATACAGGACGCTACAAAACAGACCAACTCGCCGTTCGGCTATGTAAGTGCAATTTAAAATGTAAATTAACATAGCAAAGAAGTTGGGGGGAGGGGGGGATACGGGGAACACTTGGGGATTTCCAACGCTGTCTTAGAAGCAGCCTGTATAAGAACCACTAAAGCAAAAATGTCGTAACTACCAAGGCCACTCATTCCAATTTAACTCTTGCTCGGCTTGTTATAGAAATCAATTTGGTTTGAGATAAATCAGAGACATAAGGTGATAGTTGGAGTAAGTAGGAAGTCATAAAAACTTTACGCGGTAAGGAATTTTTCACGCTGCACTGATTGTAATAAGGTCGAGTTTTCGTTGTAGTTTTCGATCTGGACGTAGGCTTTTCTGTTGAAATTTTTATATTTTCATACCAACACAGATTTGTAGCAGGAAAATTTAAGGTTGCTGGCTAGGGGAATAAGCTAGGGGTAGTTATTGCTGTTTAATTTTAGATTATTTTTAATCGCTTCGGTTCAGCTTGTCCCTTGCGAGTTGAGAGGGTAGGTACTTATATTAAAAAAATATAGCTTTAGAAATGTTGAGCATTTCTGAAAAGCTAAATTGCAGAAATGAGAAGTTTTAATTATAATAAATAGTTTAGAAAAAAATCTTTGCAATAAGACTTCCTTTTGTGCTTATCGTGTGTTATGAGGTGTTATTGTAATGTAGAAATTGCAAAAAACGTTACCTACTCTAAAAATAATTTAAGTAGGTATCTAAAATTGCACAATTTCTCATACATAAGTTTTTACTCAATCAAGATTTGTTAATTCCAATTAATAACTTTCTAGTTACATAAATTGAAGAGTAAATCGGTTTATTTTAGGAAAGCGCTCCATCGTAGACCGCAACAATGCTTACCATTAGCCGAGATGACTGTCAGACGCAAGCCTATCAACGAATAAAAACAACTCTAACAAATCCGAATTCCAAAAATAAAATTCACACCATCTCACAATCACAACTAACTTAAATTCATCCGTTGTCTATGGCAATGTGGCTTGCAAACTAATCAAGGCAGAAGCCATAAAAAAAACTTAAATTGAAACAAACCTCATTATTAAAATTTTTCGTCATTACTCCGCAAAATCTAATCTACTCCAAAACAAAAGACTTACCAACCGTCTTACGTTTACGTTACCCCACTCCACAGAATACAAAACAGTTCCATTCCCCCAACATTTTTCATCATTACCCCCCACATAAACCAAAAGAAGTATTAAAACTCCTTGTTCTTAAGGCGTTGCCTGGCAACGGTGAGACCATTTCTTTTTTCTCCCCCTAGGAGGGATGTGGTGGGAGTAGGGGTGAGGAAAGGGGAGGGTCGCCGAGAAATGGAAAACTCGGGAAAATTGTAGCATTCTTGAGGCGACGCGCCGCTCACACCTTCTTGCGGCAGGGGTGGTAAACTGTTTTATAGATATTTTTTTTTGTCGTAAACAAATAATTTTATTTACTCCAAAGTTTTCCGGTAATTGTCAATAACAAAGAAAATTCTTAGAGGAAAACTATTTTTTTTAAAAACGCATGTTATTTTATTTCAGTCTGGTCTGGGTCAATCTGTCAGACTCCGCTTTTATCTCATTAGAGCGTAGACATTAAAAATAAGTGAATTTTCTAATTTACTCGTAAATCATAATTAAACTAGACCGTGTAACACTGTGCTGTGTGATATGTAAGTAATCAATACAATTTCAAATATCAGAACGAATAATTTATTTACAGGCATAGTCCCATTTTTAACCAAAATCGAGATGTCGTAATGAAAATCTTACGTTTACAAACAGCACATATCTCAAAGCTACTACAATAAACAATTTCACAGTCTACTTGTCAACGAATACCTCTTACTGAATAAGACATTTTATTAAAAAAAATATAAAGAAATGAATATCTCAAGAAACGTTTACCAGCCCTGGCACTTTGCACGTAAAAAGGAGCGCTGTCGGACGCCTCCCGCCCCGCGCCCCGCGGACAGCGTCTCACGGACTGAGGCGTTTATTTATGGAGAAAATGTTGAGCACCGCTGGCTTGCTTATACTTGTAGACGTACTTTTGGTTACGTGATAATTTTAATGTGTTTTGTGGACTTAAATAGAAGTAGATTGGTTTTTCATTATTCTAATCTTTTATTAGGATGTCTGATGAAATGTGTAAATGTCGCTGTTGGCGATAAGGTCCTTGTACTTCTTGAAACTTGAATTTGAGCTTAATACCTATGTCTCGTCTGTTATGTACATATTTTTTTGTTAATTTTGTGGTGTTAACCTAATATCTTGATGATTTTGTTCTAGTGAACTATTCACTTTTGATCACCCAGTTCAGTTATTCATAATGATGAGTACTACGATCCTTAACTATGTATTAACTTAAAAATGGCCCCGCTTGGGCTCATTGTCGTAGCATACCATTTCTTTATACTCGTAGTCCTGTAGAAGCATCACATGATGTCTTCAATCCTATAGTCGTCACAAAATAAGAGGCCCCTTTTGACACTTGAGAAAGACCCTAGAATGTAACTTGGAACGCCTTTCGCGCATACTTTATAGTAGCATGCAATGTCAAATTATAACGAAGCTGTCAGAAACAGTTACGTTCTCAGTCTTCTTTTTTCAAATATTAGTGTTGTAACCAATCAATTACTGAATTTCACCAGCTTCATTCGATTTGAATAGTAATTAAATATTGATCAGCTGGATATCAGCTGGTGCAGTTTTGTGAATGATACCTTACTCGCATTCGAGTCTAAATGTGCAATAGAATATCACGAAGAAATGGACGCCAATAAATTCACAGAGTGGTTTACTACCTTTCGCTTTTTCTTAACTTTTTGTGATTGAGTGAATGTTATTGTAACTAAAAATATTAAATCAATAGCAAATTGACCTTTCGTACGATTGTATCATTTCTAATACCTACAATATTAAAGTTTAAGTTAAATTTTCTGATCAAAACCTTAATCCAATGAAGTTACAATACATAATGAAATCGATCAAATACTCATACAAACTTGAATTGATTTATCGTGAGCATCGAATACCGAGTCATATGGTAACATCACTAGTTACGTCGCGATGACTATTGTCAAAACGGGCCTCTTATTTTGTGTTGACTATAGCCCAGTGAATTCGAATTTGGAACTGCCCAAGAGTTCTCGTAAATACTTAGCTTGTCCCGCGACCGACTCGATTATTTGATATAGGATGTTAAGTAGATCGGCTCATCATACTCGTAGCATCATAGTGTAAGCATGCGAAGCAGAAATATTTATTACTAGCGGCCCGTCCCGGCTTCGCACGGGTAGACTTTGGGATAAACGTAGAGTAAATTGAAATCGGTCCAGTCGTTCACGCGTGATGGCGTGACCAAGGAAAACGGGTTTCATTTTTATATATATATATAGATAGATAAGAGTGACGTCAACGCATTTACTCCGCTGTGTTTTGGCAACTATGGACGACTAATGTATAAATCGCGAAAAAAAAAACAGCTGTTCCATATTTTGTCGAGTGTCATTAACATTTTACTATGGAACAGCTGATTTTTTTTCGCGAATTCCGGGTTGGTCCCGTAGTAAAAGTTGTTCACAATGAGTACTATGATCCTTTTTCGACTTAGCATACCCTTTATGAATAACCCTATATTTAAAAGTGTTTTTTCTGCGTGCGTCAGAGCTGCTTAGACCAGACCAAGTGGGTTAACGTCTTATTTTACGATTCCTTATAAAACTGGAGTTTCTTACGTCATAAAGTAGACGTCTAGGCTGGATGTAGGATCTAATGGGTTAATAACACGTAACGAGTACCGTGGCGAGACAGTAATACTTGGCCGAGCAAATAAACGATGGTTCCAGTGACTGTCTCGCCTCGTCGAACTGTTTATACAAATCGAGTAGGTAGTACAGTGGCTCTGTCTCGCGACTGTACTTGTTTAGTGTAACCCATAAGGTAAAGTACCTGACCTGTCAAGTTTTAGGCTCTTATAAATGATGCTTGGAAGTTGCCAAGATTGACAAATGTCATTTAACTTGTGCGCAATACAAAAAATGTAGAGCGCAGTAATGAGCAATGTCACTTAACTTTACGATAACTTTACCAATAAGTAATTAGGTAAGGCCCTTATTTTAGATTTTGATGATGTTAATCCGTGGTTTCTTGCCTTTATTTTTAGTGTTAAAAGAATTTTTAAGAGGATTTTTTTTTTTATATTATTTCAAAACACTTCTTGATCATGTTTGTTAGCAACTGCAAACTTTGAACGCGTAGGTACTTATATTATTGATACCAATAATTTTACCGTCAAGACCCTTTTTGCTTGATCGCTCACAAACGTATCTTATCTTATAATTTAGTTATTTTTATCTTATAACTAGCTGCCCCCGGCGGTTCCACCCGCTATTTTTGTTTAACTTTAAACCTTCCCTGTATTAGAGCAAACAAAACAAAAAACAATAAAACAGACCAAAAAGATCGGACCATTTTCTGAACACACCTTTAAAAAATATTTGACAACCAAGTGACACTTTTTTTTATTTCTAAAAAGACAAATGAGATCGGACATCCCGAGTTCACCGTACCTACCGAACATCAAATGTTTCACAGGTGGGGAACAGTTTGTATTGGAAAATTAAATTGTCGATTTTAGTATTTTTCTTTACTTATTATTCATGTTTCTCGAGTTCTCGAGTTTTAGCGAGACTAACGAACAGCGATTCATTTTTATATAGAAGAGAGATATTTAAAAAAAATCTAAATTATAAATTTCTTATAAGTAGGTAGTGGATACCCAAATTGGTTTGGTGGTGCGCTACTCTTCGAACTAACAACTATTATATTTTTGCCAAGTGTGTCTCCGCCATTGTCGTCGGGTTCCGTACAAAACGTTCCTTACCCGTGTCCGCGTCGCGTCGTATCGAATACTTCTTTGTTTCCACTCCATGTAGACGGCGGAACTACTCTATACTGTTTGCAGAAACTTGTATGGTTTGTAATTAGTTAGTTTGTATTTAAATAAATTGTATTTGTTTGAAGTAGGTCCTACTTATTGGTAACAGCTTTCACAGTATTCATCGGACTAAAGAAATAGATAGATATATGCATATATAAAAACTCTTTTCTTCTTCCTTTTTTTATATATTTTTTTCCCTAGCTATGTCATTTGCCTTTCAGATGGCCTTAAAACTCTCACAGTAGAACTAAATACCAGACTATACTAAAGTATTTTTTAAACTTAGTAAATACTTACCAATTAATAAGTAAGTTAGTAAAATAAGTCTTTACTGAGTTAACTCTAGTGCCCGAAAGTCTTCCAACGTATCGAATCGAATCTTTACATAAAGTTTTTTTTTAAAGTTTATTGCTTCCTCCAAAACAATGATGATTAATAATGAAATATCTAGATTAGATAGTCACTAATTAAAAAGACGGCTTTGAATTACAGATCATAAGTTAAGCACCGAACGATCAAACCAGTTTTCAGATGGGTGACCGCGAGCGACTCTACCCACCCTTGCACTATGGCTTACTAGCCTATTTTTGTATGACGCGTTTATTTATCGATAGATGTAAAATACTGCATCGGCAATCTACAAGAAAACTTTTCCATGAACATTAAAAAGCGACCTTAAGTCCTACGCAATAAAACACCCGCTTCAATACATTTCTTTCGTATTACGAAACTACGATAAGGTAAACAAACACCCACCGACGTCTTTTACAATCCGACCCATAACCATAAACGATGACGTCACGCTTCTTTCCGTGGCGTAAGCAAAATAAACGCCAACGTAACAAGACCTTCGGCCGTTCTCATTAAAAAATATTTCAAGCCCAACACACCGCGGTTTTCCTCGATATCAAGAATAACATATAAAACTCTAATTTAACCATTTTTGTACAGTGTTAAAAAAAAATACTTGATCTCAAAAAATCAGATATACAAAAGTAAAAACAACTAAATATAACAAGAACATTATTTTTACAAAACAAAAAACAAAAACCGACTTCAAAAGACCGACTATTGAGTTATTCATCTATTTGTCGCGCACGTACTTAATGCAAATTTAAGACTTATATGGTTTTCTCATGGATACCATTATCAGAACTAGACTAAATTGAAATGGGACCAAATGGGAAGCGTCAGCTTTCTAATAAAAAAATAATCATCAAAATCGATTCACCCAGTCAAAAGTTATGAGGTAACAAACATAAAAAAAAATTAAAAAAAACATACAGACGAATTGATAACCTCCTCCTTTTTTGAAGTCGCACATTCACAACTCACCATTTTCGTAACCAGATAAAACCATCATCACATCACATCACATCATATTATGATCATTTTTACTGCAGAAACTCACCGTTTCACCACCAAACTGCTTGTTGGTAGGATGTGTTTGAAGATAAAGCACGCAGATTTAAAAATCACCTTCACACCAACTATAAACTTCATTTTTCACTTACCTACCATTAAAAAAAAAACTTTTTTTTTTTTTTTTTTATTCATTTATAGGCTTGCGTTTGACCGCCATCTCGCCTGATGGTAAGCAATGATGCGGTCTACGATGGAGCACGCTTGCCTAGAAGGAACCGATTCACTCGCGACTTGAAGACACCCAAATTATATCTATCGGGAAACACCCACTCGGGCAAAGACTCTATATTTAGACTCTATATTTTGGCCTATATCCAGCAGTGGGATAGAGAGGGCTGTGGATGAATGAAAAAGACCTTAAATTCCGACTTTTACCGTTTCCTACCTTTTATCGTTCACTTAACTACTGCAGATAGCATCGTTTTTTCTTGTTTTTAGCCAGTAAGTTTTTGCACGAATAAAGAATTCGAATTCGAATTTGAAATGTGAACGTATTTCAAATTTTCAATATAATACATGTAATAGACAAGCCAAGATAACGAGGGCCAGCTTATAGTGGTCAGGAGAAATGTTTTGTTTGCCAGCGTAAATGATGCAAAAAGCCTTAAGAAATTATAAGGGTAGAATAAAGGGCGGTTATTGTATGGAAGATAGATGGTACGTAAGACGGTCATTATTTATCTTGAGGAAAAGTGGAACAAAGGGTGGAATAAAATATTTTATACCTAAGAAACGTGGAAGATAACGAGAAGGGAAATAAAATTTATGATTCATTTTATACGTTAGCTACTTCTTCGCAATTTTGAACTGATTTAGCTTTTTTCTTTAATTGAGGTTTTAGCGGTTTAGCCCATGGAAAGAAAAAGATAGAGATTTATAATGACAGAGTATTTCATCATCATCAAAATATATTTCCAAATTATTTATTTGAATGTCGAATTAGATATAAAAACCAAAAAAACAGTTTTGGATAGAGACACTTTAGAACGAATAAGAAAGTAAAACACAATGGACACCTACTTTTATTGTGTAGGTTTATTTAAATTTACTTATTTGTACTTCCAAAATAAAGAATAAGAATTAATTTTAAGATTGCATTTATATTGAATTAGTGAATAATAATTAATTTTAACTAATTAGGTAAAAAATGAGGTCCCTACTTTTTAGGTAGGTACTCAATTAGGTTTTCTCTCATAATTACCCCAAGCAACCCCAAAAATTACTGCATAATCAACTCCCACCCCAAAAACGCAAAAACGAAAACTACCCCGAAGCGTCTAACGCTAAGGGTGAATATTACTCGGCTTAAAAAGCATTAATAACCTTTCTTCCCCCCAAAAACTCCTTCTGCGCCATTTCAGAGTCCTTCGTTCATTAAAACTGTAGAAAAACACCTCCGGGGTGGTTTCCCCCTAAGGCACCCCTGAGGGGTGGAAACCACCCCCCGGGCAGTCTGAAGAAGAAGAAATATGGATCAATAAAGAAATTGCTCTGAGTCCAATGAAGGCAGCGGCTAGCACGCACACATTTGCACCTTTTGTGTTCGGACACGGTGGTTTACACACACAGCGGTCGGCCTGCGTGTGTTGGTAACCGCAAGGAGGTATTTTTTGGGATGCGATTTTGTGCGCGGATTTTTTCTGCTTTTTGTTTGGTTTATGTACGGTTAGGGTGAATGAATAGGATTGGAGTTAGTCTAGTTAAGATATTAAAAAGTAAACCTGGATAGGTATAAGACAAAAATATTATAGGTATAAAAAATGAAAGTAAGTAATGAGCCCGTTTGTTACTTATGTGTGCTGAACTGCTGGTAAATAACATAATTTAAGACCTTTTGCACTAAACGAATAAGCAATAAAGATTTAAATCCAAATAAGTTAGTTCGTATAAAACGAATGGAACAGAACACAGAATCTTCGTAAACAATTTTTAGGCTGCCTGAAAGTATCTGATACCTACTGACCCTGATACTACCGATTTACTACTAGAATAAAATTATGATAAACTTTACTGTGAATAACTTACTCACTTGAACTACTTTTTTGAAACTCCACTGTTCATTGAGAAATGGAATATTAGCTTTCACCATAATTACTGAACAGTGGAGTACACTTCACCAACAATGAAATTAATAAGTTTTTGTAACCGCGTTGTGACGCGCATTTAATAGAGTTCCAGTCTCAAAGTCTATCTATTTATTTGTAGACATAAAATATTCATGTCATTGTGATACCAACTTTTATTTACTTTTTGTTTATAAATGCAGAAGTTATGACGCTATAACAGATTTAGAGCGAGGGGTAGACGGACGGACACAACGGTCTTATAATGGTTTCTTTGTTTTACTACGGCACCCTAAAAAAATAAAACTGTTTTAGCTAAAACAATGAAATGTAACACTTAAACTTACTCATAACTTCGCCACATTAACGCAAAAAGCTGAAAATATAGTTTTACTTGCAACATTAAACGTAGATAAAAGCAGTTGGCAAAAAACATAAATTTTATTTCCAGAGACAAGTTACTTGGTAGACACGACTTTTGATAAACTTTCTTCGTGATCTTTTTTTAAATAACATTTTTTTCAATATTTTTCAAATGAAATGTAATTTTTTTTATATCAGTTTGTCTTGTTTATTTATGCTTACAGATATTTCAAATTGTATTATCAAAAACTTTTAACTTGACGCTATCATAAAAAAACAATAGTTCATGAAATGTCCCAAGAAGAATAAAATTTCTACTTAACAGCTATTTTGGACGATGTTAGATGTAAGATATGCTTAAAATAGTGGTGCTACATTACTTATTTAATCCTACTAATAAAATATTTACTACCTACTAATAATAAAAAATCTCAAAGTTCGTATGTTACGTTTGGATGTTTTGAAAAAAAAAACAGCTGAATGGATTTGGATGAAAATTAGTAGATGTAGAAGTTGCTCAGAATACTTAATAGAGACTATATAGAGGTATAGGTATTTCATTCTTGTTCTACCTAAAATTAGATTAGCCAAAACTGGCAACTCTTTTGTAATGAACGGCGTACTATTTTATAACTTGTTGCCTGTTACTCTAGTAAATAAGAAAGACACAGATTTTCAAAGAATTTTAAAAGACTTTTTAATTGAAAAGGCTTACTACAAAATTGAAGACTTCATCTGTGATAAAGTCTCTTTACGTAAATTGTATTTAGACTGTAATAATAATACTTGACTGATTATACCTACTATTGTAGTTATTTTATACATTGATATTTTGACATTGCAATTATTTTATATAATTTTTGACATTCTAATAATATTATTTTCTTTGACATTTAATTTATTGTGTATTAATTTATTCGTAAAAATTGTATTTGACATTCATAAGTGTACATTGATGTACCCATATTTGAATAAATTATTTTGAATTTTTTCATCCCGGATAAGTCCTGTAGGATAGCGAGCTAAACCGCGGAGCGCGGCTAGTTTTACACAATTTTACACGTCTACATATTTGTTCATCCACGTTTGGCACGTAAAGTTGGCTAGGGTAGTATTGTGCCGTAGGGGTAGTTTAGGGGATGTTATTACATAAAAAGGTATTATTACTCTCATAATAAGAATTTTATGTGAGTTCGTAACGACTGCAGCGGCGTTGTTTGCAACTTCTTGGATAACTTGAATATGGACGGGCAGGTAGGTGGAGTAAGGGTTTTTTATTTGTAAAATTATTAAAGCGAGCAATATATTTATTTGTACACATTCACATATTGTGTTTGTTTGTTTTGTTGTAGTTGTTGTTTGTGTTTGTTCGTATAAATACTAGCTTTTCCTCGCTGTTGCACCCGCGTGGTAGATGGAAAACGGTGATGAAGAAAAATTGCCTATTCTTAATTTCTTTCCACATTTTATCAAATTATGGAAATACGTGGAAACAAACATTCGAACTTTCGGATTTAATAGTACGATATTTATTTTTTAAATCTCGAAAAAGGTTCTAATGATTTCAATGAAATTATCTATAGGTACAGGTATTTTTGGGGACAAAATATCAAAAACTAAATCTAGCTAAGTCTCATCTCTGAAAAAGCGTGTTCTTTCCGAGATTTTCGAGCAAAGCTTTATCGCCTAGATACTTGTAAACAAGCCAATACTTGCAGTTGACAGATCTAAATTTACTAAGTTTAGATGTCCTTGTCTAATAGATTGCAATGATAGAGACGGCTTTATTTTTAGATCTGTCCATTAGTCTTCAGAACTATATTGTACATGTTGTACCTAATTCTAGATGTGAGATTATTTGAAGAAAGAAACAATAAATTATAATTACCAACGTCGTCAAGATAAATGATTGGTTGTGTTATACAGACAGACAGGCACCGAAGTTTCGCCTTAAGGGTTCTTTCCCGAAGGAGGTTCAAAACCCTAAAAACACAAAGAAGTTTTTCATTTCCAAATAAACTCTTATTTGCCACAAACTGTCCCTTGTGCATAAAAACACCTCCAATCACACAAACAGAATGAAACATAAAAAGCAAAATTCAAAACAAAAACTCGCATTAAAGCAATCCAAAAACCTCCAATGAAACACGACACTTATCTCAAACCAACCCCAAAAAAAGAAAAAAAATGGCCGGCAATCTGAAAAACATCCCTAATAATTTAGCTCATTACTGGAACGTAGGAAAAACATATTCTGTGCCTTAACCAACCCCATAAATAAGGCGACGGGAGTGAAGGGAAAAATTTTATTATCCCCCCCCCCCCCTTAACACCCCCAAAGGAGAAATATGAAATAAAATGAAAATGTAATGGGGAAAAAATACGGAGCGCGAGGCAAGACAAAGGGATGGAAAAGGGTAGGAGAGTATGGAGTCGGGTCTTTATGAATATTCCAGAACCAAAAAAAAATATTTTTGATTGCACACTTGCGCGAATGTTCCGCAATTTTACCACACATTCTTGGTGTTCCACATTTATACGGGGTAAAAGAAATAACTACCGAAATACAAGTCTATAAGGAAAGAGTTTACAAGCTGACTAGGACACATCAAGTACTGTCCTGATTATCATCATCATCTTTATCCCACAGCTGGATATCTCTCTTACGGTGCCATCTGCCTTGGTCTTGTGCCAATTTGATCCTGATTCGACGCGCGACTTTGAATATGTCGTCGAAAAATACCAATAGTTCTATAGACATCGGGAAGTGGTCCAAAATGAGTTGCAAGATTCCACCCGAACAACATAGTTACATAGATACATACATTGCAAGTTAAGGAAAAGCTTTTTAAATAATTAGGTATCTATTAGTTAACTAAAAAAAAATTAATAACAATGACTTACTTATCTTATCTTCTTCTTTTCAGGGTTCTCTTCGGCCGTTACGACGAAATATTGACAGCAAACCAGATATTAGTTTTTAAATGACACCATTTACTGACTAATTTTAAAGACTGTTTGAAATCTTCTTCAGCACTGCCCTACAGGCCGTAGGCAAATTATCTTTCCACAGTATTATCTTCCGAGAGAGTAACAAACATACCCATATTGTAACTTTTTCATTATTATAATCATTTTTAAGTTTCAAAAAAGTTCAACACAGACAACTTGACAACCTGTTTGGTTCAGCGGTATTTCCGGCTTATGAGCCAAAAGGTCCTGGGTTCGATTGCCGGCCAGAGAGATGTTTGAATGGTGAATTTAAATATGTACCTATCTGTTTTGGGTCTGGATGTTAGTTGTCTTTGTCTTTGTGTGTGACACAGGGTATCCTAGTGGGGATCAATGAGTGTAAAACGTTTATTTTATTTTTTATTAAAAAAAATTGCAGAGAATAAAAGACGCCATCTCCACATTAACTCGACCTATAAAGGCGGGGGCAGACACCGCAAGCCTCGGGCACCGAAGACTCGTTTCTATAAATCTGCCTTATCACAAAAATATACCCTTCTTTATACCAGCGGGTATCTATCTACCCTTATGTTGGAGACGCGTGATTTAAACGTGGAGTTTTAGTAGAAAATTCGAGTTATTTTTATGGAATCGGTTTGACGGTGAGTTAGTTGACTAGTGAGTAAATAAATTTATGAATAGAGACAATAAGTTTAAGTTTTATGTTATACATTAGTAGGGATAATTTAGTGATTGATTTAAGTAAGGTCGTATAAGCCAAGGGATTTAGTTTCTGGACGTCTATTTACTTACTAACGATTTCTTATCCGTTTAAAGCAATAAAAATATTAATTAAAAAATAAAGTATTAAAAACAGTTTAATTTACAAATAAAGATGATAAGGAACATGAAAACTACCTTTTCCAAATGCGTATATGTGACATTGTTCACACAAGTGAAACTGCGGGCCTTAATTTTGCTAGAGCCGTATTTTTTATGTAGAGGTAACTTAAGTGGTAGTAGGTAAATAGTTTTATTCCTATGAAAATAAAAAAAGAGGTGTGGCACTCGGGGACTGCCGCGGTAAAGCTATTGCATAGCATAAAAAGTATTACCGCTGTGCCGGTCGGAGGGTGTTAGGTTATTTTCGTTACGGAATTTCTGGATTCGGTCTCCACGCTCAAGGCCCGCGATAGAAGCTATGCAATAGCTTAATAATTTTATTTTTCAATGGTTTATTGTGTTCAATAGTTATTGTATAAGCTATGAACTCTCCAAGCTTTGCGTGGCTTTGTAAATATAAATAAAACAGACTGTAATTTCTTCCAAGTAAAGTACAGGTAGAGGAAATTACAAATGAATAATACAATATAATTAAATTAAAAAACTAAACCAATAAAACTAAACTAAACTAATCTAAAAGGCCGCTGCCTGCGGGAATTGTTCCCAAAATGCTGGCATTAGTAGAGGTATATAAAAATATCTTCTTTTATAACACCTCCAAGAAATAACTGGAATGATACCGCAAGCTTTTTCAATAAAGACGTTTCTAAGAAGTAAATTTACTAACGAACTAAGAAAAGAGGCAATACAAGACTTCTCTTTGAACTATTTAGAGATTAATTCATCAAGCCAAAAGAGAACATTCTGATCTGAATAAAAATAAAAAATCAATTTCTTTATAATTAAAGGGGTTATTGTAGGTACGAGTAGATTCGTAAAAGATTCGTGTAAAAAAGTACGTGTAAATTCGGACGAATTTACTTTCAATGTATGAAATTATCAAATGTAACGAATTAAAAACTACGGGTCTACAGTATATCGTACCATCGGAAATACCAACAACACGGTGGAAAGTAGCAGCGGCGAATAAAGGCGGTGATTTTACTATGGAAACTAACGTGGTTTTCACACATTTTCATTTTTTTCGTTTTTTTTTTTTGTTTTTTTTTTTCATTTTTTATTTCAACTAGTCGTAGTAGACGACTTAATTTTTACGTGAGTATTCCCGTGTTTAATTATAACAAAAAAGGCGGTGATGGTAAATGCCACTCCCGGTTAGATCATCGGGCACTGAGAAAAATGCGCACACTGATATCACCAAAGAGTACCATTATTAGCACCAGTTTATGATAGTTGATAATTATCGTACTTTTTGCTCATAACAATACCTACGCTCCATACTTTAAGTGATTTCATCGGAATTTAGACGGCTATTTTTCTCAGTGTGGCTTAATTTTAGGTGAAGAGACTAGGTAAGACTAGATACCTATCTCTAGAAATACACTTACCCTATCCTTATTCAAGTGAAACTGTATATTGGACGTTTTGATAATAATTGAATGTTTGTTACTAAAAAGCAAAACGACAAAACGGAATTCAGCGAAATTAAACAGCTGATATTATAAGTAAATTAAACAGCTTATATTATATGTAAATTAAACAGCTTATATTATATATTATATAAATTAACAGCTGATACTATATTTAAATTAAACAGCTTATATTATATGTAAATTAAACAGCTTATATTATATGTAAATTAAACAGCTTATATTATATGTAAATTAAACAGCTGATATTATATGTAAATTAAACAGCTGATATTATATGTCAATTAAACAGCTGATATTATATGTAAATTAAACAACTGATATTATAATGTAAATTAAACAGCTGATATTATATGTAAATAAGCATATAGGCTACTTTTTGTCTTGAAAAAAAATGATTCCTATAAGATTCCGGGTGAAACAAGAAGGCGCAGCTAGTAAGAAATAAATTCCAATTGCTTCCCTTAACCTACCAATGCTCATAAGAAACAATCACCCCCTTCCAAAATTACAAATCGCCGAAGCGACGCACCCTTCCTTCTTCAAAAGATATATAAACCGTTCCAGGTAAAAGAAAACCCTTGCAAAAATTGGCCCTTAAAGGGGTGGAAAGGGGATGTAAGGGTGAGAAAGGGGGCTTAAGAGCATTTTTCTCCGGTACATTAGGGGAGCATTGTTTCGACTTTTTGTTAAGTAGCTAAGTGAATTTCGGTGATAATGTTGTGTTGGGTTTTTTGGGAAATTATTTTTTGTTCGAATTAAATATACTGAACCTAAAAAGTAAGAAGGTAATTATGGGCCGAGTGGCCTTGGTGTCAGTATTTTTATGCCGCCTGAGGTTCACTGACTTGGCTTGCCATGTACCTATAATTTCACATAGTTTAATGAATACTTGTAACTCTTGTCATTCCTCTATAAAATGTAAGAACACTATTTCGTTACCAAGTGGATCTACCGGTCAAGTCATGATCATCACAACCCCGATTTTGCACTCACTGCCAAATATCAGCATCATCATCAGCGTTATGAGAACAAGGTCACTCTTATTGTGGGGCCAACCTGGAAGTTGCGAAAAAATATCAGCTGTGCCATAGAAAAAATGTCGACGACACTCGGTCGGTTTTCGTTCTCGAATTCCGGGTTTTGACTGGTAAAAGTTGTTCATAATGATGAATACTATGAGCCCTTTTCGGCTTAACATACCCTTTCTTTATAACCCTATATATCAATCAGTTAAATAAATTCACCATCATCAAACATTTTCCATCCACAGCTGAGTATGGACTAAGTAATAATATAATAATAATAAATCATTTATTAACCAATTAATAAATAGAAAAGAAGTAAATACATAAGGACAAATTAAAATCCATCCCGTATTCTTCATACTTCCGAAAATATAAAAAGCCCGACTTGGACCTACAAAGGGTCCAAGACCGAAGGGTAGCCTCCCTTATAATTGGGAGGGTTCCGAAGTTACACCCGTGGATTATAATATTTATTTTTGCTATGGAAAGAAAAAGTACGTCGGTACTGTTAGGAGGTAAAGTGAAATGTACATTTTTGATTAAAAAAATTAAGTTATCTAAACCGAGTTTAAAATACAGCTTATAGCACTCTGAAAACAAAGTTGTATCTACTTAAAAGTTAAATATGTGAAATTGTATTCTTACTGGAATACTTAGAGAGTTTTCACTGTCATAAATCTTTTTATGCCATCAAAATATCTCCTACAGATTAAGTTGCGTTACCTTACTCAACATCATCCAATCCATTCACAGGTTAAATGCTTGCTGAAGGTCATTCGCAGAGATGATTTGTATTATCAACTTAGATAATTAAAAATATCGGGTTGGAAATACTAGACGCCCGGTCATATTTATCCAAAAAATCTTTATTTTTTAGCGACTAACTGACTGAGATATAGCTCATTGCAATGTGTTCCGTCGTCATCTCTATTATGTATCACATAATATTTTATGTCAGTGTATTGTACCTACTTAATAAAAATACCGCCACACCTACGAGGTTTACTTTTCTTGTTGGTACAAAAACATGACGTCCTTAAAAGGGTTTGTCATAACATACAATTTTGGAGTTAACTGTACTTATTTTAGACGAAAAAGGAATGGAGTTGGACGAACATATTTTTTTTTTGTTGTTCTGAAGGATGCCAAATGGAATAAAATGATTACACAAGATTTATTGAGTTGGGTACTCCAGCTATGGATTCAATCACGTCCAGTTATCTTTTTCAAAGAGTGATTACTTTTACGATTGTCTGCTAGCAGCTATACTTTCTAAGATTGAAAAGAAGTAGGTATTTTAACAAATAGCTTTCAGAGTTATTTTCCAACCAGACAGTTTAGGATTTGACATTCTAATCAGAAAATAATTCTAACAGGTATTATTTTAAAAATCTGACTGAGCCTGCTTAAATAATAAATGTGTGCATGTTTATTAGTCAACCACTCGAAAACGAATAAACATTTTTGAAGAGATTTAGAATGGAAGTAGCTTATACATATATTACCATGAATTTAAACATAATATGCAAGTTTTTTATTTTGAAAAATTAATGAAAGAAACCGTGAGACTCACCATAGAGAATAAATATTACAAGTAGATATTTATTTATGTACTTAGGACAAAAATAATAAAAAACACACAATACACCAAAAAATAAAACAAGAAAACATGTTTTTAACTTTTTCAATACATAATTATAGTAAAATTATTTTTCACATGGTTCTTCTCCATTCCTTTCCCTGTTCCCGAGAACACGTCTAATGGAAAAAAGGATAAAATTTTCGGGTACACCTTTTAATACTTTTTTTCATTAAAGTTTTTAATATTAAAAGGCCTCTTCTGCCAAGGGCCTGTGGTTATTATTTTTTGCACGAATTTTCCGGGTTTCCGGCTACATCGGTAAGTGATTTGTGAAAATGATATATTGAGGAAAAAGTTGGATTGTCCGTTTGTAAAATGTTTACGCTTGATATAATGGGTGTCGAAATTATCAATAGTTACTCTGAAAATGGTTTTTATTCCTGAAGTTAATTAATATCTTGGTAGCTTTGGTTTTGGACAGATCAGGCGTTTTGCTTGCTTTAGCTCATTTGATAATTAATGATTAAGTGTTCATGCGAATACGATTTTTTCCATATCTAACATTGTGACTGTGTAAAATCTAACATGAATTTTACAAGTTTAAATACCTGAGTAATAACCAACGTTTCCTCATTTAAAGGAGTCGTCCATTGTATTTAGATAGAATACAAACATCATCGTGAGATATTATAAAGTTTGTAGAGCAAAATTATAAGAAACCCAATTTTTAAAAGCTCACCAAACACTTGGCAAGAGGAAAGCAATATTGACCAAATATTTTTGACAATCGCTCAATAAGTTAAATTTCAACAATAAACAGTAAAATAACCTCCTTTTTACAGACGATTATAAATAACCACCACGTCTCATTTTACTCGTAGTTAGCTTAAGCGTAAAGTTTACAGTCAAAACAAACCCACCGAAATCCGAAGGCGAGAGCCAGTTTGAAAAAAAAACTGGCAGGTGTATTAAAATTAATTTTGTTTTGGCAACTGTCTGGGTCTGTATCGCGCGTTAGACACGTCTCGGTGCGTTGAGTTTTTTCAGAGCGCCCATACGTATGAAAATAATCTTTTTGTATTGAAATCTTTTGAAACGGATGGTGGGTATTGCTTTGTTTTGATGGTGGTGAATATTTAGAAGAAATAAATTGTATTTTTTTATGCTGTGAATTAAATTAAGGGGAAGAGGTCGCTCCTCAGTCTCTTTTGACTCTAGAAGCGAGATGCCAATTAAACCATTATACCTAAACAAGAGGTTGATTAGGAAACTGTTTGTCCTTAACCTGAAATACCGACTAACCAGTAGGTAACTAACTACCTATGCCTGAAATGCAAAATTGACTAAGAAGGAGTTTTCTTAAAACGGATAGGTATCTAAAAGCAAAAAAGGTTAAAAAAAACAGAAGTTAAACGATTATAAAGTAAAATAAAATCTAATTAGGTAGGTAAATGTTAAGAAGCCACCAAGCCAAGAAGCCAAGAAGGTGGACGAGCATGAAAGATTAATTTAGGGCCCAGCCAGACCAAATGAAAATCCAGCCCGTAAGGCCTAGCTATAGAAAACTAAGACAATGTACAACCCGGTCACAATATCTGTGCACCTGACCTCGTGACGTCATATGTCTAAACTTAACAATAAAATTAAAAAACAAAACAACAACAATGCGAAAATATCTCAAAATTATCGGGACGTGTATCGGCAACGAAGATGCTACCGTACTGTCGCACCGGGGAGTGCGCGGAGAGGTGACAGGGGAAGCGGGAGAGGCGCCGCATTCCAGCGAGGTGCACAGATATTGTGACCGGGTTATAATGGAATTTATAGATTCTATTATAGAAATGTAATTTCTATACATTGTCTAGTTTCCTAAAGCATTTGCATAGTCAACTTGGCCAGGCCGGCTGAATGGAAATTCTGGCATAGGCTCGTTTGGAGAGAGCCTATTTAACGTCAAAATTAAAAAAGAAAGAATAAGAGAACAATTTTACCTTAGTTTTTGTAAGTTACGAGACTACTGGAGTTTTTGGTAGATAGGTGTCTAAGAAAAGCTTCAGCCAAACCTGCGCAACAGCGACGCAAAAACTTTAAGCCAAAAATAAACTTTAAGGTACGTTTCCAACCAGTCACACTAAATGATATTTTTTTCAACCGTATTAAGTTGTTACTCTCTTTTTTCAAAGAGATCGTCTCACGTTGTGGTGGCGTAGACTGTTTGACGCTTGGACGAAAAATTATAAGTTATTACAATATCTATAATTCATGGTTTGACGCTTAAAGAAAGCATAAACTTAGACAGCGTCCGCTTGCTGATGATCCCGCTTTGAATCTGACAGGCAAGTCTGGCATTCACAAAATTTTATTGGATGGGGTAGAATTTCGTAATAGGTATCTTTCCAGCCATAGCAATTAATTTAGATTTAAAAATGTTAGTTTTCGATTTGAAAAATACTAAGCCAGCCATCCAATGCTATAACTAATCAAAATAATATAGATCACATAGCTTTAGACGATGCTACAACAATAAAAGTTTAATATTATTGATTTTAGTTTGTGACTATCGCCATCTATGATCAAGTAGCAAGACTAAAGTTTTTATATTTAAAATACGCACGAAACTTGTTCTTAGCCAATAAAAATTTAATCTAGTTATACGAGTATTATAAAAATATTAATATTATTACATCAATTTTGTTTGCAATATCAGGCTTTCTTAAATTTATTTTTTACAGCGCCATCTAGCGGCAAGTAGCAATGAGAAAAGTATTACTGACTAGAAAATTATGATTTTTAGTGCAAGACAGAATTATTTTAAAGCAAAACGAAACACTCTCAGCATTCGCCTAACATATGCTTTAAGAATGTGTGAAACCCTTCTTTTATAATTTAAAAATAAGTCCTCCCACAACAATAAATTGTTTCTATCAGAACCATACCAGTTGTCGTTCATAAGGCCAGAGCACACCGGCTCCGTGTGCAGCACGCATACGTAGATACGTGCGTAAACCCTTGACATACTGGTTACGCATGCATAGGTAGCTTGCACATGCAACGCAACCGGTCCGTTGCGTAACCAGTCGCAGCTACAGTGCTAATACTATTAATAATATTATGTACTTAGTCCCTATAATATATTTGTAGAGACATTTAAATACTCGAACTAATTAGTTTTTAGTATCGTTACTTATTATTAAACTCATAATAGTAAAAAAATAATAAACACCACACCACTATCGGTACATTTGGTGATTTTAATTCTTCAAAAATGATAAAAAAGCAGCCTGCACATTAAAATCTGCCCCTTAAGTCATGAAAGCTCAATGCCAAGACTCATACAGTTTCATTCGTTATACCGCAGAGTTGACACACATGCGTGTCTACGTATAGTACCTACGCAAAAAGATCTGGTGTGCTCTGGCCTTTACCTATTGGATAAAAAAAACAATAAACGTGGAATCAAACACGTCGGTGCTAATCCCAGTTTGACGGACGCGATCCTATGAATGGAGAACGTTTTCACTTCGACGAGAGTGCCTGTATTGAGAGGGTTCAGTACAATTTAAAATGTTTGACGTTTCTCATTTTGGTAACAAATTTTTAGGTGGTTCTTGAGAATAGGAAAGAAACGAAGTTTCACATTAAAAACGAACGAACAAAGAAAATTAGTTTATAACGATTTATTAAAATAAATACGAAGTTAAAAAGTAGATACTAATTATATACACACCAAAAAATTAAAATGTGTCAAAAGTATTTTTTTTATTAAATTATAGTATTTTTATTCCAAATCTAGATGATTTTCAACTAAATAAACGTATTTTTACAACAATAGATACTCGTACCTAGTTAATTATGGAATTATAGTAAGAAAAAAAAACACTTTAAAGCAACACTAACGGTATTAAATTAGAATACCTAGTTGTTAGATCGAAATGGATTAGCATTCATAGAGGACTCATCTATTTTGTACTCAGAAACTTCCAATTAGCTGTCAATTAGTTAATAAAAAATTTCAAAATGATACGGAACCCTTTGGCTCCGAAAACACAATAAAACCAGTATTTTTCCGACCTTTTGAATCACACGCGCTCGACTGAGCATCGAGTGACGTACTGATACTTTTTTTTACTCTTTGCCCCTTTTTTCTGCTACTACCCTTTTTTCCAATTTATCTTTTTTCCACAGCGAAGCGGATTTTTTGCTTATTTGCTCGCTTCATTGGCTTGTAAGGGATGAGGGTGGAATTTTGCTTTTTTAAAAGCTTTCAGTGATTATTGGATTTGGGTCAACATTGCGGAGTAATTTAGAAGTGATAGCAGCGCTGTGATTGAAACGGAGTTTTTGAGAACTAGTTTTTGTTGGAGCGTTCTCTAGCATGGAGTAGGTGAACTAGGAAATAGTTTATGATTTTTAATTATAATTTATATTTAAGCATAATAAATATTTTTTTTTTTTTTTGAGTAGATTTTTTTTATATAATGTAATCATTAATGATTAAAATATAGTTTTAATATCAAACTGGCTACACCGTAAAAGGCAATAAAGTGACAGAGTAGACTGATGTGGGAACTAATGACTATTGCGCCATCTAGCGTCGGGTAGATTAACTTTGAATTGTTTTAGGGTAGAAAAAGCTCTTATAAGACCCATTTTTAAATGGTTCGTATTCCTAACAAGATAACATAGAAAGCAAGTTTTTTCGAAACACCATACCACAGACTGAACTGAATACCTTATCTACTAAACGAAACAAAACCTATGACCAAGATGTTCAGTCAAATGAAAGGTTTGTTTGTTTAATAAAATAAATTTGTAATAACTAGATAGATATTCTTACTTGTATAATAATAATATCTACTAGTTTCGTATGCGACATGCTTTTTTCAGAATTTTGAAACTAAGGGTCGTCGGTACATATCTGACGGAAAATGCGTCGCGTATTATCGGTCGCGTAACGCCAGAACAGAGAAATATACTACATAATTATAATAAAACATCCAACCTTTCACACTCGACGCACTAGCGCATCATCGGTTGAGTGTGAAAGGTTGGATGTTTTATTATAATTATGTAGTATATTTCTCTGTTCTGGCGTTACGCGACCGATAATACGCGACGCATTTTCCGTCAGATATGTACCGACCCTAAGGCGTACCTGGTACTTAAAACAAACGAAAAATAAACAACTGAATTGAGAACCAACCTTTTTTAAAGTCGTTTAAAAAGTAGGACCCACACATCTAATCTAATGAAACAAACAGCCGATGAGGATGGCATGGTAATGTCTAATCAAACTCTATGAAACGTGAAAAATATAACAAAAAAAAAATACAAGCTTTTATTGCATTGTCATCGGAGTTATACAGGAATACAGGTTTTTTTTTATTTATTTTTTTTTTAATGTAATTGAGTGACGAGACGAGCAAATCGCTCGCCTGATGTTAAACGTCACGTTTGCCTATAACAGGTCTGCGCCACCCAGAATTTTGAATTCGCAGAATTCAAGACCCTGCGCGTCACAGCACTGCGCTCGTCACCCTGAGATATAAGTTGTTTAATCTCCCATTTGCCCTGTAATTTCACTGGAAACAATGCCCTTCCAACCGGAACACAGTACCTACACAGTACACAGGTAGGTACCTATACGAAATTTCAGCTCAATCGGAGGTCAGGAAATGGTTTTAAAATACTTCCAAGATGTGACCCACACATAGCTACTAACATGGCTAGTAAAAAAAAGCTTTTAAAAATATAAACCCCTCTCTTTTACCTTTAACAATCTCCCTCAGGGAAACATAATTAAAATGATACCAAAATAAAGACTAGCTTTTCCACTTCCCCACAATGTTGCTACTTTGTAAAAAATCCCCCAAAATTGTGTTGGACTTTGCAAAAAATCCCCTAAAATCGTGTTCTTTTAACAGAAAAGCGCCCCTGAGTCTTCATTACGTAGGTACAGGGGATGGGGTGGAAAATGGATTTTTAAGTGGCGCTTACGAGCTTGATTTATTGTAAGATGGCTGGCTGTGTTAGTATAGAAAATGCTAAATTAAAAAAAAATACATATATACCTATGTATTTACAATAGCAAACCAAGAAGTAAAAGAATTATTTTTCATTAATTTAGTAGTGTATTACAGTATATCTTAAAATATAGATAAAATTTTATTGTCCGAAAAAGCCACAGTTACGAGAGCATTTAAATTCAATTATAAAAATAAAATATTATGCTCCCATTTGGACTTGTTAAAAACGTAAATACAGCACGAATATTATTGGTGTCACTCAGATAACGACACTAATAAAAATGTTGGAATAAAATAGCCTATCTTCCAAAAAAAAAATGTATGTACTTATATGTAATTCTTAAGGATTTGGTCAGCGAGCGGTGATTTTTGAGCTCTGACCAATAGTGGGCATTTTGATCCCAGGCTGATTTCTTCTCACCGCCAAAATGGATAAAGTAGAGAGGCAGGTGTCACAATATAATTAAACTATAATTACCATTATTTTTATTTTATTTTAAACGAACATTTGTGAGATAAAAATGTGTGTATGACCCATTATACCTATGTGACTATTTATGTGTGTATGTTTATTACTTCAAACTCCTACCTTCTATCTTGTTATTCAGAAAATCCTGACGTGATTTTGACAAATTAGAAAAAGAGCCACAAATATTCTCTCCTTTGTTATTTATTTCCATCTCCACACAAACCTAGCCCCACTTTTTTCCCGCGTTCAGGGAGTGATCACTGGCTGTACCCGTTAATCGCTACACCGCGTTTTTTAACCGCCGCAGTTAATTTAACGGTCATCTGTCTCACCGCTGTTTTTTTAGTCTGTGGTTACCGCGGTGAGGTGTGAATCCGGCTTTATGGTGGAGCTTTGGGAGTTGTATGTTTTTTTATTTCATTTTGTCGGTTTTTACAATGCTTAAACACTTTATTAACATTTAAATACATTTACCTTTTGAAATGGGAAAGTACAAGCATTACTGATAGGTTCAAAAGGCAGTTTTATCGCTAAGAGCGATTTTTGCCAGACGACCTTTGGATGGGACATAAAAGTTTTTGGAAGTGTGTTTCATGGTGCATTAATATTACCTCCACTTAACACCAGATGAGTTGTGGTCAATCGCCTGGCCTGTTTACTAGTTATTTAATAGAAATTTAAATAATTTATTGAATTAAAAACAATTGAAAAGTAGCGTTAAGCGTTGAGCTTCGAGTTATTATACTAAGAAGAAGAAGAAAGAAGAAGATATTATATTTTACACCTTTTGAAGAATAAATTATTCGCTAGTCGAGTCAGGGGTTTTTCAACTTAACAGTCTTTGAATAGTAGGTGTAATGCTTACCAAGATGCTGCATCGCTTAGATCGCTTTCCAAGAACTGCAAGGGTATGAACCTTTCCACCGACGCCTGTGTTCGGCGAAAATTGCAGACACGAAGTCACTCATTATATTTACAGCAAAACTCAAAACTCGTCGTAGAATGCATTATTTAAAATCAGTACCTATTCATATTCAAGTATTTCGCCCTATCCGTGGAAGACTGCCACACTGGCGGTTGTGGCTTTTTTCTTTTATTGCATTTTTGGAATCCTTAAATACATACGCATCTACTCACATTTTCAGAAAATCGGAAAATCCTTTATTTAAATTTTTAAATTCGTGGCATCAAAAAACAAAACAAGCTTCTCCATATACACTTTTACACCCTATTCCACACCTTCAGGGGTTGAATTTCAAAAAATCCTTTCTTAGTACACACCTTTGCTCATCAAAACAAATACACCCTCCAAATTTAAATTTCTACGACCTGTGGTTTGGCTTTAAGTAGTCTGTCAGTCAGTCAGTCAGGACTTGTTATTTATATTTAAAGATTAAAATATATTCTGATATAATTAACACGGGATTACTAACGTCAAATTAAGTCGTCTATAACGACTAGTTTTGATTATATTTGGTGATCTTCATCAGGAGATTACAAGCGTGACGCGCTCGCGGTCAGGTCAAAATAAAAAAAAGTCACGCACAATTATAATATCTAACATCCAACCATTAACAAAAAAAAAAAAATACAAACATCCGAATTGAGAACCTCCTCCTTTTTTTGGAAGTCGGTTAAAACAACATTGTTTATCATCTCTTGTACACGAACACTAAAAATTAAACCGCAAATTCTAATATTTTTGTCGTAAGAAGGCCACCACCCAGCTTTTTACGTGGAATAAAGGCGCAATGTCTCTTAAATTCACCGCGTTTCTCATTTCTCACTCGGAAAAAAGCCCTCATGGCGGTTAAGCCGACGTGATCTTGAGAAAATTCCGTGGAGTAAGGTATTAAGGGACAAAACACGTACAAATACTATCGTCAAAAATTAAAAAAAAATATGATTCACTGCCTGTTGTGTCAAGGAATTGTTTAGAATACTAAAAAACATACGTTGTCCAAGAAATTTCCGAGATAATCAGAAAAAACCGCCTCCTGGAAACCTAGGGTTTTGCAACTGTGGCTGTCTTCCACGGATACGACGATTTCAGAGTACGAGTTCTAGGGTAGTTATAATCTGCGTGTCTTCAAGTCGCGAGTGATTCGGTGCCTAGGCAAGCGTGCTCCATCGCATAGACCGCATCGTTGCTTACCGTCAGGCGAGATGGCGGTCAAACGCAAGCTTATCTCAGACATAAAATAAATCGCTTGTTTCTTAACAACACTTTGTAAAGCTGTAAAAATCTTTAAAAAAAACAGTGATATAATAAATTCTATGTGGCACTGGACTGATGAACGCGACGCTTAACACCAGGCAGAGAAAAATGGAAATAAAAAATGTTTATCTAACACGATAAAAATAACAGTTTATAATTTAAAGTAACTTCTTTATAATACTAGCTGACTCGACAGACGTTGTCCTGTCTTAACGATGACTATTTAATTCGAATTGGTAAAAAAAGCCATTGCGTCAATTCTATGTCAAATGTCAAAAGTTACATTAAAATAGTTTACATTGTCCAAAGCGCTAAAGTTAAAAGGTTTAAGTATTTTTAAATTTTCTAATTTTTCATGTTTTTTTACTATACATTGAGATGTGAGCTATCCTATCTCCTAAGTTAGATCGAACAGCACACGGTGTGCAAATTTGATTGAAATCGGTTAAGTAGTTTAGGAGTCTATAGCGGACAAACAACGTGACACGTAATTTATATATATTAGGGTAGAAAAACACAAAGATAAGTCATGAGAGAAAAATAATAAAGAACCATTCAAAAGGCGTAATGCATCAAAATGCTTTATTAAGGATAACAACTAACTATTACAATAACTGGCTCCCCTTTCGCTAAGAGTAATCGTCAAGTATTTGTCGAGAAATACTACAGTCTCCTTATATACTTAAAGAAGTCACTTCCTTTTGATCTTCAACAATCTTAAATACATACCGTACCTAATTTTCACATAACATCCCCAAACGCACCCCCTCAAAACGACCCCTGAAATCTTTCACCTGTGCACAAAGAAAATACCAAACGTCTTTTACTTGCTCGAGTTTAGCGCGATTTAATTAAAATGGAGCCACCCTCCACCCCTAACACGGGTAAGGGGTGGAATGAAGAAATATCGCTGTTAGGGTGCTAGTGCACAGAGATTTTGAGATATCATACCTACAACGGTATTCCCGAGTACCTACAACACTGGGTTCTTCAAAAGGGCTCTTAATAGAGTCTTAAAAGGCCGGTATCCTATCCGTGACGCCTCCGGTGTTACAGGTATGTATAGGCGACGGTGATCGCTCACCATCAGGCGACCCGTTTGCTTGTTTGTCACCCATGTCATAAAAAAATTAAAATAAATACCTCTCCGGCCTGGGACTCTATTCTAGATCGTTCGAATAACTCTGTCACTCTCCCTGTTACGACATTTCTGTTGAGAGCGACCGTGACCGAGACAGTCTCACTCGCTAGAATAAATAAGGCCCCTGTGAATGAGATTGAGAAAACAGAGATTTTGAGATGAGTACCGTATCATAGCTTATTCATACATCTGTATTTCTTCTATTAGATATCCGGCCCAGATTATAATTCAAACGTAAACCCGAAGGTATATCTTTTCGGTTTTTCATCTGTTTGAAGTCTCTAATTTTTTTTAAAATTGAAATATTCTTTATCAAATCAAAGCTATCAAAAATGTAGTACCTAAATTAAAAAAAAACACCTTGATGAAGGTAGCAATTATGCCGGTGTGCTACCTTCCTAACTAGAGGGGAAAGGGGGGCGGTTAAAGTTTTTGGGGCCAGAACAAACACAGTATTAACATATTATTTAAATATCCACCAACTATTTTCTTGAGCTTCTGTGTGTGCGTCTTTGTTTTTGTATTAACAAAGTTTGTAAGTGTGGGTAGTTACGTAATGGGCGAAGTTAGGGGAGTATGTTTTAAAACACAATATTCCTTTATGCTAACATATTCTTGAAGAAAATTCTCTGCAGTGGGGCTAGCACAACTTTGACGTAAAAATACGTAGCGAGTTTTCGATAGAAAAGTGTACGCCATTTACGACTGTCAAGTATGCTCCTGACGGGTGTAAATGGCGTACACTTTTCTATCGAATACTCGCTACGTATTTTTACGTCAAAGTTGTGCTAGGCCCACAGTTTAAGCTTGAATAGGCGTGAAGAAAGATTTTAAAATCCTCTTCCATAATGTGAGTACACATTTACTATTTTCAAAAATGCTTTTATTTCGGTAATAAACTTAAGTTTAACGAAGTTTGAAGCCATTTTTCACATATTTTTTCAACAGTGCCCGAAAACAGCTTGCTTGTGTCATGGCTTCGATTTGACGTCACGGCATTGTGTCATGTCATTGTGTCTATGCGTGATGAGCGGCGGATGACCTGAGTTCACTTAGGCATGACGTCATACGCTGTGATCGTTGTTTCTGACAAGATGGCCGATTGCTGTATTTTAATGTTTTAATTTATTGAAAATCTTAATAATCTGTTTTTTTTAAATAAAACTAAACATGTGTTTTAATTTTTTTTAATCTGGCTAGTCCCCTGAAAGCATTGAATCGGCGATTTTTTGATACTGTCGTCATGCCTATTAAAAGTTTGCGGATTGTCGTGATAAATGTTTTGTCCTTTTCTCGAGCGGTAGGTATGGAAAATGGATGTGAAAAATATTCTCTACTTAGTAACTTATGAGGGTACGATATTTATCTTTACTATGAAAGTATAGGTATAATGGCTATGGCCTTCCCAACCAGCAAAGTAGTCCTAGAATGCGATTTTATAATGCTATGTGGACTTATATAGCTCCGATGATGGTTTTGGTGTTTGCTACTGCGCTTTTAACAGCATTAATGAATGCCGTTTTTACTTCAGTACGATTAATCCTATAATTTGAACTTATATCGGTATATAGGATCATATTTCGTGGCCACTACTGGATTAAGACTCCTATAAAAGCTAGGAACAAAACTAATTGCACTCAGGAGTAATTAATCCGGTAACTCAGACTTATATGCGCCTATAAGATAACATCTTAGGAGCGTTTAAATCTTAAGACTCCTCGAGGAGCATCTACCAGGAATATATACACTGAGGCGCAATCACTCTTGTTATTTATACTTATAACCTCATATAAGCTAATATTTTATGGCCAATATAAGTAAATTTAAGTTATCTACTGAAAAGCATTTATATTTCTTGTCTGGTTTTACATTACCTTAGAAGTGTATTTTATATCCGCGTTTCAAAGATAATAAAATCACTAAGATTATAACAACACGCAGTAGGATAAAATGTTCTCTATATAGATTTATCGCATCCCATTATAAGCTTAGATCCACTTATATAGGCATTCCATAGTAGTGTTATAGTCTAAGTAATCTCAAACAATCCTGGTCAAAACTCTCATAAGGTCACTTTTGCTTGAAACTACCAATATAGGCTAAAACACGCTTTATATAGTTTTGCTAATTCTATTATAGGATTTGAAATCAGCCATTAATATTGCAACTGGTTTTTTAACTGGTGAAGGGCGCATCGCAAATTCTGGTGAGGGTTCCGGACAAGATAACTGTAACTTTAGATGGAAGAGGTTCGGGCTACGAAAGTTATAATGAAAAATCATTGAGCGATTCTGAAAGCGATAATGAGGCAGAACTTTCAGATTACAACAAAAATTTAGAACTGCGTTATTCTATTAAAAACTGGGCTTTGAACTTCAATATTTCTCATGCTGCATTAAACTCTTTACTTGAAGTTATAAATGTGAGAATAAACGATGTTTTGCCTAATGATGCACGAACACTATTACGAGTAAATACAAAAAAAAAAACCTACACATTACTATTTCGCCCCCAGGGCACTATTGGTACAATGGTCTGATCAAATGTTTGAGAAGAATTTTTGAAAATGTTCCCTGTCTACCAATTGAGGTTTCTCTGAATATTATATTGATTGATATATTGATGGATTATCAGTCTTCGGCAGTTCGTGATACCAGTTTTGGTTATATTATGTACCATCTTCGAAATACCAAATTTGGCACCGTTTGTTGTGGGTAAGTAAAAATAAATGAAACATTAATAATATACCTAAAGTTACCAGCTTCATGACCAAGTAGTATAATATGTATGTTGTTTTTTTTACCTATTTGAATTTTGTGCCAGTTAAGTAAGTACACTGTCTTATAACCTTAATTTTTTTATGACAATAAAATATGAATTTTTCTTTTAAACATGAATCTATGGTGAAGATGGAAAACCATCAGATCTTGATGCTTTTCTAGGGCCTTTAGTGACAGAAATGAAGCAACTTGAAGAAGGATTAATACTCAATAATGCTACTGATTTAAATGATGAAAAAGTAGTGCATGTAAAACTAAGAGCTTTCATTTGTGATTCACCAGCTAGGGCAATGATAAATCGATCGATATCAAGGAATATCACCATACTTATATTTCGATCGTTGGCAACCTGAATATAATAATTAGATATTAATTATAACATAACCATTAAATTAAATAAAAACAATGTTTAAACTAATGTTTAACCTAGCACGCACAACAAACCCTTACAATATTCCTATAACATGCTAATCTATGAATATCAATAGAGTTTGTTTTTATCTGGGCACCGTGGAACCCTAATTGGTAACAATATGGCGAATCTTCGGTTTTAGCACTTGGCAATATAGAACCAGTATTACTTATATTGGCGCTAAGTCACACTTGGCAATGCTCACCGAAAAAATGGTAACTGTTCATGATATTTTCATAATAAAATATTAAATATTAAAATGTAAATACGTAAATTACAAGAAACGCTTTAAAATTTTAATTAAAACCATGATAGGTTTTTCAGTAAATTCACATTCCCCTACGAATACACACCAGACTAACAACAATAAGCTTTCGATTTTCTACATTTATTATCATTCTACATTTATATTCTTGACATTTATTATTATTAAATTAAACTTAAGTAATGTTCACAACAACAATTTCTTGACCGACAGAAAACCATTCGACTGTTCACTAAATGTGAGCTTAAAGAAGAATTGCGAGGCGCGTATTCATCTCAAATTTTCCTATAATTTACTTATATTGGCATTTGCAGGACTAATTGCATTGACGTAATTCTATTACAGGAGCAATATAGGCCTAAACGGCATTGAAGCGGTCTATTATAAACACGATATAAGTAAAAGTTTACTTATAAAGTGGGCCCTTTTCCGGACTTATAAGCGGATATAAGTCTTATATAGTCCTAGGGAAATGCTCTCCTGGAGATAGTTTAAAAACCACTTTTTGCTAGTTGGGTTGGCAGTAAACTTATTTATGGCTAGAATGAAAACAACCAAATCTTTTTTTTATTGTGCAATTTCGCACGTAAAAATGTCGACAAAATCTTAACATAACAAATACTTGTGTATCAAAAATATATTAAATTAAATATAATATTCGAAGGACAATGACTAATTTCATAAAAATAAAACTATATTTATTAAGTATAATATAATAGATATTCGTTTCGAATAGGTCTTTTAGCGATAAAAACCATCTTTTGTGCCTTTCTCTTTTATATTTTACTAGCTGACCCGTGCCCACTTCGTTGGGCATAATGTTAATTAAACCCGAAGCCATCGCGCGCCGTCCGGACCGTTTTTTCTCCGATTCACTTTGCAAAACGGACTACCACGTAAACGCACGTACCACGCCTTTTTATTTTTCGGTTTTTTATATAACCTATGACACTCAGCAATAATGTGGCTTTCTATTAGTGAAAGAATTTTTAAAATCGGTTCAGTAGATCCCGAGATTACCCCTTACAATTTAACAAATATACAAACACACAAACTTTACTTCTTTATAATATTAGTATAGAAGTATAGACTATGTTTGTGATTTCCATTTTGTGGTGTTAATAAAGAGTTATTGTTGTATATTTTAATTTTGATAATAATATATGTGTGTGTGTGTGGTGAGTAAGTACTTACAATGTTTCAGGTAACCTAATTTAAAATTATTTATCTACCTAAACGCAGCATCTTGTACCTACCTCATCATAATCATAATTCTCAACCTTTAATCCTCCCACTGCTGGGATACATGTCTACCCTCGAAGGGTGATTAGGCCATATTCCACCACGCTGGCCAAGTGCGGATTGGTGGATTCACATAACCTATTGAATTTCTTCTCCGGACGTACGCAGGTTTCCTCAAGATGTTTTCCTTCACCGAATAGCCAGTGATATATAAATTCGTACATAAGTTCGAAAGAAAACTAATTAGAGCAATAAAAATAATTCGGTTCAACGTTATTCCCAAAACAAGGCGTGTTTAAGCATCTGAAGGTTTGACTCATAAACTTTTGCTGGCCGTTTCTATGCTTTGATATTCACGGCAACCTGAGTTGCTTGAACCGAACAAATTTTGATCTACCACTATTAAAAATTCTCAAAACAATCAGCATGATCCATACATTTTGTCCAAATTCAATGAAGTTTGTCTATCGAGTAGCTCATTACCTATTTCTTTTTGTGAATTTCTGGAAGTTGTAGAACAGAAGTTTTTTGGTTCAAGTACCGCAGGCTGCCTGTGGCAAGTCTTCAGAGATTTAGAGTTGATCCTGTATATCTAGGGGTCTAAAGATCTAGGGGTCTTCTCGTCGTATAAATTATTTCTACGTATTATCTCTATAATATACCTACTTAGTTACTTTCTTATTCAAAAACATGTTATTTATCAGCTCACTGAGCCGTAAAAGTGTGCCAAACATTACCGATGAAAGTACATAAAGTTCGTTAATAAGCAAACTCGATACGAAAACATCATAAACATAAACCCCCCAAGACGGTAAAAAGGGGGTAAAAAGGGGTGGAAACCACCCCCTTCTTAATTAAATTCCAAACGCGCCGCTACAGAAATCTTTAACAAATTTATAATTTTCGAGCGAGCGTTTCTTACAAAAGAACGAAATTTGAGCACTCTCGTACGGTTATTACACTGTTTTGACAGTAACTCAACTCGAATGATTCTCTTACATAAGTTCAGTTCTAGCTTAGTTTACTTACCTACTTATTGTATCAGTTGAACAGAGTGACAGAGTGAGAGTGAGATACTCGAGTTACTTAAATTTAGTTGAAATCGGACGACACGCTGAATTGAAACTTCAGCTGTTTTTAGGGTTCTGAACCTCTTCGGGAGAACCCTTAAGGCGAGACTCCGGTGTCCGTCTGTCGGTATGCCACTATCAATCTTAGGAGCTATAAAAGCTAACGGTTTAAAATTTGGCGTGAAACGTACCTTCGAGGTGCCCTTGCACTTGTCGCCCCCAGAAACTTTAGGCCCAGCGCTGTTTACGCTCGCCAAACACTCGGCACGCTGTATAGACCTCAGTGGCCAACATCATTAAGTCATTCCAAAAAAAAAGCGTAGTTTCAAAATCTGTAAAAGACGTTCGCAATGCCGTCACACCATCATCTCAGCGGCTTTAAAATCAAAAAGTCCTAAAAACGGCTTAGTGACTCTGACTGGAGAGCTAGCCAAGTGGCAAATATTTGAGCTTACTTTTTTAGTTGGAACTCACTTTTGAATAACGTTATAATCAGCTGGCTGGTGTAACTGGCTTAACCCGGCGTCATAGGGGTTGGGTCATAGTGACCCGGTGTGTTTTAAATTTACCTATAACTTTTTATCCACACACTCGTCGTTGTTGTTTTTCTCAGTAGCTGGAGTCTATTAACTATTCTTAGTGTTGCTTACACATAATAAGTTAAAAAGCGACTACCTATGTTTCGAGCTAGTTGCGCGCAAAATTAAAAATTAGCCAATAGGTATATGACCCAACCCAGCAGACAGTGTAACAATGTTCTACCCCCATGACCCCGGCTTAACAAAGAAGTCAGTCTTTCTTTCTCTCGCTTTTCTTTGTCTAAACTTGAGTTACTAGTCATAGCCTCCAAACGCTCACACCCAGAAACTCCACGTCGTATGAACACATACACACATACATACACGTGCAATTTAAGATGAATAATTATGTGGCAGCGCCGCCTTGCTACGCTGAGGAAACGGCGTTCGATTTCTGTGGATATGACAGGATATCCTGATTGTAAAGAATTTTCTATAGTAATCTTCAGGTTTCGTTCTTTATTTTCTAGGCCAGGATAAAAACCATTGAATGGTAACAATTCTCTTGAGATAGGTTACCTTCTGATATGTATATTTTCCTTCTTTGTTTGTTTGTATTTGTGTTTTTAAGTACATTTATGTAGTTTTAGTTTATTACTTTATTTTTTAGTTGTTTCTACTTGCCACCCTTTCATATAATATAAATAGCTAACATATCTTTCTTTCTTTGCCTTATAGAGGTAATTCTATTAGTGACGTTGGTAGGAACTGTAAAGGAATTGGATCCAAAAAGCTAGAGTTCTTGGATATGTTAAAAATATCACAGGTAACGTGGTGAAATTGAGTATTTATTAATTTCAATTATGATCTTTAATTGTTTTGTCTGGGCGAGCTTGGGTGCCTGGGTCACGCGCGTGTTACGCTTGATATCACTGTTTGAAAGAAAGTTAACGCATTTTAGCAGACCATTGGGCCCAAGTTTACAGGCTTTAATTGACAGATCTAAATTTTCTAAGAGTATTGATCTCCTTGTCTAATAGGTTACAATGACAAAGACAGATGTATTCTTAGTTGGTTTAGATCTGTATATCGCCTTTAAACTTAAGCCCAGTGTGTTAGCAAAATGTGCTGTAGCAATGCTTTTCTATTTTCATCGATTCGAGAGATTATGAGAACCTTTTTTTTATAGAAGCCTCAGTTGCTATCTTAGCTGTTGTGTTTCCGGCATATCCACCCAAATCCAACAGTTTCTCAAGAAGGGGTAGCCTAAGAAAACACATACTACACTTATTTATCTACCGGGCCCACTCTTTATGAAAGGAATGATTAATGTCTGCCGGCATTAGGGCTTGCTAACGAACCCCCTTTGCCCCCCTTGCCCAGGGAGGCGCCCCCTTTATGCCCCCTTGTAATTATTATTCGCACTTATAAGAGTTTTGAGATATCCGCCCTAGATAACAAGGGTAACGTTAGATTGTTATGTTTTGTTTGATGTTTATGTATTGTAAAATGTATTATGACTTGGCTGAGGGCTATACGGTCTGAGGTAATGAGCTAAGTGCCTATTTAGGGCAAGCCTTTTGACTTTGTCTTGACCACATAATTTTTAGGGTTTCGGGTAACTATGGGACTCGTTAAGTAATTGATTCTGTTCAACATTTGGGCTGTTGTATTCAAATAAAAAAGGATTAAAAGCGTTTTTATCGATACATACGATCAAGTCATCGTCGCATCATGTTAAAGATTACCTCCAATAGATTCCGCACTCGGATGATTACAATACGCGGCGCGTTGGTCGAAATAAAGATAAAAATGCCCTGTTGCTTATCCCGCGCTGTGAGAATGATGATGAAAATAAATGAGTAAATCCAGAGTAACTCTCTATTCCACATCTAATTGTATATAGGGTTATTCATAAAGGATATGCTAAGCTGAAAAGGGCTCATAATACTCCTCATTATGAACAACTTTTGCTATGAGACCAACCTGAAATTCGCGAAAAAAAAATTAGCTGTTCCATAGAAAAATGTCAATGACACTCAACAAAATGTATGGGACAGCTGATTATTTTTTCGCGAATTTCGAGTTGGTCCCATAGTAAAAGTTGTTCATAATGAGGAGTACTATGAGCCCTTTTCGGCTTAGCATACCCTTTATGAATAACCCTGTATAGCCGTTTCAGCGTGATAGAGCGACAAATATGTACACAGACAAACTTTGGCATATAAAATTTTAGTGTGAAGTGCGACTGGGACTGGGCGTGGCACTACGATAGCCAATGGCAACTCTTTATCGCACTCCTAAGACCTGAGTCTTCTGCGAACTTCAGTTCGTTTTTTGACTGAAAAGATATATCGTAATGCGGTATCTATAGATACGAGGCATCTATGGTTTGATAAAAATTTACGATTTTGTAGTTGCGATGTCAAAAGCGCGCTTTTACATTGATTAAAAACGCTCTTTACAAACCCAACAGAACGAGCCTATTGAGTAATTACAAAAAAATCACAGACATCGATACTATGAAAAATATATTATATTCACTCGTATTTTACATTTCTCATAAGTTATATCTACCGTCAGACATAAATACACAACTCTGTGTTCGATATATGTAGTACAATAAGAAGTAGAAGAGAGAGACCAATCAACATCTCTACAAAAATCTTTATCTTTTGTTTCCAAATCGTTTCCCATTTCCAAATATTTCCTACACACACAAACACAATATGTAAAGTACATAACTATATGTATATATACGAGTGTATATCGCCTGAAGAAGACGTGAGGTTCGGAGAACGTGAGCAGAATTGTTTTTTGCTACGAAAAGGCCTCCTTCGTCGTTAATTACTTGCTTGAGAAAATTATGTACAGGATGGTTTAGACTTGACTCAGATACCAATTTATTTGAAAGGGAAAGAAAAACATAACTTAAACTATAACTACTTAAGCCTAAATAGGCATACTTACTTACTTGCTTATCTACAGTTAGAAAAAGATTTTTTAGTCCTCAGTTTTAGTATGAAAAAAAAAAAAAAAGTAAAATTATTATTAGTAAAATTGTCTTAATAAAATTTTAATTAGTAAAAACGTTTTTTCTATCTATCTCTAATGTTTCTTTGGATTTATACTTTATATGTGTGGTGTTAATGAAACGTTATTGTGTTGTATGGTTTTCGGAATTTAATCCGCATACACCCGGCAAGATTGAAGATTGTCACTCATTGGGAGCCTACAGTGGGCCGACGACCTCCTGGTCGGGCTCGAACGAGGTAGTGTGATGATCTTCGCAGCTTCCAGCCCGATTGGCCCAGGTTGGCGGAGAATAGAGATCCAAAGAAGAAGATGGGGGGAGGCTTTGTCCAGCAGTAGGAAACACAAAATTTTAAATTGGAGTAAACCCATAAAGAGAATTGGAAATGACAGTAATATAAAAAAAATACACCAGTCAATAAGTTGCTGATTTGAGAAAGAGAGACCTAAATAAATCTAAAAAACACATTTAAACTTTCCCAGATACAATTTTAGTGTAAATAATTGTTAATTAAACCATTATTTACCTACAAACACCCTGTATTTCCACTTCACCCGCAAAATTCGTCTAAGAAAACGTAGGCCGAGCGAGGGTAGCAGCAATTTATCACGACGCCGTTATATTAATGTGGATAAATGGGGGTCGGGCGGGGGTGGGAGAGGTTTTTTTGATTGATTGATTGGGGAAGAAATGGTTCTTACAATGGGTTAAGATTGAAATGGTTGGGATTTATTTTTTCGACTCTGTGAAATTGGTAATTTTATGTTCAGATTTGTTTATTAGCTTCCATGATTAGGTTGTATTTTAACTATTAAACACAGCATAAAGATTAGACACTTCAAATTAATAAAATGCAGATCAATTAATAAGAATACCTTTAATAACAAAACGACGAAGTACAAGACAAGTTTGTGCTTAGCAGTGGGTGATTATGGGCTGATGATGATGATGATACCTTGAATGTCTTAGTTTTCGATTAAAGTTTCTTTTACAGCTCACCAAGAGAAGGGTTTTTTTTTTTTTTTTTTTTTTTTATGTAATTGAGTGACGAGACGAGCAAATCGCTCGCCTGATGTTAAACGTCACGTTTGCCCATAACAGGTCTGCGTCACCCAGAATTTTGAACTCGCAGAATTCAAAATCCTGCGCGGCACAGCACTGCGCTCGTCACCCTGAGATATAAGTTGTTTCATCTCCCAATTGCCCTGTAATTTCACTGGAAACAATGCCCTTCCAACCGGAACACAGTAATGTTTGCACATTACTGCTTGGCGGTGGAATAACTGGCAAAGGTGTGGTACTTCCCCAGGCGGGCTCTGCAAAAGAGCCCTACCACTACTAAAATTAACTTTAACTTAACTAACACTACTAAATTAAAATTAACTACCACTATTAAAAGGGTATTATTGATTTATTAATTGGGTGAGAAAAATGCTTTCTTATCTTAACAGACGCAATTCTTGGATGAATTGCGTCTGTGAATAAAAATGGGGGTGGGAGTACGTGGTCGGATTAAGGGGTGTTATAATAATATTGATTAGGAGGACAAAAGGTTACCTAAAATATTTAGGAGTCTAGAAATTTGAGATAAATTTCTATTTATTTTTTTGCGAATTTACTTTGCAATTTATCACTCTGGTAAAGGCTCGGGTTTCAGAAAATAGGGTTGGAGGTTATTTATTGATAAGCGGGAATGAGAAAGACGTTAACAAAATTCTAGTTGAAAATCTATTTTTATATTTTTTAGCTTTTGTTTAGAAAAATAGATTTAGTTCTTAATCTAGGCTAGAGTTACTTTTGACTCATAATCACAAAACAGTTCCGAGCAAATTATAGGTGAATATACAATGAAAGAATGGTGGCCGTGAAACGGAAAACGATTACCGGGCTTCGTAGGTTGGATGCTGTAGAGACAGCAGGAAGGCAGTGAATGAGACTGGCGCAGAACTGGATAAGAAGACGCACTGAAAAGGAGACCTATATTCAGGCAGTTTTTGGAAAATAGGTTGTTTATTTATTTAGTTTTTTAGTAACGTCAAAAGGGTACTTTTTCATAAAATTATAATCTAGCCCCAGCCTAGTAAGTACCTAATTCAAATCTTATTTACTTTTCTAAGTTACCTTATTACTAAGAATCTAACCAATTACATTTTTCTCATTGTTTCTATTAAGGCGAAGACACAATGTTCACAGGAAAATAGTTGATGATGATGAGAAAGGAAACGCCTTAACCATAATACCGTTTCCGTAACCTACTTAATAAAACACATTAAACGTGTATAATGTGTATATATGTACAAGTACATATTACTTCTCGATGCAGACGCCGCGGGCGCGAGTCCTACAAGAAAATTAGTTATTAAAATTTCACTGACGCTTGGAAATTTATCTCTTGCGGGGTAGCGCGCTCGGTGTGTCTTGGTCCTTACTTACGTAACGTAGGTATTTATTGTTGGAAGATTGAAATTGTATTTGTAGTGTTAGATGAAAAGGTTCTAATGCTGAGATTACAAGACGATGTAGTGTGGAGTTATGGCATGCTTCATAATGAACTGAATTTAGTAGGTACGTGTGCTTACCATTTTTTACGTTTTTTGAACGGGGCGACTGGTCCATTGGACGAGTTTCAGACATGGACGAGTTGCCCCCTAACCCGCGACTGTTAAATAGACGAACAATCACTTTGACCACAATCGTCGCTTACCATCAGGTGAATTGGGGGTCAGACGCGGAATAACTTGCGTTAAAAAAATAAAAAATAAAAAACATGGCACTACTATAATTTTGATACTGCTTCTTTTATGTTAATCTAATCCAAGAAACATTTAGACTATATACTGATCTAAGAAATTTTACTCCTCACTTGTGTAGCATACATACCACAAAACTCCCATAACGAATAAGAAATAGAAAACACATAATGCACCCTTTGCAGGACGCCACTGGTGAGGGACCTATCGCCCCCAGATCACATAATTACAGGACGTATAATACCTACTTGTAATTTTACGATTACAGAAATAAATTGATCTAATCGTAGTTCGGTAACGAACTACAAGAAACGTTTATTAAAAATTCAAAGCATTCTCCCCAAAAACTTTTTGTTTGTATTATTTTTATCAGGTGACCTTTTTGACAGTTGCCTAAACAGGATTACAATTTAAAAAAATACAATAAATGTAGCAAGTTTTATTATAAAAGACAAATTCACAAAGTATGGGAATAGAAACAGGTTTTACCAGAAAGTCCAGAAACAGTTTCTTGGTCAAGTTTTATCGTTATAATGAGGGGTTTGAGTGACCCCAAGACGGACAGCGGTCACTCGTGGGAAAGGGTCGCAATGTAGGGTTGATGGCTTGAATTGGACGGGTTGAATCAGTTTACCTGGAAAGAAATAATTGGTTATTTTTAAATTATTTTTAGAAGTTTAAAATACTGCTATTTAATTACAGCTACTTTAGGTTAGCTAGATATTCAAGAGTGTTTTTTTTAACGTGAACAATTCCGCGTTTGACCACCAACTCGCTTGATGGAAAGCGACGATGTGTAAAGTAAAGTATTCGATAAAGCATTTTGGTGGGAAAAAATTACAATCTTATTTTTTAATGATTAAAATACAGAAAAAAAGTGATGATTTAGGATGACTGGCGTAATTATATATCCTATTTTTAGAATTCTCAGCAATTATGGGGTAAAATTAAGAAAAATGTTGGTTTTTAGTGTTTTAAGTTCAGTCTTCTATTTGCTTTACATTGAGATTACAACTTAGGTTAACTTAGTTTTTAATTAATTTTTGCTAGCAAGATCAATTAACATAGGTATTATTATTAGCAATGCAAGGGATGAAAGTTAATTAGGGACCTATACCTAACTAAATCTACTTTCATTATAATATCAAATCTACTAACTGACTGGTTAGTTAACAGAATTCATAAAAGTTTTGGTTAGGTCAGTTAACCGGTTAGTATAACAGGTTTTATTATAATGATAACCAAGACGATACCGGACAAAAGATTGAGAATGGACATGGGTCAGTGTGGGAATCTATTAGTTTTGACTGAAGGGTTAAAACTGGTTTGGACTGGGTAAAAATACTTACGAGTACTGTTGTACCACTTTTATTGATTGAATTTTTAAGTATTTTTTTGGATAGATTCGTAAGTAAGGGTAGTATTTATCCAGCTAATAAATCTAAACTGTATATGTCAATAAACTCTAACAGTGGTCAACAGATGCAAATAAGTTACTTATTTTTGAATGACTGAAGACCACATAAGTGGCAACTATTAAAGTAGGATTATAAACCCAAACAAGGGCCTCGCATATAGAGTGAGGGTACATAGGCGGAGGAGGACGGCAACAAAAAAAAAAAAAGTGGTCAACAATAGGTATACCTAATAATATTACGTGATCGTGGTGCGCTAAAACGCTTATCTTTATGAATTTTTGGCGAGAAATACAACACAGTACTGACAACTATTTTCGTGGACAAGATTTTGACAAGAGCAAAGTTGCAGCTCCTAATTAAGTTACCATAGTTTTCCAAACGTCCTGGAAATAACGTTTGTCTGTCATTTGATATAAAAAACTGTCTTGAAACGCTTTTACAGTTATTTCTAGCACGTTGCGTCCTATCGTTGAACTACGCCACGTTTTCATTGCGTTACACCACGCTACCATTGCATTTCTCAATTACCAAATCACACCACACTCAGCACGCTGCCACCGCTCCCATCTAGACTTCGTGCAAGGATATCTTACTCGCTTATTGAAGGATCAAGAAAGTCTTAGCAAATATACCGCCCACTCTTCAAAGTATCAAACTATGTCAGGCGCGGTGCTCGGCGAAGACGCTGTTAAAGTTTTCCGTGCTACTTTCGCGGCTCTGCAGAAAGTTGTGCCGGGGCTCATTACGGGGTGTAAGGGGGACTTTACATTGGGAAGCAAACGAGGCGTTTTTGATGCTGACTTAGATGTTAGAGACAAAGGAAAGAAAAAGCGAAGATAGGCTACATAGTCATGTTAGATTAGAACACACTATCTTAGTTAAATCTAACAGAAGCAGAAGTCGCTGGCTGAAACTAGCTGGAAGGACATCATCATCACTAACTTAGATTCTCTATGACGTTGTGTCTCTAAGTATGAATGCGAATAGGTCTTCTGTTCATCTTCTATGTTTGCATGCTTCACCTTCGATCACTATGTCGCTTATCAATAGGCGAGTTAGTGGCTAATCGTGAAAAACACAACATCAACCGCTTAATTCTAAAGGGAAAAACTAAATACGGAACGTACTCCGCTCGATCTTAAAGAAGAAGATTAAAAGCGCAAAATCTACTGCTCATTTCTAAAGAAGAGATTCAAAAACGAAACGTTACTGGTCAATTCTAAAGTACCTAACTTATAACACAACATCCACCGCTCAATCCTGAAAGAGCAGACCAAAATCGTAATAGGTAACCTTTAATTCTACAGGGAAATACTAAAAACGCTTCTTGGACCATCCACCACTCTATTCTATGGGAGCAGACTAAAAACGCAACATCCATCTTTCAACCCTAAAAGAGAATACAAAAAACCCTACATCTTCCACTCTATTCTAAAAGAGCAAACTAAAACCGCCGGTTGTTTACGACCGGCATTATGCTGAGTTGAGACTGGTTTAAGGCAAAAATAGTGTTATTTCTTTTTAAATATTTAGTATGTTTATGTGTATAGATATGTATATTTTTGTTTTAAATAAACTATTGTCTATTGTCTATTGTCTAAAAACCCAACCTCCACCGTTCTATCTTAAACAACAAAATAAAAAACGCAACGTCCACCTCTCAACCTTAAAGGAGAATACTAAAAACGCTACATCTGCCACTCTATTCTAAAGAAGCAAACTAAAAACCCAACATCCACCGTTCTATCTCAAAGGAGAAGATAAAAAACGCAACGTCCATCTCCCAATGCTAAAACCCCCTTTAAACTCCTCGCCTCTGCGCCCTGAGGCGCGTACATAACATCTCGGAGATAAGTTCCGTATATAAGTGTATTGACAGCATTAAATATTTATGGGCCCGCCTTTGTTATCGGGGTAATAAAGGACCAAGTTCCTTAATGAAGTTTGAAGAGACGCGAACGAAAATCTATACAAGTTGGTAGTTACGCCTTAACGCGGTTACGACCTTTGACATTTTAACTTTGGTCATTATAGCTGCATAAATAATTATAAGTATCGTATCCTATTAAAAGACGCCATTTATTATTTATTTAATTTATTCCATTATTCCTATCCAGCTGTGGGGTACCTAAATAATGCTGATGATGATGTAATATGCTAGTTTGTATTATGATGTTTGTTACCAACGAGTCACACTGTGACTCGTTTTGGTGTGACTCGTTGGGAACCCCTCAACCACACCATAGCGGCGGAACACATTTTTTGTGAAATTTGGTTTGGTAGCTTACACCTATTTTTATTTTATTTTTTATTCTATGGCTATTTTTAAACTGAGAAAAAAGTATTTAGTCTTTTAGTCGCTGCTCGTCTATTTTTAAAGTAAGATTGGTAAGTGGTACGAAGGTATGTGGGAAAAGAAAATTGATAAAATTATTTAAAATGAAAACTGAAGTATGAAATAGCTAAGTATGAAGAGTAGTATCTATCATACCATACTTATAAACACTGCTTAAATGTGGCTAAGATTGACAATTAATGTCATTTAACTTTGGCGTAATACAAAAATGTAGTGCGCAGTACTTAACTGAAAACTTTATAAGCAAGGCAATTTTCTAAGTAAATAAGGGCGAAACTATAGCGTAATACAAATAAGAAGTAAACTATAAGAGAAAACCGGCAATTACCGCTAAGTAGTAACGGCGTTAATTAAAGCGATGATCAAAGAACGCGCCGCCGCTATTGTGCTGACTTCCTGTTGTGGGCCACGAGGAAAAGGACGTATTTGGAATTTTTCGCAAGTTTTTAGTGGTTTTAAAATAACCGCTTGAGGCACCCCCTCCCGCGGGTTTTTTTCCGTAGAAGCACCGGCGCGTCATCGTTTGTTTATGTTACGTCACGCGCCGGGCGGTCGACCACTTAAATGGTTTTTATGACTTAAACATTCGAACAAGGACCCACTTGTAATTGTTATCTTAGAGCTGTTGTATACACGTGTCGAATGACGAATGTTATCATAACATTGGTTGGCCTGGTATAGATATAAATCAGCGTATAACCGCTTACTTTACAAAAAAACATGGACTTTGAAGTTTACATATTTTTACTAAAAAAAGTAAAGCGATAATGTATGTTTTATACTATTTAGATTTAATAATAGACTCAATCTGCACTTTGTCACAAAATAAGAATACATTACTCACCTTAAAAGTATTTAATATCAGGCATTTAAAAACCAGCGAAAAAAAATTTTTCCGCGATTTTTTTTGTTCCCACTTCACAACACTTGTTTACATCTTGTCGTAAATTGTCATTTCACAAAAACAACTGCACACAACACTTCTACGATGATTGTTTCACTATATTTTAAATAGATCATAACATCTAACACAGTAAATAAAATAAACTTTGAGAAATAAAAAACACGGCCGTCTATGATGATGACGCAATGAGGCCTTGGAAGAATGACTGAAGTCGAAACACTAAAACACTTGTATACCTTAAAATATATTGTTATCAGCCTTGTTAACAAGTATTTAAAGCATAATAACCAAGAACACCACCAGAACCAGCATAACTAACGTTTTATTTACGTAAAACCCGTCGATGCACCGCCGACCGCGCAAAGTCAACACAAACTGACTTCGACTGACGGAATAATATTTAATTTTTAATCGAATATCCACCGAGTTTAAAGTTGTTCGACTACGGCATAATGGCACATTCAAGCGGAACGAGATGGCATTCATACTTATAAGTCTTTTGCCTTAGTAAAAGCAGGATAGAGACTTTTTCTGAGTCTGGCGCGAAATAAAAGTTTGGGTACTACAGTACCCATGGTGCTACTACCGACTTTGCGATTTTGGGTACTGTAGTACCCAAGGTGCTTCAAGCGGTTAAGGTAGGTCCTAGTTAAATAGCACAGAGCACTAAATACATAAATATTACTTACTGTGCCTTGCATTTGACTCGAAGTAGTTTCGGATTATAACTACTACTCAACCGTGAATCATCCCACTGCTGGGATACTTGCTCAAGGTGATTAGGCTATACCACCAAACTGGCAAAGTGTGGGTTGGTGGATTAACATACTATTACGATATTTAATATATTTTTCTTTGGACGTCCTCATGATGTTTTCCTTGACCGAACGGTAGTGGAAAAAGTACGCACATAACTTCTAAATAACCTATTGCTTGAACCCACACAAGAACCTCACAGAAACGGCCTTCTTCCACTAAGCTACCACATTTTCTTAGTAACAAACAACAATAATACTCATAAAACTAGATACAGCCATCTTCTGAACGACCACCTCCGTCCGCCATCTTGGAGGAAAACACAAAGATGCTGAATGGTGAAATTTTCTTGTGTAATTTTCACGATTTTCCGCCCTCTTCTCACCCCACACCGCCTTTTCCACCCTTGGGCAATTTGCACTAACGGCCATTTTATGTAGACCCGTAGAGTAGCGTGAAATTGGGAGTTCGGCGGGTCTTGCTTGGCTGGGAAAGTTCGTTTGTGAAATTTCGAAATTATACGAGTGTAAGTTTTTAATTGATTTATAATTATAATTGTGTTTTGGAATAGTTTAGGTTGGGTTTTGGGATAAAGAATTTTTGTAAATATTTTTTTTTTTTTTAGTACTTGGTATATCAAACTTACTAGATTCGATACTAAGTGGTAAGTAAAATTTAAATAATGGTAGGTATGAAATGTAAGATGATTAAAATAAATACTTAGTTTTTGACAAAGTCACTCTGCAGCTTTCTCAAAAATCTTCCGATCTTCCTGAATTTTCCCAGGATGGGAAAAGTACTCTTTAGCCGTTCATGTAATGATATAGGTATATATATTATATTTTTACCAGTACCATCTAGTTTGATTTCACTGAGATCAGTCTAACCATCGCAAAAATACGACAAAAAAAATGAGTCCCTATTTCTTCTTACTAAGAGAAGTAGGTACTTGTTACAAAAAAAAAAAAAAAACTCAACTCAACTAGTTTCCACATCTATAACAACCATTATCCCTGTCCAAGAAGCTACCCGAACAAAAAACATTTTCGTTCGAACCAGTTGCATCCAGTTTTGACTAGTTACAGTAAACTGGATAAAACCAGACTGGTTTCCAATCTGGTTTCGATTTGCTATCGAAGGGTTAACACCGGTTCCTTTTCAAAATACGATTTGATTAAATTTAAAATGAGAACTGGAATTCGTAAAGTTGATCTTTTTGAAATCAGATTTTGCTTTGTGATTGTAATAGTTGTAGAACTGGATTTTTGTACACGTGTGTAAAGAAATTTATAAATATTTTAATTTTTGACATTTAAAATGTTAAAGTTTGTATGTTTTTAGATATTTGGATCCTTGTTACTCAATCACGCAAAAATGACTTGCTCTTTGATAATTTTGATTTTACTTTTATATGTACCTACTCGTATGTAAGTGATTTTGATGATGATTGTTGCTAGTAGCATAAATTATCTTCTAAGCTACTGGTAGCTCCTGTAGTTGGTTTATCCACAGGTAATAGAGATGATATAAATTATAGCATAACTCACTTAAGAGATATTCTGGTGGTCTATTGATATTATTAAAATTAGTACTATTGGCTTCATAATTACTACTAGAGCTAGCCACTGGGTCTATATGAACTTGCTTACTCAGTAGGATTCACTAAACTGGACTCAGCTCATCAACAAACAAATCATCAAAATCTTAAACCCATCCAAAATCACAACAACTCAAGACAATAAATAACAATAAAAGCCATAACAAAGGCACTATCGATACCTACTATCATTCTTCGCTAGAATAAAATTGGCAACACAAAAGCCAAGGGGGGCACTTACCCCCCAAGGCCGGGCAAATAAGCTATTAAAAGCCTTGCGACGGCAGCGGGCTATAAAATCTCTGCTTCTTGGCCCCTTTCCGCCCCCTAAAAGGGGTAGGAAGGGGTGGGGCGCCCCCTTCGCGATAAACTGCTTTTATGCCGTTCCGAGCCATAATTAAAATGGCTTGCCGTTTTCTAGCAAGATAAAAGAGGCGAGACAGATGTTGAGATAGGAAGAAGGGTTGGTTGTAGGTAAATATCCAGGGTTCATTACGAAGGACCATTTTTTTAATACTTTTTTATTCTCAACAAATTTGGATATGGCCCCGTGGTTCGACCGCGTGGTTCGATCAACCGGACCATGTATTTTGATCAATGTATGTTTATGAAACTAAACAAAATTCCAAAAAAAAAAAAGAATTTGTTTTGTAATCTAAATTTGAAATAAAACAAACTTATTTTTGAAAACCAGCCTTTATTGCATAGTCATCGGAGTTACACAGGTATATACCAAGTTTAAAGTCAATCGGACATCGAGAAGTGGTTCAAAATTCAGCTGCATGATTTGACCCACACTAACTAGGAAAGTTAAATAAAGGCATGTAAATATTTGGCTTGAGTCTTGTAATAACAAAAAAAATTATGGGTTCATTGATAAAACCCATTTATTTTTGATATTTAACTATTTGATGAATTCATAAAAAATAATTTTCCTGTCAAATATCGGTGAACTTAGTCTTTGTTGCTTTTGTCTATCCAGTCTTTACTTTAATATCAACGTAACAATAAACACAATACCCATAATATTTTATTTTATTTAAAATTAAATTCAAAGATTTCAAAACATAACACGACTACAAAAAGGATCGCCGTAGCAAAGAAACAAAAGAAAAACCTCGGTTCTACGAAACGTAACTCGTGGTATTTTCGCAGCATTTTGTTAGATTTCAGTTAATGTTATTCTTTTTTGTACTAGAATATTCTAAGTCTAGAAATTATTTTTGTGGAATATCATTTTCTCTTTGAAGAGGGTTTGATTAAACATTTTTAACATTAATGTTTAGATTTCATTACATTTTCTTTGAAATAGAACGAAAGCTCTCCAGGGACTCGTTTCGAATTAAGCAGATTAGTTATTATTACTTAATATATTTTGGAGAAGTTTTTTATTATTTTTTTAATTATCATGCTAAAGTAAGTTCGTTAAGGCTAAGTGGCTCGTCCTGGTGTCTGTTTTAGAACCGCCTTAAGACCTTTGATATGGCTTGACGTAGCAATGGGGCCTACAACTTACCGTATCATCGAAACATAGTGCTCAGTTAGAAATGCCACTTGCGGTCACCCATCCAAAAACTGACAATATTCTTCTCATCATCACGCTAATATTAGGTACGTATATGAATAATTATGATTCAAGTTCAACGTTTAAATTGTCAAAAAGTAATTAAGATTTAAAAAACCTTTACAAGACAATTATAGTTGATTATACCTTCAAGTTACCTTTCAAACAAAAAACTAAATTAAAAATTGGTTAAGCTACGATGCCACAGCCAGACAGATATACACGCCAAACTTATAACACCAGTATTTTGCGTGCGGTTTTAAAAACAGTCTTGTGTTTTCACTCCCTTACACTCGTCTTTGAGTGACACCCTTCCACTAAGTGTGTGAATTCACACAGGCTGAGCATCCCTAATTTCACCCTTGCACTTTCAGCGAAGTTTTAGTAAAGAGTCTTTCAGTGAAGAATTCAACCAGCAACTATTTCTTTAATTGCGTATTCCAGTTTGTCCAAGCCATTCCTGAAACAATACAAACAGATTATTATTAAAAAGAAAACCAAAATTTAACTGCGAAATGTAGTCAGTAAAAAAAACTTTGGATAGAGCTGTAGTCTCGAATACGCACTGAAAAACTTAGACTTTTTATTCAATCCAAAAAATTTTTTAGAGAATAAAAAAAAAAAACTTTGTTTAAGAGGCCTATTTGTAAGTTAGCCCTGGTGTCAGAGTTCATAGGCCACCTGTAGGCCTCTATCATGGCTTAACAGAGGTAGTAATACAACAAATCATTGTCCTAGAACTTACGTGTCATTCGACCTTAACTAAATAAACTAATAATCACCACCCACGGTCAAAACATAATTACAAACTAACCTCAAATACATTCTAAGACGGCTAAAACTAAACGGGCCGCAAACCACCACAAAAGACATAACTAAAATCAATACCTTTTTACCTCTACCCCCAAAATTTTCCAAACTTTCTCCACCCCTTACAATTTCAACGACAAAGTATTATTTAATTTCCACCGTCTTTTCTCCATTGTACCTCTCCCCCTTAAAGACGTTCGCTGGCTCTTTCGCGCGCTATTATATTTGTAGGAGTAAGCGAGACGGGTATGCGCAAGACGATCGCGCTGTTTCTTAATGACGTCATATAGATTTATAGATGTACGGCGGTGGGGACGGTCCCACCCTGCTTGGAAAAGTTTTTACTGGTGTTATGAATGCTTTTATATATAGGTATTTTTAGTTTTTATAACGAATCAGTTAAAGTTTTTTTTTTGTTTGAGACATTGACATTACTTATTTAAAACGATATATAAACTCATTGTATAACAGCATTGTTTCATTATTGTTTTTTACTTAAAATAAGCTTAAAACTCAGTTAGGAATTTTTGATTTTATCCACTCTTGAGTCTAATAGTTTGACCGATAGCGATTTGTCAAAGAATATTTTAGATTTGTATTTATAAATATCGTAAATTGACAGGTAGGTAGTAATTTACACGGAAAAATATAAAATTGCTTCTAGTAAGGGGGTTTCACAAAGACAATCTTGGAATAAAGAATAAACCATACCAATTGAACTATAACTGTAGGTACCTACCTAGGTGTAGGTATATTTCTTCTAAAACCTCTTTAAACTATACTTTTTGCTGAAGGGTTGCTATAACAACAACGTGTAATTAAAAAGTAAATACACCACGTTCGAAATTTAAATCACACGAAAGCGCGCCCTAATCCATTTAAATTCAGAACGTTCCAGTTCGAAGGCATAAAACGAGACGGCGTGCGTTCGAAATACGAAAAAGCCGATGTAATCGCCTAATCTTGAGACCTCCGCTCATGACGTATGTAAGGCACGTTGAGAACGAATCACCGTCCATATTCCGACACCCCGCCATTTTGATACGACCACAGACTAAACTAGTCTTTACGACAGTTTTTTTCAACTGTCAGTTTGAAGTTACAAAATGGCGGGGTTTTTTAGTCTGTGGTTTGGAAGTATACAGTTTTGAACGAGGTTGTATAGTGGAATCTTGAGCGCTCTAATCCAGCAATTACGCATTTTAATGGCGTTCGTTGCCGGTTTTAATATTCAGTTCCTTGTTTTACGGTCGAGAGTAAGCCTTAGAGTAGAGGCTGGTGCTGGTGTATTACTGATTTGATCGTGTAGAGGATCTTATCTTTTGGGCGGGATTTAAAGTTGTGCAGTTACATAATTGACGTCATTCAGACTTCTAATGTACCCAAGTATACATAAAGCTTTGATTTTAGCTCTTTGACTTGTTTGGAAAAAAATCGTGTGGGTATTCCAACTTTTTCTAAAGGCATATGCGTATGTCAAAGATCGCCTGGAAGAGATCCAGCCTAGTGATGAGACCGACGTTTACCATGATTTATTTCAGTTGTTTTATAGTATGGTGGTAGTTCTGGTTGGACCAAGATATTGTTTTTAGGCTGTTGATATATAAGTAAATAAACTCTTAATAGGTAGTAACATATTAGAATTTTTAGGCAGCCTAAAGTCTCTGACATGCCATTAGGTAAATCACTTACACTCTTGAAAAATAAAATTAACAAAATATCACTTAACTTTATCACAAACCAGTAAGGTACCACATTATTTAGGAACTTAACATTAACCGTTCCAAAACTAAAAAAACCGTTTTCCCCAAAAACTAATTTATACTTTGTAATAGACAATAAAACTCTCGTCTCCAGCGTGGCATAAAACGCCCATTCCATAGCAAAGGTTTCGAGCATAAAATTCAAAACGCGAAAGACAGGGCCGCGTTTATTAAAACACCAGTTTTGCGAAGTTAAAATTAAACATGAAAAACGGCCCTGGGGTGGGGGGAACTAGCCTCCTCCAGGGGTGTTCCCCTGTACCCCCCGCGAACTATGCTCTGTTTCAGGGTTGGCGATTTGACTTGGCGAAACGATGGTATCGTTTTTAAAAGGCTTGTGGATCACCCAAGCAATTGTCACGCTTTATTTTCCCTTTGACGAGTAAATAGTACCGTGAAACAGTTCCATACAGCTCTACCATTGAGACCTATGAGAGGATAAGAAAAAATCTTCTAAGTTATCCTGCAATCGGAAATAATAGTGGTTCTAGTATGTTCTTGATTGTACCCGACGCGATTTAAAGGTGGAAATACACTAGAAACTCATTTGAAATTAGCTATGTGAATATCACTTATTTTTCTTCTCAAGTGTCTGGTTCAGTGATGTACTCGTACCTATCTGATTTTTAAGACCGTCCTTACTACATAAAGTAAGAAGGTACAGTAAGTAAGTTGAAGTCAATGAAAAAGATGTAAACAAGTTATTAGCGGCGGTGCTACCACATAGGTGTAACTTTTTATAATGATTTTCTATTTTTCGTATATTATTATTCCAATTTATAGTTGACAAAATTCCTCTGTCTACCTTTCGTCTGGCGTTGAGTCTAGACTCCTTCATTTCTAAAGTAGGAACTGTTTCAAGCATTCGATTCACAAGAACATTATTTTTACAAAACAAAAAACAAAAACCGACTTCAAAAGACCGACTATTGAGTTATTCATCTATTTGTCGCGCACGTACTCGTACTTAATGCAAATTTAAGACTTATATGGTTTTCTCATGGATACCATTATCAGAACTGGACTAAATTGAAATGGGACCAAATGGGAAGCGTCAGCTTTCTAATAAAAAAAGAATCATCAAAATCGATTCACCCAGTCAAAAGTTATGAGGTATCAAACATAAAAAAAAATTAAAAAAAAAAAACATACAGACGAATTGATAACCTCCTCCTTTTTTGAAGTCGGTTAAAAATTCTCGAAACTCGCTTTTGATTTACGTATTTTGTTCTCGCAAATTCTTCCATTCCGAGTGCCTAGTGCGAGTTTCTTTCGTGTAGTTTACGTTAACTATGGCGTTAACGTTAACTACAATTTGTATGGGATAAAAACCGCGCCACCTAGTCTTCATAAGATGAACTACAATAGTTCCATACAAATTGTAGTTTACGTAAAAGCGATCGTTAACGTAAACTACACGAAAGAAACTCGCACTACGTACTCAGCCGCACACCCCTAGCGGACTTTATTTCGTAGCGAAATTTGTAAATTTATGTAAATATTTCGCGTCTTCGGGGGGAAAAGTTAGGGGGAGCATCCTGCTTGAGACGAGGTTGGGTTAAATATCTTTTGAACATTAATGTTGTTTACTTGGATTAATGTGAACAATTTATTTTGTATGAAATTTGTATTCTGGTCCATGTTTACCTTAACAACATTTCTGGGAAAATTTACTTACAAGACTGGATTACCACGTTTAAATGTGGAGAATAAATGCGGAGAAACTGGTTTAAGATATACCATCTTTTCCAGGCAATAGTGATGGCCAAGATAGAGGGTATGATGAGTTGAGAGAAGGAAGAAGTCATGTGAAACATCCGAGAGTGGACAAGCATGGTCAACGCCGAACAACTTTCTGCTTGGCTCAAGATAAAAAGTTTGCTATGCTGCAGTGGAGTGGCACCAGGTGATGATGATGAAATATGGAATATCTTCATTACCATATAAGGAAAGGATATGCTAAGTTGAAAAGCGCTCATCGCACTCACCATTGCAGACAACTTTACTATGGGACCAACCTTAAAACCACGAAAAACAGCTGTTCTATACATTTTCGAGTTGCATTGAGATTTTTCTATTGCACAGCCGATTTTGTTTTTCGCGACTTCAGGCTTGTCCTATATTAAAAACTTGTTCATGGTAATGAGTACTATGATTCATTTTTCTTAGCATACCCTTTCCTCATAACTCTATACCGCAATGACACAGATAATACATATAACCCGGTCACAATATCTGTGCACCTCGCTGGAATGCGGCGCCTCTCCCGCTTCCCCTGTCACCTCTCCGCGCTCTCCCCGGTGCGACAGTACGGTTAGCATCTTCGTTGCCGATACACGTCCCGATAATTTTGAGATATTTTCGCTTTGTTGTTGTTTTGTTTTTTAATATTTATTGTTAAGTTTAGACATATGACGTCACGAGGTCAGGTGCACAGATATTGTGACCGGGTTATATATTTTAACAAGTTTAAATCTGTCAGGTAGAGCCTTCGGAATTCACTGCATTGTTAACGTTGTACAGTGGCAAGACAGTGCCCTCGGCCGAGTAGCCGAATACTCGGTTTGTATAAACAGTTTCGAGGCAAGACAGTCACTAGAACCACGATTTGTTTGCTCGGCCGAGTACGCCCATCTACTGTCGCGCCACTGTACTCATTACATATAATCAACCTTGCCTTTGAAAAATTAAAGGTCTCTATTTGACATACCTAAGCATTAAGCCCCGTATTCATGGTAAACATTTGTTTAGCAACATTGTTGATGAACGGCAAGAATGTTGCTGGAAACACGGGCGAGAGCTTGTCAACATGCCGTTTTATCGACTCTGCAACACGCAGTGTTGCCAGCAACATGTTGACAGCAACTCCGCAACACGTTGATTCAACTTTGTTGCTAAACAAATGTTTACCATGAATACGGGGCTTCTTACAATGCGGGCAAAGCCGCTGACAAGTGCGACTGCTTAAATAAAATTGCAGACTTTACAATAAAGATCGCCCGACTCTCCTCGGAGTATTTATTTACTTTCAGAACCCCATCTAAGTTTCTACGTCTGCAATCGCTTCACAAGATCTCAATTCGTTTGAAGTTGGTATTCAATTACGATTTAAATTCCAACTTGAAAAGCAATTTAAGGAGTAAAAACTTTGTCTCGAGTAAAATATTTGGTATTTGAGAAAAGGTATATTTATAGTCATCATTATCATCTACAGTCTTCTTTATCCTATTACACGCCTAGGACAGGCCGTGGATAAATTGTCTTTGCACCTTTTTTATTCAAGCGTAGATGTGACAAAGCATGTGTTGATGTGGCATATGGATATGTTGGTCTTTTTCTCGAGGGATAAAAACGGGGAAAAAACTATTTCTTCCTCCCGCTAGCTAGGTCAACTGCTGGTCATAGTATTTTTTTCGTCAGTGTTGGTTATGTACCTACCTACCTGCTTTTTTAGAATAGATTTTTAATGATTTATTAATTATGACCTACTTATTGTTGTTGCAATAAATATAAGTTTTGTTACATTTTCTCAAGAAACAACGTTTAATTTTTGTTTAATGAAAGTGTTTGTGGCAAAAGGTATTTCATCGGTTTCCATTTGAGAAAAAACAGTAAGAAAGAAGAAAAGGATTTCTACTTTCTTACTGTTTTATGCCACAAAGCAAACGAATCGTTTATTGTTTGTCGCCTGTAGCTCTATAATTCAACACATCCACATAATAAGCGTTATACATATCTACTTATTATACATAAAACATTCTGATTGCCTTTGACATTGCGCCTCGAGTGCTAAGTTTTAATAGAAATTTAAATTAGCTGGCTGACGTCGCTCCAAAACTCCAAACGCTGTATCGCCACTTGGATGTGTTTCCAACACACTTCGTATGAAGTGTGTTTTTTTACTTGTCTATAGCTTGTTAAGTGTTCAAAATTTTGGGTGGCTCAGACTTGCTATGGGCAAACGTGATTTAGCATCAGGCGAGCAATTTGATATTCATGTCACTTTAAATTTGTTTATAAATGATAAAAGGTAAGGGTTATGTTTTGAATAGACTTTGAATGTGTGTTTGTTTGTATTCACCATAGCGCCTGGAGCCTTTTTTGAAGTTTGAGAATCAAAGTTCAAGTTGTCGGCTTAATAGCCGATGCAAATGGTTCAAAAATGGAAGGCCAGAGTGAAGTCACTTTGCGATTGAGAAAAGCCTGATTGCCTATTTCGAATTTAATTTTGCAATGCTAATAATGTTAATTGGTAACTTTTGAAACAAAACGACAATTTTTGCAATGATAAAAAGAAATTCGGAGCAAAATTGAAAAAAAAAATTCAATATTTTTTTTATTTTATTTAAGTAAAAAAAAAACAAATTTTTTTTGGTGTTGTCATCAGAGTTACACATTAAATTTCAGCTCAATTATTATTGGACATCGGGACGTGGTCCAAAATTCAGCTGCAAGATTTGACCCACAACACCAGCACTACAGCATAAATGAAACTAGTAAAAAGTAAAAATTGTTTCAATCTTCCATAATCTTCCTACATAGGTACAACTAAATAAAACTTTGTGGTTTCAACCCTAATTATCATCACATAACTACATCGATAGGATGTGAAAGTTTAATATAAGAACGGGTAAAGACGGCGGGTAATTTTCATGATAATTAGGGGTGGCACGCCCCTTTGAAACGACACTGTGGGTAGTTGTTTTGCACCTTTATAGGCACTTTGTACCGAGCATTAGGGCTTTCTATTGTTACTTTTTATACTCTAAGAATAAGTACTAAAATAAAACAATACAACTACATACTTTTAAAAGTAATTGAATTAGAGAAGAAGAGAGAGAAAGAGAGTTAGAGAGAATTTGAGATAAAAACTCATGGAGTCTTTGACACTCTGGCTATAAAAATGAATCTCACGACATCTTGCTATATGAATTCGGTCAAGCCGTTTATGCGATCACATAGACAAATAAAAATATACATTATTGCTTACTTATTGGTCATAAAGGAATATTTCTACTTACCTACATACTCCTGAAATATTCCCTCCATTTGGAAAATTGTGTAAAAACAACATTTTTTTTAATCTTAAAGTGTTATTACCAGTATACAACCTGCTGTGCAAATTCACGAAAACTCGATTTTTTTTTAACGTAAACTAGTCCGCATTTGACCACCAACTCGCCTGATGGTAAGCGACGATGTGGTCGAAGATGAAGCACGCAGACTTAGAAGATACCTATTCACTCTGACCATGAAAAGCCCAAGATTCCTAAGAATACCTAAGTTCAGGCTGATTCCATGCCATAAATTGAAAAAACACACAGAACAAAAATAGAGAACCTATAGTAGATCCAACCGTTTATTTTCTTTTTGACAGATCTAATTTGACAGTTATAGTGTTGTGACCAAGTGATTATAGTGGACACGATATCGATTCATTTGCGGAATACTGGCAAAATGTAATTCAAAAAACAAGAAACTATAATGGCATATTGGGATAAACACGTGGCAATAGATAATATGAATCAACAAAAAATATTTAATAAACAATATCGATACCTCAATCGTAACATCACTATGTTGATAGCCATAGAACGTAAATTTTTAAAAAGTTTGTTATTTTATGTAATTTATAAAAAAAAACTACTGCACTTATGGACTCAATTTGTCAAAGATTATTATTATACGGGATCAAGGAGCAAACTTAGGCAGTTGTCATATTTTTAAAACCTCGCATTTAAAAGTGAACTTTTGCGTAACATGACGCAGTTACGTTCTATTGGTGCTGTCAAAAAGAAAATAAACGGTTGGATCTACTATAACTTTGAAATGCGAATTAGCACATCAAACGTTCTAAATTCAAATTCGGAATAAGACGCTAGCAAAATAATGGCGGCTCCAACTTATGATTGTCAAACAAGAGGCAACGCGGGACTTAACTTTGAGCCATTTCATTCGTCAAGGAATAGTGATGGGCCACATTCCGCGATCCTAGAAGTACCATCATACCAACTTTTGACGCAGCGACTCTAAATGAATTTTCGCCATTGACACCAGAGAAGGCCATTGCATCTTTATTTTGCACTACTGTATTTATTATATCTGTACCAATAAACACTTTATTTAATGTAATACTATTTTTTTGCAGACTGGGCCGATTTCAAAAATTATTGAATTAATGGCAAGCTGGCAAGTTACACTGTTTCTGAGTCCTATAAACTATGTTTTATAGCCACAAGCCTACGCAAGCAAAGACCAAGACGTACCAGACACGAAATCCTGAATATCAGCTAGTGCATAATTAAAAGGTCGTTTAGACTGAGAGAAAGAGTTTTTAGTCTGCGTGAAGATCTCTGACATGGCTTAACGATTGTTTTTTTATGATAAACTACCGGGGCCTACAATATGTAGTTACATGGCTTACCATTGTGTACATAAGTAAATAAAGAAAATTTTTATGATAAAAGTAAATCTAATTTCACAAACTACATACGTACTAAATCACTTCTCTACACTACCATTATCCATTATCATTAGGTATCTATGCTAAACAACACGTAAATTCCACACCAACATCTCCATATTCCCTATCGATATCGATTCTATCGGTAAAACTTGTCACATCCCTACAGGAACTAGCGCCTCCGAGCCACTCGGCTTCGTTCGGCAAGTTTTGATAGAATTTTCAATTACCTTCCTTTGTTCCAAGAGTTCCGTAGCGCGATGTGTACTCGACGTGAGGACGTACTTAAGATTCGAGCGGGTGTTGGAGAATAAAGAGTGGCTGGGTTGACTCAGGTGCCTGAGGAACCCCCCCGAATGGGTTTTTAGCCTTTCCGTGGCGGGGGGGATAAGTAGCCGTGGCACTGAGCCCGGTGAAACGAAGAGGAACCCGAGGTGGGGCCTTCCGCGTGTCCCTCTGGCAGCAGAGGGCTGATTAGCAGAGGGCACAGCGGATGAGCCGGGGTCTGAGCGATGGCTCGGACCACCAGGGGGTTTTCCTTGTGCTCCTCGCCGCGTGTGGGTCGCGGTCGGGAGTGCAAGGAAAGGAGGAGGGTCTGAGTGTGGTGGACGCCGGGGGATGCGGCGCTCCACACTTGGACGGTGGCATTGCTGCCACCGGTGACGAGTGTGGTGGACGCTGGAGGAAACGGTGCTCCACGCTCGGGCGGTGAGAGCGGTGCCACCAGGAGGGTTTTCCTTGTGCTCCTCGCCGCGTGTGGGTCGCGGTCGGGAGTGCAAGGGAAAGAGGAGGGTTCCTTTTGCACCTCGCTGCGTGAGGTTTGCGGCCGGGTGTGAAAAGAACGTGGGCTTAAGGCGGGGTGGGTGGTGCTAACCACACTGCCCACCACGTGCGAGCGAGCGGGGCTGGGGAGCGAGAGGGCGGTTCGCCCGTCTCCTTTCTCCTCGGCAGTGGGGTTGCCGGTAGAGTCGGGGGACTCTCCCGGCCTGCACGACCCCACACTGTCTGGGGGGTGATCCTGGGGAACAGGGTCACTCCGCCATGGGTGCAGGGGGCCCTAATCGGGCCCGTCGCCGGGGCAAGGTGGTCAATGCTAACGCGACACCACCTTGCCCTACCAGGCGGACGATGAATTCCCCAGTGGTTTTAGTGGGTATGCCGCCACTAGGGCGGAGACTCCCACATAACCACCCTGCCTCCCCCGGGGCGGGCGTGGTATCCATAAAGGATTGTTAGTTAGTTTTTCATATGTAACTTTAATTTTTTTATTAATAAAAAAAATTATTACTTTCATTTTTGTTTTTTTCTTATTATTTATGAATCCATCCTGACTTTTACCATTAGAAAAAACTATAAATCATTACGAAAATAATCATTACAATGATTTTATATCATGTACTCAATACATTCCCTTTACGAATAAGAGAAGAGGGGGTAAAAAAAAAATGGACCAAAAAATTGACCGGCAAGATCCACATTATTATTCTTTGACCTTTTCTTCACTTAAATCCGTTGGCGAAATTCGGTACTCACATTATGCATACTCAACTACCTCTAGCGCCTGGACTAAAGCATATTTACTTTTCTTTTCTGGATCTGTGTTCGAAATTCGAACGCAAGATATTCTTCAGCATTCACTGTTTGTTATAAGAGCTGCCTAATAGAGTCTCTAGGTATGTAGTTGCTTTGATTTGGGTATCTGACCTCCCGGTGAATCGAGTCCTAGAAAGATATTAGCACTATACAACTTAGAGAGGTCAAATACGAATACTACCGTCATTAAATTGGTAACTACGGTTAGAAATTCACACCAAAATAATTTTCGAAATTTGAAAATTTGTGTAATTGATACTTACTGTAATAGGCGTGACGAAAGATTTTAAAATCCTCTTCCATAATGTGAGTACACATTTACTATTTACAAAAAAGCCTTTATTTCGGTAATAAACTTAAGTTTAACGAAGTTTGAAGCCATTTTTCACATATTTTTTCAACAGTGCCCGAAAACAGCTTGCTTGTGTCATGGCGTCGATTTGACGTCACGGCATTGTGTCATGTCATTGTGTCTATGCGTGATGAGCGGCAGATGACCTGAGTTCACTTAGGCATGACGTCATACGCTGTGATTGTTGTTTCTGACAAGATGGCCGATTGCTGTATTTCAATATTTTAATTTATTGAAAATCTTAATAATCTGTTTTTAAAAATAAAACTAAACATGTGTTTTAAATTTTTTTAATCTGGCTAGTCCCCTGAAAGCATTGAATCGGCGATTTTTTGATACTGTCGTCATGCCTATTCGATACCAACAGATCGTTGCTGTGACGCGCTGCTTTTGTAGCCCTCCCAAAAGATTGCGGCATGAGGTTTTTTACATCTCAGCAACATCTTATGCGGTTACTCATCCGATTGAACTTACATTATCTTTGCTGATCTTTTTTTTATTCAGTAATAGGCTTGCGTTTGACCGCCATCTTGCCTGATGGTAAGCAACGATACGGACTACGATGACTACTATGATCTACTAAGATTGAACAGTATGACTTAGAATGTTACGTTGTCCTTTTTTCTTCTCTAATCAATTCATAAAAAATCTTTAGTTGAAGCAATTCAATACAAAAATAAGAACCTTTCTTTAAAAAACTACTCGTATGGTACATTTATAGGTAGTATTCGTTCAAATTAAAACTTTAATTGAAATACCTTGTTTTTGCTAAGAAAAAATAAAAAAGAACCGTCATAATCCTTCTAAATGCAAAACGAAACAAAAACAAACCGCGCATATTCTAATTCCAAATTCAAACCGTCCGAGTCGTCTTCGCTCATTTTTGCCTCCTTTTGTCGCCCCACCCTCCCCTTTCGCACCCCCTAGGGGAAACTTTACCGGTTCCGTTGAGGTAACTACTTTGTACCAACGTACAAGAACTTGCCAGTAAGGAAGTTTGCTCCTCATTATACACAACGAACACGTAAACACGATACCTTTGTCACAATTTATTATCAACAGAAAAACATATTTTTTTGTAGAGAGCGAGTACAAGAGAAAAAAGTCCTCAACAAAAACAACCAGCCGAATAGAATTTTTTTTAAATCGTGAGTGCACTTTTGATCAAGTCAACTTTCAAACAAAAAAAAAACTAAATCAAAAGTTGTTTGAGCCGCTTGGGAGTTTCAATGCCAATCGTACAGACATAGTACATCCACACGTTCAACTATAAGACCCCTCTGTTTGCGTCGGGGGTTCAAAAATGACTGCAGTCCTTACTGGCATAGCTTGTACTAACTAGTCCCCGACTCAGGCGCGCTTGCGGTCGTCGGCAGCTTTAATCAATTTTTCAACTTCATTTTGGTGCTCAGTTAATTAATTTTTGTCGAAACTTCTTTACGCAGTTTGTAGCGTAAAGCCTATCCTTTAATACAGAACGAAGCGGAGCAGAGCGGAGAAATGCTAACCAATAGAAATGGTTGGACATCACGTCATCGTTACATCACGTCATTTCTTGTGCTTTCTATTGGTAATTTAACTTTTCTTAGTTTTGGGTTGCATTTAATTGTGTACCCAAATTGTCTGCAATAATTCGTCAATCTATTTTAGCAACGTTTCTAAGTAAAACCGTTAGGAACAAAAAAAAACAATAGTGCCGCGTAAGATCAAAGTCCTACATCCCACACCCAGGCTAGCCTTTTTGTTAATGAGATATAAATATGAGCATTGCGACAAACCTATACTATAGGTTAGAAGCTAAAGCTAAAACTATAAACTCCACCCACATGACGGAATGGCATAGCTCTATTTCTTTTTATCTCCATTTTATATCTTCCTTCTTTTTCATATCAAAATGTAACCATATTTTTTTTAATTCATTGATATTCTTACGTTTGACCGCCATCTCGCTTGATGGTAAGCAATGATGCGGTCCATGATGGGGCACGATTCTCTAGAAGGAATCAATTCACTCGCGACTTGAAGACACCCAGATTATATTCATTACTAGCTGACCCGGCGAACTCTGTTCCGCCTTAAAGGCTATTAAATAATATTTTCGAATTTATTAAGTTAATACAAAAATCAAATTGTCATCCATACGTCCATTATACATAGCTGTAATTTGCGTTTTGTTATTCCAAGTCTGATTCTTTTTTGTTAAACCACGTTTTATAGTGACTGATGTTTTATGTCAAGTCACACTTGAATACTATCGAACGGAATAAATAGTATCCTATGTCCGTCTCCTGGCTCTAAGCTACCTCCTCACCAATTTTCAGCCATATCGGTAAAGCCGTTCTTGAGTTATAAATAGTGTAACTAACACGACTTTCTTTTATATATATAGATGACGCGTTCTTGAAATTTCACTCGATTCTCGCCAGATTATCGATCAAAATTATAATCCATTCCCTGCCGAACAAGTTTTATTCAAAAATAAAAACAAAACAACTAGTCCCGACCCCGTAAAAACCCAAATCCAAACAATATCCAAAATCACAGCCGGCACAAACCAATTCGATACAACTTTTCGTACAACATTTTACAACCTACTACTAAAACTATTCGGTCCCCGCGGACTAAAAAAGGTCGGCCTAACCAAACATCGACCCTTATAAAACTACCCCCTGGCTAAAAACCGTCCAAAAAGGCAGTAAAACAGAGTAAAACTAAAGGAATTAAGCGGGGCGGGGCGGAATTACTTTTCTAAACACTTTCTGAAGTGGGGTGCTCTGAAATATATGAATACCAATTTATATTTTCCAGCGGGTTGGAGAGGGTGGGAGTTAGGTTGCGAATATTTCTGTATTTTTCATGGATATTAACTTGGATCTTATGTACAGTGGACGTAGGGTTTTTTCCACTTAAGGTCGTATTAATTAACTAAAGTATTTATCGAATATTTTTGATATTTAGAGCTTGAAATAAATATTAAAATGTACCTAATTAGGTTAATTCTGAAGCAATCTTTGTTCAGAAATATTTAAGATCTAAACATACTGTTTTTGACATTGCTAATTTGCTTTATTTATAAAATAAGTTAATTTTAAAATATTTTTAAAAACAAGCTTTTATTGCATTGTCATCGGAGTTACACAGGTATACCAAGTTTCAGCTCAATCGGACATCGGGAACTGGTTCAAAATTGAGTTGCAAGATTCCACCCAACAAAACGTAGTTACATAGCTAGGTACATACCTAATAAACCTATTGCAAATTAAGTAAAAGCTTTTAAAAAAGGAAAAACTTCTCTAGCATTGACTCTCAAACTTAGCGCTTACTCACTTCAATGGGCACTAAGAAAAAATATAGGTAGGTACATGAAAAATTAAAATTTTCTATTTATTGCTTTTTTTTACTTAAGATTATTTTCCAAATCCGTCCCAGTAAAGCTGAAAGCGACCCACATACTGCATTATCGAAAACATTTCGACGTTGGAATCCTTTATAGAAATTGCTATTAAACTCAAAGGTTCGTATCGCTCAATATTTCTGTTTGGGCATTATAGGGAGCACCTTTTTGGCGTATACGTTAGTTTCGGTGAATTAAAAAACATTTTGAGGCAGAAACGAGGTTCACATGTTTTTTTTTTAAAGTCCCATGGTGCAATTCTGAAAAAACTTCCTACATGCGCTTTCAAAAAGGTTTTATGCACTTTTTTTTTTACTAGATAAAAAATCATCGAATGATTTACGGAATTTGGATAACATAGATAATCAAATGGACTGAATTATTGCGTGAATGTCACTGGGTATATTTATATTAAAAAAAAAAGAAAACAAAACAGGAATTTTAGCGTAAAAATCCATCTTTTCTCCGTAAGAGGTTTACAGATATTAAAACTTTTTATTTTGCTATAACCTTTACGTATTAGATGGCCTACAGACAAACAACTCTGTTACAATTAATAGAATCTTGAGAAAGTAACTGCCAAGCATTCCCCCACTCAGATATGTAACTGTGTGTTATTAATTGGCAGCTAATTTCTACCCCCTCTAGTTTGCGAGGGTGCTATGTATACCTACTATATTAGGTGTTGATATAAATGTGGGTATCTTTGTGGTTGCATTATAACTGTTATGTACTAGCTTTTGTTTTTGTGAGTAGTAAATTTTTGATAATAAAACCAAATGCTAAAAAAATTCACGCCTTTATTGCATTTTCATTGAAATTATACAGGTAGGTATACCAAATTTCAGCTGAATTGGACAAAATTGAGTTTCATGATTTTACTTAAACAAATAAACTAAAATACATCGCATGTTTTTTTTAATAATCGGACTTTAATTTACAATTTAATGTACAGATAAGTTAAAAAAACTAAAACTAATTAAAAAAATAATAATTGCATTAGAAGTAAAGCTTGCAATGAATTAGTATTGACATTTGATTACGAGTATTAAGAAATTTTGCATACACGTTGGGTACTGAAAAGGATATAGACTACTATTCAACAGCGACATCATCACCATTTTTCATCGCAGAGTGTAACAGTAGTGCGCAGATAGTATTCAATAAATATTATAACTTTTTAATTATAAAAAAAGCTGTGGTAGGTCAGTGGGAGAACAGCCGCTTCGCATTTTTGAGATGGCGGGTTCAAACCCCGACTCGTATCAAAAAGTTCTTTGAGACTTTATGTACTAATTTACATATCACTGGCTTTTTCGTGAAGGAAAACATCGTGAGGAAATCTGCACACGTCAGGAGAAAAATTCAATTGCGTATGTGAACTCCAGCAATCCGCACTTGACCAGCGTGGTGGAATACGGCCTAATCATCCTTCGAAGGTAGACCTGTATCCCAGCAATGGGAGGATAGAAGGTTGCATATGATGATGATGATAATTAGCTCTTTGAACCTATGAATAGCAGAAATCTAGCGACATTTCTTGAAATTCAAACTGCGCACACCTGCTTCTGAAATTTTCGTGGAAGAACTTGGCTTGTAATTAACAAAATATATTCAGAAACTTGTAACAAGATTTAAATAGTAACACTGGTGTAGCGTAGGGATGGGCAGAGTTTCATATCGATACTTATCAGTATCGATTATATGTTAGAGAAATCATTCGACTCAATTGTAGAGGCATAAAAACTCTTGACACTTCTGACAACTTTAATATTTGAAGCTACTCGTAGGTAGATATTATGTATCCAATTTTTTTGTTAGTTTTTCCTTCTTTTACGCAGCAACAGACCAATGAAATGAATCGGTTTTTTTTGGTGGCTAAAGATATTTATTCAGATAAAAATCAGCAGTTCCTGTGGAAACTAGCAGGTGAAGCTGCGAATTGAATGCAGAAATAAACAATGTAATAGACGAAAACTACCACGACCAGATTTTTGATTCAAAGTAAGATAGTACAATATTTAAATATTTTTCGTTTTACTACAAAAAAAAAACTAAAAAATACTACAACAAAGTGAGTAGGTACTCAGAAATCATAATGACTCAAAAATGTCATTCGAACCAAACAATTTGTATAAAATGAGAATAATCGAATAAAATGGTATCTATCGACATCTTGTACTCGCTATTTTCCCATCCCTATTTCTTAGACAAAGAGACACTAAGAAATTATGTATTCCCCTTAGCGTAGTTCCAGCAACTTTATTGAATTTGTTCCTAGGTGTTGGAATCGGGATGCAGCACTTTTGTCAGACGGGTCGTGATTTGAATGCGACTGCTGCTAATTTCGTTCGTTGTAAGTTGCGACGCCATCTTGGATCGGCTTGTTCGATTTTTGAATTTGAAATGAGGCATTTGAATTTTGGAATATGTACCTAAGTTTTGTTTGTTTCTTTTTAGTTGTTTATGGCTATTGGGTAGTTGTATTTTCGAGCGCTTCTATAATAGTAGGTACTTAGGTACTTTAGTAGGTTTTTAGGTCTCTATAGTTAACAAAAATAGAGATAAAACTTACTGGCAAATACTAGCTTACTTGACCTTATGGTAATGATTATGAACTCACATATATATATATATATTTATATACAGCTAGGATAAAGAAACAATATGATTGTTTACAGATGCTAAGTAACTTTCTTTTGTAGTTAACCAAACTCCTGAATAATAATTATAGTACAAGAATCAAGAAATCAATTTGCACCCGCACCACCCGCACCCGCCATATTGTATTTAATTCCCGTCAAGTTTAAATTTCAAATTCGGAAACTTGGAACGCCGTTCCACGTTTAAATTCAAGTTTGAATTGAACGCGTTCTGTATTCGGAGCACGAGTTTTGGTATCGCGCCCGCGGTGTTCGGAGTAGATGCTTGGGTTGACTGAGGTTTTTTAAGAATAAAATACTGGCTGAAAATAAAGTGAAATAAAACAAATTGCGACAAAAGTCTAACTTTGTTTTTATAGTAAAAAAAAATGTTATAAAATTTTACTAATCAAAAAATAAGAATATGTTTCTATTATTTTTTAAGATGATGATGAATAAGTACATAACTGTGTTTCAAAAATCAAGATATCAATAATTAAAAGTCTTAGTAATAAACTGCTCAAAGTTAGGTGACATTAATTAAAAAGACGATTAATTATTGAGTATTTAATTATTGTATTTTTAAAAGTTAAACGACAATAAAATTTGTCAAAATCTCGTTTCTAAGTCCTTAAATTGGTAAAAAAAAAAACTTGGGAATTGGGATCCTAGCTTATCCCTTTTAGTTAGCAATTATAAGTTAAGTAACTATCATACAATGAAAAACCTACAACCAACCAACTATCTATATATAACAATAATAAAGGGGTAAAGTTTGTATGTATGTTTGTAGAGGATAGTCTTAGAAACTAGTTGTCCAAATAAAAAAAATGGAAAGCTACTTTAGGTATATCCCTGAGTACTATAGACTATATTACTAGCTGACTCGACAGACGTTGTCCTGTCAAAAGCCATTGCGTCAATTCTATGTCAAATGTCAAAAGTTACATTAAAAAAGTTTACATTGTCCAAAGCGCTAAAGTTAAATTATGGTTTAAGTATTTTTAAATTTTCTAATTTTTCATGTTTTTTTACTATAAATGGAGATGTGAGCTATCCTATCTCCTAAGTTAGATCGAACTGCACCCGGTGTGCAAATTTGATTGAAATCGGTTAAGTAGTTTAGGAGTCTATAGCGGATACAAACAACGTGACACGTAATTTATATATATTAAGATATAGCCCTGCGAAGACAAAGACCGAGCAGCAATTAGTCTATATAGTGAAATACTAGCTATGTCTCTCGGTTTCACCCGCGCAATGTTGAAAAACAATGATGATTAAAAGTAGGGCATAACCTCCATTCTACCTCAAAATCAGTTGTTACAGAGGTACGCGGGAACAAACATTTACACACACACAAAGACAACAACAATAACAACAATAACAATAACAACAACAACAATAACTCTTTAGCTCTTTTATTAACATTAGCATTTAAAATAGTAACTTAGGTTAGAACTAAAGAGTGAAATCGATTTCCATCTCAAAGCAATCCGTAGTCCAATCCCCACTTCCCGGAACCTCGCTTCCTTCGAACATAGAAGTAAACAAAATTTCTGGAAGGATATGAACCCACCACCCAGCGGGAGGGGAGGGGACTAGTTAACGTTTTTTGTGTGTGTGTGGATTTTTATGTGTGCGCGCTGTTATAGTGTTGGTGTGACGGAGTTAGGGCGTTTTTGGGGGGCTAGATTAATGAATAAAAAAAAGTAAAGTGTAGAAGTTATTGGTGTTTTATTTCCGTTCTTTGGAACTTATGTACGAATTTATATACCACTGGCTTTTCGGTGAAGGAAAACTTCGTGAAGAAACCTGCATACGTCCGGAGAAGAAATTCAATGGCGTATGTGAATCCAGTAACCGCACTTGGGCAGCGTGGTGGAATTCGGCCTATTTACCCTTCGATGGTTGAGTTGACCGATTATCTAACTGGTTGGATGAAGTTATTACAGACTAGCGACCTCCCCGGCTTTGCACGGGTATAAAATATAGCCTTTGTTACTCAGGGATAATGTAGCATTCTAATGGTGAAAGAATTTTTGAAATCGGTCTAGTAGTTTTTGTGTTTATTCAACACAAACATACAAAAATACAAATCTTTCCTCTTTATAATATACTAGCGGCTCGTCCCGGCTTCGCACGGGTGGACACTATTGAAGTTTTAGTAAGGATCGCTAATTTTTTCAGGTAATAAATATAGCCTATGTTACTTTGGGATAATGTAGCATTCGAATGGTGAAAGAATTTTTGAAAGCGGTCCAGTAGTTTTTGAGTTTATTCCACACAAACATCCAAAAATACAAAAATACAAATCTTTCCTCTTTATAATATTAGTATAGATAGATGGAGTAGATTCAGTTATTTATTGCAGTAAAACAGTACATAGTAGAGTTGTGATCAAGGCTAGGCAAGCAAAACGTTTATCGTCCAGGGGCGACCAACGTTATACTATCAAATATTTATCTTGCACTACTGCAACTAGTCTGCTGTTTTAATACTATTCAGTTTCATCCCGAATTGAAACTGGGCGGTTATTTACTTCTTGGTAGCTAACCTTGTCTGCAAACATTATGAGAGTCAAGAGGTGTTAGAAAAAGTAGGGTAGCTCAATGAATCTCACAATTGTTTTAGGGAACAGTTAATAGCTTTTGATATAGTGGTTTTGGTTTTATTTTTGCAACTTTTAAGCTGACTAGCTACTGTATTAACTTTATACAGTGCACAATAAATAATTTCTATATATTTATTAACTCTGAACTCGGCCGAACTTTTCCGCTTCGCTAAGCACAAGATATAAAATGCAGACCTGACTGAAAACCTTCGCTAGTTGGAGAGACATCCTAATTGTTTTGATTACACAGTAGGCACAGTCGGCAAACAAATCATGGTTCTAGTGACTGTCTCGCCCCGTCTAACTCTTTATACCAACCGAGTACTCGGCCAAGGGTACTGTCTCGCCACTGTACTTGTTACGTATAATCAACTCATAAGAAAAAGTAGATCTATTTTATTACTATGGAAACTAACGTGGTTTTAAAACATACTGTCGTCGTAGTAGACGACCTGAGGATTCCCGTGTTAATTATAACAAAATATATTTTATTATTTTAGATAGATAGATAAACTCTTTATTGTTCACACCATAAATTACAAACAACAAAATAAAAAAATCTAAAATTTCTTCTAATACCCCTCTCTCCCCCCGCACTTATTCCGTTCACGTTTAATACTAGTAAGCAGAAGCAAAACGTTTTTCGGATAAGCTTTCCGGGATCCGGGAAAAGGGTAAAATTTAATATGTCTGGTAAAAACTATGCATGGGTCGGTTTCCCGCCTCCCCCCGGGTCGAGGGGGGGGGGGGAGGTTAGTTTTAATCTCGTTTGCGATTTCATTTTTGGAAACTTTTGTTACGGGTTTGACTTTTTGTTTATTTGGTTTTATCTTTACATGGTCTGGCATGCGAATTTATTTTATACGTTAGGTATTTGATTTCGTGAAAATTTGTAGGAACCTACCTAAGTCAGCATTAAACGTTTGATGAGATTGAATGAAATGAATGAATCAAATGAAATGAATTGAAATTGATGAAATGCCTGGGTAGATTTATAAATCTTAACCTTAAAATATGATGACTAGGTAAATTAATTTAGTGAGCCTGTTTCTTTGTTACGCTTTCACTTAACTAGTCAACTGACCATCGAAAAAAATTGTGGAATGTTGTCTGAAAAAGACTACTTTTCATTATCAACATTATCATCATCACCAAAACAAAAAAAAAGATACAAATATACAAATTACTTTTCTGATAAATCTAAGTTACAAAATAGGTAGTTAAATATTATAAAAGCTTTTGGTGTATTATAAAAGCATAAATTATTATAACTGTGGTAAAATTATTTCAAACAGTTTTAAAACGGTAAAAAACACCACAAAAAACATCAGACGTCAGTACTTACCAAACCAAAAAATAACATAAAATAATCCAGACTCAACTTATAAGAAACACATTATAAAATAAAAATTAAACCATTCCTTCATTTTAAAACTATTAAAAAACCAACTATCGCGTTCAAATACCGAACAAAAAATAAAACGTGGCGCTAACAAAAAGCACCCCTCCGTTGCCAAGTACCCACCCCTTTTTTAACCCAAGAATCGCTAAGGCGCGCCCCCTGAGAGTGGGGGCAAACCGGGGTGTTTTTTCACCCTTTGAAGAATTGCCCTAAGGCGGGAGGTGGGGGGAGATTACCCGCGTTAGTGTGTGTAAGTATTATTAGCGAATTGAAAAGGGTCGCAGTTTTTGAACGTAACTATAATAGCAATAGGGCTGTAATAATTTTTGCTGAATTCAGAATGTTTTAATGGATTTTTGAGTCGAATTGTGTTTGGGTTTGAATAACTTGTTTTATATCTTTTTGGTAGGCTTTATGATATGAGGATTTATAGTGGTTTTATATGTGAATACATAATAATAATAAAAAAAAAATAAGCCCGTAGGTTTTAAGTGTAATTTTCTTCATCTTGAGTAGACCAATAGAAGTAGCCAAAGTATTTTCTAGCGTGGTTGAAATTATATTTGGATTTATCTTCAAATTCTATTTGGTTTTATCTCTTGGCATGTCTCATAAAAATAGTTCAATAGCGTTAAAATGTACTTTCTAACCGTAAGCTAAAGAACACTGAACAGAGTTTAAGCTTCATTTTTGCATCAATAGTGCCGTCTAGAGTCCAACTCGATCTTACATACCTACTTGATCGATTAACTCGGTTGACTTTTAATTTAAGATAATTATGCATTCTCACTCGATACTCCAGTCCTGTCAGTCCTGTAAGTAAATCCAGAGGCTGTCCGGAAGAAACGTTATAGTCTTAAGCGCTAAGGCTGCTCTTGTACTTGAAAAGCTATTTCCCAAATTTATTGTTTTATTTTATTTAGACTGGACTTTAGATGGACTCAAATGCTTACATAGTTATGTCCTTTTAAGTTTTATGTTTTTTTATGTACAATAAAATATTATATTGTATTATATAGACACACTCGAAACAATATATCACCTTCCCATCCTAAGAACACAATCAAAATACAAATTCAAGAGTTAACCCTCCGCCGCGCGCCTAAATAATGCATCATAAAAGTGTGGGGTATCGTAGACCCCGCGGGGGTCGCGTCTCGAGGAAAGATAAGTAAACGAATCTGCTGCTTTGTATTTGGAATTATGTACAGGATGTTTGGTTTTGTTTCGTATTTTCAATTTTGAAAATAGATAGGTACGTCAAATATCGTGATCAAAGAGGTAAAGAGGTAAGAGGTAGGTGGTAAGAGGAGAGGTAGTATGAAACAATTACTGAATAAAGAGAACGAATATACTAAAAATGATTTACTACTAAAAGCACAAAAAAAATAATTTAACAGCCAAACCGTCTAAGATTCTGAAGATTTTACCGATGCCAATAAATTAACTAGTAATAGTTATTATTACTATTAAGCTACTATGTTTTAGTTTAGATGACATGACAAATAAGTAAATAGGTATCGGTAAAAGCTTTTAAATGAAGATGGGGGGGGGGGGGGGTCGTGTCAAAATCGTAAAATATTGAAAAAAAATCTAGTAAACATACTTCGAGTAACACTTATATATCTAGCAATGTTTCTCGTTGGAAAAAAACACATGACACTGTGACACGTTTAGGTGGCTGGTTGGGATATAATCTACTTAAATTATTTAAAAAAAAACATACTCGTCGAATTGAGAACAGTCTCCTTTTTGGAAGTTGGTTAATAAGTGTAGAAACTTATTCCTAGCTATTTGCAAGTGCACAAAATACAAACCTCACTTCCCTCCCAAAATTCAACAACCAAACTCAATTTTCTTCCAAACTCCTAACATTTAAAGACATTTCTCGCAAACCACCAATTTCCTACAATAACTCCAAAATTACGTCCTCAATTACTAGAACAAAAACAAATACCCACGCGCCGGGACCGCGACGCACATAAATTGACACCCTATATAAACATTTGCACCCTAGTGAAAATCTTCGCGAGTCATTACTCGCGAGTCGTTACTGGGGTGTAGATGAAGTCAGTACGTAAGGTAGGGTTAAGATGATAATGGCTAGCGTAGACTAGAAGATTTTAGTTCGATCGACAATTTTAGTTCAAACATGTTTATGAAAAAAATAAAAGTAAGAAATCAATAAAAGAAATAATTTTTAAATAATTGTAAGTACATAATTGTATTGTTGTAAATTGTAGGATTTATATATTGCTAATTGTGTGATGATATTGTGAATGTGTACATACCCCAGCGAGAGAAACAGGTTCTACTAACCGGTTATCAGGGTGCCCAAGATACAGGCTTTGCCTAGTTTGGGGCCCGGTGTAACTTCGTTAGGGGTACTATTTGTGCATTTGTGTATTTATCTTTTACTATAATTTGTCAACTGAAGGTATCTATAATCTATTTTAGTCAATAAATGATTTTTATTTTTTTTATTTTAAAAATAAAAATTTTATCTGAGTGATACCAATAATATTCACTGTATTCAAGCGTTTGACAAGTCCAAATAGGAGCAGTAGCAACTATTTTTATTTGATAATTAAAAATGTATGTGAAACTGTGACTCGTTGAATATTTTTTTTAAATGTAATTAGTGACGAGACGAGCAAATCGAAATGATTTAGGCTCGCTAAAAGTTCAGTACGGAGCCAGGAGTCCAAAGAATCCTAGCGAATCGATTAAGGCTGTTGCGTCGACTCGTCGACCAATCTACGTTTCAGTTGAAATATACAGTTTTTTAATGTCGATGTCCGTTTCATCGCAGAAACAGCTGAATGGATTTATATGAAATTAAGTATGTAGGTAGCTTATACCTTAAATTGACACACAGGCTACTTTTAATCATGGAATTTAAAGGTTTCTGTAAGATGGCGGGTGCAGCGGCGCGCAGTTAGTCTATTCCATACATCGATCTATAATCCGACTTCGGTGATTTCATACTAATTACAAAGATCGGAAACTTGCATTATTATGTTTGTAGCCGGTAATATTCGAAACTACAAATCCGGTTTTGAAAATTATTTTATCAATACGGAGCTGCACTACTTATCTCTGAATGCTATAGGCTATATATTATAGCCCCAAATCTGCAAAACCGGAAACCGAGCAGCACCAAGTACGAAGTCCCGCGCATCAGCAAGTATTTTATGTACTGAAAAAAAAACAGATTGTAACCGGAACCAAATCACTGTTCCAGCGCACGCCGGGGGTACAGGCGGCCCCCCCTTCTTCAGGGGGTTAGAATCTTAGTTCAAATCTCTGACGTTTTATCTAAATGGGCCCCGGAATGGCGTCGTTCTGCTAATGACCCCGAAGAAATAGTAAGACGCGGCCTGACAGTGACTTACTGCTTCTAATTCTGTTTGCTGGTACCCTGAAATGACGATCCGGCCCTAAGGTGACAATGGTGGCGAACTAAAGTATTGTGTACCACGCCTTGTGCCTGGTTGTTGGCTGTTACCGTGTGTAATGTGCGTATGATACATACTCGTATAACGAACTCTGTGAATACCTTTTTGCTTTTTTTTACTGCCTCGATTATTTAGGAAGCAACTTTGCCATAGATAGTAGGAAGGGTGTAGAAAATAGCTTAATTTTTAATGTCGCTTGCGTTTATGTAAAAATATAGTATCAATACAGGGTTATAGAGAAAGAGTATGCTAAGCCGAATAGGGGAAAACAGTGCTCAACATTATGAAAAACTTTCACGATGGACCCACCAAGAAAAAATCAGCGTCTTCCTTAAAACTCTGTACGTGTATCGCCACACAACAAATTATGAATTAGTTGATGTTTTAGTGTGAATTAAGTTTAAGCTAGACACAGATCATCATAGTGCAGGACCTAAACGCCCATTTTGAATAAAAATAGTTGTATTTTTCCAAAAGCGATTTTTCAAACTTTTTCAAATTAAACCTAATACCTTCAATTAGACCCACGTGAGTGATACCCACACTTATCGCTAGTCAGAAACTAAAAAGAACTAAAAGAAACTAACGCTTAGTTTCTTCTAGTTGTCATAAAAAAACATTGGGTTTGGTTTCACGATTGTTGTTTTAAGATCCACACACATATGCAGGTTTAAGACGCACTGGCCATCTTCTATCAAACGAGATAGAAAGAGACCGAAATATATCTTCCTCTTATTTTCTCTTGATAATTGGCCATCTGCGATTTTCAGGTGTGAAAGTATGACATACAGGGACCTACCGTTTGATGTACCTTCCGAAACACGGAAGTCAGTCTAAAGGGGTTTGGTTTGTAAAATCAACACACGATCTTCCAAAACTTACTGGAATATTATTGGAATATTCTAAATTGATCGTGAGATAATAATTATTATATGCGAAATATTATGCGTTGTAAATAGGTTGGTTTTTCGTTTGAACTTATTCAAAATACGAGTATTAGCTGCGTTCCGCAGTTTCACTCAATTCTGAAATACAATTCTTTTTCAACGAACTTTTTCAACGATTGCACGACTTTTGTAAATACAACAGTTGATTTTTCAAACAGTTTTTTTCGAACAAAAGGAAAAGCCCAATCAACATTTCATTGCTAGTCACAAAAATAAAGCCGCGACCGCCTTTCCCACGCAATCAAAACCAATCGCATAGTTCCGCGACTCGATTAAATCTCTCAAATGAAATCGATTCAATTCCATCAGCCTTACCCGGCTTGCCACAACAGCTTGCTTCGAAATTTAAACTGCGGAAATTTTGCGCAGGCAACACCAATATGGTGCTCGAGCAATTTAGCTCTAACTGAGTCATTTGGCGAGGGGGGGCAGAGTCTTCGCGGGTGGGGGAGATGATTCGTAATTTGTTTTCTGTAGCTCTTGGTTTACGGTTGAGGTGGATAAGGTAGTAAATGCGAGGCTTTTTAGGGTTTATGAGGATGGAATATTTGTTCCTACGGATCAAGGGGTTTATGTGTGTGGCTTATTTTCTTTAGAGGATTTCCACAAGGAGGTTAGCTGAATTGGGCTAGTTATGTGACCGAGAAAGATGCTGTAATAAGAATAATATATCCAGCAGTGAGTGAGTGAGAAAGGAGGCTGTGGATGATTTGATAAAATGTTGAACTAAATTAATTTAAGTTTTTTTCATTGTTCTACAATATTGGTCTGCAGGCCTTACGGTAGCAATTTTTAATGTCACGATAATTTAAAGTAGGTACTGCTGGTACTGCTTACAATTTATTACTACAATAAAAAACTATAACCTCTTCGACAACTGCATTAAAGAGTATCATTTTCGACTCGACTTCGCACTTAAAACGCGCCGGCGCCGCCATCTTAGATTCTTAAAGCGCGAAATTCCCAGCTCCACTCTTTTCCATGTAAACCCGCCGCCTACCTCAGACTTGACGGATACGAGTTCTAGAGAAAATGCAGGGCGTTTCATTACGTTTTCCCGTCGGCGGAGACACGATTTATGGAGCACACCTCGCAAGCTTTACTGTGTGAAAGGGTTGAACTTAATTTTGGGGTTATTTCGTTGGTACTCATTTTATAGCGAATTTACTTAAAAATTACTTAAATAAATTATTTAAAAATTTTAGTCTAAAAATGTAAATTATATTTTTTTTTTTGTGTTATAAACGGATTCTCATACAAAGAAATAAACATATCAGAATTATAAACCAAAATTTTGTTAAAACGACAACATAGTAAAATTATTCGTTTGTTTCTTAAGGTAACATACCTAGGTACGAGTACTTATCTGACTATAGAATATTGAATTTTTTACAGTATTTCTCACCTGCTACGTAGTTTAATTCTTCGTACTTGTCGTGACCATAAATGGAGCTACACGGTTTGGCCCAGTCTTGATATGCGAGGCTCCGGGATCGTCATACAAAAGAAAGCACTAGAGCCTCCAGCACTGCACTTCAGCTCCCCCCGAGACAGCTACATGCTGTCTCAACGCACCTTCGAACGGCTATAAGCACCGGTCTTTTTATGACATTTGAAATTATAACACTGTTGTTTTCAATATTCTTATTATTTTAGCTTTGTAAATTTCTTTGTTTTAGTTATTTTAGTTTATTATTTTAGCTTATTTTTAATTTGAGATGTAAATATATTGAGACATTAGCTTCACACTTTTCTAATTTAATTTTTGAACACTTCACTTTATATTACAAATTTTTAGCTTACACAACACCAATATTGTTCCACTACTTTACTCACACTAAAAAAACACTTTAACACCCGCCACGCCAAGCCATATTAGAGGCATTCAGGCGGCCTAAAACCTCTGGCAGTAGATTTAACCATTCGGTCTATACCAGCTCACTTAGTTATTTCTAATGCTTTTCAAACTGTATCGACTTTCTCAAAATCTAAACGTGAAATGAAGACAAACACAACTGCCCCTTGTCCAGTATGGGAACAGTAACCGGTTTAGGGTAAATTCTTACGTCTTATGCTAAAACGAGTTTTATCATTATAATGGGGTAAGGAAGACCCCAAGATGTGACCGGACAGTGGTCAGCGCGTGGGAAAAAGGGTTAAGAATTGAAGATTTTTTTATGCTTGAATAGTTGCGTTGCTTTCGAAAAGCACATGATAAAAAAGGTTTTCTTTATTTTGGTAATTCAGGTTTAAAATTTTTGGGACTAGTTTGAAATTTGGTTTATTTTTGGCAAACATGTAGGTAAGGAGGATATTTAATTATAATTATTCATTTCATGGTTTTATAGTTCTTATAAAAAATAGTGATTATATTGACAACTACATTTTTGAATTGTCAATTTATCAATTTTACTTTAGAAAAAACAGTGTGAAAAAAGATTAAAAGTATTTTTTATATTTAATTTGTATATTTTTGCAAACTTAAAGAATATAATTATTATTTAGTGAATTAAAAATGCATAATATAACATTTCATTTAATAAATTAATAAAGCATCCGATCTTGTCGAAAGTTGTTCATCTGCGAAATTCTCAACCGGTTTTTTGTGATTACAATGCGGGGTGCGCGAGACCCCAAGATGTTACCGGACAGTGGTCACCGCGTGAGAAAATTAGGGTTAACCGGACACTAAGCGCCGTGACGTGGCCTGCTTTGTAATTCGTGTTATATCACTTAATTTTTCATTTTACTTCTACTAATAAATAAATGTAAAAGTTTGTATGTTTGTTACCCAATCATACAAAACTGGCTGAACAAATTTGAATTAAATTTAGTATGGTAGCTTATACCCTAGATATTGCGATGCGATATAACTAAGAATAATGAAAGACAAGTGTTGTTTATTTTAATTCCATGCCGAATGAATCATACTGCCGTCCACTATCTATAATGCCGTTAAGCCTCAAAACCAAGTTTGGAGATATCAGCAAAAAACGCGGGAGATGTTTAAAATGAATGCTACTTTATAACCATAAACTTTATACGAGACTTCCTGATATAGAAATATATGTTTTTTATAGTACTTTCTAATACATGTACTTTAAAATGAATACACCTGTTTATTTAAATGTAAAATACATTTTTTGCTTTATAGCCGTGCTTTAAATTTTGATAAAAGTGAAAACCAAACGCTAAAATGCAGTTAAGTTCACCGTAACGGCATTTTAGCTTAGTGTTTTTAGGTAACTGACTATTGAAATTTATGTTTCATAAAATTAACTTAAATTACTTAACTAAAATGCCGTTAATGTATTTTAGCCACATTCTTAACAAGCATTATGGATAACTTATATAAAAAAAAATATTTAAGCCGTTAATTACATTCAAATACTTATCTTTAAAGCAGTTAAACATAAAACATCTGGGACATAGCCACTTTTTAGTTAAGCATTTACTACTAATAATTGAGAATACCATTTCAAAATAAGCTAACTTGGAAAATAAAACTACAATTATCTAACTTAAAAGATATGTTTATTATTGAATTTTGCAATTCTAGTTAAAAAGAATGTATGTGAATGTAAGAATACATACCCATAATATTCGGTTTCTGCTATATATTAAAGAATAAATAAATATAATAATAAATAAATAAATTAATAAACCTTACAAATAATTTGGGGATTGGTTTAGTAATACTACAATTAGAAACAGTTCAAGTGCTTCTTGTTTTCCTCGAGGTCTACCGCCTGCGCCCACACGCTTGAGGCATACATGATGATGGGTTCCACCACTGCGACGTAGATGGTCAAAATTAAAAAAAAAATCAAGAGTGATTCTGTTTGGAGATATCCGCCACTTTTTTACACTGGGCTTTCACGTGTGCTTTGAAATTGAGCCTACAGTCGATCAACAGGCCAAGCAGCTTGACTTCTTCGACGAGATTAAGCTGGATGCCAGACATGACCAGGTTTGGGGGTTCGTACTTCAACTTTTTGGTGAAGAGCATCGCATTAGTCTTCTGCGCTGCAAAGTTGAGCTTGTTACGTTTTCCCCATTTCACGATCATGTCCAACGTGTTGTTGGCCTGCTGCTCGATGATGTTTGACTGTGAACCTGTGAACACGAGAACGACGTCATCCGCGAAGGCTTGAGAGTATACTCCCTCTGCTTCCAGCAGTTGCAGCAGCGAGTCTAGGATTACGTTCCAGAAGGTGGGTCCGCCGATAGATCCTTGGACACACCCTTTGGTAGTTTCGCTCTCGTGTGCTGCTCCTGCATAGTTGACTTTGACTTTTCGGTCATTGAGGTATGAGTTTACCATCTCGTAGAGGTTTTTTGGGCACCTCTTCTTCGCTAGATTGTCTTTTAGGGCGGGCCAAAATGCATTGTCGAATGCGCCCTCTATATCCAGGGAGACTAGGAGTACGATGTTTTTGCTGTTTACTCCTTTTTTAATGTGCTCTACCAGGTCATAGAGGGCGTCTTCGGTTCCTCGTTGGGGCATGAAACCGTACTGTTTCTGACTGATGGTTGGGAGGAGATGCCATTGGAGTCGGTTTACCAAAAGCTTTTCGACGTTTGACGTTTTGACGGTATGACTTCGGATGTGTGTAATCTGTTTTACCGGGTTTGCGTAGGATAATCACGTGCGCCGCTTTCCACTGCTTGGGAAAGTACCTCAGCAACAAGCATTTGTTTGCTATCGCTAAGAAGATTTCCCGTTCGCATCGGATGGCTGCAGCGCAGATGTCAACGGTGAGCCCGTTGGTTCCGGGGGCTTTTTTCGGGTTTGATGAAGTAATCAGTAAAATCATGAAGTAAAACGACAATATCAAATATCAATAACACACTGGCGAAGATCTTAAATAAACTATTGCGTTGAAACCACTGTTTATCTTGCAGAATAAAACGATAGACTCGCCATTACAAAGTAACACTAAAACCAGACATCTTTTTTGACGATTAACGCGGGAGTCACAAGCCTACCACTAACTAGATAATGATTATCAGATTTAGTTCTTTTTTATACGGTTATAATATTAGTGTAACAAAAAAAAATAAAGCGCGGGGTGATGGCAGATAACGGCGTTTTAATTAAGGAATGCTGCTTAACGTTTTTTAAGTTGAGGAAATATATAAAAAAATATACACTTTAATTTTCGAATTTCTTTTGACGACTTGCAAGTGTAGTAAATTGTATAATGGAATAAGGTGAATCCTTATCTAAAAAACGGTTAAGCGACCTTAACGTCTTTTATTCGAAGGTTTTTCTTGTAACTGTGTTTTAGTTAAGGAATTTTTCAATAAATTAAAACACACACCTCAACTTAAAAGTAATTAAAGTACTATAGCTGTGTTTTAGCGTACAAAACACAATAAACGGCTTTATAGATAAGCAATTATTTGATATTTTAATACATATTTATGTCGTTATGGGATTATAGCGGCTAGTTAGTTAGATAATGTTAAATGACGACTTTATAGACGTGTAATGTTGAAAAGAAATGTCATGTAGCGGCGTTTGTGCTATTTTTATCTTAGGACCTATGACAGATAGGAACACGTTTGTTAGACAGGTAGATAGAGAATTTTAAACTCTATCCTATCATATTTAAAAGTAAAAATCGACCCCCTGTGGCTTAACGGCATTATAGTTAGTGGACGGCAGCATAATATAAAGCAATGGATTTCAAACCACAAAAAAAAACAATCAATTTATCCGTGAACAAGTTGTCTTTTTATGCCATATTTGGTAAACAAGCAAATGCCTGATGGTAAGGTCACCTTCGCCTATTTACCTGGACCTGAATGAATGATGACATGAATAATGTTGATGGTCATGACCACTTAAAACGCAGCCCACTTGACTACGTTGGAAACTTAGCAATACAGCTTTAAATTCCGGTCAAAGATCCAGAGGCATAACCAAAACAAGGTGAGAAAATGGAGCGTTAAAACACATGAGCAAGTTTTCCGAAGACGATTTCGAGGATAGACCGAAGTGAGACAAACAAAGAAAGCTGACCCACCACCTTGTGGGATTGAGAAGAGAGAGAATTTTGTTGACAAAGAGATTTTATTAGAATGAAAAATCCAATAAGAACGACTGCCAGAGTTGCATACGCCATCTCTTGAAGAGTAGTAACAACTTATTTAGCGACATCTGTCGAACATTTTTGAGAACCATTTACTAGCGTCCCCTGTTGTTGAGTAGCCTAAATACCAAGCAAAATTATTAAAATATATTTTATGTTTATTGTGAGATGTTTTAAGGTTTAATTTAAAAATAAGTAAAATAGTTTTGCGTTATTCAAATCGGTGGACAAATTTTGTAATGTTAGATAGATAGTTAATATTTGCTACTAGCGCCACTCGTAGCAGTGGTCGTAGCAGGAAACTTTAATGTTTGGGGTTTGATTTTTGAAATTTTTGCATTAGTATTTTTCGACTGAACAAAATCCTATTGGGATTTAGTTTGACTGAAAATGACTGAGAATACGACCGATTCAAAAATTGAGGCAAAATTGATTTCAATAGGCATAATGCAAAGATCGTTTTTTAAGGTTGTTTTTATGCAAATCCTAATTTACCAAATTTTCGACTTCCTTGTTCCCTGAGAGATATACCTACTCTTGGACTTTTCGAGGTCAGAGTTAACAAGTATCTTCTAAATCTGCGTGCTTCATCTTCGACCGAATCGTCGCTTACCAACAGGGGAGTAAGTGGTCAAATACGGATTTATTCATTATTAAAAAATACCATAATAAAATAATGTATATGATTATTTAAATAATATTTTCTTAAAATACACAAAATTTTAACTTCCAATAAATTACGAATCCTAATACCTATAACGTAGGTATTATTTTGAGTATCAAAAGTACTCAATTAGTAGTTGTTTCGTTTTTGTATCAGTTACTGTTGTTCAATAAATATTCCTATCTGAATTTGAGTACTGCAAGCGAATAGAAGGCATGGTAAAGCAAGGTTTCCAGGTTTGGCCAGTCTCATCATACGTATATAGGGAGTTATGAATGAACCTATCGAGCACAATTCGTCTATCCGCGGTCATGCGTCCAGCTTCGAACGGACATTGACCCTGCACAGGGAAATCCGTGGAGTGGAGATAGACAGTGGACACAAGTACATAATTAGCTTTATATTATTTTCCCTTTCGATTGAGATGAATGGTGACTAGTAAGTGACTAAGTATCGCTCTTTGAAAATTGGTTGAAGAAGAAAATATTAGTCATATTTCAGATTTTTATTGAAGCTCGCTTTTTTTTAGCCCTTCCGTTTTATCCGCTACTTTGCGGGACACGTTTTATTTTTTGGTTTTTAAAGTATGTGCTAATCTAAGGTAGAATCTATTTTACATGATATTTAATTCAATAAATAATAATAATATTTTTTATTTGCAACGGATACAATGTTATGTGATCTGATATGATTTAGTACAACAATTGCTTAAAAATTATTAATTTGAAAAGTAAAACTGGATTAAATAAATCTAAATAAACTTACTAGTTATCTATTTATCAAAATTATAATCCGTTTGACTTTTTCAGGGCAACGAATAACTTAGGTACACACGCAGATTCCCTGAACAAAATTTCGTATTAAAAAAAACCAAATCAAATCTATATTTGAAAGAGAAAGTACAAACGGTAAGATTATCTGAAATCTACTTCAAAACCTTATAATTTCATAAATGCTTAAGTTTGTTTGTTTGAATTTCGTTACTCAATCACGCAAAATCGGCCATATTCAGATAAAATTTGGTACAAAAGTGATTTACTCTGAATTTACGTAAAGGCTTTATTTTATTCCGAAAAAAATAATCACATTCTTCAGGACAGCAAGTGAAACCACGGACCTTACAAGCTTATTACAAATGTGATGTATGATTTATATTTTATATAAACAAATATATATTTATACACAGAAACTTAAATTATGCACAATTACATAATAAATAAAATGAAAAAACATAAACATCATCAAATAAACGAAGTACCTACTCCACTAAGTCTACTCAATATCACAAGTTTGGTGTTAAGAGTCATCATCATCTGCCTACCCTTATGCCACTTACGTGGGGTCGGTACAGTATGTACACTTCTTCCACTTTTTGCTCTTTTTCCACTTCTTTCACTTTTTGCTCTCTTTTTTCTTCACTTTTTGGTGTTAAGAGTGATTTGTATAATTAAACTAAAACTCCACATTGCGACTCCACGACTTCTGTTCTTCCAGGAATGTGACACCACCACCGGAGACCGATAGTGGACATTTACACTAATCTAAGTACCTATGTACAATTGTACAGTCAACTTGTCTGTAATCTGAAATTATGGAATTGATCTTTGCCTAAAAAGAAATTGATAGACAGTAAAAAAACTGACGGGCTGTTAAATGTTTGGTTCTAAACGATTATAAAGAAAAGTTATGCTAAGGAGGGCCCATAAGCGAACATTTTTTTTTTACCCTGAAATTAAGAAAAAATCAGTGGTGCCTTAATAAACTTCAATGACACTCGACAAAAAGTTTCGAACAGCTGTTATTCGCGTTTTTAGTGTTGGTCCCGTAATTAATGTTGTTTATAATGTTTCTTTGACTTGGTATATTATTTTCTTCCAGTAAAAATCCAATAAGTCTTGAGTTAAATATTGTGTTTTTGCTATTTTGTCAACCTTACCTACTTAACCTACTAGAACATAATAATAGAATAATAATAATAAGAAATAAATAAATAATAATAATAATAATAAACTGCATGCACACCTACTCTGAGGCTGCAGAGTGAGGTTCCTCACTCTACAGTCTTTACCACCGGTATGCTTGGGCCCTGCCCCGCTGCCGGTGGAACTCTAGGTTTATGTTTTTAGGTTTTTATATAAAAATATTGTAAAAATTTAAATTTAAGAAAATTGAATGCCTGACGGCGCACCGACCAGTATCTGGTCGATTAAAAAAGACCGCATCGGCGTAGCGGCCAGGATCTGGTCGATTCGTCGCATTCTATAGATTTGCTATTTTTAAATTGAAACGTGAATAGATCCGGTTGTATTATCTGTGATTCGTTCGTTCAAAGACAAGGAATGCTCTAGGTAGTGTTCCAGGTATCTCCACCAAACAAATATAATCGAAATTTGGCGCCAGTTGTAACCGTCCGCGCGAGTGAGTGGGTGTGTGTACGAAAGCAATTTTAAAGTGTTTAATCTTAGTGTTTTGGTGTTTGTAAGCTATTTTGGACATTATACGACATGGACAGGTAAGTTATTAACAGCACTAGACTGATATTTTGTTTATTTGGTCGATATTTTTGTAGAAATGTCATAATTCATCCAAAATGACCCAGCCCGCTTGCCGGCCACTGCGTCCTGTTTGGACTTATTTTTCAAGAAATTTCCACTAAATTGAGCAAATTTACAATATTAGCATCTATAGAATACATTATTTAATGCATATCAAGTGTTCAATTAGTAACTTTCGTCATTATTCAACAAAATAAAGACAACTTTATAAAAGCCGTCAGTGTTTTGCGCGCCAGGTCAATGACCCGACTCTATTGCTATTGCTTCACGTTTGGACTTATATTTCAAGAAATTTTCACTAAATTGAGCAAATTTACAATATTAGCATCTATAAAAAACATTATTTAATGCATATCAAGTGTTCAATTAGTTAACTTTCGTCATTATTCAACCAAATAAAGATAACTTTAAAAAAGCCGTTACCGTTTTGTAGCCAAGGTCAACGACTTGACTCGAATCGGCTGTTTTGAAGTGGCTCGTGTTACGATAACCTAAACACTTGTCATAGCTGAACCTTTGTGTGGGATAAGTATTTGAACCGAACTTGTAAACAAATGTAAAACACAAAGCATTTGACTCATACTTTTCTCAGAATTCAATCATAAACATTGCCCTATTTTTTGTTTGACGCTCGGGTTGCGTTTTATGAGGTATGGTTTTGAAAGCTTGTTGTGTGAAAAAAATGTATTGAAAGGTGCGACGATTCGTTTGAATAATGTATATTGGGGTATAATCATGTAAATAAAGCAATAATGTTCTTAAAAATAGCTTCATTTTTTTTTATTTTCAGACTTATGTATGAGGAATGGGCAAAAATTCGCTCTCTCTACTTTTAAGCATAGACTGACAATACATATGGCTACAAAATTGCATTAAATGTTTTAGAATCTGATAGCTGCATTCAGGACGATTCCAATGCTATAAGCTTCATAGGTAGTTTCATCCAAAACCATGTAGAAATATTGATTTTAGTGACACGCGGCGACGTCGTGCAAAAATTTTTTTTGCGCGCTCCCCCCCCCCCCCCGCCACCTTAGAGACTATGCAAAATGGCGCTTCCCTGTCAAGGGGATAATAAGTGAATAATAATAAATAATAATAATATAATAATAGAACATAATAATCTAATTTGAAAATCTTTAAAAACTTACTAATGGATTCCCCTAAGCTGACTGCCTGAACTATGAATACTTTGAGTGCCTGTAAGTTATCGGAAATTCATTATGGGTATTTGTTTAGTCCACTTTCACCTCCTACTGCCTCTATGACTATAGAACGATTTCTTTTATGTAAAAAAAAAGAATAATAAAAAAGCTGTTATTGCATTTTCATTGGAATTAGCTACACAGAATGGTAACAGCTATACCAAATTTCAGCTCCATTGCACATCGAGAAGTGGATCAAAATTCAATTACAAAATTTGACCTGAACAATGTACATTGTGATTGTAAGTAAACTAAAAGCTTGTAGAAATAAAACCAATGTCAAACTCTTGTAAACATGGGTAGTTTGCTGCAATAGTAATTAAAAAATTGCAAATTACTGTAGCTTTTTTACTCTGACAATAATTAAAGACAAATTTCAGGGCAAATAGCAGATACATCTTATAACTCAGAGTGACGAGCGTAGTGCTGTGCCACGCAGGGTCTTCAATTCTAGGAGTTCAAAATTCTGAGTGGCGCAGACCTGTTATGGGCAAACGTGACGTTTAATATTAGGCAAGCGATTTGCTCGTCTCGCCAGTCAATGGCACAAAAAAAAATGAGATGGTAACAATTGATATTTTTTCCGATGGTTTAATTTGTAATTATTTTGCCTCCCACCAAAAACTTATTACCTACTAATGACGAAAACGTTAAAATTCTAGAAAATTTATTCTACTGAAAATATAGAGTAGGCATTGGGTATTAGCCCTAAAACAAATTATTACACTGGTAATTTAACGTTTACTTAAAACATAATATTATCTATACATTTCTAGATAACATAAAATAAGTACAATAAAATTTAAATTTAAATAAGTAATTAGTTTTTTATATTTCATACTCATTTATTGATTTACAAGTATTTATTTAGTTGTTGTTCTAAAAATTCTATGATTTTGTTACTGGTATACTAAACTACATTCTCAGTTCATATTTAAGTTTTTGTTTCTATAGGTTTTTTGGTAATTTCCATACCAAATGCTTGACGCCTGGTATTACGGTCTACTATCGGAATTCCACTTAATTTAAATCATTTTAATTTTTATTCACAGTGGGCCTAACTTTGAAAGCTTTATTTGACAGAAACAAACTAACTAAAATAGTAGAGTAATTCATTGGTCTTATAACAGATTGTTACACTGGTCAAGTCATTTCACAATGTGCAAATACATCAAAAAATAAAACGAACAAAACAGAAAAATTACCTAATTATAGAAGAATACTTTTAGAAAAATTAGATCTGTCAACTAATGCCTTTAAACTTGGTCCCAGTGTCACAATAAACCATTTCTGACTTTTTAACCGACTTCAAAAAAGGAGGAGGTTATCAATTCGTCTGTATGTTTTTTTTTTATATTTGTTACCTCATTATATTTGTTACCTCACCTTTTGACTGGGTGAATCGATTTTGATGATTCTTTTTTTATTAGAAAGCTGACGCTTCCCATTTGGTCCCATTTCAATTTAGTCCAGTTCTGATAATGGTATCCATGAGAAAACCATAAGGTACCTAAGTCTTAAATTTGCAGTAGGTACGTGCGCGACAAATAGATGAATAACTCAATAGTCGATCTTTTGAAGTCGGTTTTTGTTTTTTGTTTTGTAAAAATAATGTTCTTGTATTCTAAAATGTTCATATGAAAACCTCCCCGATGCAATGCTATACTTTCCCTTCACTAATACCTATCCATTGCTTTTTCTAAGCGGTTAGTTAAACCAATCAATACCCAAGGTGACCCGGTCACACCCGGTGATGTTTTTGGTCAGACTTGGCTATAGATAGCATCTGAACCCGGTCAAGGACGCTGGTTGTTGCTATTAATATACTGTTAACAGGTTAATTTAAGTAGGTTGGTGCATACAGGTCGGTTGCTAGCTCTACTGTTAACGTTGACCTGTTGACTGATAGACTACAACCAAATAGTATAATCTTAAATATAAAAATGAATCGCTGTTCGTTTGTCTGGCTAAAATTCGAGAACGGCTGGACTGATTGATTTTTTTTTTGTTGGTTCTAATCCCTAAAGAAGGTTTAAAAGAAAAAACAAAAATCAAAATGGCGGCAGGGGAAACCCGGGTGCAGCTAGTACCTATAATATCTTTATTATACATGCACAGGTCCATACATTCACAACATGCATGGTTATAAGGATAGGGTACCTATGTTGAGAGAAAAGGGCTCATAGTACTTACTCATCATTATGAAAAACTTGTGAAGACCACCCCGAAACGCGAAAAAAATCAGCTATTCCATAATTTTTGTCGAGTTCTATTGACGTTTTCAGTTTTAGTTTTATTTTAGTACCAAAAAAGCACATGTCAAATTACATTTACAATTACAAAAAATTAATACATTCAAAAACAAAAATAAAATAAAATAATTAATAATAAATTCTAACAATGCAATAGGCTTATACTCTAGGCAGAAACTCATCTACTCTATAGAATGATTGCTCAACAAGCCATTTTTCAACCGTATCTTAAATGAGTTTCTTGACGGAGCGTCTTTAACTTGGTCTGGAAGACGGTTGTAGACGCCCGTCGCCATCACGTTTCTATGGAACAGCTGATTTTTTGGATTGGTATAATGGTAAAAGTGAATCGTAATGATGAGTACCACTACGAGCTATATTTTAGGCTTCGCATACTTTGTCCTTATAACCCTGTAAAGTAGCAGTCATATTTTTTTATAATGAAATGATTTGTCAAGCAAATCACACCTCGCTTAGTTGACGCCGCTGGTGATAAGAGGGCTGGCTCATTCCTCGCGCAAAGAATTTCACTGGCAATTCAGCGCGGGAATGCAGCCAGCGTTCTTGGTACATCGCCACACGGGCAAAACCTACTTTTAGATTTTTAGTTTTGTAAATTTCTTTGTCCTAGTTATTTTAGTTTTTTATTTTAGCTTATTTTAATGATTTTTACTTGACTTTTATGACTGCTGAATTACATTTGATAAAAGTAATTTAATGACACTATTTTAGAAAGGTTAATGGAGAGAGGACCAGTAAAACCAAGGGGAACGTAAGGAGAAGGCAGATGTCATGTCGAACAGGGAGGTAAAGCACTTGCAGAGGACCGCCGAGCCTGGAAGTTACTCCACCGAAAAGAGCAACGCTCTTGTTAAAAAAGAAAAGGAATGATTTAATCTTCTTAATATATATAAATTACGTGTCACGTTGTTTGTCCGCTAATAGACTCCTAAACTACTTAACCGATTTCAATCAAATTTGCACACCGTGTGCAGTTCGATCTAACTTAGGAGATAGGATAGCTCACATCTCAATTTATAGTAAAAAAAACATGAAAAATTAGAAAATTTAAAAATACTTAAACCATAATTTAATTTTAGCGCTTTGGACAATGTAAACTTTTTTAATGTAACTTTTGACATTTGACATAGAATTGACGCAATGGCTTTTTTTACCAATTCGAATTAAATAGTCATCGTTAAGACAGGACAACGTCTGTCGAGTCAGCTAGTAAACATTAAAAATTGTAGCTACTTACCAGTACAATAAAATACCTGTTCAATTATAACAGGCTCTTAAAAAAAGGGGTCAATTCTGAGGACAAGATAAGTGCTTTTTCTCACAAGAAATTTGAAATAAAAGTAGCGCCATCCAGTTTGAACGACTTAAAACCGGGTGGAACTGGTTTTTAGCAGTTTTCGATTTTTTGAATTACAGAAAAGATTGAGTTGGATCACAACAGGTTTTTGAGGTCAAGATAGTCTTGGGAAAGAGTATGTATTTTACTATTGAAATTATTTTCTTACTCATACTTTCTTATCTATTGTGCCGTGGGAATAATGTAGTAAGATCTTTAAAAAAACATTATTTTCTAATAATAAACTTTCAATATAAATTCAGAATAAAAATTGAGGCGACTTTTTTCACCTATTAAGATATTTATTTAAAAAAATGTGTATATCTAAACAGTAGTGATTGAAATTAATGAACAAACAATAATTTACTTTTAAAATTTAGATGATCAATTTTATAACTATTTTTTTAGCTGACAGTGTACCTACCATTTTACAACAAACGATGATTTTTAGGTTCAAAATTTCAGGACTTGCGTTATTTATTAATTATCATACTTATTATTAATTACTTTATTAATTATTACTGACCCATCTAATATAATCAACGTTATAAATTAGGTAAAGGAAAAAATAATATTGTGTCTAGTGTAAATACAGGGTTATCCATAAAGGGTATGCTAAGCCGAAAAGAGCTCATAGTTCTCATCACTATGAACAACTTTTATTATGAGACCAACCCAGAATTCGCGAAAAAATAATCAGCTGTTCCATACATTTTGTCGATGATGATGAGTACTATGAGCCCTTTTCGGCTTAGCATACCCTTTATGAATAACCCTGTATTATCACTAGACACAATATTATTTTTGTACCTGTATATACCTACTCTTCATAATGCATCAAAGAAGCACAAAGGGGACGAAGAACAAACCCCAATCTAAATCGTTTCTGAAATTTTATCTCTCAAGTCTCATGAAACAATGGCAAATTATCTATTAAGCAAGCAGACTCAAAGCCACGAAAATTCAGCGCTTAAATCGCTTTCAGTTCTTATTAGACCAGCTCCCCAACAAAACTCATACAAAATTGACGCCAGCGCTACAGCGGCTGAATAGCGAACTACACCCCTCTATAACTACGAGAATAGACACCCCACCTATTCCTCCGAGAAATTTAAATTTTGAACGCCGCCATCTTGCGCAAGACGTCGATAGAGAATAACTATTGCGCCGCGTATTTTTTTGGAGAACGTCTTAAGTTGGCCATTTTTACGCTACTATAGCTCTTACGCCGTCATCTTAGGTTGGTAAATCGCTCGCGGAAAAATGGTGCGAGGTTCCTTCACGGGCTATGCTCAAAAAGATCCAATACACTTCTCCTCTCAAAATATTTTAAACTCTAAGTCGTCAGTATAGGATCGAAATTACTCTGAAATTTAAGTACAGTTACGTCTGTATAGAATGCAATGCTAAAACTTTAATAACAATGCATGCGGTCAGGCTAGTTTCCGTCTCGTTTCCTTGGAATCCTTACTAGAATGTTGGAAAGGGATGAACATACTTATAATGCTTCGTTTCAAGGGGCGGAGCATGAAATAGTTGCGATAGTGAGCAAGTTTTGGAAGAAGTTTGAAAGAGGGTACGCTTTTATTGGATTTTAGTTTGACGTTTGGTTCGCGGGTACATTTGTAATTCGAATAACAGCGTCTGGCAGTTTCAATTTAGTTTTAATTTTATATTAATGTAATGATTTAAAATAGTAATTACTTAAAATAATGTACTTACCCCTACCCACATAATATCGACTTACTAATAATTATTTATTGAGTCAAAGGTACATACAGATTCGTTGAGCTCACTGGCTTTTTTTCAATTTTGTTATTTTTCTTTCTTTCACAAACATGTGTTGTAGTTTCGTTTTCTTTTTATAAAAAAGGAAGCAAACGCTATACTTAGGTACGTGGCCAGTTCTAATGTCAGAGTTGATATGCCCGTAGGCTTCTACCGTGACAAGGCGGTTGTTGTAATGTTTTGTGTCGAACATCTAGGGCCAACAATGTAACGTGTCATCCGGCCTATAGTAATGCTCAGTTGTAAATGCCACTCGTATCACAGTCATCCGTATATCTGGGCTATCGGTGCATTAGCTAATTAATCTAACCCTATGAGCGCTGTATAGCTTACAATGTAGGACTTGAATAATCTCTTTTTTGTTAAAAATTTAGTTAAAGTCAATTAAAAATGTCTGACAAAAAAACGTATTTGTAAATGTCCTGTACACTTAGTCTTGTAGGTACCTACAGCAGTAGATTTTTAGTTGGCTGGGCACTAAAGATGTTACCATACGTAATCACTTTCTAATTTATTTATGTTTTTTTAAATTAGTATTGTCCTTTTTTTTCAGAACAAAAGTCTTGGGGATGCAGACGTACCTTTAGGTACACTTATAGAGGTAGGGTATAAGTACCTCTACTCTTATTTCAGAGCAAAATAATCTGTTTTGTTCTCTATCGCCTGCAAGTTTTTATATCAATTAAGTGTTAAATTTGATTATGTACAATTTTGGATGTCTTAAATCTTTACTCAAAACGACCAGTTAATATTTGATTTTTATAATAAAATTAAACTTGAAAGATTTTATAATAAAATCAAGACGGAGTTCTCACTAGGTACGAGTATATTGAGTAGGATCCAATCCGTGATAATCTTAACAAAATGTGTTAAAATCACGTTAGTGTTTATAGCAAACAGTTCTTATAGCCAGGCTATAAATTTAACCACTGTTTAGGCAATACTTCTTTTCATATACCTAGCTAATGTTCCAAGAATACTATACCTAGTGAAAATACAAGGTTTTTTCCTTAAGGTACTTAAACTTTTGTTAAGGGTATTTAAAGTGCGTTTTCAGAAACAGAAGTACAAATTTAAAATTGCCTGCAGTGTTCTCCTGTAGAAAATTCAAAATTTTAATTTCAAAAATTAGAATATTTTTATTTGTTTCTGAAAAAGCACCTACCAGTTTTCTACGACAGGAAAATTGTACTCGTTTTTTTTTGTGGTAAATATATTTCTGCGCGCTGCTTTTAGAAACTTACAAATATTGTAAGTGTTGTAACCTATTGTTTACAATTACAAGTTGTGAAGGTATAGATCAAGGTATGTCTGTCAAAGTAGGTGAGACATCGGTCAGCCGGGCCGGTGACCCCGACTCGATCGGCCCTTACTACTAGCTGAGAACTCGATTATAAACACTTTGAATCGAATTGAAGTTGTCGTTCGATTAAGTACGCTTGTTTTTTTTTTATTCATTAATAGGCTTGCATTTGACCGCCATCTTGCCTGATGGTATGGTAATGATACGGCCTACGATGGAGCATGCTTGCCTAGAAGAAACCGATTCACTCGAGACTTATTATTACGCTGTATTTAAACCGATCGAATTGCAATAGACATAGGTACATAATAATATGTAGGTATGTACATGATAATTAGTCATGATTATAATTGGTACATAAGAGGTCTTGTCGGTAGACTAATTCCCAGGTTTGGCGGTTTACTGATACGGGATTTCAGCTCCCTGTAAAACATGATGACCAAACCGACCTAAAATGTTCAAACTTTTTTAGATAGGCTTGCATTTGAGCGCCATCTCGCCTGATATTGAGCAATGATGAGATTCACGATGGATCTTACTTGCACGAAAGAAACCAATTCAATCTCCACTTGAGACATATTTTATCGGTTTTCAGTTCAAGGGTTGTAAGTTCATTCTGCTACTTGTCTTTGTTAATTTTGTGTTTAAGAAATTTGTGCTTCTGTTGAACAAAATAACTGTATTTATTATGTGTATTAACAATACAGCCCCCTAGTGAAGTTGCAATCTAGGATCACAAACTCTATAGAAAAAAATCTATAGATCTATACAATGTATAAACCATTTATGGATTCTATACTCTGTTGCTGAAATGTCATTCCCATACAGTCTCAGTCTTACTTTTCAATAACGTTTTATGCAATTACAAAGTTACAACTTGGCTAGGGAGGCTGGTTATATTATAGCTAATATTTTTTTATAGATCATGTGATTGTCTACCTACGGGGTTATTTATAAAGGGTATGGTAAGCCGAAAAGAGCTCATACTACTCATCATTATGTACAACTTTTACTATGGGACAAACCCAGAATTCGCAAAAAAAAAATCAGCTGTTCCATACATTTTGTCGAGTGTCATTAACATTTTTCTATGTATATTATCGGTCTTATTATATCTACAACGAATACTCACTGAGTTACTCTAAAAGTTCACTTACTCCGGTGTCTCTGGTTTGTTCTCGTTCGTGTGGTCATCAAAGTGAGTTGTCCAGTAGTAGGGGGTGTTGTTTGTGAGTTTGGGTCAGTTAATAGTGGAGTCCGACGTCGGTATGTTTGTTACGTCTCGCAGTGACCCGCAATGAAGCTAATACCGACGGATTTACACTTTACAGCCAATTCTGGAAACATAACGTTTAAGTTTATAAGGCGCTTCCTTTGCAGTTGTGTTTCTATTTCGGCCGATTAATACGATTTGGGACATTTATATGTACCGTTAATAAGTACTAATGATCATACTATTCTACCTACTTATATTTTACGCTAGCTGAACATCAGCTTTTTTCTTTTGAACCACCCCTGTATCAGAGCGAACTGACAATAAAATAAATGTTCGAAACAGTCCAGCCGTTCTCCTGTTTTAGTGATACTAACGTACAGCGGTTCATTTTTAAATTAAAAAATAATGAGGATTTTTTATTTGGATAAAAAAACACTTTTTCTTTCACGTTTTTGATAAATTGTAGGTAATTAAAATAACCACTGACTACCAAACTGGGTGGGGGACATTCGCGTCTTGGCAGGCAGTTCTTTTCATACTTGTTAGGTTGATTAATATTGTTTGTTTGTGTGCTCAATTACGCAAAAATAACTGAATGGATTTAAATGAAATTTGGTAAGGAAGTAGATTACACTCTAGATTTACACAAAGGCTACTTTTAGTCATGAAAAAACTAACTGTTCCTGCAGAATTGCAGGTGTACCTAACGCTGTGGCGTGGCTACTTAACTGTAATATACGACTTTATTTGTGAAGACACTAGGTACATTTTCCATTGAATTATCTTATTTATATTATTAATTACTTGCCCTTGTTTGGCAATTGTTACTCATCAAGTCACCAAAAGTTTTATTAACCATACTTCAACATTAGCGAAAAAAAATAAAAATGGTATTGATATTCTGCAATTATTTATTTAAATCGTGGATTTTATTAATATAATAACGGTATTCTAAGTCGCTCCTAACGCGTTTACCGGCGGCGGAAGTGCCGCCCGCCTTGCGTCGCGTGCTACGGAGGGCGGAAAATATATTTCCTTTTATCATGAGTAATGTAGAAAGCTTCGAATATTAATGTCATAAAATTGTTAATTAGTTGCCTAAATTTCATTTAATCTCTTAGAAGGTTTCATTTTTTGTATAAGTATTTGTTTTTCCGGTAGCTTTCAATTTTATTTATATACTAGCTGACCCTTGCCCACTTCGTTGGGCGTAAATGTTAATTAAACCCGAAGCCATCGCGCGCTGTCCGGACCGTTGTTTCTCCTATTCACTTTGCAAAACGGACTACCACGTAAAAGCCTTTTTATTTTTCGGTTTTTTATATAACCTATGACACTCAGCAATAATGTGGCTTTCTATTCTGCCGTGATAAGGAAAAAAGACGTTTATAGCTAAACATCAAAATGGAGAAAATAAATATTTTGTATGTTTTTAATTTAATCATTTTTCTGAGCCAAATAAAATGAATAAGTCACTAATTTTGTAATGAAACTGTGTTCATTAGAGTTTGAGCTATCAGAATGTATATCTAAATAATATATTAATTTGTGTTTAATAATAATTAAATAACCTTTTCTTTTTCTTTTTAGTAAAAAAAAGCAAAAGAAATATGCGATACTACAATGAAAAGACGTTTCTGGCTAGATATGTCCCTTCAACTTAGTATTTTTAGAAACGCCTTTTCATCTTAGTGACAATATTTTGCCATGTCTGTGTTAACGAAAAAAAATGGGCGTTACTAACCATTAGATGCTTTTCTACTTAGTATAAAACCTCTAAAATTCTAAAAAAACACAGATAAGCCTGTATTTATTACAAAATATTTTAAATAAAACGCAAATTATGAGAATCAGACTTATATATTCTTAGGAAATCAACACTTAGGTAATAGTTAATACTATATTTCTTTGCAACATAGTGTTTTAAACTCTATAGAAACAACAATCAAAGGACTCTTACTCAAGTTTGTATTAAATCTACCGGTTAGATTCTACATAAGTACGAATTATTAATCACAGCTTCATCAGTCAACAATTATTTAAGTAGGTCTTATCTTGATATTCGTCTTTCAACACTAAACCTAAATCACAATTTACATTATACCTCTAATTATTTAGGAACTGTCATTGAGCAAAATCACATTATAGTTAAATTAATCAAAACAATATTTACGGAAAACAATTGAAAAAAAAACATGAAGACTTGATAATTGAAAACAAGCATGATCGTAATCAGTCTTCATAAATCTGGGAAAGATCAGCACTGTTTTTATTAGTAGGTAGGTTATACCAAAATACTTTTCTGTTGTCTGGCATTAACGGAGTCAATTTTTGTATAATCGTCGATTTGCGCTCGTGAGTAATGCCTCTACATTCATTCACAGGTTTTGGAGGTGGTACACCAGATTTAATATTTTTTAGTCTCAGAAAATCAAGTGTGTATTCTTTTCCGTCAGAAAATGAGTTTTTGTACCTTATAACGTGGTTGCCTCTGGTGAATATGACTTCACACATATTATTCAAATATGCACGAGGAGAAGAATTTTGTAGTTTGTAAGTTGAAGAACAGTCTTCAAACTGACAAAAATCGTCCCTGTTCATGACTTTTACAGTAATTTTTTTGCTGGTGCTTAATACAGCTTGGTTGAAGTCTTCGAAATCATATAGCTGCTTCTTCCTCTTCATGGATAGTTCCACCTGGTGGTGAAAATCGTCTGCGGCCATATGCGTGTGGCCTACCTCTAAATATTTTAATTTAATTGTTGCAAAATTAAATTCAACTGAGTGGACAACGTGAAGCAAATAAGAATATAGCGTCCAGTTTTTATTTTGGGCTGCACAGTTGTCAAGCCAAATGACAATATGTTTTAAGTCTCTGTTTGCCATCAAAAAAGCTTTGAAACAACTTGTTATGTCACTCACTTTACGGCCAGAAATGGCTTCATGCCATATTGCAGCAAAGATTTGACAATTAGTGTTGTTTTTTTTGTCACCTATGGGCACAAAGCTTTCGTTAAATACTATTACTCTCGGACAAAACATTACGATTTTAAATTGATTCATACGCGGGAGCATAATTACTTTTTCTAAATCTGCAGCAAAATATCCAGTATCCGAATTGATATTAGCATTATTTTGTTCTTTAACATCTCTTTGGTATGCTAGCCTAGCTGATGTATATTTATCGCAGTGTTTTTCGTAATCTCGGCATATTTGACAATTTCTGTGTCTTTTCTCCTTGTACTCCGGATTGTGGAAAAAATATTTTGCACACATATCACATTCCTCATTACCAAGTTTTGTAAAACTTATGTTTAACTTCTTTAATATTTTTCTGTAAAGGTCATAGGAAATCTGGTCACCAGCAGGCAGGCTGTTCATACTTTGTTTCTGGCAAAAATCTTCGTACATTGCAGTCACAGTGAGGTCCGATGGCAGATATTTTCTATTTGGGGCGTGTTCTCTTCTGTAGTGAGATATCGAAGGATGGAATGAATTTATGTGTTCTATGATTTTTGTTTCATCAATTTTCTTTAGATTAGCATTAGTTCCTCGTCTATCCACTGGGACAGGAGAACAGCTTGCCGTCACACTTAATGCATTTCGAACCGATTTATCGTTTTTTCGATTATAACCAAGTGTTTCTAAAAAAAATACTTTGCAAACCGGTATTTTTGTTCCTGTATCATTCTTCAGAAAATATGTCACGGTAATGTTTCTATCCAGTTTTCTATTTTGCATAACAGTGTTTCTCTTTTTCTGTTGTTTTGAAGTGTTATTAATAATAAAATACTGTTGCTCTTTCCAAGACAGATTCCTAAAGTGACGATTGATATTTTTCCGTACAGTTTCAGATAAATGTGTGTGGCATTTTTTTTTACATGTATCAGTACATCCTGGCTTTAGATTGTATTTGCATTCCATATCTCTCAGTTTCTTCATTTCTTTTCTCTGTGCTGGTGATTGATCATACTTCATACGTTTTCTGACTTCTCCTTTTTTTGTAAGAATTTGTGGCGTGTTTTCTTCATCTTCAGAAACTTCAGGTGACTCTTGAATAGTAACGTTTACGTTAAATGGCTGCGAGTTGGGAATCATATCCATAGATGAATCTGAGTTTTCTGCCTGCTCTAGGCTCGGGGGTCCTTATCAAAAACAGAATCATCTGAATCAAAATCTAGATCACTGTTAGATGTGTCATGAAGGTTATTTTGGTTAGTTATACTTGTAGATGATGAAGGCACTTCGTCGACATCAGGATTATGCGAAAAACGGGAACTGGTTGTTAGCACTATTGACATTATTTTTGAGCTTCTACTAGTACATTGCCTCGAATTGTACGCCTGTAAAAAGAAACAAATTGACAACTTTTTATTGTTATTATTAAAATAAATGTTACTAAAATAAGATTAAATTTTTAAACTATAAAATTAAGTAGTAATACAAATAAGTAGTAATACAAATTTACAAAGATTAATAATGGATAGGTATGTAGGCAAATGAATACTTAGGAGTTCTCAAATACCTACCATCTTGGCGCAATTCGCGTAACCGGCCGGGAGCCGCGACGAACACGACCTCCGACTGCGTGGACGCAACTGACTGGATTCTCACAACCGCGGACCCCGCTTCACCCCTCACATCTAGCGATACTAAGTAGTAAAGACGGTACTGCCACTTACGTCATATTATTTTGTTACTTTTGATAATGAAAAGGCATTTCTGTGCAGAACCGGCTATTCTTCTTATAAGTACTCAAAAACGTCTTTTCGCTTTATGACCGAGAACATATTTTTTTAATAAATTAGACGCTTCTATTCAGATGTGTTTTTTCTACGTAGTGTATATCACAAATGTCTTTCTTATTAAGTAATATACAAATAAAACCACAAATAAGTCTTATTTGAATGTTAGAAACTGGGTTCTGCTTGGTTTTTAGGTAAGTTTAAAAATACTGGCAGATGCGTCTTTTTTTACCGATCCCGAATATGTATGTAACTCAATTTTGACAAAAATGTTAGATGCGCCTTTTTTCCTTATGACGGCAGTATTGGTGAAAGAATTTTTAAAATCGGTTCAGTAGATCCCGAGATTACCCCTTACAATTTAACAAATATACAAACACACAAACTTTACTTCTTTATAATATTAGTATTTATATATAAGTAGGTACCTAGCCAATAAAAAATTCTAGTTCCTAACAGTGTGATATTACAGAAATTAGATTTTTAATACCGATTTGTAAAACAGATAAGCAGGTAAGTTAAAACCCAGCAAAATTTTAGAGTTTTTTTTATCAGTTCTATAGAACTTCTTTTCGCAAATTTTGTAATACATCTATTCGTACTTTTTGACTCAGTCAGTTTAGTCAAAAGAAAAAAAATTGGAAAAGAAAAGAAGGCGTCTTGAGTATAATACTTTTTGATAGAAGTTATGCTACAATAGGCCCAAGCTTTAGTTAATAAATCTTTTTTTTTTTCTAAAAGTATTGATGTCCTTGTCTAATAGGTTGCAATGACAAGGATAGATTTACTTTTAGTTAGTTCAGATCTGTCAAATAAAGCCTTCAAACTTGGGCCCAATGCTCTTCTTACTCTTAGTTCTTATGAATTGATTACACGTAACGAGTACAGTGGCGAGACAGTAAATGGGCACACTCGGCCGAGCAAACAAATCAGGCCTGTATAGACTGCCTCGCCTCGTCAAACTGTTTACACAAACGAGTACTTGGCCGAGGGAACTGTCTCGCCACACACGTTACGAGTGGTAGCGCTAGTCTTTATGTAATGGGTTGGTTAACCCATTACATAAAGACTAGCGCTATATAGGATTATTCATAAAGGGTCAATGACACTCGACAAAATGTATGGAACAGCTGATTTTTTTTTTCGCAAATTTCGAGTTGGTACCATAGTAAAAGTTGTTCATAATGATGAGTACTATGAGCCCTTTTCGGCTTAGCATACCCTTTATGAATAACCCTGTACTTACCTATTTAATCCGCCATCATCAAACCTCCAACACCTACGCGTCCTCTTAATCTTAGGACTTTGCACATACCTACACAGTACATAACACCCCTTGCTTTCGTCGCAACTACCGGCATGCGCGGAAAATTTAAGAAAAATTATTAAAATTAATTTTTAAACAAAATTAAGATGATTTAAAAAACATTTTTTTTAACAAGCTTTTATTGTGTTATAGTTACAGTCCAGCTGCGGCCAGGTGGAGCGACGACCTGCGTAAGGCGGCAGGGAGCAAGTGGATGCGTAAGGCACACCGAAGTCTAGATCGATGGTAAGGCAGAAGATCGTGCCTTGTGGCGTTCGTCAGGAGAGAGGCCTATGTCCAGCAGTGGACAAACAATAGATAGGCTGATGATGATAAAGTTACACACGTTTACCAAATTTCAGCTGAATTGTAAAGCTGGATTGCAAGCTTGTTATTACTCCTAAATAGTTATTTGTTAAACAAGAGTGCAAAGTTGCTTTTTAACCGCGTGTTCAATTTTGATGACCGAGCAAGCGAAGGATTCTAAAATTAGAATCCTGAGCGTTAGCGAGGGAATCAAAAGAGCACGAGGTGAAAAATCTTTGCACTCGAGTGCAACACGTAACTTTTCATTCCACCTCAGCGAGGAAAGAGTATTTTTAATCTTCAATATCTGAGTGGAAAAGCTCATTTGCGCATTATTAACAGTTTCAGTCAATTCTGTTGGCGTCAAACAAACTTCCTCGTCGCTAGAATCACTCTTTTTAGTTTTTTCACTTGTTTTCAAGTTTCTTGTTTTTAATATAAGGTTTAACAATGACGTGAAAAAATGCCGCGTAAAGAACCGCGTACATACAAAGCAAATTGAAAAAAGAACACCAAGAAGGTTCCGAGTCTGAGTTTTTAACAAATTAAAAAAAAGTTGTATGATATATTCCGCACCGTAGAGGTAGCAGTAAATAGGTTTAATGTTTTTTTTAATTCACAAACTTAAGTGCACACGATGTACTAAATTCAATTTACTTTATCCTCTAGAGAATAAAAACGGCTTTTCCACTCAGATATTGAAGATTAAAAATACTCTTTCCGAGATGGTGGGATGAAAAGAAGTTTACTAAATGTAATCAAAACTATTCTGAGTATTCAACATTACGTTAGTGATCCTATGTTAATTATAACGAAATGTTAAAAACACTTGATGACATGAAAATGGTCCCATATACTCGTAATAAAACCTAATTATAAATACCTACACCATTTTTACGTGCTCAATAGAAATATTAGTTTACTTAATTATCTTTTTATTTTCCATGTGATAAAGTCATTTTGCGTCCCGCCAAAGATCACAGCGTGTTTCACATTATTTAAAAAAAAGTTTTCTCCTCGTGTCATTCGTGACGTCGACGCCCCATTATCATCCCCAACGCTTCCTCTATTTCGTACCTAAACTTCAAGTAGCTTCTCATCCGAGACAACCCGCCAGCGTCGTGGAAGCAAGTCACCTGTGTCATTAATTCATTTTAAGACGCCTAACGCGGCATCCCCTTAGACGTTCATTTGCATATTACAAAGTATGGAAGTTCGCTAACGAACTGCGGGTAGGGGGCTTACCCCCGACGGGGAGGGGGGGGGGAGTCTAAGGTTGCTGGTGTAAGACGGGGAATTGGATACAGGGGTAGACTTAGGTGGGAAGTGGAAATATTATGGGTTTTTTTTGTGAGAGAAATGGAGGTGTTTTTATTTTGTTGAGAAGATGGTATTGGCCTAACTAGAGTAAACTCTAGAGTACTCATTTATTGGTTTTAAAAAAATTGACGATTTTTTTACGTAGGTAGTATATTGATAATCTAAATTGTTTCTTTCAAATTGTAAAATAAATAAACAATGTTTTCATTTCACATGCAACCTTTAATTCTCCCACTGCTGGGATACAGGTCTACCCTCGAAGGGTGATTAGGCTGTATTCCACCACGCTGGCCAAGTGCGGGTTGGTTGATTCACATACGCCATTGAATTTCTTCGGACATATGCAGGTTTCCTCACGATGTTTTCCTTCACCGAAAAGCCAGTGGTATGTAAATTCGTACATAAGTCCCAAAGAACTCATTGGTACGAGTCGGGGTTTGAACCCGCCACCTCAAGAATGCGAAGCGGCTGTTCTCCTACTGAGCTACCACGGCTGTCAATGTTTTCATTTGAATGTAGTGAAATATTTTATTAGAAGTTAATCTAAAATTGACTACGAGTTCTTCTATTGCCGACATATTTAAAACTTATAGATGCAGTAAAAATGTATTTAAGCAAACAGTTTTGGGGCCTGAAACGCTACTATACATTTGAAATCGTGGATTACTAATTATTAACTAACACTACATCTGGCCATACTCAGCCTTAACTTCCGAAATTTTCCACGTATTAACTTCTAACAAATAAAACTTGCCGTCCTCAATCCGTCAACGAAACCTCGAAAGCGGAGAAAGATGAAGGAAATGAAAATGTACGTAGCAAAAAGGGGGTACTCCCACCTCCCTCTAAAATTCTATAACGCCGGGCGGCGGGCGGGCTGCTCGATACCTTTCGCAGACGATAAGCCCTTTTAGGGCGAGACCCTAAGGAAGAGGGAAACATTACTCTTGTAGACGTTTCGCGATGTTCTTATCGCTTCCTACTTTCAAAGGATGCGGGCCGCGGACCCTTTTAAGGGTATTGAACGGGGCGGCTGAATAAATAGGTAGAAGACGCTGTCATATTGATCGAGATGAGGTTGGGTTGGTCCTATTTATAGCTATGAGCTTAAATTATTGCATAAAATTTAAGTTTAAAAAATACTAAACGAACTGAGATGCTTTACTATGTATCTGCATTTCGCTGTTTCACCCCCTATCAGATTCAGATTCAGAAATATTTATTGAACAACTGATACATTGTAACTGATAAGCTAGATGTTAGTGCATTAGTTGAAATTGTCAGTTTACCCACATCGGGCATTCAATATGTACACACTACACAGTCAAATAGTGTTAGTAGTTTTTAAAAATAATAATAATTAACAATTTCCAATTTATTTTAAATTCTATGCATAATAATTTTAACAACAGTACCTATTCAATTAAGATAATATCATGTCAATTCTTTATGAAATGTCAAATTTTAAATTGTTTATTTAATAATGTCATTTCCGTAGATCTATCCTATTATATCATATTATATCCTGGAGTAACGATTTTTTTTCTGGAATAAAAAGAAGCTATAAGTTAAACTCAGGTAAAAGCTACACCCACACTAAATTTTATTCAAATCCGTTCAGCGGTTTTTACGTGATTGAATAACATACAAGAAATTCGTATCAAAAATCTACAACACGTTCAAATACAACAACTATCACATTTTTTTACCATTGAATTAAAATACTCTCACACTAGATCTAACCGGATTTATTTGGTACCCACTACCTGCCAAGTAACCTGTCTTATCTTCACTAAACAGGTAACCACACTTTTAACAAACAGGTCGAGTTTAAGACATTTTTTGAAGGGGAAAAATTTCTCACTGACTTCAAACCTGTTTTGAAGAAAGTTGAGGGATTTGATTAACACAATTGAAACATTTTTTTAACGTTTTGTTGTAAAATGGTCTTTGAAATAACTTGAATATAAAAAAATGTTACTCAAAGAAACTTGTTTCAGAAAAAGGTGCTAAGTAGATTAGATAACACGTTTTGGCAAAAGATGGACATTACAATGAAATAAATGTTGCTTTTGAATTGGGTCTTCCATACATGTGAAAAATCCTTGTATTTCTGTCTGTGAATCTTTTTGCGTTATAAATATGCATTTTAAAACAGTATTTTTTACTCAAAAAGAAAACCGACTTAATAAATCACCCGTAGCCAGACCGATTAATCACAAAGATATTAATTGTGAAAACTATCGGACAATAAGTCAGGCCGTAATAAATGAACCCCCAGGGTGGGCGGTCCCCCTCTCGCTAAATGAGGAAAATATTGGGCTATTTTATTGACCTGGCTGCAGAGTGGCCCTAGTACGAAAACTGTCGAAAAAGTCTTTGTTACGTATTAAAAATGCCTATCGGGCTTAAAATGTGTCGATATACCGATCTGAATTTTTATATAATATAAGACTAGCTGCGCCCTGTAGTTTCACCCGCGTTATTTAGGATAAAAAGTAGCCCATGTGTTAATCCAGACCATGAACAACCTTCATTCCAAATTTCATGTAAATCCGTTCAGCTGTTTTTGCGTGAAACAGCAACAAACATACTCACAAACTTTTGCGTTTATAATATTAGTAGGTTATGAAGATTAAAAATAAATAGATCTTCTTTTTCTAACAAATTTAGGCCCCGGTTGTTTGTTCTATAATGACAACCGACAAGCTACGGCAAATGCCTCTATAGCCGAAAATTTCGAACAGCTTCTTTTTTCAAATTTACTTTTTAGGGTTCTGAACCTCCTTGGGGAAGAACTCTTAATGAGAAGACTCCAGTGTCTGTCTGTCTGTATGCCACAGCTAATTATTTCTACCTGTTATCACTTCTTGCGTGTTATCTCTCTACATAACATTCCCATCATTTATTAATTCAGCATCAAATTGAATATTAGGGTAGTAAAACCTTGCCTTTGTATATTTATCCACCCCATGCTAATTACGAGTGTAAGGGTTCCGTCTTAACCCCTCCCTACCCCGTCTCATCTTTCACGTACCAGTGAGGTTCTCAAACTTCTCTTGCACGTTGCACGCTTGTGTCTGGAAAAAAAAGAAAACATTTTTGTTCAACTAATTTCTAAAATAAAAATTATTCACCAGATGCCAAAAAGTAGCCGATTTTTAAATCGACTGTTTGGTTTTTTCTTGTATTTTTAATACGAAATTTTTTTCTAACAAATAAATTCGCGTTTAACCACCAAGTTAGTAAAGTAAGTTACCTAAATTAATTACCTATGTATTACCTAAATAAGCGCAACGCTTGAGAACGGCTAGACTGATTTGGCTAGAACTTGGTAAGCTGAAGTCGAAGCCTTGGTCCTGAAACCCTGAAACTGGAAGTCCTAAAGCCGCGCTGGTTACGAAGTTCCAGACATCTTTTAGTATAAAATAAAAACAAAAATATATTTATTTGAAGCAGGTTTTTTTTTAATATTCATAAATAGGCTTGCGTTTGACCGCCATCTTGCCCGATGGGAAGCAATGATGCGGCCTACGATGGAGCACGCTTGCCTAGAAGGAACCGATTCACTCTCGACTTGAAGACATTATATTATATCCATCGGGGGACAGGGACACCCATTCAGGCAGATCATTCCACACTCGTGCGGTTCGCAAAATGAATATGGGGTCATAGCGTTTCGTTCGGGTTTTAGGTATGTCAATCATAAATCGTTGACGCTTTTTTGTGCCCTTGGTGGTCCGATAGAAGAAGGTGCCAGAGGGTATAAGACCATGCAGATCTGAAGCACACTCTCCGAAATCTATCCGATAAAAAGTTGATAAACTAGCAACTTTGCGCCGATGATCTAGACTTCGAGAGAGAGTCGCTGCCAATAAGCCTCTTGGCACGTTTTTCGATGGACTCCAACGCCTCAAGCTAATACTCAAGGCTAATAGGCTGTGACCTACAGTTTCACCAGCGTGAACCACCACCACCACCAAAGATAAATGGTGGTGAATGATGATGAAAAGTAGAAGGAAAAGTTCTTAACTTCAAATCTTGTTTGGGCTCTTGTGTCAAAATTATTCGGGCACCGGTACTAAGTATGAGTTGATAGCTAACCGGAGTAAAGCCGTTCAACGCCAAATGACAGATCCAAAAACGTGACAACAAAACAGACAACCAAGTGATTATGAAAATTCGAGTTTGAAAGTGACGTTAGGTAGATTTTAATCTAATGACTGTAGGAATATTCACGTCACAGTACACTGAGTAAAATGGCCATCAAAATTCCGATGAATTCACCTAAAGCACGGAGCATAGTGAAAACTAAAAACTAGTACTAGCACCAGTTTGTAGGATGAGAACCATACATATAGGTATTATGATAGTTGTCACTGTGAAAATTGGTGCTTATCATCGTACTTTTTGGTGATTATTAGTATGTTCCGTACTTTAGGTGAAATTTTTCTCAGCGTATTGAGTATTTTTATCAGGAACCCACAGTTTGAGAGCCACATCCTCATCTTCCTCTCGCATCGTCTCCGTAAGTGGCATTATGACATTCCTCTCGTATCTACAAATTATACAATAGAATTTAACTAACTTCACATAACGCTTCTTGCGCTTCTTGGCTTATTGGAGACTATTTCAGATTGGTACACCTACTCAAAGAAAAAACAATAAATGATTTTTGAATAAATACACTCAGGGCGTATGTAATGTATGAAAAAACTCAACTTCCGTAAGGTTGTTAGCACTAAATATACAGAAAAGGGTGTGCTAAGCCGAAAAGGGCTTATAAATAGTAGGTAATTATAAACCTTAAACCTTATACCTTATAAAACTTATAACCTTATAACCTTTGGAAAAAACCCCGAAATTCGCGAAAAAAAGTATAGCTGATTTTTTTTCGAGAATTTCGGGGTTGGTTCCACAGTAAAAGTTTCATAATGATGAATTCTATGAGCCCTATTCGGCTTAGCACACACTTTCCTTATAGCCCTGTATAAGTTATTTGACTTAAATATTATATTTCTTTGCTTCCAAAGATCAAACTAAACCTCATTGTATGTTAATTCGATATCACACACATGTTGGTAAACACGCTTCTATGTATATGCACACATGTATATTCTATTATACACGCGTATTGCGTACCTCCCATAACCACCTAAGCACCAAAGAAGCTTTACTTCACAGTTACACCAACATCATAATAATTTTAATGGAATCCAGTTAATCCCCTCCAAGGGGAGAAAGGGGGTAAAAGGGGTGCGTATAAAATTACGTAAACAGAAACTATTACGTTATTACGCTGAAGACGTTTCATTTAATTAAAATTTAATTAATTTCAGCGTCTTCGCTGCGTCTTATGTAACGGTAAATGTGGCGGTAAATACTTTGAGAATATTCGCGTTAAACAGTGTTATTAAAATACAGGCTGTGCCTCGCGGTTTTACTTGCGCGATGATGAAAATGATGATGGTGATGATGATAAAATTAGCTTATGTATTATTCCAGAATCTAAACTATCTACAATTCAAATTTCATCAAAATCGACTTAGTAGTTACGGAGATATTAGACGGTAAAAACATTCATATACTCGTAGGTACACACACACACACACTGCGGCCTGTGATTTTACTCGCTATACTGAGGGCCGTTCGGTTTTTCATAAAAAAAAATACTTATGTTTTCTTTCTGAATTTCTTCCAACATCTTGGACGCAGACTCCCTCATCGTTGCTAGCCACACCGCATACGACCAAACAGCGCCACCAATTTTCATCAAGTTAAGGAGCTAAGAAAAATTAAGAAGAAATGAAAATTTTCATCATTGTTAAGAACATAACTACTAAGGTAAAATCGGTTCAGAACAAAGGCTATACGAAACAGACATACAGATAGACATAACATAGGTATAATTATAGCAGTCACATTAAAAAACTTCGATTTTCGACCTCTACTATCAAAAAAAAGTATTTTATCGGTTTCAAATCTTCTATCCATAATTCTTGAATTTCTGTTGATGACAAGTTTTACCACTAACCTCCAATAACTTTAACGATCTATCAAGATACCTTCTACCTACTGCAATACAGTTTGTAGTTAGATATAACGCATAACGGTAAAACTTTATGCTATAAAACTAATTAATTCTCCTCAGCGCCGTTATGTAGGCGAAATTTTGAGTGCCCCCTCCGAGCTTCGTGGCACAGTTGACTGCAGTAGCTGAGGTCGCGCAGAAACAACAAAACTACAGGACAAAAAAACAACAAAACAAAAAAGGCCGTGCAGGAACAATAAAAGAAGGCCGTGCGGCAACAAAGAAGGCCGTGCGGCAACAAAGAAGGCCGTCCAGCAACAACAAAACTGGCTTTGCAGGTGACTAATCACGAGAGATTGATACTCCTTCACACACACTTCCATACTTCAAGGAGTGATTTCAAGTGTGCGGGTACTGTGATATCAACAGTTGCTGGGTGTGAGTACGTATGTAACAAAATGTATAAGCACCACGTTGATGACACGTAAAAATAGAAATCAGTCGTAATCAATCCAGTCCAGTCTTAATTAAAACTTAGATGGAGAGGATCAAGAATACCAGGGAGAACATTAATAGATCAAAGAGAAGGCAGACCCAGATCAAAGAGGTCGTCTCGTACAGGAGGGAAAAGTACTAGCAGAGAACCGCTAAGCCTGGAAATTACTCCACTGACAAGAGCAACGTCAATTATCCAATAGCCATTATCCTATATAGCTGTGATAGTGTAGCATTCCATAAGTACCACATTTCAACCTCCAATACATAATGTGTGTGCGTGCAGTAGCTCAGATGTGTATGTATCTTCACTACTGGCCCCACATTCTACCGCGCTCCGTCTTGGCGGCGCGCGGCGTCTCAGGTGCCCACCCCCACCGGGGGATCACCCGCGGGAACCCCCGCGAAACATCTCTGTTTTCGCGGCGACTGTGGCGAATGGGGTATAGAACCTACTTAGTTCTGAATGTGATATTGATTTTCTTGAAAGGCGAAAGACTTTTCACCTCTGTTGGTTGTTGAAAATACATGAAGAGAATGAAGATTTTGTGCTAAATAAGCAACGCTTTTGGTTTTTTGATTGAAAGATGCGTAGGTAATTCAATGATTCATTAATAAGTTCATATGGGAAACTTTTGATACAGAAATAAACCGAAAACAGGATCAACTAAAACGTTTTAAACGCTTTCCTTTTCGTGAATACAAAAGTTTCTCAATGTCTATTAAGGCTAGGAGAATTCACCTTTACAAAAGGTTACTTGGACTGTAGTTAAACGCCTAGCCTGTTTGTCAGAGACCAGCCAAAAAAAATTACTACGTATTGTACTTTTTGGGTCTTTCAATTCACTTTATTGTTGGGCAAACTTTTCTTCGCATACTTTACCTTGATCACGTCCACAGATAACAAAACCAGAAAAAGCAAAAAAGCTTGCGCTTGTCTTTATAAACGTGTTGGGCGCTTAGAGGTAATATAAGTCAAGCTTTTCGATTTGGCGGCTTCAATCTTGCCTATTCATATGATCCACAATCCACATCTTAAATAAGCCGGTTTATACAGTTTCAAATTAGAAATAGAAAGAAAGATAGATTTAGTTTATATTCTTAACACAAACCTACAACATTTAGATAGCTTTCTTTTTACTCCGATAGTTTCTGTGAGGTAGCGAGTTCCATTTCGGGGCACAGATAGTTCTATAGGTACTTATTAAATTACAAAATAATGTTAAAGTTTGTATGTTTGTAACTCAATCAAGCAAAACGGCCAAATGGATTTGAATATTGATATCAAGGGCTTATTCTCTTGATAGCCTAAATGTGTAAAATAAAAATAGCCTAAATGTGGGCTATTTTTATCCTGAAAAATCCAGAGTTGTAAGGAAAGAGTATATTAAGCCGATAAAAGCTCATAGTACATCATTATGAACAACATTTACAAAAAATATTTTAAAAATTGATTTGCTGTTTCATAGAAAATATCAATGACAGTCGACAAAATGTTTAGATTTTATTCGCGAATTTCGGGTTGGTCCCACAGTAAAAGTTGTTCATAATGATAAGTACTATGAGCCTTTTTCGGCTTAGCATACCTTTAATTATAGCCCTGTATAGCGGGCACAACCGCGGGGCGCTGATAGTTTATAATAAATCTTGCGCTTACCGACTGGCATCGCGAAGTTGGGCACGTACTTCCTTATGAAAGGGGGTTCCCCCCACTCCGACTTGGTGTTTTGTATATTGAACGGGTAGGGCTGATACTACCCTATACCTAAGTAGGTACATATTCTTGTAATCAACAATTTTGTTTTAGAAAGACTTTGAATTATTGTAGTGTTGGCAAATTTCGAAACATCGGTCTTATTCTAAAACGCGGCTTAATTTTAAGGTACGAAAATAAAACCTCAATAACCACCGAAGATTTGCATCTGCATCGTGTCGCATTTTTTTTTATTTGAGACCCACATTCAGGTCAAGTTTTCTACTTGAGAGACCCACAGAAGATTTTTAAAAAGCGTGGTACAATTTTCACACAAAACAGATGTGGTCTTTTTTTCTTCGTTCTGTCATGTCGTAAAGAAAAAAAATGAAATAGAATGTCGTATAACCCTACTCTGACATTTACAGACGTTTTGACAATTTATTTGTAAATATGCAATGTTTGCGCGTATTTTCATTTTAAAATTTTTTAAAAGGAATTTTATTTTCTTTTGATATTTTATAGAGATTGTTATAATTTTCTGAAGAACTTTACAAGAACATAATGGATACTGTAGACGAGACGTCTGGAAGTTCGGAAGATCAGCCAGGTCCTCAAAATTTCGACCTGTTCCTACCCTGGGCTTGCGAACAGCTGCAACTAGATATTGACGTCATCGTCGTCAACGTTTTGAGTAAGATATTAATTTATATTATTAATTCATATACTTTATTTATTTATAGAGACTCAAATTATACAAGTACATAGGAACATTAAAAAATAGGAAGTGACTATTTGTACGGCTACCGGACGAATAATTTATATTTATTCATACGGGTACACTGGAGTACAGTTATTAGGTACCCGTATTAATAGGGAAGTGACTATTTTTTGATGTACGGGTAATTTTTTTTTTTAAATTAAGAATGAATTGGATGATTAGCTAATATAATTATGGTAACAAGCTAATAATAGGAATCCAAGTATGCAGCGCGACGCGAATAAAACGAATAAAATAAGCTCGATACATTATCGATGATAAGTTGTTGTAACAACATGAGAAAAGAAATGCGTGAAGTGGGTAAAAATGTGTTTTAAGTGCCACAACGAACGCAAAAAACTTTTTGTTAATCCATGTTATCACATAAGTGACGTTAAATTGTCTTCGTGATAATAAAGTTCTTAAACCTTAAAAATTCAATTTGAAATTTAGAAGACAAGGTTCATTTTCTACGGAAGCAAACGATCAATAGGTTAGGTAATTAGGTATGTTAGAACATGAAAAACAACGCACGAGCCGAGCGAGCGCAGCGAGCGTGCCGCGGCAGCGGCCGGCGAAGTGCTAGAAAGCCAATCGCTTTTTAGGACAAAGGCGTTAGGTTAATTTCTACGGAAGCGAAAAAAGTTAGGTTATTGGTGCGTTTCTAAAGTCGTACCGACGCTACTATTTTTCAAAGTTTGCAAAAATTTTGAAGAAAATTGATGTTATTTCCAAAAAATTGTACTAATCGTGTCCGGTTAGGTTGTTAGGTTTTTTTTTTTTTTTAAATATGATATCCGTATTAATAATCATAAATTGTTCGGTACAGTACCCGTATTAATAGACTCAGCCAATAAATATAATTTATTCGTCCAGTACCCGTACAAATAGTCACTTCGAATTGTTCGTACAGTACCCGTATTAATAGATTCAGCCTAATAATAAATTGTTTGTCCAGTACCCGTATTAATAATTACAAATTGTTCGTACGGTAACCGTATTAATAATCATAAATTGTTCGTACAGTACCCGTACAAGTAGATTCAGCCTAAAAAATATTAAAATAAAAATTAGAACTAAACTACCTAACTCATTTATAAGACCTGCTTATTCTCTGTTATTAAATCGCATGTTTCTGTACAGGTAAGTTTGTAGAACCAGTCCATACTCAAAAACCAAAATTAGCATTAGGTAAAATCAGGCGCAAAATTTCTAAGTCTGATATATCCGAACATGGCAGCTTCAAGAGCGTGGCTATATCAAAAAGTCCTATCATTTACAACGAAGGCGTAATCAAACTACATACCGTATACGACATTAATGGAAATCTAATACAGCTCAAATTCTTGCAAAATAAACACGTGCCTAGAGAAATATTGCAAATCGTAGGCCTTATTACGCAGTATCATAAGCTCATGACAAGCATAACTGTCGACCGAGGACTCAACCAAGGTTGTTTAAAAGAAATACAGAATTTAACGCTAAACGCAAACATAACCGATATTTCTTTGGATAACACTTGCATTGAGAAAGTTACTATCGAAATGTTACTTGAAAAGAAGAGTAATTTGAAACATCTGTCTCTAGCGCGATGCAAGATGGATGATGATACTTTAAAGAAGATTGCGTTGCTGTTAATACATCCTCTGCCAGCTTCACTTACGCTGGCTATGCTTAATCTGGCATCGAATTGTATAACAGACATAGGAGTTGAATATATTGTGAAAGCATTGAGAACCAACAGAACGCTTGTTTATTTAAATCTGTCTGATAATTCCATAACTGATGATAGTGCTAATGCTATTTTGGACATTCTTCTTGAATTTCCTGTAACTAAAGAAGAGATGGCAGAATCTCGATGTAGACAATTCCAATATATCAAAGCAAAGCACGAATTAGTAGCTGAAATAATCAAAGATATGAAAGCAGCAGACGTAATAGATGCTGATAAGAAAAATTCGAAAAGACGAGGTACAATGAAACCACCAACGGGTGTTACTACTAATACAGGTCCTGTTAATACAGCAAACACTCTTCAGAAAAAAGGTAAAGATGAAACAAATGATTTAGACGGGAGCCATGAAAAAGCAGAATACATGGCAGAATCCAAGCTAGTAGAATTCACAGAGCCACTTTCTGAAGCAAACATTGTATCCAAAAATGATATAACTTATTGTAAAGGAAACAATCAACTGGCATATTTGAACTTATCTTACAATAATCTGAGTTATTTATCATTGAAAAAGATTGTGACAGTCTTACAGTATCAGAAAATGGATAACAGAAAACCTAAAGGTTTAGTTAATATTAATATTGAAGGTATTCCTGCCAAATGTTCTGAACTGGGCCTGATCGACGCTCTTTTGTCCTCGAGTATCATAACACCGGCAAAAAGAATGTCTACTATATCTGTAAAAGGGCCAAAAATACCAGTGAAGTAAACAATTTAGCACTGTCATATCATCATAGCTGGAATTTAGAAATTTATAGAAAATATAATTTATAATTTGATTTTAAATACGGTTGTTTTTACTCTATTTCCTTTTTTGGGACTCTACTTGTTATGCTATAAAGCCAATTGTCAGCTTAGTTTCACATATCAGTGGGCCTAGCACAACTTTGACGTAAAAATACGTAGCGAGTATTCGATACAAAAGTGTACGCCATTTACACCCGTCAGGAGCACACTTGACAGTCGTAAATGGCGTACACTTTTCTATCGAAAACTCGTTACGTATTTTTACGTCAAAGTTGTGCTAGCCCCACTGATAACGTTTAAAAGAGGACGGAGTCTACGGTTAATTAGAATAGGTATCTTTGACATTCAAAATCCTACAATAATTAATAAACCATGTTCAAAAACTATAAATTGAGATGTGAGCTATCCTATCTCCTAAGTTAGATCGAACTGCACACGGTGTGCACATTTGATTGAAATTGGTTAAGTAATTTAGGAGTCTATAGCGGACAAACAACGTGACACGTAATTTATATATTTTAAACTATCAATAGCACGGATTTAAATGGTAGAGAAAATAGGTGGACAGACAGTGGCAAGTGGAAAACATGGTAAGGCGAGACAAGCTAACCTTTTTGTTTCTATTCCATGTCTCCCTCAAGCTTTCCCCTTGGGAGTGAAGAGATCGTCGGTTCGGAGTAGTCCGGACAATGCATACTTTTTAGCGGAACAGTAGAGGAAACTTTTTATACTTGTAAACAGAAACTTAGTTTAGCTCGTTAGCATAAAATTTAAAACAACATTGACTTTTATCTGGAAGGATATTCGAGTGCGCTCGAGATTATTTCTATTAGTCTCACTCTTATGATATTTGGAACGAGATAGAAAAAGACGGAGATAATCTCTACCACCCCAGAATTATCTGCATTATTTTTTTATTGCTGTATTTCTTATTTTACTGACATATTTCCATGTATTTTCCTAATCATTTCTGTTATAGGAGTCGTATGTCATTCCTTACAAATTTTCACGGAAAATTCTGAAGAATTTAACAAAAGTTTCGTGATGGACACATTGTCCCAGATTTGGTCAACTTCAGCATTGCCTGAAGTGCCCATTGACCCAAATCCTCGTGACTTCGACGTTTATTTACCTTGGGCTTGTAAAAAACTGAACATTGACGTACATTTAGATTTCATTCGATCCGAGAGTGAGTGCAAAGCTTGATATTATTTAACATTAGAATATGTATCAGCTTTACGCTGCATTTGACCCGTTAATTATTCTGCAGAAATAGTATTGTTTTGCGAGATAAAATAGCCTGTTTAAATCGAGGGTTTACATACAAGAAGAGAGGTCTATGCTCAGGGGATCATGGGCTGATAATGATGACGATAAATATAATAACCAGAAATATTGCTGATATCGAATTTATTTTAATACTTACCATGTCTTTTGCAGTTCAGAAGAAACCAGTTGGTAGGAAAACTACCTCTAGAGGCAGAAAAAGCATATTTGCTGACCTTCAAAACTTCGCTTCAAAACTAATTAAACGCGATGATGCTGGTTCCTTTAGAGACGATTTCAATAACCTTCTGGAACCTGTTATCGATCCCAAAGACATCCTTAAAGTCTACACCTTGTATGATTGCTCTGGTAATTTAGTTCAACTTAAATTTGAGAAAAACAAAAAAGTATCTTGGGATCTTTTGAAGGTCATTGGCCTTTTTATACATTACCACATATTGGTCTGCAGCATCACAATAAGCAATAGACTAACTCCAGAAAGTTTTTATGAATTGAATAAGTTGATAACGATGGCAAGCATAACAGATCTTTGTTTGGATGATTCGAGACTTTGCGGTGGCAATTATGACTTACTGCTTAAAGAAAGGAACCAACTAAAGCATTTATCACTATCACGGTGTAATATCGATGATGCTGCAGTGACTAGGATCGCAACAAACTTGAGCTACCCACAACCAGCTTCAAAAACGTTGTTGGTACTAAATCTGGCATCAAATTTAATAACGGACGTAGGAACCAAAAATCTTTCAGTAGCGCTAAGAAGTAACAGACAACTAGTATATTTAAACTTAGCAGATAATAGAATAGCAAATGAAGGTGGTGTGAAAATTTTCGAAGCTTTAAAAACTTTTATTATAACGGAAGAAGAAATGAAGTCATTTCGTGTCCGAAAAATCCAATTGATAAAGGACACAGAAAGATTAGCGGTGGAAATAATGCAAGAGCTAAAGTACGCAGAATCAAGAGTGCCTTCTAGAAAGAAACTCCAGAAACCAACACCAGTAAATATAACATCTAAAAAAGGAAAAGAAGGCAAAGATACTGTAAGTATTGCAGTTTCTACACTCAACAGAGGCACAGATTTTAAAGCATCCTGTTATGAGCAAGCAAAAGCAATGGCTAATGAGAAATTGGCCGTTTTAAATGAACCATTTTCAGCAGAAAATGTATACTTTAAAGATGATAAATTTTACTGCTATGGAAATAATTCTGTGGCATACATAAACATGTCATATACCAATATTAGTTATATAACAGTTAAAGCAATACTTACGGTTTTGTTAGATCAGCAAATTCTGAATAGAAAACCGAGAGGATTGGTTAATGTATCGATTGAAGGTAATATGATTCCGATGAGGTGTAGCGAGTTGGCGGAAATTGATGCTATTCTATCACCAAACGAATTAGTTCAATATAAACAAAAAAAGTAAAACTTTGTTTAAACTCTCGCGTAGTGCTGAGGTGGGACGTATATACTCGTACCTATATTATATAGTATATTATTGTTTCTCTGTTAATCATTTATTGTTCGAATGAATAAAGTTGTAATTTCTTATATTATCTAATATTTTGCTATATGCCTTACGATATCATATATTAGTAAAGAGAAGCTATTATACATATAATTATTATTCTTCTTCTTCTATTTAGCTCTCATTTCAATGCCTTTGCCGAGCCACAATGCCATAGTATTTTGGTAGGTTTCACTACAGAAACTTAGTAAGTTTTATAATAATTTAAATTAACTTTTAAAATAGTTTGTTGTAAATTAATTTAACTGATATCTTAATATTTATAGGTATCTGGTTGGGATATTTAAAATAAAACTATAACTAAGTTTTAGAATATTAATTAATATAATTATGTTAATTGCTTTAGTTTTAGTTATCCTACATATTAAAATAAACTTGATATGTTTTTTTGTTCGTTTAATTCTTAATAATATAAGAAAAAAAATCATGAGAAAATAATTGTTATAAGTTGATTATGATTAAACCTAACGAGTAGCAGTAGCGAGACAGTGATCTCGGCCGAGTACTCGGTCTGACGAGGCGAGGCAGTCACTAGAGCTATGATTTGTTTGCTCGGCCAAGTATTCCCATTTACTGTCTCGCCACTGTAGGTACTCGTTACATGTAATCAACCTATTAAGGATAAGAAGAGGTAACTTGCACAAGCTTATCTGACAACACTATTATATATTCTGTGTCTTTTTTTTCGTTCGGCGTAAGTGAGTGAGTGTGTACACACTTTCGTATCGCTCCGTTTTGTAAATTTCAAACAGTGGTTTAAAGTCCAATCTCCGAAGAATACAGTAGACGAGTGGAAAGGTCGCCCTGTTTAGCACAAGGTACGATTGATTGTTAACCAATTCAGACAATTTTCGCGCTACTAAAAGTACTTTTTATGCCGCGATTTGTCTAACGAACTCAGCTGATTCAAATAAACAGTTGTTGGATCGACGAGCCACGGCGCAGGCGCATGACTCAAGCACGTTTGCGCGCCGCATACACTCATCTCGCTCACTCCATCGGCCGTGCCGCGTTCTGCGCTGCTCGCACGAGTTTCTTTTGTTCTCAACGTAACGCGACGATAGCTGCGCTCGCTGAGTCACGCCGTCCGTATAGACAAATTCCTGCTCCCTAGCTTCTCAGCTAAAATGGATTCAACTTGTGCAGCATGTAAACAACCGATCACTTCGGCGAGTGCTATGAAGTGTGGAGCCTGTAAAGCATCGTATCATCCGATTTGCGTCAATGCTCCGTCTTCGGATGCCAGCAAGGTAAAGGATTGGAAGTGTCCGTCGTGCCGAGCGGGCGAACCTCGTATTTGCAATCAGAGCACGCCGGCTCTGTCTCGCGACCGCCTCGAGAGCCCCGGTGGTACTGCGGGAGCGCGTGCATACAAGCGGCCAGCGCCGGGCTCACCTGACGCGGTGAAGGAAGGGGAAGACCTGACTCAGCCCGACATCGACATCGCCACTGAGTTACGATTCTTACGGCTGGATATGGCAGAAATAAAATCGAGCCTTAAAATACTTGCCGACGGAATGGCAATATGTAACACCAGACTTGATAATTTTGATACTAGAATTCAGTCGCTGGAAGAAAGAGATACAGTTATTTCCTCACTTCACGATGAAGTCGATCACCTAAAACAGCAGTTAAACTACCAGTCGCAAACTTTGCTAAACAAAGAGTTTGAAATTTTAGGCGTTAAAGAGACAACCAACGAAAGTCTGGAACATATTATCATGATCGCGGCGTCCAAAGTTGGAGTGAACCTTCCTGATTGCGAGATCGACTGGGTAATGCGGGCCGGACCAAAAAATTCTTCAAAGAACACCAGGAGCGGGCAGTCTCCTAGACCAATCATTGCTAAGCTGACTAGAAAAAGTAAACGAGATGAAATACTCAAAGCTGCAAAGACTCGCCGCCACTCCCTGACGTCAGCTGACTTAAACATTCCAGACCCGCCGAGTAGAATCTACATTAACGAACATCTCACTAAAGCTAACAGAATGTTATTTCGAGACGCTAGATCTAGGGCTAAGGAGTCCGGTTTCCGCTTCTGCTGGGTCAGCAATGGAAGAATTCACCTGCGTAGGGATGAAGGGAAACCTGCTATACCGATCACCACTCAAGCGGACCTCGAGCGTATACTACCTACAAGTAACTTGGGTAATCCCAGCCTCAATTAGACTTCATCCTACTACAATTGTTCCTGGTAAACTCGGTCGTCTAGCTAATAATATTGTTTTTCTAATTCTGAATTTAATCAAACTAATAATTATATTAAAGGGAACTTATCTCAGGTCTATGGTTTCGCCAACTGAAATTGTAATCTTATTACCCGTATTAAGCTACCTAGCCTTAACTGATTTAATCTATTTTAATTTGGTATTGTTTTTAATTTTGCTAGTAAGTTGTCGCTCACTTGTTTACAACCTTTATTATAATAACTCACTAAATAATAGCCCCTTGATTGTTTCATATGTTTTATATTTTAGGGCTACGTTTATGTTTTTAGTACTAACGTATTTGTGGCGGTTAAATATTGAACTTAAAGGTTCAATTTTTACATATCTTGTCTTAGAACTTAAGTTACATGTATTACTTACCCTCATTTTTTATACTGTTGTCCTTTCTGTGCCCATTGTGATCATGTTTGAGAACTTGGTATATATACACTATACACACTCATTTCACTTTAAAACACACTCCACACATAACACATCAAAACATTTAGTCAAAGTAACAAATTCACTTATGTTTCTCGTCATATTACTTTGCCAAAGTGCGATTATAGCAAGTTTTTTGTTCAAACCAGTTTTACATATAAGGGTACTGTCTAATCTATATGCTACCTTCTATATTCAAAACACAACACAGGTCCATCTTGCATGCGTGTTTAATAAAGGATTAATTTATTCATATTGCAAATATTTTCACTTGAACCTAATTACTGTTACGTCACACATAAACAAAGACACCTGGGTGTTTGCCTTTTGCCGGCCGGCCGGTAACTGCTATGGCTATGGGAGTCGATTAAATAAAACTTTTGCAATAGATAAGGAACCGGTACAAAAGACCTCTTCGGATAAGTCCTATACTCATAAAGTCTCTTCACGACACGACATAACGACTTCAATAGGTACTTTAATTTTAACTGTTAATTGTATGCCTTATGAACCTTGCAAAACTAAAACATTTTTTCGCCAAAATCAAATACCTAAATCCCCCGAATACAATAAATTATTTAAGTACATATACAGCACTGATTTGTCTCTGAGAATGTTTCCAGTAATCTCACTGTGCTGTTGGCTAGTCAATAAATATTATGTAGTAGTTGTCACCCCTTCTCTCACTTTTCCACCGAGCAATTTGTATACTTTACAAATTGCTACATCTGTAAATACTAAATCTATCTATGAGTAGTATGGAATTAATTGAAAGCATAGACGACACTACACTTATTGCAGACTGGATGAGAGTTTTAATCCTACTCACCTGACAGGTTATAAGTGTCACTTCTCGAAAGAATATCTTAACCAAAATGATGGGATTGTAGTCTACGTCAGGGAAAATGTTTATGTGAGTATAGAGGAACCTAGTTTTCTTGACGCAAACTGTCTACTTCTAAAAATCAGAGATTCACTTACTATAGTTGCAATTTATCGTTCCCCTTCATTTAGAAACACTGAGAGATTTATGAAATCCCTGGAAGATACTATTAGTAAAATTGAAGGGCCTGCTGTTATAACTGGAGATTTAAATATCGACATTGCTAGTACATCCAAGGATGATAAAGCGCCTGAATATTTAGACTTGACTTCACACTATGGTTTTATACCAGGGCATGATTCACCCACCCGCGATAGTCTAACTTGCCTAGACCACTCACTTATCAGAAGCAAAACTTCGGCACGGGTTCTGGTATGTGACTCTGATATTACTGATCACTATACGGTGTTAACTGTTTTTAACTCTTCTCTCTCAAATATACAAAAACCTAAGTTTATTGACAAAATTAATTTTGATGGACTTGCGTCAGACCTTGAAGAAACTGACTGGACAATGTTATATAATGAAACTGACGTCACTGCGGTATCACACTTATTCATTGACATTATCACAAAATTCCTTAAAAAAAACACTTCTCATATTAAACTACGTAGTGCCGACTTCTTATGTAAGCCTTGGATGACTAGAGGCCTATTAAAATGCCTTAGAACACGGGATGCTTTACATTCACAGGCCAAGCGTAACAAGCATGACCTCATTTTACAAAATAAGTTTATAACCTACCGAAGTTACTGTGACAATCTGCTAAAAAAGCTAAAAGAGCAGCACGAACGTAAGTCTATCCAAAATTCTAGTGGTAATAGTAAAAAACTTTGGAAAACTATAAAAAACATCTGCAGTATAAAATCCATTAATCAGGAGCCTTCTGAACTGCTAGCAACCCAGCCAACACAAGCAGAATCAGTAAACCAAGTCAACAGCTTCTTCTCACAAGTCGGTAAAGATCTGGCTGACAAAATTCTGCAACGTTTAAACACGACTGAGGAGCAGCTGGTAAATATAACTACCACCAAAATTGCAGCACCAGCTAACTCTTTTTTCCTGACCCCGACTAGCAAAACAGAAATCACTAAGATACTATCAGATCTAAAGTCATCCTCTGCTACAGGCTGGGATGGGATTAGCAACGAAATCTTAAAGCGAACTAAACACGTACTTGCTGAACCAATTGCTCACATCTGTAACTTAAGCATGCTCTGCGGTACAGTTCCGGATGTCCTCAAGACTGCTACAGTCGTTCCTATCTTTAAAGCTGGTGACAAATCCTCAATTTCGAACTACAGACCTATTTCGCTTCTTCCAACTATTTCTAAAGTCTTGGAGAAAGTAATTAACAAGAGGCTCTTAGATTATCTGGAGATCAATAAACTATTGTCACCAAATCAATATGGCTTTCGTCGGAACAGATCAACAGAGGATGCTGTAGTGACACTTGTAGACTCTGTTATTGATGGTATCAACGAAGGTCAAAAATGCATAGGAGTTTTCCTAGACCTAGCCAAAGCTTTTGACACAGTGTCGCGACCACTCCTACTGAAAAAACTCGAAATGCTTGGTATTCGCGGACTCCCATTGGAATGGTTCAGATCGTATCTCAGTGAGCGAAATCAGAGAGTTCGTATTGATGGTTTGTGTAGCGGGCGTGAAAGTATTGAGTTTGGTGTCCCACAGGGCAGCGTACTGGGCCCAACCCTCTTTTTGGCATATATAAACGACCTATGTAACCTTGAATTGAGACAAACCAGTGTCTTAGCTTTTGCAGATGACACTGCTTTGCTTTTTTATGGCAAGGACTGGGATGAAGCGACTAAAGTAGCCCAGAGAGGACTTTCAGTTGTAGCCAACTGGCTACAAAATAACCTCCTCACTCTGAACACTAGTAAAACTAAGTTTATGGCGTTCCGGATCACTGAACGCACCGGCCCCAAAAGTCCGATCCATCTTCGACTCCACCAATGCGATTCCCAGAGCAACTTATCATGCCTATGCGATGAGCTCGAAGAAGTTGAACACCTAAAATATTTAGGTATTACTATTGACCACAATTTTACATGGTCCCAACAGGTCAATGGCTTATGCAATCGCCTTAGAAAGCTTCTCCACATTTTTAAAAAACTTAATGCAGCTGCTGATACCGAAACCATTAGAATTATATACCTGGCCATCTGCCAGTCAATAGTAAGTTATGGAATTGTATGCTGGGGCTCTGCAGCAAAAACACTGCTCCTGAAACTTGAAAGAGCTCAAAGAGCCGTATTAAAAGTTGCCTACCGGAAACCCTATAGACATCCTAGTGACGGCTTGTATAAAGACATGAACCACATAAATGTTCGAGGGCTGTACATTATGGCTACTGCACTAAGATTCCATAAGAATGCACTGCTTACTATCTCCGATCCAAACATGCTCTCACGTCGACATACTTGGAAACTACCATCTGTCAAAACCTTGTTTGCACAACGATCCTTCACGTTTAGAGGGGTCTTTGTGTATCAAATCCTGGACAACAACTTGAGTATACTAAATAATTCCCGGTATGTTGTCAAACGGAAACTGCGAACTTTTTTAATATCCCTGGGCTACAATGAGACTGAGAGGTTCATTATTCCACTAAGCTAACAGTGGTGGCCTGGGTCGTGGCTGTTGCTTTCCTTCTGGAGCGACCCAGGCCTAGCACTGCACCAGCCTAAAATACTGACCATACCCCACTACATTAGCAATAATTTTTTATACGCTAGAAGCCATGATATTGGTATACTCACAAATTGACAAACTGATAAAATTTGAAACTAAGACTAATAAAAATAATACTCATACGCACTGACACATTCCCAAAGTTAACTATTACATTCGCACTGGCATCTCTGCGAGTCCATCTCTTATGAGTCTGACGCTACGCAGAGATGTCACACACTCACGCATACACTTACACTACTGCACACTACCCTATAAAACAACTGCACAATACACTTGTATGGTGTAATTATGATTTGGACTCAATCATGACCACAAAACCATAGCATTTCCTAGTATTAATTTGATTACTTGTTTACTTAGCTGTATATATAAAGATACTCGTATAATGGGTTCTAATCCTATACGGAAGACACTAGATTACGCGACACAGGTCCGCCTAGTGCGTAATCTAGGGCTCTAAATTTCAATGTTATCCATGTTTCTTTTTGTCTGAATAAAATAGCAGAGCAAGTGACTTTAAAAAAAAAAAAAAAAGATGATAAATTTTACTGCTATGGAAATAATTCTGTGGCATACATAAACATGTCATATACCAATATTAGTTATATAACAGTTAAAGCAATACTTACGGTTTTGTTAGATCAGCAAATTCTGAATAGAAAACCGAGAGGATTGGTTAATGTATCGATTGAAGGTAATATGATTCCGATGAGGTGTAGCGAGTTGGCGGAAATTGATGCTATTCTATCACCAAACGAATTAGTTCAATATAAACAAAAAAAGTAAAACTTTGTTTAAACTCTCGCGTAGTGCTGAGGTGGGACGTATATACTCGTACCTATATTATATAGTATATTAATGTTTCTCTGTTAATCATTTATTGTTCGAATGAATAAAGTTGTAATTTCTTATATTATCTAATATTTTGCTATATGCCTTACGATATCATATATTAGTAAAGAGAAGCTATTATACATATAATTATTATTCTTCTTCTTCTATTTAGCTCTCATTTCAATGCCTTTGCCGAGCCACAATGCCATAGTATTTTGGTAGGTTTCACTACAGAAACTTAGTAAGTTTTATAATAATTTAAATTAACTTTTAAAATAGTTTGTTGTAAATTAATTTAACTGATATCTTAATATTTATATGTATCTGGTTGGGATATTTAAAATAAAACTATAACTAAGTTTTAGAATATTAATTAATATAATTATGTTAATTGCTTTAGTTTTAGTTATCCTACATATTAAAATAAACTTGATATGTTTTTTTGTTCGTTTAATTCTTAATAATATAAGAAAAAAAATCATGAGAAAATAATTGTTATAAGTTGATTATGATTAAACCTAACGAGTACAGTAGCGAGACAGTGATCTCGGCCGAGTACTCGGTCTGACGAGGCGAGGCAGTCACTAGAGCTATGATTTGTTTGCTCGGCCAAGTATTCCCATTTACTGTCTCGCCACTGTAGGTACTCGTTACAGGTAATCAACCTATTAAGGATAAGAAGAGGTAACTTGCACAAGCTTATCTGACAACACTATTATATATTCTGTGTCCCAGCCAAGAAAGCAGAGCAAAGTTAGATTGGACCCGATCGGACCTCGTTCTTACGATTTCAAATTCGAATCGCGCTTCAGAACTTTCCGATACAACTTCTGCGATCGGGTGATTCGAAATGAAAAGCTTGATTATAGATAGTTCACAAGATTCTGCTCAAGACACCCCTCCCCCCTTTTCTCCCCCTTTCTCTTGAGATATGGTGCAAGTGTGCATTGTCTTGTTAGTGTGTCAGCTACTCTATCGTTACACATCATACACATATTATATTATATATGCGAAATTGTGAAAATAGGTCTGTAATATGTTTGGTACTATGCTGAAACGGATGAACGGGATTGGATGAAATTTGGAATTGAGATAGCTTGTACTCTAATTAAGACATAAGCCAATTTCAATTATTACTATCATCACCACGCAGGTGAAACCACGGCACGCAGTTATATATATAATATTATATACTACGTTTGGCCATGATATGATAATGATATATGACCGTGAAAAATCCAAAATCTATCGATAATATTGTTTTGGGATTTAAAATATTCTATGATACTCTTCAGCCTTCAAACTATAGGTACGTACCCATAATATAAATATTACAATAAATTAATTACCTTATCTTTAATTAAATTCAAATATTTCTTGAATGTTGGAAAACAAAACAAAATATTAATTATAAATCACTTACGTAGCGGCGTAGCAACGAGCTACGGAGCAACGCTACGAGTGCTACGATTCTAAATTATGTAGCGCCTACGACGCGCGACGTAGGTAAATATGTTGGTAAGGATGGGCGCGAGTTACAAAAATATCGAATACAGTTAATCTTCAATCAATTAGGTAACGATTGTATAAAATGATAACAAAGTTTTTTTTTTTCCCTGTTTGTTATATCAAATCAAATAGTCCCTTGTACCATATAATGGTAACAACATTTGGCAATGGCATATACACAGTTTTAATTTTAGATAGGTATAGCTTATAAATTTTAAGTAACCAAAATTTATACCATCTTATTCTACTAATATTATAAATGCAGTACCTAGTGTTTGTGTGTGATTTTTTGTAACCACAAATCTCCGTAACCACTACACCGATTTTGATAAAATTTGGAATAGAGATAGCTCATATCCTAGAATAACAAATAGGTTACTTTTCATCGCCATCGCTTTTATTATCAAGCGGGTGAAGCCGCGGGGCGCAGCTACTAATTTTAGAGGCGGCTTCTATCGAACATCAATAACAACCGTGCATACCAAATCGAAAAAAAAAATGTTAATACGTTTCACACTCATAGCTAGGATACCCTGTGTCGGGGATGCCATGGAACACACACAAAGACAAGGACAACTAACACCCAGACCCAGATCCAAACATCTGCCCGGCCTGATGTTTGGATCGATAAAGTTGCATACTCGCATACCTATTAGGTCGTTTTAAATCGATAAATCGAGTCAAGCGTGTCCCAGCTCTAGCATATGTATAGGTATATGGTATTTTAATACATTATCTCTCACGTAAGTAACGAGATGGTGAGACAGAGATGAGATTCAAGATGGCGCCCGCTTTGAGCACTTCTTAGCGAACGCGAAGGAAGGGTGCGGGAGAGTGGAGACGGCTTTTTGATGGTTTAAATAGGTCAGGTTTTTTCTTGTATTTTTTTTTGGAATTGAGAACTTTTACAGCGGCGTTGATTAATAGATTTGGTAGCCTAGTTGGTGACTTTAAGACTGATGAAAACTAACCAGAAATTATTAGTAGTTCGCAGTGCTGAACCTCGCGGCACCTTTAACCGATTTGACTCATATTCGAACTTAATAACTGTATGGGAATGAAACTAGGTGGAAACGTAGAAACTAAGTCTGCGTCCTTCATCTTCGACCGCATCGTCGCTTACCATCAGGCGAGTTGGTGGTCAAACGGACTAGTTCACGTTAAAAAAAACTTAATACCGGCATCCTATAGATCGGATCAAACATACTAAAGTTTCTAATATTGTGATCACACAGCTGTAAATTTATTCACCTAGACTTCGAGACTTCACTTCGCTCGCACACTAAACTAGTATGTAGTTTGCGGCAAACTGAACCTCGTAGTTCTTATATCTCCACAAACCTTCGACCTATTTTGTTCATATTCAAACTTAAAAAGATCGAACAAACTATTTACCTGCAAAACGCGATGATCAAATTAACGCTATTATCATCAAACAAATATACAAACACATGTTACAAACGCCATTTTACTCGGTCAACAAATGAATGTAAATATTTAAAACCAGTGTTACAGTTTGCGGCTACATCTCTAAGAGCGATCTCTTTCAGGTTCAGACACAGGTAAGTAGTTGATAATGATTCATTTGGCGATGATGTAATGATAAACCAGTCCATCTCCACACCAAGCAACCAGCGCACACGAAGTTATAATATCGCTGGTAGTTTTCGCGGAGGCACGGGGTGGCGTGTGGTGTCGTGGGGTGGCGTGGCGTGGCGTGGCGTCGGGTGGGGTGATAACTCGCTACTTCGCAGCGTTACTTATTTACATAATTACATATCGTTTCTTAGGCGTGCCTACTCTGCGTCTTATACTCCGTCTTGAGAAATTGTGAGGTATGAGGGTAGAGGTAGATTATTTAGGTTAAGATCTCAGATCAAGTAGAAAGGCAGATAGAGTCCCGCCTTGGATACAGGTGACGCCAAAAAAACTACCCAACTGCCCGTGTACGTATACTTCAAGCACACGCACAAGAACTATTCGAATCAATCGTCAATTCTTACGTCAGTTGCTCAGAGAACGTGGACAAGAAAAATAAGTAGTAAAAAGGGTAGTATTTATGCGTCAATATGTGCTTGTATTATACGTACACGGCAGTAGGGTAGTTTTTTTGGCTTCACCTGTATCTAAGGCGGGATTTTATCTGCCTTTCTACTTGATCTGAGGTTAAGATACAAATTTGCAAATATACCTTGTAGGTACAATACAGGATTGTTTAAATTTGGAGTGTACTAAGATGAAAACACGTGTCACTATTATTATTTGTTACGGTATAAGTTTGAAAGAAAATTTCCAAGGCGACCGCTTGTTTATTTCATTTTGATGATTAGCTGTTGTTCGGAACTTCGGACCCGGTGATGATCGGCCTTGAGTCTCCTGGGCTTGGAGATATGAATAATTGCATTTTGTAATATTTAACACGGGAATACTCACGTACCTATAAATAAAAAAAATCCTACGACCTACGACTAGTTTCGATCACATTCGGTGACCTTCATCAGGTGAGTAACAAGCGTGACACATTCGCAGTTGTGTCTCGTCTGGCACTAGTCGTAGTAAACAAATTATTTTTTACGTGAGTAACTCCCGTGTGAATTATAACAGAACGTGTCAAAACCGCGTTAGTTTTCATAGTAAAATTAATATGTATTATGCTTTTAGTGATCAGATATATAGTGCAGCATTTCCATTGGTGAAAGAGTTTTTAAAATCGAACCAGTAATTTTCAGTCCGTCTACCAACGTACCTACATATATTACATAGGGTTATTCATAAAGGGTATGCTAAGCCGAAAAGGGCTCATAGTACTCATCATTATGAACAACTTTTACTATGGGACCATCCCGAAATTCGCGAAAAAAAAATCAGCTGTTCCATAGAAAAATGTCAATGACACTCAACAAAATGTATGGAACAGCTGATATTTTTTTCGCGAATTTCGAGTTGGTCCCATAGTAAAAGTTGTTCATAATGATGAGTACTACAAGCCCTTTTCGGCTTGGCATACCCTTTATGAATAACCCTGTATACATAGTACAAACATAGCCTCTTTATAATATTAGTATAGATTTGGGCTACTTAGCTAAATACACGTGCCACTATTATTATCAACGGCCTTGTAACATACAGAAGAGATGATTATAGCGTCTGATTGAATGTTTTGTGTTAATCCATGTTATCACATAAGTGACGTTAAATTGTCTTCGTGATAATAAAGTTCTTAAACCTAAAAACCAATAAAGGGCCAAAAATCAGGTCACGTTTTGTTCACACTACAAGGAAATGGTATGCTAAGCCAAAAAGGAGCTTAATTTACTGCTCATATTTTATATGAACCATTTTTTTTACTATGGCACTACCGCTGAATTCGCGAAAAAAATCAGCTGTTCCATAAAAAAAAGTCTATAATACTCGACAAAATGTATGCAACAGCTGTTTTTGTTTGCGACTTATTGATTATTATTATTTATCTCTTCGTATGAGCATGACCAACTAAACACATTTTGACAGATATTTCTAAATCTATGTCATTTAGTGCAAACAAAAAAAGTTATATCACTTTGATATTGCGTATCAAATTTTTTAGGAAATTTACTGAAGAGTTTTGTGGGAATTTAAATACATTTAATATTGACTATTTAATAAGAAATGAGTGAAACAAATCTGAGCCAACTGGAACCACCTCAGTCGGATTTCGACTGGTACTTGCCTAAAGCCTGTTTTCAACTAAACATCTTCACTATTATCAACATAACAAGGATCCAACAAAGTAAGTTATGAAATTACAATTGAGCGCTACCATCGATAGGGTGACATGTAAAATTGTAGCCCCCGGTACAACCCCCAATATTCAGTCATAGTCGGGACTGCGGCTCAACCAAAGAATATTTTCAAATTATATTTTACCTGGATAAGAGAGCAAATTAAAGATTCAAACACATTAGGATGGGCCACATCACAACGCCAAACTCATCCTGTATCACTTCAGTCAGTATATTTTGTATAAACTATACATAGCACAATAAATACTGTTGGACGCAAAAATTGTTATTGAAATGCCGCTGCACCCCACTATGGCTCATCGTAATGTGTACGAACCAATGGATAATAAAGACGACAATTTTTTTTAGGCGATTATTGTGGCAAAAATACAAACAGAGCGAAATCGAACCCTACAAAAGCCAATAATACGTGTTTCGTCAAAAACAAGTCGTTGGATAATAACCTGGGGACCAACACAGACATAAATGACATGGTAAGAATAACCACCGTATATGACCATAAAGAAAAACTGGTACAACTCAAATTTATGAACAATAAAAACATCTCACTAGCTGTTTTGAAGGTAATAGGACTCATCATCAAGTTTCAAACTAAACTAACAAATGTCATAATCAACAAAGGTTTATCCAAAGCAGGAATACATGAATTGAGCAAATGGTTAGCTTTGACTAACATTACAGATCTATGCCTTGATGATTTAGTCTTAAATGATGGCAATTATGAAGCAACACTAGAGAAAGGTTGCCTAAAGACTTTATCGCTGTCGAGATGCAAAATAGATGACGGTATTTTGAAAACAATTGTAGCAAAATTGGTATACCCTTTACCAGCTTCGAAAACTTTAGTCATTCTTAAGCTGTCCTCTAATAAAATAACAGAGGAAGGAGCAAAATGTATATCAAAAATGTTAAGAACTAATAGACAACTCGCTTACTTGAATCTATCTGATAACACCATATCAGACGATGGCTTCATAGCAATTCTAGACGTTCTACAAGAATTCCCTATTCGAGATGATGAAATGTTGGCAAGTAAGTCTAGATACGTGAGCTATATAAAAGAGAAAAACAAAGTAATAGACGAACTATTGAAAGAAGTGCTAGCTGGCAATTTTGAGAAAATTAGTTTGAAGAGTGAGATAAGTCTGAAGAAGAATTCAAAATCTACAAGTGAAACTACAAATTTGTCAGCGAGGAAAAACAAAGCTAACAAAACATGGATGATAGATAATAAGATAAGCCAATCAAGCGCTGTTTCTTGGGAAGACAAGGTAAAAATCGTTGCAGAAGACAAAATAGGCAAATTTACTGATCCGTTTTGTAAAGAAAATTTTCGTCACAAAGATGGCCAAGTATTTTGCTACGGCAACAATAGTTTAGCTAATATAAACTTATCGTATAACAATATTAGTTTTATATCAATTAAAAAAATACGGAATATTTTGCTGAATCAGAAGGTATTGAATAGGAAACCTAGAGGGTTGATCAATATATCAATAGATGGAAACAATTTGCCAGCAAATTGTATGGAAAAGGATGATATTTGTGTGCTTTTATGCGAAAGTTTTGAGATGAGTTCTGGAAAACAAGCCAAGAAATCTAGAATCGCAAAATCAGAACTGTTTGTAAATATCGATTAGAGCGTATTGATATTATATTTTTTTTTTCTAGAAATACATTTTTGCATATTATTTTGTGTATTTGTACAATCAGTTTATATACCAAGAAAAAGGGTGAAAGACGCTAACTCAAACCAAAATAAGGTTCTAAATTTAAATTATTCCCAGACGGCAAATAAGGCACCCTACAAATCAGTGCAAAATTCCACCGCGTAAGTTGCGAGGGTGGAGCGCGTCGATATGCAACTATGACTTATTCTGTGGCGCGGAAGCCATCTTAAAATATAAGAGCACCCCCCCTCCCCCGCCTCCTTAGACGCTCGCTTTTTCGAATTCTACCGTGCGGCTGGCGCGGGTTGGCAACATTTGGCTCGTTTTAAAATATTTTATATTTTTTTTAATAATCAGGATAAGTACTAACATTTCACACTCATAGCTCCTCACTAGGAGAACCTGTGCTGGGGATGTCGTGGAACACACACAAAGACAAAGACAACTCACACTTAGATCTGCCCGGCCGGGAACTGAACCCGGGACCTCTGGCTTATAAGACGGATGTACTTACTACCACTGAGCTAAATAAACACTCGAACTTTTTTTTTATTGAAGCAAAATCTGCAAATCATAAATATCAGATTAATCGTCATGCAAGTTTATAAATTAATTGCGTTTACAAAACAAAACATTTTATATACTATTACATAATGCACAAGCTAACATAAAGCCAATTAAAAGTAATCCTTATCACTCTGCATCTTAAAAGCTAGATAACAAAAAAATACTAACACAAAATAATGATTAAACACTTTCTCATTTTCAGACAAAATTTACTGGCTACGTTTTATTTTAGACCTTTTAATTTGTGTTATTATAATTATTATACAAAATAAACATCACCTGTTGATCTGACACCCTTTTTTTTTCTACCACTACAAATATTTTATGCGAGCGTACAATGTTGGTAAAAAAGTCATCATGATTTTTAAAAACTTAATTTTTTAATTTTTGTAAATAATTTGTTCCTTTATTTCACATGTAGTAAATCTAAAATCAAAAAGTTGTACAATATACAAAATAAACATCACCTGTTGACCCTGTTTATTTTCTACCACTACAAATATTTTATAAGAGCGTACAATGTTGGTAAAAAAGTCATCATGATTTTTAATAATTTTATTTTTTAATTTTTGTAAATAATTTGTTCCTTTATTTCACATGTAGTAAATCTAAAATCAAAAAGTTGTACAATCGCCAACAATCAACAAACAACAACCTAACCACAGACATAAAAATCTCTTCATCTTCAAGACCACGAAACTTGCTGACTTAACCGCAGCAGCTAAATCAATACGGTATTAACTCACACTCACACATACAAGCACACTCTCACCAATGCAGCGCAAAAACTATTCAAATGAAAATATAAGGTTCACATTTACAATTAAAGCGATAGGGTTACCAAAGTTAATCGTTGTCAAAGTATATAAAAAGTTAACAGTTTTATTTTTATTTTTTTACAAAAACTGGTTTGGATAAAATTACTAATTTGTAGCTACTTTAAAAGTAAAAGATCTAACTTTAGCAATAAAATGTTTTAGATGACAACATTATGTAATCATTTAAAGAACGAGCAAGGGCAACATTTGTCAACTTTACTATTTCGTGGTTCTTATTTTTTTTCTGAAAAACTAATTGTGCTTTGAGGTTTCATCCGCTTTGAGGTTTTTACATATACAGTAAAATTAACCGAGATAAAAAAGTAGATTGTGTTAATTTCTCAGATTTGTTTGCAAAAAATAAATAATTTTTTTATCGGTTTTTAGAAAAAAAAAAACGAACAATAGGCAACCTTATCGCAGACTCACACATACATGGATCAGGTGTGTATACGAACCGCGGAGCCACCCCGCCGCCCCCGCACCTCGCGCCTTAGACGTTGGCTTTTTACATGACTATAAGCAGTGAAGCAGAGACGCGCAACCTTTGTAAGGGCTGCAAGATTTTGTGACCAAAACTTTTTTTAAACTATCCAGCTTAACCAGTTTTATGTTTGGCGACAAACAGTTTTTTTTTTAAATTGGTTTTGAATAATAATTAATATTCAATGTTGTTTTTAAGGTTAACAGCATAACCACAACACATCCAAAAAGTGACTCAAAAGTTTTTGAAATAAAAGAACAAAATGTAATGTTTTAGTTATCAGTCTATTTTTAAAACCTAAAAAAAAATGTTTGTAGAATCGTATGTGTATCATAAAAGTTGCTTCGTTTACTCTATTGTAAAAACTTCTTTACAAAAACCGGTGCTTTCTCAAACCTTTTTTATCATTTCTTCAAAAAGACGCAAACTTTTTCACAGAAACATCAAAGACGATGTCCAGCACAAAACACCCTTTTAAAAAACAGGTTTTGGCTGCAATTGTGATCTTAATTCCGAGTATCTAGTCCGATTGAAGACGTCATACAACACGACAGGTTTCAAACCTGTATCGAATGGTTTTGTGGGAATTCGGTCGAAGTAACACAATTTTGACTTAAAACCTGTTAAGAATTTAGGGTAATTCCCAGAGCGATCGAGTTTACTAAGACGAGTTTGATTTTTATTTTTGATCAAAGAGTAGATTTTGTGGAAGACCAGTTCGGTGAGGTCGTGAGAATGAGTCAAAGTGTGTAAAGGTTGTGGGAACATGATAATGTTATTGAATAAACTTTTAAGAAACCAAAACTGGCTAATAGGAGCTAGTCTATGAATGGACAATTTAATATTGAATCAGTTTAGCAATTTGTTTTATATCCATGTACTTTTGAGAATTTCCCTGTTCTCTTGGTTTCAACCACTCTATAAGCTTAAAAGTTTTATTTATTTATTTTCCATCCACAAGCTAAAATTTTATTTTTTATTTTTTTCGGAAGTTATTTTTTTCGTTATAAAGGTACAATGTTTTAAAAAAGGTTACTTTATTAAATACTATTGTATACTTTCCCATTTGTGTATTACCTATAATTATAATTGGCTGATTAATGCCAAATATGCAACTGTACAAAATAAAATAAAATAAATAAAAATCACGATGACCTTGTAAGTACTAATTCAATTTAAAGTTCTTTTGTATCATTTCTATTTCACTCAATTGTTTTTATTGTACAGAAATGCTCAATTTTTCGAAAACAATTTTTATCATTGAAAACGCTGACAGAAAATTCTGACCTCATTAATATACTTTTCAATGAAATTCCCTCAATTCCCACGAAGACATCTTTATTGAAACTTGTTTTCGAAGAAAGTGGTCATCATTTTCGGAATACAATAGGGTCTTTCAAGAACCTGTTTTATTTTTATTGGATAAGGTGCAAAGTGGGTCATAGTCGCAGGTGAATTCAACCCCTTCTAAAAATTACGTCAGTTCATCATGTGATTTCTAAGTGAACACAGCTTTCTTATTTTTTTTTTATATAGATTGTTAAATAAAAAAATAAAAATTAAATTAAGTGGTTTTGTGGGAATTTTATCCAAATTAATTTATAGCAAAGTGATAAATTGTGTAATTATTATAATATTAAAAAAAAAAAAAATTTAACTAAATAACCAAATTACCTACATAATATTTTTGTACTTCCTAAAAAAAGTAAATCAAATTGGTTGTTAATGTTATCAAGATCAACATACCTACTACGGAGTTTACTTTCTTTTTGCAAAAAGGTAAGATTACTTAGATAATTAACTTGGAAAATTACTTTTAATCATTTTTAGACCCAACATTCAATCGACATCAAACAAAAAAAACTACAATACAAAAAACCGAACCTGTAACCTACACTACAACTCTCACAAACATAAAGATTAACCGAAACATTAAAATTCATACGCGGCTCATATACGAAAACAACGCTATACCTTAATTAGGCATTTAATTATAAATCCACCATGAATTCTTAACTGACTAGACGTATTAAAATTTAACTTCCCCATTCCGAGTACGCCTATGGTATCGCGAGGCCCCATCTCCGCTGTCTTTCTAAGGGGACGCATAAAATAGTTATAGCGGGTGGGGGAGCTACTTAACCGTTTTTAGGAGACACCCCGCCCGACGCAGAAACTCCAACACCCCGCTACTTCAACCCCACTTCCTACACCCACCCCCTTCTCGGGTGGCGCCACCCCCCGTTCTATAACTACTCGTATATTTTTGCGAATTCTTACCGAGGGTTGACGATACCTGCGCCAGCATTATAGTTGCGTTCCAAATTTAAATGCGCGTCGTTCATTGGTGTTTTTGCGGGTGCTTGGCTGTGTGCGTGCGGTTCGAGATTTGAATTCGGGTCGCGCGATTTAGTTTTAATTTCGTGGGATTTTGGTAAAATGGGTGATGTTTTTGTTTTCGACTATGCGGGTTGCATGCTAACTTTCTCGGGTACCCTCAACCTAGGGGACAGATGTCAAGTCGTAAAACGGAAGTACTGCCAGATGTTGGAAATTATTTAGAAAATTTAAAATAGCATTGGTTATTAGTAGTTCGGTCCTGCGGGCCCTTTATTCTAACTTTTTTTAATTAAAATCAAAGCTTAGCGGTATCAGGACTTTATAAGTACTACTTTACTTTACATTACTACTTTTCTACTTCGTAGTTTTGCAATGAAAGTGCAGACATCATCATGTCTATATAACATTTTATGAGACTATCAGACGCATAATCAATTAGGTGAAGCGATGGGCAAGACCCGACTGGTAACACGCGCAGCACGGTGCCTTACTCACTCCTTGAAGCGGATCAGCGGATGTGGTCGAAACCGTAGTCAACGTATCCGACTTAATAATACGCTAGTAGTCCCATGTTAGATAAAAAACTTTTATGGTGCAGAGCAAAAAAAATTTATGAGAAAAACAGAAAAGGCTAATTACCTAAACAAACTAAGTCCTCCGTTTAATTTCGAAAAAAAGTCTTTGAGTCAAAATGGGTAGGCTTAAGGCTATTTACCCTAACGTACCTAAGTAAGTTCGTTGAATTCACGTCAAACTTCGTTTAGTAGTAGTAGTTTCGTTAACCTGTAGTTTTGCGAAAAATAGATGAAAAAAATATAAGAAAAAACCAAAGTTGAAAATGTTTTTTAACCCAAAGAACAAGAAAAAGTTTCAAAGTCTTCAAACGATAAATACCTAGTTGTAGGAAAACTACGTCAACGTAACTAGTAGTTCGTAGCAAACTGAACCTTGCGACCCCACAACATATTTTGCTCATACCTATTCAAATCTCAGTTTTTTTACATGAAATACTTTTCGGCGAAATTTCAAGTAGAGCATACCTTACTTAAGTAAGTTATACTACCCTTAATAGTCCAAGAGCGATATCTAAAAAAAAAAAAAAAATTTTTTCACGCATCAGAAACAAACAGATAAGAATCAGTTTTTTTTAGATAACGCTCTTTTGCTTATAAGGGTAGTTTAGCCCGACAAACAAGTAAACAAACAAACATCCAAGCAATTTGTTCCTCTAGCCTCCGAAACCTTACTTCAATAATAATTCGTATAATAGCACAAAATATTCCAGCGTCTCAGAGTAAACGTTAAACGTACTTCTTACGTAATTTCGCACGCTCCGCTTCAGAATATTAAGTAGGTACCGTCTTTACATAGACAAGTGGGTATATAAGTAGTACATAATAAATATGTAGGTGTGGAGCTCGCGGGAACGAGACGAGGTAAAATTCGAGGGGCGCGCTTCTTGACGCTCGGGGCGGGGGAGGACCGATGTGCTAATTTCGAGTTAGGTTTTTTTTTATTTAAAGGTAATAATAAAAAAAACATACAGTCGAATTGAGAACCGTCTCCTTTTTGGAAGTCGGTTAAAAAGCGACCGTGTTATGGTTGATTTACCAAAAACTCATACAGAACGTTTTGATTCTATCTTAATATTAATAATATATGGGATAGAAGATTGGTTTTTATATTAATTTTAATTTATTATTATTTTAATTAATTTTGTATTTAGATAAGTTCTATGATGTTGCTGCCCTATCGAATTGGGGATTCCCTGTAAGGATAGTGGTAAGCTTTTGTAAATAAATAAATAAATAAATAAATCTTTACTGTGCGAACCGCTAGGGTGTGGAATGCTTTGCCTGAGTAGGTTCCCGATAGTAGATATAATCTAGGTGTCTTCAAGTCACGAGTGAATCGGTTCCTTCTAGGGCAAGCACGCTCCATCGTAGACCACATCGTTGCTTACCACCAGGCGAGGTGGCGGTCAAACGCAAGCCTATAAACAAAAAAAAACTGCGAATTACGCTATTGTCACTATTATTTCTCTGCTCTAACTAGTTTGAGTAAGCTCATAGTTTCGTTCTACTTCATTTGCTTTGATTACAAAGTATCTTCTATCTATTTTGTCCTATTTTAATTTATCTAAAAGAGATGTTTTACTATTTAGACATAATTTTAACTACAATTTTCTTTGGGGTAAATTATACCATTATTATTAAACTTCTTGGTTTTTTTTTCATCACACAGGCATCTTAAAAAAATTGCAAATTTTCAATTACGACGTTTTATCCCCGACTTCTCTAACGTCTTGATACAGCATATAAGTCGATCGCGGGGGTGGTTTTTACATTCGCCCCTCAAGTATACCCATACCACCATTTCCACCCTCTACCCTGCCACGAGAAAGTGGCTCTTACCACATAGCCAATATGGGTGGTTTTTGTATGGTTCAAAATTCGTAGCTTTGCCCGGGACTTAATCTTAATATTAATATCGTCTTGGGAAGCGCCTTATATGATACAGTTTTATGTTAGTATGTTGTGTGTGTGGATGTGTGCGTGAGAGCTTTGTGCTGTCAGATGTGTGGAGTTTTATGTGGTGAAATATGGGTGTTTGTATAAGTTGGCGTACGTGTTTGGAATATAGATTTATGTGTGTTTTATTGATTTTTAGAGTCGTCATCATCATCTGCGTAAGGCGGCTGGTAGCAAGTGGTTGCGTGAGGCAGAAGATCGTGCCTTGTGGCGTTCGTTAGGAGAGGTCTATGTCCAGCAGTGGACAAACATTAGATAGGCTGATGATGATGATGATCATCATCATCTACAGCCTTTTAAGGGCTGTGATTTTCTCGACATTTCTGTCTGTTATAATACCGGAACACTCACGTCAATAGCAGTAGAATTTTTTTTCTAAAGCCATTTCGTTTTTTTCTTTCGTTTTTATTTATTTTGATAGTTTTCTCTTATACGATTTTTTTTATGGGAACATAATGACGTCGCAACGTCAAAATCGTGTGTTGGCCAGAGGCACGATTTTAAAAGCGTTACTTGTGAAAAATGGTTATTTTCTTTTATTTTCTTGGTATCTTAATTTTACAATTCTCTTAACCCTAAGGTAGTTTCACGTACCTACATAATGCTCGAGCTGTTATTGCGGCTACGCCAGATTTATTGCCAAAGTACTGCAAAACTTGGCAAGATTTGTTGGGAACTTGCTGTGTGAAGTTTTCAGTGCGCGCTTAATATTGTAGAAGGTTATTTTAAATTAATCAAAAAACTCTTGTTAGTTGCTCTTTCAGATAAGTATCTCTCAGAACAAATACAAATGTTAAAATGTAAACAAAATTTTTTATCGATATTTATGTAATTACTATAGTCGTCACAAAATAAGAGGCCCGTTTGGACACTTGAGAAAGACCGTAGAATGTAACTTGGAACGCTTTTCGCGCATACTTTATGGAAGCATGTAATGTCAAATTATAACGAAATTCTCAAAAACAGTTACGTTCTCAGTCTTCTTTTTTCAAATATTAGTGTTGTAACTTGTAACCAATTAATTATTGAATTGACGATAGCTCAACTGATGATTTTGGCTCATCATCCGAAGAAAATTATTGAATGAAGATTCAATCACTTTCGATTTTTCTTGTTTATTTGTGATTGAATGAATGTCTGTAACTAAAAATATTACATTAAAGACAAATTGACCTCTCGCACCATTTCGTATCATTTCAATATACCTACCTACCTATAATATTCAAGTTTAAGTTCAATTTTCGAATTTCGTAACCTTAATCCAATGTGCTTTACAATACAATATTACAAAATCAAATCGATCAAATACTCATACAAACTGGAATTGATTTATCGTGAGTATCGAGTACCGAGTCGCATGGTTACATACATCACCAGTTACGTCGCAATGACAAACGTCCAAACGGGCTTCTTATTTTGTGACGACTATAGAAGGTCTTTTCTTTTTAACTCCGACGCGAAAACGACGGGGTGTTATAAGTTTGACGTGTCTGTGAGCGTGTCTATGGCATCGTAGCTCCCGAACGAATGAACCGATTTTGTTTTTTTTTTTTATTTGAAAGGTGAATTAGTCGGAAGTGTTCTTAGCTACGTTTGATGAAAATTTCGGGTTTTTTAGTAACGTATGAAATAAAATTTCACACATCACATCACGTTATTTCTGCCAGCCTAGTAACAATAAAAATGTTTAGTATTTCCCTCGTAAAACAAACATTAATTTATGTTAACAACTTTAAGAAACCTCGCTCTCGCTAAGCAATAAGTACGCAACTCGAAACATAACAGCTATAGTATCGGATATCTAGAGACCGCCGAAGTTGCTCTATGCGGGCTACACATAAATTTTATTGCTATAATCTGGAGCCGCAAGATTCACTGGGTGGAAATTTTAAGATATACGAATTTTGGTAGCGTTAGCAACAACACTAGGAGATGTAATTGTTGTTTTTAATGCTTTTTGTTGCTGATGTTTTGTTATATATACCTACTCGTAATTTAAAAAAATGGTTAGTAGTATTTCAGACCCCGACTCGTACTAATGAGTTCTTTTGAACTTTTATACGAATTACAAACCACTGCACTGAGAAAAATGCCCATATAAATTCCGCTAAAAGAATGATGAATTCACCTAAAGTACGGAGCATACTGATAACACCAAAAAGTACGATGATTAGCACCAGTTTATGCTAGATGTCACCGTAAAAACTGGTGCTAGCACTAGTGATATCAGTATATTCATCATTCTTTTAGCGGATTTTTTTCTCAGTGTGGCTTTTCGGTGAAGGAAAACATCATGAGGAAACCTGCAAACGTCTGGAGAATAAATTCAAGGGCGCATGTGAATCCACTAATTCGCACTTGGCCAGCGTGGTGTTATACCCACCAGTCGAGGGTAGACCTGTATCCCAGCAATGAGAGAGTTAAAGGTTGAGTAGATAGAAAGAAAAACTGTGGAAAGACAAGAAGACATGTTAAGCCGGCAGGACTGTCAGGATCGGAATTTCGTGAAAATCTATCTATTAAATAAATAAATTACCATCATTGTTTCTGCGAACCGTCCCTGTTTTATTAGGTCAACTTCTAACAACGTCTTTGCGTTTAATCAAAGGAAATTTCCAATTAAATTGATTACGATCTACCCTCCCTTCCACCCCCACGCGAGTCGGCTACTTATGTAGGATTACTTCGATTATAAGATATGTTTGGTTAGATCGGTACGTGGCGGAACTAATGCTTTGAAGATGGGTACTGGGGAGGTATCGCTACTAGAATATTCTAGTATGTACTGTGTAAATATATGTATGGGATATTCTTACGTAATGTTTTTTCATATTTAAAATGTTTTTAATTCATCCACAATAGGCCCGAGTTTGAAGGCATTTTAAAACAGATCTAAACTAACTAAAAATATATCTGTCTTTATCATTGCAAGCCATTAGACAAGGATGCCAATAGTCTTAGAAAATTTAGATCTGTCTTAAAAAACCTTCAAACTTGGGCCTATTGTGTAGGTATACACTAATCCTACTAATATTGTAGGTAAATGTGAAAGTTTGTAGGTGTTATTACTTAATCACGAAAAAACGGATTCGGATGAAATTTAATACTAAAGTAGGTTAAAGCCTGGATTAACATGTGGGCTACTTTTTATCCCGGAAAACGCGGATGAAACCGTGGGGCGCAGCTAGTACAATAGTAAAAAAAAATATTTACGAACAGATTAGCCAAATGTCTCAATATTTACCGATGATTAGCATGCAATGTCATAATCACAATAAAAAATAAAATTTAAATTAAATATGACAAATTGATTAAAATCTGAAATACAAAAAAAAACACGAAGGTTTGAAGATAATGGGTTGGTACTGTTGGTAGGTAGGTATAGCTACCAGAATATTCTAGTACTCGTATGTACTGAATAAATCTTAATCTTAATATATTATACTATAAATTACGTGTCACGTTGTTTGTCCGCTATAATAGACTCCTAAACTACTTAACCGATTTCAATCAAATTTGCACACCGTGTGCAGTTCGATCTATCTTAGGACAGGATAGCTCACATCTCAATTTATAGTAAAAAAACATGAAAAATTAGAAAATTTAAAAATACTTAAAAAAACTTTTTTCATTTGACATTTGACATAGAATTGACGCAATGGCTTTTGACAGGACAACGTCTGTCGAGTCAGCTAGTACATTATATAAATTAATGTGAAATGCTTTCGTAATGTATTTTAAGTGTTTTTTATTGACCGAGAAGAGAGTCAGTCTGGAGGACGATGGTGTGATAAGGATGGATAGGTTCGAGTATACTTACCTACCCGTACTTACTACTACGTCCTAGAATACCTACTGTATAACGCCGTCCTGGCAATGATTGCCGTCCGGCTGGACTGTCCGTTCCTTCGGCATTGCTGCAATAGGCATGTTGCAGTACCAATGCCGAAGAGAAATTATAATTAATTAATTAATTAATTAATTATTATTATACTTGAACTTTTACTTGACATTTTAATCTTATATGTACTTGACATTTTTATCTTATTTTATTTGTGACTGTTAATTGATTTGATTGTGTGTATTTTTAAATAATCTACCGATATGGCCTGAAATAAATGAATTTTATTTTATTTATTTTTTATAAGTATAAATATGTGATATTCTTTTGTAACGTATTTTCAAATCTAGATTATTGACCGAATAGTGAGGTTTTAAAGTCTAGGGACACAAATTGTTTCACTTACATACTTAAATATGAGAGGGTTTGTCTGGGAGAGATTGCTCATAGCTATGACGAAGTTGACTCAATTTTGTGCCCATGTCGAATGTTTTTCAAGTTTCGATCACATCCTGTAATCTTTTTTTAGGGTTCCGTACCCAAAGGGTCAAACGGCATCCGGCATTATTAAGACTCCGCTGTTCGTCCGTCCGTCTGTCACCAGGCTGTATCTTATGAACCGTGATAGTCAGACAGTTGAAATTTTCAGGGATGATTTATTTCAGTTGCCGCCATAACGGCAAATACTAAAAAACAGAATAAAAATAATATTTAAGAGGGCTCTCATTCCCATACAAAAATCGTGATTTTTTGCCGTTTTTATTGATAATTGTACAGAATCCTACGGCCGCGAGTATGACTCGTACTTTTCCAGTTTTTTTTATTCGTGATTACTGACATGATTTATGGTCACGAGTGCGTGACCCTTTCAAAAACGAACTAACTAATCATGTATCTTAACTATCGTAATTATGTAACCCTGTCAGTTAACAGCAAAATCAGCGGCGGCCTAAAAACTTTGACACCTGGACTGGCCACTCTGTCTATTCTATACCTACTATACAAACTCACTAAGTTAAGTGCTTAAAAAAATATACAACATTTCAAACATCGCTAAAAGCCCTGTTTAAAAATGAAAGCCTTAATTCCCAACAAAATCAATCACAAAATCATCCCCAACCGCTTAATCACTGTAAATTCACTCCATAAGCTCTCTCAGAGCAACAAGTCACTTTGCTCTCCCCTTAGCATATTTACCATTCTTTTTCCACTCGCTCCCGGAATATAAATCGTTTTTTAAGTGTCCAGAGGCATTTTTTCCCGGGTGTGTTAACAGATTTTTACCCGGACATCCGGGGGCTATTTTCCCGGTAATTCGGTTGACTCGGGTTGTTAACACATTTTTTACTTTTTTCGGGTTAAACGACGTATTTGTCAACCAATTTGTGTTGATGGCTTTATCAGGGTGGTGAAATATAGCGTTTCTTTTGGAGGAAATTTTGAGGTTTTGTATGCTTATTGAGGACTTTGAATGACATAGCAAAAATTAGGAGAGTTTAATTACTTGTGATTTTATTGTCTGGACCACAGCCTTAAACAAACAAAGGTAATATAATTGACCGTGATTGTGATAAACATACAGACAGAGAGATAGTCTCAACAAAAGTTTTCCTTTTTACCATTTTGATACGGAATTCTAAAAACCAACGACTAAAAACCTAAATCTCAGCATTAAAGCTAAGCTAAAATTTAAAATGATAATTGTAGCACCTGATTCATTTCCTTAAAAAACAGGGAATTTCCTTTTTTAACCGACTTCAAAAAAGGAGGAGGTTATCAATTCGACTGTTTTTTTCTATGTTTGTTACCTCATGACTTTTGGCTGGGTGAATCGATTTTGATGATTCTTTTTTTATTAGAAAGCTGACGCTTCCCGTGTGGTCCCATTTCAATTTAGTCCAGTTCTGATAATGGTATTCATGAGAAAACCGTATAAGTCTTAAATTTGCATTAAGTACATGCGCGACAAATAGATGAATAACTCAATAGTCGGTCTTTTGAAGTCGGTTTTAGTTTTTTTGTTTTGTAAAAATAATTATTTATGTATTGACTTAGCAGCTAACCATGTGGTTACTTTCGCTCGTGAAAAATTCTTTTTTTTACTCTGTCTACTTATTAAATACCTAAATCGGTTTAAAAAATCCCTTCCAAAAATGTATTTTGTCATGACTCTATTTTCTTATAAGAGTATTTTGCATAACAAGGTCATGTGGTGGGAGAAATAGGCCATTTGATTGCACGTACTTAATGGTTCACCAAAATCAGTTGCAAAGATTTCGAATAAGAAGCCAAAAAATGCGTTTATGTGAAACTAAGAAACTACCCAATATCTATGACGCTGTTAAAATATTATGTAGGTACAGGTTGGGTGAATATGTTGTGTATACACACACGGCTATTAAAGAAAGGGCTATAAGTCGAAAAGGACTCGTTGTATCTACTCATCATTATTACTTTTACTTAGGGACCAACCAATATTGGGTTCTTCAAAAGGGCTGTTAATAGAATCTTAAAAGGTCGGCAGCGTATCTGTGATGCCTCCAGTGTTACAGGTATCCATAGGCGACGGTGACCGGTTACCATCAGGCGGCCCGTTTGCTTGTCTGCCACCTATGGCATAAAAAAAAACCCTGAAATCGCTGAAAAAATTCACCTGTTCCATACATTTTATCCAGCGTCATTTTTCACATTTTTCTGTGGTAGGCTGATCTAACTGCTAGTTTTTATTCATGACTTCCGGGTTGGCCCCACAGTAAAAGTTGTTTTGTAATTGTGAGGACGCCTTTTTCGACTTGGCATACCTTTTCTTTATAACCCTGTATTATAAAATAGCCTTATTAAAGTTATGTTGCGTGTGCTTAACTTTGAGTAGTTATGTAAAATATAATTATTTAAGTATCTACCGCCCAGTATTAAGTTTAATGGCTCAAATAAACTTAGCTGTCAAAAACTTAACTTTAAACTAAGCTGAACTAAAAAATAAATTTGTAAGACTTTTCTTATTTTTTTATTCAATGTAATCTTGTATGTTTTTGAGTTCCAACTCTAAATTTATTATTAATTCTTATTAGGTTTCAACCTTATAAGAATTAATAAAATAAATTACTATTAGATTTATATATAAAATTACTAAACCTGAAAAAGGCTCATAATACTCATCATTATAAACTACTTTTATTACGGGACCAACCCGAAATTCGAAAACAAAATCAGCTGTTCCATACATTTTGTCTAGTGTCATTGATATTTTTCCATGCAATAAAAGTTGTTTATAATGATGAGTACCTACTATGAGCCCTTTTCGGCTTAGCATACCCTTTATGAATAACCCTGTATAGCACCATCATCACCGTTTCACTCTGCTGACCGCCACTCACTCTTTCAACAGCCACATTGTTTGCGCGTCACTCAACAAGCCGATGGTATGACTTGTCATAATCTTGTTATTTTAATGTCATGTCTTACGCTTTAAGATATGTTTAATAATCTCAAAAAAATACAAGTTATTAATTTACTGAGATTAATTACTGTGTAGTTATGTTAGGTGCTACGACGCGCAGCAAGCAGACTGAAATAATAATTAAAACAATTTTAAATAAACAAAACTCTTCTAGTCTTGTATTGCTAAGACTGGTCATTTTGGTGTATAATAAAGATTTATATTGTATTGTAATGTATGTATAATCATTCTCTCACAAAGGTTTTTTTCAGTTTTTTTACCTATGTATGTATGTAACTACATACTTATGTTTGTTCGGGTGGAATCTTGCAACTCGGTTTTGAACCACTTACCGATATCCGATTGAGCTGAAATTTGGCATACTACACTACACACGTATGCCAAATTTCAGATGAAAACTCAGATAATAATGCAATAAGAGCTTGTTTTTAGAAATATTTTTAAAATTAACTTAATAACTTGACTATAATATTGCCGTTGCTTTAATTATAATAACAGTATAGAGGTATATTATAAAACAACGATACCTCATCTCTCACCAAATTTTAGGGTTCCGTAATATTTTATTCGGCCATTTTTAAGCATCATCTCATCATTTCCCTAACGAGCGCGATACATATCGTTCGCGGCCATGACACGACGCACTCGACGGTCGTGGCCATTTTTAAAGCGACACCCCTTGGGTGCAGTGTTAGGGTGGAGTGCAGTGGGTTCAGCGATTTATCCTTTTTTTAGTATTCACGCTAGTTATTATTATGCTATTTAGTTTTTCATGCTTTGTGGCTTGAATGTTTTTTTTAAATGCAAGAAAAGCTATTTTTATTATTTTTTGCAAAGCAGTGGCTAAAAACACGTGTTCTTGTTAATACTGGTGAAATTGTACGGACTTATTAGATTTCTTCACTTGCCTTCAACTTGGAATTTTTCGAATTAGACTCCATGTTTTTTATAAAAACATCTAAATAAAATATTCTGTAAGGCGCTTTCATTCTGATTTTCAGTTAAGAATAGCTATACTGAATAGCCTGTCTAGTGTGGCCAGGCGAACACTGGATTTTAGTGAGGTAAAATGCAACAAAAACACAACAAATAAAATAAATTATTTATAAATACATTGCAGCACTCAGTGTGCCCCTCGCTTTACCCAGCTAGTTAACATTCATCGAGCCTTTTTATTTGCGTGCTCTCTGCCGCCATTTTTTTATTTTTCCGCATTTTGACGCCTCATCGGGGACTTGTAACAATTTGCTCGTGATTTTTATCCGTTATTTTTTCGTTTACACGCTGTTTATTCCGCTTTATCCCTTTTATTTTTGCTTTTTATCCGCTTTGGTTTATTTGATGGAGATTGTGGGAACTTTTGGGTGAGATTTTTATTTTTAATGTTGTATGTTATTTTTGTTTGGAGTCCCAATTTTTGATTCTTATTGGATGTTGATAATATGTAATGTAACAGAATGAATTTTAACCCCTGTGAATCAGGGGTTGATTTGTTTAGTTTTTTAAAGTGGTTTTAGGATTTTTTTACTTTAATTGTAATTTCAATTGTAAATTTTGTAAATAAAAAAATCAAAACAGGGTTAAACAAATATAAATTTAACGAGTATACTTCTCGATCTGTAGCATCGTAGCTTTTTAAGGGGTGAATTGGTTTTCATGATGTGATTATTTTTCCATGTTTTAAGAAAATCTGCTATGGTAGATAGATGCCACACATTAGTTATTAAACTAGTGGCATTTAGGGTAGGCATGTTATCATCATTTCCACAAGGCAATAAAAGAATCGTTTATAACAAAAAAAAAATCTGAAATAAAAAATTCTGAAAAAAAATGTTCTGTAAAACAGATGATAAATAAAATTTTACAATTTGGACTAATTTAAAAAATGGTATGCCTACAACGAAATCAGTTTCAATATTTTCTAAGTCTTTGCATCCTGGGTAGGGTGTAAATATTACATACTCGTAGGTACATTGTCGTGAAGGGTCAGCAGTATAAATAAAATAAAATAAATTAAAAAATGTTTTTAATTCAGGCGAGTAACCCATATTGAAAAAAGGCACGACAAAAATTTTAAAATTAAATTAAAATAAAATAAATAAACTGTGTATACATTGCTGCCCTGTAAAAAGCTATAAGTTTCTCTAATTTATCTTGCAACTTCGTTAGGCTAGGAGAAAGGCCACTCGGGTTGTATTGAGACAATGATGCCCAGCGAAAACAAAAAGAAAAAAATCAGCAAATGAGGTAGTTCTAGTAAAGATTGATAATAAATAGTCTATGAAAACCCCAAATAATTAAAAATGTTTTATATTTTTTTCCACTTACTTTTCCAATCTCAAATAATAATTGGCTTTGTATTATAATACTAAAATACCACTTACTCCATCTATGGTCGAGTAGCTTAAATACAAAAAATATCTGAAAAACTTTAAAAACAAATGTTTGATTAATGTATTTATTAATATTAATCTGCTCATTTTTTTTTTAAAGAAATAATTAAGTATCATAAACTAAAAACTTATAATTTGGTAGGTATTATTATTTGATTTCTAGTCACTGCTACTTGCCACTAGAGCGCAAACTTCTACTAGTCGTCAAGAGATGGCGCTTAACAACAAAAATATTCTACTTGCTAATAGATGGCGCTGTTTACTTTTACTACTCTACACTAGATGGCAGTAAACCTACTTTTTAGTTCCGCTACTCTACTATAGGTGGCGTGGCTACATTAATGTAGAAACTTAGTAGAGACGCAGCGCGACGAATTATTGGATAAATAAAATTGTAGTCCTCTGGAGGTCAGCACGAGCCTTAAATAATTTAAGTAGCTTTCTCCAGGTTTTTACTAATGAAAGCAAAACCAACATTGTATTTCAATTTTATCTTATGAAGAGTTAAGTTGTAGAGTATGTATTCCTTCTAGAGTCAGCACACTCCAGAAAGATAAAAGTCATCTGTGAAAAACGGCTAAGAAAAAATGAATACGCAATACAAGGAGGTCGTGTGCTGTAGCTTTTCTACGTTACGTCACTGGACGTTGTAGGCTTTAGTCCAGCTGCTGATTTTTATTATTGAAAATTAGGAAAAACACAGAATAATAAAAAAACACAATTTATTTCAAGTATTGCTTACCTATATTTATACAAAAGCAAACATAGTGTCAAGCATTAATTCCATCATAATCATAGTCTACAGCTTTCTTTAGTGTAGGCCCCTCTCTCACTGTGACATCTGCCTGTCTATATACCTACCTATGCCAATCGGGTTTAGAGGCAACGTGAACTTTTAGCGCGAGCTTGAACTGAATCGCGTTGGCATAATATATGTCTTGCTTTTTCTCTATCTGACAGAGCAAGACGAAAGCCAGGGCGATCGAGTCTAGGCGCGCTAAGAATTCACGGAACGGCCCCGGTTCAACTCGCGTTTTTAGAAATATCATCGAGTTTCGCTGTAAGACTATCACCGATTTAATTCACTTAAGGGGCAAAATTTGACTAGCTCGCTCATTCTGAAGACATAAAATCACTGAATAAATTCGAAAAATTTAAATGAGCGAGTGAGATAGTGGCGCTTTATATTCTGCCTCTTATATTACCTACTCTTCTGGCACAGCGACATAAAATGGGTCTTGCCTCCGGCACGAGATAACGCCATTGATAGAAAACTCAATTGGTTAAAAATTGAATTTTTAACCAACTTCCAAAAAGGAGACGGTTCTCAATTCGACAGTTAGTTGCTTTTTTTTGTTACCGAATTATTTTTACAACACAAGACAAGATACAGTTCCCACACTCTTTGCCCACAACCAAGAAAGAATCAACCCTTCAACGGTCGACCAAAGAACCCGGGGTCAGACAGACCAACCATTGTCATTCAAATTAATTGCGTCTATGCTTTTAAGACTGTAATAATGTTTGTCTATGAACAAAAGACGGGATGCTGTGAGACCGGTTTTTTTAAGACAGATGGTCGACGGTTAGTTTTGTTCGTTGGCTTTGTCCACTAACCCTAATTATTAAGTGGAATTCGCATCCGTAGTATAGCTTTTGTGAGATTTAGTATTCGTGGAATGAATCGCTTTGTCAGTTATTCTGCTTCTAAGGAAGTATAAATAGAAATAAATAAATAGGATATAATTATATATTTGAAGATTAAAAAAATATACATTACGCGACGTTTTCGCAGATTGTGAACAATTTAATTTTTGTTAATATTTTTTTACTAATTACGTACTCGTACACCGAGAAAAATGGCCATCTAAATTCCGATGAATTCACTTAAAGTACAGAGCATACAAGTTTATCTATGTATGTATTAGATAGTTGTCGCCGTAAGAACTGGTGCTAATTATCGTACTTTTTGGTGATATCAATATGCTCCGTACTTTAGTTGAATTCATAATTCTTTTAGCGGAATCTAGATGCGCATTTTTCAAGCGTCTACGATTGTTCGTAGACGCTCGCAAGCTACGAAAGGTTATTTCGTAGCTTGCACGTTGTTTACAGGCGCCTACGTAGCTTCCACGCTACGGTACCTACTCCCACTCTACAACGAACTGTTCCTTTATTCTCAGAATTTCCGCGATAGAAGTTCCGTCGCGGTAACCCTAATATTTTTCCTACCATATCTTATCAAACCAAACGTAAGAAATAAAAGAACTAATAAAACATATCAAAATGTATTCTTATTTTCCTGTTTTTCCGTTACTTAAAATTTTCTGTAAATATGAAAAACCTCGAATTACAATGAGAAATAAACATTGGTTTGATCATGCAATATCGTCATAAAATATAACTTTTATGCAAAAAACAATGTTGCAAACAATTCGTAGCACAAAAGTCAACGTTGAGAAATTTCCAACGTTGTGGACCAAATAAATACTTGCACGTTAAAATCGTTTTCTAAATTTGCCTCCGTTATAATATTTTACTTTTCACTTTGAGCATTATACCGCGTTAACCCTTGAATCAAGGTGCAAGTTTCAAGAGACACATGCCCTCTGGCCGGTCTCGCAGGCCGGGGCCCGGTGCGTGAGAACCGGTCCGGCCGGAATGCAAATCACGTCCATTGTGCGCGTGGACAATCGCAGGGCATATTGTATGGGTTACTGTTGGATATCCAGCGTATTAATAGTTAAGAGTTGTTTAAACATAGTGAAAGATACCAACGATATAATGTCGATATCGATATTTTGACAAAATTATTAATTTGTATTCTGCTTTTCATAAACTATAAATTAGGTAACATCAACGCGCAAAATAAAAATTAATAAAGTAAGGTTTTATTGCGATGTTTACTAGATGTAAAAGATTTTTAAAGTAATACCTGTCTACTTAATTGATATTTCAATTATTATTATTATATATTTATTATACACATACTTACGAGTATCTATTAACATAAAAAACAGAATTTTAAGGTCTTAATGCCAAAACATCTAAATTATATAGGTATTTATCGAAAGATTAAAGAAATGAACACAGTAATTACTTTTTCAGTTTAAAACCTAAACTCTAAACTTGCCATCTCAAAACATCGACAAACCGTTACCATCCCTATTCACCAAACCGCCAAAAACCGGTTAGGTCAGTTCCGCAAAAATCACAATAAGACCCACTGGATACTTAAATAGGTCCAAATATTATAATGAAATGCACTATTATTACCTTACCTTTAACCCTTTTATGTCCAGTTCGCACCCTTCCGATCTATTGTGTCGGACCCCAAGCAAGATAACCGGTAAGACAAGTTTTGACCCGCGATGCTACTGCAGGGTTAAATCGAGTCAGTTGTGTCCAAGTTTCTGATGTGTGTAGTTTGGTTAAAAATTTTCAGGTGAGTTGAAAAATTTTAATAGTTTTTAAATTAGGGTTTTAAGGGGTTTTTTTTTGTTTTCTTGGTAGGTAATATTGTAACGATTTTGACCGAGCAGTCTTTACAAATTTGTGATTTCTTGACCAAATCATCCAAGCAGTGCTTCTTTTTACCATATTGCGCATAATATAGTGATGTTTTTCTGCCACCTAAACGACTCGAATGATTTTGAATTCAATGTGTCTTTAGAACTGACTTTGTGTTCGATAATGCAGTCAACATTTTAGTTATAAAAAGTAGTTCTTGTTCTCAAATTAATCTATTCCTTAAAAAGAAAACAAAAGAATTCGTAAATAAATTTACTCTAACATTCAAATTTCGAACTCCAAATCAAAATAATAAAAATACCCAACACAATGTTCCCTCATTTCAATTTAAACTAATTCTAAAACCGCCTTCGCCATTGATTTTTTTTATTCACGCAGGGCTTCTCTCATTGGTGGAAGCGGGCATTTTTGTTCTAAATTCAAAAGCTTTTTCTGTTGTAGGCGTTGGGGTGGGTGGGGTGGCAATATGGCGAAGTGATCTGTCTTAAAAATAATGTCGGATCTTTTTAGTAGGGGCGCTGGCCGATATTTTGTGAAACGACGATTGTAAGTTTCTTCTTTAATACTTAGGTATTTTTTTTTTTTTTTAATAATTTCTTCAGCTCCTATTTCCTACTTTTTGAGACTTGTGATTGAAAACTATTAATCATGTTACCAAAAAAATCCATATTAACAGTTGTGTAGCAACTCAAACGAACTTAAACAAACCAAAAACTATCTCCACAAAAAGTATGATCAAAATCAGGCCAAACAAATAAACTTTTTATTTTTCACACCCGAAGTTAGTCTTTTGACTGCAGGTAGGTATATTTTACACATACAACATTATTTTTTTATCAATATTAACACTGATGTAGTCACATAATTATTCATGTATTCTGACTATAGTTTTGATCACAAATTAAAAAAGTAGAAAAGTAGTGCAAAAAAAACCAGTGACCTTATCGCCGCGATCTCTTCCAGAGCAGATAATGAAACGGCGCGATCAATGAATCAATCCCGGGAGCTATTAAAGAGTTTTAACGGAATTTTTCAACTTGTCACTTGGCACTGTGCGCCAAACTTCGCGAGCCAATTTACTGTTTAATAGCATCGAGTATAGGACAGAGCAGCACATTCGCAGAAGTACAAAATTCGATAAATTAAAAATTTAATTTATTATGCTTGTGGACAAGGGCTACAAAGTTAGATAAAGAGATAAAAGTTCTCCAGGCCCCGTGAGCATACAAGCGGGTATTAAATTTACTATTTACAAAATTTCAATTGAAAAATAAACATAAACAGTTACACAGTTTCAAACAATCGCAGAAAAATAGATCACAAAAGCGGGGACTGACTTGTGTCGTTTATTTTTTAACCGACTTCAAAAAAGGAGGAGGTTATCAATTCGTCTGTATGTTTTTTTTTTTTTTTTTTTTTATGTTTGTTACCTCATAACTTTTGACTGGGTGAATCGATTTAGATAATTCTTTTTTTATTAGAAAGCTGACGCTTCCCATTTGGTCCCATTTCATGATAATGGTATCCATGAAAAAACCATATAAGTCTTAAATTTGCATTAAGTACGTGCGCGACAAATAGATGAATAACTTAATAGTCGGTCTTTTGAAGTCGGTTTTTGTGTTTTGTTTTGTAAAAATAATGTTCTTGTTTGTAATGTTATGATGTATGTAGTAACATTTGAGGCGCGCAGCGACGGCGATATAGGTACAAGACGCGGTGATCGCTCTCTTTGACGGAAAGTACTTAATTCAACTAAGAAAGACAGATTTTATTTTACAATTATATCTTTTGACTAATTTAGAATTAAATGCCAAATTAGTAAAAAAATCCAGCGATTCTTTTTTTGTACTTTCAAGAGTTGTTTCTCTTTACTTACTCTCCTCCCCGTTAATAGAGCCCATTTGTAAGGAAAAACATCTCGAATGTCGCCCGAGTTACGACTCGGGCTATTTGTTTCGCGAAGTTTCGGTAAGCACTCGTCTGAGATTGAAAACCAGTGATCGATTGTTTGCGTTCAACTCGATTTTTCTCACTTATTTAATTCGTAAAAAAAATGAGTTCAAATAATTTCGGTTCCAACCGTTTTTATTTATTAAAATTACTTAGTTAAAAAATAGTGTAAACAAGTTTTTAACTTTTACTTTAACCTCAAAAATAGATAAAATAAGAGTAGGTATATTATCACTTTTTAAAAAAAGCTTTCGTCTGAGATTTAAAAAGTTCGCATTCAACTCGATTATTTTCGACGACTTGGTACTTCGTTATATGGGGGTGTCTTTAAGTCGCAAGTGAATCTTCTAAGCAAGCGTGCTCCATCGTAGACCGCATCATTGCTTATCATCAGGCAAGATGGCGGTCAAACGCAAACCTATCATAGAATTAAAAAAAATTGTTTGAGACAAACTTAAAAAAAATTGTGAGATTTTTCAGTAGCCTAAAAAAATCAGGGCCAGCTACTGGGCCTATACAAACATACTTACTTTAAAATTATTAAACAGTTTATTTTTAAGGTTATAAGAAAAGTGCTGATAATTTTCACACGGCTAAATTACAGCTCAGAACACTCTCATTCCAGTCACCTGTCAAACAAACAAAACCTAGCTTGAACTGAAAGACCCCACTAACCTATATTTTTATAAGCAGTTATTTAATTTTATAACAAATCGTCATCATCATCATCGTCAGCCTGTATCGACCCACTGTACCTATAGAGGCGCAATCTACATTGTACCATCTTTCCCTGTTTCGGACCAATCTTATATAATAGTTAAAAAAACATAAATAACACTCAACAATTGAATGTTATATTATCATTACGCCCGCTGGCTTGTTTGCTACCAAATAGCATAACACAAAAATTAAAAAAAATAATATCGTATCGTTCCAACAACCAATTACCTAAAAAACCAACTAAAGCCCCAGCACAATAAATCTCCAACTCAGCTCAGTTTCCGACTCCAAGATGGCAGCTTGATCATTAAAATATTCTTCCTCCGGTCCCTAATTAAAAAATCGTGTCGACTCGCAAATAAAATCAATTCGCCCCCTTTTCGCCCCTTTTTGCCCCTTTTTTCCCCCTCGCATCCCCGTCTTTTCCCAAGTTTTTCTTCGAAGCCCTCACCTTTAGATTTCGACGTAATTATATTTGTATAATGATTCGGAAGTTTTGATGGACTTTGGAAGGGAGATTGCTTTGTTTTTATGGATTTAATGAAAGGCGTGACAGGCGTGACGAAATATAAATGTATAACGGTCACTCTGAAATTTTAGTACCTATTTTTAACAGACCGTTTTAATTATCATCCAGTATAGTTAAGTTATAATAATAACTTATAGTTACTATTATAAGCACAAAAGTGGCTCCCAACTCAAATTTGGTTTCAAAAGTGTTTTACTGTGTTATAGTTAAAGTTTTATACTATGTCTATAACATAGTAGCAACAGGATAGTCTTGGATGCGACAAGACTGCGGGGCGGGACCAATCAGGGGTTCAAAAGCTCAAACAAAACCGTTTTTATAAATTGACAATATAAATTTTATAACACGTAAATTAAGATAAGTACTCTTCATTTGTTTTAAAAATTACGCATAAAATTTTCAAATGGAACCAAATTAATGTTTTCATATTGGAAACCAATAAGACTCTGTTAACAACAAAATTCAAACAACTAACTAAAATTAAACTAACTAACCCTATTAGATGTACCAAACATCTTTCAAATTGTTTTTTTTTTTTATATAAAATGTAGCTTATATCAATCTGACCATAACAACAAACCAATTAATACCTCATTTATCAAAATCGAATATCAAATGAGTAGATACCTACTTGGTGAAGACGATAATACGGTGGTAAGATAATGAAACATACGTAAATACAAACAACATACCTACAACCTGCATACGTAGAAAAATTTAACTAATTTTTCTGTGGTTCTGTATTACAAATAATATATAGCCAAAACCTGAAACTTCCTTCCCCATTGCCATAGTCGATTAAAAAACAATCCCAATCTCGTAAACTCAATACCGAAAGTAACAAAACATCAAAACAATCCCAACATCTTGAATCCCCAAAAGAGAAGCGAAGTATGAAATATCCGAATTTCTGATAACTAAGAGCGGTAAAAATATTAATTCCGAGGGAGTCTCCCCCATCTTAAGGGCTCGTTTAGGTACTTTTTTGACGCCCACTAGCCCTTTTTTCAAGGGGGAAGCTCTTTGCAATTTAAATTTTATCTCTCCGTAATGAGAAGACGCTGGATCTACCGGATTTGAATGCCAAGTACTACTGACAGTTTGATTTTGAGATTTCGTTTGTAATTTACAGTTTTTTTTAATTGCTTTAAATCTTTTAAATTTAAATTGCTTTTTTAAATCGCGGTTTATAATTTTCTTAAATTGCTGTTCGTGAATGTGTACCTAACACAACTTTGACGTAAAAATACGTAGCGAATATTCGATAGAAAAAAGTATGTACGCCATTTACTACCGTCAAGGGCGTTCTTGAAAGTCGTATCTTTAAGTCGAAGTCGTAGGCACACTGATCACCGACGCTAAGCAACGGACAGCACGGTTAGTCTTCGGATGGGTGGCCGCTAGCGTTGATACCTAGGCGCTACCGTGAGTCCGATGACAGGTTAATTGTATAGGTCCCGACTATTTGACCTATAACAATAAACACCAAGCCATGTCATAGGTCTTCAGGCGGCCTAAAACCCTAATATTATGATAACCTCTCGACTTATAAGTTTACTTTTTATCTTTCTTTGAATTCAGCACTCGCTCTCTCTTACTGCCTATTATAGTATAGTATACTCTATAAGTATGTATAGACTCTATACACATTCATAGAATGTTATCTATACAGGGTTATTCATAAAGGGTATGCTAAGCCGAAAAGGGCTAATAGTACTCATCATTATGAACAACTTTTACTATGTGGAACCACTCCGAAATTCGCGAAAAAAAAATCAGCTGCTCCATAGAAAAATGTCAATGACACTCGACAAAATGTATGGAACAGCTGATTTTTTTTCGCAAATTTCGGGTTGGTCTCACAGTAAAAGTTGTTCATAATGATGAGTACTATTAGCCCTTTTCGGCTTAGCATACCCTTTATGAATAACCCTATAGAAATAAAATCAAGCAAAATAGACAATTAAATTCGAATCTAACAAGATCGTCTAATAACATTTGGGATTCATTAAGATCCATTCAAAATATTGAAGAGCTAATCTTATGGCAAACAAATTTAACGATAGAAGATTTGTGTATGTATATGTCTACAGGATATTGTAAAACTCGATTCTAACCATGTTAGCACGGGCATGACGTTCACAATATAATTATGTATACCTATTATTAATAATTGATAATTATATTGATTGAGATATTATTATAAATTTAGAATGTAGTGTAGATCTGATTCTAAAGGTAACTAAACCGTAATGCAATTTCATAAAACTAATCGACATCGCTCATTTTGTACAAATACCTAAATAAATATTTAATTCAAAATAAAACTAACAAAAATTAGAATTTAGAACCTTTAACTCAAAATAGAAAAATAATTAATGTGCCAACCCGCAAACGCCAAAGCTCCGTCAGCCGTGAAAATTAAAAAGTTAAACGCTTAACCAAAATGGCCGTCGGATAGTTCGCGAGGGAAAGTGTTGCCAAACTTTTAAATTCCGCCCGGTTTCGTTCAAAAGTCGAATTTTTCATCGGAAAGTTCCGGTACTTTAAGGTGAGGAGTTTAATAGTCTCCCCTAACAGTTTCAGAAACTGTTTTAAAGTAAAAAGTGTAAAAAGTTCGTGATAAATGAGTTTTTCCGTTTTGCTTCTTTTTCTTTTGAGTTCGAAATTGGTTTTTAGGAAAGTTCTGGAAGCTTGGTCTCGGGGGATGGATATTGTTTCTATTTCATTTCACTTATATTGTGGTGGGTATGAGAGTAAAGGAGAACAAACACTGTTTCAATTACTCTGTCATCAGTCTGGAAATGTGTCTGAAACGAGATAATAGTTTTTTTTACGAATAAATCCGCGTTTGTCCACTGATTTTAACACTTTTACCGTAGTTATAAAATAACTGTCAAAAAACAAAAAAAAAATACATTATTATATATGGTCTTATCGCCAAGACTAGACTTTTCACCTGATTTGTTGTAATTGTGAAAGGCTGGCGTTTGACCGATATCTCGAATGATGGTAAGCAACGATGCGGTCTACGACGGAGCACGCCCTCTTAGTAGAAACCGATTGACTAGCGACGCAAAGACGACGCTCATATAGATTCATGATTCATTTTTTTTTCTTACTTCTCAGTAATCGTAAGTGTATTTTACTGAAAATAATATGAAAGGAAATTTTGAATGTGTCTAAGATGCTAGCTATAGCTGTCCACTTTTTGCCATTAACTCCGTCTACCGTTCGATAATTGAAACACACTATACCACCAGCATCCGTTTGTGGGTACTTCCTGCGACGCCGGAACTCGGCCATTATGTCACTTCCGGTCTAGCGGCGCTCGGGAAACTTCACAATTAGGGTAATTTTTCACATGGACGTTGCAACCGCAAGACTTTACAATATGGCTGAAAATGTCTACAGGGCTATAAGGAAAGGGTATGCCAAGCCGTAAAAGGCTCCATAGTACATACTCGTCATTATAAACAACTTTTACTTTGAAAACAACCCTGAAATCGCGAAAAAATATCATTTAATCCATACATTTTGTCGAGTGTCATTGACATTTTCTACCTCTATGGAACAGCTGATTAATTTATTTTTGCGCTATTTAGCGTTAGTAAAAGTTGTTCATACTGACGAATACCTACTACGTTAACCCTTTTCGACTAACCATACACTTTCTTCCTAACCTAACTTATCCAGTATTATGTTTTTAACTTAGCCTTCTAGTAGGTACTTTAAAAAGCTTTCATAAACAATACTAAGTCTCTAATTTTTTTAATTATTCAAATTAAGGATTAAATTATAAAAAAAAATTATACTTTCCCTTCATTTCGCAATTTAAAATAAGAAGAATGAATTCATTCGAGCGAAGCCAACCAATTACCTACTCTACAAATGAAGTTTCATTCGAAATACATCTTTGGAAATTAACATTTTTACATTCAAAACTCAACCTAAAAACGACCTTAAACTTTGTGGCTAAGATCGAAAATGGGTTGAAAGTTTTAGTTAAAATATTGCAAAGTTTCTTAAGTCCCCGGCAATTATTCTTGAAAATGGCGGCAGAAAAAGTAGGGGTTTCAAAGGATTGGGCCAATTTAGATTTATTTTTCTCCCTTTAGGGGTCGCGGAGAAGTTTTGTTGCCACCTCGATGGGAGGCTGGGGTACGGCAGCGAGTAAGTGCTATACAAAAATCATTGGTCAATAAGATAAAAAACCGTCTGGAAAAAAGTAATTGCATACAATCACTCTATACTGCATTGTCGTTTCGTTATCGATGGTTAGTATGTAGATTATTGTAGATATATTTTTTCTGAAAGTCGTAAGACAATAGAATATCTCATTTACTACTTACCAATCAGTGTATCTAGCACAACTTCGACGTAAGCTTACGTAGCGAGTATTCGATAGAAAAGTGTATGCCATTTACGGCCGTCAAGAGCGCACTGACGGCCGTAAATGGCGTACACTTTTCTATCGAATACTCGCTACGTAAGCTTACGTCGAAGTTGTGCTAGGCCTACTGTTAGTTTCATTAAGAAATTTTGGTTACATTTACGTCAATAGCTTATGCCTATTTGAAAAAAATTACATAATAAATGGTTCAAGTTCAATCTGCGTAATCAAATTAAATGCTTTCTCGCTTTAGTCTAACTATCGATAGGTAATTATAAATTACCGTGTAATAAAAGGTTAAGTAAAGTACTTACAACGAAAGTATAGTCTTACTGTCGAGAAATATAAATTATCGTGTAAAAAAGGTATAGTACCTACTTACATCAAAAGAAAAAACCAGTAATAGTAGTTTATGCAACTGTCATATAATGAAGGGTATTAAAACACGAGTGTGTTTATGAAACGAGCGCAGCGAGTTTCATAATAGTAACGAGTGTTTTAATACCTGTGTTATATGCAGTTGCATACACTACTTTATCTACACAAATGCTGTTACATTCTACTTATGTTTCCAATACTTGATAAAATACGTTTATCTTCACTAATAAAAACGTGTATTGTCACAGTGAACTTGGCGCGCAATCAGGAGCGAGCGCGCATGCGCGCGCAGGGCGGCCAATCAGGAGCGAGCGCGCGATGTTATAATGGCTCATTACGACATCGATGTGGATATTATAACATCATGTGAAATTGCTTAAATGTTGTCTGTGCTATAACAGTAGTCATTATAACACAAGTATTGGAAACATAAGTAGAATGTTATAACATTAGTGTAGATAAAAACTATTTCAAGAATTTATACTGTATTGGATTTAAAAACAGCAACCAAAACGAATCACCAACTGTAACTTACCTCCAGCCGTACTTTGTAATAATTTGCGCTTCGATAAAAAATAAAATGGGGTGTCTACCCCTTGTAAAAACTCGGATCTTAACTTCACAATGCCACCCTTAGGTAACCGACTACCTACCCCGTGGAATCACATAGATTTTATATAAATGACATCTTTAACGATGGGGTGACGTCGAATATTTTAATTTAAAAATTCGAAAAACCAAATTATTACGATAAAATTGAATTGAATACTCAGACTACTACAGTTTTGATTTGATCAGATTTTGTTCAGTGTTTATAACAAAATCGAAACCACGACGTTAGTTTTAACTATAATTAAAAAATATAGTTTAAAAAACTAAGAAACACGCATTGTCATCGCTCTGTAACAGGTGTGCAAAGTTTGAATTAAATCTAATCGTTCAAAGTCAAGGGCAATCGAGCTCAAAGGAGTCGGTTAAGGTGAAACTAATAAAAGCGTGTTAAAAAGCACGTCACGCTTGTCATTCCTTGGACAAGATCCCTGAATGTGATCGAAAGTTTAGTTGGAGTATACTACTCAATGACACGCGAGTACTCCCGTGTTGATGCCAAAATACATTAGTTTTCGTAACAAAATCATAATGACCAAAAATTAAACAAAGTTTGTTGTAGGTAAACGTATAACATGAAAAATGGCTGGACTTATTTGGCTAATATTTTCTATAAGCCACGCCAATGGCCGAGCTTTGGTTTTGAGCATCAAATCTGTGGGACAAAATTCTCAGTACCGCACCGAGTATACAAGTCACGTCCATTAGCTAGTTGACAAAAAGAAAATTATAAAAACCTATTTTATTTTTAAATACTTTTAGTTGTCTAAGAATGAGTTGATTAAATTTTTATCGTCCTAATTTTGGTACTCCATTCCAAGATATTTGGACTACAGTGGTTTTGTTACATTTTGTAAGTGAAAAACATAAAAAACCCCATCTTGGCTCAGCAACCAAGACGCGAAATATTGCCATCTTCCAAAAAATGGTTCGCCAGTGAAACCTTACTGCATACATTAATATCTTGTCGGAAGCTCCGCCAGACGCTGGATGGCGGCCAGGGGAAGATTTGTTTGTTTCTTTCAATTGTTTTGTCTAGAACAGGGATTTTAGCTGGTTTTCATTATTAGTTTCTTCTATCAGGAAGAAAGATGAGTTATCTATACCTAGTCTATGTAAATGTATGTTTGTGTGTGTTTTAGCAATGTTATCAGTAATCTTTCATTTTATTAACCGACTTAAAAAAGGAGGAGGTTATCAATTCGACTGTATGTTTTTTTTTTTTTTTTTATGTTTGTTACCTCATAACTTTTGACTGGGTGAATCGATTTTGATGATTCTTTTTTTATTAGAAAGCTGAAGCTTCCCATTTGGTCCCATTTCAATTTAGTCCAGTTCTGATAATGGTATCAATGAGAAAATTAAATAAGTCTTAAATTTGCATTATGTACATACGTGCGCGACAAATAGATGAATAACTCAGTAGTCGGTCTTTTGAAGTCGGTTTTTGTTTTTTATTTTGTAAAAATAATGTTCTTGTTTCATTTAAGTTTAGTATTAGGTATAGTATAGCTACATAATGTACTATGTCTGTACCTATGTCTGTACCTACGTCTGTATCTATGTCTGTACCTATGTCTGTACCCATGTCTGTACCTATGTCAGTATCTATGTCTGTACCTATGTCTGTACCTATGTCTGTACCTATGTCTGTACCTATGTCTGTACCTATGTCTGTACCCATGTCTGTACCTATGTCAGTATCTATGTCTGTACCTATGTCTGTACCTATGTCTGTACCTATGTCTGTACCTATGTCTGTACCTATGTCTGTACCTATGTCTGTACCTACGTCTGTATCTATGTCTGTACCTACGTCTGTACCTATGTCTGTTATATTCGAAGTGTTTATCCCTGACGTTAACAGAAAGGTGTCATAAGTTTAACTTGTGTCTATGCGTCTGTCTGTGGCATCATAGTTCCCAAGCGGTTGAACCAATTCTTATTAATTAAATAAACCCAAAAATAGGCTTTAAAAATAAATTAGTATCGACTCTATAGTTTGTATCTATAGATAAAAGGTTACTTAGATGTTTGGCACTTGGCAATAACGGTCTTGATAAGAATTCTTGGTAAATTATAAGGTCGTATTTCTGATAAGACTTACAACCCCAACATAAATTAAAAACCCCATTCTCAACAGTAATTCAGCATTCAAAAATACACCACAAAAACAACAATTACAACAACAACATTACCTGTAAAAGCATTATTTTTCGCTGTAACAACTCTTGCCGTTTCGCCCTTAAATTAAAAACAATTATGGAAGGGGGGTAAGGGGCGAGATGAAAAATTAAGACAATTTCTACGGAACCCTCCTTCGTAGATTGGATGCTGGACATAACTGGGTTTGGTGCTTTAGCGCGGGGTGGGGTATTTTTTCACCCATAATTGGCTGAAAATTTCAGGCCTTCAAAAGTTTTCTTGGCAATAAAACCTCCTCAAGAAGTAAAATGTTTGAAACGTATCTAAAATACACTTTTCGTTTTTTGTGTTTTTTTCATTAGGTATTATTGATATAGGTAAACATGAAAATATCTAGTCAAGGCGATGCAAAGGCACACATCCAATAATGTTTAATTGCAAAGCTTTTGTGTGACACTTTTCAAATAATTTAAAAACATGAACAGAGATCATTTTATTGTCAAATACAATCATAAAAAAGCCTACGGAATAAATAATACCAAATATAATTGTCTGAATTTAATGAATTTAAGATCATCGAGAAAAGTAATTTTATTTCACAAATTTTCATTTTCCAACCCATAAGAATAAAACAACTTTAACAAAATCATTATTCCAAAATACCTCAGTCGTTTACAATCGCCGGCAGCAAAAAACAAATTAACATACTACCCCTTAAACCACCCCTTCTTAGAAAAAACAGAAAGAATCAAGCCAGAGCGAGACGGAAAATCGCCCCGCGAAAAATTAAGATTCAAATTGTAAGAAAATTAAAATTCGAGAGCGGTCACTTTGCTATCCCTTTTTCTCGCGTTAACGCTCCTACATCCGTCTCTTTCCACTAGGGTAAAAAAACTTGGTTCGAAGGAGTTTAAACTTCATTACTTGAATCGAAATAGGCTGTTTGGCCGCTATTCTGTTTGCCAAAGAAAGTAATTAAAGAGTAGAAGACATAAATCGTACTTTTAACTTATAGTGAAGGCCTGAAAAGTGTACCTACAGTTGATAAATTATGTGAAACTTAAAAAGTTATTTTGTGTTGGCTTAATATAGATACTGTTGGAGCCAAAACGTTTAAACGATATGTAACCAATGTATGATTTACATTAACGTTCTGAACTAATTTGCGTACTTCATCATCATTATCGACAGCCTTCATCTATCATAAAATATCCTGTGCCAATCGAGTTTTGTTTTGTTTTGACCAATAAGGTTGGATAACTGGTAAAGGCACAGTTACTAAAAAAAAAGAAAATGAAATTGTAACCTACTTCCTGAACTAGCTCAATCACCGACGTGATTGGTCTCACCTGATGGGAAGCGAGTCGTCGCTGAGAGGTGAGATTGAGGTCAAACACAAGCCTAGTCCGACATAAAAAAAAAACTTAGTAACTAAAAAAAAAATACGTCACAAAATGTAAAAAACTTTTTCGAGACTTTGATTTTTTCTTTTTCTTTTTTTTCTTTGACTTTTTTTTCGTTTCTTTTTTTTTACTTTTTCTTTTTCGACTTTTTCCTTTTTGTATTTTTTTTCGAGTATTTCGAGATTGATAAAATTACATTCTTGGCCGCGTCAAAACACTTCTGGTGCTTCTTATTTCTAGACAGTACAAAAAAGAAAACGTCACTTTTACATTTAGGCACTTACTTATTATGTCTTTCCCCCTTTTATACAGGGTTCTAAGGAAAGGGTATGCTAAGCCGAAAAATGGCTCATAATACTCATCATTATGAACAACTTTTACCATAGGACCAACACGGAATACGCGAAAAAAATTCAGCTGTTCCATAGAATAATGTCAATGACACTCGACAAAATGTATGGAACAGCTGATTTTTTTTCGCAAACTCCGGGTTGATCCCGGTGGTAGTAAAAGTTGTTCATAATGAAAAGTAGTGAGTAGTAAGTAAGTAAGTGGTTATGTAAGTAGTTAAGTAAGTAAGTAAGTAAGTAATGTAAAGTAAGTAATGAAAAGTAAGTAAGTAAGTCGACCTGTTTGGCTCAGCGGTAGTGTAGCCGCCTTATAAGCCAGAGGTCCCGGGTTCGATTCCCGGCCGGGCAGATGTTTGAATGATGAATTTAAATATCTGTTCTGGGTCTGGGTGTTAGTTGTCCTTGTCTTTGTGTGTTCCATGGCATCCCCGACACAGGATTTATTCCTAGTGGGGAGCTATGAGTGGGGAGCTATGAGTGTGAAACGTTTATTATTATTATTAATATATGGGTCGTTTACGGCTTAGCATACCCTTTTCTTATAACCCTGAAGATATAAATAGAGTAGTTTCGCAATGGTTACGCCTTTTGTCTTCTTCGGTCGAGTTCAACACTTACTCGTACTTAGGAGAGAAAAAGATTTAGGCTACTACGCAATCTTAATATATATAAATCTCGTGTCACAATGTTTGTCCTCAATGGACTCCTAAACCACTTAACCGATTATAATAAAATTCGCACACCATGTGCAGTTCGATCCAACTTGAGAGATAGGATAGTTTAAATCTCAAATTATAGTCGCAATTTTAATTTATTGCAAATTATATATATACTGATAATTATTACTATAAATTGACAAGTTAGCATCAACATACTACGGTTGCTATAGTTACGCAATGGCTTTTGACAGGACAACGTCTGTCGAGTCAGCTAGTTATAAAATAAATTCATACGGACCTAGTATTGGTGTAAAAGTTTTTAGGTCGCCTGAAAGCCATAAGGGAAACGTTTTTCGTACCTATAATTCCTTTTTTTTTTTAATTAATACTAGAATTATCTAGATTCAGATAAAATAGCCTACATGCTAATCCAAGGCATATTAAGCTATCTACATATTTACATCTTAAATTTAAAATAAGCTAAAATAGAAAACTAAAATAACTAGAACAAGAAATTTACAAAAATAAAAATCAAAAAGTAGGTTTTGCCCGTGTGGCAAAGTACCAAGAACGCTGGCTACATTCCCGCGCTGAATTGCCAGTGAAATTCTTTGCGCGAGGAATGAGCCAGCCCTCTTATCACCAGCGGCGTCAACTAAGCGAGGTGTGATTTGCTTGACAAACTTATTTGTACTACATAAGCTATCTCAATATTCCAAAATATTATATCAAAATCGGTTTAGTACCACAGTTACATGTGAAAACAAACATTCACACACCCAAACTTTCACATGTATAATAAGTATGTATAGTAAGGTTGCCTGGAAGAGATCGCTCTTAGTGATAAGGCCGCCAGTTGTCGCACTAGTTTTATGTGTTATAATTCTTTTGTTTGTAATTTATGGTGTGAACAATAAAGAGTTTATCTATCTATCTATCTATCTAGGTAGGATTGTCAGAATCGAACCCACAACCTACCGTGTACCTTCCTACTCTTCCTAGGCAACTAATGAACCTCTGAGCCACTGAAGGCACTACCGCCAACTTTGTAAGTGCATAACTTGAAACCTTGAACTTGTGGACTTCGTTTTCACTTGTGACACTCTTCTAGACTAGGCATAAACCAAAATTATTGTTTCAAGTTGTCAAGTTATAGTTTCAATTGTTTTTTTATTGTTGTAATATTAATTGGTATTCTGTTTTGGACATATTTGTTTTTAATACTTTATTTTTGTGTGACTTATCATACGCCTTGGCACTGCTGTTAGTGTGATAAGTAGTTGTAAATAAATAAATAAATAAATAAGTTCAACTTGTCATCCTGAAATAAAAATATAGGTTTGCATGGAAAGGGTATGCTAAATCGAAAAGGGCTCGTAGTACTTCATCATTATGAACAACTTTTGCTATGGAACCAACCTGAAATCATGAAAAAATAATCAGCCGTTCCATTTATCTACATTTTGTCGTGTTATTGACATTTTTTCGGAATAGCTGATTTTAATTCGTTATTTCAGGGTTGGTCCCACATTAAACATGGTTTATAATGATGAGTATAGTACTCATAAATATATGAGTTTGCTTCGGCTTAGCATACCCTTTCCGTATAACCCTGTATAATCAAAGACTTATTTATTCATGCATCGAATAAAAAATAAAGGCCCAAAGAAACACCACCGTTACAGCTTCACCACCGTTATTTAACCCTAAATTGCAAGTAATACGAGTCACAGTGTGACTGGTTGGGAAAAAAAATCCCAACGAGTCACATTGTGACTCGTTTTGGTGTGACTGGTTGGGAACCCCTCGTCTGTACTAACACATATATTTTCTTTGACCGAACCACGTGTTTTGGAAATTCAAATTTCAATTTTCGAATACGAAAACGGTCTCGTATTCAAATTTCCTAAACATAAAAAAATCCACTTAGCATCAATAATTTTCTATACTTCCCAAAAAATAAATTTACCCTAGACGTAAACAAGAGAGTCAAGAGACATCTCAAAACAAAGAACGGGTATTTTTTAGTCGGTAATTAAACGTTTCGCCGTCAAAATGTTGCTTGATCAAAGAGGGTTGTGAAGACGTTAAAAATGTCCCCCTTTACCCCCTAGGGGGGAGGGGGTTCGTTTCTTTGTCCCGCGTTATCTATACAATTATTTCGAAGAAAGTCGCGCAAAAAGATAGGGAGGCTGGACGCTAACGGCGCCTTTTGTTTTGTATTTTTAACGAGCTTCTTCCACTGGTTTTGGCTAGCAAAGGAAATGAAATACAAGTATTTGCTGAAGATAATTCAATGGTGTATTATTGCAGTGTTTTCATAGTTATCTATATATATATAAAAATGAAACCCGTTTTCCTTGGTCACGGCATCACGCGTGAATGGCTGGACCGATTTCACTAATTCTTTTTTTGTTATATTTGTTATTATTAGGAGAAGGTTCTTACGGAAAAAAATATTAAGAAAATCTCTCAGAAATATTGAAAAACCCTAAAAACAGCCCTTTTCTTTTTCCCATACAAACGTTTTCTAACTAAAACGAGCTTTATTGCTATTGTATAAAGTTCATATTGAATTGCAAGCACTCACTGTTGTTTAAGCAATGTAGGTATGTTCCTAACGTCCAAGAGTCAATTTGCACTTTATTACCTCTGTACAAAGTTCAAATTCAATCATATCTATCATAACAGTGTGCGTTGGAGCACAGATAAAACAAAAAAAAGAAAACGAAATCGAATAGTTCATTCATTTGTTTAAAAATTTCGAAGGATTTGACTCCAAGTCATATCAAATTTAAAAAAAGTTGAAACAACAACAAACTGTCAATGTCAGGGTTTTTTTTTTCATGGATGAGTTTGCTTTTGTCAACTGATACACGAAACAAATTCGTACCTATAATTGTAATATATTATAAGTATAAAATTGTAAATAGTGTTTTGTGCAGTGTTTATATTTAATTAGGCAGTACCATAGAGAAGTATTATTGTATGGCAGTACGAAGTCTGCCGGGTCAGCTAGTTTTCAATATATTGGGAAGCTTTGGTTAGATCTTTGATTAGCGTCAAGCTCGACGATATCTGAAAAATTACAGACTTGGCCAAGATTTTGTCTGAACTATATTTTTATCACTATCATTCAAACTACTAAGTATAACATAACTTTTTGTCTAAAATTAGAAAAAAAAAATAGTTAAATATTTTTGTTATTCTTAAAAATTAGTTCAGGCACTTTACGCTACAAAGTAAAACTCGCTTCTTCAACCAGTGTGACGTACGACGTAGGTACGGTGCTGAGACAAGCACATTATAATTGATATAATTTTATGTGGGTGGGAGTGCCTTTGAATTTCGATAGTTTAAGAGAGATTGACCTTCCTTTACTGTACCTATAGGTATCTATACTAATATTATAAAGAGGAAAGATTTGTATTTTTGTATTTTTGGATGTTTGTGTGGAATAAACTCAAAAACTACTGGACCGATTTCAATAATTCTTTCACCATTCGAATGCTACATTATCCCAAAGTGACATAGGCTTTATTTATTACCTGAAAAAATTAGGGATCCTTACTAAAACTTCAATAGTGTCCACCCGTGCGAAGCCGGGACGAGCCGCTAATTATAAATATAATAATATCTCTACACTATTATATGTTTCACTTCAATACGTAAATAAAATTCTTTATAAAATACATGCAGAACATACAATAATGTAGGGCTAATTTTACTCAAACATGGCTTAGCCTATGATAAATCTGTAATAGCGATTACGATTATGTTATATAATTTATTATATCTTTTGTTTCAGATAAACTATCAACATCTGCAAAAACCACAGAGTCTGGACACCTCCTCAAGAAAATATATTAAAAACCTATGATACCTACTAAGAATTATAATTATCGTATCTTTACAGTTATGTTCATCGATGTAAGAATAATATCAACTCTACCTCAATACCGTACATTCTTTCCTATAAGTGTCCATATTTACCATTAGTTACTATTATAATTTACTTTTAAAATGTTTAGTTTAAATTGTGTAATAAACTTAAATAAAATTCGAGTTTTTTGATTTACAATCCTGAATATATCCCGTCCATTATCATTAACCGACTTCAAAAAAGGAGGAGGTTATCAATTCGACTGTATGTTTTTTTTTTTTTTTTTTTTTTTTATGTTTGTTACCTCATAACTTTTGACTGGGTGAATCGATTTTGATAATTCTTTTTTTATTAAAAAGCTGACGCTTCCCATTTGGTCCCATTTCAATTTAGTCCAGTTCTGATAATAGTATCCATGAGAAAACTATATACTTAAGTCTTAAATTTGCATTAAGTACGTGCGCGACAAATAGATGAATAACTCAATAGTCGGTCTTTTGAAGTCGGTTTTTGTTTTTTGTTTTGTAAAAATAATGTTCTTGTTTTAAAACACTCAGACCAAAGTTCCCCAAAACTTGACAAAGTGATTAAATTTTTTAACCAGACGTTTCTGACATTCAAACTAATATCACACTATTATCTTAATATATATAAATCTCGTGTCACAATGTTTGTCCTCAATGGACTCCTAAACCACTTAACCGATTATAATAAAATTCGCACACCATGTGCAGTTCGATCCAACTTGAGAGATAGGATAGTTTAAATCTCAAATTATAGTCGCAATTTTAATTTATTGCAAATTATAATTATAAGTTAGCATCAACATACTACGGTTGCTATAGTTACGCAATATTTGACATAGAATTGACGCAATGGCTTTTGACAGGACAACGTCTGTCGAGTCAGCTAGTTATATTATAAATGCAAATATTTGTCTGTAAATATGTTACTCTTTCACGCTGAAACGGCTGCACAGAATTATATATTTGAAATAGATAAACCTTATACCCTAGATTGACATACAAGTTACTTTTCATTATAATCATCATCATCGCGCAAGTGAAACAGACAATTTAATAAAAAACTAAACATAACGAGTTCTGTGGCGATGGCGAGACAGTAAATGGGCACACTCGGCAGACCAAACCAATCATGGTTCTAGTGACTGCCTCGCCTCGTCAAACTGTTTTTACAAACCTAGTACTCGGCTAAGGACACTGTCTTGCCACTGTACTCGTTACGTCTAATCAACCCTCAAAAGCAAAAGTCTTAAAAAATTAGCACTTACCTAGATACTTACCCTAAAAGTACCCGAATAAATAGGTAAGTAACTACATAAAAGAAACCCATTTCGTAAATACCATTTCTTCAAAATAACCAGTAACTTAGATGGGGCTTAACTTAGATGAGTTCCAGCAAAAATACAATGGCAAGTAAAATAAAACAGCATCTTATAAAATAACATCGTGGGAGGGGTGGGGGGCGTGGGAGGGGGGCGGCCATCGCGAACCACTTTCTTTCTCTTGCCAGAGCCATTTTCAAAGGAGCGGGGTAGTGGTATGGACATGACCTGGTGGAAATTGTAGGATTGGTTTTATTTTTTGTGAATGATGACTTTACAGGGGCTCTCAGCATATCTTATAGATCCAGCCCTAATTTGTAGACCAATCAGATGTGGACGAGTCGATCATTTACGTTTTTTGAAAGGGTCCTTTGGACGAGTTTTAGACGTGGACGAGTTGCCCCGAACCTGAAAAGATAAATGCAATAAGTGTAGTGAATTAAAGTCTTCATATAAAACCTAATAAAAGTTTTATAAGGGTGCTCATAATTTGATTTACAATAAACAATCAAATTATCTATTTGTCTAATATAGTTGTCATTTGACAAGTTGGGGCGTGACAAGGACGACTTTCTTTGAACCACAATAATACACATAGCAAAACCTTAATAGCGTCTGGAGAAATGTAGAAAAGTCTAGATCACGGGGAAATAAGGCCGTATTAAAAAAAAAACTCCAATACTGGTAATTTTTGCACACCGACGAATGATTTTTGTAAGTATTAACCAAATTTTCCATGTTTATATCTTTACAACAAAACCCTGAACAACAAAACGTTGCTAGACTGGGGCTTATCCACACTACCCTATCGTCAACTACAGAAGTCGGGGCGGTATTTTTTTCTCGTTTCTATATTAAAATCGAGCCGGGCCAAGGAAATTGTCAGTCAGATAGGAAATTGAGGCGCTCGCTGCGGCGCGTGACCGGCGCTCTTTATAGAGCTGACGCCGGCACTGCTTATTGGATGATGCTGCGATGCTGGAAAAATCAATGTCAGAAGGTTTGGATGGTAGGTATAAGTAGCGAGCAAACTTTAGAAAAAAAAAGACAGTAGAAGAGACGAGTCAGTCAATGTCAAAAGCTTTCGTATGAACTGAGTAGCGAGCAAAAGTTCTGTTAGGGTCAGAGTTTTACGGTCGAAAATTCAAGATTCTTTTGCATTAAACTATTAGAGATTATGCATTAGATTACAATATCACATGTTGAGAAGTAACGATGTGGTCGAAGATGTCTTGCCTCGGAAATACCCGAAATAGGTACCTTTTTTAAACATTCTGGGGTTGTTATTCCAGATTTTTTACCGTAAGTTACCTACAGACTCATTAACTCTGTGCGCTTATTGTTGATCATATTCTTAATTTTTACTTAATTACATTTTAGTGTTAATTTTTTCTTGGTGTTTTTTGGTGGTTTTCTTGGTGGCTTTTTTCTTTTTTTTTCTTATTTTATTCAGTCGTTACCTCGTCGTAGACGCGTAGAAGATCTACGAGGTTACATGTTTTTTCTATGCCACGAGGTCAACGAAGGAGGTACAGATTTCATTGAATTTTACCTTTAAATCAAGTATAAAATGAATATTAATACCTACCTATCAGTTAGCTAGCACGAATTGGTAGAGATCGCTTTTGGCAATAAGATCGCCAATGGTTACAATAGTTATTAAACGATAATTTATCTTATAGTTTTCAATCTCAGGTGTAAATAATAATGTATTTATATATAATTACTAGCGGCCCGTCCCGGCTTCGCACGGGTAGACACTATGTATAAATTGAGATGTGAGCTATCCTATCTGTTAAGTTAGATCGAACCGCACCCGGTGTGCAAATTTGATTGAAATCGGTTAAGTAGTTTAGGAGTCTATAGCGGACAAACAACGTGACACGAAATGTATACATATATATTTATTTATTTATTTATATATAGCACAGCCACATCACACACATTGACACATATTTATACTATATGAGTATTGACAAGGTACAATAGGCGTGACGAAAGATTTTAAAATCCTCCTCCATAATGTGAGTACACATTTACTATTTACAAAAAAGCCTTTATTTCGGTAATAAACTTATGTTTAACGAAGTTTGAAGCCATTTTTCACATATTTTTTTCAACAGTGCCCGAAAACAGCTTGCTTGTGTCATGGCGTCGATTTGACGTCACGGCTAGTAAACATATCATTGATGTCTATGCGTGATGAGCGGCGGATGACCTGAGTTCACTGAGGCGTGACGTCATAAGCTGTGATTGTTGTTTCTGACAAAATGGCCGATTGCTGTATTTTAATGTTTTAATTTATTGAAAATCTTAATAATCTGTTTTTTAAAAATAAAACTAAACATGTGTTTTAATTTTTTTTAATCTGGCTAGTCCCCTGAAAGCATTGAATCGGCGATTTTTTGATACTGTCGTCATGCCTATTCTGATGTGTACGACAAGTACGGCGTACATAACATTCACCGTGGGTGCTCGATATAATAAGATTATCTACTTTAATTCATACTTCAAATTCCAAAAATATCAACCGAATCCGTGGGCACAGCTAGTTTTGAACAAAAATATATTTCATCACATAATTTTCCGAATAATAAGTCAATTTATTTAAGTGTCAAAGATCTAAAGTTACGAGTACTCTTAAATAACACTTAAGATGGCCACAGTGGACCGTCAAAAAGCTCGACACAATAAAATTTACTTAAAATTAAGTGAAAATTCCACTAAATTGACATTGATGTTAATTAACAAAGATAAAGTTACCAATTAATCGTGGCTTCGTACTTCTTTTAATTGATCGCAGTTATTTTTTAACTCGGATAAACTAGAGAGAGGAGCACTGTGCTAGATTTGGGTGACATCAAGAACTCCTCTACTTTCGCGCGTTCGTATATTTGACCGACACTTTGTCATATCAATCTACAGGGTTATACAGAAAGGGTATGCTAAACCGAAAAGAGCTGATAATACTCATCATCATGAACAACTTTTACTATGGCACCAACCCGGAACTCGCGAAAAAATATCAGCTGTTCCATACATTTTATCGACTGTCAATGACATTTTTCTATGGAACAGCTGATTTTTTTTTGCGAATTCCGGTTTGGTCTCATGGTAAAAGTTGTTCATAATGATGAGTACCTACTATGGGCCCTTTTCGGCCTAGCATACTCTTTCTGCATAACCCTGTATAGCTCGTGTACGTACGCACGAAAGTAGAGTTCTTAACTTCACCCAAATCTAACGCAGTGCTCCACCCTTCTCTCTAGGTTTAACCGAGATTTTGTTAACAAAATAAATTGGACCACCAAGGGCACAAAAAGGCGTCATCATTTTATGGTTGACATACCTAAAACCCGAACGAAACGCTTTGACTCCACATTCATCTTGCGAACCGCACAAGTGTGGAATGTTTTGCCTGAATGGGTGTTCCCCGACGGTTATAATTTGGGTGTCTTCAAGTCGAGAGTGAATCTGTATCTTATAAGCAAGCGTGCTCCATCGTAGGCCGCATCATTGCGTCCCATCAGGCAAGCGCAAGCCTATATTTGGATTTAAAAAAAAAACATTAACTAAAAGAACGTTCTAAAACAAAATCTTCTCAAATACTTTCCTCTTTTTTCACGAATCTAATTGAATTTCTCAACCATTTAATCCAAAGCATAAAACGAACCAAAACAACGCAACAAAACATTTTCTAGAACAATAGGTCCATTCCGCCCGAAACAATTTTATAACAAAATACTCGAAAAGTATTTCATTTTAACAAAACTCCGCGAAATATTTTATTTCAACAAATTGAAGTCCTTATTTTTATTTAGGAAAATTGAAACTGGGAAAATACCTATTTTATTTAACAAAATTCAAACTGGCCCGGTTTTCTTGAACAAATTTTAATATCTCAAAGGATAGCTATTTATATTTTTCACCCTCTTTCTTTTGGCGATTATTATTCTGTATTCCAATGGGCAGGGGGCGGGGGTGCCGCCCCACGGACTCTTTCCTTTTTGCTTCTTAAGTCCATCTTGAGACGGAATAGCGAAGATGTAGAGTAGGTACGGTTGTAAAAATATTTATTAGATATTTTTTGGCAGATGACTCACAAAGAACAGACTAAACCCAACAGTGCCATAAAAAAGGCCTTTGATGATGATGAATAGTATTTTGAATTATTCATAGATAGTGGTAACTCGGTGGGAGAACAGCCGCTTCGCATTCTTGAGGTGGCGGGTTCAAACCTCGACTCGTACCAATGAGTTCTTTGGAACCGATGTACAAATTTACATATCACTGGCTTTTTGGTGAAGGAAAAACATCGTGAGGAAACCTGCATACGCCCGGAGAAGAATTTCAGTGGCGTTTGTTAATCCACCAATCTGCACTTGGCCAGCGTGGTGGAATATGGCCTAAATACCCTCCGAGGGTACACCTGTATACCAGCAGTGGGAGCATTAAAAAGGTTGCTGATAAAGTTATATACTTACAGACCGATAGTAGATCTAATTGTAAGCAAATCACCACCTGGACACCTGCACTGCAACACTACCGATTATGAAGATGTTTTGCTAGCCTAGGGAGGTATTTGTGGACACTATTTTTAAAATGCCTGTAAATTTCGGTAGTCTTGAATGGGTATAGGGATAGAGGACGACCAAAGAAATTATGGATGAACGGTGTGAAAGATAATGTAAAAAGAAGAGAGTGAATTCAGATATGACGAGCTATAGAGATGAATGGACCCCACGTAAGTGGGATAAGGGTAGGAAGATAATGTTCAGTAGTCTCGCAAAAACTCGAAATTGACTCGACCGATTTGACATACTTGGACAAACCCGGGGGAAACTACGAACTGAGAGCTAGTTTATTATTATTGTTAGTGTGCTTAGGACTAAAAAATAGTGTCTCCACCCCACCCTTGTTCTCTGCTTCTGTCACTTACCCCTTTCACTGGAAAAACCGTGGCACCTACCCGGAAGGGGTTCGATATTTAAATATAAGAAGAACACCCCCTTTTTTCAAGGGAGGATGCCCCCACTGCCCCCTGGATTTATGGATCTGGCCTCTGCTGGGCGAGTAATTACTTATCTTTGAGAATACAAATCAATCGGGAAAAAGGCTCGAGATGAGTTCTCGAGAAAATATTCTATATTTTGAAGCTTTCGTTCGGTTTGCTGAAGATTGTTTGAGGAGGACTTAGGAAGGAGTCTCGATATCTGATGTCTTGGGGTTGAGATTATGGAGATGTGCTTGCATTTGATAAATATTGCTCATCTTTAAACACGAAATTTTAGGGCATGGAGTAAAAACTTATAAAATATTAAATGTATGTTAAATACGTAGTTTGTTTTGTCAGATTTATTAAATTTTAAACTTATCTTTAAACGAAAGAAAATTGTGGTGATTTTTTCAGAGACGAGACGATTCTACGAGACTTAAAAAAATGTGGAACAAGTAGGTTTTTTGTAGAATGTTGAATTACGAAATGGAACTGAACAAGAACAAATCCCGATTTTACAATTGGGTATTGATGGACACTAACATCATTATCAACATCATTAACATTTCAACTACTTTCTTTGACCCACTGATGAGTACCAAAATTAGTACCTATCGTTAAGTTGGGAAACCTATCTCAAAAACTACCTTTTTCCTAAAACGCAGCGAAAATTCGTCAAGCCCTTTAACGGTAAAGTTGACGTGTCGTAAAACCTCTTAGCGGCAATGTTGAGTGTATAACCGCCCGCGGCCGAAGAAGTGAAAATCGGCTAAGTTTGCACTTGAACAACTTAGATCGCGCCAACTTTAGTTCGAGGTTTCCAGTAGCGTTCGCAAAAGCATCTGTTTTTGTTAACTGAGTAAATTTGTATAGGCCGAGTGACTGGCCCTGGTGTGACAGCTCTGTTATAACTGAAGTATGACTTCTAGAAGACTTTTGTGATCATTTAGTTTGATGGCTTGTTTTTTATAACATGCAGGGTGACTGGTTGCAGACCAGAAATACCTAATTGAACATTATAATTAGCTTTTGCTACGAAACCACTCTGAAATCCCGAAAAATAAAACAGCATTCCTATAAAAAAAGCCATTCATTCTCGACGAAAAGTATGCAACAGCTGATTAATTGTGCCTAAAAACTTAATCTGTTTCATAATTTTGATCACACTCACACTCATTTCACACTTTCCACCCTCGGAACGATAAAAGCGTGAGTTTAATTCAGAATATATTTATTGAACAACTGATACATTGTAATTTAATCTGAAGTCAGTTGCTGACGCTACCTTGCAACCTTGCTTGTAGGTACTTATTCGTAAGTTAGTTAGCCACCTGTTGAAAACATAATTATGCCCTTGGTAAATAAAACTAATAATTTCAGTAAATCAGTCAGTTAGTCGATTACATGATGATTGCAAAGGAGCCAAGCGCACGGTTTTATTTTATCTACGCCTTGCGAAAAGCCTACTTTACAGTGCTATTTCCGAGTTTCTGTGAGTAAGAAAATAAATTTCCTATCTACTCTTTTTCAAGCTTTACCTGTATATTTCAATATATGGCTATACTTACTCGTATGTCACAGACCAGTTTTGGGCAATCGTGACGTTTAACATCAGGCTAGCGATTTGCTCGGCTCGTTACTCAAAAGCATAAAAATAAACTTATAAAAACTTATGAAGGTATCTACAAGAATAACAATTAAGTGTTTACCCGACTGCCCAAAAGGAACGTTGTTTTTCGGGTGTGCGAACCTGTGTGAGCTACCGCCTAAACTGCTTGACCGAATTCGGATTGCGAAGTGTCGTCAAAGGCGTCTTTGTATCCAGTGTCAAGCTAAATACACTTTGCAGTCGGGTTTTCGGTTGTTTATTTAACTTACCAAGACTAGGTACCTACCTTATCTACTAGACACCAATCTACCCATAGTTAGGTAGAGATAGTTACAGCGTTAAAGCCAAATGAAAAATCGAATATCGCAATAAAGAAAATAAACAGCGCCTAAGACCCGACCCCTTTCTTTTAAAAAGCTCCCAATGACAAGATCTCGAGGGAAAGAGACGCTAAATCGAGGGGGGTCATTTTTGCCAATACTTAAACGAAGATAGATACCCAACCGCCCTCGAGAAAGGGGTGTTTTAAGAAAATTTTAACTTTTCTTTATTCACCCACCTCGCGGGGTGGCCGCCCCAACCCATTTTTCTTCTACTATTCTCTTTGGCCAGTCTCAAAGAGAAATAACAGTGCTTTTCCAACTCAAGCATTTATTAAATCCAACATTCAGAATGAATTGCTAGAAAAGTGTTTCTGTTTCAGCGAAATATTTTGTTCTCGTTGTTATATTTTTAATTAAATTTCTGTTGAATGTTTATGTAGGATATTTATTTTTGTGCTAAGAGTAATTGAACTTTTGTTTTACAAGGTTTGGGTAGTAAGACTTTAGAACAAATTGTTGAAGGTAGTAGGTACCTATATAAATTTCAGTTGCCGAATGTTGGCTTTTTATTTTAATCACTTTACCCTGTCATGTTCCTACCTGCCTGGCCACATAATAGGTGTCATATTATATTGCATCTAAGTATGTTTCTAACTAAGTCCAAAATAACTAGCAAGTTACTTACAACAACTTACAAAAAAAGCCTACCTACATATATTATCATCATTTTAATCGAACGATAACGTTCTTACGCTACGCATAAACTTTTATTAAATTGTTGATTAAACGAAGTAATTTTTTTGCTTTTAATTCTTACTGCTATCTATTATCAACCCTCGGTACTAACATAATCGTAAATGTGTAGCATGGAAAAAACCAAATTCAATTCAATTGCGCTTGCAAATAATGTCGCAAGATGGCGCTAAAAAGCTAGAAATTGCCACCCCTCGAGCTTACGCATAACGTCACAAGATGGCGCTCTGCGGAAAAATTGTGTTGCATGATATGGTGTACCGTGTATTATATATTGTTAGGAGACATACAAGGACCCCATTGTTCCTACACCGGCTTGGCAGCAGGAGAGCGACCGTGTGGCACTGCGATTTAGGACTCGGTGATAGGCAGACATATTATTTGAATTACTTAATTGTTATTATTTGTGTTAAAATCATTTTCAAACTTAAAGCGTCTTTCTCTTACTTTTAATTTAAGGTCTTTCCTTAAATCAGAAGTGGGATTGAAAAATAAAAAAAAAATAAAAATAAAAAAAAAATCTCACGGCCATAGTACGCTCAGACCTTACTGACCACAAAAGAAAAATATTTTTTTTTCTCTCTTTGCTTTGAAATTATTTAGTGTTCATTTATTTTCGTTAAATAGTGATAAAGTGAAGCGAATAGTGCGTTTTTGTTGTGTGCTCACTGTGAAATCAATTTGGTTACATCGCAGTTAGGAAATTCTTCGAAGTTCACCACAGTCACAGTGTTCATTGTTCATCGTTTGCCCATTGTGTTCGACGCGATTACGTTCGGATGCCGGGTAATCCGAGATCTAGGCGTCGGCGGCGGTCGCTTACGCGGGGAAGAACCCGTAGTGGCACTAACACGTGTAACTCCGGCCCCCAAGGTCGAGATGGTCATAGGCTACGTTCACCGTCTACGCCACGTAGCACTCGTAGCGTTGGTAGATCTCGTAGCACTGATTCGGTACGTGAATTACTAGGCACTATTGTATCCCGACTAAATGCGCTTGAAACCGTTGGTCAAAATAAAGTGCCTCCTTTAAACGATCCGGGTACGAAAAGTGTTACGAAAATTTGTATGGAGAAAGACAGTGAAACACCTCCGGGCACGCCACCTTCTGGTTTTACAATTATGCGTAATCAAAATAGTCAATCAAGTGGTCGCGAATCAATAGATAGGCCCGTAGACGAGATAGCGCAAGCGCAGCTCACTTCTGGTACATCTTCAGAGCACATATTTTCAAATGCGTTCGGTAATGCATTACGTTCACTCAATACCGCGGTGCGTGCAAACCAGCCGTATTATATTTCAAACTTTGACCCAAGCTTGCATGACATAGATGTTTGGTGTAAAGAAGTAGATCGCGCTAAAACTATAAATAACTGGAACGATAATGAATGCCTTTCTCGAATTGGTAATTGTTTAAAAGGCGACGCTCGAATTTGGCTCAACGAGTGGGTAACGAATGACCGCAGTTAGACAAATTTTAAAAAAGAATTCAAACCCTTGTGTCCAAGAAAAGTAGATGTTGCCAATATACTATTCGAAGTGATGAAAACTAATTCTGACCATTACTTAACCTATGCTGATTATGCACGTCGGTCGTTGCTCCGTTTACGAATTGTTGCTGGGTTGACTGAAGAGTTAATTTCTGCAATAGTTATTTGTGGAATTACTGATCCACAGATTAGAGCAACCGCAACTAATGCTAAGCCGATGCCTAAAGACTTAGTTCAATTCTTTTCGACTTTCACAAAACCTACCCTCAGCACTTCCAAATTTGATTCGACTCAGTTAAAATATAACCGTCAAGATAATTTCAAATCAAAGCGTAATGATATTATTAGGAAACGGCGATTTGAAGACGCAAAATGCTTTTCTTGTGGCCAACCAGGCCATATTCTTGCCAACTGTTATAAGAGATCGAAGCCCAACTTTAATACTAATAGTATTCCTACTGCTTCAAAAACATCTCACTCTCAGGGTACGTCATCCCAGATTAAAACAGAATCGTGCTCTTTTTGTAAAAAGCCTGGCCATAAAGTGGAAACGTGTTTTGCTAAAATGAAGTCTGAATCGCGGAACAGAAACAACGTAAATTTCTGTAAAGAAATAAAGAATGTTCATAATAGTGACATTGTAGTGGCAGTCATACAAGGCGTGCCAGTAGATGTTTTGATAGACAGTGGGTCAACCATTTCTCTTGTTTCATCTAAATTGGCAAAGCATTTTGACAGTCCTAGAAAACCATCATTTCGTATCTTGAAAGGATTAGGGGGTCAAGAGATAGAGTCTACTTGCTATGTAACGGTACCAATAGAATTTGACGATACCACGTTAGAAGTTGATTTATACCTTGTTGGAGATGAGTGCATGAACACCCCTATCATAATAGGAACAGACGTATTAAATCGTGATGACATTGTTTATGTTCGAACACGGGAACGACAACGCATTACTCGTAACATCAAAAAACCTGTAAATACCGTAACGGTTGAGCTTGATGAACAAACACCAATAAACACAAGTCTTTTAGGTAAAGATTTGGATAATCTGACGGCTATTATTAAAGAATTCTCTGACCACTTTATAACAGGAACAGCTAGTTCAACTGTTAATACTGGAAGTATGTCGATCAAGCTCACTAGTGACGCACCCGTAAAGTACAGACCGTATCGACTCTCGCAAGACGAAGCATTACGCGTTCGTGAGATCGTAAAAGATTTATTAGACAAAGGCATTGTGCAGGAGTCTGAATCAGAATATTCTAGTCCTGTTTTACTTGTTAAGAAAAAGAACGGCAAAGATCGCATGTGCGTAGACTATCGGAAACTAAACGAAATCACAATAAAAGATCGTTTTCCTTTGCCATTGATATTGATAGATGATTGCATAGATCGCCTGGGAACTCATAAATTTTTCACAAGCCTCGATATGGCAACTGGGTTTCACCAAATTCCAGTGGAAAAAGAATCAATTCCGCGAACAGCTTTTGTCACACCAGAAGGCCATTACGAGTATTTGAAAATGCCTTATGGTCTGGCAAATGCCCCAATTGTGTATCAGCGTATAATTTCAAATACTCTTCGTGACCTAATAAATTCTGGCAAAGTTCTTGTTTATGTTGACGATGTGCTTATAATGAGTAACTCACTAGATGAAGGGCTTGAAATTTTACGAAAAGTTCTTAAAGCTTTGACTGACGCTGGTTTTTCAATAAATTCCTCCAAATGCTCGTTCCTAGCCACTAAAATTGAATATTTAGGCCGATTAATTAGTCAGGGTCAGGTACAGCCGAGCCCTCTAAAAGTAAAAGCCCTTGTTGAAGCCCCTGTACCAAAAAAATGTAAAGCAGGTACGACAGTTCCTGGGTTTGGCTACCTATTTCAGAAAATACATTGCTGCTTTTGCATCTAAAGTAGCATGCATCGCACGCCTCACAAAGAAAGACGTAGCATTTAATTGGGGCGCTGAACAGGAAGCTGCTAGGAAAATAATAATAGAGCACCTAACTAGTGAGCCGGTTCTTGCTATCTATGACCCAGCGCTTCCCATTGAAGTTCATACCGACGCCAGTGCGATCGGCTATGGAGCAGTTTTACTTCAAATTCACAATTCAGGTCACAAACGAGTAGTAGCGTATTTCAGTAAACTGACCCAAGGTTCAGAACCAAAATACCACTCATATGAACTGGAAACATTAGCAGTCGTAAAAGCTTTGCAAAATTTTAGACACTATCTAGTCGGAACGGCTTTTACTGTTGTAACCGACTGCAATGCTCTTAAACTAACACAAACAAAGAAAGACCTTCTGCCTAGAGTAGCTAGGTGGTGGATGTACTTACAAGATTTCAACTTTTCTCTTGAATACCGTAAGGGTACTTCCATGTCACATGTCGATTATCTGAGCCGAAATCCTGTAAACATAGTTGAGGTTAAGAAACCTCGAAATTGGGCTCAAATAGCACAAGCTGCTGACGAAGAAACACAAAAACTCATTGAGCAACTCAACGATGGCAAGTTGGACCCTAAACAATATGAAAAAAATAACGACCTTCTGTATTACAAATACACACCAGTTGGCGAAGAATCACGTCGCCTATGTTTCATCCCTAAAGGCCATCGACTTAGTTTGCTTCGTGTGTTTCACGATGAGCATTGTCACCAAGGTGTCGACAAAACCGTCGACCTCATATTAAGGCATTTTTGGTTCCCTGGCCTAAGGCCGTTTGTTGAAAAGTATATTGCTCATTGCATTGTATGCATGTCCCAAAAGAAGTTGGCTCGTGCTCCTCATCAGCCCATCCATTCATGGGATAAACCAGATCGACCCTTTGAGACTATACATGCGGACGCTTTAGGTCCTCTCCCTGAGTCTAACGGACACAGATTCGTTCTTATCATCATTGACGCATTTTCAAAGTTCTGTCTTCTATACCCCATGATGAGACAAGATGCAAACGAGTTAAAGCGTCACTTTCTTCACGCTATATCTTTATTTGGTTCACCAAAGTTGATCGTTGCCGATCGAGGTCGGATGTTTCAAAGCACCGAGTTCCTAACTGGAATGAACGAGCTTGGTAGTGATGTTCACCTAATCACGCCTGAGATGCATCAGTCAAATGGACAAGTTGAACGATATTCTCGCACTCTGTTGAACATGATACGCATCCATTCCAATTACCGCCAAGAAGAATGGTCCAGTGTCATCTGGAGGTTGCAACTAGTTTTGAACATGACCAAACAAAAGACAACTAAGCATTCACCTCTCAGTCTCCTCATCGGGGCTGATACTGCAACACCATTGATTCGTAACCTTGTACGTGATGTAGCCATAGAGAGTTCAAAACCAAATCGGGAAGCACTGCGCGAAATGACAAGGCAGAGAGTTTCAGAGCGGTTGAAGCAAAACCAACAGAGACAAGATAATTCGGTTAACAAGAAAAGAGGATCACCACAAGCCTTCGAATTGAATTCGCTGGTTTTTGTTATCAAAAATGCACAATCTGCAGGAAAGCTTGATTCTGGCATGCGAGGTCCATACCGTGTGGTGAAAGTTTTGTCTCAAGGGAGGTACGAATTACAGCTGGTGGCTGGGTCATATGGAAAGACCACCCAGGCCGCAGCGGAGTTCATGGTGTTGTGGAAAGGGGAGTGGACCCCTGAGACATGTACTGCTTTCTTCGAACGTGAGTTTAATTTCATATCTTTGTGCTTAGCCTGTTTTGTTGAAGGCTATTTATATCGTGTGAGCAGACCTCACAATCATTCTTATCTTTGTGTATAGCCTGTTTTGTCTAAGACTACAGATGTTGCGTGAGCAGACCTCACGAATATTTATATCTTTGTGTTTAACTCGGTTTATTACAGGCTACAGATATGGCGTGAGCAGACCTCACGGACATTTTGGTTCACTGAGCAGACCTCAGATTTGAACAATCACTGAGCAGACCTCGGATTTGAACATTCACTGAGCAGACCTCAGATTTGAACAATCACTGAGCAGACCTCGGATTTGAACATTTACTGAGCAGACCTCAGATTTGAACATCTACTGAGCAGACCTCAGACTTGAACAAACAGAGCAGACTTCAGATTTCAAATTTTACGAGCAGACCTCGTTACTCAGCACACCTGAACATACACGAGCAGACCTCGTTACTGAGCAGACCTCAGATTTCAACATTCACGAGCAAACTTAGTCAATAAGTAATCTGTGTGACTCTCGGGCAGACCCCGTCTTTGAGAGCAGACCTCTCACCATCATATTTGAATCGACAAATAAGTAAAGTTGTTTACTCTACCACATAGATGCAGACCGAGAAGACAAATCCACTGAGACTGATGAGGTGCTCGCTGCTGCAGTCCCATAGGAGAACGAGACGTTCTCCCGTCAGGAGAGGCCGTGTTAGGAGACATACAAGGACCCCATTGTTCCTACACCGGCTTGGCAGCAGGAGAGCGACCGTGTGGCACTGCGATTTAGGACTCGGTGATAGGCAGACATATTATTTGAATTACTTAATTGTTATTATTTGTGTTAAAATCATTTTCAAACTTAAAGCGTCTTTCTCTTACTTTTAATTTAAGGTCTTTCCTTAAAATATTTTATTACAGTTCAAAGAAGGATGTATGTAATTTGATTTCATTAATTAAGGATGTGTATAAGGACAAATTCAGTAGTACATCTATATAATTAAATTATGAAAGTATTAAATATGTTATAAATTGGACACCCAGACACTTATTAATAATTATAATGATTTTTTATAATAGATTTTTAAGGAATTATTCGATATTTAATTATTAGTCAAAAAAATTTAGATGTAATTTGACTACTGCGACTACTACGGCCGTACGGCCTAACAGTTGTATCGCCATTACCCTTCGAAGGATAGTTTTTATCAATTTCAATTAGAAATATTTCCGCAGAATTACCGGTGAACCCACTTTTTCTTGGGCTTAAAAAATTGCAAATCGTTCAAAGAAATTGATAAGAAGTTTTTTAACCGTATACTTTTAATACAAAGTTCCCAATTCGTCTGTCTTCTCAAAAATTGTAAGACTTCCGGCAAAAATTACGTTTGATAAATGGTAATTTTAAAATGAATTATTTCACATAACTTGTCGGGAAAGTATTAATTTTTTGGTGTCAATTGATGCAGGAGGTTTTATTCTACTATATATTTCGAATTTAGGGCAGAATCTTTGAATTTATAAATGTTATATACATCCTTAACGATTACTCCAAAACCAATAAGGTATCCTTAATCTTAGGTCTAAGAAAATACCTGTTTCAGTTCATATTTTATATTTTATTAATGAAATTCGATTTAATTTACATTCTCATTTTAGAATTACAATTAGTTCAGACCGCGATTTTATTAGAACTTACATTTGATCTAGGACTTACTTCCAGTTATTCATATGCCTACTCGTACATGCAAAATGAAAATGATTTGATATAATTATCATAATAAGGTTTTAGGGTCTGCTCATATCTTAGCAAAATTCGCTAACGTTGTGTGAAGCGAGAATACTGCTGCGGTATGTTTACTTAGTGTTGACCAGAGCTTTACTAAAATCATTCAAACTACAAGCTCGATAATCCGGCAAGTCCAATAGTCCGCCATTTCTCTACAATCTGACAGTTTCAAGCACTATCGCAAACTTACAGCTCAATATCGTTTAAATACCAAAAAGATGATAAATTATCATTACTATTGTACTTTCATAATATTTCTATGTAACTTTGGACTTTTTGTCTGGAATTAGATATCAAATAACCAGGCACGCTGGAGTGCCGGATTACCGAGCTAGTATTTTTCCAAAAATTGCCTTGTATGCCGAATCAAATTAAATTTAAGAAAATTTACAACATTTGCGCGTTCCACGCTTTTCAGTGTTTTTAATTTTAATTACAATAAATGGTCATGGTCATTTTGTTATAATGACACACATGCATACTTCGCTTATATGATTAATATTTTTTACTGTACATTATGATGTACATTTTGCGGTCTGACAATCTTTTTATGTTTATATTTATAAGGAAGATCTTTGTAACGTCACATCTTTTGGATATTTAATTCGAAAGAATACTTATATTTAAATGAATAAAAATTACAATTGATTCAAAGCGGAATTATCCGAAAAATCGTTTAGTTATTTTCAATAACAAAACTAGAAATAATGTTGCATGAATCTCTTCCACGTCAAACTAATTTAAACCATATGTGGTCCCTTCAATGCACAGTTTAGCTTGAAGGTTAAATACACAGATTTAATAGTTACTATGGTTCAGCTTTTCTTTTGTTAAGATTTTTTTGGCTTTGAACTTAATATCCATTCTTTTTATCACAAAAAACTAATATTCTACTATAAAACAAAAAAATAAATAATAAAAATTCATGATAAAATTATCTTAAAGATGTGATTTTAGTTACAATACTTAAGACTATAATCATGGCAGAACTATCACAGAGCAAAGAAAATACTGTTAAATAATTACATATGAAAATCTTAAAGATTTGCCTCCAGTTTCATAACCTAGAATTACTTTTTAAGTGATAGATAACAACAGAAATTTAATATTAAACTTTTTCAACAAACTTTTCAATTTGCAAACAAATAATTTGCCTGAAAATTTTAACTGTTATCCATAGACACGCTATACGTGTCTATGGATGAAAATAATAATTGTTATCTTGACATCTTTGGTTTCTTTTAAAACTGGGCATTTTTCTTATGTAAAAGCAAATGGTACATGAGATAAAAACATTTTAAATATAATTGTTTTCTTTACATCTGTGGATTATTTTGTAACTATACTTTTACTAACTGGGCGTTTTTCCTATGTAAAACAAATGACACATGAGAAAAAACGTGATATCTGTGTTAACTAAACTTAAAGCAAATCAGTTCTTAAGCCTTAGTACATACGAATCACTTATACAATACTGTTTGACTAGACGGCTTCGAAACTTTGCACAACTTTCCAATTTTAAACTAATACTTTTGTTTCCGTCCCTTTCTCACACATTGCGATAAAAAGAGACGCAGATAATACTTAACGAATCAGAAAACGGTACAAAGAATCTACGCCTTTAATAACTTATACATAAAGTCACTTATTCCTTACACAATATCGCTTTTGATGAATTTTAGTTGATAGAAATAAACAAAATATATAACTGTCTTTTTTACATTGCAGTCTATTAGACAAAGACAGCAATATTTTAGTGAGTTTACTTTTATCATCTAAAACCATCAAGAATTAGTAACACGATTTAATAAATATGCGTAAATAAAGAATTCTTGGAAGCGTTTGGAAGAATATTTACAATTTTTGTCTAATTAGGACAATAACTTGGAATTTTAGCACTTTGTATTATAAATTAAAATCTAAGGTTTGACCAAGAAAATAGTTTGGTTAAACCAATTTAAGATAAAGTCGATTTTTGAGCTTTGGAACTCATAAAAAATTAATTCTTGGATAAATTGCCGACGTTTTGGAGAAACGGCGAAATTGCCAATCACGAAAATGTTCCGAACAGTTTTTAACTTTTCGTTACGGTTATTTTCTAATGTAATTTTCCTTTTAATTGTTTTGTGAGTTTTTTTTTTTGAGAATATACAGTACTATGGCGTGAAATTATTTTAGATTTTTCAGCCTTTCATAGAAAAACTAATGATTTTTTTACGTAGCGTTTTCGCCTTTTCTACAAAACACCGACGAAATTATTACAATTCATTAACAAATAAAATAGAAACAAGTCGTCACAAGAGTATAGAATAGAATCATATTCAGATTTTTTTCTTCCTAAGCTCGGTGTTTTAGAGCCTTAATTAAGGCGAGACAAAAGATATTTTTAGCCAATCCTGAAGGCTTTAGTTGACAGATCTCACCTTGGTAGATACCTATAGCTGTCTTTGTCATTACAATCTATTAGACAAGGACATCAACAGCTTTATTTAGTTAATTTAAATCTGTCAGCTTCAAACTCCGACTCGTACCAATGTGTTCATTGAAATTTGTACGAATTTTCATACCACTGGTTTTTCTGTGAAAGAAATCATAGTGAGAAAAGCTGCATACGTCCAGAAAACTGGCGTATGTGAGTCTAACAACCCGCACTTGGCCAGCGTTGTAGAATACGGTCTAAACACCCTTCGAGGGTGGACGAAATGCCATAGCCAAGTTGAATTCTATGATCGCATACGCTATAGAAAACTAAGACAATATATAGGATTGACATTTCTATGTACAATAGAATTTAGAATCTATAATAGACTAGCTGACCCCCGGCGGTTTCACCCGCTTTTTTTTTACTTTTTAACCTTCCCTGTATTAGAGCAAACAAAACAAAATCCAACAAAGCAGACCAAAAGGATCGGACCAATTTCTGAACACACCTATAAATATTTGACAACCAAGTGACACTATTTTTTATTTCTAAAAAGACAAAAGAGATCGGACATCCCGAGTTTACCGTACCGATAGGACGAACTGCAAATGTTTCACAGGTAGGAACAGTTTGTATTGGAAAATTAAATTGTCGATTTTAGTATTTTTCTTTACTTATTATTCATGTTTCTCACCGTTTCAACCTTCCCTGAACTTTTACAAACTGATTCATTTTTATATATATAAGAGAAGAAGAAGATTACAGAACTTCATTTCCTATACATTATTTTGCAGTTTTCTATAGCGTTTGCGATAATAGAATGCAACTTGGCTAGGTCTGCTCATGTTTCAACAATGGTATGATTAAAGATTGAGTTGTAATGTAAACCTTCAGAATTGGCTGCAATATAAGTTTAAAACTAATAAGCTTAAATTAAATTTACGAAGGATCAATATCGAATCAAAGATGTCCATCGTTCATGCGAACACCCTGTAGAATCGCGTTCTATATTATATACCGATAATGGAAATCCTTGAATAAATTGGCACTTTTACACTTATACGTCGTTTCAACGTCATTGAGTATTTTGAGGTCCGGTGTAGCCTTGTATGAGGTGATAGTGTCTGTTTTGATCATACAAAGTCTTTGAATATTGAGACGCTGCAAGTTACGCTTACGGAAACTTATCAAAGTATTAAGTATGCCACATTGACCTAAGTTAGTTAGTTTTAAGTAGATACTTGTGGCATCTGTAGTATTTGTATTTGTCATAAAAAATAAAACCGTTTAAAAAAAAAAGACTTAAACCAGAATTTCAACATCAATTATCAAAGCACCAAATCCAAACAAAAATGTAGGTTAAATAATATATGACTTAAGTTTCTAACCGCGCTAGAAATGAGTCGTAATTTTATAGCAATATGGTTGTTTTTCCAATTATTTGTTTGATTAATAACCAGTTCACATTTTTAACGCACTGACAAACGTGTATGCAATATATCTTGATGGGAAATTGAGTAGGTACTTAAGGCGCGAAAGCGTAACAAACTCGCATTTATACTATTAATTAGAATGTCAAAATTTGTTTTAGACATTTTTAGTCTTTTTAACCTTTTTGTCTGATTATTATCTACTAGTAATTACAGATCGAGTTTGGCCAATTAATTAGTAAACCTTACTTAATAGTTATAAACATTGTAATTACAATATCTACAATGAAGCGAAGCTTTTAAGGGAGGAAGAACTTATATCGTACGTAAATCTATAATAGTTTTAGGGTTCCGCTGCAGGTAAATACAAGGAATCAAAAAGATCTTACTATTAAAACTGACGTAGTTTGACACATTTTGTTTATAATTTAAATTTAAATTAAGAGTCAGATACTTCTCCTATAGAGTTTCGATCACATACGGTGTTTTTTTAATCATAAGATTTGTCTGTCCATTAATTTTTCTGGTTTAATCTGTCAACAGCATCATGATTTTCTACATTTATAAATTTGTATGTCAACATTTTTATAGGTCCATAATTAATAAGCACTCAAGTTAATGCATTGTAAGGAATTCCATACGTAATTTCGTACGTAAATATTCGCACTTCACCCCCAAACAAAAAACAACTGCAAATAGCGTGTAAAAGCTATTTTTCTTCAACTACCCGCAGAATTGTAAAAGTTCTAAGTGTATTTAATTGGCCCATTTGTTTTAACCTACGTTTAACTCGAATTTTGGCACAGTTTAAATAAGACCAAACCTGAAATTGTAAAAAAAAGCTGTTCCATACATTTTGTCGAGTGCCAACGATATTTTTGTACATCTTAAATTTTTGTAACAAATGAGATGTACGTACAGAAAACCCGAATATTTTCGATTATGAGCTTAACTTTAACACCCGATATTACTTTGTTATGGAATAGATACATTTTAAGGCAAATCAGTCCTACTAACTGCTATTTACACTGTGCCATCACCACCCTTTATATACTAGCCCGGTGTGGCGGCAAGCTAAACGTCAGCGTATCATTAATGAAATACTGCTCTTGTTCGTCCTCGTCGGGCAAATAGTATCCATAACTACCATCATTCGACACATTATCCCCGTGATTCTTCGGCATTTGACACGCATACTCCCAGTTTTTCTCTACAGATTTTCTTCTCTTAGCAAAGATTATTGAGCCGTCAAAGGCATACTCATCATCAAAATGCAATACAGCATCATCGTAAAAGTAATTCTCCATTCTTTTATTGTTCGTATTTCTTGCTATATTCTTCATTAGCTTCTTTTTGGCGTAGCTATTCTTTTCCGAGTCATAGTCGTCGACTAGAGGGTCGTTGCTTCGGTTTCCCGATAGCATATTCATAGAGTAAAGCGACGAGCTATGAGGGCTTATGTCTATTCTATCGCAAAGAGCGTTGTAAGGATTAAGAAATTCGTTGTTATTGTAGATTATTTCGTTCACAGTCATCCCTCTACGTAGTTGTTCGCGTCTTTTAGCGACTATATCTTTGAAATCTTCGGGCTCTATTTGGAAATCGTTTGTTTTCGCATTCATGTATAGGTAGCCGGATGCAGAGTTTAGTCTTAGGGATTGTGAACGATTTTTTGAAGATGATTTCTCTATGTAGCGAGGTATACCGCCCTGTTCGCGGTAGTTTTTGGGTTTTATTTGCTTTATGTTGGTCGGGGGGACCGGCGACATCGGATCGCGGTAAGGGTCCGAATACCTGTAATTATTAGAAAAAGCTATTAAAATGTAATTAAATAATTGTGTGATGAGTTAGAAATTAATTCATTAAAAGGTCCAGATTTGTGACTAAACTTCATAAGTGTATTTCATTTATTTTTATGTAATTGAGTGACGAGACGAGCAAATCGCTCGCCTAATGTTAAGCGTCACGAAGCATTGTAACGCCGGCTGTATACTCTCGCAGTCTCATACCAAATCTTTGCCCGAACTATATAATATAAAAGTGAGTTTTATAGGACGATTAAAGTATTTTTATCTCGAATACCCGAGTTTCGGTTACGGAGTTCCATAACATCCCAGGATTATAATCATCGTAGTCTAAATCGCAGTCATTTCGCTAGTAAACGCGATTGCGACAGTGTGCTACCGTATCCTTACTTGTGTCCAAAGCAATTGCAGGAACAACTGCACACGCTCGGCGCGTAGTCTTCGTCCGTATACAGCGGGAGTAGCGACGTGTCGCCTGAAACATTTACTTTATTAATTACTAGCTGTTCCCTGCCACGCTTCGCTGTGGATAAAAAAAAAATATATAGCCTATGTTACTTTGGGATAATGTAGCATTCGAATGGTGAAATAATTTTTGAAATCGGTCCAGTAGTTTTTGAGTTTATTCCACACAAACATACAAAAATACAAATCTCTTCTCTTTATAATATTAGTATAGATTAGCAGTGGGTCCCGGGTTCGATCCTCAGCCGGGTTGATGTTTTGTACGATAAAAATTTCAGGTTTTAGGCCTGGATGTGAGAGAAAGTCCCACTAATTTGTTAAATTAAAATATAGGTTTAATTACGCTGGACATTTTTTTACTGTAACGATTAAATCTGCGTTTTACTCTCGCAGTATCTCGCAGTATTGTTATTCATAAACTCGCGGGATCTCGCTTGAGCCCCAGTCTCGCGTCTCGCGAGACTTGCACTCCCTACCTGTGAGTATCTGGTGCGGGTCGGCGGGGAGCCGCGTGCCGCGCGACACTCCGCGCAGGACGGCCCCGTCGGCTGTGATCACTTGCACTCCCTACCTGTGAGTATCTGGTGCGGGTCGGCGGGGAGCCGCGTGCCGCGCGACACTCCGCGCAGGACGGCCCCGTCGGCTGTGATCACTTGCACTCCCTACCTGTGAGTATCTGGTGCGGGTCGGCGGGGAGCCGCGTGCCGCGCGACACTCCGCGCAGGACGGCCCCGTCGGCTGTGATCACTTGCACTCCCTACCTGTGAGTATCTGGTGCGGGTCGGCGGGGAGCCGCGTGCCGCGCGACACTCCGCGCAGGACGGCCCCGTCGGCTGTGATCACGTCGCCTTCCAGCCTCACTGCTACTTGCTGAGCCTGTGGATGAGAGGTTACTTTATAATAATACTAGCTGACCCGGCAAACGTTGTTTTGCCATAAAGTAAAAATTATTTCTAGTGACTATTAAAAAATAGGGGTTGGTGATAGAAGGGTGAAAATTTAGGGTTGTATGTATTTTTTAATGCCACATAAGCAACAATATAAGAAATAAAAATTTTGTCCAAAAAATAAAAATAAATGTGGACAACCCTTATCACTTAGGGATGTGAAAAATAGATGTTGGCCGATTCTCAGACCTACTCAATACCGGCTTCAAAAGCCGGGTCAAGCCGTTTCGGAGGAAAACGGGAACGAACATTGTGACACGAGAATTTTATATATAAGATAAAACAAAGGGTTATCTTATATAAATATAAAAGATCCTAGATAGAGTCCTCAGAAGTAGGCAACGCACTGAAGTTGCCTCGGGTATTGGAAGTGTCCATAGGCGGCGGTGACCACTTACTATCAGGTGGCCCGTCGCTTGTTTGCCACTTATTTTTATAAAAAAATAAATAAATAAATAAAAATAAGCAATTTATTTCAGGCAATATATCTTGCATACAAAACAAGTTACAGTTTATTTGTGGAAAGATTAAAAGATAAACAAAAGATCAAAGTAAAATGAGATGAGAGGACAGAAATAGACAAACTTTATCGTTCTTTTGGGTCAGGTTTCAAAAGATACTCTACTAAGACGCTATCCGTCTGTCCGTCCGTCTGTCACCAGGCTGTTTTTCATAAACCGTGATAGTTAGACAAATAAATTTTCAGACGATGTATTTTTGTTGCCACTATAACAGCAAATACTTAAAAACTAAATATGTAGAATAAATATTTAAGGGGTTCCCATACATACAACAAACGTGATTTTTTTGTCGTTTTTATAGATAATGGTACCCTTCGTGTGAGCCCGACTCGCAATTGACCGGTTTCTTGATGAACCAGGTTGAAATCCTTTTCCTCCTGTTTACCATATCTAAATCCTTCTCATTTCCTCACCTGCTCCAACTGCTGCTGGTCCCGCTTCTCATCCTCAGTGTTCATGGTCACGAACCGCAGAACCAGTAAGTTGAGACACGCGGCCACTATCGCCAGCCCGAACAGAATGAAGATCAGCGCAAACATCACGTACGACGGCTTTTTATTGAGAGCGTTGTCCTTTTGAAGGGCTACCATGTCGCCGAAGCCTGAAAATTAAAAAAGATTTTTAAATTTATGATCCAAAAGCAACGACCTTCAAAAAGATAGACAGGTTATACACCAACATTAAAGTATTTTAAAGTGGCGCAAGGAGTAGTCTGTACGTAAGTAGTGTATAATGTATTTCTGACACTTAGCGCAATAGAAACAAATGATGGGGCATGCCTGTTGTTAGAAAGAGATAAACATACATAATTCGTTACGTATTGATTACTGTCGGACGTTTAGCCGTAAAGAGATAGCGTGCCCAACTGAATGCACTCCGGGCAATTACCTGCCTTTCGTCTGGTCATTCTAGAGCGTGTACGACGTATCTATAACTTTTAAAAACATCTTAGTCCAAAAGACTGCTAATTTAAAAATAAGGATTGGGTTGGACAGTGGACACATCTGCCGCATATCATAATGTGTAAACCAAAATTACCATACATACATAAATTTTAATGTACTTACAGTAAACCAAGGAAGTGATGGCGAGATGACCACGACTACCATCAAAGTAAGTGTAAGTTATAACCAATTATAGCTTAGAGCAGAAAAAAAAGAAATGAGGGTAGGACATTCTCAGCATTGGGCATGATGGGCTCATGATGGGCTGAAGTTACAATAAAGTCTTACGAAGTCTTAATGAAAACTAATTTGGTTTTGAAACATTTTGTTATTCGAATCAATGGTCTTCTTGCAAACAAGGCATTTTACACTCAACAATGATGGTAAGAAAAGTAATTAAATAGATTTACTAAATAAGAAGTATGAATGAGGAAGTATACTACCTGATGGTAGTACAGTAATGGAGTATACTCACCGATAGTAGTAAGAGTGATGAAGCAGTAGTACACACTATCGAAGTAGCCCCAGCTCTCGAACTTGGAGAAGGCCCACGCTCCTCCGGCAATGGTCAGAATAGATAGTATGGTGACAACGGCTATCAGGTCGATTTCTGATGCGTTGGTTTGCTTGCAATTCATTGCACGTTTTATCGATCTGATGATTACGCTGGAAAGAAATTATGAGTGTGTCAAAATACTGTTTTTTTTTCAATACAGGTTTATAAAGAAAGAGTGTCCTAAGCCGAAAAAGGCTCATAGTACTCAAAATTATAAACAACTTTTATAATTCAACTTTTTTGTTTCATAGAAAAATGTCAATGGCATTTGACAAAATTTATGAATAGCTGATTTATTTTTCGCGGATCCAGGATTGGTCCCATAGTAAAAGTTTTTCATACTGATGAGTACTATGAGCTCTTTTCGTCTTAGCAAACACCCTTCCCTTAGAACTCTGTATAACTAAGTATTAGTGGTGCAGGTGTATTGTGTGGTGATGTTTGCTTGATAGTAATAGTTTTTCGACACAACATACAGTGTGTTAATTCCTGAAGCTCACAAATCTTTGACTTTAATCTAAATAGTGGAGTAAGACTACACTGTTTCAGACTGCTCAGGCTCTTACTTTGGACAATAGGCGTGACGAAAGATTTTAAAATCCTCTTCCATAATGTGAGTACACATTTACTATTTACAAAAAAGCCTTTATTTCGGTAATAAACTTAAGTTTAACGAAGTTTGAAGCCATTTTTCACATATTTTTTCAACAGTGCCCGAAAACAGCTTGCTTGTGTCATGGCGTCGATTTGACGTCACGGCTAGTAAACATGTCATTGTGTCTATGCGTGATGAGCGGCGGATGACCTGAGTTCACTGAGGCGTGACGTCATACGCTGTGATTGTTGTTTCTGACAAGTTGGCCGATTGCTGTATTTTAATGTTTTAATTTGTTGAAAATCTTAATAATCTGTTTTTTAAAAACAAAACTAAACATGTGTTTTAAATTTTTTTAATCTGGCTAGTCCCCTGAAAGCATTGAATCGGCGATTTTTTGATACTGTCGTCATGCCTATTCAGGTGGTTCTTTTTGTAGTGTACTTATTTCTATCATAAAATATTATTACGTAATGGTTTTTTTGTAAATAGAAATAAGTAATAATACCTGCTGAGCCTATTCACCCGTTCTCCTATACTCTGGAACATGATAAGCCCGAGGGGGATGCCCACCATGGCATAGAACATAGTGAATAGCTTCCCTCCTAATGTTGCTGGCGTCGAATGACCGTAACCTGTTAAATATTAATCAATTATAAAATAGTATTGACAGTACCTTTGGCATAAGTTTTGATAGTTTTCGAAAACGATCAAACGTTTCTTAAAGCTCCATACATTATAATAGTTCATTCACGTTTCCGCCAGAGGCGCTTTACTGTAATATGTGGAGCCATATGAAACGTTTGACCGTTTCGAAAACGATCAAAACTCGTACTAAGGGTACTGATTGATGATGGTGGATCAGTCCTACAAAAAACTAATGACTTAGGATTCAAAACAAAAAGAAGGAGTAAACAGATAATAAAGAACACACAAAGACAAGGACAACTAACACCCAGACTCAGAGCAGATATTTAAATTCATCATTCAACCTATAGTAGAGGAAGGCATATGAAAAGCTAAGAATTAGGTAAAGCAGCTCACACGGGTTGTGGTCTCTATTGCAACAATAGACTGATGTAAATTAACTGATTTGCTATTGTTGGACTTATGAAGATTAATAAAATAATATAAGTGCGCTCTATCGTAGACCTCATTGCTTGCGATCAAATGCAAGCTTTATCAAAAAACAAAAAAAAAACAATATGATCCAATATAAAAAATATGACGATGAAAACCTTCACCCAGTTTATTATATCTGTAGAGGACTCCATAATGAACTCAAAAATATCTCACCAATAGTGGTGAGCACCGTGGTGGCATAATAGAATGCTCCGGTGAACTTCCACTGCTGGCCGGCCTTGTGCGGCTCTGACTTGAGGACCACAGTCTCCATCACTCTGAAGTCGTCCACGGTAATGTTATACTTCCTTATTATCATTCCTTCAATAGCTGAAATATGTAGAAGGGTACATGTACTAGACAGTAAGTCTCTAGTACCACAACACTTAACGCAATAAGAGTGGAAGAGGTATGCCAGGGACCCCAGGCCATGCTTCATTATTTTAAGGAGCTTGGCTGGTTTGGGGCTGGCAGTGGATAAAACATCCCAGGCGAGACATCAGTGCAAATTGTATCACCGCCACATAGAATTAGAACTTAGAAGGGTATGTATTTTATCATCAGAATAATTTATTTTGAGCTTTGTATCAATTGCAAATAAATAATAGTTAAAAAAAAACTAAAAAAAACACGCTTTTTATAAAAAACCGAACTAAAAAAATAGAAAATTAAATTTTATAAATTTAAATTAAGAATAGGGTTGAAAATTTCAATAAATATAAATTAATAATAGTGTAAATAAATAAATATATGTATTTTATTTTTAAAAAGCCAGATTTATTAATCATACATGGTTGGAAGTGGAATCATAGATGTTAACAACAACCATTAATTGTGGAATATCCAGCACTGTCAAATTTAATTTTATAAAAGTTCTGATATCCGCCTGTCCGCGCACCGACCTCATTGAGGTCGATAAAAAAAGACCGCATCTGCGGAGCGACCTCGAAAAGGTCGATTCGTCGCATGCTAAAGATTTGCTATTTTTAATAGTGAAACGTGAATCGATCCGGTTGTATTATCTGTGATTCGTTCGTTCAAACACAAGGAATGCTTTAAGTAGTGTTCCAAGTATCTCACCAAACAAATTTTATCGTAATTTGGCGCCAGTTTGTGACCGTTCGCGCGAGTGAGTGGATAATGAATTTGGTTGAAATAATATGACATCCAATTAGTAAGTAATAATCAACAAAGAGGGTATTAAAATGTTACAAAGAGGGTAGATTGTAAAATGTGGATTTGGGTGGTTATTAGTAACAAGAAATATGAAGTGTGTACCTTGTAGCACTTCAAAGCGATTCCTCTCAGTAGTAGATTCCAAAGCATCAAACACAGCCGCACCCACCAGCAAATATGTAAATGTGCACACAATTAACGATAGAGTGCGTACATTTTGCTTCTTCATCACTGCCAAGTCGCCCTGGCGTCCAGGGCTTGATGCCCACCCACAAACTTCTACTTTATTGTGACATTCAGTCGAAAAACATCATAACCTTGTATTGTACAACTCTTTTTACAGCATGTCCCGCCAATTTAAATATCAGCAATTTGTCACTTTTGAATGTGGAATGCATTTCTTTCTTTGGCACTTGTTTGGCAACAGTAGTTTACAGTAAACAGCCTCTTGCTAGGAAAGATGATATGCCCGTTGTAAAATTAGACTATTTTAACACAGCTGTGATCCACATGTAAATCACAACCTTTAATTTTTGAGGAAGATCTTTGGAATGTATTATAAAATCAAATTCTACAGGTAAATTGATCCCAACAACCAAAGAAAATTTATTAAAATTCTTTTAAAGATTTTCGTTGATCATGGATGTATTAATGTTGATCCCTGAAAAATATAAGAACAAGAATTTAAGCAAAACTTAGGCTTTCTTTTGTTTTTCTTTAGTGGAGCTAAATTCAAACAAAGAACACACCTTGTAACATACTGACCGGACCTCCATTGGTTTCGTTTTAGGATTCCTTCACAATAGGTGTCACAAACGGCATATATAAATATTTAAATATTTGCAAATCTGTATCCTAAAAATAACATCGCGTTTTTAGTCCGCATTCAGATAGGTCAACGCACACAGGAACGAATCTGGGTCAAATGTTATGACATTTATTTCTTGTCAAATTCTCACAGCAGACACTCTTAAATGCCTCTATTTGGTTTCCAACACACATTATTATTGAATCCACTCATTAGTTACATAATAGAAGGTAAAATTTCGGCTATAAATACGCTAAATACTGTATGCGGTATTCACTCTTCTGTCACTGTCTAATTTTCCTCCTGTTCACCTACAGTTTTTTCGACCATATCGAACGCCAAAATCCTTTTTCACCATCGTTAAATAGGCGCACTTTGGTTTACGAATTTACATTGTAAAATTTGCAAAAAAATAACAAAAATTAGAAATGGATTTCCCAAAACTTGCACTTCCTTGACCAGGGTGTTCAGTGTTGCTAGAATAAAAAAAATGATGCACTCCTGCAGTGGATTCTTGCCAGTTGCTAGTTAGTTTTTGTATTTTAATTTATTATTGTTATTTTTTTACATATTTTTTTTTATTTAATTTATGATTGATATCACATTATATAAATATTTTTGTCTCAATTCCGTGCCTACATTAAATAAGCTACACTGAAAAATGAGCTGCCCTCTTTTGTAAACCTTATGTAACATCAAAACTCAAGCACGGCCTTTTCACTGTTCTTACAGGCGTTGGTAATAGATGGCGCTGTTGAAAATAATTTATTTACCCTACTGCCTAGAAGCAGTGTAATGTTTTCAGTATTAAAAGTATCTAATCGACTACTACCTGCGGTAGCCGCGGTTTTTCCTTTATTTTTCTAAGCCCCTTCTTTATTCAAGCGAAAAGAAAAAACAAATCCGACAAACAATTTTCGAGTTTTTGCTACCTACCTACTGATTTTTATATTATAAGAAGATTGAGATCGTTTACTTTTTATTATTTACTTACTAAGATTAGTACGTTGTATGTACCTATCTACGTCGTAACGTAGGAATACCTAGGAAGGTAGGTTGGTAGGTAGGCAGGTGCGTACCAACGTCCTGGGAATGGTGCCTCAAGTACCGTGATAAGTAGGGGGCAGGGCACCAGTGTGAGTTCGTCAGAGATTCTGGTGCCCTCTGTCAAGCACAGAGGCTGGCTATTAAAAGAGTTTTATTGGGTGGAACCCCACATAACTCGGTTGCTCCCCAAAGCAGTCAAGTTTATTTCCAAGATTACCCCACCGCCAAAAAAAAGGTAGGTGCGAAACCACGACTAGGTTTATATACCTACGTGTAAAATACACAAATACACCACAATGTCTACTTACACCATCACCTATTAGCGTCGTATCCATTCACCGGCTCGTTTACAAACATCGGCTTGCATAAACAGCTTGTCTGACCCAGAACTTGAGAGAAAGGTCTAGGTAAGTACTGTGTAGCTGAATGAGAGCGCCACCGTCGCATTTCTGATCAAAACCGCGAGACATTCGCAGAAAATTTTTAGTTCTATCTTTGACCAACTGTCTAAATAGGTTGGTCAGTAAGTGCTGTTGCATTGAGTTGCTAACTATAATTTAATCTATGGTAAGTACGCCTCCCTCATATTGCAAACCTTACGACCAGTTTATGATGCTAAAATCTAGTTGTGGGTAAAGAGTTATTGTAACCAACCTCCTTGATAGATCCTTATTGCACTTTAAAAAGAGTTTAACCTTCTTGCGTAGATATGATAAAGTTTGATACCTACGCTACGATCATGTGGCTGAAGACGAAGCAAGCAATTGTTAAATTATGCTAGAGCTATCGTACTCAGGAACAGTATACGCAGACTTATATATGCACGTATTTGCAGACATTTATTATTACCTACTTATTATTATCATAGACGTTTCCGTTCCACTATTGGGTAAAAGCATTCCTATCCTCTTTCCACTCTTCAGAATTCAAAGGTTTTGGTCTCAGTTGTTGGAAAAGAGTTCAGTTCTTCCTGCCCTATCCATCTGGGGCTGCTGAGTGGTTAACGATCTGTAGAGCACACTTTGTAGCGAGCTTGGCCCACATTTAGCTGATACTGCAACAGTAAAACAGCTTTTTTTTATATTACCTACGACGGCAAACCAGCTGTCAGCGTGATGACTGACATCACAAAACAGGTACGTTTTTTTTTAAATATTGGCTTCTGCGTCGATAGGTTTAGAGTCAACTTTGCCATAAATAGTAGAGGAAGGGCATAAAAAAGTACGTATTTGCAAACGTTGCTTACCATCGGGCGAGATGGCGGTCAAACATAGCATAGTAGAATATGAAGATGAATAAAAAAAACTGTGTCACACAAAATCCTTCGACTGTCGCAGCCCTATCATCTCCGTGCACTTGTGAAAGCGGCCCTAGCTTTCGCCTCGGGCCGGTTGCACGCGTGCGCCGCGTGCCCTCAGCCCACGAGACCAGGTAGGCTAGACGGGGCCCTCATACCTACTAGTCATTTGTAGATGGTAGCTGACACAGAATAAACCAAAGGTAACTACTAAAAGTTACCTTTAGCACTAGGGGAGCCGTGGTAGCTCAGTGGGAGAACCGACGCTTCGCATTCTTGAGGTGGCGGGTTCAAACCCCGACTCGTACCAATGAGTTCTTTAGGACTTATGTACGAATTTACATACCACTGGCTTTTCGGTGAAGGAAAACATCGTGAGGTAACCCGCATATGTCACGCAAAAAGGGCCGATTACCGGCCTAGTTGCGGAAAAAGAGCCCGCTCTTTATCTTTTATCTAGCACTAGGGGATGGGCTATAGACGTGGCCCTCATGACTACCAGTCATTTTTAGATAGGAGCTGACACAGAATAAATCTTAGTACAATTACCTACCTTTAGGACCAGAGGATAGGCTATGGATGTGGCCCTCATGTAAGACTAGATGACCACCAATAGTTACTAGGTACTTTCTGACACAGAATAAATCATAGTACAAGTTATCTTTAGCACTAGGGGATAGGCTATAGACTTGGCCCTTATGTATGACCACAAGTCATTTGTAGGTACTTACTAGCTGACATAAAATAAACAATATCTGCTTAATAGGTAAGTATATAACTGAGCCTCGCGGTAGCCCCACCATCCAACAGGAACATAACTGTTCATTTTACAGAGACAAAAGTCTGCCACATAGATTTTATTGTCTTTTTTCAAGTTTTTTAAGAACTACCTGATTAATTCATTATGAGTAGCTTGAAAAGATGAGAAAAGGTTTTGACTTTTGGCTAGTGCAATATCCTTCTGACCCACGAACAAAACCTTTATCATGCAACATCATTGGGTTCTTCAAAAGGGCGTTAATAGAGTCTTAAAAGGTCGGCAGCGTATCTGTGACGCCTCCAGTGTTATAGGTATCCATAGGCGACGGTGATCGCTTGCCATCAAGCGGCTCGTTTGCTTGTCTGGCCGCCTAAGGCATTAAAAAATTCTAGGAGGTAAGCACCTCTACTACCGAATTAGGGAGGTCCAAGAAAAGACACCACTATTGCTCCTGAACGAAATTCTACATCTGTATCTGATCCCGGATTTTAGTCTATTTGACCTATTTCAAACAAACAAACAATGTAACTCAAACCACAACAAAACGCATTGCCCATGCTCAGCATTGCTCGCGCCATTGCTCCATAGAACATTCTAGGGCCTTTCACTGTAGTAGAGAAACCCGCGAAAACTGGCCGGGTTAGTAGGTTGATGATATCACGGTGCAGTGTTGCATCGACTCTTCACTTATACCACAGAATAAAGCGTCGGCTTAGTGCAAGAAGTTATTAACTGCAAAAAGTCAGTGTTTTGCTATGAAAATTGACGTGATTTTGACACATTTTGGCTGTAATTAACACTGGAATACTCAAGTTATTTTGAGTCGAATACTTAGTTTCGATCACATTCGGTGATCTTTTTAAGGAATGATTACCAGGAAGAGGCGCTCGAAGTTGCGGCCAGCCTGGTACTGATTTAGACATTCATTCAGATTCAGATTCAGAAATATTTATTGAACAACTGATACATTGTAACGTGATCATGACTTCTTGCAGTAAGCCAACGAAGTAGGTAAGTACGATATACTTATGTGTTATAATATATCTGGAAGAGATATTTCTTAAAGATACAAGCGATACAAGAAGTAATGTGATAATTTATTGTAATTGTGAATTACATTATGATATTAAAGTAGCTAGAATTAGTATCTCTACCTAGTAGCATATTTTGAATGGCAAGCCAGGTGTTTGACCGTAGCTCGCCTAATTTAAAATAACGACGTAATGCCTTGTCATTAAGTTTGATGGATCCGGAACTGTGAACACTGAACAGTGAACAGACCCTGAAGTGCTTGAACAGATTTTCGATTTGACGACATTAGGCTCTATTCTTTCCCAAAATAGGGGTGATATGGAAGTTATGTAGAGATACATTTCCCCCTACTAAACCTAGCTCTTTGAAATACCGATACAAGGGTATATTATAGGCTGTTACACAGTTACCAGTGGTGGATTTACCAGCAGGCTGAGTAGGCTGGAGTCTAGGGCGGCAGATTTCAGGGGCGGCAAATTCTGGGGCAAGTTTTTTTAATTTCGAACATGATTTCTCAAAGAAAGTATTATTGTGAGCAGGGACGGGGGAAGGGGCTAGTGTATCGAATTGTTTAGGTCGGTAGGGGCGGCAAAATGTTGAATAGCCTACGGGCGGCAAATGTGTAAATCCACCACTGTCAGTTACTCTAGACAGCATCGACCCTAGGTTGCTTGATCAGGGTAGAGCAATCAATTGGGCCTCACACTCACCTCACACTTAACATCTTCTCCGCTACAATAAAAAAATAGAGGTAATTCAGTAATAATATCTACTTACTAGCTGTAGGCTTGGCTTGTTTTAGGCTTGTATTTGGCATTTTTGCGCCCCTTGTCCCATAGAACAACAACTCCTCGACGACTATCTTTGTTACGACGTAACTTATTCTGAGTACGAATAAGTCTTGGCCAAGTATGAATCGCGGCTCTTGCAAAGTCACGGACGGTACGCTACGTGTTACGCGGTGGACACTGGACAATCTAGCTTAATCCTTGACAGCAATCTATTTCTACCAGCAGAGGTCATCCACACCAATTTATTCAAATTAAAAACGTAAACCGGCAGTAAAACATATATAAATAATCATTAAAAATTCGTGCCGTATATAGTTTGCTTAATCACTTGTTCCGTTCAAAGTGAGCCGTCAAAGTGTGCCCATTTCTCCTAGCTAAACACCTTTCTTTACGCACACATAGACATGTGTAACGTATAGTGTACACTGTTAGAATGTTAAGCTAATGTGAGTGACGTCTTCATAGATGAGTCAGTGTGCGATTTACATTATCTATCTATGTTCCGTGTCTATGCAATGAGTGCACGCAATCTTACTAGTGTGCGTGAAAGAGGGATGTGTTGGTAAACTTTTATAATGTCAACGCTGTCTTTTTCTTTTGTTTGTGTGCGGTGCCCGTGTGTGTTTGTGTTGCGTATACGCATGCAATGCCAATGCCAGTTATGCGTGCGGAAAGTCGGTTGTAAAACTTTTACGGTAACATTACATGAGCGGAAAATTTCTTTATAATGAAAGGAAATAATGTTTTTTAAAGAAATATATGTTAGCAGTAACCTATTTTGTGTTATTGTAGTTCAATGAACTGTGTGCTGTCTGTAGCGGTGTTGTTGCACTTCGATTGTTTGTATTGTCCGATGTTTTGTTTTTTGGTCGAATTTTTGTAAAACGGTAAATCGTTTGCATTTGCTACTTTCATTTCTTTGCAATATCAGATGATTATAAAAATAAAAATTATCTGATAACCGTATGTGCTATTTGGTTATCGCAATTTCTTTATTTGGCGTACCTACTTAGCTGCCAACCTGAATTGATTCCTTCAAATGTAGATAAGTGTATGTACCGTATTACTTTTTGGAAATTTTCTGAATCGAATAAATCAGTCAAATTCATTATTAGGTACTTTTTATTAAACTGTTGCTTGAACAACACACTCAAACTCACGTTGTAGTTGTAATATTTTCAAATAAATAGGTCTCAAGGAAGGACAATAGATTATCTAGGTCTATAGTTGGTAATGAAATACTTAGGTGGGGTGGGCTTTTTTTACTTTCTTTTTTAGTGACTTAAATTGGTACTCAAGTACAAGTAGTCGAGTAGGTATATAGGGCTATTCATAAAGGGTATGCAAAGCCGCAACGGGTTCATAGTACTCATCATCATGAACAACTTTTACTATGGGAACAACCCGAAATTCGCGAAAAAGAAATTAGCTGTTCCATACATTTTGTCGAGTGTCATTGACATTTTTCAATGGAACAGCTGATTTTTTTTTGCGAATTTCGGGTTGGGCCCATAGTAAAAGTTGTTCATAATGATGAGTACTACGAGCTCTTTTCGGCTTAGCATACCCTTTATGAATAACCCGGTATATAATTATGTAGTTACTTATTTCAGTAGAGTACTCAGTTGTTTACACGTAACGGGTACAGTGGCGAGACACTAAACGTGCACGCTCGGCTGCCCAAACAAACCATGGTTGTAGCGACCACCTCGTCTCGCCAAACTGTTTATACAAACCGAGTACTGACGGGGTACTGTCTCGTCACTGTACTCGTTACGTGTAACCCAGCGATGGACAAGAGTTGGACAGTAGAGAACGGACCACTCAACAGTTACGAGGCTATAAATAAAGCTTTTAATTAGTAATTAACTTTATTGGACCCTGGTAAACGGCTTTCTTCTAGATAATATAACAGAGTTTTATAGAGTTAATTTTCACATAGTATAGGCAATTAGAAAAGTAGAGAACCTATTGCCTATTTTTCCAAAACTATTTATTGTTGGTTGTTGATTACAAATTTTTAGAAATAAATGTCCTAAGATGCTATACCTAAATGTAAAAATCAACAAACCAAAAAAAAAATCTTTTCAAAATATTATCTAAAACCTACCTACTCAATAGGCACTTATATTGTTCTCATAATCCGGCCTACACCTTAAACCTTTCCTCTAGGACCAAATACCGGAAAAAAGTCAAGACCACAAGGAGAATAACCGGAACTTGTTCTTTATCTCACCCAAACTGTCAACAAAACCAGCAAAACGAAGGTAGTCTCACAAATTCACAATAAATCCTAGTAATAATTGTTTAATTGCGGTACGGCAAGTGTAGGAAGGTTGCAGTATGCAGTGAAAGCTGCAGTCTCGATGCATCCCTGGGGACTCGCAAGTCTTGATACTTTAAACTTTGATACGTTTTTTTAACGATCGAAGCAAACCTTTGACATAACAATATTATAGTCAGCTCTTGCTAATAATTTATCTATTTATGTGGTGATAAGCGAACAGCATAAGCTGATGTACCTGGGTAGGTATATGTTGCAGTGTCTATGTTTTATGTCATACTAGCTGACCCGGCTGAACGTTGTTTTGTCATAATATATAAATTTAGGGGTTGGTGATAGAAGGGTGAAAATTTAGGGTTGTATGTATTTTTTAATGCCCATAAGCAAGAATATAAGAAATAAAAATGTTGTCCAAAAAATAAAAATAAATGTTAGGGGTGGACAACCCTTATCACTTAGAGGTATGAAAAATAGATGTTTGCCGATTCTCAGACCTACTCAACAAGCTCACAAAATTTCATGAGAATCGGTCAAGCCGTTTCGGAGGAGTACGGGAACGAACATTGTGACACGAGAATTTTATATATACTCGTAAGATGTTGCAAAATCATAATTTTCATAATTTATTTAATTTACCAGCTCGCCCCACGCCCTTCACATTTATTTTGTAATATGTATTAGTTTTCACACAGTTTCTGATGCAAAAGCAAAAAAGTAGATAAATTAAAAAACAAAAACGAACACTAGGGATATTATTTACAAACGAATAGGTATTAATTAAGATTCAGTTATTACTAGCGCTATTTATTTTTTGTATTATTATCGGCTGCTTTTCTACAAAAACTGTTAATAAAAATGGTAGGTATACAAAATAGCTATAAAAATATATTTATTAATACTTATAAGACATATATTATAAGCTATATAAGTAAGCTATCTTTATTCCAAATATGACTGAAATCCGTTAGGCTGTTTCTGTGTAACATAATTTTTAATCACTCACTCAGTAATTCACTGTAAAATCTCTGCATTACCAATTAACAACTTTTATCTCAACTCTCAACTTATATCTCTGCAACTTACTCGTATATCTCAGGGTGACGAGCGCAGTGCTGTGCCGCGCAGGGTCTTGAATTCTGCGAGTTCAAAATTCTGGGTGGCGCAGACCTGTTATAGGCAAACGTGACGTTTAACATCAGGACAGGAGAGCGATTTGCTCGTCTCATCACTCAATTACATAAAAAAAAGTAGATATAACTATGAATAAATCAAGTATCAAAACTGTACCGTCCGCTAGACCAACGAGATCTGAAACCAGGGAAAGTCGGCATCGGAGTACCGTTAAACTCTCGTATCGTTAACTAGACTGCAGTTTAACTCCGCCATAACATTTTATCTATTAAATTAGCCAAGGTGATAGATACCTGAGTCTGAGTGGAGCTTGTTCAAAATCATCTCGGTCGTAGCGTAGACTATACGACTATTATAAATCGTGGGTTTAGTGCAAGAAGTCTAACTGCAAAAAGTCACTAACTGTTTCGATCATATTTGGTGATCTTTTTCGAGGAGTAAAAACAACGTGATTCGCTTGAAGTTGCATCGCGTCTGGCAATAATTTTGCATTCAATGACTTCTTGCAGTAAGCCGACGAAATATTATTTAAGTCCTGATGCAATGCAGTCAGTATATAATGTCATCCTCATTTATTTAATTTCTCATATATTTCATTACATGCCTATTAGGACTATAAAGTTGTTTTTAAGTTAAGTGACATTAGTCAGTAATACGCACTACATTTACTTATCTATTGCACATAAGTTAAATTAACTCTGATACGCATATTCAATTTTTAGTGAAAGGTAACGTAAGTACTTACCTACTTAAATACATTTTTTAAACATTATTTTTAATACCTATCATTTTGTAACATATCTTAGTAAGAATATTTGAATCGATATTACTTTCTGCAATAATCTCATAAATATACCGTTTTCCAAGTATCTCGGTAACCAGAAAACCGCAAAATAAAACCTACAAAGTAGCGAACCATCACAAAACCAATCATCGCGATTTAACCCTTCACCTGCCTAACCTCAAAATGCCATAACGGTTTTGCGTCAGCGCAAGCCTACCAAAACTAGACCGCAATGCAAAACAATGGCAACTGACAGCCCGATAAAAAGAGTAAAAAAAACAGCGTTCCAAATTCAAATAATTTCCCACACGTAACGTTACGCGGGCGGACATCGAGCGCGCACCGTTATACGCGCGGCAGTGACCCACATTAGCTTAACATTTTCGCTGTGATCGCACAACCGGTTGTGTTCATAACCTTATTGTTTACATCGAAGTACGCCGCCACTACTGCTGCTTTCGTTCAAACTTTCTCTTCTTTCTTTGGTTCCGAGCAAGCGATGTATACGTAATTTAAAAATGTGTTGGTTCAGTATCGAGTAAAAGCAGCCAGTGGTCGCGTGGTTTGCCGCGCTTTCTGATTTTGAGACGAGAATGCCGGTCGCAGTTTCAAAGTCACGTTGATACTTATTTGTTACGTAGGACAGTTTATTTTGATTTTTATATTGGCATTGTTGGTAATGGCGTAATTTTTAGCGCAATATCGGTGACGCGACGGATGAAGTGTGATTTTTGTTAAATCATAGACAAAGTAGAGCCCGTAAAGCCACATAATAATCAAAAGGCACTTGCCCGTAAAAATACTTTTGGTTTGAAATGGAGTCTTTATGCCATAAACCTTGTGTAATGATTGGTTCTTGAGCAAAAATCGAGAACTATAGATATAGCCCAACGCCAAAAATGGAACTTAGCGCTATTTCAAATGACTCTGCGGTCACCCATCCGAAGACTTCTGTGATCGTTCTTAGCTCAGCATTTAATTAGTCTACGGAATAACAAGTGTGCGTTGGGTTGTCGTTGCAGTCGCA